>CM042011.1:134540628-136005628 GCA_023525715.1 Cichorium intybus | reverse complement strand
TGAATAATAGTAGCAAGCTCAAGACCATGTGTGAGATAAGTCAACTCGTTTGGGTTTAATTTTCATGGAGCATATAACATATTTAAGTGAGAATGCAACCCAATACTAGTCCTAAAACATCATTATAAACCGCAAAATCCTTTATTCCTTTTGGTAATGTTAAGATATATGCTTCACATATTCTATTCATCAATTTTCTAAAGGGTTCTTCTTGCAATTTGGTCCAAATAAATTTTGAACTCTATCGTATTAAAGAAGTCAACGAGATAGATATCATCATAAATATGGATATAGTCTCAAAATTTGAGAAATAGTAATGAAATTTGAGTCAAATATTTTGACACTATAACTGATAAAGAACAACGATGAAGATGAAACACGAGTTTGGGTAAATTTACTATTAAAACAAAATATAAATATATGATTTATATATTAAATTGGTTTTTAATAAAATTAAAACTAAATAAAAATACTTGTAGAAACCATGTCATCCAATATAATAGGACACCATGTAGGATGTCAACTCGGATGATAGATTGGTCTTAAATCTGGTTTATTGGGAATATTAATCAAGTCTCTATGGGACCGGGTAATCGAAAATGGATTAAATTCTTAATGACATATTAAGTATAAGTAAAAATTTTATGAGTTAAAAACAAATAGTGATAGTTAATCTCAAAATGTGACTTAAACCCTAAAGTTAACAAACTTGTTTTTGCCTTTTTATATTAGATTTTCTTTTCTCAAAAAAGTAATTTAAATTATCAATTTAAATGAAAACTATTATTTTATTTTTCAAAGAAACCATTGTTATTTCTAAAAGTTTTCATAGTAATCATTAAAAAAAACTTTCTACAAAATGTCCTTTTTACGGAAGATATTCTTTTTAGAATACAACACAATTTACGATCATGGAGTAGAGTATGGACCATTAGAGATAAGAATGGTCTGATTTTTTTTTTACTAAAATCCAAACAAAATAAAAAAACTTAGGTTTTAACGTTAAAAATACAAAACTATTATTTTTTTTCGATTTTATACAAAACTATCTGTTTTTTTATTTTAGTTTCTCATTTTTTCACTTTTAGTTGTTTTTTATTTTTATTTTTATTGGTTTCTTCATAAAAATATTGTTTAAATTTAACAAAAACAAGTATTTTTCTATACAAATTGATTCATCAAGGTTTAAAATTACAATGTTATTTTTTATTTTAAGGATACCCCAAAGCATGTTTTCAAGATCTATGTTTAAAATTTTCCCATGAAATATTAACAAAAATAATAAGCATGTAATTATTTTCATATGAAAGGATGAAATATCTATTTCATAAAGATATTCATGACATATATCGAAGTAATATCCAAGAATACTGTAACTTCAACATACTTCATAAATATATTTATAAAACTAGTATATCATATTATCGTATCCAAATTATTAAATGCTTGTAATTTTTGTCAATACTTTTTAGCACAAATTTTAATATAGATATCTCAAAAGTTTTAATGGGGTATCCTTCAAATCAAAAAGGAATTTTTTTCTACAAATTCATACCATAGTGACTCGTATGTAGGATGTAATGTGCTTAAAGGAAAGATAAATTTGGTGGTTAATAAGGGCGTACAACGAAAACCAAAATTGTAAACAAAATAAAAATAAATCTAGAAAATTTGAAACAGAAAAACCAAATTGTTTAAAAAACCAACGGTTTGGTTTATGGATTTTAGAATTTTTTTTTTGTTTACTTTGGTTTCTTATATATAGTTAAAATAATAATCCTGTCTTGGTATCATTATATTTTGTTTTATAAAATTATGTGTTTTATTAAACTTTAGAAACATTTTTTATGAAATATTCCATGAAATAAATAATAACAAAAAACTAAAAAAAAAAAAGAAACCGAAACCAAAAAACTTATATTTTGATACTTCGGAAGACAATAAGCAAAGTTTCAATTCGATTTTAGCTTTAGTTAAAGACCGAACCATTCTCGTCGCTAGTTGTTTACAATCTCTATTCAATTGTTATAAATTATAATGTATTCTGAAAAAAATAATAAAATTATTAATAAATGATGTTATTTGAAAAGTTTTTGGTTATCAATGGTTTTTTAGAAAATTTCTAAAAATATCTATGGGTTTTCTGATAAACGAATAAAACAATGATTTTTCTGAAAATATAATAGCTTTTCTAAAAAACCCTTTTATATTTTGAAAATCAGTTTTTTTTTTTCAAAATCAAAATGACTAAACGAATACGAAATTAGCCGGGCTTATGAAGATTACTCTATAGTGTAAGGCTGTAAGCAAACGTTTGGCCCAACTAGTGTTTCATTTTGGGCCTCTTTATATCTGCTAGTGTAAGAGTAAGACTGTAAGTAAATAATTTGAGATCAGTAGCTGAACTGGGAAAAAAAAATCTTTGAAATAGAAGTAAAATGTATAAGCTTCTTATAATTTTCTTTCGGGTGATCGTTTTTATTTGATCATTTTGCAATAAGATTTGTAAACACCAATTGCTAGACTTTTCTTTGGCTCATTCGCTTACAGGGGCGGACGCAGGACTTAATGACTCTAGTGACACCATTTTTTTCCCGAGCATACATAATATCAAAAAAAAATTTAATACTTGGTGCACCTTAGTTGGACCTAGCCTAATAGCACAAATAAAATCTCTAGTGACACTATAATATAAAAAAGAAATTTCCGAAAAATTTTACCTTTATGCAGAAAAAACGAGTAGTGGCACGGGCTACCCCGTACCCCCTATATCCGCCCCTGTTCACTTATGAAGTTTATCACTTTTTCAAATTTATTTGAAAAATGTAGCTAACTAGTTACAAGAGTAAGATTTATGGGTATTATTTATTTATTCAACAAAAATAATAATCATATAAGTTTATTGATAGATCTAATGGTTGTTATATATTTTGATAAAGATTCATGAGAAAGTAATGTTATATTCTCATATATTTCACTCATAGATAATGAATTCTGCATTGTAAATATCTTATTGTAGCCGTACTAATAATATAAAACAGAAAAACTAAAATATAAAAATATTTTGAATATTGAAATACTAAGACACGCCAACTGGTACCAAATACATATATGGTACTGGATCACTACCGAACCAGACTCTTATCAAAGAGGACAGACCGGACTGGTTGGTACTAATATTTTTAGGATATATATAGTATCAAGGATCGGACCGAATATGGTAGTACGATACCGATTTAGGATCAGGATTTGATAGGGGAAAACGGGTCTCAAACCACTTAGACCGTTTTTCTCGAGGTATGTAATGAAATCAGATTATTGGAATAACATATTATTAAAGAGTTAAGTTCCATAAAATGTATTAGAATGATTAAACGGTTATTTGTTAATAGTATCCTTTGCGGCATTTTAGTTTTTTTTGAACAGCGAACATAACATTAGAAATAAAACGAGGGCATAAGCGAGAAGCTCAAGCCACACAAAAACGTTACAAACGGTTCAAAGGGGAAAAACCCCACAAAGACCAATCTAAACGAGCTAATTTGGATCTATCATTGACTAAATTAAACAAAAACAGACAAAGATCATCAAAAATAACCAAAACATGTTTTCTCTCCTTTCTAAAGAACCTCGCATTTCTTTCCTTCCAAATGCTTCACAAAGTCGTATAACAAATGGACAGAAGCATATTCAATCGTCGGCTGGAACCTTTAAAACTCCTGATCACCTCCTACAGCTCAAAGGAAGAAACTGGAGGGCACCTAAGAATACCCGACCAAGCAGAAACTTTTCTCCAAAGGGAAGAAGCATATTCAATCGTCGGCTGGAACCTTTGCTGCATTTTAGTAGGTCACATTAAGGAGCAAGGGCAATTATGCAAATTTAAATAAAAATTCTAGTTCTATTAATATAAATGAAGACATAAAAGGAGTAGATTTTGGTTAAAGCCTTAAAAGTCTAATTCATGCAATAGTTAAGGTTAAAACAAATATAAGATAGAGGAATAAGAGATAAATTTTGATTAATTAAAATCGAGTTTGTAAATTTGGAAAATAGCGGACCTTAAGGCTGTGGGGTATGCCGCACGCGGCCCCCCACGCGTCCTCCACCTCAGCAGGAAAGACGCGGCAAACACCGCGCCCCCCCGCGTCCTCGACGTGCTGCGTCCCCGGCTCGTCGTCCTGTGAACGTTTGAAGACGGACGATTTTGAAAAAAAGATCCGTTGATCGACCGTTGGGAATTAAAAAAAAAATTAATTTTTTTACATATTATAAATACATCCACACACATCTTATATTTTACACACACATCTTATATTTTACACACATACAAACACACATTTTCCTCTCAATATACATATGGATTTCCATTCGGATTCTGAAGACTCGGGTGATGATTTGGTATTCACGGCAATGATGGAAGTCGCGACTATTTACGTGAACCGAGCAGAAACTCCGGAAAAAAGGCGGCGATTAGCGGCGAAAAATAGAAACCGCGAAGAAGGACACGAAAAATTTATTCGCGACTATTTTTTCGAAGATTGCGTGTATGACGACAAGGATTTCAAAAGCCGGTTTCGTTTGACCCGATCGATGTTTCTACGGATCGTGCACGATTTGGAAGCCAACTACGAACTTTTCCAATTGCGATACGACGGACGAGGCAAAAGGGGTTTTACGCCACACCAAAAATGTGAAGCGGCTCTTCGTCTTTTGGGTTATGGATACACTTTTGACGCCGTGGACGAATATTTGCGGATGTCGGCAAAAACCGCTCGGGAAAGTATGTATGCTTTTTGTGAATATATTTATGAGTTATACGGTCCTATTTATTTGCGAAAACCTACACGAAACGACTATATGCGGCACATCACCAGTCACATGGTCTACCGGGTATGCTCGGGAGCATAGATTGTACGCATTGGGATTGGGCAAATTGTCCAAACGCGTGGAAAGGACAATACACCGGGGGTCATCACGGCACACCTTCCCTAATACTAGAAGCGGTGGCGTCACAAGATTTATGGATTTGGCATGCGTACTTCGGGGTTCCGGGGGCGAACAACGACCTAAACGTTCTAGATTCATCGCCGATATTCAACGATATCCTACTAGGCAAATCGGCCGACGTTCCGTTTAAAGTGAACGACTCCGAATACCCACGTGGGTATTTACTCACCGACGGTATATATCCAAATTATTCCACATTTGAAAAAGCGTACCAACACCCGATTGACGAGAAACGGGTACTATTCACGCAACGTCAAGAGTCCGCACGGAAAGATGTGGAACGTGCATTCGGTGTCCTAAAAAAGAGATGGATTATAGTGCAAACCCCGTCACGAGCATGGCACCTCGACAACATACGCAAAGTAATGTACGGTGTTATCATATTACACAATATGATAATTGAAGAAAAAGGTCGGAATATTTGCATCTATCAACCTCATCATATGACACAGGAGCCGACACAATTTGTTCCCGGTAGCGAGGCATACTTTACTCGTGTACTAGAAATACACAATGCGGAAATGAATGCCAATCTCCGACACGATTTGACGGAGTACGTGTACGCGACTCGCAACGACGAAACCGACGACGACGACGACGACGACTAAGAAATGCTTTTTATTTTAAATTAATTTAGGAGATGTTTATTTTTTTATGTCTTTTTTAATTTAATGTAATGTTTTTTTATTTTAATATTATGGTTTTAATTAATATAATGTTTTTATTTAAATTTAATTTAATGTTTGGTCTTAATTAAAAAAATGGAAAATTAAAATGTGATGTGGAAATTAAAAGGGTAGTCATGGGAGTCTTGCACACCCCTAGTGGAAGTATTGGAAGTCTTTGTGACGTGGCGATGACGTGGTGGGAGTCTTGGGTGTCATGGATGTCTTGCACACCCTTCAGCCTAAAAGAAAAGGTTGTTGCCTCTTGCGTTCTTATTTTTACGTACGTCATTCCTAATATGAATCGAACTTGGAGATCAAGAAACACATTTTGACTTAGTTAAGGAAACTCTCAAACAAAGCAAGTGCATGGTGTACGACTTTTCAACTAAAGTTTCATTTTTGAAAACGACATCATGGGCCGTGTATTTGCATTCCGTTTGACTTTATTTGTTGACAAGAATTGTACTCCAGCAAGAAGGATTTCTACGTGAGCATGACTGTGTTTGTACATTGTTTTTCATCATTCTCATCGTGTAAAGCTTGGTATTTTATACAAGAATTGAGGTATTCATCAAGGTATCAGATTGAATTTTCTGAATACTGGTTTTATGAATTACCAAAAGTCAAAAGCCGATAATATACCTAAGGCTGAACGGTGTAGTGGACACCGTTACTGGCGGCATCCCACGTGGAGGCCATTGCCAGCGGTGACCACCACCCTATGTTGGCGGTAAGCGGCATCGGCATCGGCAAGCAGAAACGACAAGAACTCACTGCAATCTCTCTCTCTCTCTCTCTCTCCAACTCTCATCCCTCTCTTTCCTTTTCTCTTGCCGCCAACAATCGCGGCACCACACCGCTGTCTCTATTTTCTGAAGGTGAGGTCGGTTTTGCAGAGGTGTTTGCTGATGTGGAGGTGGGTGCCTCTGGCATCACACTGTTTAGTCTCTAATACATGTAAACGATTTCGATGTAAGTGCAATTCCGATTTGATACTGAAACAGAATCGAAAAATCATCCTTCATTAATCATTCATGCTCAACCCTAGAGTTAACTTATTACTTGAGGTGGTCCAAGTAAGAGAACAAAAACATAACCGAACTATATCTTAACATGATAACCTTTCAGAAAGTAAAAATGATGAAAATTTTAATTTACTCTTTTTATCTGGTCACCTTTTTATCAAGCGGTCCAGTTAAACCGGTTGATCCATTTCCGTTTCACATCTTTACGTTTTAGAAATTTCAATTAATTCGGGTCGGGTTCTTGGATCCATGGATATCTCCATCCCAATTTCTTCATCGCTATTCGCTAACTTTCAGGGTCCATGTCACATGACTTCCTGGACTTCACTCATTTCAACATCTTTTCTCCAAATATAGCAAGAACTCCCGCCGTGCACAAAGTCAATTTCTCCTGTTCACCAGTACATTTGATTTGATTACACCAACCCGTGATTATCGATCATCAATCATAGAAATCACTGCACACTTTCGAGTTCAATTCGTCAGAGACGATCCGATCGCCGGCAAATATGAAAACCAGAGGCAAAATAGGAGGAGGAGGTGGACTAATTGGTGGGTGGTCTAGTCTCGGTTTACCTGCCGTTTTCCTCTTATGCATCTTCTTCTTCTTCTTGGGTTTCTTTGGTTCGTCTCTATTTTCTCAACAGGTCCCTCTTTTCTCCCATTTGATTTTTCGATTTGTTACATGTTCGAAACTGTAATCGGATTCATTCAATTGTTCTTCAATCTTCACACCGTAATTCTGCTAATTGAAAAGTAATCGATTGGCAGGTTGAAACTGAATCTAGTTTACATCCAAGACCTAGGATCCTTAGTGAGAAAGAATACGATCCGTTACCTCAAGGCGAATCCGGCGATGATTACTTCACCACCATTCCTTTTCAGGTGCTTCTTTTTTCGTTTCATTCTTCAAATTTAAGCTTAATCCAAGTTATTTGACTGTGTGATTCATATTCTTATTAGATTTTAAGCTGGAAACCTCGAGCGGTATACTTTCCCGATTTTGCAACACCCAAACAATGTGAAAGCATAATCAAGATGGCGAAAGTAAAACTTGCACCTTCAACATTGGCTTTACGGAAAGGAGAAACAGCTGAAAACACCAAGGGAATCAGAACAAGGTATGCATAAAAATGATAAATTCAAGAACAATGAGATTACGATTGTTTATCTTGGTTTTCTGATAGGGTTTTCTTTATTCTTTTTAATCTTTTTAAAAAACCAGTTCTGGGATGTTCATAAGTTCATCTGAAGACAAAACAGGGATCTTGGATCTCATAGAGAAGAAACTCGAAAAGGCTACAATGATTCCAAAAAGTCATGGAGAGGTATTCATTCCTTACTCTTTCTTACTTCAATTTATAATTTAAAGAAAATTTACCATTCATCTTAATTATCTTATACAAGAATTTAATTATTTTGCAGTCGTTTAATGTTCTAAGGTATGAAATTGGGCAGAGGTATAATTCACATTATGATGCTTTCAACCCAACCGAATATGGTCCACAAAAGAGCCAACGGGTACATGTTCTAAAAAAAACTTATTTTTGCATGATTTTTAGCACTAAAGATACAAAATTAATGAAATTTTTAGTCTTTTTATATTGTCAATTGGTTACTGTAAGTGTAAAGTTTTGATCTTTAGAATCAATGGATGGAAGTTTGTGGTAGTGTTTTAGACACTTTTAACATTAGATCATTGTTTTTTTTTTTTTTCAAATTCTAATCTTGATGTTTTCTTGCTTAAAGATTGCTTCTTTCTTGCTGTATTTATCTGATGTTGAAGAAGGTGGTGAAACAATGTTTCCCTTTGAGGTAAGTTTCATGATTTTGTATTGCCACTATCAAATCTTGTATATAATTATAATTATAGTTAATGGCTAAATCGATATAGAAATAATAGTTTAGTGGCTAAATCAATAAAATGGTGAAAGTACGTTGTGTTTTTCTGTATTTGGTCCATTGTTAAATGGTTATTGACTCTATTGCCCTGATTTTCAGAACGGTGAAAATGCTGATGCAAATTATGATTTCAGAAAGTGTATTGGTTTGAAAGTAAAACCAAAAAAGGGTGACGGGCTTTTATTTTATTCTTTATACCCAAATGGCACTATAGATCCGGTGAGTTTATTTTTGGTTTATAAAAGTGTGGATCTTACGGGGGCAGTTTGGTAAATTTGATGTTTTTTTTTTTTTTTTTTTTTTGATGTAGACATCGCTTCATGGGAGTTGCGCGGTGATCAAAGGCCAGAAATGGGTGGCTACAAAATGGCTTAGGAACGAAGAAGAATACGATTAGCTTTTTTCATCTTTTTAATTCGAGTTTTTACCACTTATTTTGCAGAATTTGGAGTCGCTTATTGTTGTTAATCTAAAAATGTATATGTACGTTTCTAATGGTAACTAGTTAACTACAAGGGGCAATTCCTTTAAGTTTTCTCAAGTTTTGATTGATTTCTTGAATTTTGGGGTTATGATTTTGAGATTATAATGGAGTTACTATACCAAGTTGGTCCATATCGATAGAAAATGAAAAGTTTGAATATTTTGTAAACGTTCTTAAGAAAACTCTTTGTGGTTTCAAGTTGTAGTAGGTTTTAACAACAATGCACAAGTAATAAACATTATACCTAACTTGCACCATAGATGTTTTTGTCTTATTTGTATTGATCCATAGCCCATTGTGTTCCAACGATGCCTCTCAAGTTTCCAACCTAGCTTTCAACTTGTCATGCTCTCTATAACATTAAAACTACGTTGTTGGCAAAAAGCTTACACCATATTACTCGTCTCTGAATCTTGTAAGAAATTTTATCCATAATCAAAGCGAAGATGTAAAGGCTAATAACTGATCCATGATATTGCCTAATTTCCACTAGGAAACATTACGTGTCACCAATTGTAGTTCTGATACCAGGTCATAGACTATCTACTTTTGAATGGTATCATACATTTCTCTAAGAGTCGATGAACACCATGTTGAGATCCATATTTAGTTCTTTATATTTCTCCATAAGACATCTTTCACGTGTCGACCTCATAGACTTAAAGGTGAATCTATTTTCATATATTATTGTTCCCATCTTAATCTAGCCTTCAACATACACTCTCTCATCATGGAATAACTAAGTAGTTTAATACTTCAATAGTTGCCACAACTTTAAGCATATCCTTTGTTCTTATAATTGGTATCATAGTTATATTGATTTGTACCAAACCTTCAGTTTTGTCCTTGCTCGTACCTCTTCATTTCCCCAAATTCAATCTTCATATAAGAACACTCATTGTATGTCATGAATACTCATTGCATGTCACTATGCATTGTTCAACGCCTTCCATTCCCGTGGAATCTTGATATAGTAAGTTTGATGCTCGCAAAGTTAACATGCAAGTTGGTTAGTTAAAAGTAGATCGTTAACATACTTAAAATAAGAGAACATGACAAGAATAAACATCCTTATAGGGCTTTTCACAAAATATTGCAAATTTTTTCACTTTCTTCAAAATAACACATTTCCTAGTATGGCCCAATACGAAATGAGAAATTGACAAAATGGTCCCCCGTATTTAAGGAATTTCTTCATCTTTCACACAAATGAAAATGCATCTCGAAATTTCTGTTGGGCCTAACTCAATACATCAAACGGGCTTCAAGTTTCATGATAGACAGATTACTCTCCTAAAACTATCCGCAAATGTTTTGAAGTGTAGAAAGCGTTTAATTTATTCGTGAAATGAGAATTTAAGAATTTTGCATTCTCCTTCTCAATATAAAATTGTAAATTACGCATTAGTACATTACAAAAATTCACTAAAATTTTAACTACATAATGATACAAAATTTGCTTATTTCGCATTAGTATGGTACCAACTTCCACTTTCGCGTTATGATGAAACTTTATGGCACCGACTCTTATTTTTGCAATGCTAAACTTTTAGGTTTATATTTGACACCATCAAACTTCGATTTTCACATTATCTTCCAGTTTTTTCATGTAAACTTGGCACCGTCATACTTCTATTTTCACAATGCTAAATTTTTAGCTTTAATTTGGGCACTACGAAACTTCCATTTATGTTGAATTTTATAGGTTAAGGTGGCGTTCCAAAATTATTATTTTTACATTGCTGAACTTTTAGGTTTATATTTAGCACCGTCTAACTTCAAATTTCTCATATTGTTGAAACTTTTGGTTAAAATTGGCACTACAAAACTCTCATTTCTGCATTGCATAATTCTTAGTTTGAATTTGGAACTGCAAAACTTTCATTTTCTCAATACGCTGATAATGATTTGGTTAAAATTTCCATGATCAAATGGTCATTTCCGCATTTCCTTAACTTACCAGAAATTTTATAGTGAGTATAGTTTTGTGTGATATGTGTATTTTATGTGTTTAACTTGATTATTAATGATATATTTTTGTTTTTCTGATGTTGAATTCATAAACAATTGCAACTTATTCACACGTGAGTTTCATGAAAGTAAGAAGAAGAACACATCGTCTATGAGAAAGTATATCGTGTTTGTGGTTTGCAACAAGTGGTCCTCAATACAGTACACATAAGGAGAACATAGAACCTCTTGATCACTTGTGTATTCATGTCCATTTGTTCAGTTACATATGATTGATGAAGAAAGCTTACAAAACATGGTATCTATTGATGATTGAAGATGAACACGACCATAAGTCCTCACAAAGAGAAGAAGCTTATGCTTCAATAGCATATCAACGTCACCATGAGTGCATGCTAAATGATCCCAATTATTAGATTAAAGTTTCTCCAAAGTTTCAACTCTCTTACACAAACCTTGGTCGTCAATAACTATGGTAGTGATCCTTTCACCATCTACAACCTTCATGTTCTCCAACCTATAAACCTACTTTTATGACTCCTTCACGTTCACTATCAACACAAGGCAGTCATTCAGAGCAAGATATATATATGAACAATATGAAGGGCAACTAAGAAATGGCAAAATGTGATAGCTTGCAAGGTCCGACGTACCACAAGAATCATGTTATATGCTTCACCATATAATATAGCAATAGGATAAATTAAAATCTTTACAAAGGTTTGTTTTGCCGTTTCAAAAAAAAAAAAAAAAAAAAAAAAAAAAAAAAAAAAAGGTTTTACAAAGCAAATACATTTTCACTTGGTTTTACAAAATGAGCATAAGTGAAGTACCAATGATTTGTTTCTTTCATTTTCCACCGTTGTTCTCTATCTAACATTAAATGTACTTAAGCCACAAGCTTTGATTCTGTAACATGTCAAACGATCAACATCTTTAAGGAAACACCCATTACTTACTCGAACATCGGGGGTTTAGTTCGAATAAACGTCTAAACAAAACCCCATTATAGAAAAAACCCTTTGAATGTACAAGGGTTACAACCAGTGAATTGGGATCTTTAAGTCTTTAACATTGTATAATTGATCTCGGACAGCATTAATTCCTAGCCGAAAGCCATTAATACATCCAAACAAAAAAAAGGAAGTTCAAATCTGCCCCAACTACCAGTGGACCGAGGCCAATTTCAGGTGGGTTGTACGCGAGCTCATTAGTCAATATTGCATATCTTCTCTCGTACTGCGCCAAATAATGGTATACAACTGGAATTTTTTAACATGGCAAAAAATCGTCTGGTATGATGGGATTGATGTTTGGATCTTTGAAAAAAATAACTCGTGATTATTTTGTCGTAAGAAAATTAACCAAGACATATTTTGAATAATGCAATAAGATCAGTGGAAGCTTATACCAAGATGGGCCAATTTTCAATTTCCATCACAAAATAAGAGTTATTTACGAAAATCATCAGATAGCAGGTAGGTTCGGCTCATATTTCAAAATAAGCATATTTTTTTATGGATTTAATGAAGTTTAAATTGCAAAAGAAATTATTAAATTTTCATAAAATTCCGATTTTGATACTGTGTTATTTTTTAGCAATTAAGTCGCTAAAATTTTCAATTTGTTGCAATTTTGATCATTTAATCGGTCAATCAGGTCGATGCGTCAGTTTTTGTTAACATTACGCTGACATGACATGATGACTTTACACAATATATAGAATTTTTATGAAAACTTAGTTATTTTGTAAGTTGTACACCGTGCATTAAAATTTGTATATACTAAGAAAATTATTACAATCTAAATGTTTTGATAAAAAATAATTTAGTATTGAAATAATTTGATTTTTTAACCCTTTGTATATAATAAAATATATTGAATTAATTACAAAAAAACACAATATCAAAATATGGTATACTTTATTCATTCAATTGTTACAAATTAAATAGATAAAAACATCACTATACTTTCATATGTTTTCTCTCTAATTTATATTTGACCAAAGAATAAAGGCTTTTTTACTTCCTTAGTAGATAACACAACCTGCCAAAATCCCAATAAGCAAGTATAGTCTACAAGAAACAAAAGAAGATATGAAATGTGGGTATTTGCATCCTTTCCCCATGATAGTATGCGTAGGCTACATAAGGTCAATATTGATGCAACACTATTTAAACTTCTTCTAGCCCATAATCGGCTGTCGGAACTATGATAATGCAAATAAAATGGCTTGAATGAAATCAATGAATTGAAGATGAATGTGGCTGATGTAGAAGATTATATTTATTGCCATGAATAATACCTCAATTTCATTTTTTGTACGTGAAACTGATGAGTTCTTGTTTGACGAGTCTAGTGTAGGAGTAAATTTTCAAAGAGCAAAATAATAAATACGAGTAATATTGATCAATACAACGGTGCTGAATGATTAATATTGATCAATGCAAAGTACAATTATAGAGCCCTAATCAAGAACTTTGATGTGCATCTAAGTACGTACTAAACATACACTGATAATGATCGACTTATAAAACTAAAACATACATCCATATGTATACTAAACAAACTGTTCCAAGACCCTAACATGTAGCCAATAATTAACGTAACAAACTGACTAAGCTAATATATGCCTTACCCTAGGTGTACGTTAGTGATTCACCAGCTGTTAACATCTGTCTTCAGTTGCTTTCAGTATTTATTTGGATACTTGACTTTGGATGAGCATAACTTCGACACAATCTCCACCTTTGTGGTGAAGATGATAGGCATCAGAAGAAGTCAGAGCATTGAAAAAGCTTTCACAAGTACCTTTCAAGCATGTAACCACCAAGTCAAATGCTCACAAAATTCATTGTACTCTTTTTAACTATTGTCTTTACTCGTAGAGATATGAGCCAGAAGATTCTCAATAAACACTATTGGAAATTTCTCTTTCTGATGAACATCAAAGAACATCTTCTTTAATTGTCCATTTTTCACTGATTTCCTCTATAGATCGTTCCCCATGCATTTTTCAAAAATTTCCATAAGGATAACTATCAATATCATCAAGTCTTTTATCTGCAGCCGTGATTGACACCTTGTACAACTTAGCAATTTCAAGATCATAAGTAGCGAAGTTCTTCAAATATCTGTCTAAGAATGCACCTACATATTTTTTAACCGAGGGTGAAGTTTTCTTGTTTTGACATTGGCTTTTGATTTATTCACTACCACCTTTCAACCATCACAACAAAATCATTTAGATTCATAAGAAGGAAATACGCCAGTGTGAAAGTATGAGACTCATTCTCTTATCCTCTTTGAACTTGATAATAAAAGTTCTGAAACTTGTCTTCAAATACATCAATGCTTGTAATACTCTCCAATTTGGTTATTTTCTTTAAAGACCAAACCTTACTATGTTCCTTTCCATAATTAGCATGGAATCTTGCTTTCATTTCCTGAATTTCTTTTTCTCTAAAACTCTAAACTTTAGGTCAAACTGGTTGAAGGAAAACATTTTCAAATTAGAAGGAAGATCCAGCTGACATTTCAACGAATTTTCAACTAAAATAGATTCTAGTGGCACCCGATGAAATAATTTTAGATCACTGAAGGACAACACAATAATCGTCTCAAAAGTCGAGATTTTCGTGATTAGGTCCATTTCACATTTCTTTCCTATTCTGCCCCTTGCAATGCCATTCAACTGTCGAGGATTTTCATATTCATCTGCTTCTTTTCTGCCTTGGAAAGCTCCTGACTTATTGTGTAACACCCCAGATTATACATTCCTTTTTAAATATATTTTCAAAAATTTCTGGTTCTCAAAAAAACATTTTCATTGCTTATAAAAACTTTAGTCGCAATTAAAATCTTTGTCATCATCTTAAGATATACTTTACTTGGGTGTTTCAAACCGATAACCACAACCATAGAAAGCATTGGATACAATTCTTAAATAACTTATCACAATTAATTACATTGCGCTTTGCACTTCTATCAATCATATTCTAAGTCTTCTACACACTTCAATGGCTCACACTAAGTCCATATCCTTCTAATCTGACTCGGTACCTGGATACATGTCGATTACAAATAAAGAAAACACTTAAGACTTTCGCCTCGTGGGTTATATAGATTTTATACATAAAGCAATTTCTTTAATTCCTCAAAACGTTTTCACTTATCATTCTTGCAAAAGGTATATTCAAATAGCTTAATCAAAAGACCATTGTCATTCTAAAAGACCATTGAATAGATATACTTTCATATACATACGAAATTAACATTTCAAATACTTTGATCGAAAACATCATAAAACATTCTTTAAACTTGTTGCAGTTCTATCTATTCATAACCCCTTATTTGCTAATTGTTGAAAACTAGTTACTTCAAATACTTATATCATTATACTTCTTGAAAATCATCTTTACCATTACCACATCAAAGTAATCATTTGGATAAATTGTATTCAATTACTTAATTTAATTTACTTATTGAAAAACCGTTCAATAACTGGTTGGCACAAGTCCAACATCAAAACTATAACAAATAAATCCTTCCCATTAGCGCCTTAGATCATATTGCCATATTTCAAGTCTATTGATTCCACAACATCCATTCCAAGATGTCATATATTCCCATATACATGTTCAAGGCTTCATTTTTAATGGTCCTTGACCATTTATCATTCCAAAATCACAAATCTTTACTAATAATTTGATAATCACCATCATCAACTTATAATCCAATGATAATCATGTTAAATTTCACTCATGTAAACTCAATTTATGTCATTGACTTCAGCTTTTATGATTTGTTGATGATAACATCAAGATAATTATCAAACAAACATCATAAAATGATAAGCAAGCATTATCCATACTCAATTTCATGTTTTACCCAAATTACCAAAAATTAGGGTTCATCACATTTCTTGATTTCCATGGAATTAACTCAAACAAAAGTTGGGGAATTGTTTCTTACCTTGAGAGGATCCTTTTGTAACAAAAAGCCCTTTGAAATCACTTGAAATTGAAGCTTTGAATCAAAAACACCTAGTGTTACACCAAAAACACACACAAGCTCTAGAAAGAAACTTTTTGGAGAAAAGTGATGAAAATGGCTGATTTGGAGCTGATTTTTCTTAGCCTATACATCCCAAGATGGTGGGATCCAAGTGGCATCATAGAAACACAAGTAGTGGCATCCTAGTGTCCAAAAATAGGCTCATTTGGACGACACAAGAGCTCTCATGTGCCTGAGAAATGTTCAGCTTGAAGATCCACGCGGCCAACTCAGCACATGGGAATTTTCTAAAACTCCTGCCCAATTGATTTCCTTCCAACTTACAACAACCATAACTTTCTCATAAACGTCCATTTTCTACAAACTTTATATGATTGGAAATGTGAGATTATGAAGTACAACTTAACTCTACCGAGTTGCCTTGAATTGTAACGCCCCAAAATCTAACATCGAGTATATACAAAATATTTTAACAAATCAGTACAAATTTGGTTTTTAAAACAAAATACACGATTGAATGGTTTATCGAACCCATTATTGGCTCAAAAGAAATTGCTAGCTATGTACATAAAGTATTTTACATGTTTGGAACGAGTTTTGTTAAAGTATGTTATGCCTACTTGGAAGTTTAAATTACGAAAGTCATGTTTTAATTGAAAGAAATGACGAATACGCATAAGATTATATGTAGTATGGTTTTTGTTAACAAATATTTGTTTACTTAACAAGGTTATGGAATGTTTTTGGTAACAAAGATTTGTTTACTTAACTGGTGAAGTATTAACCACTTTTGATGAAGAAGACTCGAAAGAACCGATCTTTATTGCTGCTGTGAAGAATTTAATGGGATTCAACAACACTTTTGAAGATGTTACTGTTGGTGTGGAAGTTGGAGTGAGAGTGATATTTGGAGGTGGTCCCAAAGATTTCGATTTAACTTGGGCCAAGATTGACTTTAGTGGTGGAAAAGTAGTTGGAACTGTAGTTGTTGTCAGAGTCTCCTAACAACTTCTTCTCCTGCTTCAGAGGTGATTCAATCTTCGGTTTTGAAGGAAGATCGGTATATCTAGAAATCGACTTCACAACATTGGAACTTCGATTGTAGTTCGGATTTGAAAGAGGTTATCTTAGATAACTTCTTGTTGTTTGTTGAGTAAAATGCAACTGCTTCACCGTTTCCATTCATATCATACTGAACATCCTCTTCATCATCGACAAAACTGTTGTGTTTGGTATTCTCAGAGTTTGATACAAGAGCCAAGGAACCTGCATTCAGACGATCAACCAAATTTTCCAAAACATCACGTTCATAAGGCTTCAACAGATTGTAGAACTTACAATGTGTAGTTATCAATGTTCTCATGTGACTGAACCATGATGGTGATTTGTCTCCATTCCCTCATTAGACATTTCATAAACTTCACGTTCTTCTCATGCGTACTCTTGGTGACATCGTACATTTCCAAGATGTATATTATGTTACTAAAACATTCAAACATTGGATCTATTTTCGGACTCGAGTTTTGAAATCACTGAATTCAGATAGGCTATTCATGACTATTCTGAGTTCACCATGCATCTTTTGTCATTGTAAAATTTTCTTTTATTCATGGCAATGGCTTCTTCTTTTTCAACAGTAGGTCCCGCAACAAACCTACCTTGGAGATTGGCCACAAATGGTCTATCAGTAACAGAACGCCATAAGTCTTCATCAATCCCCGTAAGATAGTCTTTCATCCGATTTGCCCACTAATCATAATGTTTAGGAATCATCATTGGGGCTTTATTGCAAGAACCCATGAGACTAGCATATTTTAACAGAAGATAATTTGAATTAAAGTTTGGCATTAAAGTGAGTGTACGATCTTTTACTCCAAATGATTAAGAATGTTCTTTGAAATGCGAAAACAGATCTAAGAATGATATAGATAATGAAAATTAAAGAAGAACAATAAGATTCCCAGAACGAGAACAGTTAGTAACCCACTCTGATACCACTTGTAGGGATAAAAATTCAATGAGCAAAATAATAAATACGAGTGATCTAATAAGAATCGGCAAAAATTATGAATAGTAACAGTGTCAAATGATTAATATTTATCAATGCAATCATAATGATAGTGCTCCTAATCAAGAACTTTGATGAGCATCTAAGTACGTACTAAACTTACACTGATAATGATCGACTTATAAAACTGAAAACATATGGCCATATAAATACTAAACAAACTGGACCAAAACCCTAGCATGCAGCCCATAATTAACGTAACAAACTGACTAAGCTAATATACGCCTAACCCTAGGTGTACGTTAATGATTCGCCAACAGTTAACATCTGTCTTGGCCTCTTTGGTTGCTTTCAGTCTTCGGATGAATACTCGACTTCGGATGAGCAAAACTTTGACACAATCTAACACCTATACACACACACACACACAAGTTTAACATCTAAATATGGCAAAACACATAAAACACCATTAGAAATTAACATTCTACCAAAAAACATATTATAAAATAATTAGTTTAAAAACCCTGAAATATATATACATCATGCCTAGTCCATAAAAATTCGTACGTATATTGTCGATATGAAAATACCATACCATATTTACCATTCATAAACTTTCAAAATATCAAATTTGACCGGATCTTATATTAATATCAAAAAAAGTATTTAATATATTATACTCGTTTTTATATTATAGAATCATTATAATTATAGAAATTATTGTTCCTACTTATAACTCATATAACCCTTCTCATTTACCATATCTCATCCTTTGCCGCCACCCTCACTCTTCAAGCCCTTTTCTCCGCATTTGTCACCAAATCGTTTCACTTCGCTTTCCCAACCCTATTCCTCCTTCGCCTTTACAACTCTTCTAATTTTTTTGGGACAAGTCTTCATTGTTGGTTTCATCTCCATATATAAAATGTATAAAATGGTGTTTTAGAGACATTTGAAATAGTTCATTGGGTAATTTTGGCATCAACCTAAGTTTATTGGTCAAATGTGTATCAAAAAAGCAAAGTGACTAAATGTGTACAATCGCAAAACTTGGTTACCTTTATAAATTTATTGGTCGTCAGAAATCGGGTAAACGTTTAATTGCCAATCATAATGGTATTTTTGAACATTTTATATATGCTGTTGGGTTTGGTGGAACCATGAACAATTTGTCACATTGTTTATAGCTTAAGGACCATAATTGTAAATTAGTTTACAATTCAATTTGCAATTGAATTGATGTGCCGTGTTTGGTGAAAAGGAGCCTACCACCTATTTTAATATTCAAAGAAGAAAAAAATAAAGGAACGACAATTGGCATTCCAACTTGAATATTCAAAGGCAACATGTGAAAGAGGAACGGCAACTACGGCTCTAAATCCTATAAATAGGATTGTTATCTTCATTTGTAAATTGCACCAACAATTGTAAATTGTAATCTTATTGAGTTAATAAGATTTCTCTAGTTGCAGCCCGTGGACGTAGGATTTGCACCGAATCCGAACCACGTAAAAATCCTTGTGTTCTTCTTGCTTTATTTTCATGAGTTTGTGTGTGTGTGATAGTGTGTTTCCGCTGCGTGTACCCGGTCCTGTTCCTAACAACTGGTATCAGAGCTTCGGGTTTTGGAGGAAGTCTCGGTTTTAGAAATTAGAGTATGCTCTGTGGTTGCAGTTTTGTCTGATCTTCCACATCAGAAACTAATTTCTATTAATCGTATTAAAGGTGTCTTGGTACTTTGAAGAGTACTGTTTTGTCACACAAAAGTACTATAAAAGTTTTGTCTCTTGTTTGTCGTAATGGCTGAAGACAAGGTTGTAATCGAGAAGTTCAACGTTTCTGACTTTAGCTGGTGGAAAATGAAATTAGAAGCATTGCTATGTCAGAAAGATTTGGACGTGGTACTTGGAGACAAACCGGAGAAAATGGAAAAAGCTGCTAAAGATGCGTGGAACTCAAAGGACAAGAAAGCTAAGGCAATTATTACATTGTCGTTGGAAAGGAGCGTCACTTTCAACATCATGAAGGAAACCACGGCGCGTGGTATGATGGATGCTCTGACGAACATATATGAGAAACCATCGGCGGCTAACAAGGTGTTCTTGATGAGGGAATTGTTCACGACAAGGATGAATGAAGACAGCTCAGTTACGATTCACATTAACAATCTAAATTCAATTCTGTCCAGATTGTCATCTGTGGGAATTAAATTTGATAACGAGACTCAAGCTTCACTGCTACTAGCTTCACTACCTGATAGCTGGTCTGGAACAGTAACCGCTGTTACAAGTTCAGTGGGGACCAGTGGTATGACTTTTGAAGGGGTTAGAGATTTGGTTCTTGGCGAGGATGTCAGACGCAAGAATCAAGGTGGATCTTCTTCTTCTGAGTTATTAAATATCGGAAGAGGTAGAGGGAATAGCAGGAATAGTGGGAGCAGTGGGAGTCAGGGAAGAAGTTCATCTAGAACTCGAAAGAATGTGAAGTGTTGGAACTGCCAGGAGGTGGGACATGTTAAGAGTCAATGTCCAAAGAAAGAATTGAACATTGCTGGTGCTGAGAGTGTGTTTGAGGATGATGCACTGATACTAAGTATGGAAAGTTCTGTAGACTCTTGGGTCATGGATTCAGGGGCTTCGTTTCATGCCATGGACAACGGAGAAACGATGGTGAATCTAAAAGAATGAGATTTTGGGAAGGTACGGTTAGCAAATGACGAGATGCTTCAAGTAACGGGCATGGGAGATATTGATCTGGTTACTTCATTGGGAACTACATGGAACCTGAAGAATGTCAGGGTGATTCCGGAGCTGAAGAAGAAATTGATTTCTGTTGGTCAGCTGGATAAACAAGGAATGGAAGTAAGGTTTGGTGGTGGTAAATGGAGGGTGGTCAATGGTAATTCGGTGATTGCTCAAGGTATGAAGCGTGGGTCATTGTATATGGTTGAGGTACCTGCTAAGGGAAGTATGACCGTCCCCATTAAGCATGACAAAATCTGGTTCGCTAAATCTAGTGCTAAGAGAGTTCATTTTGCAAACATGAATTCTGGAGCCAAGGGGATGTTAGCTGAACGAGTCGGAAAGTCTAAACCATTCAGGGGATTTTGTGACAGTGGGAGCACGGGGTGTGTTCCGGGTACAGTTACAAAGAGCCGTTGGGTTTTGAAGACTAAGACTGAAAAATTCTCTCCTGTTGGAAGTTTGCAAAGTTTGTAGAGTGTTAGTGGTCCTCGGTGTATCTCTGGAGCTGGTGGAGTGTCCAAACCGGTTGAGACAAAGGATGAGTCGGTGGTGGGATTAGCCACGGCTGAGTTGGAGCTAGTGGGAGCTTCAACTAGCCCTTCTAGTACTTGAAGATGAGGGGCGGCTGCAACTAAGGAAATTTGATTGGGTCTAGCTTGTTCTTGGGAACTGGAAGCTTGGAAGACTGATTTGGTTAAAGATTACTGGAGTTACTGTATTGTTCATGTTTCCAAGTGGGAGATTGTTGGGTTTGGTGGAACCATGAACAATTTGTCACATTGTTTATAGCTCAAGGACCATAATTGTAAATTAGTTTACAATTCAATTTGCAATTGAATTGATGTGCCGTGTTTGGTGAAAAGGAGCCTACCACCTATTTTAATATTCAAAGAAGAAAAAAAGAAAGGAACGACAATTGGCATTCCAACTTGAATATTCAAAGGCAACATGTGAAAGAGGAACGACAACTACGGCTCTAAATCCTATAAATAGGATTGTTATCTTCATTTGTAAATTGCACCAACAATTGTAAATTGTAATCTTATTGAGTTAATAAGATTTCTCTAGTTGCAGCCCGTGGACGTAGGATTTGCACCGAATCCGAACCACGTAAAAATCCTTGTGTTCTTCTTGCTTTATTTTCGTGAGTTTGTGTGTGTGTGATAGTGTGTTTCCGCTGCGTGTACCCGGTCCGGTTCCTAACATATGCTTATTGGTCTAATGTGTATAATAAAAGTATAAGTGACTAAATATGTACAGATGCAAGAGTTCACAATCGTTATAGGTGATTATTCCTAAAAATTGATTATAAGTATTTTAAAATGTTAAAAATAAGGATTTGAGATATACCAACAATAAATATGAAATTAAAGAAAACAAATAAATATTATTATATTTAACAAGTTCGTATACGTCCATTTAAGAAAAATCCAAATATCAAATCCTATCATACCAAACGACTTCAAGCGAAGTTAAAAAAAATCCAGTTGTATTTCATTATTTGAAAGAGAAGACATGCAATGAGTAATGAGCTTGTACGGTATACCCCACCCAGATTTGATCTCGGCCCCTTTGCTGTAGTGGCAATGACCACCCGTTTTTTGTTTGAAAATGTTGATTGCATTTGGCCAGGAATTAATGCCGTCCGAGATCAATTACATGGTTAAAGATCCCAAGCTTTAAACCGTATATTCAAACGGTTTATCTATAACGAGGTTTTACTTGGACGTTTGTTCGAACTAAACCCTAGTTGCACGAGTAGTAAAAATCTCCGTGCTTGTAATTTGGGACGATTTTGTGTATTGCATTGATGATAAATTGCCAATAAGCGTTGTGTCTACAGTGGATCAGGTCGTTTATCTCAATTCACAAAAAATGAACATTATGAAGTTGATAAAGTGCCTCACTTGTCAAATGTGAGAAACTTCTAATCTTTTGTCAGAATACCATAAAATCATATTCGTACTCACCAACACACACTCACAAATTCCACCTATTTCTTGTATTTATCCTTGTTTCCCTAACAAATATCCAGGAATATCAACCTTAAATATTTACTATTTTCTTCCAGGATCTACCTACTTTTTTGGCCAAATGCTAATATCCGATCATGGGTATTTCCTTAAAGATGTTGATCGTTTGACATGGTACAGAATCAGAGCTTGTGGTTTAAGTATACATAGAGTAAATTACAATAATAGTCCATGTAGTATGCAGGAAATTGCAAGAATCACCCAATTTTTGAAAAAACCTCCATAGTGGTCTATATAACGATTTATTGCAGTAATGGTCCAAAAGCTAAGTAAAAAGACAATTTTATCTTTTTTAATTTCTTTTTTTTTTTTAACTTATTTTTTATTTAAGGAATTAAAAAAAAAAGAAAAACAAAACTTTAACCCTCCCCCCCCCCCCCCCCCCAAAAAAAAACACCCCGTCTCTCTCTCTCTCTCTCTCTCAAAATTACCCACCATTTTCTTCATGGCGTATACCTATACCTGTAAATGGCTCTTGACATGAGCTACCGTGAGATCTTTGACATCCATTAGCTCATGGCTGAGTTTGATGCAATCTCCAAGGAAGATACCAAACTTCATGATGGTGCATTTCATGAAGTTCTGAAATCCACACAGGTATATGATTGGATAAACACACGGAAAAAAGCAATCAGCATGCATTCGACTGATTCTCTGTTTTTTTTTGTGTCGATAGGAAGCAATAGTGCTGCCCCCATGGGTTACACTTTCTATTCGTTTGAGACCTGGTGTTTGGGAATATATAAGAGTCAATGTAAATGCACTGGTCGTTGAGGAATTAAGTGTTGCTGAATATCTTCGATTCAAAGAAGAACTCGTTGATGGATCGTAAGTAACGTCATCTTCTAACCTTTAGGTTCTAATTCGCATCTGCCCTCTGTTTTTCGTTCGCAAATGTTTTACCATTTCCGATTGGTTGCAGCTCCAATGACAACTTTCTACTGGAATTGGACTTCAAATCTTTGACATCTTCTTTCCCCCGGCCAACCCTAACCAAATCTATCGGGAACGGCGTTGAGTTCCTTAACCGCCATCTTTCTGCTAAAATGTTTCACGACAAAGATAGCATGCACCCACTTCTCGATTTCCTCCGTACCCACGCCTGCAAGGGCAAGGTATCACACTCATATCCCTAAAATTGATTGCACAATATTTAAGCAATTAGAAGTAAACGAAGCTCATATACCTTTGTTCCGCGCTGTCGAATAATGATTGCACCAGGTTTCACGACTTGGTCCCCGTATTCTTTGTACTTCCAGAGATAACAGCAATTTCAAATTCAAATTACATATACATATATAAACAGATTTAGGGTTTGGTGTTCTTACGCGACAAGAATTAAGACCGTTAGCCTTCACTGAAGGATAAGATTGGGAAAAGACGAAAGCTATTCCTAGTCGTATGAGAGAGAGAGAGAGACGCAGGGGGTGGGGGGTGGGGTGGGGTAGGGTGTTTTCTTTTTTTTAATTATTAAAATAAATAAAATATTAAAATGAAAATGAAAAAGAAATTACAAAGGGTAAAATAGTCCTTTTACTTATCTTTACTTATTTTTGGTCCATTCCTGCAACAAATTGTTACCATATAGACCACTATGGAGATTTTTTCAAAAGTTGGGTGATTCTTGCAATTTTCTGCATACCACATGGATCATTATTGTAATTTTCTCATATATATATATATATATATATATATATATATATATATATATATATATATATATATATATATATATATATATATATATATATATATATATATATATATATATATATGGCTAGATAGATAACAATGGTGGAAAATGAAAGAAACAACTCATTAAGCGAAATATAGACTTTTGTAAAGCTTTTTGTCTTTTTGCTATATATGGTGACATAAAGAAGTTGATTCTTGTTACAATTAGCCAATCATTGCTACATTGGATGTTTACAGCCTTTAATATGCCTGCCAAGACACTAGAGTGGCCAACATATGACTAATTCCATGAAGAGAACTACCAGTGATTGGTTTGCGTTCATTCTTCTCAATTTTTATTCTATACTTGTATTTTTGAATATTTAAAGAGACTATATTTTAATGACTCAATGTTAACAGGATCTTCTCCCATGAGATCCCAAGTGATGTTACGATTTACACAGGAGGTGCTTCTTTTTCATTACACAAGGTATGATTTGTGTCTACACTCTTGTTATTCATCTTATTAAAGTTTATACTTTATTTCTGTAATTTTATGCAGTTTCCTTTGGTTTCAAAGTGTGGGTACATAAGAAAAATGGTGTCCAACCCCACAAATTCTGATATTTTGATAATTGAAATCCCTGATGTCCCTGGAGGGCATGAAGGATTTGAACTTGCAGCAAAGTTTTGTTATGGAGTAGACTTCGAATTATCAACAAAAAACATTTCAATGGTGAGATGTGTGGCAGAATATCTTGAAATGACAGAAGAGTATGCAATTGGAAATCTTGTAACAAGATCCGAAGCCTATTTAAATGACGTAGGACTTAAATCATTAGGTGGTGCTGTTTCCATTTTGCAATCATCAATTGATTTCTTTCAAATGGCTGAAAAGGTAAAGTTAATTAATCGGTGTATAGATGCTATTGCGTTTATAGTCACGAAAGAAAGTGAATATTGTTCATCTGGAAGCGGTTTGGAAATTTCATCATGTTCATCACACCCGAAAGTTGTTGAGTGGGCTGAAGATTTGATATTGCTTAGAATTGACATTTTCCAACGGGTTCTTCTTGCTATGATTTCTAGGGGATTTAAACAATATGCAATGGGTTCGGTTCTAATGCTTTATGCCCAAAACTGTCTTCAAGGCTTGGTAAGATTTTCTTTTTGTTCGGTGTGTATTTAAAGAGTGTCATTTAAAGAAGGGTCAAATGTCAGGAATGGCAATGTTCTTTTATTTGTTTGTCTACTATAGCATCCTTAGTTTTTTTTTTCTAGGGAAAGTTAGAAAAAAAGATTGGGCAGTTTTGCGGTGTAACCACTAATAGTTAATTCTTTTTCCAATCAAACCATAAAAGTTTTAGAAACCTTTTATAAATGAACCATTTTGACCGGTGTTATCAGGTTTCATTGACAATTTTCCAAATTAACCATTTTGACATGTTGTTTTAGGAAAAATGGTTATACGGGAAGATGTCTTGAAAATTTTATGTTTTGATTGGAAAAGATAAAAATAAGAGGTTAGATGGCAAAATTGCCCAAAATGTAATGGTTTTTCTGTAATTTGCCGTTTTTCTATTACATCATTGTGCTTTGAAAATTCTACCAAAAAATGAAAAAATAGTGGGGCTAAAATGTACGAAATAACAGCATACCTTCATTACATCATTGTACTTCGTAAAGTCTACACAACTAGTAAAAAATTTCTTGGTTCCAGGATGACATTGCTATAATTGGGTAGATATTCCAAAGTATAATGTTATAAAAGGAAGAAACAAATGTTGGGTGCAATAGTAAACAAAGTCCTCCAAAGACAAAGTAATTTTCTCTACTACAATTGGGTAGATTTTATCATTGTACAATGCTTTAGTAAAAAAAAAATTAAGTGTAATGCTTCATTAAGATATAAATTGGAAGTAAAAAACTGAAAGTATAATGCTCCATTAAGATATAAGTTGAAAGTACAATGCTTTAATAGAGAAAGAATTGAAGTTGGATGCTACAATAAACTATTAAATGAAAGTACATTGCTATTTCTTGCATTCAACCCTTTAAAGTATTCCTTCTTATCAAATAACATCATTTTCAATTTAAACATCAAACAGGAGATATACAAAAAGAGCAAGAAGAAAATCAATCCAAAACAAGAACACGAAAAGAGGATAGTTCTAGAAACAATAGTAAGCCTCCTACCGAGAGAAAGAAACACAATGTCAGCCAGCTTTCTTTCAATGTTACTTCGGGCCGCTATATACCTTGAAACAACAATGGCATGTAGGATAGATTTGGAGAAACGAGTGGGGTTACAACTCGGGCAGGCAGTCTTGGATGACATACTCATTCCATATTTCCATTTTGATGGTGACACATTGTATGATGTTGATACTGTCCAAAGTGTCATGATGAATTATCTTGAATATGAATTGGAAAATAAAGATAAAGAAAATGACATGGAAAAAGTTGGAGAGCTCATGGAAAGTTATCTTGCTGAAATAGCTTTCGACAAGAACTTATTAGTGTCAAAATTTATAAATCTTGCTGAACATATTCCAGAACAAGCTAAGGTGTCGGAAGATGGAATATATCGAGCAATTGATATTTACTTAAAGGTATGTCTCTAATCTTCTGCTTCGTAACATTTATGTATTAATTATAGGGTTTATGTCATTATTAAACAACTATCGATTTCGTAAATTCTAATTCAGTCGCATGGTAATTTAGTCAATATAGTCATTTTAGTGTGTGGAAAGCTAACCAACTATTTCGTATGGTCGAGCTTCTACATCTTCAATTAAAGCTTTATTAGTTCAAATATTATTTAATATATGTTGTTAATAAATAATAAAATGAGTAAAATCACTAAATGAGAACATAGGAAATAGTAGGTTTGTTGCCCATCACAGACATTTAAATGACACAAAATAGATGTCACATGCATGCCAAATCAGCATCCCAAAAATATTTTTTTATTTTTATTTTTCATTTATAATCAATGTAAGTTTTTTATTTTGATTTTCTATCATAACTTTTCTTATGTAATACTCAGTATAGATCGAATATATCATTGAGACCATCTTATTTTATGTATTTAATGATATAAATTTGTCTGAACCCATATATATCAGATATGACATATTTTCAGTCTCAATATCCGTTTTATTCATATCGTTATAAAGTACTCACACTGTTGAAATATATGAAGTTCTACCAACATTCGAATACACAAAGATTTGGTAATTTGTACGTCATTTCCCATTAGAAGTGACACCCTAAAATCGTCTGATTTATAAACTAATTCCAACGTTGTAATTGACAACTTTGAACATGTGAATAATAACTATATGTTTTTTTCTTTTTTTCTTTATAATCAATTCAATCTACTTATTATGGTTTTCAACATAACTTTATCTTAAAGGCCGTCTCATTTTATCTATTATATTATAGAAATATTCAGTTTGATATATCGATCACAAATGACATATTTTTGGTTTTATAATAGGTTTTCCTATATATCGTTATAGTGTACGTTTTCTTTCTTTATGTTGTTATCAAATACTTTTTTTTCAAACAACTACTACTAAAATATGAAGTTATACGTGCGTTTAAATGGACAATATTAGTAGTTTCGTAAATGATTAAATTGATCAAATATGAACATTCAAAATACTTTGTTGCTGAATGATGGCATCAACTATTATTTATATAACATATTGTACTCTAAACTTTGTAGGCTCATCCAACATTAAGTGATATCGAAAGAAATAAAGTTTGTAGCTTGATTGACTGCCAAAAGCTTTCACAAGAAGCTTGTGCTCATGCTGCCCAAAATGACCGGCTACCCGTGCAGATTGTGGTTCAAGTTCTTTATTATAAGCAACAATGGTTGAGAGACACCATGGGTGGTGATGGTCTGATAGCGGTTGAACGCACCACCAACGTCACTGCCGCCACCACGACCATGCCCACCATCAACTGGCCATTATCTGATGAGCATTCACGGTTGAAGAAGGAAAACCAGGACCTAAAATTAGAGCTATTGAAAATGAAAATGAAGTTAAAAGAGGTTGAAATATTGTCTGGTGACAAATCTGCATTTAGCAATCCTGTTGATGGTACTTGTTATTCTGCTGATAAGACATCATTGCCTCGAAAATCGTTTATGAATTCCGTGTCTAAAACATTGGGGAAATTTATGCCTTTATTTCATTTTGATAGGGTTGTACCTTCGAGTACAAGAGGCAAGAATAAACCTAGAAAATATCGAAGACATTCGTTATCTTGATCGGTTTAACAAAAGGAATGTTACCACATGTTAATTTTATTTTTATTTTTCTCTTTGTTCATGTGTTAGTTATATTTGTGTGATATTTTCTAAAGTTTGCATGTATATCATTTAATCAAATAAGATATGTGTGAGTCAGATTTGATGAATAATATGTATACATGAAGTGTTACTCTTACCTCATCTATGATGAACTATGGCTTGTTAATTTAGTTTCAAGCCACATATTTTATCTCAAACAATTCAACATGCGACATAAAAAATACTAAAAATCTTACTTGTTAGGAATCCAAACTTAAGAGTGTAAACTGAGGATGATGCCTTCGTATTCTCCTTAATTGCCATGCTATTGATCTTAATGGCTTCCCTGTTCTGATGTTATCGATCTTGATGGTGAGATTAGAAGACTAATTATAGTATTCTAGAGAAAGATACTTCCTTGTATCTTGTATGATTATAGCATATAGTGAGAAAATAACCACACTATAGATTTTATCTTGTTACTTCCATCAAGTTATGTTACTCGAAGGACACGTTCTGTCATCATGTTGTACTTGTATTTCTTATAAATAATATACCACAAACTAAGAATTCGCCACATAAATGGTTTGAATATTGCATTGGAGTAGGCTTATTCTAAAATTTTTCAATTTGGGGTAGTGAGCATTACTCTTAAATTTGGTGAACTTTTATATTCATGAGACTTTGTAGTCATACCATTGCAAAAAGATGTATATGTATGTGTCCTCATTGACACATGTCGCCTAAGGCATTCATAGAAAGTATTGGTATTATGTTAAGCCAAATTGACTTTAACATAATGTGTTAACTAACATACATCTATAGATAAATTTAACACACATGTGCACAATTCATAACTATAGACAAATTTGAAACGTATAGAAATCTATGATCAAGTAGTTGTCTCATATATGCTAGAAATTTTTACCCAATTCGTTGATTAAAAACAATCTTCATGACATGTTCTTGAGATACTACTTTGGGGGATGGCATTTTGTCATAGAATTCACTAGCATACCGTGAGTGCTAATTGTTGGAGATTAATGTTTAAAGCAATAAACAAACCAAATCATCAACACAAGCAAAAACAATTTTTAAAATTATAATCATGATAGTTATGGATCCATTTAGAACAAATTTGGTCAACAAACATTCTACTATAAGGTGTTTACAATAGTACCTCAAAAGTAGAAGTGGAGACTGGTTATCAAGTGTATATAATCTTAATGGTTGATCCATACATTGCAGGAATAAGAGGTTCTAGACTTCCACCTATCAAACACCACCACTTCTTATTCTTGGCCATGTTGAGATCATGCAGTACGGAGTTGGGGGGGGGGGGGGGGGGGGGGAGAGTAAGGGTGGCGGCCGCTTTAGCTACTCCAAAATGAGTTTTTTTGGGTTTTCAGTATTTTGCTAAAGAAGTTGTTAGGGTTTTTCTTAAAAGTTTTATTGTCGTTAAATAAAAGTGAATTGTATATGATTTCTTATCTAATAATAACTAATATTTAATTAATAAAACATTTTATCAATTAATAAATGAATAACTATCTATTCATTCTACCGGATTTGAGAAAATAAACAACGAACAACAGAATAGTAACATAATTGTTTCTTTGAATAGTTGATAAATAATAAAATGTGTACATTATAAACATTATCATTTATTTGATCCTTACCGCTCTTAAGTGTGTGACTCAATTCACTCACATACAAATAGTAACATAATTGTTTCTTTGTTCGTTGGATATTAATTCCAACAGATTCTCACATTTGCAAGGGACAACAGAAGTTAAATGTACATACAATAGTAAACGTCTAGCAACACTCCATTGTTGTCGGACATATGTGAAAACTTTTTCAGCCACATGGCATCCCCTAAAATTTTAGTGGTAAATGATTATTAGTCTAAATACTATTTCATTCCGATTTCTAAAGAACTATGTCAATTGATTGAAAACTTAACATGCTCCACAAGTAGTTTTCTTAATACATGAATGAATAACGTAACTCAGCCTCTTCTAGACATGGCCACACACTTTATGATACTCATTCATCAATGGACCCAACTAATATCAAACTCTAAAAAATTAGAGGAACAAACTCGATATTGAATTCTTTATGTCTCTCATGAGTTTCATGGTATATTTGATAGTAGCCTTTTATTATTGTCATGTCAATGTTTTATATATATCAAGTTTCAACATTATGTTCATTCTAAATCATAGAAATATATCAAGTCAAATATGAAGATTCATTAAGTGCAACCTTGAATTGGGTCATTTCTAGTATTCACCAACTATGAATACATGAAAATTTGGTTCTTCCACTAAGATTGAACTCTTATATTCATATTGTTTTGAGAAAAAACTGAATAGTATGAGCTATTTATCATTATATTGTTGGATTAGGTGTCTAAGCCATGATTAATACTTATTATTTATCTAATTAATAGTAGCATAGTCCATTTGGGTTTTCCTCATAGTTGGAGGATTGGTAGAAAGTTCGGTAGAGAGAAAGGTTGATTTATTATGTGATTAATAAATCAATAGAGATTAAATAAATAGTTTATTAATATATTTGAGTGATAATATATTAATTAGAAACTATAATAATTAATTAGAAATTTTTCTGGAATTAATTGGAATTAATTTGGTGGTTAAATTAATTAATTAAAGGTGCAGGGACTAAAACTGTAATTATTCAATAGTTGAGTAAGTGACAGTTTGAGTGAGTGTTTGACCAGCAAAAATTATATATGGAAACATATATATTTTCGATTTTAATAAGTAGGATAAAAGGGTTTGAATTAATAAGATAATAGATTATCTTGGTTTAAATTCAAACGGTTTATCTCTAAAGTTTTATCTGGTCATCTGCTTGGAGCCTATAAATAGGGAGGCTCACAAACCCTAAACCTGCGATTTTTGACTCTCTCTTCCCCAAGGATTTTCGGCCAAGAATCCAGCTAGGGTGTGACTGCATTTGAGGCAAGAGATTTCTGTTGCTTTGCTTCCAAGTTTCACTAAAGGTTGGTTTTTCTTAATCTCTTTTTTTAGTGTATATTTTCTGGGCCTTCTAGGATCTGTTATATGTTTAACTAGAAGAAAACTTAGATCTATATAGGTTGCATGTGAACTTAGGAATTTTAGTTCATAGTTGCAAAAAACCTTTCAGTAGTATCAGAGCTATTTGGTTTGTTTTCTTGTTAAATTGCTATAACTGTATCCTGTAAATTAGGGTTTAATTGTTTCTAAACCCTAATGTGGCGATATTCGAAAATTAGGGTTAGTTTTTTTGAAAACCCTGGCCGGCCCCTCCTGCATGGCGGTTTTTTATGATTAAGGTTTAGAAGGCTTTCTATTTTTGGTAACTTTAATTGTTTAAATAAAACCTTAAACCAATTATCTTAAAAATCGAAAATTGGGGGAAAAGGATAGGTTTAAATTAATTTGATTATTTTGTGATACCTATCGTAGAATTAATTAATTTAATTAATTGTTTAATTAAAAGATAATTAAAAGGATTTTATTTAATTTCGATTTAATGGTTTAAATTCTGAAAATTAATAGATAAAATCTAGAAATATTTTAAAAGGTTTAAAATATCAAATTTAATTAATTTAATTAATTTTTTAATTAAAAGATAATTAAAAGGATTTTAATTAATTCGATTTAATAGTCTTAAATTCCGAAAATTAAGAGATAAATCCAGAAATATTTTAAAAGTTTAAAATATTTAAATTTAATTAATTGTTTAATTAAAAGATAAATTGAAGGTTTAATTTAATTTTAAATTTAATAGTTTAAATCGACAATAAATTAAAAGATAAACCAGAAACAATTTTTTAAAAGGTTTAAAAAATTACATCTTATATATATTATAATTAGGAAGTTATAATTATATGTATACGATTAAAATGGTTAGTCAAATCATTAGTAGGCCTCATTCACGAAGCTGATCTATAAAGTGGGTATAAGGAGACTGCCTATAAAATGGCGGTCTAATGGGTGAACACTCTCGCCTACCGCTCGCCTGATCAGTGGAGGGTCGTTAGCCGAACGGGTTTGATAGGACCGCCTAATCTCATTAAAAGTATAATGATATTATTCAAAGTACTGGAACAGCTAAATAAAACCCAAATCTAGTTACTTTAGGAAAAATGTGAATTGGTGCTAATCCATGAAATTGTACATTGCACTTTATGAAACATTGGTGGAGCGTGTGTGGTTTACCGGCACGCCAATAGGGGTTCATAAAGAGTTGCAATGGGTTTCCCGGGTATTATCATTGTTGATGGAGCGTGTGTGGTTTACCGGCACATCAATTAGAGATGATAATTAACCTGAGAGTACCAAGCTAATTTGCATGGTTATTCACATCCAGTTTGTGATCCTCGGCATCCCAGTCACAAACAGTGGAGCACATTCGAGATTAAACATGCCATTGAAAAGTTTAATGAATCTCAACAGATCTAGGAATTTCATAAGATGAAATTGATAAGTGCTTATCTACCTTAATGACCATTATGTTGTGATTACGGCATCCCTCTTCACACCATATTTGGGGTATTTTGGATCCTAGCCTTATTAAATAACATATTGGGTAATTATTTAAAAGGATCAATTAAACTAATAAATTCTATTTTCTCTTATAGATGTCAAGTGTCAATTCTCCTCATTCTCCCATTTCTGAAAGCATTAGAATGCACATGCTAAATATGGAAAGGCTGACTGGCCTCAACAGTAAAGAATGGCTTCGCAATTGGAGACTGGCTCTGGGCATTGCTGGCAAGTTACATCTCACCGAGTATCCGAATCCAGTTCCACCGGAACAAGCCATCATAAAAGGTTCTTATGATGAATCTGAAGAAATTCGTGACCTCATGCTATCAACCATTGACCCCGAGTTCCGCAAGGATTTTGAATCCTTGGGGCCATATGAGTTAATGCAGCTGGTGGAGGAAAGGTTCCAAAAACTAGTTAAAGAGGAACGAACCAGGATCTTCAAAAGACTTGCAGAGTGCAAGCTGAAAGCTGGAAGTAGTGTCAATTCGCATGTTCTTCAGATTGAAGCGTACATAGGCGAATTGTATAAACTTGGTTATCCCATGAGTCAGGAGGAGAGTGTTAACATCCTGCTCGCTTCGCTGACAAATGAGTATGATCTGTTCATTCAGACGTATAGAAAGGAAGACCAGAAAAAGACCCTCATGGAAATGCGTCCACTGTTGACTTTATACGAGTCACTCTTGGACAGGCATAGCTCCAATGGCTCAACTACTTCTGGATTAAGTCCAGTGAAGAGACGTAACAAGAAGCGGTCAAGATCGACTGGAGATGTCTCGAGCTGGAAATCCACTAAATCGGATACAGTCACGAAAAGATTGGAAGACGCTCCGACTCATTCGAAAGCTCAGGTATATCTAAAAACCTCAAAACTCCTGTTCCAAGATTTCTTGATACATAATGTGACAGTCGCATTTTGGTTTGTATGCAGGGAATCAAGAAGGCACGGGACTCTGGCGCATAAGGAGCACATTTGGATTGGATCTCCAGCTCATGCAGTTTTGAAGTTTAGATAGATATTGAAATATTGTTATTAGTCTTTAGTTGCATTTCAACATTGTCTATTACATTGTTCAAGGATTTTTTTAAATAAAATTGTCATTTTTCTTTTAACACCTGTTGTCTAAAATTGTCCTTGAAATGTTATATGAATGTGTTAAATGTATGTTTAGTAATAACTTGAATCATGATCCGAAATGTTTTGAATTCAAGAATTGTGTCATTATGATTGTTAATACAAATGTTATAAGAATCAATTCAACCAAAGGTCCAGTTGGACAGGACCTTGGGATCATTTGACTTAGAGTCACTTGATGAATTGAGTTCTTAATGTGTCAAGAAATGAACCAACCAAAGGTCCAGTTGGACAGGACTTTGGAATCATCTGACTTAGAGTCAGATGATGATTAAGTTCTTCATAAAGCACATGTGGCAAGAAATGAATCACCTAAAGATCCAGAGGATAGGATTTTGGAATCAGTTGACTTACAGTTAACTGAAGATTGCAAGTCTTGAACAAAAGTTAACAAAGTCATTAGTCTACATAGATATGTAAAAGACATTGAGATTAAGAGCACCGGACACACCTGTTGCGGTGTGTTGCTCGAATCTTGAAATAGAACACAATTGTTTGTACTTCACAATGTTCATCATTCGGTATGATGAATATGACATTGCTTATCGGGATAAGCAATTGAATTGAATTGAAACCTTGAACAGTTCAAGGACTTCAAAGGAAGTACAAGTTCCACAGAACCTGAGCGATAACATAAACTGAGAAAAAGGTTTCACAGTTCATTCTCTTCCAAGAACATTAATGGTTGTAATGTATCTTAGGGAAGACAATGGAGCATTGGTTGAAACAGTTCGATCCTCGATGTATGAGATACATTGCCAATTAGTGTCCAATAAGATATATATTATACCAGTCAGTCCATATAAACCATATTCCGACCACATCCTAGACTAAGTAGGTCTTGCAGACACTGTCTGAAATGTGAAGCTGGAATTATTCCACTTATACATAGAAAGTCCAGGGTCTTATAGTGTTCATCCGAAACTCATGACTAGCCTGAACATGATCAGCATTGTCGTTTCATTGGCTATCACACTGTAACTGTAAAAGAAGAGCTCTTTTAGAAAGAACTCATGTTCTAAGGAAACAGTGGGAGCTGGGACAGTCCTGAATGAGTTTAGGATTAGCCAAATGAAAGAACCTTTAGTCATCACTAGGCTTGGAGCAGAAATCAGATTTCTGTTCTACAACTGACATAATCTTCTCTTGACCAGTAGTATTGATCACCATCATAAGTAGTTATGATTGGGGTGACACACCGATTGGTGGTAAAACACTATAGTTGGTACGGATTTACAATCCGACTACTTGAAGCATTGGTGAGCCCGGTTGCCGCCAAACAAGAGAACCTTAGGGCGAGACACAGTCTATGTGAAAATTTGATTGATTTTACACCTGGTCTAAAACCAGTGGGAATAACTGAATCATCAAAAGAAAGCAACATAAAGATAAATACCTTCAGAACATCTGGTTGAGTGAGATGATACTCAGAGTCAAGTAATTGATTCCGGGAGAAGTAATCTCAATAGAGGATGGAATCCGAAAGGATACTGTACGGTACATTGTGAATCGTTAGTGGAGCGCGTGTGGATCACCGGCACACTAATAGGGACTCACAAAGAGTGTCCCGGTACAAAGGTAAACAAGCCCGGGATTTCCCCACGGGCATCTCGCAAGAAAGGATATTCAGACTCTCAAAATATGCCAAAGGATTGGATTTTGAGAAAGGGCTGAAAGATTTCCATTAAAATGTCAGAAAGGTTTGGATTCTCAAAATGTGCCATAAGTCCTGGATTTTGTGAATGGTGTATAACTATATCAAAGCCAGTGGGAGTCGCCGTTATCTACTATCTCCATACGTGGGATACATACTGTTTCTAGGAAACGTCTCTTTCAAAGTGTAATGATTGGTGTTAAGAGACGGATCGCTATGAAAGCCTTAATAGAAATACGACATACTCAGGTGGTTGCAAATGTCTATGAGATAGATCCAGACTCTGCCAAAATGATCTTGATGAGATTCAAGATGCATAGACCCAGGAAAATGGTTTTCTTATCATTGCAAAGTGTGATGACTTGGCATGAAAGAAATTAAGAAGGTGCAACATACTCACGTAATTCACAGTCATCTATTGGATAGATGAAATCGCCAGCCTAGACCTAGCCATTGTAAGCATGATCTTGATAAGATTCAAGATGCATGAGAAGAGTTCCGAATGGAAATAGGTTTTCGAAAATCATGACACAAGGATTATAAATAATCTTTGGATTCCAAAAGGGTTTGGAATAAGATTGGATCGGGTTCCACAAGTTTCTTGGATCGATCAAAATGTCATGAATATATCCTGATGACTTGATGCTTAAGGCATAGTAAGTTGGATTCAGGACATTGTCTGGTTAGGAATACTGGATGGATTGTTTGAACTCAAGTGAGAATTCATTAGGAAATGATTGGGGTGATACTGTTAATTTGAAAGATTTTCAAATTGGTAACATCGGGACATGATGTTAAAGGACATGATGGTTAAAGAATCACGATGGTATTCTGATGGAGCGCGTGTGGTTCACCGGCACATCATAACATCTCGAAATAGTCTTAGGGTGCAGTCAAGTAGACTAAAGACCCCAGAACCATAGGAAGTCATAGTACACATTACCATAATGGAGTTAGGAGAGAAATTGACATATTAAGATGTTATCGGATGAGCATCCGATTGGATCATCTGCAATAAAGTGTATAAGTATAAGATACTTTGGAAACATAGAAAGAGTGTAAGGTTCATAAAGACATAGCTGCAAAATTAGAATTGAAAGTTTAAAAGAAATCTTGAAACCGATAATAGTTTGTGACAAGGTCCGACTTGGTGATTACCTTGTGGAGACTTGGTAATAAGCAGGAGTAGCTGCCAGTCAGATCTTTATGTTTCACTTTCGCATGTTTTGCTTCCCGAATAATTTAATTATTTAGAAAGGTCCACAGTCGCTCATACTTTGGGAAGTAAGTATTGAATCAAGACTTTCATGAATTGATTTGTAGACTGTCTAAGGAGTTAGACATAGCAATAGGATTGCTACAACATTCATGAGTACTTAGAAATAGAGATTCGAGTATTGGATAAACCCACGCTCAATATATTACTTCATGGATTATATCACAAGCAATGTTGAGACGATAATATCCTATGATCTTGAAGTGGAGAGATATGAGTTATAATTTACAAGGAATTGTTCATTGATAATACGAAAACGCATCGGTAACTCGATGTTATAAAACGTGTTGTTGTGAATGATTTGACTGGTAAAAGATATAAGCATATGAGTCGAAGCTTATTCATTCCTTGACCCTGATAGGGAAACAGATATCTGTAGGCCTCTCGATGATTTTGAAGTTGACTAAAGTATCTTTATGTATATTTTGTGTTTATATTTTATTTCTGTCATGTGTGTTTTTAATGTGTTTGTTAAGTTATGCATGTTATACCAATTCGAGAAGGAGTTGTCTCAAACAAGTGTGGGGTCACCGTGCCCCCTCCACTTGTCTCGACCACCAGCGTGTTCACTGTAGCGCTACAACTCCAGAATACGACATCAAGGATCCGTTCGTACGCAATTATACCTGTGATATTGAGCACCAAGCAGTTTATCGTCCAAAAAGAGGTAACTCTTTCTCCCTTGTTTTGAAATAAATTTTGTACAATGGGGACGTTGTACGGTTTTAAGTGTGGGGTGTGGACGGTCGAAAGAGAATTTTTTGAAACTTTTGCAGAAATGATCGATTTTTCAAAATTTTTAGCAATAATTTTCAAAATTTTTAATAAATTGCAATTTTGAAATGAATGGTTTGTGATTGTGATAGCATTAGTATTTTTCAAGAAATACTATTTATTTGTGATCATGCTATTAGTTAGTCAAATAAGTTGAGTTTTATGAGTTTAGAAGATTGAGTTGTTTTAGGATTGGAATTTAGAAAGGAAAAGTCAATCAGTGGCCTTTGTTGTTCGAGCCGGTAGGTCTAAAATGGGTGGGCCTTATGCACCTTACCACCTAAGATCGTTTGGTCTGGGATGGTATTTCTGAAAGCTCGCTACACGGACAACATCGAAAGTCATGGACAATTCCTTAATGGCCTTTAGAATCTGAATGAGTAAGTACACTTCATTGTGGACAGAAAATTTGTAATTAAGGGTTCTCTAGAAAGCCATGAATTCCAAAGAACAACTCAATTATGTTTTCGCGAACTATTCCACTCTAACTCAAAAAGCAATAAACTTTGAAACTGAACACAGTCAGAAATTGTTTGATTCTTCATTATAATTTGTTAAAAACTCTCTTGCTTGGGGACAAGCAAGGTACAAGTGTGGGGTGTTTGACAACGCCTAGTAATATCAAGTATTTTAGGCGTTGTTGAGTCCTGTTCTTGATAAAATTATATCAAATATGTCGGGTATTCTCACTTTTCGTGTCAGGTCTTGTTTGGAGAAAAAGAATAGAAACAGGGACTAAAAGCGTGCAAAAGGAAGAAGTTGGGAAGGAATGAAAAATCAAGAGAACTCGTACGCGCGCCGCGGGAATCAACCATGCGCGACGCGGGCTTAAGGCGGTGGAACACATTCAAATGCCGAAGAAACGGGAAAAGATAAGTACGCGCGCCGCGGATTTCATTCCTGCGCGGCGCGGTTGCGGGAAATTTGTAAGTATAAATAGATGCATTTCCAGCCGAAAACCCTAGCAAAGACCGGGTGTAAAATCGACCTTGAAGCTCTTTGACTCCAGGATTTCATTTCAGCAAGCTCACAATTGGTATTTTATGTTTTTGGATTTAATTTCCTTTTAGTAGCAAGTAGTTTTTGTAGCTAAAGTCTTTTGGGAGTGACAACCACTGACTTTGAGCACTTAGGTTTCTGTTTTAGAAACATTTGGTTACTGTTTTTGTGATTAGAATTCAGTTTTGGTGAATGAAATCATTTGGTTACATTTAATCTTAGCTTTTCGGTGTTTTGGATGTTTGTGCTTGGTTTGATTGATTGATTGTGTTTTGGATATTGTTTTGGACCTTGTTAGGACTGTTTTCCTTAGCTGAAATCAGTAGTTAATTAGGTTATTTGGTAAGCATTAAACCTTGGCTAGTAACTGTTCAGTAGGACTTTAACTAGTGGTTAGTTTATGCTTTGCTTGGTGTGGCTAGTTTGGATGCCTTTGATTGCTTCTGATTCAGAGATGTACTTCTGATTTCAGAAAGTGACTAGGTCATTTGGACATAGCTTAGCTTGGCTTGAGTGTTTGATCATTGTCTCATTTGCTAGTGATTAGGAAAATAGAAACCAGATCCTCTGACTATAGCTGTGACACTATTAGTTGGTAATCTCTTATCTAGTCTAACCACGAAGCTCCTGTGGATCGACCCTGACTACCGCTATACTAGTGTGTGTGTTAGGTTTTCTCTTATTTTTGACCGCACGACGACCTCTGCGCGTGTCAGGTTTCTGAAACCCTAGTCGTCACCCCTTATTTTCGATTTTAGTGTTTATTTTAGGGTTTTTCTATTTTTGGTAATTATGATTAATTAATAATTGGATAACCCTTTAACCATATTTTCGAAAATTAGTGGGTAAGGATTAGGATTAAATTATTTCATTAATTTAATTAGATAATCCTTATTTGATTTAATTTATTTAATTAATTGTTAATTAAAAGATAAATATTAAATCGATTTTAGTTTAATTTAAATTTAAATTAATTAGATTAATTGTCGAAAATTTAAAATAATTAAACCTAATATTTTAAAAGTTTAAAATACATATTGTATATATTATTATTAAATGTTAATATTTATATTTATAAGAATTAGTCAATCAAATCGCTAGTATGTCTCATTCACGAAGCTGATCTATAAGGGGTATAAGGAAACTGCTTATAAAATGACGATTGAATGGGTGTCCACTCTCACCCAACGCTTCCTTGATTAGTGGAGGGTCGTTAGTAGAACATATTTGATAGGACAACTTAATCCCATTAAAAGTATAATGCTATTAAAGAAAGTACTAGAACCTTTTAATTAAATCCCAAATCTAGTTACTTTAAGAAAAATATGAAAAGTATGCTAACCCATGAAATTACACATTACACTTTATAAGTCGTTAGTGGAGCATGTATGGTTTACCAACACACTAATAAGGACTTATAAAGAGTTGTAATAGGTATATCATAATTATCATTGTTGATGGAGCGTGTATGGTTCACCAACACATCAATCGAGATGATAAATGACATTGAGGTTACCAAGCACATTTGCATGGTTATTCACATCTTGTTTGTAATCCTCGGTATCCCAGTCACAAATAGAAGAGCATAATCCGAGATTAAACATGCCATTGAATAGTTTAAATGAATCTCAACAGACATAGGAATTTCACTAAATTTGATTTTATTCCGCGGTGGAATTGGTAAATCGTCATTTACCTACCTTTATAAAATTTACAATTAGTTGGGTCCTAGCCTTAAACTTTATTTTAGGTTAATATAGTTGGGTCTATTCTTATCTAATTAAAACTACCTTCCTTTTATAGATGTCTACTTCTGCTCTGCTCAAAGGTCACATTAGATGGCACCAACTTCAATGACTGGATGCAAAACATCAAAATGGCTCTTAGATTTGAGGACAAGGAGTATGTTCTCGAGAAAGAGCTCATAAAAATTGATGAACATAATGCTACTCCTGAAGAACTAGCCTCCTGCAAGAAACACTGTGACGATGCAACCAAAGTGGCTTGCATCATGGTCGCCATTATAGTCCCTGAATTGTAGAGATTTTATGATGACTATTGGCCGTATAAGATGAACAAGGACCTTAAGGAAAAGTTCCATAAGCCAGCTCGTTAGGAAAAGTACGAAGTAGTCAAGGCCCTCATGGCATGTAAAATGAAAGAGGGAGAGACTGTCTGCGTCCACGTGCAGAGAATGCAATGATACGTGGAACGCCTTATCAAGCTGAATGTGCACTTTGATGAGGAGCCGCCTATTGACATAGTCCGGAACTCCTTACCAAGTTGTTATGATCAGTTCATTCTGGCTTATCATCTGAACAACAGTGAGACCATTTTGGCTCAGTTGCACAACCTACTACAGACAACTGAAGCATGAATGAAGGGTAAAGGTTTAGCCTTCACTTCTGCCAGTGCTCCCGTTCTGGCCATTGGACAGGGAAAGGGGAAGAAGAGGAAAGGTCCTCCCAAGAAAAACTAGAAAGGAAAGGCCCATGTCGGGTCATCTAGCAATGGCCCTAAGGCCAGGTCCAGTTCTGATATTCCTCCCGTCTCAAATCCCAAAGAGGCCAATTGCTTCTACTGCAACGAAAAAGGGCATTAGAAACGAAGTTGCCTCAGGTATCTGCAGGACATCAAGAATGGCAAGGTGAAGCCATTGTCTGCAGGTATATACACTATCTATAATAACTCATCATCTTCTCGTTCTTGGGTCCTTGATACAGGATGTGGTTTTCATATTTTTTCTCATTTGCATGAACTAAGAGAAAGTGAGGAGGTGGAGCACGAAAGGATGAACCTGATCATGGGAAATAGACAATCTTCTCCTGTTACCAATATCAGAGTCTATAGTCTAGTGCTTAGTAATGTTGTTAGGTTAGATTTGATAAATTGTTGTTACTCGTCAGAAATGACACAGAATATTATTTCTTTTCATGCATTGTTCAGACAAGGTTATATATATTCTTTTGATGATACGAATGGTTCTATTTCTGCTTATAAAATGGTGTTTTTATATTTGAAGTTTTACCTTGTAATGGTGTGTATGAAACTGTGAGGTGTGTAAATAATTTAGGCAATAGTGTATTTAATATTGATTCGTCTAATGGTATAGACAAGGCATGCTTGTGGCATTGTCGTCTTGGACACATCAACAAGAAACGCATCGCCCAACTCCAAAATGATGGAGTGTTGGAATCATTTATGCATGCGAATCTTGTCTTTTGGGAAAGATGACAAAATCACCTTTCACGGGATCTTGTGAAAGACGTGAAGGCTTGTTGGATCTCATACACATGGATGTGTGTTGTAACGGCCCGATTTTCATACACCTTAAATGGTGTAATATTTTTATAAAAACTTAGTGTTGAAAAATCTCATATTTCAAAAACTTTATTTCGTTCATGACGTAAAGTCCTATTTTAAAAATCTTGGTCCCAACAAAACCATTTAATTGTAGAATGCTTGAACAACTATGGGGGTTACAACTTCATATCAAAACTAAACCATAGAAAGCAAGCTATGATTACAAACCATTTCATTGGTCAAGGTTCACTCCTACTGAGGTTCCAATTTCTTCGGGTCATTTACTGCATTATATCTCTCGTGTCTAAAACCTGGGATACATGTCATAAAAACAAAAAATACGTAAGACGAAAACGTCTCGTGAGCTACATGGGTTTTAGACGCAAAACATTATTGAAAATGTTTTATAGTTAATATCATATAATTGACACGTTTCTTTTCAAAATCCTTTGCATAATAAGTCACATGAATGACCTTTACTTCCCAAAATCTTCTTTACGAAATCAGCTCATAGAATATTTGAAACTTAAACAATATATTCAATTCAATACGTGTCATACATAATAGATGCATATGAAATGCATGATTCACACACCAATGCAAAGCTCGTGGGTTTTCCTACCCGCATCTTAGGTCTAAAACACCTTGTCACATTCGTGACAAAAGCTCGCGGTTATGTACCGTGCCTAGAGGTCTATAAAGACCAAAGCTCGCCAAAATAGGAAAACAAATAACCCTATAATGATGCCTAGAAGACTTCTACTTTGTGAGGGGAGGTTCCATCCCAGTAAAGTCTTATTGTCCCATTACGGGGACATGTCCGGACCTCACTGACTCATATGCAGTTACACTCTATGCATGCATAAAAACACAACTTTGCTTTTGTATAAGAAATCACATAATGCCATGAGATGCATGTACAATAACATAAACATTAACAACTTAAATCTTCCATAAGCATAGTAGGCTTGAAGCCAAAACAATCTTTCAATAGCAGAGTAGGCTAAATGCCACAACATACTTTCAGAATCATTGTAGGCTTGATGCCAAAACATTCTTTCAAAATCATCGTATAAACCTTTCATAATTATAACATACGTAGAACGATTTTTGCATATCATGGAATATTCATAAGTCACGTAAAAACTTTGTCAATAATTTGCCATGTATCCCATAGTGGGAAAAAGCCACATGTACTCACCTTAGTAGCTAGGTACGTCTAGCTACATTAATCCACATAACTCTAGTCCTTCGTTGCTTCCAAACGTCTTTCAATCTCTATTAATCTAATAGAAGATTAGAGCTTATTAGACAGCTAAACATATAATAATTGTCTAATCACCCTTGAACTACTTATAGTTATCATCTAGTTCCATTCCAATGTCTAAGTGTGATTCATAAAGTATAATACCAATTTTGGACATTTTTACCCTTTTGTTCCATTTTGACTAAAAATGGTATTTTTGGGTTTCTACAAATTTGACTATTAAGATAAATAATGACCCAATTAACAAATTCACCTATATATAAACCATAATTACCACTTCCACTAAATATATATTTTACACTTTTAACATAATTATAATTAGATATTATATACAAATCACCATATATAATCTTACACTCAAATCAATTTTTAAAAACATGCTTTGAATTTTTTTTTCTATAATTACCAGTATATAATATATACAATGACTGTATATCATCTTATATTCAAAATATTGTATTTGTATACTTAAAAAAACTAAATAAAATACTCCATCCTTTATAATTGTTGTTTTAATATTAATTTTTAAGGAAACTATAGTCATGTCAGTGCAAAGTCAGCGCTAAATCACTGAAAACTGACATGTCACCATGTCAAATCAGCTGTCAGCTGGTTTGATCGGTCAAATGGTCAAAACTACAACAAACTGAAAAACTTAGTGACTTAATTACAAAAAAAAAAAAAACAAACACAATGTCAAAATCAAAAACTTTGTATAAACTTAATGACTTATTTGTAATTTACCATTTGTAAAATTTATTAAAACGTTGTAATTTAAATGATTTCGTAAACGGTTTTCGAAATCCGCAATTTTACATGCGAAATCTATATTAAGTTTTACTAATTTTTTATTATATTTTAAAAAGGGTTCGATAAAAAAAAGGAAAATCTCTAATAAAGTCCTATTATTTTGGGCTAGTTTATGAAAAAGCCCCAAAATTAATTTTATTTATAGAACAGGACAATATACCGGCTAACGTATTCAAATTAGGCCTTTCATCCGATTTACCAAGTTTCCTAGCTTGAAAATTTTCAGTAGAGTCCTGTTATTTTTTGTCAATCTATGAAAATTTTAAATTTTTTTAATAAATTGACTCAAAATAATTTATTGGATATTTCACTAAAAAAAATATCGGTCATTTTTCTAAGTTACTGTACTTCATTATTTGTCACAGCCTAAGAGAAGACATGCAATTACCCACCCAGATTTCGTCTCCGTCCCTTTGCTGTTGGGGCAGATTTGAACTCCCCTTTTTTGTTTGGATGTATTAATGGCGTTTGTCCAGGAATCACTACCGCCCGAGATCAATTACACGGTTATGGATCCTAATTCACCGGCTGTAAACATTGTATTCAAAGGGTATGTCGATAACGAGGCTTTCCTTGGACGTTTATTCGAACTAAACCCTAGTTGATCGAGTAGTAAAAATCTCAGTGCTTGTAATTCGGGACGATTTTTGTATTGCATTGATGATAAACCTTCAATTACCATTAAGTCTACAGTGTTCAGCCAATTCGAAGCCGATTATCCCATTTCACAAAAGATGAACATCATGTGGTTGATAAAATGCCTCACTGGTCAAATCTGAGAAGCTTCTAATCTTTTATCGAAATACTCCAAAAATCCTATTCGCACTCACCACCACACACTCGCAAATTCCACCTATTCTTGTATTTATCCCTCTTTCGTTCACAAATATCCATAACATACAAAAATACTATTTTCTCCCTGAATCTTCCTCCATTATGGCGAAATCCTAATATCCATCAGGGGTATTTCCTTAAAGATGTTGATCGTTTTTGACATGGTACAGAATCTCAATCAAAGCTTGTAGTTTAACTACACATTTAATGCTAGATAACAATGGTGGAGAATGAAAGCAACAACTCACGACTACTTCACTTCTGCTCATTTTCTAAAACCAAGTTAAAATGTAAGTACTTTCATAAATCAATTTTATCTTTTTTTCTGTATATGTTGAAATATGTAACATGCTTCAAGTTATGAATAGTCAAATCATTGGCACAGTAGATGTTTACAGCCTTTAATACACCTGCCATGAAACCAGAGTGAAGCAAAACAACTCATGACTAATTCCATGAAGAAAACTAGTGATTGGTTTGCTTTCAATCTTCTCAAATTTTATTCAATACTTGTCTTTTTTTTTTTTTTTTTTTTTCTTTTTTCAAGATCTAAAGAAACTTTATTTCAATGTTAACAGGATTTTCTCACAAGATATCCCTAGTGATGTTACAATTCAAACAGGAGGTGCTTCTTTTTCATTACACAAGGTATGTTTGTGAATTGTGATTTTTAATTTGTCAATGATCTTATTTTATAATTCTTAGTTTATATTTCTTTAACTTTATGCAGTTTCCATTGGTTTCAAAGTGTGGTTACATTAGAAAATTACTAAAAGATGATACCGATCTTTTAATTATTGAAATTCCTGGAGGTTATGAAGGATTTGAACTTGCAGCAAAGTTTTGTTATGGAATAAACTTCGAATTATCAACAGAAAACATTTCAATGGTGAGATGTGTTTCAGAGTTTCTTGAAATGACAGAAGAATATGCAATTGGAAACCTTGTAACAAGATCTGAAGCCTATTTAAATGAAGTAGGACTCAAAACATTAAATGGTGCAGTTTCGATTTTACAATCATCAACAAATTTGTTACCAATTGCTGAAAAAGTAAAGTTAATTAGTCGGTGTATAGATACTATTGCGTTTATAGTTACTAAAGAAAGTGAGCTTTGTTCATCTGGAAGCAAGGGCGGTTTGGTAATTTCATCAAATCTGAAAGGTGGTGGTGTTGATTGGTGGGCTGAAGATTTAATTCTGCTTAGAATTGATATATTTCAAAGGGTTCTTCTTGCAATGATTTCAAGAGGATTTAAACAATATGCACTTGGTCCGATTTTAATGCTTTATGCCCAAAAATGTCTTCGTGGTTTGGTAAGATTTCTTTTTATTTTATGTGTGTTTAAAGAAGGGTTAAATGGAAGAAATGGTAATTAAGCTGAGGTGGCATGATGACGTGTCAGTCTTTGCCCTTTTAACTACAACTTTGTATTTTGAAAATCTACCTAATTATAGCAACGGATAAATGCAAGAAATATCAACGAACTATGATTTCTTTGTGTATTAAAGCATCCTACTTTTATTTCATTCTATTACTACATTGTAAATCTTTTTTTTTTATTAAGACACTAACTAAAAAAACTACCAAATTATGGCAGTATTCTTCCGTTTTGTTTACTATTAGGACAATATATTTTTAAAGATCTACCAAATTATAGTAGTAAATCTTTTATTTGGATGACATTTCTATAATTAGATTAGGATCAGGATTTTATAATGGGAAATCTCCAATAAAGTCCCAAATATTTTGGCTCAGTTTATGAAAAAATCTCAAATTAATTTTTATTAACAAAAAAGTCCCAAATTAATTTTTATTAACAAAAAAGGACTGAAAACCGGCTAATGTTGGGACTTTTCCGTAAACTGTGCGAAAATATTAGGACTTTGTTGAAGATAAAACATGTAGTTTCTGTCCTTTTTTGTTAATAAAAATTAATTTGGGACTTTTTTGTAAATAAAAATTAATTTGAGACTTTTTCATAAACCGAGCCAAAATATTGGGACTTTAATGGAGATTTCCCTTTTATAATAAACAAATCAATAAACATACATTGTTATTTTACTTTTTTTCTTTTATTTTTTTCATCATAAATGTCATCCAAATATTGAGAATATTTTTTAAAGTACATTTCTTTATTAAGAAAAAAAGAATTACAATGTTGTAATCGAAACAAATGAAAGTTGGATGCTACAATAAACATATAAACAAAACTACATTGCGATATTCTTGATTTAACCCTTCAAAAACTATTCTTTTTTATCGAATAACATCATTTTCAATTTTCAATAACGTAGGAAATATTCGGAAAAAGCAACAAAAAAACCGACCCAAAACAAGAACACGAAAAACGGATAGTTCTAGAAACAATAGTAAGCCTTCTACCAAGAGAAAGAAACACAATCTCGGTCAGCTTTCTTTCAATGTTACTTCGGGCAGCCATATACCTTGAAACAACAATGGCATGTAGACTAGATTTGGAAAAACGAATCGGGTCACAACTCGGGCAGGCGGTTTTGGATGACATATTAATTCCATCTTTTTATTTTGATGGTGACACGTTGTTTGATGTTGATACAGTTCAAAGAGTGATGATGAATTTTCTTGAATATGAATTGGAAAATAAAGAAAAAGATGAAGAAAATGAGATGGAAAAAGTTGGAAAACTTATGGAAAGTTATCTTGCTGAAATAGCTTCTGATAGGAATTTATTAGTGTCAAAATTTATAAATATTTCTGAAAATATTCCAGAACAAGCTAAAGTGTCAGAAGATGGAATGTATAGAGCCATTGATATTTACTTGAAGGTATGTTTCCTTTTTTGATTCTTTCCTATGAATATATAAAAATTACATTTTGGTCCCTGAGTATAGATGGTTTTTGCGATTTTGGTCCCGAGAAGTTCTCTCGCAAAAATTTTCATTATTTTGAAACTTCTGGTCTCTTTATCATTTATGTTAACAAGCTGTTAAGCTTTTTAGAATGACCGTTTTGCCCTTGGACAAAAATTGTGAAAACAGTATAGTGTTTGGACCAAATTTGTAATCTTATTTATAATTAAAGTATATAAGATTTTATATGTGTATGGTTTTTTAAATATATAATATAAATTGATTTATTTGTTGATATGTTCATTTTAAATTATTTATATACTAATATAACTTGCTATTTTAAAATATCTTATTCTCTTCTTGTATATACTTTTGTAAATACTGTGGTAGAGAATAAATAAAAGAATAATATAGTTCAAAATAGCAACTAGATATATTGTTATATAAACAATCTATAATTAATATATATATATATATATATATATATATATATATATATATATATATATATATATATATATATATATACAAATAAATCAATAACAATACACACTTAAACTATCATAAATATAAAAAACGTTCGCACATATAAAATTATTAAAAAAGAGAAAATCACAAATCTTGTCCCTACGGCTAAAATTGTAAAAATCACAAATCTTCAAAAGCTCATAAATATAAAAAATCGTTCGCACATAAAAACCGTTGCGAAACTTCATAATAAAAACCAAATTTGAAATACAAAAAATTTTACGACTAAAATTGTAAAAATCAGCTATACTTAGGGACAAAAAAGTAATCAACTCTAACATTATTTAATAATTTATCCAGGCTCATCCAACTTTAAGTGATATAGAAAAAAAGAAAGTTTGCAGCTTAATGGACTGCCAAAAGCTTTCACGTGAAGCGTGTGCCCATGCTGCCCAAAATGACCGGCTGCCCGTACAAACCGTGGTCCAAGTTCTTTATTATGAACAACAACGGTTAAGAGACACCATGGGTGGCGGTGGTGGTCCATTAGCGGTTGAATCCGCCACCGCCAACAAGTCATTATCCGATGAGCTATCGAAGCTAAAAAAGGAAAACCAGGACTTAAAATTTGAGGTTTTGAAGTTGAAAATGAAGTTGAAAGAAGTAGAAAAATCAAGTAGTGAGAAATCTGAAGTTAGTAGTCCAATTGGTGTAACGCGTTATTCTTCTGATAAACCGCCGTTGCCTCGAAAATCTTTTATAAATTCGGTATCTAAAAAGTTGGGAAAACTTACGCCGTTTTTACGTGCTGATGGGGTTTTACCTTCGAGTACAAGAGGCAGGAATAAACCAAGTAAAGACCGAAGACATTCGGTATCTTGAATGGTGATTAATGTAAATATATGTTTGTTTTCGGTTCGTGTGTTTGATATATATATTTGTGTGATATTTTTGTAAAGTTTGTATGTATATGTTTATAATAGTAATAAGATGTGTGTATACATTAAGTGTTACTCTTACCTCATCATCTATGATGAATTGTGGCTTGTTCATTTAAATTCAAGCTACATGGATTTTATGTCAAACAATTCAAGATGTAACATCAAAACACTAAAAAAACTTGTTGGGAATCCAATCTTCATAAGGATGTTAATTAGTAGATGATGATGCCATGTTGGATATTATCGATCTTGATGGTGAGATTACAGGATGTATTCAGGAAATTTCTTATATTTTGACTGTGTATATTCGATTAAGCTTTAGTTATTTTTTTTTTATATTCAATTAAGTCTAACATTTTGTTCAATGTTTACAATTTTGAATAGTAGCTGATTATGTTATTTTTATATTTTTTACAACTAATGATGAATAGGGTCAAATTGTAAAGACTTTAGTGAATTGTAAAAAGAGTCGAAATGTAACGACTTTAGTGAATATTTTCTTTTTATATATAACTAAAATTGTAAACATTTAACAAAATATTTGGCTTAATTGAATAAAAAACAATTAGGCCTTAATCAAATATAGGGTCAAAATGTATGGATTTTCCTAAATATATCTGGTGAAATTACTAGCTACTTTTGGTGTTTTGGGGAGAAAACTAATTCACAAGTGTCTAATGAGAAAATACACACATTCTAAATTTTAATCATAATTAGAAAATTAGTTGCATCAAGTAATATCTTACATTAGTTGGAAGACCATTTAGGTCATCGTGCGGGCTTGTAATATAGATATTACCACAAACTAGAATTTATTAGAGAAATGGTTCTAAGATCATAGTAGCGTATATCGCTTAGTGACTAATTATCTTAAGTTTGGCCAAGTATGTACTTATGACACTTTGCAACTCATACCATAGCAAAAAGATATATCCGTATGTGTTGTCATCGACATGAGACCACATGAATTTTACCAAGACGTTCATACAAAGTCTTAGTATTACACTAAAGACAAATTCACTATCACATAATGTGTTAAATAACATACAATTGTCCATAAATTTAACATAATTGTGCACAATTCTCAATTATAGACAAATATGTAACATTTGACACGCCTAGGTCGTCGTGCGGTCAAAAATAAAGAAAACCTAACACACACTAGTACAGTGGTAGTCAGGGTCGATCCGCAGGAGCTTCGTGGTTAGACTAAATGACAGATTACCAACTAGTAGTGTCACGCTACAGTCGGAGGACCTAGTTTCTAAGTGCTCAACTATCCAAAAGCAATAACCAAACAAAGTCAAGCCAAGCATAAGCTAAACTCAACTCAAACTAACCTAGTCACTGTCTGAAATCAGAAGTGCATCTCTGAATCAGAAGCAAACAAAGGCATCCAAACCAAACAAGGCATAACTTAACTAATAACTAGGGTTCTGACTGAACAGCTACTAGCTAAAGTTCAATGCCCAAACTAACCTAATTGGCTACTGATTTCAGCAAAGGAAAGCAGTTCCAACAAGGCCAAAACAAGATCCAAACACAATTCAAACAATCAAAACACAAACAAACATCCAAAATACCGAAATACCAAGATTAATTGTAACCAAATGCTTTCATTAACCAAAAACCAAATTCCAATCATCCAAACAGTATCCAATGATGCTAAAACAGAAACCTAAAGTGCTCAAAGTCAGTGGTTGTCACTCCCAAAGACTTTAGCTACAAATACTACTTGCTACTAAAAGGAAATTAAATTCAAAAACATGAAATACCAATTGAGATGTTGCTGAAACGAAATCTTGGAGTCAAAGAGCTTCAAGGTCGATTTTACACCCGGTCTTTGCTAGGGTTTTCGGCTGTAAATGCCTCTATTTATAGTTGCAAATTTCTCGAGGCCGCGCCGCGTAAATGAAGAATCCGCGGCGCTCGTACTTATCTTTCCCCGTTTTTTCGTCATTTGAATGTGTTACACCGCCTTAAGCCCGCGTCGCGCGTTTCATAGATCCGCGGCGTGCGTACGTATTTTCTTGATTTTTCATTCTTTTCCAAACTTCTTCCTTTTGCACGCTTTTAGTCCTTGTTTCCATTCTTTTCTTCCAAACAAGTCCTGACACGAAAAGTGAGAATACCCAGACATATCTGATATAATTTCATCAAGAACAGGGCTCAACAACGCCTAAAATACTTGATATCACTAGGCGTTGTCAAGAACTCATGAATCATGGGTCGGGTGACATGTAGTCTTTCATGGTCGATTTACCATACAAACATGTGATCCGCTCATACCCGTCATGGGAGAGGATGAGCATAAAGGGATTAAACATGTCATTGATTAGAATCAATGAATCCTGCAAGATCTAGGAGTTTCGTAGAGATTGAAATTGGCAAAGAGTATTGCCGAACTAAATAACTTTTTGGTGTGATTACGACATACCTCTTCTTTACCAAAAGTGAAACATGGATCCTAGCCTTAATAAAATTATTTTATGGGTAATTAATTTTTAAGGATTAATCAAACTAACTAAGATCTATTTTAGATGTCAGCTAAAGAAAGTCTGAATGTTACAAGTATTTCACTACGTGGTATCCTCGATCAAATTAAGCTCAACGACATTAGATTATGTGTGTTGGTTCTAGAACTTCAAAAGTGTACTTAATTTCAAAGGAAAACATTATATGATTGAGAACAAATTCCTAAGGATCATCCAGCCAGATCCACTAGTGCTAAAATAGACAATTATCTTAGACGTCTAAATGATTTGAATAAGGTTCCTCGTCTCATGTTAGACACCATAATTCCCAAGCTTCAAAGAAGATTGTGGGGTCTTGGTTCTTTGGACATAATTAACCGGCTTAAGGACATGTTCCAAGAGCAGATTGAATGGAATGATTTGGAGTCATGAAAGAATTAATAGGATGCAGGATGTAGGAGGGATAAAGTGTCAATACATATATATTTAACATAAGAGGGTACTTTGACCAAATGTGGAGGTTGAGGTTTCCAGTAAGTCGGGAGTTAGCCATGAACATAGTCCTTAACTCATTGACTGGTTCTTATGATCAGTTCATTTTGGACTTCATTATATAGAACTTAAAAAGACCCTTTGAGAGCTTACATAGCATGTCAGGGAAAGTAGATATTGACATGGCTAGGGAATCCAACACCACCGTTCCTAAAAGAGGTGTTAGAAGCAAAGGACAGACCTTACCAACGAAATGATTTTCTCGAAGAAACCTCAATCCCAAAATCTTGTGAGGTACTACATTGTTTCCACTACAAGGAGGTGGGACATGGAAGGCATAAATGCTCAAGAAATCTGATGCAGCAGTAGCAGTTACAAGCCAAAAAGTATGGTGCTTCAGGTATATTTGTAATTCCATAAGTACTTTGCTTATGACCAGTACTAAATCTTGGAGAGCCGGATCAAATAAAGGACTTCAAACATCTTTCTTTCATCCATAGGATTAGGAGCCCACTTCTCTCTAGTGTTTTAGCCTATGGTTTTACGATTGAAGATTATTGATGTAAACTTTATTTCATCAGATGGTTTTGAATTGGTTTAAATAAAATTTGTTTTAAATAAAAGTTATTTTGGAACAAAGTTACTGTCATTACATCTATGAGACATGTATACAAAAAATAATTCAAAATTGATCTAAAAGGATCCAAATGTTTAGATAAGAGGTGTTTGTGGGATTCTCTTGCCTTTTATAAACTTGAAAGAAGCTACTATAACTCCAGGTGGATAGGATGTTGGAAGTCATTCGACTAAAAGTCTTATGATGACTGCTAGTCTTATTTATAAAGAAATATAACTATGCACTACTCACAAGTTATTATAGGTAGAGGATCTGTTAGACCTTGTACATCTAATGTATTCGGAACATTTAGTTTATCCACTAAACCGTCTAAAATACTTTGTTGAATTTGAAGCTTATATGTTATTCTGTACTTTAAGAACAGAGTATAGAATCAAGTGAGCAGAGGATAAGATTCTCAAATCCAAGAGTGGATGGTGAGTTTCTTGGTCAAGACTTTTATGATCATCAAATCAAAAGTGTTTCAGAAGTCAATTCCATTTAATACACCACAGTATCACACAGTAAATCCAATGGAAATCAAATACAAAGGTTTGAGTTATGATTAATCATATTATACTTACAATCAGTGTCTGAGGTTAGACCTTAGAGACAATAAAAAAAGTCCTAAACCTTGCACCAACACAAGAGGTTCTCTAAACATTGTATGGAAATATGGAGTGTAGATGCTTCTTTACTAGCATATTTAGAAATATGGGGTTTTGACTTATGGTTTACTGCGAACCTCAAAGAATACCAATTAAAAGAAGTGTTATTTGACTGGATTACTTGGATATAATAAAAGTTTTCACAACAATCTTATTTTCTCAAATGGCGGTCTTCTATAATAGGAAGCTGGTATTCAAAGAAATCTGAGGAGCCAAATCGATCTTGATGAGAATTAAAGGATCAAAGAACTTGATGTTGGTACTAGTACTCAAACAGAGGTAGAAAAACTTGTTGAGACTCAGTAAGAGTTACTGAGGAATCTGACATAACTTCATCTCCTATATGAGGAGCCGATAAAGTATACCATGCACCTGAATTTTATGGATTACATGTTGTTAGATGCATTTTATGCATCTTTTCTAAGTTGTTTTTACCTTTCTTTATTTGCTTTTTTAGCTATTTTCATGCATTTTCATTTATTTTCTGAGGACAACGATACTTCATAAGTTGTGTGTGATTTCAGGTGAAAAAGGAGCTTTGGAGCGGAATAAGGAGCTCGGAGCAAACCAAAAGGAGAATAGATTGGAATGCTTGGAATGAAGCTTGGATCAAGGACAGAACGTGCTTGGAGTGCTTGGAATGACTTTGGAACATTGGATTTAGAGATGGAAGCTTGCTGGAGCATAAAAGATGAAGAAACGGGGCCTGATGACCTGACACGGGTCGTGTAACCTTTACACGGGTCATGTCAGCCCCTTCTAGAATTGTAGATTCACAAAAGCTTTTACACGGGCCGTGTATTATCAACATGGGTCGTGTAAAAATATATCTGAGGGCTTGTTTACAAAACACACGACCCGTGTGATTTTACACGAGCCGTGTAAAAATATATCCGAGGGCCTGTCCAGAACTGTTTTTCTTGGCAGTTTTACTCACGGTTTTTAAGGTCTTTTTGGGTCATTTTCGAAAAGGAGTTCATTTCTACAGAGGATATCTCGAGTTTTGCAAGGAGAATTCAGAGGAGAACGTTTGGAAAACATTGGTTTATGATTTAAACATTGTTTGTAAGTGCATTTTGAACATTTTTCTATTGTTTGCACCATAGAGATCTTAGCCCGATCATGTGTGGCTAGATCTCTATATCTTTCCGCTTCTGTAAACATATGATTTGGGATGTTCAATCATTCGGTTAGAATTATGTTTACTTGTTCTATCTAGTAATTCAAGTTTTACATCAAATGTCTTATTTGATTCTTGTTTTGATTCAAGTTGGCCACTTGAATTGATATTTGTGTCATGATTGTTATTTTGTTTATGAAATTCGTACTTGTTTCATGAACGAATGTTAGTAACAACACTGAAATTAGTCTTATATCAAGATTAACTTGGGTGTAATTTGAATTACACACTTTTACGCTTTCAAGCATTTGATAAGTATCAGGTGTTGAAAGGTATGTTTAATTGAATCCTAATGCATTTTTCTAACATAGTCTAAGAGCTTGTTTGGCCTATGTTTAAGAGAAATAGATTTAATTCAAAGAGCACATTTTGATTAAATAAAATGATGAAATTGAAAGTATTAGAGCTTGTTAATACTTTTGAAAACCATCTTAAATGAAACTAGCATAATTTCTAGTCTTGATTGAATTCCTTTATCAAATATGTGAAACGGAATCGGAACTTCATTTTATTGCGTATTCGTATTTTTTAAATTATATGTATGTTTAATATGATAACTTTTGAATTACAAAATTACAAAACCTCCTGAACATTTTTTGTATCTTATGTGAACAACTCAGCATGAAGTTAGACCCTTGTCCCTGAGAATCGATCTTGCTTACTTTATACTATATTGCCAGTATATTGAGTAGTGAATAAACTTTAAGATTTTTATTTATCTTAATTTATTTGTTGAGTTTGACGCCTCAACAAATGAAAAGTTGTGGCAAGCCCTTTGGGCTACCTTAAGGAAAGAGGTTATGGACAGCAAGATGAAATCCATGAAGGATAACCAACTTTGATTTTTGGTTAATCATACTCCTGATCTTAAAACAATCGGGTGTAAATGGGTCTTCAAAAGAAGACATGCATGGATGAAGAGTACACATATGATAGTCAGAATCGTGACGAAGAGGTATACTCATACTCAAAGCTTGATTATGAGGAAACCTTTTCATCAGTGGCAATAATTAAATATGTTTGGATTTTGTATGCCACAACAACGGTCGGTGATTATAAATTTGAAAATGGATGTAAAAACCACTTTATTTAACATAAAATATTAAAAAGATGTGTATATGACACAACCAAAGGGAATATCCGAATAGAGTGTATAAGCTTGAAAAGTCTATTTATGGACTTAAACAACCGTCTCACGGATTGATTCTTTATTTCAATGAGAAAGGCAAAGAGTTTGGCTATTTGAGAAAAGTGAGCCGTATATATGTCAAAGCTAGTGGGAGCATTAAAGTCTACCCATTATTGTACACAAATAGCAAAGTTCTCATGAGAACAATTCCCACATCGAGAAATATTAAATTATTAAGAATTGCTATGCTACAAATGACATGGGAGAGACTAAATGTATACGAAGCATCTTAATCTATAGAGATAAACCTAATTACTTCATAGGGATAAGCCAAATTACATGAATAGTCAAAATATAGAGATAGAAGACTCATAGAAAGGATACAAGTCTTTGTATTAGGGTTTAGGACTGGGTGAAATTCAGAGTCCTAGTTCTACAAGGGTTCTAGATAAGATAAGTTGAGTCTCATATGCACTTGTAGAGGGATTGATCACACAATGTACGAGACCTAATGTATAATATGCCCTGAGCATGATGATTTAACATTAGGCTAATCCTGGCCAAAGTCAATGGATGGAAGTCAAGAAATAGCTTAAATGTTTAAGATGTTCTTGATCCATTATAGTGTGGAAGAACTCAGTGTGAACAAGCACACTGATTATAGCTTCCAAACTAAAAGAGACGTTTCTTGTACGCAGTCAGGATTCGGGTTCTTACCAAAAGAGACATCTTTGTTAATAGAGTTATATAAGATGAGGCAAGATAGCTGATCTGATCACTAAGTCATTATCTTAAACTAAGCAAGATCTTCATGTTGATTCCATATTCATTGGATTTTCAAATGAGTTGGCTTTGAGTAAGGTGTTGGATTAGGTGTCTATGCCATGACTTTATATTTATATTTATCTTGTTAATTGAAGCAAAGTCCATTTGGGTTGCCCTCATAGCTGGAGGTTAGGATAGAGTTCAGTAGAGTAAAAGGTTGATTTATTAATTGTGTAATAAATCAATAGAATTAATTAAATGGTTTATTAATATATTTAAGTGTTAATATATTAATTAGAATCTATAATAATTAATTGAGATTTAATCTAGAATTAATTGGATTTAATTTAGTGATTAAATTAATTAATTAAAAGTGCAGGGACTGGTTTTGTAATTATTCAATAGTTGAATAAAAGGCTAGCCAGTGGAAGCCTCAAGTTGGGCGAAATTATGGAGGCCATCTCCATAATTTCGAAACCCTAGTTAGGGTTTTTAGAGGCTTACCCAAATGGATAACAGGCTTGTCCATTAAGGGGCTTCTCTAGGGTTTCTGCTGTAACATCTTGGAGGCTATATAAGGAACCCTCTGGAGGCTCAATACCTGCGCCATTGTACATCAAGAAAACTCTGCTGGACTGTCTTCTCCATTGCTTGGGTGTGATTCCATTTGAGGCAGGACACTTATGCTACTAGCTTCTGGATCAAGAATCAAAGGTTGGTTCTTCTGATTTATACTTTAGAAATACTTGTTGGCCTTAGGTTTTAGTTTATTATCTTCATAGAAGAAAACATAGATCTTTATAGGGTTGCATGTGAACCGTAGGAATTATTTGTTCATTGATTGCATAGAAAACCCTTCAGTGGTATCAGAGCTTAGGCTTGTTTTCTTATGAATTGATATAAACTGCTTGAATGATTATTGCCTTGAGTGTTTTTGCGAAAAACTCTCTTGGATGGCCTAAATTTCGTGGCCTAGGCTAGGGTTTCCTAACCCTAGCCACCACCCCTTTATTTCCCCCTTGATTTGCTTGATTTGCTGCCCAGATTAGGATTGTTATTTTTGGTAATTGCTGATTAATTAAATAACTAGAATCCTTTATCCATATCTTGTAAATCTCGAAATCTAGGGATAAATATAGGTAATTAATTTGATTAATTTTGTGATGCCTATATTTGATTTAATTAGTTTAATTAATTGTTAATTAAAAGATCAATTAAATCAGCTTAAAGATTTAATTTAAATTTTCAAAAATTCCTTAAAAATTTGCGAAAGTTATATTAAAATTAAATCTAAAATATTTTAATAAGATTAATATATATCTATGATTAAAAGTTAATTATTTATGTATAAGAAAATTGGTTAGTCTTACTGCTAGTAGGCCTCATTCACAAAACTGTCCTATAAAGAGGGTATAAGGCGACTGCCTATAAAATGGCTGTCTAATGGGTATCTACTCTTACCCACCACTCTCCTGGTCAGTCGAGTGTCGTTAGCCAAATGAGTTTTGATAGAACTGCTAAGCCTCTTAAAAGTATAATGCTATAATTGAAAGTACTAGAACCTCAAACAAATCCCAATCTAGTACTTTAAGTTTAAAAATGTGAATTGGTGCTAATCCATGAAATTGCATATTTCAATTTGTGAAACATTGGTGGAGCGTGTGTGGTTAACCGGCACACCAATAGGGGTTCACAAAGACTTGCAATGGGTTTCTCGATTTTGTCATTATTAACGGAGCGTGTGTGGTTAACCGGCACGTTAATTAGAGATGGCAATTGACTTCGAGAGTACCAAGCAATTTTCAATGTGTGATCCTCGGCATCCCAGTCACAAACATTGGGGCACATCCGAGACTAAACATGCCATTGAATAGTTCAATGTGTCTCAACAGATCTAGGAATTTCCTAAGATGAAATTGATAAGTGTATTATCTACCTTAATGACCATTATCTTGTGATTACGGCATCCCTCTTCACATCATAGTTGGGGCATTTTGGGTCCTAGCCTTTATAAATAATAAATTGGGTAATTATTTAAAAGGACTAATTAAACTAATAAAAAAAATTCTGTTTATTGTAGATGTCTGAATCAAGTGTCTATTCTCCTCCCTCTCCTCCTTCACCTATTTCTAAGAGCTTCAGAATGCACCTGCTACATATGGTAAGGCTGACTGGCCTTAACTATATGGTATGGCTTCATAAATAGAGAATAGTTCTCTGTTTTGCTGGCAAGCCATATCTGACTGAGTGTCCGCTACCCAAAACATGACATCACACAGTAGCCTGTGATGAGCATGACTCCTTGATTGTCAAGTCAAGGAAAGTTCGTTGCCTAATACTATTGATCATTGACCCCGAGTTCTGCAGGAATTTATAATTCCTAGGGTTAGATAAGTTAACACAGCTAGTTGTGAAAAGGTTCCATGAACTGGTTGAGAAAGGACGAGCTAAGATCTTCAAAGAGTTTGAAGTGTGCAGGAAGTAGCACCAGTTCACATGTTCTCAAGACTTAGAGACACACAGGTGAACTGTATAAATTTGGTTCCTTTTTTGATCGGCAGTTAAAGCATTAGCTCGACTCGCTGATCCGTTCATCCTGATGTACAGGAAGGGAAACCAGATAAGACAATCGTGGATATGCATTCAATGTTGACTCTGTATGAGTCGTTCATAGAGAAGCATAGTTCCATTGATTCAGTTTCTTCAGGATTGAGTCCAGTAATAGGACACATCAAGAAATGATCCAGATCGTCTGGACCGGTTCCTCGATGGTTCAAACTGGGAATCCACAGGGTGGGACACAGTCACGAAAAGATTGGAAAATGCTCCGAAGCCGAACAGTTTGGCAACTCAGGAATATCTTAAAACTCAGAACACCTGATCCTTAGTTCCTTGATACAGGATGTGTTTCTCACATTTGCTCTGCATGCATGGACTCTGTAGGATGTGGGATGTTGTTGCATAGGAGCATATTCAGATTGGATCTGAAGCTCATGCAGTTTTAGAGTTTAGTTAGATGTTGAAATCATGTTATTAGCTTATCAGATGCGTGTGACATTGTCTATCATATAATACATTGTTCAAGGATTTTGTTTTAATAAAATTGTCAATTTTCTTTTAACACATGTTGTTTGAAATATCCTTGAAATGTTGTATGATTGTGTTGAATGCATGATTAGTAATAACTTGAATATTGATACATCCAAAGTGTTTGGATTTTAGGAATTGTGCTCCTTATGATTGTTAAAGTGAATATTATAAGAATCAATTCAACCAAAGGTCCAGTTGGACAGGACTTTGGAATCATTTGACTTAGAGTCACATGATGAATTGAGTTCTTAATGTGTTAAGAAATGAATCAACCAAAGATCCAGTTGGACAGGACTTTGAAATCATTTGACTTAGAGTCAGATGATGATTAAGTTCTTTATAAAGCACATGTGGCAAGAAATGAATCACCCAAAGATCCAAAGGATAGGATTTTGGAATCAGTTGACTTAGAGTCAACTGAAGATTGCAAGTCTTGAACAGAATTAACAAAGTCATAAGTTTACATAGAGATGTAAAAGAGATTGAGATTAGGAGCAACGAACACATCAGTTGCTGTGTATTGCTCGAATCCTCAAATAGAACACAATTGGTTGTACTCCGCGATAATTGTGAATCAGTATGACGAATATGGCTTCGCTTATCAGAATAAGCGATTGAATTGAAACCTTGAATCGTTCAAGGACTTCAAAGGAAGTACAAGATCCGCAGAACCTGAGTGACAACATAAACTGGGAAAATGTCTCACAGTTATTCTCTTCCAAGAACATTAATAGTTATAATGTGTCTTAGGGAAGATGATGGAGGATTAGTCGAAACAGTTCGATCCTCAATGTATGAGATACATTGCCAATTAGTTTCCAATAAATTGAATACTATACCAGTCAGACCACATAAACCATATTCCAACCACATCCTTCGACTAAGTAGGTTTTGCAGACACTGTCTGAAATGTAAAGCTGGGATTGTCCCACTTGTACATTAAAAGTCCAGGGTCTTGTAGTGTTTGTCCGAACCTCATGACTAGCCTGAACCTAATTAGAAATGTCGTTTCACTGGCTATCCCGCTGTACCTGAAAAAAAGAGCTCTTTTAGTAAGAACTCATGTTCTAAGGAAACAGTGGGAGTTGGGACAGTCCTGAATGAGTTCAGGATTAGCCAAGTGAAAGAACCTTTAGTCATCACTAGGCTTAGAGTAGAAATCAGATTTCTATTTTAATACTGACATTATCTTCCCTTGACCAGTAGTACTGATCACCATCATAAGTAGTTATGATCAGGGTGACATACCGATTAGTGGTAAAACACTATAGTTGGTACGGATTTTCAATCCGACTACTTGGAAGCATTGGTGAGCCCGGTTGCTGCCAATTAAGAGAACCTTAGGACGAGATACAGTCTATGTGACAGTTTTATTGATTTTACAACTGGTCTTAAAACCAGTGGGAGTAATCATCAAAAGAAACCAACATGGACAGAAACGTACCTTCAGAACATCTGGTTGAGTGAGACGATACTCAGAGTCAACTAATTGACTCCGAGAGAAGCACTCTCAATATAAGATGAAATCTGAAAGGATACTGCATAATGTAAGTCGTTAGTGGAGTGCGTGTGGATCACCGGCACACAAATGGGGACTCACAAAGAGTATGCCAGTATAAAGGTACGTGGGCCCGGGATTACCCCATGGGCATCTCGCAAGAAAGGATATTCAGATTCTCAAAATATGCCAAAGGATTGGATTTTGAGAAAGGGCTGAAAGATATCCATTAAGATGTCAGAAAGGTTTGGATTCTCAAAATGTGTCATAAGCTCTGGATTTTGTGAATAGTCCATAACCGTGTCAACGCCAGTGGGAGTGTTGCTGTTATCTATCTCCATATGTGTGTTACATAATGTTTCTAGGAAACGTCTCTTTTCATTACAAAGTGTAATGACTTGGTGTTAAGAGACGGATCGCTATGAAAGACTTAATAAAGATACGGCATGCTCGGGTGGTTATAAACGTCTATGAGATAGATCGAAACTCTGCCAAAATGATATTGATGAGACTCAAGATGCATTGCCCTAGGAAATAGTTTTCTATCATTGCAAAGAAGGTGCATCATACTCACATAATCCATAGACATCTATCAGATAGATGTTATCATCAGTATAGACCTAGCCATAGTAAGCATGATCTTGATAAGATTCAAGATGCATGGAAAAGAGTCTCCGAAAGGAAATAGTTATTGAAAGTCGTGACACAAGGATTGCAACTAATCCTATGATTCCAAAAGAGTCTGGAATAGGACTAGATCGAATCCAACAAAGTTCTTGGATCGATCAGAAGTGTCATGAACATGTCTTGATGACTTAATGCTTAGAGCATAGTGAGTCAGATTCAGGATATGACCTGGCTGGGAATACTTAATGGATTTTGTACATACGTGAGAAATCATTGGAAAATGATTAGGGGTAAATGTTGATAACAATTTGAAAAGAGTTTTTTTTTAAATAAGGACTTAATGGTTATAGAATTTCGTTGGGATTCCGATGGAGCGTGTATGGCTCACCGGCACATCGTAACACCTCGAAATTATCTTAGGGTGCAGTCATGTGACTTAAGATCCCGAGAACCATGGAAAGTCACAGTATATAGAATGGAGTTGTTAGTGAGAATGACAGTATGACCAAATTGAAATATCATCGGAAGGATATCCGATCGGATGAAGTGTATAAATGTATAACATTTGGATACACAGAAAGAGTGAAAGGTCAAGTAGACATAGATACATAACGCGAATTAAATAGTTTAAAAGGAATCTAGAAACCGATAATAGTTTTATGAAAAATCCGACTTCGTAATTACCTCGTGGAGACTTGGTAATTAGCAAGAGTAGCTACCAGTCAGATTTTAGTTTCGTCTTTGCATGTTTCACTTCCCGAATAATTTGATTATTCAAAAGTCCATAGTCGCTCATACTTTTCAGGAGTAAGTATGAACAAATACTGTCGTGAATTGGTTTGTAGATTGTCTAAGGAGTTAGACATTGTAGTAAGACTGCTACGACGTTCGCTCAATAGATTGCTTCATGGATTACATCACGAGCAATGTTGAGACGATAATATCGTATGATCTTGAAGCGGAGACATATGAGTTGAAATTTACGAGTCGGTTGTGCATTGATAATGCGAAAACGCATCGGTAACTCGATGTTACAAAACGCATTGTTGTGTACGATTTGATAAGTAAAAGACACAATTATATGATTCGAAGCTTATTCGTTCCGTGACCCTGGTGGGAAACAGATATCTGTAGGCCGCTCGATGATTTTGAAGTTGACTAAAGTGCTGGCCAGCCTGGACTAAATTGATGTGTTCAATTAGAAGTCCGAAAGTCATAAGCAGAATCAGAAATCGGGAAACAGAGTATCGGACAGAGATTGATCTCAATCCATGTCTAGTGTCTGAAAATATCTTGTTGGACAAAGGATCATATGATCACTTATCTATGGACAGAACTGACTGGGTCAGAGTTCGGCAGCAGTTTCTTGGAAGCTGCAGGTTGTTTATTAATCAGAAGATAAATAAAAGTCATAGACTTATCCAAGTGGGAGACTGTTGGATTAGGTGTCTAAGCCATGATTTTATATTTATATTTATCTTGTTAATTGAAGCACAATCCATTTGGGTTGCCCTCATAGTTGGAGGTTAGGATAGAGTTCAGTAGAGTAAAAGGTTGATTTATTAATTGTGTAATAAATCAATAGAATTAATTAAATGGTTTATTAATATATTTAAGTGTTAATATATTAATTAGAAACTATAATAATTAATTGAGATTTAATCTAGAATTAATTGGATTTAATTTAGTGATTAAATTAATTAATTAAAAGTGCAGGGACTGGTTTTGTAATTATTCAATAGTTGAATAAAAGGCTAGCCAGTGGAAGCCTCAAGTTGGGCGAAATTATGGAGGCCATCTCCATAATTTCGAAACCCTAGTTAGGGTTTTTAGAGGCTTACCCAAATGGATAACAGGCTTGTCCGTTAAAGGGCTTCTCTAGGGTTTCTGCTGTAACCTCTTGGAGGCTATATAAGGAACCCTCTGGAGGCTCAATACATGCGCCATTTTACATCAAGAAAACTCTGCTGGACTGTCTTCTCCATTGCTTGGGTGTGATTCCATTTAAGGCAGGACGCTTGTGCTGCTAGCTTCTGGATCAAGAATCAAAGGTTGGTTCTTCTAATTTATACTTTAGAAATAATTGTTGGCCTTAGGTTTTAGTTTATTATCTTCATAGAAGAAAACATAGATCTTTCTAGGGTTGCATGTGAACCATAGGAATTATTTGTTCATTGATTGCATAGAAAACCCTTCATAAGGTTAGTGTGGTTTGATTTGTACATGGAACTTAAGTAATGTAAAACTCTGTCTGATTTGAAGATTTTTATGTAGAGAACATAATATATGCATAAAGCCAGTCATTTCATTAATTTATCATTGTGTTCTAATTTTTCATGTTTAATTGACTTCCTGAATAATCAAATTATTATTCAAACTATCCACACTCGGTCGTACTTTGGGAGTAAGTATTCAAGGTTGACGTGAGGTATTGGTGGATTGTCCATAGAAATGGACATAGCATAGTGATGCGCTAATTCTCCTGTGTACTTAATGGAGATTAAGTATTGGAGTAACCCGAACTTAAAGATTACTTAATGGAAACTATCACGAGTATATCTAAGATGGTAATATCTTATATTCATCAAGCGGAGATGCATTGATTCTTAGTTTTGTAGTACGTTGTACCTTGATTTTCTCCAATGTTGTCTGTAATTGGCAACCGTCAAGGGAATGTCGAGGTATGATATGATCAGTGGGCGAGATCCGTGTAGTCGAAGTTTATTTGTTCCTTCTTCCCTAACATGAGAAGGGATATCCCTGGGCCCCTCAACGATTTGGTGTTGACATCAAATGTACGATCATACTCAAACTGAATGGACAAAGTATCATTGGTGCAGTTTGTTGTGGTCACCATAAATCTTTATCAAGAGACATAATATTGAATGTCTGAGACTGATAAAATTCCATATTAGACATTCATATGGATGTCTTGTAGAACAAATGATTATTTGATCACTTGCCTAAGGGCTGTTTTATAGGATATGAGTACAACACTTGTCTAGGATGACATACACCCTAGTAGGTTAGGGAATATTAGACCATACAGTTGTTATGCCATGTGCAAGTGTGAGACTGTTGGTGATGTGCCCATGGTCATGACAAGTTGGTAATATTACTATATATAGTAGGGTCTTTTTGGGTTACACGCAAGAGACGATTTAGCCAAAAGAGATCGAAAATAAACATAAGGGTCTAAGTTTATTAATATATCAAAGTAAATATATATTAATTAGAAACTAAAATAACATAAAGGACTAAAGTGAAAATAACAACAGTTCAAATTTCAAATTGTCCTCGTCCGCAAGGGAAGATAAGGATGAAAGGAACTATAAATACAACCCTTGATTAGAGTTCTAAATCATCCGAACAAACCCTAATTTCGTCCATCTCCTCCCACCCTTTATATTTTTCTGAGTTATTTAAATACCCAAAAGATAACATGCTAAAACTTCAAGCAAAGGTTTATACTTCATCAACGGGTGCTAGATTGTTGTTTTGGGTGCGATTCCATTAGAGGAGTTCTACTTTGGGATCTAAACATCCTAACAAGATCAGATCTGAATCATAAAGGTATATCTTGATCCCTCTTAAGTTTACAGTTACAAAAGTGTGCATGATTTTGTGATACGTGGAGAAATACGATCTTTGTTTTTGTTTCCGATGCGTTATTACTCTGTCATCATATTCCAACACATATTAATATGGGTATAAAGAACAAAGAGATATTTGATCACTTACCTATATGAATGTTTCGTACAATCGAGTTTTGAATTTAGTACTTGTCTTGGATGATAGTCCATATGCTGGCTTGGAGGTAATAGTGTATTGCTAGATGCAAATCGTTGTCAATGTTACTTTAAAATGGTTATGTCATGTGCAAATGGGAGTTTATTGAGAATATGTCTATTCACACAACAAGTTATTAACACTTTTAATGATGTTTAAGTGGGAATCTAAATAACAATATGTCACTTTTATCAAGGGTCAAGTTTTATACTTTATCACTTGTTTGATGACTTAGCGATAAACTAGTGATAAGTCTGGGACTTGAATTTTAAAGTGGATGTGGTAAGTCCAAGGTTAATTACTCACATTTATGAGTGATTAAAGTTTCTATGGTGGCCTATATATATGATTAATTGGCTAATTGATCATCAATTTCTATAACTCCTAAAAGTCTCTATTTGGCATTCCTTTGATGGTGGAAGAATTCAACACACACACACACACACATTATTTTGATATTTCTCTCCCTAACATTTTTCATACACACAACACATTATGTAGTGGCCAAATTTTTGAGAAAATGTGTTTTGGGGTCTTGCTTCAAGCATTAAAAAAAACATGTGTGGGCTAATATTCATAGTAAGAAGGATTGTTACTTTGGTATGGATTAATGATAGCAGAGTTCTACTTTGGACTCTAAGATCATGCAACAAGCTTTATATATAATCTTCTAACTCTCTTTCATTCCTTTTATTGCATAGTTTTTGTTGTACATGGTCCCATGGTTCGACTTGGTGGAGAGGTATTTGAAATCGTTTTCGTTGCAACTTTGTGTTCTTAATAACCACCAAGTCCTATTAACTAATATAATAAATATTCAAGCTGCATAGACCTTCCAACACCAAAGATAAGGTTCCTACAACTTCAATATTTAGATTTTCTCCATTCCCGACCTTAACCATTCTTTGATTTATTTTCGATGTCAAGATTGAATGGAATCCTAGTAAGAAATTTAAAATATCTTCCATGGAAATAAAGTTAATTCAACTGTAATCAAAGGAATACTAACATTAAAGGTTTTATAAATCATATAAGTGTTACAATTACATTTCTTAGCTAGTCGCTCTTTGAACCTAGGGTAGACCAATTGGAAGTGTACTTTTTATTGCAAAACTTTTAAAAAGGAGAACCCTTATACTTGCTAGGGATGGAACTTATAGACAAACCCATTTTTGGGACGTTCCAATTCTCTTATACTTCTCATCATTGTTGTTGGATTTATGGTGGTGAAGTCAACATGAGTTTTAAATTTAAGGCACATTTTTCATGCACACACATGGAAATTAGTTTTCTTAACTTCCTTTTCTATTTTTGTGTATCATAGTTGGCCTTGACGTGATCAAATTGTATAGGAAGAGTAGTAATTATAAATTGAACTACAAATCCTTAACTAACTATTGTGTCCATGTCGTTGGACTTATATACCAAGAAGATCATCATCATGATGTAATCATGTACACCACTACCAAGAAGCTCATCATCATGATGTAATCATGTACACCACTTTTACTATCAAACTTAGTTGTCAACATTTTGAGTATTAATGTAATCACATGGCTTCAGAAGTTCCCTTGAAATTATTATTCTATAAAGTCTAAATAGGTATTTGTGTTGTTAAAGTCACGAATGGATCCACAAATAACTACTAAGTTAGAGTTTTACATTATTATGAAGGATCATCCCCACAATTTATAAACTCTCTTCTCTATTGTTGTTGTTTAGGCATTAAGTGTAATGAAAACATTATGTATTAATGCATAATCAACATCCATCACTCCAAGAGTTAGTCTCATTTAATCTCTTCATGGTGTAAAATTGTTTGAATCAATGGTTTAATGACATAATTAGGAGTTAAGGTAAAATGGATATTGTATTAAATGTATGTAGGGCTGTAAACGAACCGAACGTGCACTGAACCATTCATGAATTGTTCGGCGGGAAGTTCGCTTATGTTCGTTTATTTAATAAATGAATGAACATGAACAATGCTCTCGTTCGTTCAATTATGCTCGTGAACGTTCGTTTATGCTGTTCGTTTACTTTGGTTTTTATGTTTGTTCATTTAAGTTTCTTTTATGTTTATTTATTTATATATATATATATATATATATATATATATATATATATATATATATATATATATATATATATATATATATATATATATATATATATATATATATATATATATATATATATATATATATATATATATATGTGTGTGTGTGTGTGTGTGTGTGTGTTCAATTGTGTTTGTCTATCTGTTTTCATTTATGTTTGTTTGGCATGTTCACGAACATAAACGAACGAACATAAACAAACTAATTTGTTAAACGAACGAACATGAACAAGAAAACTCGTTCATTTATTCGTCCGTGTTCGTTTTTTTGTTCGGCTAACTTAAACGAACGAGCATGAACAAGTCTAGAAGAATCCAAGTAAACTAATAGGATAATAATAGAGCCGAGTATATCAGAATTTGAAAATCACCTATTATATTAACATTATAATGATTTGTCATGTAGATGTATTGGTTAATTATTATCTTCACATTGGCTATGCCCAACAATCAAATGTAACAACATATTTAATTATTAAACTACAAAACATATATGTTACATATCATCCTTGGATAGATTTGTAATATCTATGCACATTAAGATAGTGATTCATTGTACTACTACCAAAAAATTAGCCGGTGGATTCATCAAGTGATAATCCGTACAACTACCTGATGTGTAGGGGCGAATTTACTTATATAGAAGGTGGGTCCTTAGACCCACCTAATTTTAAAAATTGTATAAAAATCATATATGAAAAGAAATTAGGACATATCTTAAAAAAAATTCAAGGATCTATCTTTTAATGTTTGGAATTGAAGACCTAGCCTGGATAAAATATGTTTGAAGAAACCGAGCATATAATATATTTTAAGGTTTATGTTCACTTAAAACTTGTATTGATATTATTTAATTCAAAAGCAAGTGTAAAATACGTATTTTTAGTAATGAGATTGATATACAAAAAAAAAGTGATCAATTTTTAAGTGAGAGTTTAGTGTTATATTGAAAAAAGTGTTTTGGAAAGTATTGATAATGATACAATTATGAAAAAAATTTCATGATATGACGACCTCGTCTTGTACAATAGTAAAAACTTTAATATAATTGTTGAAGTTATGTTTAAAGATTTTAATGCATACGACCTAACCAGCCACTAGTATTTTTTATTCTTTAATTTTATTGGTTTCACTTAAACAGGGAACTACATAATTTTCGGTTTTAGATTCGTCACTGCTGATGTGTTGTCATATAAATTTCAACACAAATCCCAGGGCCGGCCTTATACATGTTCACTTGGTGCATGTTGTAACACCCGACTTATTAACAAAAACACCCCAAAAATATTTATTTTCAAACAAAATATTTTACAATCAAAACCATAAGTATGGGGTATTAGTTAACATAATACGAGTACAAGTGTATCACGAAGTACAATACATAAATATTATACATTCTTCAAGCCGGGATGTCACTTCAAATCCTAAGTCCTCAGTCACGGACTTTATCTTTTCCCTTGGAAGGATCACGCTCACCTGCAGGGACATATCAAATAAACCGTGAGCTATAAAGCCCAATGAGTAATCAAATCAAATACAACATGTATAAGAATAAAGTTCTCTATACAAATCAATAAGCATTATCGTATAACATACGATCATATATGTCTCACGGGTTTCTCCCGCTTTGGCATAGACTCACGGCTCCGTTCTTGTCATCTCAATGACTCACGGCTTATCCGGTATTGTCTTATATAAGTTTGACTCACAGCTCCGTTCTTGTCTATTGTAGACTCACGGCTTATCTGGTATTGTCGTATATGGGTTGACTCACAGCTCCGCTCTTGTCTATCATAGACTCACGGCTTATCTGGTATTGTCATATATTTCATCATATAATCTGTCATTTTCGTCCCATAAAACTATTTCCATCTGCAGCTGCTCATTCAACATTTATCACATCGGATACAAGTGAGATTACTCACCTGAATGCTTGCTACTGCTAGCTTTCATTGCTTCTTGCCTTCCAATGTAATCCGTAAGACTTTGTCCCGTACCTATAATATCAATCATTTTTACAATGATTATAGGTTAACAGCCATTCTAATTGACTCTAATGCCTAAGAATTCAATATAGTATCAATACAAACAATGTCTAGATAATAAACTTTCTGTTTACTATCTTTTTATGAATTTCATTATTCACCGAGGCATTCGTATTGATCTACAGTGCCCCCGAGGAGTCGAAAACTCAATTTAAAAATTTTCCCAAACTTTTCAGACCATAACGAGCCTACGGTTCAAGTTTGAGGTAAATCAGACAAGCCTAACAAAAGATAGCATTTCTGATCCCCTGCCTCAGGGGCGCACTGCGCCTGGAAGGGGGGCGCACTGCGCCTAGCGCCAGTGCAGGTCTCCTGTCCAGTCGCGAATTGTGCATTGTAGCTTGCAGTTTTGGTCTATAAGTTCTTAATGTTGTTCTTAACCGTTTGGGGTTTATTTCTAGGCTAAAACCTTCTATTAAAACAAGGTTTTCAACCCCCAAAACCCACTCATTCAATCATATGAAGAATTAGGGTTCTTAGTTCTAAAAACCCCAAAACTTCAAATTCATCAAGAATAACAATCTACTTCCATTATCTTGAATTAAGTCCTTATTAGCATGACTTAATGGAAGTATTACATCATTTTAATCACCCAATCATAGCTGAAAATGCAGTTTTCAGTTCCTATAAAATTCATTAAGATCAAACAATCAAGAACTTGGAATACTTACCTTTCAAGCTTCCAATTCCTCACTTTGATTGCTATAATCCGATTTTCAAGCTTCAATCTTCAAGAACCCTTCAAAACTTTGCAGAAATCGCACAAGGAAACTCTCCCGTAACTCCCAAAAATCTGCACAAGTCTTACCTTTTATACCTCCAGAAATTGCAATTTGATCCTTGAAGTTGCATTTCTTATACTTTTGCCACAACTAACAAAGTTTATGACAAAAATCAGATTTTATAACATTTTAAGTCCACAATTCAAAATTTTATTACAAAACAAATCCTTTTCTGTCCAAAAGACCAAATTACCCTTCTAAGGTAAAATGACCGATTTGCCCTTTTTATTATAATTACATAATAAAACATGTTTTGGCGTTACAAATTCTCCCCTCCTTTAAGAGATTTCGTCCCCGAAATCATACAAAAAGTTGAGGGTATTTCTCCCTCATTTCACTTTCGGTCTCCCACGTCATGTCGGAACCTTTGTGATGACGCCAAAGCACTTTCACCATGCTGATCTTCTTATTTCGCAGCTGTCTTACCTTGCGGTCTAACACCCTCTCGGGTTGTTCCGGATATCTCAACTTTTCATCTACCTCAATTTCAGCAAGAGGTACATGTTGAGACTTATCAAACAAAGTTTTCCTCTAATGGGACACATGAAATACATCATGTATACCATGAAGTTCATCAGGTAACTCCAATCTATACGCCACGGCTCCAACTCTTTGGGATATACGGAAAGGTCCAATGAAACGAGGACTCAACTTCCCTTTCTTCCCAAAACGAATTAAGCCTTTCCAAGGGGATACTTTGAGCATTACCATGTCCCCTACTTGGAATTCTATTGGTTTTACCCGTTTGTCTGCATACTGTTTCTGTCGGTTCTGAGCTACCTTCAAATTTTCTCGTATCTGTTTGATCTTCTCTTCAGTCTGTGCTACAATTTCGGGTCCAGCCAACGGCTTTTCCCCAACTTCAGTCCAGCAGGTCGGAGTACGACACGGTGCTCCATACAATGCCTCATACGGGGCCATCTGAATACTGGAATGATAGCTGTTATTGTACGCGAATTCTACCAAAGGCAGATGATCTTCCCAGCTTCCACCAAAGTCAATTACACAGGTTCTCAACATGTCTTCCAAAGTCTGGATAGTTCTTTCACTTTGGCCATCAGTCTGCGGATGGTATGCAGTACTCATAAGTATTTTTGTACCCAATCGCTTTTGAAGACTTTGCCAAAACCGGGAAGTAAATCTGCTGTCTCGATCCGACACGATCGATGCTGGTAATCCATGTCGACATATCACCTCATCAATGTAGATTTTTGCCAGTTGATCTACTCTGTACTTTTCCTTATATGGTATGAACTGTGCCGATTTGGTCAATCGGTCCACAATCACCTATATAGAATCATAACCTCGCGGTGTCCGCGGCAACTTTGTTACAAAATCCATGGTAATATGATCCCACTTCTTCTCTGGAACCGGCAATGGTTGTATTTCCCCGTACGGTTTCTGATGGTTTGACTTAACTTGCAGACACGTCAAACATCTTTCCACATATCTTCCAATGTCTCTCTTCATTCCAGGCCACCAATACATCGGTTTTAACATCCGATACATCTTGGCACTGCCCGGATGAACTGCATATCGACTGAAATGTGCATCTTCTAGAAGCAAATTCCGCGCCTCTCCTTGTTTTGGAACCCATACACGTCCTCTGAAGGTCTTCAATTTCTGAGCATTTTCTTCCAGATGCTTCAAATATCCAACCATTCGTTCGCTTTTTACATTCTCCGGCTTACACGCTTCTTCTTGTGCCGAACGAATCAATTCTGGTAACCGGCTTGCTACACCCATACATGCGGATGTAACTTTCAAAGGAGCTTCTTTCCGGCTTAGAGCATCTGCCACCACATTCGCCTTGCCAGGGTGGTACTGAATTTCACAGTCAAAGTCTTTAAGTAGGTCCATCCACCTTTGCTGTCTCATGTTAAGTTCTTTTTGATCGAATAGGTACTTCAGACTTTTGTGGTCCGTATAAATGACAAATTTCACACCGTATAAATAGTGCCTCCACAACTTCAAGGCTAGGATCACCGCAGCTAATTCCAGATCATGAACTGGATATTTCTTTTCAACATCTTTTAGTTGGCGGGACGCATAGGCTATGACCCGACCTTTCTGCATTAGAACACACCCAAGTCTGACTCTAGAAGCATCGCTGTAGATCACATACTCTTCTCCGCTTTGTGGTAGTGCTAACACTGGTGCTTCACATAAAGCTTGTTTCAACTTCTGAAATGCTTCTTGCTGCTTTTCGGCCCACGTGAACTTTTCACCTTTCTTGGTCAACTTGGTCAACGGGACAGCTATCGAGGAGAAATTCTCGACAAATCTTCTGTAATAGCCTGCCAAACCAAGAAAACTTCGTACCTCAGTGGGACTTCTAGGCGGTTCCCATTTCATCACAGCTTCAACCTTTGCTGGATCTACTTTCACCCCTTCAGCATTGATTACATGGCCAAGAAATTGGATTTCTCTTAACCAGAATTCACACTTGGAGAATTTTGCATACAGCTTTTCTCGGCGAAGCAACTCCAACACTTGTCGCAGATGCACTTCATGTTCGGCTTGGCTTCGCGAATACACCAAGATATCATCTATGAATACTATCACCGAGGTATCAAGGAACGGTCGACACACCCGGATCATAAGATCCATGAATACGGCTGGAGCATTGGTTAACCCGAAGGGCATCACCAAAAACTCATAATGACCGTATCGTGTGCGAAAAGCTGTCTTTGGAACGTCAGATTCACGAATCTTCAGCTGATGGTATCCCGACCTCACGTCAATCTTAGAAAAATAAGATGCTCCCTGTAGTTGGTCAAACAGGTCATCTATTCTGGGTAGCGGATATTTGTTCTTCACTGTGATCTTGTTTAATTCCCGATAGTCAATACACATGCGCATCGACCCATCTTTCTTCTTAACAAACAGGATAGGGGCTCCCCAAGGCGATGTACTCGGTCTGATGAAACCCCTGTCTAGCAGTTCTTCCAGTTGCTTTCGTAGTTCCACCATCTCTGAAGGTGCTAAACGGTATGGAGCTCGGGCAACAGGAGCAGCTCCCGGAATCAGTTCAATCGTGAACTCAACCTGTCGATCTGGTGGCAACCCTGGAAGTTCATCTGGAAACACATCTGGGAATTCGTTTACCACATTCACATTCGCTACCCCCACTTTAATCGGTTTAGCCACCGATACATAAGCCAAGTAAGACATCCTTCCTTTACTGATACAACTTCGGGCTTGAGCAAAGGAGATAACCGGCATTCTCAACCGAGGTCGTTCACCCTGAATCTTTATCCATTCTCCATCCGGCGATAATACTGTGATGTTTTTATTTCTGCAATCCATATTAGCATAGTTCGTTGCTAACCAATCCATCCCCACAATTACACCAAATTCATTGGTAGTCATCGGCTTTAAATCTATAGGGAAAGTGGTCCCGTAGATTTTAAGCTGACAACCTTCCAAGTGTTCGGAAACCCAAACATATCTACCATTCGCTATGGCTACTTCCAAGCTTTCATCCATAGGTTTTAAGGGTACATTCAAGCGAGACATCAGGGACTCCGACACAAAACAGTGCGTAGCCCCCGGATCAAAAATAACATATACAGGTATGGTATTGAGAGTAAAGATACCTATAACCACATCTGTCTTCTCACGGGCTTCCTCCACGGTCATCTGGAAAGCTCGTGAGGCCACTGGTCGTCCCCTGTTCTTCGGCTCTTCTTTCTTCCCTCCTTGATCATCCCTAGATCTATCACTGTATACTCCATATTTCAATTGGGGACAATTCGGACGAATGTGATCCGTAGCTCCACATTGGTAACATCTTCGCTCCGCCCGACATTCCCGTGTAGAATGACCCGTTTTTCCACAGTTTCGGCAACTAGCTAATACAGTATCACTGCGACAACTGCCTGTGTGTCTTTTTCGGCACTTTTCACACCACTTTCCTTCGTCTTTCTGGCTTTTACCCTTAGACCCGGTTTGTTGCGACTTTTTCTGAGGCGTCCAACTTTGGTCCTCCGCCTTTCTTTTCGTTTCTATGGCTTTCTTTTCATCATCTTGTCGCTTCAATTCTGTCTCCCTTTCTGTGGCTCGATCCACCACTTGTCGGAAGGTAGGCAGTTTCAGTGGTTGTACAATTTCTATGATTCGGGTTGTCAACCCCCAGACATACATATCAATCTTCCTCTTTTCGGTACTGACATGGTGTTCCGCAAATCTTGCTTTCTCCAGAAAGCTAAGAGTGTATTCTTGAACAGATCGGGAACCCTGTTCCATGTGCAGGAATTCATCCTCCAGTTTCTTTATAGCTACCTCGGAACAATACTCTTCATTGAATTTAATCTTGAATTGTTCCCAAGACACAGATTGGGTTGGATCAAGATTCAGAGACTTGTAGTAAATTTGCCACGAATGTAGTGCACTGCTCGTGAGTTGATTTGTGGCAAATTCTACCTTGTCATCATCCACACATTTGCTAACTCGAAACACCTTCTCAATATGCATAATCCATTCCATAGCCTGGACTGGATTATCTGTCCCAGAAAATTCCTTTGGTTTGCAACCCAGGAAAGCTTTGTAAGTACACCCAACTTTCTTTGTAGAAACTTCCCCACCTTGAGTTTCTTTTACTGCCCGGGCACGGCTTTCTCCCTGGCTTTCATCTTCCGGCTGCCTGTCATGAATACTTTTTGCAGCCTCTTCACTAGGATTAGGATTGGCACTCGGGTTAGGATTACCACTCGGGTTGGGGTTATTCGTTAACGTAGGCATCATTTGCCTAACCACTTCTTCCACTATTGCCCGTATATCAGGTGGATTTTCTCCCACTGGTTCCCTTGCTGGTGCTCTTGCTCTTCGTCCCACAGAGCCGCGTGAACGGGCCGGTCCACTTCTCAAAGTTCCACGCGAATTTGCACCAGTGGGATTACTCCTTGTATTTCTCATACTTCAAAATTCAGCAAACCATTAGATTACATACATAATAACAAACTAATATATATATATATATCTACCAGTCCATTTGTCCATTTTCTCTCAAGGTTTAAGTCCAGGAATCTAATCTAAGACACCTAGTTCACTTAAACCACGGCTCTGATACCAACTTGTAACACCCGACTTATTAACAAAAACACCCCAAAAATTTTTATTTTCAAACAAAATATTTTACAATCAAAACCATAAGTATGGGGTATTAGTTAACATAATAGGAGTACAAGTGTATCACGAAGTACAATACATAAATATTATACATTCATCAAGCCGGGATGTCACTTCAAATCCTAAGTCCTCAGTCACGGACTTTATCTTTTCCCTTGGCAGGATCACGCTCACCTGCAGGGACATATCAAATAAACCGTGAGCTATAAAGCCCAATGAGTAATCAAATCAAATACAACATGTATAAGAATAAAGTTCTCTATACAAATCAATAAGCATTATCGTATAACATACGATCATATATGTCTCACGGGTTTCTCCCGCTTTGGCATAGACTCACGGCTCCGTTCTTGTCATCTCAATGACTCACGGCTTATCCGGTATTGTCTTATATAAGTTTGACTCACAGCTCCGTTCTTGTCTATTGTAGACTCACAGCTTATCTGGTATTGTCGTATATGGGTTGACTCACAGCTCCGTTCTTGTCTATCATAGACTCACGGCTTATCTGGTATTGTCATATATTTCATCATATAATCTGTCATTTTCGTCCCATAAAACTATTTCCATCTGCAGCTGCTCATTCAACATTTATCACATCGGATACAAGTGAGATTACTCACCTGAATGCTTGCTACTGCTAGCTTTCATTGCTTCTTGCCTTCCAATGTAATCCGTAAGACTTTGTCCCGTACCTATAATATCAATCATTTTTACAATGATTATAGGTTAACAGCCATTCTAATTGACTCTAATGCCTAAGAATTCAATATAGTATCAATACAAACAATGTCTAGATAATAAACTTTCCGTTTACTATCTTTTTATGAATTTCATTATTCACCGAGGCATTCGTATTGATCTACAGTGCCCCCGAGGAGTCGAAAACTCAATTTAAAAATTTTCCCAAACTTTTCAGACCATAACGAGCCTACGGTTCAAGTTTGAGGTAAATCAGACAAGCCTAACAAAAGATAGCATTTCTGATCCCCTGCCTCAGGGGCGCACTGCGCCTGGAAGGGGGGCGCACTGCGCCTAGCGCCAGTGCAGGTCTCCTGTCCAGTCGCGAATTGTGCATTGTAGCTTGCAGTTTTGGTCTATAAGTTCTTAATGCTGTTCTTAACCGTTTGGGGTTTATTTCTAGGCTAAAACCTTCTATTAAAACAAGGTTTTCAACCCCCAAAACCCACTCATTCAATCATATGAAGAATTAGGGTTCTTAGTTCTAAAAACCCCAAAACTTCAAATTCATCAAGAATAACAATCTACTTCCATTATCTTGAATTAAGTCCTTATTAGCATGACTTAATGGAAGTATTACATCATTTTAATCACCCAATCATAACTGAAAATGCAGTTTTCAGTTCCTATAAAATTCATTAAGATCAAACAATCAAGAACTTGGAATACTTACCTTTCAAGCTTCCAATTCCTCACTTTGATTGCTATAATCCGATTTTCAAGCTTCAATCTTCAAGAACCCTTCAAAACTTTGCAGAAATCGCACAAGTAAACTCTCCCGTAACTCCCAAAAATCTGCACAAGTCTTACCTTTTATACCTCCAGAAATTGCAATTTGATCCTTGAAGTTGCATTTCTTAAACTTTTGCCTCAACTAACAAAGTTTATGACAAAAATCAGATTTTATAACATTTTAAGTCCACAACTCAAAATTTTATTACAAAACAAATCCTTTTCTGTCTAAAAGACCAAATTACCCCTCTAAGGTAAAATGACCGATTTGCCCTTTTTATTATAATTACATAATAAAACATGTTTTGGCGTTACACATGTGAACAGGGCCTCCAAAATATACATATCCATTAGTAGTACTAGGCCCAGTTTCCTGATTCCAATATCCTCTCCCGTTTCCTAATTAGCGAGGGTTTTATAGGCTATAGCGGGAAAGTAATCAATGCATCCAAATTCCAATCCTCTATCCCGTATCCTGATTAGCGATAGTGAAGCCGAAGATCAAGGCAATGAGGCATCGATTGGTTTCTGCAACGGTAAAATAATTTCATCCCTCATCTTCTCGAAATCATATATATCTCCTCTCATCCTCTCATCTTCTCGAAATCACTCAATCAGATCAAGGCGTCGACTGTTCTTCTTATTTCTTAAACTCGAAATCAGATTTCTCTTAATCTCGATTAGTCGATTTCTCTCCTCTCATTTTGTATCTGATTTCTCGAGTTCAATCCCTTAATCTTGATTGTTGATCATTGATGGCTGTGTTCCTGTTCTAGTGTTCTTCAACACCTCAAGTTTCCACTTTTCAGGTAATCTATTCTACAATCTATTAATCTAATTATATGTTTAAGTTTACAGTGTTTTTATTTGTTGAAAGACTTGATTGTACTCCCGACATAAGTCACCAAGAACAAATGACCTTAATTTTAAGATATGTGGATGTTTCATCAAGTTGTGTTTGCATAGAAGAAACTTTTTTAGGGTTTTTAGATGTAAATGATACAACCGGTCAAGGACTTTTTGATGTCTTAAATAATGAATTGAATTTGCTTGATCTTGATATTGATAATATTTGAGGACAAGGTTATGACAATGGATCTAATATGAAAGGGAAACATAATGGAGTGCTAAAAAAACTTTTAGATAAAAATTCTAGTGCTTTTTATACTCCTTGTGGTTGTCATAGTTTGAATTTAACTTTGTGTGATATGGCTAATATTTGTGGTAAAGCTAAAGATTTTTTTGGAATTATACAACGCATCTATACAATATTCACAAACTCTACTAAAAGATGGCAAATTTTAAAAGATAATATTAAAGGTTTAACTCCTAAATCTTTGTTATCTACTCGTTGGGAAAGTCGTGTTGATAGTGTTAAAGCTATAAGATTTCAAATTCTAGACATACAAAAAGCTTTACTTCAAGTAGCTAAAAATGATAATGATCCAAAAATAACAAGTGAAGCTAAATCGTTAGCAAAAAATGAACTTGGTAGCTTTAAGTTTATAATGTCTCTTGTAATTTGGTATGATGTCTTAAATACTATTAATATAGTTAGCAAACAATTGCAATCGAAAGATATGCTTATTGATGTTGCTATGGAAAAAATAAAGGGGTTGATTTCTTTTTTTGATGAATATCGAGAAATTGGTTTTGAAAATGCTTTAGAAATTGCAAAAGAAATAAACATTGATCCAATATTTCCCCAAAAACGTGAACCTAAAAGAAAAAAACATTTTGATGAGATTTCAAATGATACATCTTCTAGTGTTCCACAATCTGCACAAGAGTCTTTTAGAGTTAAATATTTCTTATTCATTGTTGATCAAGCAAAAACTTCTTTAACTACAAGGTTTGAACAATATCAACAATATGAAAAGATTTTTGGTTTTTTGTTTAATTCTGAAAAATTGTGTTCATTAGATGATGAGAACTTAAAGTCTTGTTGTATGTCTCTTGAAAATTCACTTAAGAAAGGTGAACAATCGGATCTTGATGGAAATGACTTGTATGTTGAGATGAAATTATTGTTACATCTTTTGCCCAAGGAAAAAATGAATGTGATTGATATTCTAAATTTTTTAAAACGTGTTGATTGTTTTCCTCACTTATCTATTGCATATAGAATTTTATTGACTATTCCCGTTACTGTTGCATCTGCAGAAAGAAGTTTTTCCAAGTTGAAGCTATTGAAGTCCTACTTGCGATCTACAATGACACAAGAATGGCTTAATGGGTTGGCTTTGATGACGATTGAGAGCAAAGTTTTGGATAAACTTGCTTATGAAGACATAATTGAAAAGTTTATTTCAACGAATATAAGAAGGATGGCTATTTTCAAGTAGAAGCTAGTTTTTTTGTATGTTATTTGAATGCAAGTTTGAACTTATTTATAAAAAAATATTAGAATTGTTTTGCTTTTATAATTATGTTTATGAAATGTTATGTTTTAGGGCCTCTATTTTCAATTTTGCATAGGGGCTCATCTCAGGGACGGCCCTGACAAATCCTTGGTAGATTTGTAGTATCTATGGGTGGGTTCTACATGCATTAAAGTTGACTTTGCATTAATTGCCATTTATTTTATAAAATTGGTCTACAAAACTTTGATTTTGTATCTTATCAGACTCATAATACATATCGATAAATATTTCCTAGTGTTGCAAAAGAAAATAAACAAGTTTAAAAATCTTGGCAACTATCGAATTGGCGGTTCCATGAAAAGTTTTCCTAGACTCTTGCATGTTGAGTTGCCCCTGATTCGGCAATTACCCATTATGCCATATTTTGGACCGATTCATGGTGCTTGAGATAACTTCCAATAGCAAACATTTTTATTAGTTTTGTTTGCGGTTTTTACCCATATTACGGTTTGTAACTCTATTTGAAACTATTTCGTAGATGATTTGAGACCGTAGTAACATATTTTTGCCATATTGTCATCATGAATCGTTTCAAATTGATTTTGATTTTTATCATTCTTCAACCAGGGTTTTAGTTTTTTGCAATTTCATTAAGTTCATGCTTTGTAAAGAAATTCAAGAATTAACATTCTTTTTCTTCAAATTAGTTAAAAATAGAAAGACTCTAATACCACATGTTACCTTAATCTTAAACCACATAGATTTTATCTCAAACAATTCAACATATACCATCAAAACACAAAAAAACCAGCTGTGCATTAAATCTTCATAGAACAGTTAGTAGATGATGCCATGTTGGATTACTTGATGACGCCTTTGCATTTTTGTTATGATGTTATTGTTCTTGATGGTGAGATAACAAGAACGATTATGTTCTCCTAGAGAGAAAGTTCCATGTTTGTCAGTTTGTAGCATCTAATAAAAAATAACCACACTTCAGGTTTTATCACCGTTACTTTCATTAAGTTTTGATCTTATATTATTAATTGGAGAACCTGTTATGTCATCATATCATATTTCATGTTATAAATAACAAATCTACCAGTAACTAAGAGATTATTACAAGAATGGTCCAATGGACGTATTCGTGTTTTTTATAACATGGCTTTCTTACAAGTTCTTTGTCATATGTTATGGATAACATAAATAATGATTTTTAGTTCATTGGAAATTTGGATTTACTTTAGAATAAACAAATGGGAATTGAAATTCGAAAGTGATATTTAGAGGAGTTTGTGGGGCTTTAAGTTTGAGATGCTTGAAAGCTTTTCGTATAAAAAAGTATATTACAAATATAATAAAGTTGTGATAAAAAGCAAAACATGAAAGACAAACCAAAAGTAGCGCATGCCTATCTTCCTAATCATTTCATTTATATTCACAATGTTAAACAGATTCAATTTAACTTTTGGTGTTTTCAATATCAAGCCATCACTTACTCATAAAATAGTCGGGATAGTTAAACTGTTAGGTATGGTCAATTATTTAATTCTGATATATATATATATATATATATATATATATATATATATATATATATATATATATATATATATATATATATATATATATATATATATATAAAATCAGCTTCCATTGAAAATGAAAATTATAATGAAAATTATGTTGAGAATGCGAGAATGAATATGGGCCACATATTTTTTCTTGCCGCTCTATTGCTTTGGCGCCGTCGGAGCGTTAACGCTAGAACGAGATATCTATTATTATTCACATATGATTTTCACCACCACTTCCACCTGCACCACCTGCGTCACCACCACCACCGTCGTCACCGCAACCACCACCGCTGCCGCCACCACCTCCCCTGTCGTCGCCGCCGCAGCCACCGCCACCAACCACTACCACCGCTACCGACAACTCTACCACCTCTATCACCATCTCGACCACCACCGCCGCTACCACCTTTACCACCACCTCCACCACCACCCACCGCCACCACCACCACCTCCATCACAGCCGCCACCACCACCACCTTCTTCACCACCCATCTCCACCAACACCACCACCCCACTAAAACCGCCACCATCACCACCATCATTGCCACCCTCTATCTGCATCAGCATCATCATCGCCACCATCTACCACCATTCCGACCACCACAACCATATTTCAAAAATGATTATTCATATATGTTTATTCATATATGAATATGAATAATCATATATGATTATTCATATATGATATATGAATAATCATATATGAATATACACATTCATATATGAATAAATCATATACGAAAAATTAAATCCATCTCGTCGTCGTAGAACGGCGCGTCAGCGCTGACCCATCTAGTGACCCAGATTCATTCTCGCATTCATATATGAATATACACATTCATATATGAATAAATCATATACGATAAATTAAACCCATCCCGTCGTCGTAGAGCGGCGCGTCAGCGCTGGTGCATCTAACGGCCCATATTCATTCTCGCATTCTCAACTTCTTTTTAATTCTCAATGGAACCCTCCCCTATATATATATATATATATATATATATATATATATATATATATATATATATATATATATATATATATATATATATATATATATATATATATATATATATATATATATATATATATATATATATATATATATATATATATATACCCCTGATTTTCTTCCTTTACCCCTGTAAGGCTGGACGGTGTAATATGCGGGATCGGCGATAGATGGAATCGGGTTGGGGCGGCACCGCAGGTACCTCCGGTACCGCTGCCCCCTCCCATTCGGTTTCGTCAGGCTCGGCAAGTGTGGAGCGTATGGGATGATGGTGAACCCATCAATTTTATTAAAAAAAAAAATTAAACTCTCAAAAATTACCCTCCCCTCATCCCTATAAATACCACCTCTCCACTCCTTCACAAAATCACACCTTCACCCTTATTTCTTACTCTCATTTTCTCTCTAAAAAAACCCCTTACCCTCTATTTTATAAAAAAACTCTTTTTTTATAAAATGGATACAAATCATGGTAAATCCAAACGTCGCGCTTCCTCACAAAGTAGGAACCGTCAAGAAGTTCTCCCTACCCTATCCCCACACCTTCACAGTTACACACAACATCCCCTATACCAACAAAACTTTTCACAATACCCTAACCAATTCCAACAATACCAAACCCAGTTCCCATAATACCCCTACCAATTCCAACAATGCTACGTCCCGGACACTTCTCACTTCCGTACCCAAGAAGTGTCCAGTGATGAAACCATTCCACCCTCGGATAACGAGGAGGAGCAAGAGGAGGAGCACCAAGATGGGCAAGAGGAGGAGCAAGAGGAGGAGGCACAAGCAGATGACCAGGAGGAGGAGGCACAAGCAGATGACCAGGAGGTTGTCCCAAAGACACAACCCTCTACGCGTAAAAGGAATTACACTCACCGAGTGAAACGCAGAAATTGGGAGGAGAGGGAGGAGATCGCCTTAGCGAAGGCGTACATTAGTTGTTCTGAGGACCAAGAACGCGGAAACACCCAACGGTCCGACTCTTTCTGGCAGAATGTGTTGGAACATTTCCAGGCGCAAATTTAAGGTACCGATCAGACCAAACATCAAATCAACTCCAAGTACAAAGACTTGCAAAAGAAGGTAAATAAGTTCAATTGTATATTCAACAATAAAATGAACATGCGTACAAGTGGGAGGGGGGATGCAGATGTTTTACAGGCCACCCATTCAGAGTACCGGAAAGTGTACTGGTCCACTTTCGCACATACGGGGGCATGGGAAATACTCGGAGAGCATGCCAAATGGGAAACGGTCAAAGAAATGGGGATGCATTCCCCACATCATTCCGCCAAACGAAGTAAGACATCCAGCTCCAACCAATTCACCAACTCTCCTTCTGATGCACACTTTTCGCCTCATCCAATCGATCTTGATTAAGTCAATGAAGCATCCCCACAACCATCATCACATTCCCGGCAAAGAAAAGGGAAAAATGTGGCGGGATCTTCATCAATGCCTGATGGTTATCAGACCATCGTCGATAAGATATCCGCACCGGCGAATATTAATGAGGCTGAAGCGAAGAATAAGGACAGCCTTCGTGAAAAGAAAATGGTTGTTTTGGCGAAACAGGAGGAAGAATTGACGAGGAAATCAGCCCTCCTTGAGCAAGAGATGACAACGCTCAAAAGGGCTCGTGAGCAAAAAGATTTAAAATTCTTCCTTCGCCCCCATAAACATTTGACCGCATCAAAATTGACATTGGTCCTTATGAAAAAACAGGAAATTGCAGAAATGTATGGGTGGGAACTTTAGCATTTTTATTTTCGTATTTAGGATTTTTATTTTCGTATTTGGGATTTTTATTTCCGTATTTAGGTTTTTTTTATCTTGTACCGGTGTGTTTTTTAATTAAATGTTATTTGAATTTTCTTAAATTTTTGTGCATTTTATTATTATTTATAATATTAAATTAAGTGTTAAAATTAATTTATTCATTTAATTAAATAATTTAAAAATCAAATATCTGATGTGACATTATGGGTTCAGTAGGTACTGGTTCCATGGGTGAAAGATTGGTGAAAGATGGGGAAAGATGGAAGTGAGACGAGAGAGAAAAGCTAACGTGGCGCGTGGGTTAAGTGGGTTCTACTCCCCCCACCCTAATGATGATTAGTTTGGTGGATTAGAATTGCACACTTGATTTCTTGGAACTTTAAATAACTCCTCCCAATTAAATTAAGTCAACTTTTTGAATAAACAAATTACAGTTGAGATTATTAAAGTCTAATATAGTAATTTCTATATTAATAGAAACTAATTAACAAACATAAACTCAGAAAACCCACAAAACCTAGATAAAATACTAATCTACAAAAGAACGATTTTTCTGCCGGCACCAAAAGAAGAAGGTAAATATTCTGCTGGTAATTATTCTACATTTTACATGTATCACCGATCATCAACTTCCAGTCAACATAGAATCTTAGGCCACCGGGAACCAACCTCCGAAAACCAATCCCCGGCAACCCGAAACCAACCTCCGGCCACTGATTATTACCCAACAACCAATCTCAGCCGACCAAACTAATTCAAAACACCCGAGAGAGAGAGAGAGAGAGAGAGAGAGAGGTAGCTTGAGAGATCCGGCGGTGGCCACCAGGGAAATCAAGAGAGATAGAGAGATACCAGACTGGTGAGTTACCGATGAGGTCGACCGGCGAGATGAGGGACCGCCGTTGAGGATCGAGATGTTGAGAGGTTGAACGAGAGAGAGAGAGGAAGACGAGAGCGGCTGTTCATGATAGTTATATTAGGGTTTTTCCTTCTACGTTTAAATATATAGTAATAGATGAACGAGAGAGACGAGAGTGGTTTGTGTTTTTTAAGATATAAAAATATTTTAAAAATAGAGAAAAAGACTAAAATAGTCTAATCCCATAAGTGTTTTTCTCAAAACAGCACAAACTAAGGCCTATTCCTCAAAATAGCCAAGCATTTAGCAGATAGCCATTGCCATCTGCTAACTCCTCTCATCATCTGCTAAATGCTCCCCAAGGCTTCCGAAATCTGCTAACTCCTCTTCATGGGCGGCGAAATGCTCTCCATGGGCTACTAAATGCTTGGCTACCGGCCCATCAGCCCAAGTATATAAACCGGAAAAAAAACGTCATTTTTTCGTTACCGTAGACGAGAAACGCTCTCAAATGGCTCCGCAAGATTTATCGACATGGTTTCCCTAGTTAATAATTTATCGTTTTAAGGGTTAGATTAGTGAACGTGCAAATTTTTATGCCTAATGTACCAGCCTTTAAAGCATAAAAATGAGGGTTTATGAACTTGAGAGGATTTAGCAGGTGAGGGAGAGCATTTAGCAGATGACGAGAGCATTTAGCATATGACGAGAGCTTTTAGCAGATGACCTTGAGCATTTAACAGATGACGAAAACATTTAGCAGATGACATTAACATCTGACCAAGAACTCTAACCCTATCATTGAGCATTTCGCAGGTCACACAAGGGATTCAGCAGGTATGAAGAGCATTTAGCAGGTGACATTCCAAAATAATGACATTTCGAAATTTTTTTTATAGTCGTTCCATGAGCATTTAGCAGACCATCGAGAGCATTTAGCAGACCATGGAGAGCATTTAGCAGAATTTGGAAGCCTTAGGGAGCATTTAGCAGATGATGAGAGGAGTTAGCAGATGACAATGGCCATCTGCTAAATGCTTAGCTATTTTGAGGAATAGGCCTTAATTTATGCTGTTTTAAGAAAAACACTTATAAGATTAGGCTATTTTAGTCTTTTTCTCTTAAAAATATAGCATTACGGTTTTTTTCTAAACCCACCGTAGATAGCTTTTTTTTTTTCTTATTACAACTTTAAATTCATTATATATATTTTTTCTTCTAAAACTCACGTAGATGGATTTTTTTTTCTTAAATTCATTATATATATATTTTTTCTTTTAAAACTCACGTAGATGTAAAACCATGTATTATATATATTTTATTGATAGCTTTTAGTATAATGTTTTTTTTAATAATTTCTGACATTTCGTTGTATTTTTATTCAGGGATGATGAATTTATTTTGTATCAATCTAGCACCAGATGATGGATTTAATCTGGTGGATTTTCTACAAAAACATCAATATTTTCCACCAATCAAGTTATATATACTAAAACTATTTGTATAAAAATTTTTAACTAGAAAATGATTAGGCCAACTTAAACCGGCGCAATTCCGGCGCAATCAAACGAGCTGTTGAAAGCCCAAGTACTTGAATTTTTACTTTACTATCTTTTAGAGGAACCAACATATTTATACTGCTAAGACCACCTCCCATTTTCTTCTTTAGTCGATGTGGGATTGACCCCAACTAAAAAGAAACACAGCCAATTGCCATCTCTTTTGTTTTATGTTTCTTTTTTTTTTTCGTCTAAGTTTAATTTTTTTTAATGGCTATTATACAAAAAAATAATAATAATAACATAATATTGAGTTCTCACGTAAACTTTATATTTTATTGCTAGTTTAGTTTTGTAGGATTTTTTATATAACTTAATATTTAATTATAATATAATAATAATCCGGTTTTTTTGAACGGTCCGACCGGTTGAACCGATTGAACCAGTAAAACATTCGGTTCGACGGCCGGTCCGGTTTTCAAAACCTTGACTAAAACACTTCAATTTAAATTTCAGATTTTCAAGTCCCGTGAGGGACTCATGGAGTGGGCAAAAAACACAGCGCGTCCTATTGGTTATGTCATTATTACTAAAAGGACAAAGGCATATGTGAACGGATTCGTATATAAAGTCATCCTTATGTGTGATCGAGGTGGAGAATATAAAGGAGCAAGCAGGAAGAACTCCCATGCAGGTTCTGATGTCTCTTTTACACGTCAATAATTATGTTTATGAGTTTACAACTGGTGATTCAAATGAGTTGGAAAATCTCTTTTTCGTTCATCCCAAATCGTGGGATATATGGCGTGCATTTCCACACGTGTTGATTATAGATGCCACGTATAAAACGAACAAATACAATAAGCCATTTGTTCAAATTGTCGGCGTAACCTCGACTCAAAAGACATTCTCAATAGGATTTGTCTTTATACATAGAGAAAAGGAGGCCAACTATGCATGGGCGTTAAATTGTCTAAAGTCAATACTCGATGACTGTATGCAGCTACGTGTCATAATCACAGATAGAGAGTTGGCGCTCATTAATGCACGCGGACATGTTTTTCCAAATGCTACCGACTGCTTTGTAGATGGCACATTGAGCAAAATATTTTGAAAAATTATAGGCCATCCATCAGATCGCAACACGATTGGGACTCTTTTAAGTCAAAGTGGAAGTTGCTAGTCAATTCTCCAACACGGGTAGCATATATGGAAAACTACAAAGGACTTCATTTAGTGTTAGCAAAATATCGAGGTATTTCAGCTTATTCACAATATTTCTACATCATAGCCTTTATATTTATTTTTATTTATGTAGTTATTTGTTTTTTTATTTTACTTAGACTTGGTTAAGCAAGTATAAAGAAATGTTTGTGTCTGCATGGGTTGATCAATCTCTTAACATTGGAAATCACACAACTAATAGAGTTGAGAGTCAACATGCCAGATTAAGAAACACTTAGACTCTGCAAATTGTAATCTCAATAAATTTGTGAAATCGATTAATCAAATTGTGCAGTCACAAGTAACGTCCATTAGCGAAAGCTTTGAGAAAAGTATAATTTTTCGCTATAATTAGCACAATTTGTTGTCTTTCACGGAACTGTGGGGTTTTGTTTCTAAAGAAGCTTTGGATATCATCCTAGGAGTGCTTTAAAGGTTGAATGATTTAAAGCTAAACTTCTCTAATTGTGGTTGCCAACTTCGAAACAATTGTGGATTACCATGTGCTTGTGTGCTTTCTGTCTATTCAAATTCAGGTTAGTATATTTAACTACGGTATATAGATTATTTTTATGGTATTTTAAAATTAATTATTTTATATTTCAATGCAGGTGATTGTATACCGTTGGATTCAATAGATATCTTTTGGAGGAAGCTCGATCTTACGATGAAATCTGTAGAAAATGACGATATCCGTTGTGGCAATGAATTGGAAAATTTTAAAGAACACTTCAACAAGCAGTCAACGGCATGGAAAAAAATTGCTAAGAAAAAGCTAAAAGAGATATTTCAACCGGGTGCAACTACCATTAAAGAACCTGTGGTTCAAAAAAACACTCGTGGACGGCTAAGCATTTAAAAATAGCAAAAAAAGAATGTCGAATTTACGAATGAAGCCCCTCGTAGATACAGCTGCTCAACCGCTTCAGAGAGACAATGATTGTATTTGAACAGAGAAGCCGAGAGGCATAGTTATTCGATAGACTTGAATGATGTACCCGTGAGCCATAATTCATTCATGATGAACAGTATTCCAGATTTATTTCATCCATACATCACGGGTATACAAGACGTAGTCGTTGATGGAAACTGTGGGTTTCGAGCCGTAGCTGTTTGTCTTGGGTACGGTGAAGATAAGTGGCTCGACATTCGAAAACAGTTGATAGAAGAGTTGTCCAGTCAATATTACGCATACTACAATGTTTTTACTGATGGGTTTAATGAGCTACATGAGTCATTGCGTTTTTTTGAATCGGACGCACCTCCACGATATCTGGATGATTATGCCTCTGACAGGTTACCTAATTGCCAATAAATTTGGAGTGATCGTTCATTGTTTGAGCCATGCACAATCTATGACTTGTTTCCCTCTTTGGAGAGGGCCTAAAGAGTTTCAACATCATCGAAGCATTACAATGGCAAATGTAAATGGCGGTCATTATGTGGCGGTATTTTTACAAGGAGATTACCGAATGCCTCTCGTCACGGCATATTGAAAGGCCCACAAAAGTCAATCTGCATATGTTTGGGAAACTATGTATTCAGCACGCTTCGAATTATTTAATCTACTTAGACGTCATAGTTTTGTATCACCTTATATCCATTTGGATGATTAGATATCATTGTATTTTGATTTTCATAATTGTTTTTTATTATTATAACATCTTATATCCATATAAGAAATTTTCTTTTAAAAAAAACATGTTCACTATGTTTCAACAAATATTATTTCGTATTTATAAATATAAAAAGATAAAATAAATTCGTAGTCACATTATGTAAACATTCTTAATTATTTTGTATCAAATAGTCATAACACAAAATAAAATAATAGAAACAAGTGAAAGAGAAGGGAACGAACGAATGGAAGCAATATTTGTGGTGACAAGTTTTTTTAGTCTACCGATACTATTTTATATATATAAATATATATATATATATATATATATATATATATATATATATATATATATATATATATATATATATATATATATATATATATATATATATATATATATATATATATATATATATATATATATATATATATATGAAAGGGTTCAAATGAGAACCACTAAAAGGTTAAGAACCGTGAGAACCGATATTCACACATGAAGAATCATGTTTTTTTTTTGTTTTGTTGTTTTTTCACACTTGTTTATTATATGAAAATACATCAAACTTAATAAAATATCTTATTTTTTAATTCGTTTTGCAATATTCATAATATAATAAACTTTCTAGTTATTAAATTGTGAATACTATAACGTAAACACATTATTAAACTGTGAATTAGTGATTCTCACGGTTCTCAACCTTTTAGTAGTTTTCATTTGAACCCTTTCCTATATATATATATATATATATATATATATATATATATATATATATATATATATATATATATATATATATATATATATATATATATATATATATATATATATATATATATATATATATATATATATATATATATATATATATATATTAATTTGCAAAATGGAATTGTGAGTACTTTTTACCCATTTCATATTGCTATTTTCAGAACGATAATTACTAAATTAAGTTCATAGTATAATTGTTAAAACATTTGATACAATATCCAAATAAACTTTTAATTAGAAATAACAATTTTGATTCTGCTTATAACAAACGTTTATATTTACGTTTTTTCCCCTCAACTAATTTCGAATTAATTGTTTTCATCCCTATTTATTATAAAGTTATATTATTGGTATTTCGTAAGTTACGATTCCGGTCCCTTATTATATTTTAAAGTTATATTTTTCGTCACTTATTATATTTTAAAGTTGCGATTTTCAATATATCGTTCAATATATCGGGCTTCCGCAACATCGCGCGGTCGGTCCAAAAACTCGTTTCAATTAAACTAAACATTTATTTTTAGTCTATTGTAGGATTTGAATCAACCTTAAATAAAAGTATAATACATCACTAGTTATTATTATTTAATATGATCATTGCATAGTAATTAATGATTATAAAGAAAAGTAAATTATTATATAATCATTATGTTTATTTTAAGAAAAAAGATAGGATACTCATTGGAGGTAAATGAAAGAAAAAACAGGGTATAACTAGCATTATCCATAAAAATTTGATAATTTTTTTTCTGAAGTTTTTAATGTTTATACAAACACAAAACAACTCCAAAAATTATGAAAATTTTAAAAATTCTTATACTTACTATATTAGTGAGTAGTAAGTTTTTAAAATAAGGGATCATATTTTATATAAAAAATGTTGGATGCTATAAATTATAACGATATTATTTGTCTTCAAATTTAAAAACAAAACTATTTTTGCGATTCCCAATTTTTTTCAAAATTTTTTAATCTAAGTTTTTATAAAAACTGAGAGATGAAATTTTTTGTTTATATATATAAGGCTAAGTTATATTGCGGACAACAGTTATTGTGAGACCGTACAGACAGTGTTATTATGTGAGAAATGACGAATAATTTTTCTTTTTGTAATGTGAATACGAAACAAACATATTCTTATAGATATATTGTCATTAAATATTTTATACGGGTTATATAGAGTTTTTATTATTCGTATTCTGTGCGAATGAGAATGATTGAATCAGAATGTGCGAAACATAATAACGAAAGATAATGATTGAAAATACGTTATAATAACAATAATTCTATTAGAATATGTTTGTTTTGTATTGACATTACAAAAAAAACAAATTCTAATCGTTATTTCTCACAGCATATCACTGTTGTTCGCAATATATATATATATATATATATATATATATATATATATATATATATATATATATATATATATATATATATATACACACACACACATACACATACACATACACATACACACACATTAGGTTACAAACTCGTGTGTTACACGGTTGACAAATAAAAAGCTTATATACTAAGAAATTGAATGACTATGGTCAAACTTATATACTATGATTCTGTAGGAAACACGATGACAAATCTCGAACGTATATTTGTAAAATTGAATGACTACGGTTAAATGAGAAAAATAATTAATTCTTGAAATCTAAGGGTCAATTGTGTAAAAATATGAAACTAATAGATATATAAGTGAAATTCACAGGGATATTATCATAATTGGAGAGAATTAAACGTGCCCCCACCCCGAGCTATTAAATTGCACCCGTTATTGGCTGAGTTTTATTTTGTCCATACCTTTTTAATATTTGTCCTTGACCTGTTTTATTTTTAAAATCCTTAAATAATAATGTTCTTAAAATTTGATTATTACAAAAGGGGTATAGTCATGAAAATTTGAAAAAAACAAATAAATTTTTTATAAAAATCCAAATAGTGGATAAAGTTGTTCAAATTACTATTTTAGTGCATTTGCTAATAATTAAAAAAACATGGTTGATAAAATGTGTGACATTTTATTTAAAGAAATCTCCAATTTGTTTTTTTACCATAATATTATTGTAAAACCAATTTAAAAATCCAAAGTACTTAAATTTTTATTCTCTACAAAATGAATAAATTATAAAAATTTGCAAAGCATTAAAAATATTTATTTTTATAAAATTCCAAAAAAAAATTATAATCCAAAATGTGATGATTCAAACTATTATGATCGAATATAACTTTATTAACAAAGTTAAAAAAAATTCAGAAATTAAAGAATACCTAAAATAAATAAATAAAATGAAAAATGATAAAAGGTTAAAAAAACACACCTAAATTACGTTTCATAGACGTACGTCTTATGTGATCGTATAATCGAGTCCACATTACCTTCCACGAATATGCGTCGCACGTGGTTGCGTCATGTCGAAGGACGACATTTGATGTTCTTACCCATAACAAAATGGTTGGTTGAGAGTTTTCTTCGCATTTCTTACCAATTTGTGTGTGTGTGTGTTTCCGGATTTGACATGAACTTAGAATAAGAACGTCATACACTCAAGAACAATAATAAATGTGTCCAATGATTAATAAAGGTGTGAAAGATTACAAAGATTAAGCTCCTATAGAAAAAAACCCGAGCACTATAAATACGTTCAATCTCTCACATTGTGAGCTCTCAGTTAATAATGAATAATATAATGACTATATATAGGCAAGCTACACAACTAGGTCAAAACCCTAATACTCATATGTCATAGTGGGCCTTCCAAACCCACAAGTCATCATCCCATGAAAAGGTTTGTACCCTAACAATCTCCCCCTTGAAGCTTGGAATAGATGATGCGACTCTAAGTACCATATCGAGCAACTAGTGGAACCGAAGTCGACAGTGACGCAATGTGTAGAAGCGAATTCTTGAATCTTAATACATCGACATTCTCCAATAACGCGCCCTCGGATAGTGACAAAAATATAACTGTGATACAGAGGATCTCCAAACCTCAATCAACTACTTGTAATCCTTAAGATAATCATAAGCGCAGACCTGTCAAGAAAACCTACTTTAGATTCGAAATATGAATCACCTTATAATCGTGAGAAAAATCCCCCTCTTTGTCACACCAGACTCCAAAAATATAATCATGAAGTAATCCGCCAAAAGAATAGTCACCAAAAAGCCTCATATAATAAAACCCAATTCTCAATAAAACTCGATCAAGAAAAACCAAAGTCAAGAGTCAATAACGACCGAGTCATCGCATCAAATAAATGTCAATGTATATCAAGACTAAGAAATAATATTCAACATCAATAGATCTCTCATGTTTTTCGCTAAAAATAGTCTCTTTGAAAAATTACAATCCGACTCTGAATAACCATGCTAAATTCTCCTCCTCTTTATGATCGAGAAAAAACCATAAAACATCGTGTGGGCATAATAATGTGCTTGATCGGATATAAACCTGATGAATTCCCCCTCGACATGTGCAATAAATCATCAATGACATGAACCAAAATGATCAAAGGTGGAAGAATATAAAATATAGAGCTCCTAGTTGCATATACATAATGAGGATTTGTAATAAAGCCAATGTCCACCTTTGACTAATCACGAAGTGCCAAAGGTAATGATACGTGCTGAAGGATGCAAGATAGTACCAAAGTGAGTCGGTAACAAACAAAAATGCACAACATCTAACGAACATAAAACGCGAAATATCAAATCCAAAGCTTCCAAGTCGTATGTACCAAAGCGATAAAATAGATTTCCCAAAAAGAATTGAGTCATATGCCGAACATCTAAAATAATGAATTGTAGCTTTAATAAAATTTGCGAATACCCAATACTTCGGTAGATCAAAGTCCATAAAATATTAGAGATGCGGCCCTATTAAATTTCCGATTAGGTATTTAAGACTGTATGTAATAGTGAGTTGGCCCGTCTTTGGTAAGTTATGGAAGCCTAGTTCGGTAATATATGGCCCAAGTGTGAATGCATCAAAAAAATTTGGCCATGAGTCTGAATTGCTTGAAGTGGATCCAACAATCGATAATTACAAGAATAGCCCATGAACAAGTGTTAGGCCCAAGAATTGGCAGCAATCAAATCTGATTTTCTGTTTTAAATCACCAATTCCTTTCAATATAGTCCCATTGCTCATCCTCGTTGATGTACAGAACCATCGACATCCGAAGATGTAAGACCCATTTTCATTTTAAGATGCTTATTAAGGTAAGTAGAGTTATTACCTTTGAGTTATGAGTTGTTTGATTTGTGAGAAGAGATTTAAAACCTTTCTTATGTACTAATCTTGGTTTGATTAAGATTAGTTAAGTTGATGTATGAGTTTGGGTGATTAGAAACCCATTTGGGAGAAGTTTAAACTCTTAAAAATGTCAAAAGAGGTTACACGGGTCGTGTTTTATAAACACGGGTCGTGCTATGCAAGACAACCCATTTTAGAAGCATGCAGTAAGTTACACGGGCGTGTATTTATTAACACGGGCGTGTCAGGAAACTACACGGGCCATGTTAAATTAACACGGGCCGTGTTATTCTACAGACCAACTTTTTGAGAGCAATCCGTAAGTAACACGGGCCGTGTAACTTTAACACGGGCCGTGTTACGCTGCAGAGCCTTTAAATATGCAGAAAATGCTCATTTCGTGGATGTTTGAGAATGGATTCATACTATGGCGATGTAATTGAGTCTAATGAACAGGAGCCCGGTACGTGTAACTTGGGAATTTTATATACTAAGTTGATATCAGGTGAGTACTTTCTAGTACCTGAGTAGAGGTATACTTGTTTTATGCAGAGTATATATATATATATATATATATATATATATATATATATATATATATATATATATATATATATATATATATATATATATATATATATATATATATATATATATATATATATATGATTATTATAACAATGAGAAATGTTGTAATTGAGTTCACATATGATTGTGCTATGTTGTGGTTATTATTGTAATCTTTGATTGAGCAAACTGTTACAAGTATGTAACAGTGGTCGAGTCAAAATTACATATTGATTGTATAATTAGAGTAATTGTTGATATGATTGTATTATATAGTTTCGTGTAGAATAGTATCGCCATGAGGGCTATTGAGTTTGGTATATTGTTAAAAATGAGTATATGTGAAATGGCAATCGAGTTTACGAGTATTATTGATTGTGGTACTTATGATTGAGTTGATGTTGCTAACAGTTAGCTAGTGTTTGTAAAGCTAATATGTTTGCAGGTTCCGAGTTAAGAGAAGAAGGATCTTGCTAATGAGTATAGCAAGAGAGGAGGATGAGGGTGTTTATTGAGAAAGATTGTGAAAGTTAATTGAGATTACTCACTAAGCTTTATAAGCTTACACTTGAGTTGTTTGTTGTTTTTGCAGGTATCTGTAGTAGTGATAGGGGAAGGCATGTGATAAAGAGAGATGGAAAACTTAGAGCATGTCCTTTAGTGGAATTAGATTTATTTGTAATGCCTGGTATGTATCGTGAGGACCTTTTGTTGTAATTAGTTCTTGATAACATCTTGTTTTTCCATGGTTTAGTACAAGTATACCCATTTTTGATGTATTATTGTTTGAAAATTTTTGGGTGTACTTTGTATGAGAAACCGGGCGTTACAGAAGACCTTCGACATCATCCCTACGCTATCACTTTTGTCGACATCTCCGTTTTCGACTTCATCAATTGGCAACTGAAGCCATCCTTTTCAACCAAATCGGCGAAGCCAATAGACCAATCCATTTGAAGAGGAATTAAGAGCATTTGCTTGCCCTGTTGAATCAATCTCACATCTTCTTCTTTACCATTCATGAATTACAAATCACTATTACTAGCTTCAATTGTCAAAGTGTTCTTCAGTTAATTTACTTCGCAATTGATACTGTTCACTTATCCTTTCTTCATCAGAGTGGTTTCTACCGACAAACACCTATTCACCATATTTTTCTTCATCGGTGAAGTTACCCACCAATAAACCAATCTGGATACCAAAGACCTTCAGAAACGATCTTGATCTTCATTTTTCACATCAAGGTCAAGAATACCCATGAAAATACCAAGAAAATCTTAATACTCGATCAATTCGTGATACACAACCAGGTGGTGTTTAGGGTTCATTATCGACAAACACGTATATTTCTTGATTTGAGATATGTTATTGTCATAAGTTCCTTACATATTCAAAAACGATTCCGAATCAATCAACGATTCACAGATCTTTTAAACGAGAAATAGATCTAAACAATTGAGCATAATTTTTAGATTTGACGAATCAATAATAAAAAAGGATTCAGGAATGCATAATTGAAAAGTTTAGGAATCGATACACATGAAATCAGATTGAATAGAATCAGACGAAGAACAACAATACGATAGTCAATTTTTTAATTGGATTGAAATCTGGATTTTTAAGTAAACAAATATGAATCATACAAATTTGTAATCAATGAAAATCATAAACGAATTCGATCATATAGAATTTAAATTCAGAATCATATAAATATTGAATATATTGAACAGTGAAAAAATGAACAATTCTGGAGAGGCTCACCAAAACAAAATCGTATGATCTTGAATGAATATGGATTAAAAAGTCGCCAAAACGATATCGTCCCTTGAACGAATCACTTAAAACTTTAAGGTACGACTCTGATACCAATTGAAATGTCCTGATTTCACATTAACACGAAATAAGAACTTTATAAACACTCAAGAACAATAATCAATATGTCGAATGATTAATAAAGATGTGAAAGAGCCCTACTTTTTTAAGATCGCAATATAAATATTTTAGGTATCCTTGATTTATAGGGTTCATTTAAAAGTTCTTTGGAATGAATCTAACTCTTTATGTATCCTACAAATTTTCACAACCGATTGATTCCACTTATCCATATTGCTGGCATATCTTGTGTACTTGTGTTCTATCATCAGATATGCTTTCGTTGGTAGGGTCCCACCACACCCTACGATGACCATATATATAATCCAATATCCATCTTGTCCTCACCAATAATACGAGCATAACATAAACACTTTGACAAAATTGTCTGTTATTGATAACTAGAGCTGTAAATGAACCGAACGAACACGAACGGAGGCATGATCATGTTCGTTCGTTTAAGTTTAACTGAACAAGTGAATGAATACGAACGCATAAATGAATAAATTTTGCTTGTTCATGTTCGTTCGTTAAAATATTTCTTTGTTCATGTTTGTTTATGTTTGTTGACTACGGTTCTAAACGAACATAAATAAACGAACATAACAAACGGAAATGAATGGACGTAAACAAACATAAATGAACATAAACAAACGAACATAAAACGCAACCTAAATGAAGATAAATATTGATAAACGACCATTAGCATCCAAACACTAAACCATCCGTAAATACATGTATTATAGCAAATCCTACTATATAAAAACATCAAAAAGTCCTTAAAATAGTCTTTTGACAAAATTACAGTTTTGGTCCCTGAAGTTTGCCAAATATTTCACTTTATGATTAACTATCAAAAAATAACGGTTTTGGTCACTAAGGTTTGTGAAACACTACAAATCAGTCCCTGGGTGAGGTAAAAAGACTAAACTGCCATTTTTAATTTATTTTTCCTTTTTCTTTGAATTAATTAATTACTTTATTAATAAAAAAGAAAATACCCCTCACCCCACCCCTTAGGTCTCTCTCTCTCTCTCTCTCTCTCTCTCTCTCTCTCTCTCTCTCTTATTTCTTAAGCGTTTTCCGGTTTCAAGCCAACTAAAGAAAAGTATCTATGTATAGCATGAACAAAATCAACTAACACGTACGGTGATATGATCAATTTAGTAGAAAGTTGATGAATCAAAGCGTTAAAGATATTTTTCGTTTATTTTCTGAAACACCAGCCACAGTTGCAATCTTGGATATCTTTATGCTGATTTGAAAACTCCATTTTTTGTATAGAACAAGCAAAAGGTCCCATTTTGTGAGGAATTTAATCCGTGAAGTAGCTGGATTTGCACCATATGAGAAGAGGATTACTGGGTTGTTGAAAGATGGAAAGGACAAACGTGCCCTTAAGGTGGCCAAGAGAAAGTTGGGTACCCAAAAGAGGGCAAAGAAGAAGAGACAGGAGATGTCTAGTGTTCTTCGCAAGATGAGGTATTTTTCTTTAAAATATAAACTACATTTTTTTTTCAATTTCTGTTCCTTTTCTACTGAATTTTATCTTAATTCCTTGATGTGAATGAAATTGATACCTAACTTTTATGAAATCATTTGTAGGTCTGGTGGTGGTGCAGAAAAGAAGAAGTGAGGTCTTTTTTAGGATTTAAATTTCTTCACATAATTTTGTTAACTTTTATTAGTCAAGTAAAACTTGAACTCAAATCTTTGTTTCATGCACTTTGTGACCCGTTTTGGGGGCTGGGATTCACTAATGTACTATTTATTTTGAAAAGTTCTATTTTCTCTATATGAGTTTTTCCCAATTCGATGAAAGTCAAGTCATTGTTAATTTTTGTACTTATTATTTAACAATTCGATGAAAGTCAGGAGCAGATTTAAGAAACCTACCACCCATTAAGCTTTTGGAATTTGCACTAGAGGAATCCACATAGGAACATGACTGAAAGAGTTAGAAAAAATTGAAAGCAGAAACTGGAAAATAAAATAAATCATATGATCAAAACAGAAAGGTAAACTATATTTTCATTCAGATAAAGATTGATTTAAAGGTCACCGAACAACTTTTCTAACCAAAAAACATATGCAATTCAAATATGAACAGATCGACAAATCAAAAACGATATGAAACCCCTAAAAGAGGAGGGGATCCAAATAACATATGCAATTCAAATATGAACAGATCCAATCTAGAGATAATAGCAATTCCATGTCGAGAAGTTTCGGGAGAGAGAGAGAGAGAGAGAGAGAGAGAGAGAGAGAGAGAGAGAGAGAGAGAGAGAGAGAGAGAGAGAGAAATGAAAAATAAATTAAAAAGGACAATTTAGTATTTTTACCTCACCCAGGGACCGATTTGTAGTGTTTCAAAAACCTTAGTGACCAAAACCGTGATTTTTTTATAGTTAGTCCTAAAGTGAAATATTTGGCAAACTTTAGGGACCAAAACTGTAATTTTGTCTAGTTTTTTTTCCATATCTCTTCTGTAATACAAAAAAATGCATGACTTTGACGTTTAGCTTCATCACATCAAGTATCTTCTACACACACGCGAATGTAAACGAATGCATATAAACGAAAGTAAATGAACGAACAACACCAATGTTCATGTTCTTTCGTTAAACTAAACGAATAGACAATCTTGTTCATGTTCGTTCATTTACTAAATAAATGAACTTTCCGCCACACAAATCACGAATGATTCTCTGAATGTTCAGTTTGTTTACGGCGACGACGCATGCCATGGGACCTTATCACCATCATAAAGATGGACTCAGGTACCAAAAAAGCCACTTTTCTTCAAAGATATGAAATGGGTTATTTTGAGACAGCCATCATTGTGAAAAGCCAAATTGGTCCATATACAAGTTTCAATGCATTAGGTACAATTCATTGTAACATGAGCTTAAAGAGGATAGGAAGTACCTTCTAAAAGCTAAAAGCAACTCAAGAAATGAAAAAACGAGAAAATAAACTAGAGTTTCACACAAAGAAACAATCAGTTCATAAGTAGAAAATTAAAACCCTATAAAATAATCTTGAAATATACCAAACTTTTTCTTTAAATTCGTTCTTTTATATCAAGTCATGTTTAAGCTTAGAACTTGATACATCCATGAAGACTGTTTGAGTGATCTATCTGATGAAGAACTATTGTTTCGTCTGTTGCTATTCAAAAAGCCTGAATTCTCTCGTGTAAATCTTTCTATTCTCTTTATATGACTCGATCCTGTTGAAGATGATGAAAAGCTCAGCACGGAATCTGATGATTCAGGCCGACTTGTCGTGCTCCTCCTATTAAAACTTGTTGGGGCCAACGTCAGCTCGATTTCACACTCATCTTCCTCAATTTCTTGACCATTTAATGTTTCTGTAACGTGATTATACTCTTTAGCTGTTGTTGCACGATGCTCCAAATCAAACTTGTTCTTCTGTTGTTGATACACGAAGGATATGTTTTCTTGATGAGTATGTCTGGTTCTTTGCATGTTCTTCATCAGCATCTTCTGGATTTGATACAACCTATGAAGTTCGTATACCTTCATCAAATGAAAATTAATCAACAACCATTTAAGTAATCATTTCTGAACACAAAATATGTCAAAAATATAAATTTGGAAACATGTATATATACCTGTTCTTTGAAGGTTTCTTCATGCTTTAACATGGCCATCTTCATGCATTCTTTATCATAGGGTTGAACAAACTTATCCATCGTTCTTGCCTCCATTAAATCTTTAAATCTTTTGGTCAGAAAAATTTTGAATGAAATTGAACTCTGTGTTTGCTATGATTCCAGTCCGTTAAGAGCTGCATTCATAGGACATATATATGTAAAGTTACAATATATTGCATGGCTCCATTGTAACACTAAAAGTTAAGAAAGAATTCAAGAATATATTTTTTTTCCTTTGTTTTTTTCTTCATACTACCTTCACTGCAATAATTATCACGACAATAAAGATTCTTGATCTATTCTCATTGATTTTGTTCGCGAATTATATTTTCTGAACTTTAAAATAATGTCTATGATTATATCATGCGCTAATGATCATGCGTCGTGTACAGATCCAAACTTTGATGTATATGATTGAAGAACAACAAGAAAAATCACAAGAGCACAGTACACCAAGAAGTAAATATAGACGACTTATTTGAAATTTAAGGAAAACCCAATTTGTAAACCATGGGGGAGAAAAGAACATCAATCATATGATGATATGAATATACTTTTGACGTACCTTTTTGGAAGTGTCAAAGATTGAAGTAAGTCGGAAGTGAAGAAGAGGTTTCCAACTCCAGAGTTTCTAGTGATCCATGTGTCCAACAAGATGATGATGAAATAAAGCAGGTTAGGAGAGGAGGGGGGGGGGGGGGGGGGGTATGGTACGGTTGTTTTGCTTACAACTCAGAATTGTTAGAATAGCCACAAACAGCTAATCCGTTTGTTTGATACGCATGATAATAACTTAAGAGTGACACCCTGCAACCTCATGTTCACAATATATAAAATGGTTATATTTTTAATAGAGCAGATATTTTCATAAAAAGTATACTATATATATATATATATATATATATATATATATATATATATATATATATATATAGTATATATATATATATATAGATTAGTTTATATGGCAGGGAATCTAGTGATGATGTAGTGGCAGACAATATATGAGGGCAACCCTCCCTAATGTTGGAGAAGGGATATTAAATAATAAATTTAATAATGAGCAACTTGGTTGGTGAAATTCAAGAATATTAGGTATTCTAGCTTCTTTTAGATTACAATAATAAATATAAATTTGAGTTGTATATAATGCAGATTAAATCTGTATCTAGTGCATATCTTAACCTTATACGACTTATATTTATTTTTAATATTTTAAACAGTCCTTTTATTTATTAACCTTATTATATTTGCTAAACTAATGGTTATTTGTCCAAACACTTCTACCGATTTATGTTTAATAGTTTTTCTACTTAAGAAAAAACGTTACTAAATGTATTTTTGAAAATCGGATCTTTTGAATATGCGTTTGTTGTGTGGATGAGCCAATCGTTGTATTGGAATATTTAAACATTATTTTATTATGTAAGATATTTTAAATAATGTTGTTTTCAAACTCAATCAATCAATATGTACTTAAAAGATGCCATATTATTAATTATTTGTCTTTGGATATGATTCTTCCCCCCTTGCTTTTCAATTTTAGGTACTTAGAAAGCAATCTAATAAGAAACTCCATAACATGTTTCCATGGTTATAAAAAACAGCACTAATTATTGACTTAGAACATTAATTACTATTTTCTCCCTGTAATCACATGGAAGATGATGTCTTGTAAAATATTAAACATGAGCGGCTTGACAATTAATTTTGCCCCTATGAATATCAACAACATACAACCAAAAGAAGTTGTTTAATATATCTAAATAGCACATAAAATATGGATATTTAAGTTTGATACACAATAATTAATGTTCAGGGAAGAAACAATATTCCTACGCGAAATGTGATCAGGATCACTGGGTGGACAGTTTGAGACCTCTTTCTTGAAACACCGTTCATCATTAGGTATACATAGAAAATCAAGAAAGGCGGAATAGTTTTTCTTTCAACCGACCAATAAAAATGGTTGCTTTTAAATGTAACAAAGAGTCACAAGAAACCCTAGCTATACGCGAAGAAAGAAAGAGCCCTACTTTTTTAAGATCGCAAATCAATATTCTAGGTATCCTTGATTTACGGGGTTCATGTAAAAGTTCTTTGGAATAAATCTAACCGATTGATTCCACTTATCCATATTGCTGACATATCTTGTGTACTTGTGTTCTATCATCAGATATGGCTTTGTTGGTAGGGTCCCACCACACCCTACGATGACCATACATCATCCATCTTACCCTCACCAATAATACGAGCATAACGTAAACACTTTGACAAAATTGTCCGTTACTGATAACGCATGCGATGGGACCTTATCACCATCATAAAGATGGACTCAGGTACCAAAAAAGCCACTTTTCTTCAAAGATATGAAACGGGTTAATTCACACAAAAGAATTTTGAGACAACCATCATTGTGAAAAGCCAAATTGGTCCATATACAAGTTTCAATGCATTAGGTACAAGTCATTGTAGCATGAGTTAAAAGAGGATCGGAAGTACCTTCTAAAAGCTAAAAGCAACTCAAGAAATGAAAAAAGAGAAAACAAACTAAAGTTTCACACAAAGAAACAATCAGTTCTTAAGTAGAAAATTAAAACCCTATACCAAACTCTTTCTTCAAATTCTTTCTTTTATATCAAGTCATGTTTAAGCTTAGAACTTGATACATCCATGAAGACTGTTTGAGTGATCTATCTGACGAAGAACTATTGTTTCGTCTGTTGCTATTCAAAAAGCCTGAATTCTCTCTTGTAACTCTTTCTATTCTCTTTATATGACTCGATCCCGTTGAAGATGATGAAAAACTCGGCACGGAATCTGATGATTCAGGCTTATTTGTCGTGCTCCTCCTTCTATTAAAACTAGTTGGGGCCAACGTCAGCTCGATATCACACTCATCTTCCTCAATTTCTTGACCATTTAATGTTTCTGTAACGTGATTATACTCTTTAACGGTTGTTGCAGGATGCTCCAAATGATCAAACTTGTTCTTCTGTTGTTGATACACGAAGGATATGTTTTCTTGATGAGTATGTCTGGTTCTTTGCATGTTCTTCATCAGCATCTTCTGGATTTGATACAACCTATGAAGTTCGTATACCTTCATCAAATGAAAATTAATCAACAACCATTTGAGTAATCATTTTTGAACACAAAATCTATCAAAAATATAAATTTTGGACACATGTATATATACCTGTTCTTTGAAGGTTTCTTCATGCTTTAACATGGCCATCTTCATGCATTCTTTATCATAGGGTTGAACAAACTTATCCATCGTTCTTCGCTCCATCCAATCTTCAAATCTTCTGGTCAGAAAAATCTTAAATGAAATCGAACTCTGTGTTTGCTATGATTCCAGTCCGGTAAGAGCTGCATTTATAGGACATATATATGTAAAGTTATAAGATATTGCATGGCTCCATTGTAACACTAAAAGTTAAGAAAGAATTCAAGAATTGATTCTTTTTTGCTTTGTTTTTTTCTTCATACTACCTTCACTGCAATAATTATCACGACAATAAAGATTCTTGATCTATTCTCATTGATTTTGGTCGCGAATTATGTTTTATGAACTTCAAAATAATGTCTATGATTGTATCAGGAGATGCGCTAATGATCATGCGTCGTGTACAGATCCAAACTTTGAAGCATATGATTGAGAAACAACAAGAACAATCACAAGAGCACAGACACACCACCAAGAAGTAAATAAAGACGACTTATTTGAAAGTTAAGGAACACCCAATTTGTAAACCATGCGGGAGAAAAGAAAAGCAATCATATGATGATATGAATAAACTTTTGACGTTTTACAAATATGGTGAAGAACAAGAAGAATAATTAACGTTTCTGACCTTTTTGGAAGTGTCAAAGATTGAAGAAAGTCGGAAGTGAAGAAGAGGTTTCCAACTCCAGAGTTTCTAGTGATTCATGCAGGTTAGGGGGGTTGGGGGGGGGGGGGGGGGGGTGTTATGGTAGGGTTGTTTTGCTTACAACTCAGAATTGTTAGAATAGCCACAAACAGCTCCGTCCGTTTGTTTGATACGCATGATAATAACTTAAGAGTGACACCCTGCAACCTCATGTTCACAATATTTAAAATGGTTATATTATTAATAGAGCACATATTTTCATAAAATTATATATATATATATATATATATATATATATATATATATATATATATATCAGGGAATCTAGTGATGATGTAGTGGCAGACAATATATGAGGACAATTTTGCCCCTATGAATCTCAACAAATTACAACCAAACGAAGTTGTTTAATCTAAATAGCACATAAAATATGGATATTTAAGTTTGATTATGATTTCTATAAATCCACACCACATGAAAACTATGCTGGCATAAAGTTTGGCCGTTTCCTCTTTATTTGGCATGCACCCGTTTATCCTTCTATATGTCTACAAACAACTCATCTGTTTCATAATTTTGGTCTTGTATGTTTAAAATTTTAAACCAGATATTATGCTTGCTGCGTGTCAGTCGTAGAAGGGAATATGTCGAGGGAGAGTAAGGTCTCACAGATCACCTGGCCCCACTGACAAGCAGATCCCGACCGTTCTTTTTAATTTTCCTGGGTCCACTTAGAATATCATATTTTTTCCCTTTGTAATTCATTTTTACAGTTTTTATTTTTATTTTTAAATCCATTGACTAAAAATATGATGAATTTATTTTAAAATAGGGGTGATACCAAGGTTGTTAAGATCGGGATCTTACCCAAGATCGTTTTATGCTTTGCAAAATCGTGATCGTAAGATCGGGATCGGGATCTTAAGATCCTACCACACCACCACAGAAGTAGTCTTTAAATTTACTCTTAATGGCATACTTTGTGCAGTACCTGTTATAACTTAATGTCTACTAAACCATCGATGGTAGAATCAAAGTTAACTTCTTAAGCATGAAATATGGTTTTTTTAGTTAGAAACCGTAAAAATTAGGAAGAAAACATCTTTTGTAGAAAAATAAACAAGTTCATCATGACCATCCACAACTAGAGGTGGGATCGGATCGTATTAAGATCTTAAGATCCTACATAGGATCCTAAGATCCTAGTATAGATCTTGCTTCAGATAGATCCTACTGTGATCGGGATCGTTTTTGGGTCGAAGGATCTTAAAATCGTAAGATCTTAAGATCAAGATCGGGATCTTAACAACCATGGGTGATACTGTGACATATTTGGTACAGGGAAATAGAATAAGATAAATAGAATTGATTTCATTTCTCCTGTTTGGTTGATCTTGATAATAGTAAATGGAGAAAAAATCTAAATTGTTTTCTGTGTTTTTAATTCTCTAATTTTGTAAAATAGTGAAAAATTAGAACCTGTTTTCCAGGGCCACCATCCACCACCATAAGTAACTTACCACTAACCCCCACCACCACAACCTCTATCACCACCACCCCCACCGCCACCGCCACCACCACCACCACCACCATTACCCAGCAATGTCACTTATCATCGCTACCACCACCACCCATCATCCACCACTACCACCACCACCCACCACCAACACCACCACCCACTGTCACGGTCACCGCCACCGCCATCGCCACCTCTCGCCACCAGCACCACCATTACCTACTATCACCACATATGTAACACCCCACTTTTAAAGAAAACATCCTTATTTAAATGAATATCAATAATTAACATTTTGAAAAACATTCAAAAACATTTTACATCGATTCACAGCGTAGATCCTCATATAAGCAGCATCAGTGTGTATCCGTCATGCCTAGCCGTCATTTTCACCTGTATAACCTGAAATGGTAATTTAATAGGGAAAGGATAAGCACACGGCTTAGTGAGTTCCAACATCTACACAGCATGTTAATCACATATACTCAACCCCTATAAGAAAATACAGCTATTTATCACACATAACCTGCTCTACCCAGTACGTTGAATTATAGTCTTTTACTCAGCATTTCGAGCCGCGCATACTCTGTTTGTCGAGTCATGTGTATCTACTCAATAGTTTAAACTCAACCATTCAGCACTCAGAGCCGCGCATACCCTGTACGTCGAGTCATGCGTATCTGCTCAATAAATCAAACCCCACCGCTCAGCACTCAGAGTCGCGTATACTCTGTACGTCGAGCCATGTGTATCTGCTCAGTGCGTCTTGCGGACATCTCTATATTGCTCAGTACATCGAGCCACCCTAGATTGCTCAGTTTGTCGACCCGTATTATCTACATACTAGACCTAGACACGTCTAGTACTAACCACACACCATACACTAACCCTTACAACTATAACAGGAAAATATAATATCAATAAAATACACACACAGCTTGGTACTATCCACGAACATCTTATAAGCACACAAAACTAAAGTAAAGCACATATAACGTCTACACAATGTAGTGAGAAACTCACCTTGATTTACCCTTTGTTTCCTTGCACTCGCTATAACTGTTTGATTTGTACCTATATATTTATTTATAGGTAAATCACTATTTCAACCGACACTACTACTACAGATCACATCATTACTCTGTTTTGTATTCTCTTCAATAATTCCAATATGATACCTCGTGATTTATCAAGTAAAGAATGGCCAGGTAGAAGATTAGATGGGGTGGCAGGATCCTTTCAGCATTTTAGCCTTTCGGAAAATCCAACAACCAGATCCCATGTAATCGGCCTAGGCACCGCCCTAGTAAGTAAATCATTTGGTATAATTTCTGGAATTACGAATAGTATAACCTCCACATTTGATAGTTTAACATTTATAAACTATTAGGGAAATGCGATAGCGATTACTCACTTAAGATTGGCGCTTTCACAAAGCCTTGACACGCTTCCCTTTCCGCTCTTCCAACACTTCCCGAGCACCTCGTTACCAGCTACCGCTCGCTCCTAACTCCTCCCGACCTATTTTCCTCACCAGAACACTTCTCGATATCGTAAGGTTGTTTGGTGTTTGTTGTGGGTTGAAATGAAGAAGTTGAGCCTCTATTTATAGGACTTGAAAACACTATTCACGACGTCATCACGACATCATCGTCACTATTCACGAGGTAAGCGCTTACTTCATTTCTCGGGTACTATTCACGCCGGAGTACTATTCACGCCGGAGTACTATTCACAACGTTTTTTTTAAAACGGTCGTTACATGAAAAAAAAACGGTTGTTACAACATATACCCACCACTATCGAACAACACCACCACCCACCGCAACCACTACAACATTTATTGCCACCACCTCCACCTTCACCGCCACCACCACCAATCGCCGCCGCCACCACCACCTCCATCACTACAGCCCACCACCCACCTCCACTGCCACCACCACCCAATGCCACCACATGCACCGTCACCGTCACCGCTTACCACCCAACGCCACCACCTCCACCTCCACCTTCACCTCCATCGCCACCGCGACCGCGACCGCGACCGCCTCCACCCATCATCCACCACTACTGCCACCACGCACCAACACCACCGCCAGCACTTCCCACCGCTGCCATCACCACCATTACCTACCATCACCATCACCACCTGCATCCACCCCCACCACTACAGTTACCTGCCTCAATCGCTACCACCACCCCCTACTACCATCATTCACCGCCACCATCATCTACCACCACCATTGTCGTTACCCACCACCACCACCACTACCCACCATCACCACCACCAGCGCCACCCACCGCCACCTCTACCACCCACCACCACCGTTACCACTCACCACCACTGCCGCCAACACAAGAACATCGATTCACAAACATATTTTTAAGTGAATTTTCTGTGGTATCAAACAGTGGAAACAATTCTCTTTGTCTAGCTTAATTCTCTTTCTTTCCATTTCCAGTCTTTGCTTCAATTTTATTTTTCCGTACCAAACTTACCTTAAATTAAGAAATAACAAGAGATTTTTAGATGAAATTATAGATTTTGATATTAACTGGATGCGAAATTATGGGTTTATAGTTATTTTATTATTTATGTAAAGTCATTTAACATTTCACATGCATATATAGGAATTTTATCGAAATCTGCATTTTGGTGATACTTTGTATTACTATAAATTGTAAAAAGTTTTATGGTATTCGGTGATTTATAACGACAACAACGGTATGCACAATTGAACCCATATGGATGATACTACTTTCTCTTGAAAATCCATTTGAGTCCTATGGGCTTCTTTCCCTTGGTAGCTCAGCTAACTCCCAAGTATCGTTATGCACAATTGAACCCATTTCGTCATTTATAGATTCCTTCCATAATGGAGCATCCTTAGACGTTATAGCTTCAGTGAACGTCTTAAGATCATCACCCAAATTAGTGGAGAAAATGACATTTCTCGTCACATTCTTTTGTGTCCCTTCAACCAAATAAGAGTAAAATTCATCTACTAGATTCTTCTCTTTTCTAGACCTTGTACTTCTCCTTGGTTCTTATATAACTTCAGAAGGACAAATCTTTTCTCAAGAAATAATTTGAGCTATTATGGGGTATGAGTTTTTATCATCTCTTGAAAACTTGTCCTCAAAGAATTTGACATCTCTGGATTTAACTACAACACCTGATTCGTCATCCAATAGACGGTTAGCTTTGCTGTTTGGAGCATATCCAATTAATATACTCTTCATAATTTGAGCTCCCAATTTGGATCTCCTGGAATTAGGTGTTCGATAGTTGGCACTACACCCCCACACTCTGAGATAGTCTGTGTTTGGTTTTCTTCCCTTCCACAACTCATAAGGACTTGCAGGAATCACACGACTAGTAATCCTATTGTGTATAGAGCAAGTGCTTCCCCCATATATTATGTGGTAAGCCTGATTGATTCAACATATTGTTGACCGTTTTGACGAAGGTTCAGTTCAATCTTTTAGCCAAACCATTATATTGAGGAGTAAATGGTGAAGTTTTTTCATGTTTGATTTCAGTATCTTTGAAGAATGTATCAAACTCTCAATTAAAGTATTCTCCACCTTTGTCTAAGCAAAGAATCTCTATATGTTTGTCATGTTGATTTTGGACATCGACCTTATACAATTTTAATGCATCAACGACTTCGTCCTTTATTGTGATAAATAAACATGTAGATAGCAACTCGGTTCATCGCAGAACGTTATTAAATACCTCTTGCCTCCTCGCGTGAGTATTCCATTTAATTCACTGAATGGATTAATTTTAGTAATGATGTATGATGTTTAATGCTTGGAAAAGGCTTCTTTGTAAACTTCGATTTTACACAAGTTTCACATTTCTCAAATTCTTTATTATTTGATTTTAACATTCCTTTAGTTTGATTCGTTCAATATTTTTGAAATTTATGTGTCCTAAATGTTTGTGCCATAAAGAAATTGAACAAGCGATATAGTCAAAAAAATTAACTTCATTCATTTCAAAGACGATTACATCGTTACTACCGGTACTGCTACTATCACTAGCAATACCACCATTATCACTACCATTATCACTATCACTAGCACCATCACTAAAATCAACATCTTACATTAACACACCAATACCTTATCGTCCACAATCAACACCTCCTTCGATCAAATCTGTTGATACATTCCACACATGTTGATGGCTTAACCAACGAAAAAGTCATTTCTTGCAAACTCCACACATCCTTTCTCAATCACTAGCTTCTACCCATTGTTGTTAATCTGGTTGGCTGACACGATTCCCTTCGAGATCCCATGAACATGCAACACATCCTGAAGGGTAACACTACAACCATTACAGAATTTCAAGACCACTGTGCTAATACCGCACACCCCCATTCGATGACCATCAGCACAAATCATAACTATCCCTTTAGGTATGGGACCATAAGTATGGAAGATTGACTCGCTTCCACAAACATACATTTCAGCTCCAAAATCCAAGAACCAACCTCGGGCCGCCACTGCCCATGTGAGAGAGGAAATCATGTTAACCCCTCTGAGACATACGTTCACTACCAGGCGCGTAAGATCCCTCAATAGCATTTACGGATCTATTTGTAGGACCAAAATTTTGTTATGGGCACTCCCTTATGTAATGGTCGGTTTTTCCACAAACGTGACTTTTTCGGTTCTCTTGGGTTGGTTATTTGTTGTTTGATGACGATTGGGCATATTGAAGTCCTTCTTCTTGGGACCAAAGCCTTTGTTGTTATTAAACCCATATTTGCGCTTTTGGTTAGAACACCCTACCAAACGCGTGATTCACACTCGATCCAACTTTACTCAACTTGTCCATATTGCGAGTTTCCTCCTCAATTCGTAGTTGTTTCAACAGATCATCCAAGGAATAGTCTTCAGACTTGTGCATAATCCTTTTGGAGAAGTCTTTCTAGGAAGGTGACAATTTTGCAATAACTGCACCTACTTGGAAGGGCTCCGGTAGAGAGATGGAAAGTGTGGTCAGTTTGTTGACTAAGACCTTGAGTTCATGCACCTGCTCCAATATGGGTTTGTCGTCAACCATTTGGTGCGATCGACTCGTCTGATTGGAAAGATTCAGTGGTGTTATTCCTAAGCAGGCCTCTTTCAGGCCTTTGTCCCCGGCCTGTTTTATTAGCTTATTTGTATTTTCTCAGTTGGCAGTTTTATTTGGTAGGGCTACATTGTTGGTCACTTGGTTTGCTGTATTTTGGTGATTTTCAACCTTCTTCCGAGCTTCATCTCCTTTGGAGCTCCAAAGTATTTTCCTAGCTTTGATGGGTTGGTGTTGTTGGTTGGTTTTGTTGCATATTCATATCTATGCCTCGGCTGGAGCGATCTCTGTTATCTTTCCACGGTTTGATCCACTCTAGTTGGTGATTCGCTTGGTGGTTTGTTAAGTTTTGGTGGTTTTATGTTTATTTTTCTGGTTTCATGGATGTATTATTGTATTGAGAACTTATTGTTGGCCAGTCTCCTGCTGGTTGTTTTTATAATAATATTTGTTGTTAAAAAAAGTACTTTGGCGCAAGGTACTTGTTAGTACCCTCCTCATGTGCCTTCTACTTGAGTTCCAAGGCTTTCTAAAGTTCTCTGGGATATGTGATCGGTGCGTAGAAATCATAGAGGCGGTCAGATAGATAGTTCATAATGTGACCAAGACATAGTCCCTCAAATCTCTACTCGGCGCCCTCAGCTTTTCCAGATTAGTGATAGCTTTCAGATCCGGCTCATTTCCTGCGTCAGGGACCGGATTAGCCGGAATGTGTGGAAATTCCTAGTCCAAAACAAAGCCAAGCATAAGCAAAACCATCAAAAACTTGACATTATCAGCCCATCACGTGTAGTTCTGACCATCAAAGCAATCCAATTTGACAAAATCTTATTCATTATGCTGAGGTTGGCAGAAGGTAATTTATTATCTATTTGTCTGAAATTTTAAACACAATATAAAAACTCTAAGAATGTTGTAGTTCATACAAACAATCTGGAGATTAGTCTTTGTGAACTAATTCTGAATAATATGAAATTCAAAGCTAACAGATCGATAAATAATATTGAGAATAATGTATCGATTGGTCACTAATAAAAGATCAATTATTATTATTATTATTAATTACCAAGTTTCATCCAGAAATCGGTTTGGTTTTTCGCGACCAGATTTGATTATAAGAAAGGTAGAAGGAGACTGTCTCGTTGTCAGACGAAATAAAAGATGAGACATAAAGTTATCCGCCGATTGTTGACTTGTTAAGACTGGCCGGAATGAGTCTTGTCCTTAATGGTTTTTAGGGCACTTGCTAGTTGTAAGCTATCAATGTAAAACCTTAGGATTTAATGCAAAATATATTTCGTTCCAATAGCTATGGAAGAACAGATAAACGAAAAATGAATACTTGGTAAATGGAAGAAGTTGGAAATGTTTCTTCCTCCTACCAATGTGGGATAATGGGAAATTACTAACTTCCAATTTAAAACATTAAATTTCCAACATGACCACCTTGGTTAATTACGATTTTGCTTAGGAGTAGTACTAGTTTGTGCTTCCGGGCTGCCGGCTAAATGCCGACGTGGTTTGCCACGGGCTAGTTGCTCATAATTATTCGCCGTTTCCAAAAAGAATTTGGGCTACTAATGGACGCCGGTGTAATTAGACCTTTACTTGATTTTCTTCGGTTAAAGAGGTGATTAATCTCCCACCTAGTTCGAGTATCTCGCTGCCTAAAATTAAAGTTGTTGCATGCTATGGCTTTCGCTACAGTGTTGGTTCATTTGGCTAGCAAATACGACAAAACTTTTAACAACATGCCACCTTCTCAAATCAGGGTGATAGAAGAGATAAAAACGATTTTTTTTTTGTTTGATGAAAAACAGGACGAAAACGTTACATTTATTGTGGGACCCTTGGTGTTTTCCCCTTTTGTAAACTCTAATACAATTGTAACCTGTTATGCTATTTTTTTAGCGGGCACTAGTGCCTTGCGAGTATCTCTATTTTTGATAACTAGTTGTATACCCGCGCAATGCGGCGGGACACAAATTGTTAGGGGCGAACATCACACTGTTCGGTTCGATGTTTTGCGAAAACAATAAAAAAAATCATAGAGTTTAATAAATTGTGTGAGACGTAACTTATGCAATTTAAGGAGTAATTAATAGAATTATATAAGACGTATGGAATTTTCAATAATGCATGACCCATTGTACATTATTAATCATACATCATTTCTTTATACACCACATTTGATGTATACACTTCATCACAAAAGATAATCGAATAGAACATGTCATCATCTATGAATAAATTTTCTTTTAGTTTTAGGGTTTAGGCACGCAGGTGTTGGGTTTATGTGGTAGATGAATATTACGTTTGCACGGCCGAAAAATGATTTCATTTAGACAAATAATTCTCGGCCGGCAAATGTCAACGTGGATGGGTTGTTACATGTCAAAATATATTGTTGTAGTAGCTTTATTTTTTTGTATATATTATGATATAAATATTGTCCTAAATAGATTTTCAGTATCATTGAAAATTATATTTTGTATGTCATATATTTTAGTTGTATCTACAATATTGAATTTTTTTATTTCAAAACAACTTTTATTCCAAAGAAAAGTATGTTTTTGATGTATAATTTCTTGTAGAGTGGATAAAAATAGGAAATGTTTCGATAAAAAATACAATGTTTTCTATAAGTATTACTTGAAATTTAGTTTTTATTTATCAATAAATGTGGTTCCGTTCCCATAAAAGTAAAATCCATTTGGTTTGGGTTATGCATAAGAGTGAGAATCTTTATTTTTCAAAATGGATATTTTTTAATTTCACACTCAATTCTAATATGCATTATTGTCTATTGATATTGATGAAATTTATTATTACATGCCAATATTTTGTGTATAAAAAAGAGCAGTCAAAATGGATATGACCTTTTAATGACATCTTTGATATCTCTTGTTATAATAAAACAACAAAACAATGCATATATGTGAAACTAATTAGAAATTTTGAAATAAGTGTATTCGTCAGGGGATGGCTCATAGATAACTTAAATTCCATAATTAACTCTATCTCATCTTTTAAAGCAAACACACTATAGTTTCTCAAAAGGGCCCGAAATTGAATTATTTCACTTTATTGAACATTTGAACTATATTGAATTACATCATCATGTTCCTCTTTGTCTTCGTTCTTTGGATCATCAATTCATCACAAGGTGCACCATGACCATCGCCTGTTGTAGTGGCATTGGCATCACCACATACACCAGAAGGAAGTGAAGCTATATTTTCCCTTCTGGTTTCAATAAATTTAGTAATATCTTCACATTAACTTTACAAATGAGCAATTCAATTCTACCTTAATTAGCATGAGCTCTAACCAGAAAAAATATATAATCATGACATGTGTTACATTGCAAATCATATATTTAAACAATTTCAACTCATAAAGCTCTGTATTCATTGCAACCTGTGTGAGCATTGTGTTTGGAGAAATGTGCAAGTTGTGTAAGTTTGTATCGATTATATGTTTATCTAAGAGGAAAGAAACAATGTATTAATGACTAACAAAAAAAGAAACACCAATCACCACGAACTGGACCTTGATTACAAAAGTAAACCATGGAAAAACAATTTGGAACAAAGTTTTGTTTTTGCAGTTAGTTTCCAAAATCCAAACGTATGATCCCTTTGGTTATATTTTTACTGCTAGACCCAAACTTCACATGGCGGACCTTAAATGAAAACCAGTCATCAACCCTCAAATATTTCAAGATGTATCAAGATGGCAGACCTTAAATGAAAACCAATATAAATCAAAATGTTAAAAATCAAGAAGCTTGTAAAAGTCATAAATGTATAAAATTTAAACAACATTATGAAAAGATAAAAAAACAAACCTGAAAGTGAAGGGTCAAATGTTCAACAATTGAACTCACAGGTTCCCTTGATTTTGTACTTTGCCTTACAACCTAGAACCTTGTTTACCTTATAATTCATATATTTAATAACAAACGAACAAAACACTGTTACCTTTAAACCAGTGCCACTTATCTTTTCTGCAAGTTAGTCTACAGCCACATTGCTTGGATCATATACCAGAACCTGATTCAAAACAGATTTGACACAAAATGTCTAAATGGATAAAATAGGGATGTAGTTTAATATATGGACGCCTTTATTATACAATACAGTAAAACAAAACTTAACAAAAGTATGTTGTCATTTCTTGGATTAGTGTCAATATATAGAAGTACATTCCTACGTTTTCAAAAGATGTCAATATACTTTTCAACTATCAATCTTGGAAATTTAAAATCTGAACATTTGATCATACTCGGTTTAACCTTTGTCCACGTCGAACCCGATATTAAATAATCCGAGAATTAAATAAATGGGAAATTTTGAACATTACCTCAACTACTAGTGGACATGGATATTAAATAATCTGAAAATATAATAAATTTGAGCTTGCATGTAATTGCATATATACAAAGGAGAAATAGAAAGTGACAAGAATTGAAAGGATTGGTGATTGAGTGCCCTGTAGTCCTGTACTCTTTTTCTAAAACCTGATCAGGTGATGCCTTGTACTCTTTTTCTCAAACATGGACTTCAAGACACGTAAGTGCATTACCTATATTGGTTAACATATGTAATTAAATTGCTATATTGGTACACCAAATTACATTTGACAACAAAACCTAAGTAAATTTACTTATACATACTCGAAACAATATATTGTTTCATAAAAACTCCTCACATTTGAAATCAAAATTATATCAGAAAAAAATTGAAATAAAATAATGAAGAAACAAAATATGGTTAAACCCCTCACAGGAACCCTAGAAATCATACATCTAAAATCTTTATAAATAAGTTTTGTTAAACCCCTCGCCGAACCTCATCGGAACCATACCTTTCTAGGTAATTGTTTATGCCATTTAAACCACCTCAATATTTGAAAAAAGAAAGAAAATCAATGGGAAATTAGAAGGGAAATGTTTTTTTTTAAAACAAATAAAGAACAAAATACTGATTCCAAACGAAATTGTTTATGAATATAAACTAAATAAAATTGTATCAGGATACAAAACACAAACTTACCCATAGATATGAAAAATCGATACCTAAGTTGGTGGGTGAGAGTTTTCTCGATCTTAAGCAAATCTAAGAAATTGTTTCTGAATGTAAACTAAATAAAATTGTATCAGGTTATAAAACACAAAATTGCCCATAGATATGAAAAATCGGTATGAGCAAAAAGATGCATATCTGCAAAAGCTGGCTATAAGGCATCATCACTGTAGTTGCAATAAGCTTCATGGTACAAGATCCCAAGGGAATCATACTGTGGCATAATGAAAGATCCTTTGACTACAACTTGCTAATGTATCTTAACACATGCTCCGTGTGATAACTAAAATAAAATAAAATAAAGAATCAAGAACCTCTTTTTATAATGAAAAAACCAAGTTTTGAAAAAGAATCTTACGTGTTGAAAATCGAATGAGTCAAATATGGAGTCTCCGTCACAAGCCCGGATGGGAAAACATCTTGAACCTCTTGTGTAAGTGACGTGGCAGTAAATGTCACCTAAAATCAAGAATCAAGAATGAAGTTTCTTGATTTTTGTTTAAGATTTGTAATATTAAAAGAATGTGAGTTGAGAGGGGTCCGAACCCTTAGCTCTGGTGACGAATACTCATTTGAGAGGGGTCTGAACATCAAACTTTAAAAACGGCTAATTTCATGCCCTAGCCTGGAAATCGTGTATTCAAACAGAATCATACACAATCGTTAATGAAATAATGTATGTATATATATATATATATATATATATATATATATATATATATATATATATATATATATATATATATATATATATATATATATATATAAAAGAGAGAAAAGGTTTTGTTTGCTTGCCGTAAGCATATTTTCAAATCACAAATAAAAAATCATACACATCCAGCTGCTTTCGTATTGCATCAGGCGGAGGTGAAGTGGTGATGGTTCAACATAAGGACCAAATTTTTTAAAAGTAAACTATTAACAAAGACCAAAAATGTAATTATTAAAAATAAACTATAATTGAAGGCATGGGGTTGCACTCACGTTGTAGCAACTACAATTAAACATCAAGAACAGTTGAGATATGTTGCCCTTTACCTGATTTAGGACTGGACCAAAATGGTAATGTACTTTCCAACATCTCTTTATTGTTCTGTATGCCAGGGCTAATTAAGTAACACTTAAGTAGAATATGTGATGTTTTCCCCAGCCATCTAGACCCTGCAATCAAAACCAGAAAATTAGATTTGGACCTTACTTTGCTTAAGAACACAACTTAAATGACCAAAATGCCCATGAACCTCATTTTACTAATGAAAGTGAAACCAGGCCAGGAGACATCTAGATTCGTAAGTGAGAAGAGGTAACTTCGATGAACAATTTGTTAGATGCTTCTGTTTAGCCTCAATTCCATTCAGCCACTTTTTCTTACATTTTAACTTTTGTTTGCATTTCCAAATTTACCATTCCTGGTATAAGTAAACTTTAAAGGCGTTGTAGCACTTTTGAAAGCACAATGCCTTTATAAGATAAGGATTTAAAGTATGTTGTTATAATAAAGTTTAATATTATCAAAAGACTACCAGAACCTACAAGACAATTCAATAGTCAATAATGTTATGCATTAATGGGTTCTCATCAAAAAAATATGGCAATGTACTACAAAATTTGGCAATTCATATAGTCATTTGGAAGTTGCTGCAAACCAATCAACATCATTAAGATAAAAAAGCACCAAACCTCTTTTCTTTCAGGAGCCTGCACGTAGATCAGTAGAGCTAAATGAAATATTACCGATTCTTATAGCCATTTGGCCTTGAAGCTACTTTTAGCTATATATGATTTCAAATAATGTATTCTCCACCTTTTCTCTTGCTTCGGGTTACAAGGTTGTGACATAGAGCTTGTCAGTAAAATATTTTTTAAGAAATTAAAATAAATACAATAAAGAAAAAGAATATACCTTTGTTGACCAAACTATATGTCACACCCCGATCCTTGGCGGAATCGATCAAGGCGTGATATATTGTTCAAAGTCTCATGACAACTATGTTATAATATGATCAGATTCAATTAAGTACTAAGTATGCAAACAAGATCCACAACATGCAAATACAAATCAAAATACAATAACATTTATTACATCAAATTTAAATAGTCTTGTGGGTTTCTAAGGTAAACCCTACTTTTCATCAACTTCATTCTTCAAATCTGCATCATGGGTAAAAACAGGTCAACTACGAGAGTTGGTGAGTAATCTAGTTTTATTAAAGAAAATTGTGAGTTTGAATAATTTGGAATTTGTTTTCTTTTGAAGTTGGCAAACAAGTGTTATTGAGATAACAGTTTATAAATCAAAAATTGATTAACAAATGATAACAACAACAATAAGTCCTCACCCTATATATACATATATATGTATATATATAGGATGGAGCATCTAATCATCATACACACTCAACCACGTGCAATCAATCACCTTAGCGTCCCAAGGCGGGGTGGTCAACCCAATAGCGCTATTATTGTCCATAACGTACCTCAAGAATACGGGCATAGTCATGGAGATTAGACTAAAAATGGTAATGCACTACAAGTACATGTAGCGTAAACAAACAATAATTATACAAATAATGATTCACATATAAATGTCCCAACAATGTCTCAATGGTGAAAAAATAATAAAATGAAGTTGGAACATATTAAAACCACATGATACACCCCAAAAGTATTGAAAATTATAAAATATGGGGTAGATTACTCACATTAGTCCAATAAGGAATGCGCGTGTTTGTACGATAGACGGCTCGAGTCAAAATGTCGTAGAACCTAATATAATTAATAGTTTTGGCTTAGGAATCGATAAATGGGAATATAGTATTGATAAAAATAATTAGACACATATTCGTATATTAGATGAATTAACAATTATCCAAATTTTGTTTTGAATATTAATGTATTTATATGTTAAATGAATTTTAAATTGAATTAATTACTTTGCTTAATTAATTTATATTTTCACTTTAGGCAAGATTTTAATAATTTCTTATTAAAATAATAACTAGTCAAATTATAAGTATTTACAGATTTTATATATTATAAACAATTATTTATATGAAATAATCATTAAAAATGCATTTTTACATGCTTAGATATTTAGGAAAATGGTTTTAAATACTAAACAGTAATGAAACATTCTAAAATTATCAAAAAATCATTATTTCATAAAATAGTAATTACTGTAAAATTTTCATATTTTTCTTAACTGCTTTAGTATTTATTTAGTATTTTAATAATTAAACCACAACAAAATTCGGGAAAAATAATAAATGATTCCCAAAAATTCTGGAACATTAACCATAGTTTTCTAACATTATATTGAGCCTACTGTAAATATTATGGATATTTTGGACTATGGTAAGTATTTCTTATGTTTTTCATTATTAACTAATCAATAAAATCATAAATAATAGAAAAATATTAAGAGAAATTCATTAGATTTTTTATTTATGATGAAAATGTTATATATGATATTCTGATAAGGTTTTATAATTTTTGGACATGTGTATCTATTTATTATCAATTTCAACCATTAAATAATCATTAAATCAGGAAAAATAAGCAAACATTCTTACAAAAATCTGTAAATTTTGTCATGGAGTCTTTAAAATGTTAAGAAAGTGCGAAAAATATAAAATCTAGTTTTTAACATACATAACTATATTTTGCAATTTATTTATCTATAACAACATAAAATACAAAATAAGCATCAAACAGTAATATAAATGCATAAAACTCTATAAATCCACTTTAATCAATATATGGGGTGTTCCAAAAGTTTCCCACAATTTATTGACTGCAAAAAGTATTTTATGTGAATTATTGCCCTATTTTATTGCAATAATTATAGTAATTCAATAAAACTAAGTTATTTTCTGAAAATTTCCAGAACTTCTTATTTTATTGCTGGGATTCTGAGAAAAATCAGGTTTATATATAAAATGAGTTTTAGATATTTTGGTGGATTTAATTTGTTTCATTAATGAATTTGAAACTTTTAACAACATACATTGATGAATGCTTCAAGAGGGATGGAGATTTGAGTATGAGGGATTGTTCTTGGCTGGAAAATTGATATTTCTTGGAAGAATTTCGAGATTGAGAGTGAGAGAAAGAATAGAGAGTGTTTGAGTGGTGATGAGAATAATGTGTTGGGAGAAAAATGAAAGGAAAGATGATGGGAGGTGTGAGTGGGAGACCATGGGAATAACTTTTGGCTTTTGGTGGTCTTCATAATTTCCCACTAGCACAAGCATCTCTATATAATACACTAATTAATATAAGAATTTTATAAAATTTAATGTAGAGTTTATAAAAATAGAGTTTTATAAAAAAAAATAGGTTATTATTTGATTATAACAATCTACTTTGATTTGAAGTTTAATTATAGCATTCAAGTTTGATTCTTTTAATTTAATTAGAGCATCATACTTTGATTTTATTTTAATATGGTATCATAATTTAATTTGATTATAGTTATAACGTTATACTATGCTATATTGCTATTAACGTCAATTTATATCGTATTGTATGGGTTTTGATCCTATTAGCGTCAAGTAATCTTGGGTAGGGTTTATTAAATTTCCAATTGGGTTGGGTTGACCCGAATCCATTTTAGGCGGATGTCACAGTCTCCCCTACTTTAGTAAATTTCGTCCCGAAATTTAAGAAGAAAGTACCTTAAGAGAAAAGTTGCGGGTATTTGGTACGCATTTGATCCTCACGCTCCCATGTATACTCGGGTCCACGTGCTGACTGCCACTTGACCTTGACCAGGGGAATGCGGCTTCTTTTGAGTTGCTTTTCCTTTCGGTCGGCAATTTCCAAGGGTTTCTCGATAAATTGCATTGTCTCGTCGATTTGGATATCCTCGAGAGGAACATGAAGGTTCTCGTCTGCTAAACACTTCTTGAGGTTGGCTATATGAAATACTGGATGAACTTTATTAAGTTCTGTTGGTAAATCCAACTCGTAGGCTACTTGTCCGATCCTTTTCAGGATCTTAAACGGCCCTACGTAGCGGGGTGCCAATTTACCCTTGCGTCCAAATCGAACCACACCTTTCCATGGGGACACTTTTAACATGACCATGTCACCCACGGTAAATTCAAGCGGTTTGCGTCGCTTGTCGGCGTAACTCTTTTGTCGGCTACGAGCTGTGAGAAGGTTATTGCGAATCTGAGTGATTTTGTCGGTTGTTTCCTGGATAAGCTCAGGACCAACGATTGGAGAATCCACTGTTGCGCGAATTACGTGGGACTCGCCAATTTCATGCCAGCAAATAGGAGATCGGCATTTACGGCCATACAATGCCTCAAATGGTGGCATCCCGATGCTAGAATGATAACTGTTATTATAGGAGAATTCCACCAACGGTAAATGAGAGTCCCAGTTTCCTCCGAAATCTAAGACACACGCCCTCAACATATCTTCGAGTGTTTGAATTGTCCTCTCAGATTGACCATCGGTCTGAGGATGATAGGCGGTATTGAGATCGAGGCGGGTTCCCATAGCTTCTTGAAGTGATTGCCAGAACTGAGAGAGAAATCTCCCATCACGATCTGAAATGATGCTGAGAGGGATGCCATGCCGACTAACTATCTCGTCGATGTAAATCCGAGCAAGTTGTTCGACCTTGAAATGTTCACGGATGGGAAGGAAGTGAGCAGATTTAGTCAAACGGTCAACGATTACCCAAATGCTGTCATGTCCCTTTGTGGTACGAGGAAGTTTGGTTACGAAATCCATGGTGATCGCTTCCCATTTCCACTCGGGGATTACCGGTTGGACCAATAGTCCAGAGGGTCGTTGATGTTCTGCTTTGACCCTGGAACATGTAAGATATTTGGCTACGAATAAAGCAATATCCTTTTTCATTCCCGACCACCAATAATTGGTTCTCAAGCCATGATACATCTTGTCAGCGCCCGGATGAATGGAATATCGAGTTTTATGGATTTCTTCCATCAGGAATGTACGAAGATTGTAGCGATCTGGGATCCAGATGCGATCTTGATAATAGAAAATACCATCAGATTTAGATTCCAACTCCCCATCAATTCCCGTGGGCATGTCATTTTCGGTAATTGCCGAGTGTTGGGCTCCTCGAATTCGGTCGCTGAGATTGGACAAGATAGGAGAACATATTAAATGAAATGCTTTGGCATGTTCTTTTCGGCTTAACGCGTCGGCTACGACGTTCGCCTTGCCCGGATGATAGCGTATTTTACACTCGTAATCATTTAGGAGTTCGACCCATCGTGTTTGCCTCATATTGAGTTCCTTTTGATTAAGAATATGTTGCAAGCTCTTATGGTCGGTGAAAATTACGCATTTAGTGCCGTAAAGGTAATGCCTCCAAATTTTAAGAGCGAAAACCACGGCACTGAGCTCCAAATCATGAGTCGTATAATTCCTTTCGTGGATTTTGAGTTGTCGCGATGCGTAAGCTATAACCTTTCCCCTTTGCATCAAAACACAACCTAGACCGAGATTGGAGGCATCGCAATATACCACGAAATCTTCGGATCCTTCAGGGAGTGTAAGAATCGGAGCGTCACACAACCTTTGTTTAAGGGTTTGGAAAGCGTCTTCCTGCTTGGGTCCCCAATCAAATGGCGTACCCTTGCAAGTGAGAGAAGTAAGCGGTAAAGCGATCTTTGAGAAATTTGAAATGAAACGCCGGTAATAGCCGGCTAAACCGAGGAAGGACCGAATTTCCTTGGGGGTACGTGGGGCTTTCCAATTCTTGACTGCTTCAACTTTTACGGGGTCGACTAAAATACCCTTGTCACTTACAATATGACCAAGGAATTGTACGTCATTTAACCAAAACTCACATTTCGAAAATTTGGCGTAGAGCCGATTTCCTTGCAACGTTTGGAGAGTTAGGCGAAGGTGTCTTTCATGCTCTGCCTTTGTCTTGGAACCCGAGCGGAGGTCGATTTTTGAGAAGCATGAAGCTCCTTGAAGCTGATCAAAAAGGTCGTCGATCCGAGGTAACGGATATCGGTTCTTGATGGTCAGTTTATTTAACTCCCGATAATCGATACACATACGAAACGAACCATCTTTCTTTTTGATGAAGATAACCGGGGCTCCCCAGGGTGAAGTACTAGGGCGGATAAATCCCTTATCAGTTAATTCTTGGAGCTGACTTGCCAATTCTTGCATCTCGGTTGGAGCCAACCGATATGGAGACTTGGCTATGGGAGCAGCTTCAGGAACGAGATCGATACGGAACTCTAGCTCACGTACTGGAGGGAGTCCAGATACGTCATCGGGAAAGATGTCGGGAAAGTCTCGTACAATCGGAATATCTTCGATTTTCTTTTCTGTGACCTTTGTTTCCACTACATGGGCTAAGAAAGCCATGTATTCTTTACGTAGATATGATCGAGCTTGAGTACATGACATAAGACTAAGCTTTTTCGAATGAGTCTCGCCATAAATACGAAGACTTTGACCGTCGGCAAGAGGAATACGAATGAACTTCTCGTAACATACTATTTCAGCATGGTTTTGGGATAGCCAATCCATTCCCACGATGATGTCGAAACTACCAAGTTCCATAGGAACTAAATTGACGGAAAATTTATGACCGCTAAAATCGAAAGTGCAATCTTGGATGACTGCATTGAGTGAAACGTATTTTCCATTGGCGACTTCTACGGTAAAGTACTCATCAAGAATCGTGCGAGGTGTGTGAAGTATGGGCTCAAATTCCAAAGACACAAAACTTTTATCGGCACCTGAATCAAAAAGTACTGAAGCGTAGCAGTCATTTATGAGAAACGTACCATTTACGACCTTGTTATCGGTCTGTGCTTGGGTTGTGGTAATGACAAATGCTCGACCTTTGGGAGCTGGAACCTGCATTGTTGGATTTGCCTGGGCTTGAGTGTTAATGATATTGACAAGCCTAGGACACGCGTTACTGAAATGGGTGGGGTCACCACAGTTGAAGCATGTTCCAGTTGGATACCGAGTTTGTGTTTGCTGATTTGAGGGTAGAGCGAATGGTCGCTGAGTTTTTGGTGCACGGCATGTGTCCGCCAAGTGGACATAGCGACCACAAGTCGTACAAAGGCGACACGGGCTGGTAGACATATGGTGATAGTTACAATGGTTACAGAGGGGGTGAGGTCCGGTATACGGCTTTTTGTTTGGTTGGTTGACTTGGGTGATAGGAGTAGCAGGGGTAATAACAGCATGGTTGTGGTGATGGCTTTTCCGCTTCTTTTTGTCGTGTCGGTGTGAGGACTCGGACTTGACAATTAGGGGAGTCTCAGGGGTCGGCTTTTCAGTTGTCATCTTTGAACCCTTGCGTGGGAGGACACCATCGTTCATATTATCCTCGTTGAGTTGACCTGCTATTTCAATAGCGGATTCCAGGGTAGATGGCCTGCTGCTGGTCACCGAGTCACGGATCTGGCGCGGTAACCCTTTGATGTAGCGGCGTAATGCAGTTTTCATAGGTTGAACCATGTGAGGTAGGAGTCTCGAGAGATCATGGAATCTATTGGTATAGGTCGCGTTATCGCCACCCACCTGTTTCAGATTCCAAAATTCATCCTCGAGAGTTTGTAATTCGCTGTCAGGGCAGAACTTCTCCCTCATGCGTTCCTTTAGTTTTGGCCAGGTCATTCCCAATGCAACAGCCTCTCCCTTTGTCCATTTTTCTAGGTTCCACCATGTGAGAGCATGACCTTGGAGGCACCCTGTAGCATGACGGACCATCAGGTCCTCAGGGCACTCGCTGTGGATGAAAGTACTCTCCATTTCTTCGATCCATGTGAGGAGTGCGGTGGCACCCTCGATGCCTTTGAAGTAAGGCGGATTACAGCTACGAAAGTGCTTAAACGAGCAACGATGAGTGGTTGCTGGAGCTTGCGGCTGAAGAGCTTGAAGATGGGTTGCAATTGTTGGTATGACATTTGCTACCTCCTTAGCGATAAGGGCGGCTAGCCTTCGGTTGTTACGAGCAGCGTATGGGGGTCGTAATGCCATCTATGAGAAACACGCATATGGACTTGTGAGTTATTTGTAAATTGATTATGGAAATTAAGTTTGTAGACATTGTTGGGTAAAATGATTGTAAAACACTTGTTGGGCCATGGTTAGGAGTGTTGGGCACCTTTTGGGCTTTCCATGGGTACTAAATGTGAAGCATGTAGTAATTGCGTGGGCCCCCACAATACTAAGTTTTCACATGTTTTTCCCATTTCAAGGCCCATTAGGGAACTTAATAGTCCAATGAGTTGGCCATTTTGGAGTGTATCCTTTCGGATACGTTTGATAAGGTCGGGTATTTTGATGGCTCAAAAGTAATGTGAATGACGTGCTTTGGCCTATAGGTTTGGGAACTCTCGCCTTTGGTCCCTAGCTAAGCAAACTGGTCCCTCGGTTGATTGGGATGTATACGAATGCTTACCTAGTCAGGACTTTCGGGCTACCGGCACCTCCCCCTTCCAGTTACTATGCGTCCATTACTTTGATCCTACCCAACTAGAGTAGATGACTTTTAATTTCCTATTAGCTCTAAGGAATATATATGTATATAAATTTTTATTTTGAAACCATTTGAGTATGTGTGTGATTTTAAGAGAAAGAAAAGAAAATTCACAAGTGTATGCACACATATAGGTGTCGGGAATAATACGTAAGCACATAAGGCAGCAATTAGCACACAAAGGTATTCCTATGATTTTCTAAGTGCGAATTTCATGCAGTTGTGTGTGCATTTTATAAACTAGCATACGAGAGGACCCTAGAGGCTATAGACTAGGTCAAGGCAATTAACCTAATTCCCTATAGTCAAGGGCTCTGATACCAATCTGTCACACCCCGATCCTTGGCGGAATCGATCAAGGCGTGATATATTGTTCAAAGTCTCATGACAACTATGTTATAATATGATTAGATTCAATTAAGTACTAAGTATGCAAACAAGATCCACAACATGCAAATACAAATCAAAATACAATAACATTTATTACATCAAATTTAAATAGTCTTGTGGGTTTCTAAGGTAAACCCTACTTTTCATCAACTTCATTCTTCAAATCTGCATCATGGGTAAAAACAGGTCAACTACGAGAGTTGGTGAGTAATCTAGTTTTATTAAAGAAAATTGTGAGTTTGAATAATTTGGAATTTGTTTTCTTTTGAAGTTGGCAAACAAGTGTTATTGAGATAACAGTTTATAAATCAAAAATTGATTAACAAATGATAACAACAACAATAAGTCCTCACCCTATATATATATATATATATGTATATATATAGGATGGAGCATCTAATCATCATACACACTCAACCACGTGCAATCAATCACCTTAGCGTCCCAAGGCGGGGTGGTCAACCCAATAGCGCTATTATTGTCCATAACGTACCTCAAGAATACGGGCATAGTCATGGAGATTAGACTAAAAATGGTAATGCACTACAAGTACATGTAGCGTAAACAAACAATAATTATACAAATAATGATTCACATATAAATGTCCCAACAATGTCTCAATGGTGAAAAAATAATAAAATGAAGTTGGAACATATTAAAACCACATGATACACCCCAAAAGTATTGAAAATTATAAAATATGGGGTAGATTACTCACATTAGTCCAATAAGGAATGCGCGTGTTTGTACGATAGACGGCTCGAGTCAAAATGTCGTAGAACCTAATATAATTAATAGTTTTGGCTTAGGAATCGATAAATGAGAATATAGTATTAATAAAAATAATTAGACACATATTCTTATATTAGATGAATTAACAATTATCCAAATTTTGTTTTGAATATTAATGTATTTATATGTTAAATGAATTTTAAATTGAATTAATTACTTTGCTTAATTAATTTATATTTTCACTTTAGGTAAGATTTTAATAATTTCTTATTAAAATAATAACTAGTCAAATTATAAGTATTTACAGATTTTATATATTATAAACAATTATTTATATGAAATAATCATTAAAAATGCATTTTTACATGCTTAGATATTTAGGAAAATGGTTTTAAATACTAAACAGTAATGAAACATTCTGAAATTATCAGAAAATCATTATTTCATAAAATAGTAATTACTGTAAAATTTTCATATTTTTCTTAACTGCTTTAGTATTTATTTAGTATTTTAATAATTAAACCACAACAAAATTCGGGAAAAATAATAAATGATTCCCAAAACTTCTGGAAAATTAACCATAGTTTTCTAACATTATATTGAGCCTACTGTAAATATTATGGATATTTTGGACTATGGTAAGTATTTCTTATGTTTTTCATTATTAACTAATCAATAAAATCATAAATAATAGGAAAATATTAAGAGAAATTCATTAGATTTTTTATTTATGATGAACATGTTATATATGATATTCTGATAAGGTTTTATAATTTTTGGACATGTGTATCTATTTATTATCAATTTCAACCATTAAATAATCATTAAATCAGGAAAAATAAGCAAACATTCTTACAAAAATCTGTAAATTTTGTCATGGAGTATTTAAAATGTTAAGAAAGTGCGAAAAATATAAAATCTAGTTTTTAACATACATAACTATATTTTGCAATTTATTTATCTATAACAACATAAAATACAAAATAAGCATCAAACAGTAATATAAATGCATAAAACTCTATAAATCCACTTTAATCAATATATGGGGTGTTCCAAAAGTGTCCCAGAATTTATTGACTGCAAAAAGTATTTTATGTGAATTATTGCCCTATTTTATTGCAATAATTATAGTAATTCAATAAAACTAAGTTATTTTCTGAAAATTTCCAGAACTTCTTATTTTATTGCTGGGATTCTGAGAAAAATCAGGTTTATATATAAAATGAGTTTTAGATATTTTGGTGGATTTAATTTGTTTCATTAATGAATTTGAAACTTTTAACAACATACATTGATGAATGCTTCAAGAGGGATGGAGATTTGAGTATGAGGGATTGTTCTTGGCTGGAAAATTGATATTTCTTGGAAGAATTTCGAGATTGAGAGTGAGAGAAAGAATAGAGAGTGTTTGAGTGGTGATGAGAATAATGTGTTGGGAGAAAAATGAAAGGAAAGATGATGGGAGGTGTGAGTGGGAGACCATGGGAATAACTTTTGGCTTTTGGTGGTCTTCATAATTTCCCACTAGCACAAGCATCTCTATATAATACACTAATTAATATAAGAATTTTATAAAATTTAATGTAGAGTTTATAAAAATAGAGTTTTATAAAAAAAATAGGTTATTATTTGATTATAACAATCTACTTTGATTTGAAGTTTAATTATAGCATTCAAGTTTGATTCTTTTAATTTAATTAGAGCATCATACTTTGATTTTATTTTAATATGGTATCATAATTTAATTTGATTATAGTTATAACGTTATACTATGCTATATTGCTATTAACGTCAATTTATATCGTATTGTATGGGTTTTGATCCTATTAGCGTCAAGTAATCTTGAGTAGGGTTTATTAAATTTCCAATTGGGTTGGGTTGACCCGAATCCATTTTAGGCGGATGTCACAGTCTCCCCTACTTTAGTAAATTTCGTCCCGAAATTTAAGAAGAAAGTACCTTAAGAGAAAAGTTGCGGGTATTTGGTACGCATTTGATCCTCACGCTCCCATGTATACTCGGGTCCACGTGCTGACTGCCACTTGACCTTGACAAGGGGAATGCGACTTCTTTTGAGTTGCTTTTCCTTTCGGTCGGCAATTTCCAAGGGTTTCTCGATAAATTGCATTGTCTCGTCGATTTGGATATCCTCGAGAGGAACATGAAGGTTCTCGTCTGCTAAACACTTCTTGAGGTTGGCTATATGAAATACTGGGTGAACTTTATTAAGTTCTGTTGGTAAATCCAACTCGTAGGCTACTTGTCCGATCCTTTTCAGGATCTTAAACGGCCCTACGTAGCGGGGTGCCAATTTACCCTTGCGTCCAAATCGAACCACACCTTTCCATGGGGACACTTTTAACATGACCATGTCACCCACGGTAAATTCAAGCGGTTTGCGTCGCTTGTCGGCGTAACTCTTTTGTCGGCTACGAGCTGTGAGAAGGTTATTGCGAATCTGAGTGATTTTGTCGGTTGTTTCCTGGATAAGCTCAGGACCAACGATTGGAGAATCCACTGTTGCGCGAATTACGTGGGACTTGCCAATTTCATGCCAGCAAATAGGAGATCGGCATTTACGGCCATACAATGCCTCAAATGGTGGCATCCCGATGCTAGAATGATAACTGTTATTATAGGAGAATTCCACCAACGGTAAATGAGTGTCCCAGTTTCCTCCGAAATCTAAGACCATGGGAATAACTTTTGAGTGGTGATGAGAATAATGTGTTGGGAGAAAAATGAAAGGAAAGATGATGGGAGGTGTGAGTGGGAGACCATGGGAATAACTTTTGGCTTTTGGTGGTCTTCATAATTTCCCACTAGCACAAGCATCTCTATATAATACACTAATTAATATAAGAATTTTATAAAATTTAATGTAGAGTTTATAAAAATAGAGTTTTATAAAAAAAATAGGTTATTATTTGATTATAACAATCTACTTTGATTTGAAGTTTAATTATAGCATTCAAGTTTGATTCTTTTAATTTAATTAGAGCATCATACTTTGATTTTATTTTAATATGGTATCATAATTTAATTTGATTATAGTTATAACGTTATACTATGCTATATTGCTATTAACGTCAATTTATATCGTATTGTATGGGTTTTGATCCTATTAGCGTCAAGTAATCTTGAGTAGGGTTTATTAAATTTCCAATTGGGTTGGGTTGATCCGAATCCATTTTAGACGGATGTCACACTATATTGGTATTAGGATGGGTAAAACATGGAGCTTCTCAGGAAAATGTAGTGATTGTTCTTGTTAAGGTCGTTTTCTGTTTTGTTCCTTTTCGGGATGTTGCGTGTCATCCCAGGCTCAATCATCTTCAAAAAGATAAAAAAAAATTTAAAACTCGATAAAAATTAAAAAAAATCTACAAAATAGAAAGCAAAAATCATAACTGGCTCACCGCAAAATCTAGATGTCATCATAGCTTAACAAGCCTCTTAGCCACTAATATCAACTCCTACATAACCTTTTTAGATCATTGAAACATATACACATATAATATTACGTCAAAAACAAGCTTTAGAAACCAATTAAAGGTGACAATCAAGATTTGGTTTACCTGGACTTTCAAGGATAGAGAAGGTGAAGAAAGCGAGGTATGAAAAGTAAATTGTTGATTCCTGGATCGATTCCTGTAATCTTGTAAAAGATGCACCATAGTTTTAACAGGATACAATTGAAAGGAAGAGAATGTAAATCGGAGATCTGGGAAGGGGGAGTTGGGAACAAACATGTTTGCTGGAACCAAAAAGCTTTTTGGGGGGTACCTTTCTGTTTAAAAAGGTTGGCAGCAATTGGGACGATTGAATTCACTAGGTTGCTAACGATTTAGATAAAAGCATCGGGCCAGTTAACCCCTACAGCCTCGATTAATGTTTTTACTATGTTCTCGTTAATATTGAAAAGGTCATCGCAGGTCATACCTGGTTATCTTGGGATGTAAGATGGCATGGAACCACATCTATATCTTTCAAAAAGATTTGGTATCACGTCATTTGTAGTGAAATATTGAACTATAGATGGTGTGATGCAGTGCCTGCGATTAGTCAACAACCTTCATAATAGAGCAATTTGAATCTGCAAAGGTAAACGTGTAATCAAAAAATCAAACCTTTAGTGGAGGTCCGATCATCGTCATCTTGATTTTAATGTTCCAGGAATCACGGGTCTCCACCAATCTTGACAAACAACATTTTGATCATCATGTTTCTGAAGAAAGATAAAACCTAAAACCCTATCAAGAACATATATTTGCACGATGGGAAAACATTTACATGGGAGAAGGACACCTGAAACGTCTTGATGTTGGCGACAATCACTTGCTGTATATCGATTGCTCACTATCGTCTGATTGAAAGGAGAAAACATGTAGCTGATGGCAGCGGGTGATCTTCAAAGAAGGTGCGATATGGTGGTGGTGTGACTACAAAATAACGCAGAATGGTGTGAGAGATACGAAGGTAACACAGAATGGTGTGAGAGATAAGGAGGCGTGAATATATAAAGATGCATCACCGGGAATTTGTATTTCAAAATTCAAAATTTACGTATCCTCAAATCACGGTCAATCGATTTGACCAGAATTTCTTTAACCAAAAGTAAAGAGATAGGAGATTGCTGAATTGTATAAGGCTTTATTATTTGTACATCATGCACAATCAATTGGACCTCTTAATTTTAAGAGTTTCTAATTTTAGAAAGCATTTTTCTTTTTTAAGGTAGTATAGATATATCATCGTTAAAAAAGCCAAATACAATGAACAAAACTCGAGCTTTTCTAGTATTAGTCTAATAAAAAAAAATTCACAGTCAGTATATATCCTCAGAATGATTCAATAAGCGGACACTGGTTTCATGAACCAAATGCCTTCCCTATCTTCTGATGTTATTTGTTTTGTTATAATTATTAAAAGTCAAACTTTTTATCAAATTACATTCTTTTAAAGAAGACCAATTTTATATTCATAATGAGCAACTAGAATTTCTTTTGGAGCAAAATACTTATAATTGTTGATTATAAGGTGTTATATAATTTGAATTTTATTTGAGCGATGAAGATGTTAATAATTTTGAATATAATTCTTAAATTAATGTATTATTTAAAGAAACAAAACTTCGTTACATAGTATATAATCTTTTAAGTCCTCTCGGATAATCAGAGATAAAATCAAAAGATATTGTTATTTAAAGTTTATTATCATAAAAGAACACTCAAATGAGATATTGTTCTCGTGGTTTCTTTTGATCTGTGATTTAGATCCAATAAACCCGTTTTTGGCATTAATTATCCATGTGGGGTAGGGGTGGACTTCTATATTCTTATAAATAATAACTCGAGGTTCGTCATTAAATAAAATCATCAATCACTCCTTAAGATTCATTTACACATGCAAAAATCCATCTTTATTTCAATAATAATAAAGTAAGGGTTCTATAAAATGTATAACAAAAACCAGACATAGAGAATTTCCATTCTTAATTCATTGATAGTCTTTGTTGGAATTTAGACAATGTCATGGTCAGGATGAATACTAAATTGTATAATTGTTTATAGAACATCTCCAATACATAACTTTAAAAGAGTTCAATGGAATACCACGTACGAAAGATTAAAACTGATTTGTTCTCAATAATTTCATTAAATCCTCCTTTGTAGAGTTCCATGAGATTGAACTCTATCATCTATCTCCTATATTATATTCAATTAAATTACATTGAACTCTCATTAAACTCCTATTAGAGATGGTCTAGGTCTCTAGGATGCCTAACGGTATTAACTTCGTTTTGTGATGTGCCTGGTTGTGAATTCTATTCTTGCAAGTTGTAATTCGTTTGATTTTTTAAGCTTTCTTTTTCTTGGTTTGGAGCCCCTCACTTATCTTTAAAGTTTTCACAGGAAACCAACCTAGAACAACACTCTTTTAACAATTCAAACCTTCATCTATTTCTTTTTTATTAGCCGACATAAAAATCTTAAGATACATATCTATCAAATCGAAATAACACAATGTGTTGAGAACTTTTATTGAGGACGCCTTTTTGTATAAATTAATTCTAACAATTTGCAACCTGCCATGGCAGATCTTCCGAATTATTGTTAAGATTTAATAAATAATGTATTTGAATACAAATTAAGTGTAACATAGTGATTTGAGAGCGCTCTACGTTTGGATGAGCTCACTGTTATGTATAATAATATCGACAATAAAATAAAATAAAAATAATACGATAAAGAAAAAAAAATGTGGACACAATGATTTAACGTGGAAAAACCCTTTCAGTAAAAAACCACGGGCACAACCGATGATAATCACTATATGAGAAAAAGGAGGAGGTTACAAGATTTGGAACTGAAAAATATATATCTCTCTTTTCTTTTTAATACATAGAGCCTCACAATATATATATATATATATATATATATATATATATATATATATATATATATATATATATATATATATATATATATATATATATATATATATATATATAAAACAGATTGTTTTGGACGAATTGAATTGCAAAATGAACATCCCTATTTATAGGGATGATCAGCCGAATAATGCCTTAAAGGTTGAAAAAGAATTGCGGGCGCCTGCAATTGCCGCAATTGAAGAATGAAAATTTTCTCGTCGTTCAAACTCCACGTGCAAAATACAATTTGAATTTTATGTTGATTACTATTCATGTGGGGCCCACATGAAAATAATTCATTTGCCTTTTTGCTTTTGAAGACAATTATTCACAATCTCCACCTTGACTTTAAAAGCAATAAGTAATCAAACAACTCCACCTTGAGACGAATTTTCACTTGTAGAACTCCTCATTATTAAATCATCGTGTGCCGACAATCCTTGGAATTAGATTGTCATACCAACCAAGCTTGAGCAAAGCTCAAACTTAGTTGCTGGAACCGGCTTCGTCATCATATCCGCCGGATTGTCATGAGTGCTAATCTTTTGAACTCGAATATCACATTTGGAAATAACATCTCGAATAAAGTGATAACGTACATCAATATGTTTCGTCCTCTCATGAAACATTTGATCTTTTGTGAGATAAATAGCACTTTGACTATCACAAAAAATATTTGTGGGAGATGTGTCTCCACAAAGTTCACCGTATAAATTTCTTAACCAAATAGCTTCCTTACAAGCTTCAGAAATTGCCATATATTCTGCTTCAGTTGTGGATAAGCCAACAGTGGTCTGTAGACTTGCCTTCCAACTCACAGCACATCAACCAATGGTAAAGACATAACCTGTCAAAGATCTTCTTTTGTCTAAATCTCCAGCATAATCAGAATCTACATAGCCCACCAGTCCTTCACCAGAACTTCCAAATTGTAAACATGCATTGGAAGTACCGCATAAATATCTAAGAATCCATTGAACAGCTTTCCAATGCTCTTTTCCTGGGTTAGCCATATATCTGCTAACAACACTTAAAGCGTGAGATAAATCAGGGTGAGAACATACCATGACATACATTAGAGAACCAACTACACTAGAATACGGAACTTTCGCCATGTTGTTAATTTCATCATCTGTCTTTGGACAATATGCTGAAGACAGTTTGAAATGTGCAGCTAACGGAGTACTCACTGGCTTGGCTTTATGCATGTTGAATCTTTGAAGAACTTTCTCAATATACCTCTTTTGACTTAGGTATAGTTTTCCATGCTGTCTGTTACGAGTAATTTCCATACCAAGAATTTTCTTGGCTGAACCTAAGTCCGTCATTTCAAACTCTTTGCTTAGTTGTGCTTTCAGTTTTGCTATCTCTAGTTTATCTTTTGCAGCAATCAACATATCATCAACATAAAAAAGCAGATATATTGATGAACCATTGACTGACTTAAAATAAACACAACTATCATAATCTGATCTTTTAAAATTATGAGATAGCATAAAAGAGTCAAACCTCTTATACCATTGCCTTAGGGATTGCTTTAACCCATAAAGAGATTTCTTCAATCTACATACTAAGTTCTCTTTTCCAGGGATAATGAAGCCTTCAGGTTGCTCCATATAAATATCTTCTTCCAATTCACCATGTAAAAATACAGTTTTGACATCTAACTGCTCAAGCTCATAGTTATACATGGCAACAATACTAAGTAAAGTATGAATTGAGATTTCTTTAAATCTTGCTTCTTCATTAGAAGTAATACCTTCTTTTCTTTTGAAAATCCATTTGCAGCGGATATGCTTCTTTTCTTTTGGTAATTTCACCAACTCACAAGTGCCATTCTTTTCAAGAGATTCTATTTCATCATGCATGGCAGTTATCCATTTGTTGCAATGTTCTGAAGTAATGGCTTCCGTATAAGTTGAAGGTTCTTTGATACCTTCAATTTCTTCAGCAACGTTTAAAGCATAAGCAACAATATTTGCTTCTTCTATTAGTCTCTTGGGAGGATGAATGACCCTCCTAGGTCTATCAGTTGCTATAGAACGTTGTGGTTGGTGAGTAGGAGTAGGAGTAGAAGACTCTTGCTCAACTGATTGATTTTGATCAATAGAGTTTTCTTTTTTTTGGTGTATGTTCTAAGTCAACAGATTGCTCCACCTGCACACTTGTCTTTTGTTGACTCTCAACAGGAATATTAATAGGAGAATCTTTATGTAGCATAGCTGATTCATTAGATACTACATTTCTACTAATCACGACCTTTTTAGTTTCAGGACACCATAACTTATATCCTTTCACACTAGACTTGTAACCAAGAAAGATACATTTAATTGCCCTGGCCTCTAATTTTCCATTATCAACATGAGCATAAGCAGGGCAACCAAAAATTCTTAAATCTGAATAATTTGCTAGGGAGCCAGACCATACCTCAATAGGAGTCTTTTTATCAAGTGGAATAGAAGGTGACATGTTAATTAGATAACATGCAGTAGAAGCAGCTTCTGCCCAAAAACACTTAGATAATCCTGCGTTAGATAACATACAACGGGCCTTTGAAATAATGGTTCTGTTCATACGTTTAGCTACACCATTTTGTTGAGGTGTGTGAGAAACGGTGTAGTGTCTAACAATTCCTTCTAGTTTACAATATGAATTAAATTCATTTGAACAAAATTTCATACCATTATCTGTGCGAAGCTTTTTGACCTTCTTACCAGTCTGGTTTTCCACCATGACTTTCCATTATTTGAATGCAGAGAATGCTTCAGATTTAAGCTTCAAGAAATATGGCCAAACTCTTCTTGAATAATCATCAATAATTGTCAACATATAACGAGCACCTCCTAGTGATGCTTCTTGAGATGGTCCCCATAAATCAGCATGTACATACTCCAAAATGCCTTTTGTAGTATGTACTGAGGTGTTGAATTTCACCCTCTTGTGTTTGCCAAATATATAGTGTTCACAGAATTCCAGTTTGCCAACGCATTGGCCATCAAGCAATCCTCTTTTGCTTAATGTTGTTAAACCAAGTTCACTCATATGCCCAAGACGCATATGCCATAGATTAGTAGTATCAGAAATAGAAGATGAATTTGAAGTAACATTTGAATTACCTGTTACTGTTGTACCCCGAAGATGATATAGGTTTGCTGATTTGATATCGGCTTTCATGACAATCATAGCGCCTTTTGAAACCTTTAAAACTCCACCTTCATCGGAATATTTATACCCTTTAAGGTTAAGAGTACTTAAAGAAATAAGGTTTCTTTTCAAACCTGGAACGTGTCGAACATTAGAAAAAGTTCTGACAACACCATCAAACATCTTGATTTGAATTGAACTGATTCCAGTGACTTTATATGGTGCATTATCACCCATCAATACGGAGCCACCTTCTATAGGTTGATAATTTGTAAACCAGCTTATGTTTGGACTCATGTGAAAAGTACAAGCTGAGTCAAGAATCCATTCATCATTGGTTTTTAGGATTCCTACAAAAGCTACAAGAACATCTCCATTAGAATTATTTTCAGCAGCATAAGTAGCTTTTCCTTCATCATCTTGATTTGGTTTGGGGTTTTGATTAGCAGCTCTTTTCTCCTTGTTCTTCAACTTGTAACATTCAGAGATATCATGTCCTTCCTTTTTGCAATAGTTGCATGACCTGGAACGTCTGGATCTAGATTTGCTTCTGGAATTTCTTTTGTTCTTGCCTTTGGAATCATTCTTATCTGTTGGTCTGCCACGAACTGCCAGACTTTCTCCTTTAGAACTTGAACCTTCAGTGGATACCATATCTTTCATCTTTTCTTTTGCATGCAAAGCTTCATAAACTTCGTGAAGTGTTAAAGTATCACTACTATATAATATGGTATCTCTAAAGTTTGAATAAAAACTAGGCAAAGAACATAAAAGAATTAAACCTAAAGCGGCGACAGTACTTTCTTTCATAACTTCCTTGTGAGATCTTACTTGTCGAAAGATGATCCAGCAACGATCCACCTTCTTGCATCTTAAGCGAAAATAATTTTTGTTTAAGGTGCATCTTACTTGTGAGATATTTGGTCATACAAATTTGTTCCAATTTTAGCCATAAAGCGGCGGCAGTACTTTCTTTCATAACTTCCTGTAAAATATTGTTAGATAAATGAAGATGGATATGAGAGAGAGCCTTACGATCTTTACGATCCTTTTCTTCATCTGATCAAGACGCAGACATTTTGTCTCGGCCTAACAAAGCATCATCAAGGTCCAACTGAGCCAATACAGCTCGCATTTTTACTTGTCATAATGAAAATCTTGTATCTCGATCCAACAATGGAATATCGTATTTCAAAGTAGCCATGTCGATATAATACTTAATAAATTGAGAATGAGTATAGAAAATAACGTGGCTCTGATACCACTTGTTATGTATAATAATATCGACAATAAAATAAAATAAAAATAATACGATAAAGAAAAATAAATGTAGACACAATGATTTAACGTGGAAAAACCCTTTCGGGAAAAACCACGGGCACAACCGAGGATAATCACTATATGAGAAAAATGAGGAGGTTACAAGATTTGGAACTGAAAAATATATATCTCTCTTTTCTTTTTAATACATAGAGCCTCACAATATATCTATGTGTATATATATATATATATATATATATATATATATATATATATATATATATATATATATATATATATATATATATATATATATATATATATATATATATATATATATATATATATATATATATATATATATATATATATATATATATATATATATATATATATATATATATATATATATATATATATATATATATATATATATAACAGATTGTTTTGGACGACTTGAATTGCAAAATGAACATCCCTATTTATAGGGATGATCAGCCGAATAATGCCTTAAAGGTTGAAAAAGAATTGTGGGCGCCTGCAATTGCCGCAATTGAAGAATGAAAATTTTCTCGTCGTTCAAACTCCACGTGCAAAATACAATTTGAATTTTATGTTGATTACTATTCATGTGGGGCCCACATGAAAATAATTCATTTGGCTTTTTGCTTTTGAAGACAATTATTCACACTCACTCTAGCTGAATTCCTAGAGCAAATTAAAGAAAAAGCACATGTCTTAGAAACCTGCCAAGATGATCAAATAAAAGGATGGTTGACTTAATAAAAGTTGCAGCTGCTAAATAAGAGCATGATTAGATCGGGGATACTACTGAAGCCAAAGAGGAGGAGAAGAAGAAGAACGACGAAGAGGAAATGACCAAAAATCTAAAGGAAAACAATATAACTTCATAAAGGGATGAGTAGAGTAAAATTGAAGAGGCTAAGAAGATTGAATAGGAGAAAAAAAAAGAGTGCTAATAAGCCTTCTACGGCTTAAGAATCATGTTGAAAATTTAAAAAAGCGAAAACTCAAAGGTTTTCGGGTCCAAGATCTTTCGCTCAACAATAAACGAAAATATATAAATATTAAGTGCTAAAATGTAAAGGAACGACGCAGAAAATATAAGTGACTAGAAACGTAAAGTTGCGGAATATTAAAAAAGTCGTAAAGAACAAGTGCGGAAATTAAAAAACAATAATTTAAACGATATGCTGTAATTCGTATTTTTCATTAATAAACAAAAGGTGCTACATATTTGACGTTAAGCTCAAACACACTTTCTAGTCTAAAATGAATTACATGGAGATCTAGAATAAAAAGAAATGATAGAATAAAAGATAGAAGAATGAACAAAAGATATGGAGATCTGGAGTGTATAAAGAATGTTCTTGATGTTCTTGAGGTTGTTGGAGAGACTTTTCCAGCCCTTCCTCCAATTCCTTTAGACTACATTGGAGTGATAGTTTTTCTCACAATCTCTCAAGAATCTTAACTTTTACTCATGACACAAGACTCCTATTTATAGGAGGAGAAGACCTTTATGAGATCTCAAGTATAACTAATAATATTAAACTATTACAAAAGTATAGCTAGTCTACTTAGTCTAAGTCTTGAACTTCTGATCTTTGGTTGCTGGAGAACTTCCGTTGCTGGACGGATCAGAGAATAGTTGGTTCAGCAGCTGCTCGTCCGGCTCAATACTTCTGAATTATGATTTTCTGAACCAAGACTTGTAATATTCGGACCTAGCCAATACCGAAATCCAATGTTCGGATCCTACACTTCGGAACTTCCATTTTCGGTATGGTCTAAAGTATTTTCGGTATTAGCTTGATTTTCGATATATTCATTTTTGATTTTTGGTGTTGGGCCAATTTTGGAACCTTCATGAGTTTGGTGTTGATTTCGGTATAGCTTATACTGAACATTGAGTGGTCCTTGTGAATATCATGTTGCGGTTGGATTGTGAAGTCTTGGACTTGTGAATTTCTGACCCAAACTTGGATTCTCCAAGTTTGGTCCTAAACTGCTGGAATGTACCTCAGTTGCTGGAAATACCTCAAGCACTCAACATCTTCGGCATTTACATTAACAATATCCCCCTAAATGGTGATAGATGTTGAGTGTAATTCTTGAACAGTCCATGATTAGTTCCTCAATCTCATTACTGAATAAACACTCAATATTTCAGAGCATTTTACCAACAATATCCCCCTAAATAATTTGAAATGTTGAGGGTTGGGGTATCAAAAATTTGAAGTAAGGAAAATTTGAATGATAGGCTGAGTTGTATTGGGATCTTGGATCCCCCCAAGGTGTTAGAAAATTTTGAGAAAATCTTCTTGGTCATGAAATTTTATGAGGTAAAAGTGATTCGTGCTATGTGTTCAAAAATTTGAAAAATTTACAGAAATGAAAATTTTTAAAATTTCTTGCTGTTGCTGATATGTTGATGTTGTGCTGAATGAGCTGCTGTTACTTTGATTCCAACTGATGAAACTTTGAAATGATCAGCTCTTCCAAAACTTCTTAGTGCCAGGAGATGTGCAAACCTTCTTCATTAAGCGTGTTCAGACTTCTAGAGACTTGGCATTCGAATGCGACTTGGCACACGCTTATGTCGCCGCAAGAACTGAATCGTTACAGCCCCCCACTAAGAAATTGCTTTCTTTGATAAACAAACCCTTGACTTTAGTTCTGAAATCACTTGTCGGATCTGGATGCTGCCATGTGCTGATACCAACTGCTGAGTCTTGGGTGATCAGCAATTTGCTTTCATTGTCAGCAGTCATCTTGCTGAGTCTTGGCTTGCTGAAAGCTCTTATTTTCACCCAACTAAGGTGATGTCTCAATTTCAACTTCTCATCTTCACAGTTTTCTGATAATGCATTAAAAGTTGAATTTGTATCTCTTTCTTGTGATTTTGGGTTCATCGTTGGTCATCTCTCCACCCCCCCCCCCCCCCGTTTTTTTATTCCGAAAATTTTTTGATTAGTGTTGCTGATCAGAAATTTTCTGAATATTTTTTTAAATGTAATTTTCTGATCAGAAATTTCTGATGAGATTTTTGGATCAGAAATTTCTGATATAATTTTCTGATTAGGAACAGCGACGGACTTCTTGGGCAAAATATGGAATTTTTCTCAACCTAGGTGTTACAATGCATCCAAGTCTTGAAAAGGTAGAAGGTTGATACGTGGTTGGACTTTGGTGTTATGAAGCATCAAAACTTGATACAGAAATTCAAACTTCTGGTGGGAAAAGGAAGAAGTGATGTTACTGTTGAAGAATGGTGATGATGTCACTACTGAAAAGTGTGTGATGTCACCAGACAAAAATGCTAAAAATTTAAAAGTGTAGGAGAGAGTGATGAGTATGTTCTCAATGTGTTGACTTTAGGTGAAGGGAGACAAGAAAATAGATGTTTGAGCTGACACTTCTTTTTAAAAAGCAATTAATTTTTATATCCCCCTAAATATATAAAAATTCAAAAAATCATTGGGAATTAAAATCAACGTTTTTCAGCAGAAAATTTAACAATTTTATAGAAATTTTCAATAAATCCATTTTCGAACAAAGATAGCAAAGTAAATCACGATCGTAAATTTTGTTTTTAATCTCCAACAAAAACGATTTTTCGTCTAGAAACATATTAATGTTTAAACAACGAAAAATATTTTGTTTTACTTGTTCTTACGTATTTCAGTCATTTTCGACCTTTACGATTTTGTTTAAGTTTTTGCGGAAACGAAATTGAGCACGGTAGCATCCAACGGACCGATAGCGGGTTTTCAAAGTTTATAAAAACCTTATGGCCAGCTACTATGGCCTTGATACCAATTGTTGAAAATTTAAAAAAGCAAAAAACTCGAAGGTTTTCGGGTCCAAGATCTTTCGCTCAACAATAAACGAAAATATATAAATATTAAGTGGTAAAATGTAAAGGAACGATGCGGAAAATATAAATGACTAGAAACGTAAAGTTGCGGAATATTAAATAAGTCGTAAAGAACAAGTGCAGAAATTAAAAGACAATAATTTAAACGATATGATGTAATTCGTATTTTTCATTGATAAACAAAAGGTGTTACAGATTTAACGTTAAGCTCAAACACACTTTCTAGTCTAAAATGAATTATATGAAGATCTAGAATAGAAGAAAGGATAGAATAAAAGATAGAAGAATGAACAAAAGATATGGAGATCTGGAGTGTATAAAGGATGTTATTGATGTTCTTGAGGTTGCTGGAGAGAATTCTCCAGCCCCTCCTCCAATTCCTTTAGACTACATTGGAGTGATAGTTTTTCTCACAATTTCACGAGAATCTCAACTTTTACTCATGAACCAAGACTCCTATTTATAGGAGGAGAAGATCTCTATGAGATCTCAAGTACAACTAATAATATTAAACTATTACAAAAGTACAGCTAGTCTACTTAGTCTAAGTCTTGAACTTCTGATCTTTAGTTGCTGGAGAACTTCCGTTGCTGGACGGATCAGAGAATAGTTGGTTCAGCAGCTGTTGGTCATGCTCAATACTTTAGAATTATGATTTTCTGAACCAAGACTTGTAATATTCGGATCTAGCCAATACCGAAATCCAATGTTCGGATCCTACACCTCGGAACTTCCATTTTCGGTATGGTCTCAAGTATTTTCGGTATAGCTTGATTTTCGGTATATTCATCTGTGATTTTCGATGTTGGGCCAACTTCGGAACCTTCATGAGTTCGGTGTTCATTTCGGTATAGCTTATACTGAACATTGAGTGGTCCTTGTGAATATCGTGCTGCAGTTTGGATTGTGAAGTCTTGGACTTGTGAATTTTTGACCCAAACTTGGATTCTCCAAGTTTGGTCCTCAACTGCTGGAATGTACCTCAGTTGCTGGAAATACTTCAATCACTCAACATCTTCGGCATTTACATTAACAAATCAATAGATAATATGAGCAAATTTTCTATCATTTCTACTAAACATACTATAATCAAAAAGTCTGATTCTCCTATTAGTAGTCCCAACCAAAAGCATGTTACTGTTGAAAGATTCTTAATTTTCCCATTCAAAACATGCAAATGAACAAGCTGTTCCAATCTCTTCAGATGAACCAAAACTGGCACCTCAGTCCTCGATTCTGAAAAAGCAAAAGAACAAGAAAGTTGTTGTTACTCAAGAGAAGTTTCAGGCTCTTGATAAGAAATTCGATAATTTAATCTCTCTGTTTAAGGAACATATACCTTTAACTGCAAACACCTAAATTTGTCCCCAAGGAAGTTCTTGAAGCAACTCTACAGAAAGTGGATACGTAGAGTCCTGTAGATGCTGACAAATACCTTGAGTTGATGGATGACATGAGAAGAGAGATTGATAATACCAATATCAATGCTAGTTAGCTTGTTACTGACTATTGTTGGAGGTAAACAAAACCCATTGCAGCATAGAATTCAAAATTACCATATGTTGAACTGCAACATGGTGCTTATTGGTGTTTGTCATAAGCTATTTCATAATGCTTCTAATCTTCTTGCGAATTAAAACATAAAAATTAACACCATTCAAATTTCACTCCTGACCATCGTTGAAAATATTCAACAAGTTCCTAGAAACATGATTATTGATGAACCAAGCAAGAAAATTGCACTAATTTTGAAAGAATAGTACATAGGCCGGATTATTTGAAGGATTTAGCAAAGGAATATATATCAAGAGATTCCTCCTCTACAAATAAGGGAGAAGAGGAAAGACTGTTTCAGAAGAGCTGTATTTTGATAATGAGAAAGCCAAAGCCTCTCCCGCTCCTAATAAAGAAACTCCTACCATATTCTTCTTTCCACGATGAATCGGTATAAGAATAAATTATGTGTATGATACTGATAATCGGGAGACTCATGAGACCTCTACTGCAAAAGGAAAGCCTTCAATTCCATTATATTTAGCCAAAAAAGTTGACCTTATGGATTTTGTGACAATTGCTCCTTCTTCATCAAAGGATGTCCTTCAGACAACACATGCTCTTGTAATACCAAATAGAAATGAAATAGCTGCTAACGATTCGAAAATAATTCCCTTTGCTTTATAAACAATGGCTCTTTATCATGTAGAAGAAGTAGACCAAAAAATACAACAAAAAGTTATTGAATTAAATTCCAGAATAATACATAAACAATAGCTGGCCAAATAGATTACTAAAACTCCTGTCATCTCTCTAAACTAGTATAGGAGTATGAGTTATGGAATCAGAAGATAAGGAGACCCACAGAAGCAAACTATGCTCCTAGATATTCTTTTTCAACTCTTGAGTCACTAGATTTCGAATTGTAAATTATAAACTCCCCCAACCTCAATATTGGCCAATGTACAACTCTATGTATCAAACTTTACCATCCGAAGAGCTCAAATAGAAAAAAATAAAGAGATTAGAAAGTTACATTTAATCTTAAATCCAAGAAAATCCAGTTTAGAAACGTAGGGATGTTACAAGAAATCTTATAGTTAAATAACAAACATTTCACAAGTGTTGATGCTTTGAGTACTTTTCCAACGAAGTTATCGAATGAAATACAATGCTACTTAGGCAGACTTCGCTGATATGAACCCTGCTAATATTTTATCAATTTGGGATAAGACTGGCAGCAAGAGTTGACACTGATATAAGGAGAAAACATTTGTAATTGGATATTAAACACAAGTTGGGGCTAGCCCACTTGGCTAACAAGGAGTGTTACTAACATGGAGGTCCAAGGTTCAAACCCTGGCACTAACATAACCAGGAGTAATTTAGGAGTAGGATAGATTTACCGTTCTAAAAAAAAAATTGGCTATTAAACACTTTGTCGAATGTCTTGTATACGACTTTGGTTCAATAGACAAGGAATTTAACAAAAAATTTTGAGCTCCTCGCGAAAAAATCAGTTAGTAGTTTATAACATTTAACAGATGAAATATGGAGCCACTTATTTACTGATCGAGGTATCATTTATAAAAGTGTCGATGATTCAAAGAAATATTTCATTAGGTTAAATTAGAAACACTTGTGGGCGAGTGATTCTATAAGTAGCTTCATATATGTTTTTATTCGAACAAAACACAGCTCAAAAGATCTAACGCATTCAAATGATGATGAACTCTTTTGATTTTTTGCTGTCAAAAAGTTTTGTAAGAAGGTACTTGCTAGACTATCATTGGTAGAGCAACTATGCTTATGGCCATCTGGGGAAGATTGTTGGAACCCATGAAGAAGTATACAAGCATAGTCTGCGGATAACAAACATTTTTTTATCTACAAAGTACGGATCAACAGAGATCCATCAGCTCGAGTTCATCAGCAACGCTTGGGTCAACAGTGCATCCGGACAGCAGTCAAACCAAGTAAAGTTATCTTCTGTCTTTATTATCTTATGTACTTGTCAACTATTTATATTATATTTGAAGTTCCTATTTATAGGCATGTATGTTTGTTTCAATATACCATGTATTTTATAATGTTCTTCCCATTTCCATAGGCATGTCCTTATACTTTATATAATATTGTAACACTTGAAATTTCCATGAAAATAGGTGAGCTTTCTATCAATTAAAAATTATTGAGAGTTTAGTTCCTCAATATCATTTCTATCTCTCTTGTCCTTATTTCGTTGTTATACAAGTATGATTATTATAATCTCTTATCTTGTATTCCATATGTCATATACTATTGTGGACCTTAAATTGATCACGACAAAGGAAGATATCTCTCGGTAAGCAATGAATTCATAACTAGCACAATAGGTCTCAGGAATCTCATTCCATGTGTCATAACTAACTCGTTTAGGTGAAGGATGAAGGGTACAGATGATTTGATATTGGTGATACCATAGGGTTTTTTATTAGTAGTGGGAGGGGGTTTTCAACATTGATTGAATAGGGTAGAAGATACAATTGTGTTTTAGAGTAGAGGTAGAAGAGGATAAGTCGTCGTTAAGCTGAAAAATGCGACATTAATGAGCTGGCGAGATAGAGAGAATTGTGTGTTAACAAAATTCATTTTTATTTTTATAATAGTTTAAGGTGTTTAGTCTAATTTTCTACCATATTGTTTATTATGTAATACCCTGTATAAATTTAAATATATCATCGGACCATCTAATATATGGTGGGATCATAATTTAAAATTCCACTACAATTATATATATATATATATATATATATATATATATATATATATATATATATATATATATATATATATATATATATATATATATATATATATATAACTAAAAAAAATCCAAAAATATAGATTTCATTTTAGGGTGCAACTGGTTAAAGAATAAGTCTAAAATTTTAAAAACCCTCCATGTTTATGTCCTAAAACTTTAAATAGGGAAAAACCAAAATTAGAAAATTGATCGGAACCCGCCCTCTTCTTTCATTACGCCTAATCTAAATCGGTGGCTGCTCCGTCGTCGCTCGTCCGCCGCCTCCTCTAATTGTTACACTGTATGGTTCTAGGACTATATATTCGTGTGATTATCGGCTCTACACTGGTGCAGTTTTTAGGGATCTATACTCGTGCGATTCTTGACTCTACACTAGTGATATTCTAGGGCTCTAAATTGGTGTGATTCTCGACTTTAACGTGTATGTTAAACATTTTCTGTTCTTCTCTCAATGTCAACCATTTTGTTTGACAATTTTAATGCTACACATGTTGGTATTGGGTTTATAGATTTATTAAAAATAATAATAGTAAAAAGACTGTGTTGCATATTATAGAACAAGGATGCATACTTGAATTAGATATTGGGCTGACTTGCATAAAAGAATCCAATTGTAAAAATGAAAAATGGGGTGTATAGCTACATAATAGAATCCGGATGTATAAAAAAGAGCACAGGTATATAGATACACGTAGCAATGTAGGCTTGGGAAAAAACCCCGCTTTTATTTGTAGGAATCGGAGTTTATTACAATGATATGAGCCGATTCTTAAATCGGGCTCTTTTTTATTTTCCTATATATGACTCGCTTACAAAGAACTTTGTTGCAAAACCGGATTACATTAAGCTTTTAAGTTTTAACCGGGTTTTTTTAATCTTTTTGAGGGAGATGTTTCGAGAGAATAATTATATATAAATGTAATTTCTCACATCTCAATGATTAAACTTATCTTTTTAATTGAACCATTCAAATATTCTAACTTGACTAGCAAAACACTCTTAATACATGAATCCTTCGAAAATTAACTATAAACGAAAACATTAAAAATTTATTAAATGACCCCTATTCATATCAAGTTACATTCATGTCGTGCTTATTACAATTACATTTATTTAATCACAATAGTTATTTTATATCTACGATAAAAAGTACATGAAATACATTAAGAATTAAAATACAGGTGTAGTTGTTGATGTGGTGGTGGGGACAGACTGCACATGTCTTAACCGAGCATGGAGATCACTTTCTCGATCTATGTCTCTGTACTCGTCGAACGTACCATTCTACACATACATCTCATCATTTTTGTGTTTCCCCACACCCATCACACTTGGATCTTGGTGGGCCAGTTCATGTTTGATTAATAACAAGAAAAAAGAGTAAACCTTACAAATACGAGAAAATAATAAGGGTTTTTGACCTAAATGGGTAATTATGTTTCCAAAGTGTATAAATTTAGTCACTTAAGTTTTTTTTTTGTAAAATACATCACTTATGTTTTAAAAACCTGCTGATCTCATCCTTATGACCGGCTAACATAGGTAACGTGAGGTTTTTGACCTATATGGGTAACTATGTTTCCAAAGTGTACAAATTTAGTCACTTAAGTTTTTTTTACATTTTAATTTCTATTTTTTCCTAATTGCCTTTCATCTTTTCCTTTTATTTCCTTTTTTAAATAAACTATTTAAAGATTTTTTTTATTTTTATACAATTTTTTATATATTTTACATTTTTTTAGTCTTTTCTTTTTTTTCGTTTTCATTTTCCTTTAAGTTTTTTTTCCTTCTTTTAATACATTATTTGAAGATTTTTATTTTTATACAAATTTTATTATATTTTATCTTTTCAGTTTCTTTTTTATTTTTCTTTTTTTTCCTTTTTTCCTTTTTTTCTTTTAGTTTCTATTTTTTAATACATTATTTAAATATTTTTTATTTTATACCAATTTTATTGTATTTTACCTTTTTTTTAGTTTTTTTCCTTTTTTTTCTTTTTTGTTTTCATTTTTTTAGTTTATTTTTCCTTCTTTTTAATACATTATTTAAAGATTTTTATTTATATACCCTTTTTATTATATTTTTTTTCTTTCTAGTTAATTTAGATTTAAATTTATTTTTATATTATTATTAAATAAGAAAAGCTTCCACCATTACTACCACAATGTACCGCCATTACCACCATCGTCTGTTACCACTGTCTGCCACCTTCGCCATCGTCTTCTTCCTCCCGCAGCACCGTGAGTTCATCTTTATTTTGTCTTTCATATCAATAAAACTTATTAAACTTATGGAATACAATTTACAATACCTATTAAAAACTTTAACGTGTTATATTTAATCCACGTCCTCGTTGCATGTGCTAACCTCGTTGCCTATGTATTATTTTAACGAATAACATTACTGAAAAGATTGAGTCGTAATTTTTATAATAACACCAATACTTAATATTATTGGTCTAATATAATCTGGATACCGATAAAAATTACCACTAAAATAAAAGATTTAATTGAAATTACCAACTTTTTGTTTTTCGGAAAAATAATTTCTGTCTTAGAATTGGTTTTGTTCAGACATTCTGGACTAATTTATGTCAAAATAAAAAAAATATTGTGACTTGGAGAATTTTCCACGCTTATAATTTATATTTTTTAATTCTTTTTTCTTTTTCTTTTACTTTATTTTTTCATTTTGTTAATACATTATTTAAAACTCGTCAAACTGATGGAACACAATTTGTAGTACCTATTAAAAACTTTGATCAGACTAATTTATTTATCGATGTTGCTGACAGCAACGAGGTTAGCACAGGCAACGAGGACGTGGATTAAATATAACACGTTAAAGTTTTTAATAGGTATTGTAAATTGAATTCCATAAGTTTAATAAGTTTTATTGATATGAAAGACAAAATAAAGATGAACTCACGGTGCTGCGGGAGGAAGAAGACGACGGCGAAGGTGGCAGACAGTGGTAACAGACGATGGTGGTAATGGCGGTACATGGTGGTAGTAATGGTGGAAGCTTTTCTTATTTAATAATAATATGAAAATAAATTTAAATCTAAATTAACTAGAAAGAAAAAAAATATAATAAAAAGGTATATAAATAAAAATCTTTAAATAATGTATTAAAAAGAAGGAAAAATAAACTAAAAAAATGAAAACAAAAAAGAAAAAAAAGGAAAAAAACTAAAAAAAAGGTAAAATACAATAAAATTGGTATAAAATAAAAAATATTTAATTAATGTATTAAAAAGTAGAAACTAAAAAAAAAAGAAAAAAGAAAAAGAAAAATAAAAATAAAAAAGAAACTGAAAAGATAAATTATAATAAAATTTGTATAAAAATAAAAATCTTCAAATAATGTATTAAAAGAAGGAAAAAAAAACTTAAAGAAAAATGAAAACGAAAAAAAAAGGGAAAAGACTAAAAAAATGTAAAATATATAAAAAATGGTATAAAAAATCTTTAAATAGTTTATTTAAAAAAGAAAATAAAAGAAAAAAATGAAAGGCAATTAGGAAAAAATAGAAATTAAAATGTAAAAAAAACTTAAGTGACTAAATTTGTACACTTTGGAAACATAGTTACCCATATAGGTCAAAACCCCACGTTACCCATGTTAGCCGGTCATAAGGATGAGATCAGCAGGTTTTTAAAACATAAGTGATGTATTTTACAAAAAAAAAAACTTAAGTGACTAAATTTGTACACTTTAGAAACATAGTTACCCATATAGGTCAAAAACCCAAATAATAAAACTTACCATATTAAATGATATAGTCATATAAAATATAAAAGGCAAAATTACATTGTAACCCATCGAACTTTCAGCTCTTGTTTAAAAGGTCCCTTTTCTTTTTTTCTTGCGTTCTAAAGGAGTGAATTTTATCTTAACCGGTTAATATGGTCCCTTGACCTTCTATAATAAGTTACCCTGCAACATGCTTATACCAATGCAACAAAATCTTGTACTCCATATCCATCGACTGAAATGGAACTCGATCGCTTGTCTCTCTTTCTCTTCTCTTGTATTTCAAACGACATTAGTCAACATGCTTTTGCACATACGTATTGAAATAGACTCGATTAATATCAAGTAGAAGTTACCATGGAGGCGATTGAAAATGTTCCCATTCGACATGAATTTCTGCAGCCTGGATCAAGATCCCAACTGCATCTGTATCCTGGAACTCCAGTATCAGAATCGATCCAATAACTATTCGTTTGGCAAGCCTTTGTCCTGGTCTTGAAATTGGGGTCCATAAAATTGGACACTCCACGAAATGTAAACTGGTCTTGTTCGCTCATAAACGAGCAAGAACAAGTATTAAAAGACTAGATGATCTTCGTGTGGTTTGAGGCCACGCTAGCAATGGAAATAGAGTAGTAACTTGATTCCCTTTGGTATCGAGATTTGACAGCAACACGTCCCGTTCACGACTTCCTCAGGTTGAGTACACGATGAAGCCGCTGGTGAAGTTTGCTTATAGAGGGCCCTAAAACACGGCCATGTCATCACATCCGATTAAAGTGAATTGATTTCGTTGTGAAAACGTGAAGGGTGATGTCCAGCCGAGGTTTGTGGTGATGGGAACGTATTCGGTGACGATTCCAAATTGGTTGTAACAAGTGCTTGCGACTTTGTTAGCAACTCGAAAAGTAGAGTCGAAGATTTCAAGGATTGAGAGACCACCGATGAAGGGTTTGGGTGGTGAGAACGAAGGTGAGAACGAAGGGCATGCGCTGGACAGAGAGGTGTACCGGTTTACTACTTAACTTTTGAAGAGATGGTGTTTTTGATACTAATTTTAATAATTTGGTGACCTTGACGGCTAAAAAACATATAAGGGACCTTTTAAACCAAGAGCTAAAAGTTCAATGGACTACATTGTAATTTTGCCAGTATAAAATAATCATGTTATTCATGAATTACCTTAAAGGATCACTTATTTGTTAATGAAAATTATTGTGGAATAACGTCATAATGCAAAACATTTTTTCTAAATAAAATTGTTGTGAAGTATCTACATTTCTAACTATTTGCTCACCAAATATATAATGAATATTCTATTATTTAAGTATATTCGATAAAATTAGTTGTTACTTGGTAACGGGAGTCGTGAGCTGAAAATTTTAGTTTTTATTTATGCATAAATGTTAGACAAAAGATGTTGTAATCTTTTAAAATTTATAAAACGTAAAAGCTATATTAAAAACTGAAAACATTATAAAACTTCTTGAAATAGCTATTGAATTATGAGCTTTTTTTATTCAAAATAAAAGCTTTGAGTTCGTATTCTCAAACGAAGTTTTTGTAGTTTGAGTACTTTTCGAAAAACTAAAAGCCCCTAAAATGTCCGAAAAACAAAATGTCGAACATATTCTTAAAGTATGTTTGGCAAACTCTTTTTTTATGTAAAAAGTTTGGCAAAAATAACCGCCATAAAACATAAAAGCTAGAATCTTCAAAAAGTCCCACAAAAGCTATTTGAACTACGTTGAGTGTGATCCAAAGTTTGGACGAAAACCAAATTGAAGTTTTTTACAAAACAAAGACTGAATTGAATATATATATATATATATATATATATATATATATATATATATATATATATATATATATATATATATATATATATATATATATATATATATATATATATATATATATATATAACAAAAGATATACTATCTTGCATCAAGATGCTCACTGCTCACATATAGTTTTGCTCATAGAGCTACGTCTTGAAACATCAATAATAAAACATTTGTAAGCTTTAAGCTTAGTGAGCAACATCCAGATAGATTAAAGCAGTTTAAGATATGTTAACCACCAAATAATAATATACACCATGATTTAAATAACTATAATACTAAGGTTCTCGAACACACCATGCCAATTTAAAAGCAAAGGAGTTTACACTAACTCACGAATATCACTATTTAGTCAAAGGCTATACACCAGCCTATTGAGACTCTTCATTAGTCTCGTTATAAATAAACTATATTAAATAGGCTATTCGCCCGCCGAATTCACCGATAAGGCAAGAAAAGACTTCACACCTATCCCTTTGTTTATCACCAATACTTTTAAGATTTGTCCACCCTTGAAATAAATATTGTTCCCACAATTTACTTGACGAATTACTATGAATCTAAATCTAACATACTAAAGGTAAAAGCACCAAAACCATAGAGTTACTCACCTCAGTTCCAAAATGAAGAAGTTAGCTTCAATTGGTGCTTCACGGTTTCCCTTGAGCTTCCTTAACTATAAGGATATTGAATTTAAACTCCATTTAGTCATACAATATAACTCCACCCTATATACATAATTAAGTTCTTCAACAGAGCCTGTATAGGGGAGTTAGTGCGCTAACCTTCATAGTTAGTGCCGCTAACTACGAACAGCTCGATACCCTTAGCGATTTTTTAGCAAAAATCCCTTAATTTACAACCTTTTACTAATTTTTACAATTCAGCCATACAAGGTTTCAGAATTCTTCACTCAATTCAGTCATAAACCTATAACCTAATATTTACTACTTCTTACTTAACCACAATTTCATCAATTTATGCAATTTTAACAAAATCTAAACATAGAAAAGATTACTCACCTTGATTTCCTTGTGTTTTGCACTGATCCTTGTAGAATTCCACCTTAGATGTAGATTTTGATTAATTTCACCCTTTATAGCCCTTTTAATTTATCTCTCACATTTTCTATGTTTTCTCCCCAAAATGACAGACTAAAACACTTAATGGAAAGTGTTGTCATCTTATGTTAGCCCCGCCAACACTCACCTTAGCGTCGCTAATTGCCATCTAGCATTGCTAATGTATTTCATAGCGTCGTTAAACCCAAAAATCCCACTTAACACCATATGACAACCTACTTTCATTAGCATCACTATCCTTATAAGAGATAGAGGCGCTAAATCTCTTGTTAAGACATTTTTTCCTAACTTTTCATTCATCATTCCTTTTTTGTTCAATTCGTTCACCACTTCAAATATACTTCATAGTAAACTATTCAATATCAATTCCATTCAAAATGTATCACTAAAACATCACTATTTCAAAGAATTAATCAAGTTTCTACATACATCATATTTACTTGTATTTAAATTCCTACCACTTAAAGCATAGACTTTCCAATTATACAATTCGCCATACCACCATGTTAAATTAAATATACATACTTGATTTAGTGAGATTACAGATGTCCTCTTCGAGGATCAAATTATGAATGCCCTCAAACGTGAGTTTCTGCATACCTGATGCAGTGTTGACCGTAGTCACCATACCTAACCACCTCTCTAGAAGCAAAGATAACAATAACAACTCATGGACTTCATCTTCAAAGCCAATATCAACCAATATAAATCTCGATATGTTTGAATTGAACTCATTAATATGGTCGGTCACAGACCCACCTTCTTTCATCTTCGTGTTGACCAACTACCTGATCAAGAACACCGTATTAGCAGCTGAGGGCTTCTCGTATATGTTAGACAATGCCTTGATTATGCCCAATGTTGTCTTCTCATTAACAATGTTGTAAGTAATTTTCTTTGCCAATTGACAACCGGACGACTCCAACGGTCTGTCGAACTTACAAATCCCATTCCTCCTACTTCATACCTTCAGGTTTATCATCGATCAAGGACACGTGTAGCTTCTTTTGGTAAAAGTAATCTTCTATCTGCATTCTCCAAAAGCCAAAATCGTGAACTTCAAACCTATCAATCTTAATCTTCCCTTCTCTAGCCACATCTCTAATAACAATTTTTTAGGACTAAGGACTTTGCCTAGGTGCACTTGCTACACGATTTAACCAAGGTTAATGAAAACATCAAGAATACCACAACCAAAATAAAGAGAAACAGGATTTATTTGGTTTACTCAATCTGGACTAATCGAGCTACGTCTACTGTAGGAACTAGAGAGTATTTATTTTTGAGTTTGAATGTTAAACAATCTATACAAATATTTACTACACACACTCTTTCTCTCTTTATTTGGCTCACACTCTTTACATTGTCATTGTTACAGCCAAGATCGATATATATATATATATATATATATATATATATATATATATATATATATATATATATATATATATATATATATATATATATATATATATATATACTGCGCAAGGAAGATCTTCTGAGATGATGGTAAATCATCTAGCTTCATACTTCTTCAACAGGACAGCTGAGATGATGCCAACTTTCTGTGAGCAATAGACATGGGTACTTGTGCCAAGGAGACACTTCGCCTGAAGTAGATTCTTCTATCTTTCAACATCTCTACTCTCCATATCTAACCCATGTGAAGTCTCCACTACAAAGTCCAAAACAGAGTGAGGATAGTCTCGGTCCTGTTGATCTTCAATTCAGACCGAACTGCTCATCTCCTAAAATAATATGACAACAGGGTGTGAATGCATCCGACTCGAGATACTACTTTGCATCTATCGATCGTGCTTCGATTCGTCCTACCGAGTCGAAGAACATTCCTCGGCCGATGATACTGATTCGACCAAAGCGCAACCTTCAAATATGTACTGGCAGTCTCGCCTCGGATGCAGGTTGCTTCAGTCTGCTGATATTCTTCGACTGCAATGTGTTCCTCGGCTCAGATTAAACTCCACATAGTTAACACAACGGACTTACAAAATGATCAGTGACAGACTTCAAAGTGATCAACAATAGACTTCCAAATGATAATCAACGACCTTGTGTATTTTCACCTTTCTCTCTCCCTGTTATTTAAATCTACAAATTTGATACATGTGAAATAGAATATGAGATCTCCAAATCGATGTGAAGAACAATTAGCCAAAAGAAAAATAAGAGATATAATGGATTTGATTTTATGCCTTTTTGGAGCATTGTTTTTAGAAGAAGAACAATAATGAGAAGAACAGTAGATCTTGACAAAAATTATGAGATTAGTTTTTGTTTAGATGTTGAAATTATCAAAGTACCTATGTAATCCTTATAAAATGTTGACAAAACTTAATATTTTCATCTAATAACAAGTTTGCCACATTGTAATATTACATTAGATCAATATAAAATAAGCAGCTTATATTCATTCTCTCATTCTCAATTTTTTTCATTCTCGATTGAACTTAGTCCATATATATATATATATATATATATATATATATATATATATATATATATATATATATATATATATATATATATATATATATATATATATATATATATATATATATATATATATATATATATATATATATATATATATATATATATATATATATATATATATATGGAAGGGTTCAAATAAGAACCACTAAAATGTTGAGAACCGTGAGAACCACTTATTCGCAGTTTAAAAAAAAATTTATGTTATTGTATTCACGGTTTAATAACTACAAAATTTTATTATATTGTGAATATTGTAAAACATATTTAAAAAATAAGAAAATTTATTAAGTTTGATGTATTTTCACAAAATAAACAAGTGTGAAAAAACAAAAAAACGGAAAAAAAAACATAATTCTTAATGTGTGAATATCGGTTCTCACGGTTCTTAACCTTTTAGTGGTTCTCATTTGAACATATATATATATATATATATATATATATATATATATATATATATATATATATATATATATATATATATATATATATATATATATATATATATATATATATATATATATATATATATATATATATATATATATATATAAGTTCAAATGAGAATCTAAAATAATAAGAGAACCTAATAAGCCGTTTTATGAACTTCTTTTCTATATTACATTTAAAAAAAACAGTCCTAATATTTTTTCTTATCATGCAATTAGAAGAATATAAAAAAATTCAAAAATAAAATATTTTTTGTATTCAGATATGCAAATGTAAAAAAACACATATACATATACATATGCATATAAAAAAGTTCCTTTTTTAATATTGTTTTAATTCCTTTAATCGCAAATAAACAAATATTGGGGTATATATGTGTGTGTATTTGTGTGTATGTATGTTTGTGCGAATGAGAGTTGTCCTAAAATTTCTATTATTCTAATTCGTTGGAGCAAGAGCTTCGAATTATAGAATGCATACTTTATTACATTAAATCATTGATCACATAAAAAGTTGAATCACAAGATAATCGTCTCTTGCACAGTTGCACTCCATTATTTTTCACTTTGTTCTATCCATTAATGGATTAAAAAAAAAATGATAAGCATGATTCACGGGTTGTATCATGAGGAAAATGACAGAGACCAACTACAATTAATTTGACAAATTTGGATAATGATGACAAATAGCCGCACTTCGAATTAATCTAAATATTTCTTTCAAAGTTTTTAGGGTTATTTTGGCCTTTTTACCATAAATACAATATTAATCCATATTTAATTTGAGTTGCCTAGTGTGATGTTATCTTCGCCATACAAAATCTTTTGCATTTGAAGGTGGCTTTAATGATGATGTTGGGTTTGTTTTTCCGTACTAGTGAGAACCACAAGTGAAAAAAGACTTATTTTTTTCGGACGGCAGAGAATTTTATTAAAAGCACGGGGTATTAGCAAGAAACTAGACTCAAAGCATCAAATATATATTAGAAGTATTTACAAGTTGGGTTTAGTCCACTTGGCTAACAAGGTGATATACTAACAAGGAGGTCATGGGTTCAAACTCTGACACTAACATAACAATGAGTAGTTTAGGAGTAGGAGTAGGATAGATTTACCGTTCAAAAAAAAAAAAAAAAATAGAAGTATTTATTTTATAATGGAAAACCACGCCAGGAGTCCCAAATCAACCGAGACAATTTCGCTTAGTTTTTCACTCATAAAAATAAGTTTGCCTTTATGTACTAAGATTCAGTTTTGGATAAAAACCTGTCATTTTTTTAAAATGCTTATTATTACTTTCACGTCAAATGAACCAACATGTCGAATTATGAGGCTGAAGAGAATGGTTGCCTATGAGACCATCGTCATCGTGTGCCACGTAGGATCCACGTAGGATGCCTACGAAATGGATTTCCTATGCCTACGAAATGGAATGGATGCCTATGAAAATTTAAAAAATAAAAAAAAAATTTAATTGACCCAGCTTTCACTTTCATGCCGCTCGAAACTCAGCTACGCAAACATGCCGCTGAAACCCTTGCCGATGGGATGCCGCTATGGAGGTATGATACATGCCGGCGGCATGCATGTCCAGCTAGGATGCCGGCGGCATCACAAGGACCATTCCGTCTAGCCTCATGCCAAAAAGATAAACTATGATCATTTCCTGGAATGCATTTATATTCACCACTCAAATCAATATTTATTTTTTCTAACTCTCCTTCAATTCTATTAATATATTTCTTTTCATATTAGGTTATAAACTCGTGTGTTACACGGTTGACATATAAAAAGAAATGAATAATTAAGAAAGTTTTTATTAACATGTGTGCATATGTACGCCTATCAAAAGATTTGGTCGTTGACAATGATCTTGGATTTTAAAAAATGGTATATGTATAGCATAAATAATTTTATATTTATCTTTTTTCTATATTATAAAATACTACAATTCTTTTTGAGTTTTTGATAATAGTAGTTATTAGTTACAAGATCTATTTACCAAATGAGACGTCAGTAAGTGATCGTCAAAACTTAAAACAATCCGTTGAGTTTTTCATAATGATTATCAGTTATTTGTTAATGGAGATACAATAAAAGTTTCACTCGAAAAACAATTTTGTCGTTTGAGAAATTAACTTAATTGTATTTTAGTACATGATTATCACATACATTTCAAGCAACACAACTCAATAACAATCCGTTTTAGGCATTAAATCTTAATATTTTACGTAAAATAAAAAATAATCTAGATTTTATCATGTAACAAAACAAAATATGTGTAAAACTAACAAAAATACAATAAATAAATACATTTAAAGGTTTTATATATAGTTGAAACGAAATACGCATTGTACACGTAAAATGAAATAAAAATTGTGTTTCTTTTATATGCTAAATGAAAGGTGTAAATGACAATAAATAACCTTTTTACTTGTATGTTGGGCATTATTATTTAATAAAACGATTATGGTTTGCCACATGTTTTGAATAAGTAGCTTTAAAGCAAAACTCGATTTTTGAAAACTTTCACTTTTGTTTGTGATTTTGTACAATTTGACCAAGCCATTGACATGTCCACTTAAGTGACCAAGAGTTGCCCGATAACCTGTTCAGGTTGGCAGCTATGAGATAAGTACCTGAGTACCTGAGCTTGTTCCGACAGCTTTAAAGAAAACATTATTATGTTATTGAAGTGTAATAGGGACATTCAACAATAGACTCATTATTAAGGAACTCACAATAACATAGAATGGAGGATTCACAAGTTGTGATTGTTAGGTAGATTATTTAAAGTACAATGCTTCCATAAATAAAATTTGGATGTACAACATTATAGTAGAAAGAAATGAAAGTAGGATGCTATAATTAGAAAATGAACGAAAGTACATTGTTATTTCTTGCATTTGTACCTTTATAAAAAAAATTTGCATAAGGAAGAGATAATAGTTTTTCTTTGTCCAAACAAACATTCTCACAGTTCTTTTATAGCAAAACATCAAGCTAAATCACCTTGTATGTTTTGTGAATTTGACAAAACATAAGTTAAAAGAAAAAATAATATCAACAAATCAATCATATTCAAGAAACGAAATAAGAATAAAGAGCTCATAAAATCAATAACTTCGGTATTTACCTAAAACTATTCATCTGATAGCTCTCATGCCCTAACATCTTGCCAAAAATCAGATGTTGCAATTTTGGTGCTCTTCTTCCCGGGAGTTCTCTAACACATTTAACGACCCAGTTAGTCCATACTCTTTTAATAACCAAAAAACTTGTTAGCATTTGATAGGCAAAACTATATAAGTATGTTACTCTTGTGTAATAAAAATAACTTGCATTGCTCATATTGGTAGCCAAAATAAAGTACGTTGATATTTTATACATGAAGAACGACTAAAATCATGATCAATAAACTTTGATTTAAAAAACAAAAAAGTTAAAAATAATAAAACCTCGTTGAAACAAAAAAAAATTAAGTAGTATGAACAATCACATGGTTCAAATGATCAAATGCTAAAATAGAATCCTCCTGATCAAATTGATATTATTTAACAATCATAATCAAGATCAATGAACATATGAGAACGTTATAAAAACATCACGTGCAGAAAGAAGCCCCAAAAGGCCAAAATTGATTAAATAAAGTGAAAGAAAGAGACTCAAGGAAGAACAACTACCTGAAAAGATGCTTACCAGTTCAAATTTTCTTTTCAAAATTTCTACTCAAACCAAGGTTTGTAAACATGATGGAAAATAAAAACAAACTCGAGCCTATCAAAGAACTTTTACCCAATAACTTATTGCAAGAAAACCATAAACCCTAATTTGAATTCTATATTATATAAAATAGTTGGGATTTCTTTCTTGATTTCTATTAAATTCAACAAATTTAAACAACTAATAAGGTGTAACAAAAGATGGATGTACCTGGTTACAGACCATTATGTGCAACCGCATCAATAAATTTCTATATCGAGAGAGAACTAGAGCATTTGAGTTGCATATATTTGAAATTGAACGACAATTTAAAATGTGCTAGGGTTTAGAGAGAGAGAGAGAGAGAGAGAGAGAATACCAATATGTGTTGCTCTATCCATCCCTTCGTGTGAAGAATTCCTCAATTCTGTTATGTTCCAGCCTCAATCTTTGAAGCCACCAAGCCACCATTGTTGACAAAGCCTAAGGTGGAAAATTCTTATTTTCATATGGTGAACACATTTAAAAAGGCTGCATAAAAGATGGCTGCCATGACTATAAAAGGAGCCCCAACCTCAGTTGTAAATGCATCCAAAAACACACCACAAACATATAGAGTTAGAGAGAAACACTTAGAGTGTAAGTGTTAGAGAAAGGGTTGGTTTTTTGTAATAGTCGAGTGTGAGAGTTGCTCCTCCTATTGTAATTCTGTTCTAGTGTTGAATAGAAGAGTTTTCCGATCCTAACAAGTGGTATCAGAGCCTCGTTTCGGTACCGATCGTTTTTTGGTCGAAATTGTTTTTCTTCAAAATTGATTTCCGGGCACACCATTGTAAAGTACTCGTTCCCACGATTCCGAAAATATATTTTTCGGAATTTTTCGACCACCGGAAGACCTCCAAAAGTCCGGTCAAAGGTTTGCCGGAATAGTTGTCGGAAAAACCAGTTCGCCGGAAAACTCGCCGGAGAAGACGATCGGAGAAGACGACACTGTAGCGACACTGTAGCAACACTGTAGCAAGTTTCAGAAAACTGCATTTTGGCCCCCTGAAATTCCAGAAAGTTGCAAACAGGTCCCTCTAATTCTATAAAACTCCGTTTTGGTCCCAGTTTTTTTCTGAAAGTTACAATTTTGGTCTTTATACTTCTGAAAAGTTTTAGAAAGGTCCCTATATTTCAAAACCTTCCAGTTTGGTCCCTGTAATTCCACAAATTACAGATTGGCCCCTATACTTCTTAAACATTTCAAATTGGCCCATAATTTTTTCAGAAGTTCATTTTAGTCTGAAAAAATATATCCCACCTATTTCGACCCTTTCGGAAATAACCGTGATCTCGGTTTTGCCTAATTCCATCCCAAAATTTCACAAAACGCAAACTTCGAAGTCTTTCTCATGGAATCTACAAGTTCGGATATAATGGTCCGACTTACGCCCACAAATTATAATATGTGGAAGCCGAGGATGGAAGATTTGTTGAATCTAAAGGATCTAGCAGAACCTTTAGAAACCAAGGGCGTAAAACCTGAAAAGACAACAGTCGACGTCTGGACGAGAATGAATAAGAAAACTGTGGCACAAATTCGACAATGGATTGACCACAGTGTTTTTCATCATGTTTCTCAAGAAACAGATGCATACAAACTCTGGGAAAAGCTTGAAAGTATGTATCAAGCAAAGACTGCACGCAACAAGACCCTACTAATGAGGCGCCTGGTAAACCACAAGTTATGAAGTGGTACATCCATAGCCGAGCATACGAGTCAGTTCCAAGATCTCGTAAATCAGCTCAGTTCTGCCGAATGGGTTTTCAAAGATGAGGAGCAAGCAATATTGTTGCTAAGTTCTCTACCTGATCATTGGGAAACACTTGTTGTTACTCTCAGCAATTCTGCCCCCGGTGGCAAAGGGACAATGGAGATGGTCACAGACGCTCTCATGAACGAGGAAGCCAGAAGAAAAGAAGCTGGTACAGACCAGTCATTTGCCCTCGTAACAGAAAACAAAGAAAGAGGCGGAGGTAGAACTGGTGGCAGAGGAAGAGGTCGAGGTAGAGGCAGACGTGGTCAAAGTAGAGGAAGATCAAAAGAAAGGGGAAAGTCTTCAAGTACATGGTTTGAAGGCCACTGCAACTACTACAATCATTATGGCCACAAAAAGAGCGATTGTCGAAAGTTCCTACGAGAACAGGCTGAAACGAGTACTAGTTCAAGCAAGGAGGATGGTGAGACCATGGTCAACATTTCACAAGACATTGCCCTTGTTGCATGCGAGGAGGATGCATGCCTACACGTAGGCGCTCGTGATGACGAGTGGGTGATTGATACCGCTGCATCATATCATTCCACTCCGGACCGGGATTTATTTGCAACATATAAATCCGTAAACCATGGTACTGTGAGGATGGGAAACACCAGTTCCTCTAACATTGTTGGTATCGGTGATGTACATATAAAGACCAATGTAGGGTGTACATTGGTGTTGAAAGATGTTCGACATGTTCCGGAGCTAAGAATGAATCTTATCTCAATTGGAGCTCTTGACCTTCAGGGCTATGACAACCACTTCGGAAATGGCAACTGGAAGTTGTTAAAAGGCATTATGGTCATTGCAAGGGGAAAGCTTTGTGGTACTATTTATAAGTCATATGCAAAGTTGATTCAACCAAGTCTCAATGCAGTAGAAGAAGAGACATCACCAAATCTGTGGCATAGAAGATTAGGCCACATGACTGTGAAAGGGTTAACAACTCTTGAAAAGAAGAAGTCAATTTCCAAGGAAAAAGATGTTGCCCTGGATCCTTGTGAATACTGCTTATTTGGGAAACAACATATAGTTTCCTTTAGCTCCACAAGAAATAAGCGCTCTGAGTTGTTGAGCCTTGTCCACTCCGACGTATGTGGACCAATTGAAGTAGAATCTCTTGGTGGAAGTAGGTATTTTGTGACATTCATCGATGATGCATCACGAAAGGTATGGGCTTACTGTATCAAGTCAAAGGATCAAGTATTTGATCGTTTTAAAGCTTTTCATGTAATGGTGGAAAGACAAACTGGCAAGCAGTTGAAATGTCTCAGATCAGATAATGGAGGTGAGTACTATTCTCGTGAGTTCTCCACATATTGCACAAAATATGGTATCAGGCATGAAAAGACTATCCCACGTACCCCACAGCATAACGGTGTAGCAGAACGAATGAATCGTACCATTGTTGAGAAGGTCCGATGTATGATCAGTGCGGCTAAACTACCAAAGCCATTCTGGGGTGAAGCTGTATTGACAGCTTGTTACCTTATAAATAGGTCACCTTCAGTTCCATTGAATTTTGAAGTTCCAGAAAAGATATGGACAGGTAAAGACATAACATATTCTCATTTGAGAGTATTTGGGTGCAAGGCATTTGCACATGTGTCAAGTCAATTGCGGAAGAAGTTGGACCTCAAATCCACTCCATGCATCTTTATTGGATATGGAGATGAAGAGTTCGGGTACAGGCTATGGGACCCATAACTAAATAAGGTTATTCGAAGCAGAGATGTTGTTTTCTATGAAGACCAGTACTATGATTTCAAGGCATCGATTAACGAGCAACAAAGCTTCAAAGTTCCAGAAATGATATCTGAAACAAAGGATGATGTTCCGACCGATGAACAGAATAATGAAGTTGATGATGAAGATCAAGGAGGTGTTGAGCAGGGGGAGCTTCCACCTCTTGATAATTCCGAGTCATTGCCAGATGTTTCTAATGAAGAAACTCAAGTTCGACGATCTGATCGAGTTCATGTTCCTTCCTCAAGATACCCAACTTCAAACTACATCCTTCTTACCAGCGAGGGGGAGCCAGAGAGCTTTCAGGAAGCTCAATCTCATATTAACAAAGCCAATTGGCAGAAGGCCATGGAAGAAGAAATGAATTCTTTGCAAAAGAATCAAACATATGAGTTGGTGAAACTTCTTAAAGGAAAGAAAGCCTTGAAAAACAAGTGGGTTTTCAAGTTGAAGAAAGATGGCAAAGGAAACATTGTGAAGTACAAGGCAAGACTCGTTGTCAAAGGATTCCAACAAAAGGAGGGAATTGACTTTGATGAGATTTTTTCGCCGGTTGTGAAGATGATGTCGATTCGAGTCGTGCTCGGATTGGTAGCCAGTCTAGATCTTGAACTTGAGCAGATGGATGTAAAAACAGCTTTTCTCCATGGTGATTTAGATGAAGAAATATACATGGATCAGCCCGATGGGTTTAAAGTCCCAAAGAAAGAGCATCTCGTCTGCAAGTTAAAGAAGAGCCTTTATGGTCTTAAGCAAGCCCCAAGACAGTGGTACAAGAAGTTTGACTCATTCATGGTAAGTCACGAGTACAAAAGAACTGTTGCAGACCACTGTGTGTACATGAAGAAGTTTCCAGATGGGAAATTTGTCATCCTTTTGCTCTATGTGGATGATATGCTAATAGTCGGTCAAGATGCAACCATGATCAACAACTTGAAGAAAGATTTGTCTAAGTTCTTTGATATGAAGGACTTAGGCCCAACTCAACAGATATTGGGCATGAAAATTATCCGTGATAGAGAATCAAGAAAATTGTTCTTGTCACAGGAGGAGTATGTTGAACGTGTGATCAAAAGGTTCAACATGGAAAACGCCAAGCCTGTTGGCACTCTGTTGGCAAATCACTTCAAGTTAAGTAAGAAAAATTCCCCTTCTTCTGATAAAGAGAAAGAAGAGATGAAGAAAGTCCCTTATTCCTCAGCCGTAGGAAGTCTTATGTATGCGATGGTGTGTACAAGGCCAGATATTGCTCATGCTGTTGGTGTCGTGAGTAGATATCTTGCAAATACTGGAAAGCAACATTGGGAAGCAGTCAAGTGGATACTGCGATACCTGAAGGGTAGTTCGAAATTATGTTTATGTTACGGGGGAGCAAAGCCAATCGTGAAAGGTTATACAGATGCTGATATGGCAGGAGATCTTGATAATAGGAAATCTACATCAAGTTACGTTTTCACTTTGGCAGGGGGAGCTATCTCATGGCAATCCAAGTTACAGAAGTGTGTAGCACTGTCAACAACAGAAGCCGAATACATTGCTGCCGTTGAAGCTGGGAAGGAGCTTATATGGTTAAAACAGTTTCTTCAAGAATTGGGGTTTCCCCAAGCAGAATACATCGTTCATTGCGACAGTCAGAGTGCTATGGACCTGAGCAAGAATTCGATGTACCATTCCCGTACTAAGCATATCGATATCCGTTATCATTGGCTTAGAGAAGCAATCGAGAGAGGAGAATTGAAGTTGTCAAAGATCAACACAAATGACAATCCTGCAGACATGTTGACCAAGGTGGTGACACAAGACAAACACAAACTATGTGCTGACATAGTTGGGTTAAAGATTGTTCAACAGAGGCTGGAGGGGGAGATTTGTTATGTTCCAGCCTCAATCTTTGAAGCCACCAAGCCACCATTGTTGACAAAGCCTAAGGTGGAAAATTCTTATTTTCATATGGTGAACACATTTAAAAAGGCTACATAAAAGATGGCTGCCATGACTATAAAAGGAGCCCCAACCTCAGTTGTAAATGCATCCAAAAACACACCACAAACATATAAAGTTAGAGAGAAACACTTAGAGTGTAAGTGTTAGAGAAAGGGTTGGTTTTTTGTAATAGTCGAGTGTGAGAGTTGCTCCTCCTATTGTAATTCTGTTCTAGTGTTGAATAGAAGAGTTTTCCGATCCTAACAAATTCGCCCTAATGGCTGCTAGTTTATGTCTAGATGTGAAACTGGTATACAACAGAAAATATTTGAGTCTCCGATTTGCTTGTTGAGATTTGATTGAACGAAGCACTGTGGGGAGAAGGAAGCAGTGATGGTGAAGATAGACAAAATCGCTAGAGATGGGTTGTTAGGTTGAAGGGGAATTGTGAAAAAAAGGCCTTTGATGCATACTAATTGATCGAAGGAGGAAGGAGATAGTCTTGGCGAGACTTACGAAGCCAAATTAATGGCATATCAAATTGAATACGAAAATTTATGGAATCAGTTGAAATGAGCATAATGAAATACTCGGCGGAGAAAATGGGAGAAATTAAAACCGACGAACAAGAGAGTATAGCCATTGAGCGGGAAAACGAAGGAAAAGGCATATAAGAGGTTGCCACGTGGCAGTGTCATTAGTGATTTATTAGAACGTAAAGAAAAGATTTCAGTTTAACCAGCAAAAATTTTCAAATTCTACTACTTCTATGAATAGCATTAATTACATTTACCTAAAGTGAAGTTGGCTCGTTTTTGTACTTCCACCACTGCTTGGCGGCCTAAGGAGATATTGGCAGCTCTAGCCAACGAATTTGCTTTCGTGATGTGTTATCTCCCCACATAAAGCTTCTTCTCATACGTTTGAGTGCATCAATAACGTTCCTTGGTGCTTTAAAACCGGTAAGTAATAAATTAGGAGGCTTCCCAAAACAGATTTTACTAAAGTGATCTTACCTTAAAAGATACGGTTTTAGCCTTCCACGAAGAGCGACTGTATTTGAATTTATCTAAAACTGATTTCTCGTTTTATGTAATGACATATTCACCTACAACTAGTAATCCCATGTATTTAAACGAGAAACTTGCATGTTGGCAACATAAAATAGATGTCATTTTTCTACGATTTGAGTTGGTTCAATTCCAACTCCAAATACTTTGCTTTTTGAGAAATTCACCTTTAACCCAGATGATAAGTGGAAACATCTATGAATTCGCTCAAGGTTATAAATGGGATAGAACTGGCCCATGAAAATCACATCATCCAATAGTGTCTCTTCAAAAGAGACCATACGGAAAGAGGGGAGGCTCCAACATATATTGACAATTATAGGACCGTACCGCACATATGTGGGATACACTAACACTCCCCTCAGAGACGCAGGCTCGATGAGGTTACAGTGGTGCTATGAATTCGCACAAGGTTATAAATGGGATAGAACTGGCCCATGAAAATCACATCATCCAAGAGTGTCTCTTCAAAAGACACCATACGGAAAGAGGGGAGGCTCCAACATATATTGACAATTATAGGACCGTACCGCACATATGTGGGATACATTAACACTCCCCTCAGAGACGTAGGCTCGATGAGGTTACAGTGTTGCAAAACACTAGCTCTAATTGTTAAGATTTGTGGAGCCATGAAAATTGTGACAAGAATATATTAAAGTTCAAGGGTAATTATTGTAAATTCATTTACAATTCAATTGCAAATTGAATTGATGTGTCTGCCGTGTTTGGTGAAAAGGGGTCTACAAACTTTTCATATTCAAACTAACATGTGAAGAAAGGAAAAAGGGAACGGCATTATACGGCTCTAAAATCCTATAAATAGGATTGTTATCTTCATTTGTAAATTGCACCAACAATTGTAATTGTAATCTTCATAGAGTAAATATAAGAAAACTCAGTTGCAGCCCGTGGATGTAGGATTGACACCGAATCCGAACCACGTAAAATCCTTGTGTTATCTTTTGCTTTATTTTCTGCTTTTGTGTGTGTGATAGTGTTTCCGCTGCGTGTACCCTGTCCGATTCCTAACAACTGGTATCAGAGCCAGGTTTTGGAGGAGGTCTCGGTTTTAGAAATTAGAGTATGCTCTGTGGTTGCAGTTTTGTCTGATCTTCCACATCAGAAACTAATTTCTATTAATCGTATTAAAGGTGTCATGGTACTTTGAAGGGTACTGTCTGTCACACACGAGTACACTGAACGAACCGATCAGGTCCGTGCCATTGTTGTATCTATTTCGTGTCTCAATTTGTTTCTTGTTTGTCGTAATGGCTGAAGACAAGGTTGTAATCGAGAAGTTCAACGGTTCTGACTTTAGCTGGTGGAAAATGCAATTAGAAGCATTGTTATGTCAGAAAGACTTGGATGTGGTACTTGGGGACAAGCCGGAGAAAATGGAAAAAGCTGCTGAAGATGCGTGGAACTCAAAGGACAAGAAAGCTAAGGCGGTTTTTACGTTGTCGTTGGAAATGAGCGTTGCTTTCAACATCATGAAGGAAACTACGGCGCGTGGTATGATGGATGCTCTGACGAACATGTATGAGAAACCGTCTGCGGCTAACAAGGTGTTCTTGATGAGGGAATTGTTCATGACAAGGATGAATGAAGACAGCTCAATTACGGTTCACATTAACAATCTAAATTCAATTCTGTCCAGATTATCATCTGTGGGAATTAAATTTGATAATGAAACTCAAGCTGCACTGCTGCTAGCTTCACTACCTGATAGTTGGTCCGGAACAGTTACGGCTGTTACTAGCTCCGTGGGAGCTAGTGGTATGACTTTTGAAGGGGTTAGAGACTTGGTTTTGGGCGAGGATATCAGACACAAAAATCAAGGTAGATCATCTTCTTCTGTGTTATTGAATATGGACAGAGGTAGAAGGAATATCAGGAACAGTGGGAGCCGAGGAAGAAGTTCTTCTAGAACTTGGAAGAATGTGAAGTGCTGGAACTGCCAAGAGGTGGGACATGTTAAGAGTCAAAGTCCAAAGAAAGAATTAAACAGTGTTGGTGCTGAGAATGTTTATCAGGAAGATGCATTGATACTCAGTATGGAAAACTGTGTAGACTCTTGGGTCATGGATTCAGGGGCTTCGTTTCACGCCATGGACAACGGAGAAACGATGGTGAATCTAAAAGAAGGAGATTTTGGGAAGGTATGGTTAGCAAATGACGAGTTGCTTCAAGTAACGGGCATGGGATATATTGATCTGGTTACTTCATTAGGAACTACATGGAACCTGAAGAATGTCAGGGTGATTCCGGAGCTGAAGAAGAAATTGTTTTCTGTTGGTCAGCTGGATAAACAAGGACTAGAAGTAAGGTTTGGTGGTGGTAAATGGAGGGTGGTCAATGGTAATTCGGTGATTGCTCAAGGTATGAAGCGTGGGTCATTGTATATGGTTGAGGTACCTGCTGAGGGAAGTATGACCGTCCCCGTTAAGCATGACAAAATATGGTTCGCTAAATCTAGTTCTAAGAGAGTTCATTTTGCAAACATGAATTCTGGAGCCAAGGGGATGTTAGCTGAACGAGTCGGAAAGTCTAAACCATTCTGGGGATTTTGTGACAGTGGGAGCACGGGGTGTGTTTCGGGTACAGTTACAAAGAGCCGTTGGGTTTTGAAGACTAAGACTGAAAAATTCTCTCCTGTTGGAAGTTTGCAAAGTTTGGAGAGTGTTAGTGGTCCTCGGTGTATCTCTGGAGCTGGTGGAGTGTCCAAACCGGTTGAGACAGAGGATGAGTCGGTGGTGGGATTAGCCACGGCTGAGTTGGAGCTAGTGGGAGCTTCAACTATCCCTTTCTAGTACTTGAAGATGAGGGGCGGCTGCAACTAAGGAAATTTGATTGAGTCTAGCTTGTTCTTGGGAACTGGAAGCTTGGAAGACTGATTTGGTTGAAGATTACTGAAGTTACTGTATTGTTCATGTCTCCAAGTGGGAGATTGTTAAGATTTGTGGAGCCATGAACATTGTGACAAGAATATTAAAGTTCAAGGGTAATTACTGTAAATACATTTACAATTCAATTTCAAATTGAATTGATGTGTTTGCCGTGTTTGGTGAAAAGGGGTCTACAAACTTTTCATATTCAAACTAACATGTGAAGAAAGGAAAAAGGGAACGGCATTATACGGCTCTAAAATCCTATAAATAGGATTGTTATCTTCATTTGTAAATTGCACCAACAATTGTAATTGTAATCTTCATAGAGTAAATATAAGAAAACTCAGTTGCAGCCCGTGGATGTAGGATTGACACCGAATCCGAACCACGTAAAATCCTTGTGTTATCTTTTGCTTTATTTTCTGCTTTCGTGTGTGTGTGATAGTGTTTACGCTGCGTGTACCCTGTCCAATTTCTAACACTAATACCACGTAACCCAAGAGTGTAACACCCGGCTTTTAAAACAAAACACCCCTGAAAATTTTTTCATTTAAAACATAGGTTTCAGTACTTAAAACCATAAACAAAGGGGTATATTTTAATAAAAACGGGTACAAGCGTATCAAGGAGTGTACAAATATAATAACCTCCTTATAAGCCGGGCTGCTACTGACAGCATCTACAAGTCCACTTCCTGAGTCACGGACTTTATCCTTACCCTTACCAGGGTTATGTTAACCTGCAGGGACATTTAACAAACGGTATGAGCTACAAAGCTCAGTAAGTAATCGTATCTGCAAATAACATGTATAAAAATACAATCATATATCTGTCTGGATATCGAATCCAAACTCCTAGCCTTACTGGCTGACCAAATATCTTCTAGGATTTCACATCCTAATCTGTAGCCTTACAGTCTGAATCACAAAACCTGTAATTATCAAGCTACGTCATTTATTTGCACATATAATCATGTCTAACCATTTCTGTCCCATGTTTCTTAGTCACAATGGACTGCATCATATGTCATGGCTATATAAGCCGCACCATGTCATTTTCAATATACGAGTCATAGCCCAAAGGCTGCACCAACAGGGCTCAATAACCTGGTATCATAGTCAAAAGACCGCACCATTTGGACTTAAAGTCAAATATCAAAATTAATTATGGCTCACGACTTTGTCCCGCTTTTGCCTAGACTCACGGCTCCGTTCTTGCCATCGCAATGACTCACAGATTATCCGGTATTGCCTTTTCAAAGATTGACTCATAGCTCCGTTCTTGTCTATTGTAGACTCACGGCTTATCTGGTATTGTCGCATTGTTTATTCATTTACTGACTCACAGCTCCGTTCTTGTCTTTCACAGACTCACGGCTTATCTGGTATTGTCGTATCATTACTTTTTATTATCATTATTGACTCACAGCTCCGTTCTTGTCTATCGCAGACTCACGGCTTATCTGATATTGTCATATTATTTCTGTTATTGACTCACAGCTCCGTTCTTGTCTATCGTAGACTCACGGCTTATCTGGTATTGTCATTTTCATTAAATCTTTAAATTGTCATTTTTGTCCCCCAAAACTGTTTCAACCTGTAACAGTCCAATCAACACATATCATATGTGATATCAGTGAGATTACTCACCTGAAGGTTTGCTACCGTTAGCTATCGTTGTTTCTTGCCTTCCAATGTAATCCGTAAGGCTTTGTCCCGTACCTTCAAAGTTTCCAAACTTCCAATTCCAATGCTATAATCAAACTTCTAGCTTAAAATCTTCAAGAATTCTTCAAACTTCTGGAAATTTAGTCACAAAAACCCTCTCCCGTAACTTCTCAAAATCTGCACACAAATGGGAGAAGCTTCCAACCTTTTATACTTCCAGAAATTGCATTTTGGTCCTTGAAGTTGCATTTCTTAAACTTTTGCCACAACTAACAAAGTTTATGACAAAAATCAGATTTTATAACATTTTAAGTCCAAGACTCAAAATATTATTACAAAACAAGTCCTTTTCTGTCCAAAAGACCAAATTACCCTTCCAAGGTAAAATGACCATTTTACCCCTTTTTCTAGTATTAACTTTCTAATACTTATAACACCATATTTAATCATAAATACACTATGATTAACATATTAATACTTGTCAAAAGTATCGTGGTGTTACAAAGAGTGTCTCTCCAAAAGAGCCCTTATGGAGAGAGGAGAGATTCCAACATATATACACACTTATAAAACCGTGCCACACCAATGTGGTATACACTAACATTTTCGATTGCTATATGAAAGATTTCTATTGCCATTACGAACTAAAACGCTGATAGAGAGTCGTCTTACCTTAACCCTTTTTGCATTTGGAATTCTTTTATCGATGCCTCCATCGCTTAGGAAATCCCATTTGCTTCATGGTTGAGTCTAGAAAATCCTAACTCAATTTTTGAAACACATTTTTAAAATCCACCTTGAAGAATATCCCTTCTGCTTTCGATTTTTTATCCAAGACAATACTTCATTTATCACTTCGGTTGTTGTTATTAAGCTAACTATATCTATGTCAGAAGAATGATTTTTCTCCCATCATTTTTATTTTATTTAATAGTGTATGACTCCCTTTTCTATTTGTCCCACATGAGAATAACCCAATAGTTTTCTCAATATCGCCAGATTGTAATTTGGGAAATGCCTATCACGTGGACATGTTATGTCGATGCTTTATGCCAAAGTGGTAGGCGAATTCCCAAGTGCATCATAATCCACTCTTGAACCATATTGTGATAAAACATTGCCTTTTATTTTCTCATTAGTTGTTGATGGGGAGATTCAATGGTAGAAACATAAGTTAAATAATTAGTGGCTATTGATCAACGCATAAAAAAGGATAAAATATTTCTTATACCTGAATTATTTTCCTTTAAATGTCAAGTTACATGAATATTTTTCTTGAAATATGGACTTATAGAATAATAGATGCCTCATAACCCTCAAATATATATTGTTTGCTCCAATTACACTTAGTGATCATATCGAATCAAAGATCTAGCATATGTAAATACGAAAACAAAATGAAAGAAATCCTATTATGACAAATATAATCTGAACACATCGAAATGAAATTTCTAGATAGAGTGACATGCCAAAAGAATTAGAACTTGCATTTTGAGAGAGAAAATACTGGTGAACTTCTATATGAAACATAGCAACGTACTTTAAATTTATTTGTGTATTATGTTTCTTTCATACTTAATGTATTTCTCCCTTCTATTTGTAACACCCCAAAATCCAAAGTAAATTTTTTTTAAAAACCGGATCAATTATATAAAATAGATAGGAAAAATAAGAACCATTCAATTTAAACTTAACATTTTAAAAACATATAAAACCGAGTTTAGCAAAAAATAGTTACAAACATTATCCAGCGGAAAACTTGAATACCAAAATCACAGATGCTTTACAGGCAAGCCATGCTCCAGACTCAAGCCAGTGAACACATGAAAAACAGTTACAGTGAAAGAGTAAGCACAAAGCTTAGTGAGTTCCCCAAAATACCACATAATTCATCACATAAGCACATACGACATCTAGGAAACGACCCAATTGGCATCGTTCCCTGAGAATCCCGGCACGGCCCTATCTCGGAGTCCGCATCCTCATCATCCTGGCTTAGCACTCTCAATAGCGCCAGTCTCCATCCATCATCACTGTGGGATTCCGGCACGGCCCTATCCCGGAGTCCGTATCTAGAGCATCCCGGCTTAGCACACTCAATAGCGCCAGCCAAAGTCGCAAGAACGAATTCATATGACTACACGTAAGCTCATACAATCCTATTTGTCTAGTAACAAACATTATCTTACTCCCTAAGATACAGTAAATCCTACGCATGCAACTTCACACATGGTATAGTGAGAAGACTTACCTGATCTGCAACCGCAAGCTAGACAGCACTCCACGCGAGTATCCTCAGATCCTGACAAAGCGAACCTTCTAAGAAGGATAAACTTCACTTAGAACTTCCTAAACCCCAAACAGGATAAACCCTCGAGACAGGTACCCCGAACTCTCAAGTTTGACCAAAAGTCAAACTGGTCAAAAAGTCAACGGTCAAAATCAACGCCAAATACTGCCACTATCTCTTCAAGATAGCATCGCTATCTAGGAAATTTCTTAAAACTCTATTAAGCACTTAATCCATTCAGCCAGGGGTCAAGTCCTTCCAGAACTCACCCATAACGACCATTGACCCATAAAGTTGCCACCTTTATGATGAAACATGCCCAAAACACAAAACCTAAGTCTCAAAAGTTTAAAACTAACCAAAACAACCAAAGAGGGCTTGGCTCACCCTCTAATCTGACTTATTGGCACCAAAGGAGGTCTTAGAGACATAAAGTTCAGAACTTTATCCTCCCCATTCAAGGACAACATCAAAAAGGGACAATTCATCCATTTTCCAACATCATAAGAACAAGAACAACCATATAAACACAAAAAGGATAAGCTTTATACTCACAAAGGTCCAAAATATGCAGATCTTTATGATTAAAACTTGAAGAACCACTTCAATTACCACCATGCACCATCACACCACTTCTTCTTCAAGAAACCTTCTAAAAATATCAAATGAGCCAAAAACCACTCCAAGGAGGCTAGAGAGAGAAAAAGACATTCTTGGGGGCTGAAACATGAAGAATGGCGGCTACCTTAGGGTTTAATACATTTATGACCCATAGCTCAAAATCTAGGGTTTTGGCCCAAACAACACAGTTAGCGTCGATAACCTTATGTTAGCGTTGCTAACCGGAGATCGTGTCATCCCACAAACCCTACGAACTTAGTGACTCTAACCGTTAACTTAGCAGCGCTAACTACACTTAGCGACTCTAACTCTTAACTTAGCGGCGCTAACTGCAATATTTCCCAAAATTTCATTCCTTTAACATTGAACTTGGGCATTTTCGGATTATGGTCTTACACTATTGTATCATAAAACTTAAAGATGAAAACCACCTAGCTTTTTGTAATATATATATATATATATATATATATATATATATATATATATATAACTAATATATGAAAGTGAAATGAAAAAACACCTAGTTTTTTTAATATATATGTAACCAAAATATGAAAGTTATGTGAATAAACAATATAAATCTTTAATAGTTTTTTATGAATACTATTGGTGGGATAAATTCAATTCAGTAGATACAATAAAAAAGATTCAAGATTTCAAATCCATAAATATTCGGATTATGGTCTTACACTATTGCATCATAAAACTTAAAGATGAAAACCACCTAGCTTTTTGTAATATATATGTAACTAATATATGAAAGTGAAATGAAAAAACACCTAGTTTTTTTAATATATATGTAACCAAAATATGAAAGTTATGTGAATAAACAATATAAATCTTTAATAGTTTTTTAGGAATACTATTGATGGGATAAATTCAACTCAGTAGATACAATAAAAAAGATTCAAAGTGTTTGCGATTGACTTTAGTTTGAGTTTTGGTTTGTTCCAAGTGTTTGCGATTCTTTGACTATAGAGTGACACTATAGTTGGATAGTTTATAGACACAAAGTGCCAACCACGAACTCCTTGGTTTGACCCTTACTTACCCTAGCTACTGGAGTAGTGAGCTTTTATTATTTTTGACAGCATCAATGACTGCGCACGCCAAATTTTGGCACCGTTGCCAAGGAGTTGTGCGCTTGACACGTTATGTCGTTTTGTTTGATTTTCTTTCAAATTTTCGTTTACGTACATGCATGCACATGCTCAAATGGAAGACTACATGTACATGAATCAAGATATGTGCTAGGAGTATGGAAGCTAGGTCTATGATCAATACAAAGAGGATTTATACAATAAGTAATTCAATAGTAATGGGTGGTGGACCGAGGATCCGACCCAATACGAGCACCATGAAGAGTCTTATCTTCAAGAAGACCAAGAATCGGAGGATCATTCATTCATCATGAAGTTATATATATTGTTGTACATGTGGAGTGACATCCGCAACCAAGCGAAAATCAACGCCAACTGTGGCGATGCAAGTTTGTTTGGAACAACCAGTGGAGCAGCTAAATCAACAACAATCAAGTGAATCTTCAAACACCACGCCAGCAAATGAGGTAAGTGTTCCTTGTGTCGATAGTATTGTGCATAAACCTACACCAACAGAACCTGAGGTTGTCTTAGAGGATTATGCATCATTGGATGATCAAGAGACCGATTAAACGGTTAGAAAACAAAGAAGTTGGGATGGAGGTTGAAGATGAAAACTTACAAATGTCGGAATCAACCACAGTCAGAGAGGGGTTAGTGAAAGACAATACCACTCCTTACCCAACAATTTTTGAAAAAATTGAAAAACATGCCTTGGTGACAATTAATTTTAAACAATCGCAGGTACCATCAGTTGTCCATCTTTGGTACCAATCTACATTTTGGATGGTAGTCAATATGATACAGTCGATGTGGTCTTCGAGAAAAATGAACAGAGACTTGTACCCACTAACGATCCTCTAATAAGTGGAAAATTACGTGTAATTAACACAATTATGATGAGGTCTATGAGCTTACCGTAAATATGCTCCCCGAACCCATAACCACTTTGGAAGAAAATTGTATGTGTCACATGTCAAAAAGGTTGGCTGGAGGCGACAGCCACCTCAAGAGACGAGTACAGCACAGTCGACACCATACAAGACGATCTTGGGAACCAGTAATAACCGTACTTCATGGTATCAAGATGTCACTAAGGAAAAGACTCCGAAGAAATGATCGTGCTTGGGAGTTCAAAAAAGGTTCAAGCGTTCTTGTGAGAGAATCAAATGTAAGTGGCTAGAAGTCAACAGGGTAAAGAAATACATGCCCTTTGACCTAGGCAAAACAAAAGTATACTGGTTCATTGGAAAAAGGATGACGGTCGCAGTTCAAAGAAGCCAGAGGACAGATAATCCGCCATAGTCATCACTTTAAGAAAGAAAGGTCCAGCTAAAAGACCTGAAGAAAGGAGCGCTTCTGGGAGGCAGTCCGATGGTTTTTGGACAATCTTGAAAGCTCGTTACGCGAGTACCATAGAAAGCCATGGAACTTTCTTAACGTCTATGGAATTTGAATGAGGATGTTCTGAACAATCTTGAGCCGAAATTTTGTAATCAAGAGTTTTGTAGAAAGTCATGAATTTCAAAGGTACAAAGGTCACAATTGTAATGTCGATACAACATAAAGTTTTAAATTAATCTTTTGTACAGGAGTAATTCTGGAAATTGGCAATGACCTTGAAACTGGGAATTTTCAACTGTGTACATTTTTAAGGAATGCAAAGTGAGGATTGTTTTCTCAAATATTATTTAGGAAATGTTTTTAAGGCAGAAGCTCTGGTTTGTTTGGGGACAAGCACAGTCCAAGTGGGGGTGTTTGATAACGCGTTTTTATGATGTATTATTTACGCGTTATTTTGTGTGTTTTAGTTGAATTGTTGTTATAATTCGATTGAATACATTCACTTTTCTTGGGATTTGGCTGTGTTAAAATACAGGAATTAGACACAAAAATGGAATGGTATCAATAATTATTGAAGAATAGAGGATTAAGGAGATAGTGATGCTATCTAGAGATAACGATGCTATCAAAAGGTAGCACATTCAATGAGGACTTAACGATGCTATCAAGAGACACTTAGTGACGCTATAGAGTTAGCGGCGCTAAGACAAAGCGAACTATGTATCGCACCCGAAGTTCAAGTTAATTTAAATCAATGAGATATCGAGGAGTTTTTTTGGTTAGTGACGCTAACTACCACTATTAGGGGCGCTAACTCACTAGGATCCACCACTATAAATAGAGGACTCCAGGTCGAGATCGAGTTTCAAGGCATCCCCAGGCATTCCAGGCGGATCAAACAACATCCATCGATAGTTCTCTGGATCTCAAAGCTTGTTTTCGTTCTTATTTGATTTCTTTTCAATAGTTTCGGTTAAAGGATCATTGTTTTGGATCTTTAGCCATTTTTATAGTTTCGATATCAACTTAGTGTTGGGGTATTTCGAATCCAGGAATTTCTCTGATTACTTGACGTTGAGTTTTAGATTTCAGGAATCATTTGACTCCTGTAGTTCATGTAGTTCATTGGTAGTAGTTTGGTTAGTCATTGTTAGTTTGAACAATTTGTCTTTGATATGTCGTTGCTTGAGCACCATATCTAAAGTTTTTACTTTGTTTGCAATTGATTTTAGTTTGAGTGTTGGTTTGTTCCAAGTGTTTGCAATTCTCTGACTATAGAGTGTCACCATAGTTGGATAGCTTTATAGATACAAAGTGTCAACCACGAACTCCTTGGTTTGACCTTTACTTACCCTAGCTATTGTATTATTGCGGTTTTATTATTTTTTTGACTGCACCAACGAATGTGCACTTAACCAACCTTTTTGAGAAGAAGTATAAGGACAATACATCTAATGATGAATTCCACACTTCAAAATAGGTACTTGTAGAGGGTTGGAGGTAAACTCAGTTCTACCATCAGATTGAACTAAAAATTGATTCTTAACAAGGGCTTGAAATCAAATGAATATACCAAAAGTTGACTTGTGAGACATAAGATAAAACCGCATAAAACGGGAATAATCATCCACAAATATGATATAATAATTGTAACCATGTATAGAACTTAGGTGCAGCACCCTACAAGTTGCCATGTACCAAATCTAAAGCATGAATAACATGTTTATCATTATTGTTAAAAGGTATCTGCTTACTCTTTACCAATTAACAAGACTTACTCTTTACCAATTAACAAGACTGACAAATAGTTGGTTTTGGCAAAAGAGAAGTGATGGACACAAGCCCTAGTTTATGTAGCAAACTAACGATATCATAAGAAACATGTCCCAAACAAGCATGCCAAAGTTCAAAAGAAGTATTAACTTTTGAGATCACTAATGAAATCTGCATCACCACATTCTAAAATATGGACACCATGTTTGGTTGTCTTCTTCTCATGTTCATCCATGTTTTCTTGTATTGCATGACGAACGGAACTTCATCAAATAAAATAGTGACAGGCAGTTCCTAGGTCACTTTGCCAATAAAGGGCAGATTTTAGTAATCTGAGGGACAACTAAGACATCCTGTAACAATAAATCATGAATAGTGGTGTGTGATCCAATATGAGAAATAGATAATCATTAATTGTTATCAAAATAAACTTATATATTACTATTATGTGAAGTAGCTTGATTAACTTGAGAGCATTTAATGTCATATGAGAAGACGCCCCATCTGCAGCATCGCCACACTCAATATGCAAGGCGTTGACAACACTAATGTAACTAGTCGGTTCAGATATGTAGAGCCAATTGCAGCTAAGTAGACACAGTAGGAACAAAATTTTGTACTATAAGTGGTGACAGGGTCAATACCTCTATACAGGTGTTGCAACTCATCATTTAGTTGAATTTACCATGTTTTGAAATAAAGAAAGTAGGCATGTTGTAACACAGTCCATACAGTCGGAGCACATGTAGTACCTAGGGTTTTAGCCATGAATTCCTCGGTCAATCAAAAGAGAATGAGACTTTGAAAATGACTATCCTAAGTAAGCCAACCCATGCTAGCTTTTTGAATGACAATATTAGTAGAAACGATAGTGGCATAGGAATTAATCCATCAACATATACAAATAAATCTTGGGAAGAAAGAATAGTCTCTATATGTGTTTACGCAATAAAATAAAATTAGCAGTGAGTTTGATAGTGATCATATGAGTAAGAGTGGCGTAGGGATTAGGCGGCATAAAGAATCACGTTTTAGGGTTAGAAGTTTTTAAGGGAAGAGACATGAGGAGCAAACTCTCTAATACCATGTGATTATTAAGTGAATATCACAGGGGATTGCATATTTGGGTATACATTGGAACAAAGTACCACAGGACAAGCATATGTGATTAACCTATATGTACACAGACTATAAATAGATGTTGATAAATCTAAATTATGCGCTAATAATTATGACACGTGCAAACAACTCTTATAGCATTTTTGGTTTCTTGATACAAAAAATTGATTGACAACTTTTAATTTTTTTCTTCTAATAGTTGAGGTGAAAATACGACTTAAATACGTCGGCTTGAGGCTAGCTAGGACAATTAGGATGCCGTGATAGAGATTATAACATCCGCATTTTAGTGCTTAGTACTTTCTGGTCTCTGGATCTTTTTGGCAAAAAGTTGTTCATTTTTTGGAAAATAACTAAATTTAATTTAAATAAATTAAATTAAAATAAATAGAACGAAACTTGTAAATAAACAAAATGAGTCTCCAATATAAGTAGAAAATTACTTAGATGTTAAAAGAATAAATGAAATGGATAAGAAGGCAAACTTATTAGAAAGAGGAATAAAATTGTTAAAGTTTGAGAAACTTCTAACGCTATGTTTGATTAGTTTGAAAATCTAAATGTTGGAAAACAACATTATAAAGTATAAAGATGAAGGGCTAAAGTTGTCAAATTCTTGAAACTTAGCCTTTACGGTAAAATAGACAATTTAGGGGTTAGATTGTTAAAAATAGTTGATTAAAGGTTAATGATGAGATTCCTAAGTTATGAGTTGGTGTTGGCATATCTTAGGGTAAATTATCAAAATTGGGACTAAAAGTGTTAATTTTACCAAAGTTGACTTTGACCTTCTTTGACCAAGATTAGACATATTTTTTTAATGTAGTGTTACTAGGGATTTTGTTGACCAAGCTTTGAAATTTTGTAACTTTGGTTTCTTTTAAGGTAAATGGGTAAAAAGGAACTATAAAGGGGTTTAAGTTAGCAATAGATAAACATATATAAGCAATCTAGTTCATCCTCTTCCCTATAATATGAGAAACGTGTTCTAGATAGTGAGAGACCACATCCATGGTGATTTAAAGGTTTTACGGTGAAGTTGATCAAAGGATTTCATTATTGTTTGATTTCTTCATAATTTGCACATCTTAGGAATTTCATGTTGGAACCTAGCTTCAATGGAGTTTTCAAAAAATATAGATGCTTTGATTGAACAATTGATCCTTTAATACTCAATATTATTTACAAAACATGTTTATTATATCAATATGAAGTCCATTTGCCGATGATCTACTTATTTTAAAGGTTTTGGTAATGATCTGAAGCTTATATCAAGCATGTGTTGTCTTTTTAAATTTGTATTGCTTAAAAGCTTATAGATCATCATAAATGTACTTGAATCCTTGTGTTTTGATTATATAAAATGGATTTAAATGTTATTAGATCAACTAGACTCATTAGAAGTGAAAGGCTTAAGTCTAGAAGTGATTTGGACATGTATAGTAGAATTAGAATGAAGAAATCATAAATTTTGGAATTATAGTGGTGACTCGTCGAGTCACTTTCCCTTTGGAATTTTACTCGGTCGAGTCACAACCTATGAGGAAAAATCAAATTTTGTAACTTTTGCATATGGTGTCTATATTATATCTAGTTTTCGCCTATGCTCTTTTATGATTATATGGATGATATAAATGGATTAAAGCTAGATATTAAAAAATAAGAACTTAATAAATGACTTAATGATTAAGAATGAAGTTATAACTTGGCTTTTAGACTTCTACAAATTATCATTAAGTACCACCAAGTATGTAGAAGTGAAAGAGGCTTATGCTAGTGATTGAGGTGAGTAAACTCCAAGAGTACATTTCCTAAACCCTCCTTTTGACAAATTTTGAGTTTAAACTATATCTTAATCCTAAGTGTACTATGTGAACTACTTGATATATGTGTTCTATTCAATTAATCCGAGTTTTTGGAAATGGTATCTTGGATAATTGTCATTTGGTTATAAAGTGTTTTAGAATCATCCTTCATATGTGTACACATATGATGGGTTGAGTTGTGTGATGCATGGGCACTCTTCTAGAATAAATCCATTTTGTTTTTTTTTTTTGTGACAATGTTCTTCAACATGTAAAGGTGTTCATCAATTATGTGATGGTTGTGGACAAGTTATAACACCTTAGGGATGAAACTTGCAAACCAATTCCATGCTTCATGAGTGATAGTCTCATGATTCTTAAATTTTGATCTGTATGGTCGTGATGAGAAACGGATTTAGATATAATACTCCTTTACGAATAAACATGGGGTTGGGTTTACATATATATGCATTGCATTCACATTTTGGGTTGTTTGTGAAGTGATTATTTTATTACTTCTTATCTTTATCCAATTAAAAGTTCAAATGAATTTTGAAAATGTGTTTATATAAATGACTTTAAAAATTATTTTGGGAGATTGACTTTGGAGTTACATTGTTGTCATTATTCAATTTCACTTAGAATACAACCTCTGGGTTTACTCACTGGACTTTCCGAGTCTAACTTTATTATTTTGACATCTACTCGCAGTAAAAGATTATTGGAAGATCTAGCAGTGATCTTTAGTGGACTTAGCTTTGAGCATTTAAAACACTTGTATCCAAATATTAAGTTTTCTAAAAGACCATTTGGGACCCATCTTTTTTCTCACATATGTTTTCTAAAAGACCAATGCTTTTGTAACATAAAAGATAATGGTTAAAAACTTGATTTAAATATATATTTTGGGACATAATTCTCATGATGTTTTGGGTTTGGGACTTTACTTCTATGAAACTTTTCTACTTAGGATTCTTTGTAAAATTATGACAGGTCCTAAAAAATGAAGTCAAATGAAAAGATGTTACAGAGTTCAATCATATCTTGGGCTTGAGCTTTTTATATATATATATATATATATATATATATATATATATATATATATATATATATATATATATATATATATATATATATATATATATATACATATATATATATATATATATATATATATATATATATATATATATATATATATATATATATATATATATATATATATATATATATATAAGGAGGATCGTGTAGGAACCCAAAATTCGGTAAGAACCGCGAGGACAAATCTGGACCTTTAATCTTGAAAAATGGGTGGATTAGATTCAATGTACAAATAATGATAATGTATTAAAATTCAAAGATTGTTTTTGTAAATTCCAGAAACTAAAAGTGATGGAAAGGAAAATGTGTAAAGATATATATGTCATTTCCACTCCAATTTTTTGTTCGTAACTTTCAGCCAAATTGGAGATCCACGCGCCCCCACTCTCAGCGCCACGTGGCGCCATCTCATTGGTCTTTCATTTTGTTTTTCCACCCATTTTGTATTTTGGCTATAACTTTTTTTTTTGGAAAAAAAATCTGAAAAAACCAAAGTTTTTAAAATTTAATTCTCTACAAAACAAGCATAATCATGAAAATTTGAAAAAAAAATATTTTTTTAATTTTTATATTTAAAAAGTCAAAAAAATAAAAAAATATTTCAAAAATTATAAAAATTTAAGGAATCATTTTAGACATCATATTAGTAATTTTGTAAAAAGAATTTTTTGAAAATACGTTTTTATGTGTATATTCTTTTTTATTTTTAAGCAAAAACTCATCAAATTACCAAAAAAAAAAAGTCTATGATCCAAAATATTAAGAACCAAGATATGTTTTATGATTCAAGATTCAAAAGTCGTTATGATCCAAAACGAGTTAAAAAAACATATAACGACAAAATGATTCAAAACTTATGATCCAATATGCAAAAAAACTATGATCCAAAATGTTATGATCCAAAAATACATGATCCAATACGTTATGATTAAAAATATCATGATCCAAAAGATTAAATTAAATATACGAAAAAAAACGTTAAAATTAAGATTAAAAAATATTAAAAATTAAAAAATATACATAAAAATGAAAAAAAAACAAAAAAACAAAAAAACAAAAAAATTAAAAATCGAGTACCGTAGCATTAAAAAAATAAAAATAAATAAATAAATAAATAAAATAAAAAATAAAAAAATAAAAAAATAAAAATCTAAAAACCGAGTATAATCGAAAATAAAAAAAAATTGAAAAAAAATAATTTTTTTTGAAAAAAATAAATAATAAATAAATAATAAATAATAAAAAAAACGAAAAAAGAAAAAAAAAACGAGAAAAAAAATCCACTTAAATCACGTTGAAAAAAATACCCACTTAAAAAGCCCACTTAAATCATCGAGTTCGTATTTCGTTCCGTGGTCATGCGTCGCACGTGATTGCGTCACGTCGAAGGAAGACGTTTTGACGTTATTGCCCTTATGAGAATGATTGGACGAGAAGAGTCATCGCGGTTCCTACCGGATCCTAACCCTCTATATATATATATATATATATATATATATATATATATATATATATATATATATATATATATATATATATATATATATATATATATATATATATATATATATATATATATAATATATATATATATATATATATATATATATATATATATATATATATATATATATATATATATATATATATATATATATATATATATATATATATATAGTCCGTTTCAAAGAAGAACCATTTTTTTCCTAGGAACCTAGAAACCTTTTGACTGAAATATTTTTTTTTTTAAAAAATGACATAATACACCTAGTCGCTTATATTTAAGACTTTTTGTCAAAAAAAAAAATTGAAAAATAATATGTATACACGAAATGTGCATATATGCACTTTTTTCGCAAATGTGTATATGATCACGTTTCGTGCATATGTACACATTTCGTGTATACATGTTTTTTTTTTCAAATTTTTTTTTACAAAATGTCTTAAATATAAGCGATTAGGTGTATTATGTCATTTTTTTTGAAATTTTTTTTTAGTCAAAAGGTTCCTAGGTTCCTAGGAAAAAAATAGTTCCCATTTGATATTTAGTTTATATATATATATATATATATATATATATATATATATATATATATATATATATATATATATATATATATATATATATATATATATGTATATATATATATATATATATATATATATATATATATATATATATATATATATATATATATATATATATATATATATATATATATATATATATATATATATATATATATATATATATATATATATATATAGGGAAGGGTTCGAATGAGAACCGTTAAAATGTTGAGAACCATGAGAACCAATCTCGGCCCTTGACGCAATTCATCGAAGGGTTGTAGATATATGGAGGTTAACCGGTGCGAACGCGTTGTAGACGATCAAACCCCACAACCCTTGGATCAAAATAATATGTGGTTTAGATTAGTTCTTTTAGTTCTCAATCTTTTAATGGTTCTCATTTGAACCTAATCCTATATATATATATATATATATATATATATATATATATATATATATAGTATATATATATATATATATATATATATATATATATATATATATATATATATATATATATATATATATATATATATATATATATATATATATATATATATATATATATATATATATATATATATATATATATATATATATATAGAGAGAGAGAGAGAGAGAGTAAAAAAAAACGTTCAACAAGGGACTAATATAAACCATAGTACCAAGGGACTAATCTAATCCACACGATTACACACTTTACGGTGGACGTGCATCTACCGGATTATAAAAAACCCACATCGTTTTTTTTCGTTTTTTCAAATTTTTAGGGCTTATTATTTATCGAAAAAAAATTGAATATGTAGAACTTTATAACTTTTTGTCCTCTACAAATAGAGATCCATATTGATATACAAAAAATAATATTTTTTTCGAAATTTTCGTTAGTTGAGATTCACATGTGAATCTGAACTGTTATTCTATTTACTGTTGACATTCACAATGGCATATGATATTGTCATGTGAATCTGAATAAATTTTTGTGTGAATGTGAATAAAATTAACTTATGATTTATAGTAAATTCATTATAAATTATTAAAATGTTGAAATGTTAAAAAAAATGCTAAGTAAATAAATCATATTCAGATTTCATAGTATATTTAAAATATCATATGATAATGCTATGTGAATCTGAGTAAATTGTTGTGTGAATGTAAGTAAATTCAATTATGAATTAGAGTAAGTTCATTATAAATACTTAAAATATTGAGGTGGTAAAAACTTCTAAGTAAATTATCAATACTATAAGATATTGACATGTGAATATGAGTAAATTTTCATGTAAATATGAGTAAATCCACTTATGAATCAAGTACATTACTTATAAATCGTTATAATATTGAAGTAGTGAAAGTTTTAAAAGTAAAATAATTACTCATATTCAAATTGTTACATTTCAGATTCACATTATGAATCTAGACGAGCTGTAAAATGGAAAAAAAAATATTTTTTCTATATCAGTATGGATGTTTATTTGTAGAGGACAAAAATTTATGAATTTTGGTATTTTCGGTTTTTATTTTTGAAAAAGAATAATGTCAAAATTTAAAATAAACAAAAAAATGAAGTGGGTTTTTTGTTATAATCATCTACATGTGCGTAGATGTGAAAATTTTACAACCTATTTTTTAGCCGTTGATGATTTTGATTCCGACGATCGAGATTAGTCCCTTGGTATCATGGATAATTTTAGTCCCTTATTGAACCCAACCCAATATGTATATATATATATATATATATATATATATATATATATATATATATATATATATATATATATATATATATATATATATATATATATATATATATATATATATATATATATATATATATATATATATATATATATATATATATATATATATATATATATAATAATAAAACCAACCCATAGATACCACATGGCATTTTTCTAGACCCCTCTTTTGCCACATCTCATCACATCGTATCCTTCTAAAATCCTTTCCCGCCTAAAAATTATCATAATCTTTTGTGTTTTTGGTTACTGATTGGTTTGTTCCTATAATCAATGCTAAAATTATGTTTCCCAAATAACCATAGTCTCGGGTTTATTAGGATACATATCAGTTCCACGGCTAGAACAAACGCCAAGTTCCATACGAGATCGAGTATCACCATCGGCTTCGAATAAGCCATGTCACTCTGCCTCTCCTCCAGCTGCTCGACTGCCGTTTCCCTAACGAGCATTGACGGTTCCCTCATCATCCGCCGGCTACTTGCTCGCCGAAGAGACTGGTGTTTAGAATTAACATTAGTTTTGGAAAGGATGGCGATTAATGGAGAAATAAAACTAGGGTTCATTGTCAAGATGTGGCAAACGAAAGAAGAGGGGTCGATTTCAGTTTATGATTTGAGCAAACGAAAGGGAATCTGATCTGTTTTCATCTCCATAAGCCCTTGTGGTTTAATGATTTACTGGTGATCTCTCTTTGCTTGATTCTTTTATGATATTTGGATTTTAGATCTTTTAATTTCTCAAATTTTTATCCCCGTTTAGTCGTATACCATTTTCGGTTTCTTCTATTGATATAGTCATGAGTTTGCAGCCATGTCATTTGTTCATCTTTGTTCTGATTCTTTTACAGATCTGAACCTCATCATTTTGTTTCAACAATTTGTTTTTAGATCATTAGTTTTGAGAAAAAATTAAGAGAAGCCACTTGAGAGTAGTGAGGGAAGTGGAAGCCGATGGTGGAAAAAGTTTGTTGCCCTTGTGGAAGCTCATTGCAAGCTGATTCAATGATTAAGGTTTTTAACTTTTAACAGTCTTTTTTTTCCTTCTCTTATATCCCATATTTGCATTTTCCTTTATTGGTTGATTAAATTTTATTTTCTCAGTGTGAAGATTCAAGATGCAATGTATGGCAGTATATTAATTGTGTTATTATTCTGGAAAACCCCATGGAGGGTATTTTACCAGCACCTCCACCTAAATTCTTAGGTGAACTTTGTAGACTTGGGCATGCAGATCTGTAAGTGATACTTATAAATCCCTTATTTTTCCAACTTTTTTTTAATCGAGTATTTAATAAGAAATGGTAATTATGCAATTTTTCTTAATTTTCAGGTTCTTGCTTACGGTGGCGCATCCTTTATCTCTTGTGCAACTAACCGTTGCAAATCCTCCAACAGACGGGTAAGTCTTTTTTATTAAAATGGCTTTATGTTGAAGTGTTTCATTTACATATATGAGTAGTTTGACATGTAGATTAATGGGAAAATTGTGGGAAATAACAACATACCTTACTCTTACTTCCAAAATGGGCAATGAACACAATAGCAGCATACTTACATTCTTACCGATAATAGCAACCTACTTAAATTTTTCTTTACTTCTTAGTAGCAAAATACTTACTTACATTTGCTACCGATGTGGGGACAGCCCTTTATTTGTTATATTTTGTTATTATCTTTAAATATGTAACTATGTAAGTACGTTGCTATTTTTGGTGAATAATGTTTACTGATCTCTGTAAATAAACGTAAATAAATGCAAGTATGTTGCTATTATGGGTAAAGAATGCAAGTGTGTTGCTATTATGTAATATGTATGTTGGTGAAACCAGACTATGACGTGCAGGTAATTTTATAAATTTCTCTTCTATAAATTCATATTAACATATTTTTTTAAATAACGTGCTAATGAAATATGGCTGATTATATATATATAGGCATGGTGTATGCTTCTGAATGACAAGGTTCCTTTTAGGATGCAATGGCCACAATTCTCATAACTTCAAATCAATGGTATGCTTTTTATAAAGAAAATGATTTAAATTGTGTCAGCCTATTTAAGATTTTTTTTAATTCTTTTTGGTCAAATTTTGCATTTGACTTTAGGGGTGCCTATGTGTGCAACAAATAGACCAGGTGCTCAATTGCTAGGAGCCAATGGTCGTGATGATGGTCCCATTGTAAGTTTTAATATCTTTAATACACATTTAATCATCTATTTATATAAAAATGCCCTGCACTTGAGACATAATTAATAAAAAATCCTTTTTTGTCAGATCACACCATGCACTCAAGACGGAATTAATAAATTTTCATTAACAGGATGTGATTCTCGCGTGTTCTGTTTGGGTCTACTGATAATAAAACGACGTACGGTTCAACAGGTGGGAGTCTCCTTCAAATCCAGATGTTAGTTTCTTATTTTTTTTTGACGATTTTACCCCTAATAGATGTGGTTCCCATTTTTTGATAGTTCTTTTGGAAGCAATTTTAATAAAGTTACATATTTTTATTGATAAGCATGTACATTGTTGTCAAGTTTGAAGCTTAAATATTATATTAAATCGCATATAGTTTGCCATTATATTTTTCACCTCATAAAAAACTTCCATTTTGCTATTTAGATCCTAATCCAATCTTATGGTCATTATATTACACACCAGAAAACGATCTTGATGACCTTCATTTCTATCGTTGTTAAATATCCACTTCTCTTCACCAAAAACATCATAAAATAACAATAGATGCATGTGTTTTGATATAGTGTTTTGTTAGGGATAGTTTTATATTGATTCTCTATTTGCATGACATGTATCTATTTATATATTTATTGATCAATCTGCATATGTAAATTGTTGTTTTATGCAAAAAAGAATAATAAGTTATCAACCTGTGTTTAACACGGGCTTTATATATATATATATATATATATATATATATATATATATATATATATATATATATATATATATATATATATATATATATATATATATATATATATATATATATATATATATATATATATATATATATATATATATATATATATATATATATATATATATATATATATATATATATATATATATATATATATATATATATATATATAGGGCTAGGTTATATTAAGACCGACAATTATTGTGTGGATGTAAGACCAAATCTGATGCGTAGGATTAGAAATATTAATGGTCTTGATCAAAATGGTATTATTGTAATTATCTATTATATTATTAAATGATTTTTTTAATCGGTTATAAAAGAGTAAATTAGGGATTTTGTTTAGAGAAAAAAAAAAGAAAACTAACTAATTTTTAGGAAATATGATTAAATGTATTAAATAAAAACAACTTATTTCGAAATAATAATTTTTTTTCAATAAATCATACATTCTTAACAGAATTTTCTGATTTATTCTTCAAAATATCTGTCATTTTTTTAAAGAATCGTTTTTTTTTCTTCCAAAAAATTCATTCTTGCAGAATGTCATATGGAAACAAATTCTATAAACTAAAAGAGGTCAATTGAATAACATCCTAAAACAATAACATTTTGAAATATGCATTCTTAGCGTAATGACATTATAAAAAACAGCATTCTTGGCAAAATAACCATTATAGCATAATAACATTCAAAATACATCAAACTAATAGAATTTTTTGAACTAAAATAATCATTCTAAAATAACCATTCTGAAAAACATCATTCTTGGCAGAACAACCATTCTGTCATAATAACATTCAATAAAACATCATTCTTGGCAGAATAATCATTCTAAAATAACCATTCTGGCAGAATAACATTCAAAAAAACATTTTATTAACAGAATGTCATAGAAAAAGCATCCTATGAACTAAAATACATCAAACTAATAGAATTCTTTAAACTAAAATACATCAAAAGAATACAATTCTTTGAACTAAAATACATCCAGAAAATAAAACTATGAAATATTAACATTCTGAAATGTCAATTCTGGCAGAATGTGAGAATGACATTCAAATCTAATATCTAATAAGAATCATAGAATTGTAAAAAAAAATAATGTAGAACTGGTGAAACGAGATGAACACTCGATCATCTTTTCTCTTCTATGTGTATGTCTAACCCCAAGTCTGAATCGAAATCCAAGGAAAAAACCACATGCCGGCTCTCTTTCTTCTCATTCGTTTGATGGACTTAATTTTGTACAGAAAGGATACATTCACTCAAATCAGCATTCACGAACTATGGTTTTAGCATGTGTGCTTCAGATCTGGAAATGTACCTGTAAACAAATCGCTATTAAAACCCTGCCTTTTCAACCTGCAAAACCCTAACAAAATTAAACTAAAAGAAAACGCAGACAATACCATTGAAAACATTGATAAAGTTATCGTAAAACACAAACAAATGAGTTTGAAATCAAAAGATCTTATCGCAATTACCTTGAAGTGGAGCATGAAGCCAACTTTGCCACTACGTATTTTGGTAAACGATTTGAAGAATTAGGATGAATGAATCGATTATTGTGGATGCGATGGCTTTGGCGTGGTATGTGATGGCTTTGTGTCGACATGAAGATCGATGATGGTGCTGTTATGGAGAACATGATCGATGATGGTGCTAGTAGAGATTAGAATGATATGTCAGTTACGTGATCGTGATAGATGAGAGTTTCTAATGATGTAGAGGTTGAGGACTGTTATGAACATGGGTGAAGATGATGATGAACATGTTTGATAATTCTTGTGAATAAGCGTACATATGGTTCTGGATCTGGAAGAAGGCGAGTTTGATGATTAATAGGGAATGTAACTGATTTTCCCTGATTATAGGTTACATCCTTAATTATAGTAATTTAATTTTGGATATTATTTAATGGTAATTACAAATTACTATACTACCCTTGGTTGCTTCTAGCATGTAATTGGGTCTCACATCCACACAATAACTATAGTTTTTAATATATATATATATATATATATATATATATATATATATATATATATAGTAAAGTTCAATTGAGATCCTAAAAAAGCCTAGGAACCTAAGAACCCATTTTATGAACTTTTTTTCTACACAATATTTTTCAAAAAAATATACCAAAATTTTTGTTATGATGCGTCTAGAAGATTTCAAAAAAAAATCATTTTTTATTTTTTTCATTAAGGTTTGGGGTTTAGGGTTTAGCGTTTAGCGTTTAGCGTTTAAGGTTTAGGGGTTTAGGGTTTAGGGGTTTAGGGTTTAGGGTTTAGAAGATTTCAAAAAAAATTCAAAAAAAAATCATTGTTTTAATTTTTTTTCATATGGGTTTAGGGTTTAGAGTTTAAGGTTCAGGGTCTAGAGTTTAGGGTTTGGTTTAGGGTTTAGAGTTTAGGGTTTAAAAATCTCTTAGACGCTTTAAATAAAAAAATTGGATGCAATTTTTTTTTGAAAAATATTATGCAGAAAAAAAATTCCTAGGTTCCTAAGGTTTTTTAGGTTTTCTCATGATCTCGACCCTATATAAAAAAATTGAAAAAAATATAAAAAAAATACAAATCATAAAATCGAAAATAGTACTATATCATTATCAAAAAAAAAAAAATTGGATCATTGGAAAACGTAATGATCAAATTTTTCTGTTTTTATTTTGGATCATTATTTCATTATAAAAAAATAATGATCCAAAAGTTTTTTTTTGAATCTTTTTTTCTTCGATATAGTACTATGATCCATTTTATTATTTATATATATTTTTTTTAATTTTTTAATGTGTCATCACGACTCCTCACCGAAAAAAGAGTTCTCACGGGATCCAGACCCTATATATAACCTAATGAAATGATATGGTTTCTATGATGACTTTTTTGAGGGGAAAATAAGGAACGTGTCTTAATATATTTTTCCAATTAAATCGCATGATCTAAAATTTAATTGACGATATATTAATAATTTCAAAATCATATTAATTCCATATATTATGTTTCATTTTAAGTATGTTAGCTAACAAGATGTTGACATTTTAACCATATTAATTCATTGCTGAAGTTTTATATGAAGTAATCAGTGATTTCACCAAAAACTAAATAAATAATATTGATATATGATTATAAAAATGTAAGTATTTAACTTAACAATTTACTTAAATATTACCGTAAGAGCTTGTGCCTTGTTGTAATTCTGTCAAAATAAATGGAAAATACAAAGAATACATTCAACAGTAAAAGCCTAATCCAATCCATTGACAAACTTAGTGGAGAAAAAGGAGACAAAATCCAAAAGTGATGGGGTCTCAAATTCGGAAGAAAGTATCCATTGCATCTTGCGATTTATAACAACCACGTATATAGTGATACCACAATTATCAGAGATAAGAATTTAGTATATTCAATCTCGTGATTGATGTTTTGATGTTAAAAGTCAATAAAGTATAATTCTTTTTCTTTAAGATAGAATAGATTCTCGATTTTATATATATATATATATATATATATATATATATATATATATATATATATATATATATATATATATATATATATATATATATATATATATATATATATATATGGAACACTAGAACGAATGATAATGATTGAAAATACGTTATAATAACAGTAATTCTATGAGAATATGTTTGTTTAACATTAATATTACCAATAAAAACATATTCTAATCATTATTTCTCACAGAATAGCACTGTCCACACGGTCTCACAATAACTGTTGTCCGTAATATAACCTAATTATATATATATATATATATATATATATATATATATATATATATATATATATATATATATATATATATATATATATATATATATATATATATATATATATATATATATATATATATATATATATATATATAATCAGGATCGAGTGAGGACTCCAATTTCGGTGAGGACTGTGAAGACAAATCTGGACCTCTAATCTTGAAAAATGTGTAGCTAAGATTCATTGTGAAGAAATTGACACATTTTAAAAGCTTGGGGGGCTAGTTGTATAAAAATTAAAACTAGTGTGTGTGGGTAATACAAATTCAGAAGGGTATTATAGTAATTTGATCGATTACCCCTCCCCCATTGCGACACTTGTCACAATCTCGTTTGCTGGTTTTTTTATTCCACCAACTTAGTTTTTTGGGCCATAACTTTTTTCGTAAAAAAAATTCTGAAAAAACCAAAGTTCTTAAAATTTAATTCTCTACAAAACAAGCACCATTATGAAAATTTGAAAAAAAAAATTTAATTTTTATTTTTATAAAAAATCAAAAAATAAAAAAAATTCTCCACAAATTATGAAAATTTAAGAGATCATTGTAGACATTATATTAGTAAGTTTGCAAAAAAAAATTTGAAAAAAATGTTTTTATGTATTCATTTTTATATTTTTAAGTAAAAGAACTCATCAAAATAGCAAAAAAACATACATGATCCAAAAATATTAAGAACTAAAATATGTTTAATGATTCAAATTGTTATAAACTAATTATTTTATGAATTAAAACTTAACAAATAATAAAAAAAATATACATGATCCAAAAATAATAAAACCAAAATATGTTTTATGATCAAAAACTTATGATCCAAGATTCAAAATTAGTTATAATCCAAGATCCAAAACGATTTATGATGCAAATCGAGTTATGATGCAAAACGAGTTTTAAACGACAAACGTAAAAAAAACAAAAAAATGGAAAAAAATGAAAAAATGAAAAAAAAACAGGAAAAAAAAAAACGAAAAAGAAAAAAAATTAAAAAAAAACGAAATATAATATTTAAAAAAAAGAAATAAAAATAAAAAACCCGGCTAAATTATGTTATATGGACATGAGTAACATGTGATTATATCCTCGAATCCGTATTACGTTCCATGGACGAGCGCCGCATGTGATTACGTCAAATCCAATAATTACGTTTGACGTTATTGCCCTTAAGAAAATGAGTGGACGAGAATTGTCCTCGCAGTCCTCACCGGATCCGGACCCTATATATATATATATATATATATATATATATATATATATATATATATATATATATATATATATATATATATATATATATATATATATATATATATATATATATATATATATATATAGGAATAGGTTCAAATGAAACCCACTAAAAGGTTAAGAATCGTGAGAACCGATATTCACACATTAAGAATTATGTTTTTTTTTTTTTTTTGTTTTTTCACACATGTTTATTATGTGAAAATACATCAAAGTTAAGAAATTTCCTTAATTTTTAATACGTTTTACACTATTCATAATATAATAAAATTTGTAGTTATTAAACTGTGAATACTATAATGTAAGTTTTTTATTAAACAGTGAATTAGTGGTTCTCACGGTTCTCAACTTTTTAGTGTTTCTCATTTGAACCCTTATGTTTTTTTTCTTTTTTTTTTTTGTTTTTTCACACATGTTTATTATGTGAAAATACATCAAAGTTAATAAATTTCCTTAATTTTTAATACGTTTTACACTATTCACAATATAATAAAATTTGTAGTTATTAAACTGTGAATACTATAATGTAAGTTTTTTATTAAACAGTGAATTAGTGGTTCTCAACCTTTTAGTGTTTCTTATTTGAACACTTCCATATATATATATATATATATATATATATATATATATATATATATATATATATATATATATATATATATATATATATATATATATATATATATATATATATATATATATATATATATATATATATATATATATATATATATATATAATGATGAGTTCAATAAGAGACTAAAATTATCCATGGTACCAAGGGACTAATTTCGATTGTCAGAATCTAAATCATCAACAACCAAAAAATAGGTTGTAAATTTCTTACATCAACGCACATGTATAGGATTATAACAAAAAACCCAATTCATTTTTTGTGTTTCTATTAGAATATTCTACATAAACTATGACAAAAATAAAAGTTGATCATAAAAGCATGATATTTCTGATTGTTCAAAGCATAAATATATTTAACCATGAATATTTTTCTATGAAACATTCATTAGTTATTCAAACCTTAAAACCATACATACTGTTTAAAATAAAGAAAAGACAACAAATATTTAAACATACAAAATACTACCATGTCATTCATACATAATCAAAGACTTCCAAAACTTCCATAAATTTTATTCATGTCCTTCCAATGCTTTTTCTTGCTCGACCCCTTCCCTCAGCATTTTATAATGAGTGCCCTTATTAACATTTCGTATTCATTTGCTTCTTCAATTATTTTCTTCTTGCGTTTCTTTACGATATGCATAAAAAGTTTACAGCATAATGCAATTTGACAAGATTCTTATTCACCAGAAAACCTTCTTTACCTAAGTCAACATTCCACTTACTGACATGTTCCCCAAAATACTTTTTCATGTGTCACACAAAAAGTACACTGACAACGCCTAGTGATATTACATATTTTAGTCGTTGTTGAGCCCTATTTTTAGTGAAATTATATCGTATATATCGTGGTATTCTCACTTTTCGTGTCAGTACTTGTTTGGAAGAAAATAATGAAAACAGGGACCAAAAGTGTGCAAATTGGAGAAAGTTTGGAGAAGAAGACAAATTCAGAAAAACACGTACGCGCGCTGCGGAAATCAAGCAGGCGCGACGCGGCTTCGAGGCGGTGGAACAAATTCAAATGCCGAGAAAACGGGAGAAGATAAGTACGCGCGCTGCGGTTTACTTAATTGCGCGACGCGGCTACGGGAAAATTGCAACTATAAATAGAGCCATTTACAGCCGAAAACCCTAGCAAAGACCCGGTGGAAAAACGACCTGAAGGCTCTTTGACTCCGTGATTAAGCACCAGCAACCTCTTAATTGGTATTTTCATGTTTTAGAATTTATTTTCATTTAGTTAGATAGTGAGCAATTGTTAGCTAGTATCTTTGGGAGTGACAACCACTGATATTAGGCTTTAGTTTATGTTTTTTAATCATTTTGGTTACTGTTTGTACCTATGGAATTCGTTTTGGTTAATGAGAATCATTTGGTTGTAAGTAATCTTGGTTTTTTGGTGCTTTGACGGTTGATTTTGGTTTTGCATGTTTGGATTGTGATTGGATGTTTGATTTGACCTTGTTGGACTGTTTTCCCTTGCTGATTTCAGTAGCCAATTAGGTTAGTCTTTTAGGGTTGAACTTTAGCCATTGACTGTCACATTGGACCTTAGTTATTGGTTTAGTTTATGCCTTGTTTTGGTTTATGTTTGGATTGTTGGATGCCTTTGTTTACTTCTGAATTAGAGATGCACTTCTGATTTCAGAAAGTAACTAGGTTTCGTTTAAAGCTTAGCTTAGTCTATGCTTGTTTTTGGATTGTTTAGTTTAGGCTTTTTGAGTTTTAGTGGCAAGGGATTGGAAACTAGGGTCCTCCGACTATAGCGTGACACTATAGTTGGTAATCTGTCATCTGATCTGACCACGTAGCTCCTGCGGATCGACCCTGACTACCACTGTGCTAGTGTGTGTGTTAGGTTTCTCTTATTTTTTACCGCACGACGACCTAGGCGTGTCAAATTTTGACGCCGTTGCCGGGAAGCTGTGAGCTTAGATTAGGTGATTAGTAGGAATTCTAGTTTCTTGATTTTCTTTGAGTTCATTTGATTAGTTTTTGGTTTTGATTTTTGCGGGCATGTTGCATTAGTGCATGCGTACCCGCAGGGGTGAGCAATTATCCCCTTTGCATTTTGACTCAGAGATTGAGCGAACTGCGGGCAAAATCCGTGCACGTAGGCGTTTAAATATAATGAGTTTCAATCATGTCAGTAGTAGTGCAGTAAGTGTTGCCCAGGAACTATCAGGTGAGGCAACGGGGATGTCTTTTATTCCCCCGGTTTCGGAGTTTCAATTCGGGAGCATGAGTGCTTCTGGTGGTGCAGTTTCAGCCCCTGTACCCATACCATCATGCACTCCGCCATCGATTCCACCATTTCCACCAGTATCACAACCACAATCCACCAATCCATTCACATCTGCAATGTCTTGGAGAGAGCCGACCCATGATGGCACCCCAGTCTCTAGACAGCAGACACCAACTTCTCAACCATTTTCTCAACCACAACCAGTTCTATTTAAACCTCAACCCACATTCCAACCTACACAACCACAACAATACCAACCACCTCTTCAGCAACAGTACCAGTATCCAGAGGAAGAGGAGAGATATGATGAGGAAGATGAAGGATGGGTTCCACCAGCACCACAGCAACCTAGGAACCGAGGTCGAGGACCTCTGAGAAGAGCACCGCAGTATCAACCACCACAAGGTCAGCAGGAATATAACGATCATCACCCTTACGGTAATCCTGCCCAACCTTTATATTTTGCACAACCGAGAAGGCAATCGGTTGCATCACATTTCCAGCCACGGGAATATGATGACTCGTCGCCAATCTATATTCCTGACAATATTGAATCTCAAGTAGAAATAAGGCCTCAATTGTTAGGAATATTACCGAAGTTTAGGGGGTATAAGCAGGATGACCCATACAACCACTTGTATGAATTTATAGTGATTGCCAATGCTAACAACCCCAGGAATACTAATAGGAACATCTTTAGGCTTAGGTTATTCCCATTCACTCTTAAAGACAAAGCCAAATACTGGTTTACGTCTTTACCAGCGAACAGCATCACCACGTGGGACCAGCTCAAGGCCAAGTTCCTACAAGAATTCTATCCAGCAAGCAAAACAACGGAGATTCGGAGGGTTATTCAAGACTTCCAGCAAAAACCAGGAGAAGCTTTCCATGAAGCATTTGATCGGTTGAAGGAGTTATTGCGATCCTGTCCGCACCACGAGATTCCCAAATGGCAGTTAGTGAAGTTGTTCTTCGAAGGAGTCATTGAAACACATCAAGCTATGATAAATGCCTCGTCAAGCGGGACATTTATGTGGCAAGACCCAGAGGAGGCCTGGCAATCCTTGGAACAATTGAGCAATGGCTCCAAAGCAAATTTTTCTACGAGAAAGACTGTAGGCACAGCAGTAGCAGTGGGAGCTGATGATGATTGGAAGAAGGAGGTCAAAAAGGAGATAAGTGAATTAAATAAGAAGTTTGACAGGCTCATGTCAACGCTGCAAAATGGACCTCAACGTCAACCACAAAGAGGTCAAGGAGGACCAAAAACTCAGGAGGTAAACCAAGTTTATGGCCAGGGTCAAGGTCAGTATAATAATGGACGACCCTACAGACCATATAACCAAGGGCAGCAGCAGAACTTCAACAACCAGAGGCAAAATAATCACCAAGGTCAATCATCTAATCAGCCAAGGTCATACCAGCCCACAAACAACAATGGAAATGCAAGTGGGAGTGGTAGCAATAATAATAGGGGCCTAACACTGCTGTCAACAATGCCCCAGGAACTCAAGAAGATTTAGTGGCAAAAATGTATGAAATGTTCGGTGCTACTCAACAGCAGTCCCAGGCCAATGCAAAAGCTATCGCAAACATTGAAAGGAAAATTGGACAAATGGCCGAAGATCAGCGAAAAAGGGACAATGGAAAGTTGCCAAGTGCTACGGAGGTTAATCCAACCCATAATCAGCGAGCTGGGAAGGAGCACGTTAATAATGTCGAGGCTGAATGGAGAAAGGTTACTTTAAAGGACTTATTGGATTCAGGAAGTGAAGCAGAGCTTAAGGAAGAAGAAAAAGTCCAGGAGAAAGTGGAGGATAAAGAGGAAGAAGAAAAGGAAATTCCTGTTGAGGAAGGAACTCAACCAGAGGTGGACACGGAGGTCCAGGAAGAAAAGCAGTCAGTAATAGCAGGAATCAAGCAGAAAAAGAAAGATAAGAAAGGGAAGAAGAAACACGAAGCACCCAAACCAATAGGGTCATTGATAAACCAACCTCTATGGGATGAACTTAAGGATGCGCCTGAGGATACAAGAATTCTTCAGGAGATGTGTGATAGAAATGGAAAAAGTAAGATTCCCACACCAGACACTGTTAGATTGACTATCAAGGCCAGTGAGGCACTGTTAGGAACACTGCCTAAAAAAGAGAAGGATCCTGGATCACCATTGATCACCACTACTGTAGGAGATGTGGTCATTCGGAACACTTTTCTGGACTTGGGAGCAAGTGTAAATGTGCTACCGGGGGTACTTATATGACAAGTACAAGAATGAAGTATTAGAGCCAGCAAAGGTTGTACTGCAGCTGGCTGACCAGTCAACAAAGGTATCCCGAGGAAAATTGACTAATGTCATAGTCAAGGTTGGAGATTTCTTCTATCCTGTAGATTTCCTAGTCACGGAGTATGAAAGCTTGGATGACGCACCCGCACTCATTTTAGGACGCCCATTTTTAGCTACGGCTGGCGCGTTGATTGACTGCAAGACGGGGGATGTGGACATCTCCTTTGGGACGCGAAAAAGAAGGTTGAATGTGTTCGGAAATCCTGTATCCTTACCTTCAGAGAACGGTGTCAAGCAACTGGACAAAAGTGTATTAATGGAGCCTGGGATTAGGAACAAAGGAAAAGTATGGACGCGAACAGGCGAATGAGGAAAGGAAGAGATTTTAAAAGGAACAAAGGATCATCCATTGGCCACTATTGATAAGGAGCAGTTGCTGGATATGATGGAGATGCTAGAAGCGAGACATCAGCAATATGAGAAAGAATCAAAAGAAAGGGAAGCAAAAGTCTTCAAGCTTCTGGAATCACAACAGCAATGGATTAGTGGAGTAAGTGATAGGATGACCCAACTCACATCCTTAATGTCGATGATGGCCCATAATTTCATACCAGGATTCAAGCAAATGTCGTCAGAAGTCCAAGGAGATGAAGAATAGGAATATGAGTGTACGTCTGGCTGAAGACGTTAAACTTAGCGCTTGTTGGGAGGCAACCCATCGTGTCATAGGTTAGGTTCTGTATTTCTTAGAAATAATTAGGAAAAATCTTATCATTAATTGCAGGTACCAGTGGTCCAAGGCAAGTGTGGGGTCGTGTGAAGAATTTGGAAATCGTTATGACCGTGCTGCGGGAATAAAGAATGTGCAACGTGGGATCGTAAACCAACCCGATGTGCAGGGGTTGATTTGGTGACACGCGCGACGCGGGTTGTGCATTTGCGCGATGCGGGAAACGATCGGACGGTTTCCTTCGATATTAAGATGACATTCAGGTTGGATCACCAGTTCCTGCAGTTCCCCGCTGAGATCGATAGCTCAGTGGAGTATATAGCACGGAGGGAAGCCCTCGTCAGTCGCCGAGTTCTCGAGGCGACCGTCATCGATCGAGACATTCTATGGGATGCCGGGCTCTGGGGAGAGATCGAGCCATTCCTCCATCGCACCTGGACCCATGAGGATGCCTCATTCACTTGCCGTGGCTGGGACAGGCTCATGGCCACCAAGGATGATACGGTCTACACAGAGCTTTTACTGGAGTTCCTTTCTACTGTGCGCTTTGCACCGGGGTCTCAGGAGGCCCGCTCCAGGCTTGTTCGATTCAGGTTGGGGGGGAGTGCATAGGGAGTGCAGCCTTCGGGAGTTTGCAAGGCGTACTAGTATTTACACGGAGGCGGATCTTCAGCACCGCCATTATGCACAGTTCCTAGAGGCGTGTATCCAGGGGCAGCCGGAGCGGGCTGCCAATATGGAGATTTGGGCACCATTGTCCAACATCTTCTACGAGGCAGGGACTTCTCGGGAGAGCCACCTCCGCGACCCACTCCACCGCCTCATGCACCGCATCGTCTCCACCTCCATCATGCAGCGGGAGGGGGGCGAGAAGGTGTCCGGGGAGGACATGACATTCTTCTGGGTTCTCCTCAATCCCTCCAGGTTCCTCCACCTTCCTTTTGCCTTAGCCGTCGCCCTGACCACCCGTGCGACTGGCGCATCTGCCAGTAGTCCCTTGGCCCACGGGTACTTCATCACCCGCCTGACCCGATCATACCGGATCCTCACCGCCCGCACTGTCGCCACCCTGACCGCTTTACCTCCTGTAACGCCCCAAAAACCAACATCGAGTATTTACAGCGTTTTAACAAAAATGTACAAATTTAACTTTACAAATACAATACTCGATGTCTAGGAAGCGTCAAGTGGATATCTTCAAGATCGTTCCACGATCCAGCCGGGCGTTACTACAACTAAATCCTGCAAAACACCACAACAAAAACAACGTAAGCGAAACGCTTAGAGAATAACTCTACTCCAACATAATAAAGTTTATAACAAAACTTTAAAAGCCAAACCACACTTAGAGGTTTCACCAATGGATTGTCACCTGAAAATCCAACACCAATCAGATATATCATAATATCTAAATCACCATACGTGTAAGACACCATATTTATAATTAGCACCGATATTGAAAACCTTCCCCGAAAAATCTTGGGCTTTTTACCAACCCAAAGATCCACCATCACTCGGTTGCACCGAGTTATCACCCATCTTGAATTACACCATATGATTGTAGACAATGGTTATACAACCATTAAACACCATATAAAACACCAACGAATATAACCACCTATAATTACACCGTTGATATTTAGGAACAATTACTAATAGAGTTTTACATATGTTAACACATAGGGTTATTATATTGTTAACCACCAAGGTAAATACATACTAGCACCACCATATGATATATATATATACGAATATATAATCACACAAATACAACACACAACATAACACCGATCAAGTTGAGTGGAGTTACTCACCTCGGTATTCCGGGTTGGTTAGCTCCACTGCTTGTATATCTCGGTGTAGTCTCAACTTCTCGGATACCATAAACCTACATTTGGTTGTCAACCACATTTATAAATCATATGTATACACCCTCTTGGAAACCTAATTCATGCACTTGAAAGGCATAACTTCAATATCAAATTTATTAGCAATTATCCACCTTTTTCCTTAAAATGTGTTCCCTGTTCACGATCTGTTTTAGTCTACTTCGTAACATTTACTTGTACAAATTTCAATTGTACAGAAAACTACTACTTCTTAGGTTTCCAGGGACACCAATATCAACTCCAAATGATTTTTCTACAATTTACTATGATTTGTGCAAGATTACATATCAAATACATCTCAAATCCGACAAAAACGTACCATAATGTAGCAAATGCATATTTGAGCTATGTTACAGGCCGAATTACGTTTTCACCTCTATAGACAAAATATACTAAACTCAATTTATGAAAATATGGCACTGATTTCACATAAAACCGATACTTCTACGATTTATCACGATTTTTCTAATATGGTGCAAAAATAGTGATATTTACCTCAATTCTGCAGTTCCGATCTAGCGCCTATAACTCGACTTCCTGCTATCAGAATTACAAATCCTCTGGTCAAAAGCTGCGTATGTATCTCCTTTAACTTCTGTCAAAATTTCAAGACGATCCAACGGTTCAATCTCTAGGGATCATTCTCTCACTGTAGCATGTTCTTGAGAATTCGGGAAGGGTTTGAGAAAAATCCGATTTTCCCATATTTATACATAAAAGTTTGCCAATTTGGCACAACTAGTCCATCAACTTGCAAACATTACACCCCACACATATATAAATACATTTAAGTCTCATTTTTCATACTTCGGCCACCAACTAATGTGTAAATATTTATAAATCGGTCTGGACGTTTAAACGTCAAAATACCATCTTAATACCTCAAGTCCCAAGATTTGGTTCATTCATTATTTTAACATTTTTGGTCTTTTTCATCAGAAACACCCATGAATCGTCTAAAATTCCTTTAAACCCATCAACACATTATTACATATTGATACGAAGTTCAAACTTGATTCCGGGTGTTACACCTCCATCCCGCACTACGGCGCGAGTATTGGAGAGCATGGGGCTGATTCAGCAGCAGCGCCCGGGACAGTTCGTGAGGGCAGAGACCGATGCACCCCAGGCCCCACAGCCAGCATATGCCCAGCCTGGCAGGAGGCGCAGGAGGCAGCCTGCACCAGCAGAACCAGCACCACAGCCCCAGCAGAAGGAGGTGTCCGAGCTGAGGCGATTAGAGACCAGGGTCGCCAGGATGGAGGACCAGCTAGAGTGGATTGGAGAGGTGCTACTACAGATTGCATCAGCACAGGGCCAGCAGACCCGCCCATTCCCAACTTGAGCTCACGACCATGAGGCTGGACCCTCCAGGCCACCAGGTGGCACTTGATGTATTTTTCTTTTTCTTTTTCATTTTCATTTTTGGGATATATGTACCGAATCTATTGTGATAACCAATCATTTTGCCAATGTGTGTTATGTTTGAATTTTTATAGTAAAATGTTGTAAAAAGGGTAATTTGGTCTTTTGACCATATGAAGGACCTATTGTGTAATAATATTTTTGTTTTTGTGGCAAAAGTGTAAGAAAATAAAATCTTAAATTGATATGTTAAAAGTTTGGACAAAAGGTGAACAAAAACTAGATTAGAGGGGCCAATTTGTCATTTAAGTGAAGTATGGAGGTATAAGTTGGGAGAGAGACTTCTAGTCCTCTCCAATTGAGTCGTGAAGCATCTTCAGCAGAGGGAGAAGTCGAGAACTTGGAGAATTCTGGAGAGTTAGAGCAGAAATCGAAGATTTAACTCAGAAATTGTGATTTCCAAGTCATCAAAGGTAAGAATCTCATCCCTATAAGCTATTTATACCATTTTGGGTTATTTTGAATGGATTGAAAAGAAATTCAGAAGTTGCATGAGGTTTGTTTTGAGTTTCCAATACTTGAATCACGTTCTAAACATCATTTGAAACTCAATTCCACCCTTGAAAACAATTAGAAGCAAAACGGAATTAAGAATTTTGTTCAAGAACCCTAGAATTTGGGTTTGTGAAGATTGATTTGATCCTTGAGGTAATGGAGTAATAAGTGTTGTTTAGAAGGCTTAGAAATACTCTAAATATAATGTTTTGACCTTCCATTGAATCGGATTTGAGCTGAAACCACGCAGACTAAAGATTAAAGCTGTGCAGAAAATTGAAATGGGTCTGTAGGCGAAACACGGCCCGTGTTTCCCCTGACACGGCCCGTGTTTTTTATGCAAGTAAACAGAAGGTAATCAGAAGGTGGAAGACGGCCCGTGTTTCTCCCAACACGGCCCGTATCAGTGTCTGCAGAAAATTTGGAAGTTTTGCACGGTTCCATATGACTCCTACATGACCCGAATGACTTGGACATTTATAATTCACTTCTAATATGACATTAATTGAATAGTTTGATTCCTTAATCATTAGTATAAGCTTAATGTGGTATGAAAGCATAAGAATATAAGTTCATATCAACCCAAACAATGTGTATTAGTGTTATTGAGTATGAATTGTATATATGTTTAATAGGAGGTGATCAAATCATTGGAGATCAAGGTAAGGGCAAGGAGGCCATTGGAACTTAGCTAGTCACTTCTTCTACAAGGTGAGTAACATGTGGATTTTATGAGTACATAGTAAATTGCATTGTTTTATAGACTTTGCTTTGATTAAAATACTTAAAGAGAAGTTTTTCTTAAGTTATTTTGTGTTAAAAGCTCATGATTTCTGTATGATGAAAGATTTTGATGTTATGACCAATTCGTAATGAACTGATGTTAATAAATCAAATTGGAACTAAATATAAGAAAAGTAATAAATGTCCGGACATGGATCTCACCCTAATGAGGGGGAGGTCAAAAGACACTACTGGGATGGTACCTCCCTTCGCGAAGTAGTTGTCTTAGCACGCCCTTATGGTTAGATTTGTTCAATTCCATGAAGGGAAGAAAAATTAGCATGCCCTTATGGATAGATTTGTTCTATTCCATGAAGGGAAGAAAAATTAACACGCGCTCACAGATAGATTAACTCTATTCTGGGGAGGGAAGATACGGGGAAACCCGTATGAAATCAAATATTAACAAATGAATCATGAATTACAATTGGTCTATGTTTTATTAAGAAAACTTTTGTATTATGTTTGACTATGATAAAAATGTTTAATAGTTTGTTTTGAATTAAAATTATTTGGGTCTAAAACCCATGTTGCTCATGAGACTTTATGTCTCACGTATATTTGTTTTTAAATGACTATGTACTCAGGTGAAGGAGATTAAGTACTAGAAGACTTTAGAAGACTTGAAGCTTTTCTTTTGGAATATCATTAGTAGTAGCTTACCATGGTGACGTAGTAGACTTGTAATACCCCAACATGACAATATTTTGTAATTATGCTCAAAGTTTTTGTTAAACCATGTTTTGCATATCTAAATTTGGGTAAAAATGTATATATAAAATGTGGGGTGTTACATCTATGACACTTTATCTTTTTGCTTGTGTATATTTTATTTTGTTTGCTTTTAATGCTTTGTTGAGTTATGCATGTTATACCAAATTGGGGAGGAGTTGTCTCAGACAAGTGTGGGGTCACCGTGCCCCTCCACTTGTCTTGACCACCGGCGTCTTCACTGTTGCGCCACAACTCCAGAATGCGAAATCAAGGACACTTTTTGTTCGAATTTGTACCTGTGATACCGAATACCAACCAAGCAGTCTACCGTCCAAAGGGGTAACTCTTTCTCCCTTGTTCTAAAATATTTCTATGTACAACGGGGACGTTGTACGGTTTTATGTGTGGGGTGTGGACGGTCGAAAGAGTAGCTTTTTGAAATTTTTGCAGAAAGACCAATTTTAAATTTTTTTTACTAAATTGTAATTTCGAAACGAATGGTTTGTGATTGTGATAGATTTAGTATTTTTCAAGAAATACTATTTAGTTGTGATCATGCTATTGGTTAGTCAAACAAGTTGAGTTTTAGGAGTTAGACGATTGAATTGTTTTAGGTTTGGAATTTAGGAAGGAAATGTCAATCTGTGGCCTTTGTTGTTTGAGCCGGTAGGTCCGAAAAGGGTGGCCTCGAAGAGGCACTTATGCACCTTACCACCTAAGATCGTCTGGTTTGGGATGGTATTTCTGAAAGCTCGCTACACGTAAAACATCGAAAGTCATGGACAATTCCTTAATGGCCTTTAGAATCTGAATGAGTAAGTACACTTCATTGTTGTCAGAAAATTTGTAATCAAGGGTTCTCTAGAAAGCCATGAATTCCAAAGAACATTCTGATTAGGTTCTCGTGAACTATTTCACTCTAACTCTTAAGGCAATAAGCTTTGAATCTGAACACAGTCAAAAATTGTTTGAGTCTTAGTTAGAATTTATTAAAAAACACTCTTGCTTGGGGACAAGCAAGACACAAGTGTGGGGTGTTTGACAACGCCTAGTGATATTACATATTTTAGTCGTTGTTGAGCCATATTCTTAGTGAAATTATATCATATATATCGTGGTATTCTCACTTTTCGTGCCAGTACTTGTTTGGAAGAAAATAATGAAAACAGGGACCAAAAGCGTGCAAATTGGAGAAAGTTTGAAGAAAAAGATAAATTCAGGAAAACACGTACGCGCGCCGCGGAAATCAAGCAGGCGCGACGTGGCTTCGAGGCGGTGGAACAAATTCAAATGCCGAGAAAATGGGAGAAGATAAGTACGTGTGCCGCGGTTTACTTAATTGCGCAGCGCGGCTGCGGGAAAATTGCAACTATAAATAGAGCCATTTACAGCCGAAACCCTAGCAAAGACCCGGTGGAAAAACGACCTGAAGGCTCTTTGACTCTATGATTAAGCACCAGCAACCTCTGAATTGATATTTTCATGTTTTAGAATTTATTTTCATTTAGTTAGATAGTGAGCAATTGTTAGCTAGTATCTTTGGGAGTGACAACCACTGATATTAGGCTTTAGTTTATGTTTTTGAATCATTTTGGTTACTGTTTGTACCTGTGGAATTCGTTTTGGTTAATGAGAATCATTTGGTTGCAAGTAATCTTGGTTTTTCGGTGTTTTGATGGTTGATTTTGGTTTTGCATGTTTGGATTGTGATTGGATGTTTGATTTGACCTTGTTGGACTGTTTTCCCTTGCTGATTTCAGTAGCCAATTAGGTTAGTCTTTTAGGTTTGAACTTTAGCCATTGACTGTCCCATTAGACCTTAGTTATTGGTTTAGTTTATGCCTTGTTTTGGTTTATGTTTGGATTGTTGGATGCCTTTGTTTACTTCTGAATTAGAGATGCACTTCTGATTTCAGAATGTAACTAGGTTTGGTTTAAAGCTTAGCTTAGTCTATGCTTGTTTTTGGATTGTTTAGTTTAGGCTTTTTGAGTTTTAGTGGCAAAGGTTTGGAAACTAGGGTCCTCCGACTATAGCGTGACACTATAGTTGGTAATTTGTCATCTGATCTGACCACGTAGCTCCTGCGGATGGACCCTGACTACCACTGTGCTAGTGTGTGTGTTAGGTTTCTCTTATTTTTTACCGCACGACGACCTAGGCGTGTCATACACCAGAATCGACTGTAAGTTTCTTAGTTTGCCAAAGTAGTCCATCCTGTTTACCATCATTGAATTGACGAAACATACTTTCTTGTATCCACCTGTCTCCAAACATCTCATAAAGTAACTTTGTTGTAATGTATTTTAATAAAATCACGTTACTTCTTTTTTAAGCAAAATCATACACTAATTAGAAAGAAAAATGTTATCTGGATGTTGAATACGAATTTGATATATTTTAACCAACCATAATCATTTATTATTGCAAACATATAATCAAAATATGAATAAGTAATATCTTCTATTTTCAACTGATAAATTATATTGTAGACTATCTTAAATTAATAACAAAGTGCAACCAGTTGGAACATTACAAGAGTAATTACATATAGAATATTTAGAACATTAACAGTAATATATTCTCTTACAAACTATCTTAAATTAACAACAAACAGTAATCATTGTAACATTATATTAATATTTACAAGCATAAAATCCAGAATGCATAACAAGTGATATAGAATGATGTTAAATCAGTCGAATCTGAAATAAAATAACTTAACTTAATTACAAACCTCAAAGATTGGTAACATTCTAAAGCTTCAAAACATACAGGAGATTCCATTAGTTCCAAATAAAAAAATAAACTGATAATCCATGGATTCGTTGAAATCAGAATCATATAAACATTGTATTTCATAGAAGCTAGAATCGTTATAAAAACTAACAAAAGGAGATATTAGTTTCATCTTGTGACAATTGTAAATTTTGGTCAACAAAAGTCAACTGTAGTCAAACAAAGCGTACGTTAATCCATGTGTTGAAAAGTTATTTTCCATAACTTTTGCTATGAATTATCAAATATTATAATACTACGTATGCTAATTCAAAACAATTATCGAGTAAACATCGAAAATACGGACAATAAATTACTGTAGCGTAAAAATTCGATAATCGTACAATTATTACTTTGAGAATAATAATGTTCATAAAACGATCTACTCGTAAATACGAACCTGTGGATATATAGAACGTCGAAAACGGAGTTCGTATGTGAAAGTTACAACCATTAAATCGCTGTGAACGGATAAATGTACACAGGGTTTGGACTCAAAATACAAAATGTGGTGCCTTAAACATCAAATATGAAATAACAATTCATATAATATGGAACGTAATAATATCTAGTATTTAATTTCAAAGCCAAATTCAATTTCCGGTAAATTGCCAAAAATCGCGAAATCGAAAGAATACTGCGCTTAAACACGTATTTCGACATCCAACGAGTTATAATTCAATCAAAATAAATGTTTGAAAATGTTTTTATACAAAATAATTATTTAGAACTTGGTTTCGTCAAAAACTCATAAAATTTCACTAAATAGACTTACGATTTTATAAAAATCATACATTTTATATAAGTAGGATGCTATTTTTATAAAAACTAACCCACCCACCCCTCCTACCCCACCCCCATCGGAAGCCATACATGGGAGACACCAACATATCACACCAAAAATCACATAGGCACTATTCACAATCTAGGAGAATTAAAAAGTCTAGGAATTTTATATTAGGAAATCAAGAACCAAATCAACCAAAAAGGAACTAGCCACTTCATTTGAACCAAGCCACACTCTCTCATCTCCTCTCCCTCTCTTCCTCTCGGCTCTCTCCCTCTCTTCCTCTCTTCCAAACTGCCACCATCAAACACCACCACAAACCTCCATTTCCAAGTGTTTTTGCAAGTCTAATTGGTAAGACATCTTCACCTTGTGATTCTAATCTATATTACACAAGTATTACTCCACTTACACACACTAACATCTATGAAAAACCTTTGGGTAATAGCATTGTCCAAGGGTTCTCCGAGCTCCAAGGCTTGGATCTTCGTTCCTACCACCAATCTTTCAAGAACTACCCAGTTTTTAAGCCAAGCACGCTACAAGGATGAGTTCATACCCCCTCATTTTCATCTTTTCTAACCTTTTTGGGGGAGAATACAAGTTTAAATACTATAAATGTTGTTTTATCCATGTTTACATATGTTTAAATACTATAAATGATGATTTACACAAGTTCATAAAACTAATTGTTGTGTAAAAATGCTTTTGATATGAAAAATGGTTAGTTCTATGTATGATAAACATTATGACATATTATGTTTGTGTAAAAGTTCCCAAACTACAAATAAAATGTGTAAAAATGCTAGATCTTGAATAAATATGTTATAAATATGAAAACTAAAAGTTGTGTACAAATGATCTTGACATGAGAAATGGTTAGATCCATGCATTATAAACATTATGACATATTATGTTTGTGTAAAAGATACAAGACTATAAATAAAGTGTGTAAAACACTAGATTTTTGACATAAACGTCATAAAAACGAAAACTAATAAAAACTACGTTTTTGTAACCGGGAAATATTACTTTCTAGCAAAAATGGTTATAACCAAGTTATTACACTATTTTTGTGAGAAATATCTTTAAAGATGATATTTATAATCATTTGAATAAGTTATAAATATGAAAACTAAAAGTTGTGTACAAATGATCTTGACATGAGAAATGGTTAGATCCATGCATTATAAACATTATGACATATTATGTTTGTGTAAAAGATACAAGACTATAAATAAAGTGTGTAAAACACTAGATTTTTGACATAAACGTCATAAAAACGAAAACTAATAAAAACTACGTTTTTGTAACCGGGAAATATTACTTTCTAGCAAAAATGGTTATAACCAAGTTATTACACCATTTTTGTGAGAAATATCTTAAAAGATGATATTTATAATCATTTGAATAAGTTATTTCGATATTATTCGTAAAAATACGATTATTACGACGGAACACTAAAAATAGACTATTATTGGAATAGTTTATGAACATAAGGTTATTTTGAAAAAATAATTATATAAAATTATATAATTATTAAACATTATCATATTATCATGGAAAAAATGATAATGGATGATTACAAGAGTTTTTATATACAAATCTTACGTAAACAAGTTGATTGAAATACATACATTTTTGTGAGATGAATCTTCACAGTACTTCAATAAGTACCTACTATAAGTCCTGAATTTTTATAACCAGAGTCTCGGTAAGAGAGCGCGATATTTGAGTATAGATCTATATGGGCTTGACAACCCCGCACCTGAGCTGCTAGCTACAGCTAGACCGGCAGGTCTGAGGTGTCCAAATGTCTAACATTTCGACGCCTGAAGAACGTCGCAACAGGCCAACTAGTCACAGTATGGTTATAGGGTATCTCACACGGGGAAAATAATCAACTTAATAATTTTATAAATTGTTTGCGTGGAAACATACATTTCTAAGGAATTTACACTACAGTTTACATATTACATTTTAGTCTTTGGGATTTAAAGACTTGGACATTTTTATGAGAAAATACTGGATTTTCTTGGTTTTCAATACTATCATTTACAAACAAAGGACATATCTTACGCAAAAATCTTATGAACTCACCAACTTAATTGTTGCCATTTTTTCAAATTACTTGTATTCTCAGGAAATAGATAAGGTAAACCTCAGCGCTATTCGAAGGGACGTTGCGACGTTGTTTTTGCTTATTTTGATATCATTTGTAATTGTATTTGAAACATGCAACTTTTAAACGATGTAACATTTGCAATTATTTAATGATGGTTGTTTTGCTTGGAATCACTATTATTCAACTTTGTTATGATATTATTCATGAAGTCATCCACCCTCGAACGTTTCTCCTATTACGGTTTGGGGGTGTGACACATCTGACCCGATTTCCTTGAACTATCCATTTTTTATTATCAAAATTGAAATCGAGAGAATCGAAATCAGATGTATTCGAGCTTTGAGTTTCTGTAAAATAAATTTATGATTTTTAAAATAACAATCAAACTCGATTTCTTAGTTTTTTTATCGAGAGATATAGAAACAAAATGAAATCGAGAACGAACTTTGAATTTATGAAAGCAAAATGTTATCACGATTCAAAATCAGATTCTAAATCAGAAGGTTAAGAATCAGAATTGTTTCTTATGGATTTATCGAGGGTTTTTTATGTAGAAACACTTCATAATCGTAATCCTAATCGATTCATTGAACTCTGGAAGATTAGTACAAAAAAGAATCAGAATGAGAAGAAATCAGAATCGTAACTTGTCCTTCAAATGGAATTGCAGATCAGGAAGGAAGAAGTTTTTTAGGGTTCTTCAATCGAGATTTGAATAAGCTCTTCGATCGGAATGAGAGGAATCACACGTTAAAAATCAAAATGTAAGACACCACAAGCTTGAAAGCAAAACATAATCTTGATTTTTTTTCATTCTCTAATCGTGATTGTAGATCAAGAAGAAAGTAGGAATTGGGGCTAGGGGTTTTACACATGAGAGAATGAAGAACCCTTTGAATCAGGATTGCATATCATTTTACAATATTACCCCTCCGTGTTCTTCACTAATCCCATATTTTGATGTATTTACAAAAACACTGCCGCTTTTTGATGTATTTAGTGTCATTTAATCTCAACCCTACACCAATTTAGATCAATGATACAGATCTTGTCCCCTTGTCTCACAAATTTCTTATGTATCATATGAACCTAATCATATATATATATATATATATATATATATATATATATATATATATATATAAGGGTTCAAATGAGAACCACTAAAAGGTTGAGAACTTTGAAAACCACTAATTCACAGTTTAATAATGTTGTATTTTTTTTATTTTTAACACTTGTGTTTTATCAAAATAAAATTGTCAAACGTATAAATATATATAATTGTCCTTTCTTTGGTATTAGATATCAATATTGATGTGTTTTAAAGAAAAAAAATTTACGTTATAGTATTCATAGTTTAATAACTAGAAATTTTTTTTATATTGTGAATATTAAAAACGTATTAAAAATTAATGAAATTTATTAAGTTTGATGTATTTTCACATAACGTAAAAAAAAATTACGTTATAGTATTCACAGCTTAATAACTAGAAATTATGTGATGTATTTTCACATAATTGTTTTTATATTGTGAATATTAAAAACATATTAAAAATTCATAATGTTTTGATATATTTAATGTGTAAATAGCAGTTCTCACAGTTCTTAACATTTTAGTGGTTCTCATTTTTTAACCTATTTCATATATATATATATATATATATATATATATATATATATATATATATATATATATATATATATATATATATATATATATATATATATATACACGTAAGACCAATTGTGGTCCAGCCATTTGTAAAGGGTACTATGGTAAATTAATATTATAATTGACACACAAACCAAGTACTAAAACTCATTTCAACATTCTATAATTGACATAAACCATCAGCTTATCAAAATATGGCATCGGTATTTCTTAGTATTCACCAAATGAGCAAAATACCATTTTGGTCAATTAAACCTACAACCTTTGAAAAATGGTTCACAACCATTCAACCCTCAACTACATCACATTCTCTAACATTGATTGATTTGAAATGGACGTCACACCTATAATAACAATATTAAAAATCAATCTACTTGCTTTTACGAGTGTCTAAAATAAGTATATCAAACTTGATTCTTTCCATAGTCAGTTAGATCTATTAAATTATATAATATTCACCATCGATGCAATTTAACTACCAAACTCATACCAACTACCTCGATAAAAAATAAAAACTTAACTAATAAATCTTAATATTATACAAACAAAGTAAACAACATATATTCAAGTAAGCACCTTGTTAGGGGATATGAAGTCCGGATTTGATGAATCTGCAAAATAAGAATGATCATAAACACTCAAGGACAATATATCAACTAAGCACAGTTATTGTATAAATGAGAGAGTAGTACAAAAGAGTAGGAGCATACACATGGTTTTCTCAACTACATAAATCAATCAAAACATGACTACTCTCTAAACAATAAGCATATACAATGTGATCTCCACCCCAAAATGAATAAATGAATGACTATATAAAGGGGAGTTACACCACAAGTCTCAAGGCACAATACCCACATATCATAGTGGGCCTTCCAATCCCTCAAGTCATCCGTCCATAGAAAGATTTGCACCAAAATTCTCTCCCTCAAAGCTTGGAAACGATGATGTAACCCTAAGTTCCGAATCAAGCAACTAGCGAATCCGAAAACCAATAATGACAGGAAATTTAGGAAAAAATAACATGTCTCAACTCTTCAATAGTATTTATAAATGGGTTCTAGGATTGTGACAGTACAAAGTCATGCTCCAGAGGGAAATCTCACCATCAAGAAACTAAAGCAATCCCAAATATAAGCATCTCAAGATCAAACCCGCCATAAAGAACCACGTTTGAATCAAAGTGTGTTGGTACCCGTGGCAATCGCAAATGCTCAAAATGAGACCTAAAACATGCACCCAACTTCAATAAATCTCTCCCAAGCTTCGTAAAAATCACTAATTCTATAAAAATCACAATTTTCTTTCAAACGATCATACTGAAACACCCTCGCTTAAGGCTTTTCATAAAACATCATTTTAACACATGTTTAACATCATTGTTCCAAAAATCACCCTTTAGTGGAAACTTCAATTTCAACATCTTCAAATAAGTCATCTCCTTTCAAAAACCATTTTTAAAACACATGGGGTTTAATGAGAAATAAATTTAGGTTTAAGTTGCGGAAAAACATCGTTTGGTCCCATTTTAGATAAAACATTTTAGTTTATAAAGTAGCGAAGTTGTAACAATTCAAATACCATTACACAGCTTAAATGATACCACACAAACCGTGGCCTTCTAAACATCCAACTCTTCTAAAGTCATCTAAACCTCTCAACCTGAGTACACATCAAAATAAGTTAGGCAATTGAAATGCCTAGTGAGTTTACCTGAGGTTGACCCATTTTGAGTGAGCAGTGAACTACCACACTCGGGACAAACCCCCAAAAATATATTTTAAACACACTTCAAAAGTTACTCAAAACATCATAAGGATTTACTCAAAATAGATAGTTATGATATGCAAATGCAACGCATGATGCAACTATCCCAAACCCACGTCCATCTCATAAAAGTCCAACTCACCTCAATGGCACCTACCTAAGTTCACGAATGACAAGCACGAAGCATATCACTCGATCCCCGTATAGGTTAAACTAGAACTAGTGGCCATTACACTAGTCCCATGAGGGTTAGCAACTCCCCCATGCGGTTCCCTATTGTCGGGAACAAACTCTCATCACCCTCTTTATTTTAGAGAAGGGTCAAACTCATAATAACTCCTCACCCTCTTTGATTGAGAAGGGTCAAACTCGTCCTCAAGGTATCACACGGTCAATCCCATCCTATATGAAATGCAATGCACAATAGGATGCTCAAAACGTCTTTCGAAAACAACATCACACTCTTTATTTGAAAACATCTTTAGAAACCCATTTTCATGCAATGCACAAGTAGTAATCATATAACACATTGCACATAATAATATGCATGAAAAGTAATTGATAACACACACAAAAGATAATAGTTGGGATGTGTACTCCCGGTAAACTCACCCAAGGTCAACTGACGAGTCAACACTAATTCCACACAAGGTTTGATGCATTTAGAGGCGTTCCTAGACATCATCTCGTCCATCCAATCCTCTTATTTGAGTGCTAGCTCAAGCCCTTAGTCTCACCTTCAAGTCATTACAGCATATCTCTTTCCTACAATACAAGAACGGAAGGTATCATACTCGATTCATCTAAAAGTCACACTATAGTTACTTCTTTAAAACTAAGAGGGAACAATCATCCATCATCAAAATGAAGTCCTTGACTCTTTAATATAAGGAAAATCTTAGTTAAAACATTCCCAAAGATTTGCATTAAAACAAGGACCCAAGGCCCAAACCGTAAAGCTTAAAACCCAAAAAGTGCCCAAAATCCGGACAAAGACTAACACGGGTCGTGTAAATGGTTACACGGGTCGTGTAATTCACTGTAAGGACAACACGGGTCGTGCTTATACAGCACGGGTCGTGTAATGCCCAGGTGCAGCTCCGATTTTGGTCATTTTCACTCATTTTTGACCCGATTCAAGTTCCGATTCTTTCCAAAACTCATGGACATCAAAAGGACATTATTCCTTCTCAAAACACACATCATTAGACTCAATTAAACTATTCAAAACCATTTCAAATGAATCAATTACATTCCATGATCACAACTTCACTCTATAAGCTTAAACCATGGAATACCCAATTCCATTCTTACAATTGATGATTACAAGTGGAGATTCCTTCTTCCATTCCATGGAATCATTAGGAAATGATCCTCACTCCACTTATACATCCAAATTGATACATTAAACTCATTCATCCATCTATTAAACAAGAGATCCAATCATCATCTACATGAACAAAACCCATTTAAACACCCAACTCCCATTTTCTAGTGATTCAAGGTTAATGACTACAAATCAAAGGTTGGAATCCTTAGGGAATCATTAGAAATGAATCCCCTCATCCAAAACCACCATAATTATCCATCAATTTCAATATTCCTCCTCTATTCATCAAATCCCCAAATTCTAGGGTTCATAACACCCAAATTAATCAAGTAGTTGAATCTAGAGCATCCATGGATTGAATGTAGACTCCAATAACTTAGAAACATCAAATGAACATTGGGGAATCATAGGAATAACCTCATCCCACCATAAATCTCGAATTGGGCCAAAACCCCAAACCCTAACTCGAATTCAAAGCTAGAAGATGAAGGTTTTATACCTTAGATTGGCTAGGAACTTGAAGTATATGATCAATCTTCAAGAACAAGCTTCTAATCCTCTTGGAATCCATGGAAATCGCCATTTTCCTCTCTCCCTCTCTCTAATTTCGTGAATATGAGCTGAAATGGGTGAAACCCCCATCAAAAGCTTGGCATCTTCCACAATTGGCAAGATTAGTCCTTATAGTTTGGTCTTTCTTCACCCAACACCCATAGTTAACTCTTTTGCATTAGAAGTCTCTAGTTTCACACTTGTGCCCCAATTATGATTATTTAATTCACTTGAGTCATTCTCTAGGTCAACACTAACCCTTAGTTTCCTAATTTTACATAAATGGTCCCTTACACTAAAATTCTTCACAATTTAGGTCCTTAATATTAATTCAAGGAATTATTTGACCTAATTTAAACTCCACATCAATCCCTTCATAATATCTCCTAATTTTCCAAATCCATGACTAGTCAACTCTACTTAGGGTAAGTTTGGCCAAATTGACACTTTCAGTCCTTATGACAAAATTTTTCACATTTGGTTACAAATTGATTTTAAAACTATATTTGGCTCATTTATACACAATATAAAAGCATAACAAAATATTAAATTTAGTTATTCTTTATTTACAAAATAAATTTGTTTGTCGTTTTAAGCCCAAAACTCCTAGGCCCAAAACACGGATGTTACAATTATCCACCCCTTAAAAGGATTCCGTCCCCGGAATCAGTAATAAGAAATAAAGTATAAATTTTCCCAAAATCTTAAAAGTTACTTATTTTTAGTTTTAAAATATTATAACTTGAAGTAACTAAATTCCACTTTTGTAAAACTCCGTTACTTCCAAGAATCGTTTACCCAAAATTTTCATTTCATAAACGTTTCTCTTAAATATGAAATGTTAAATTCAAAATCTTTCCAATTTCGACTTGTTGTCCTTACAAAAACTTGGACATTCTGATTTGTGGTTAATGTTTGAAAAAGACCGTTCTTTGAAAATTTACTTGAGATCATGAAAAGCATTACTCAGATTTCGCATCCTTTATCTAAAACAATAAATTTTCCAAATCCATTTTGAAACGTGGTTCCATCAAAATACTAATAAAATTTCAAAGAGATTATCAATCCCGGGTATTCCTACCGATAAAGAATTTAATACTTATTTTTCAACAAAATCTCAAAAGTTGCCTCTACTTAAACTTAAAATTTTATAAAAGTTGAAGTGCCATAAATTCTACCTTGTAAAACTGTCTTACTTCAAAGAACTATTTGTCTCGACTTTCTTTTAATAATGGTTCTTCTTTAAAACATACAACTATCAAATTGAATTTTTTTTTTTAACTTGACCCTTTGTTTTACAAAAGATTTGAACACTCAAATTTGTGGTAAATATTTTGAGGATATCGTTCTTTATGAAAAAAATTTAATCAACCTTGGTGAAAAGAAAATACACTTTCGAATTCGTACACTTTATATAAAACAATAAAGTTTTCAAATTTACCTATGGATACATTTTCATTGAATTTATTAACAAAATTCCAAAGATATCGTCACTCCTGGGTATTCTCTACGGATTCATGACGGTCTCTTTGTCATTTATTTCTATGAAAGTCTTGTATTTCGTAAGATATACTTGTTCAAAACTGTTTACAAAAATTTTCTCAAAATTTTTTTTTTTTTTACAATACTTTTGAAATTATTGGCCTTACGTTATTCTTAAGTTCTTATTAGGGTAGGTTATTCACTACTTCACACACCCGAAGGTGATTAACTGTTTGATTCTATGGCCTCCAGTCTCCTCATGAATCCATGTCTCTTCACCCTAACCTGAATTTGTAAATCACTATTTCCATAAGGTTTCATTGGTCATTAAACCATTTCTAACTACTAAAGAATCTAATGATCTAAGTCATTCTTGGGTCTTACATTAAGGTTTCTCTAGCTCAGGCATTAAGGCGCAAACCATGCTACTCTTACATACACTTAGTCTTCTAGAGCTAAGGCTGGGTCACTACTTGAACACTGAAAGATCTCGGATGGGTCTCAAAAGAAGGTAAGGTAAGGAAGAAAGGTTTAAGGGTCACGACAAAGAATTTCTTCAACAGCTCCAAGTCCACACCTACCATCCACTTCACTAACACCATGCGCATCATGCTCCTTGCTTGCCCAAAGTTGACACTACAATTCCACTAGTCTTCTAACACCCCTTTATCCCTTAATCGACTCCTCAAGTTCAACCACCTTGTAAATCCCACTACTCTTCATGCTTCACCCAATATAAGTTGTCCCTTTAATCACCTTTGATCATCCTTAGAAGTTGCCATTCACACTAAGTTGCTCCTCATGTTGCCACGTACTCCTGATTCTTCAAGGTTGCACTTCATATCCACTTAAGAATCTTCATGCATGCATCCTCTTGCCAAGAATATTCATCATGCTAACCCAAATTTACTAATTACATGGTTAGAACCTTAGTCACAAGAAAGCACTTGCTATTAAGTTCTAAAGGCCAACTACTTAAGAGGTCAAACATCCTTAAAAGCATCATAGTTTAAGTCTAAGCACTACTCCTAGTACCTAGTTCACTTAAACTCATGCTCTGATACCAAATTGAAACACCCTCGCTTAAGGCTTTTCATAAAACATCATTTTAACACATGTTTAACATCATTGTTCCAAAAATCACCCTTTAGTGGAAACTTCAATTTCAACATCTTCAAATAAGTCATCTCCTTTCAAAAACCATTTTTAAAACACATGGGGTTTAATGAGAAATAAATTTAGGTTTAAGTTGCGGAAAAACATCGTTTGGTCCCATTTTAGATAAAACATTTTAGTTTATAAAGTAGCGAAGTTGTAACAATTAAAATACCATTACACAGCTTAAATGATACCACACAAACCGTGGCCTTCTAAACATCCAACTCTTCTAAAGTCATCTAAACCTCTCAACCTGAGTACACATCAAAATAAGTTAGGCAATTGAAATGCCTAGTGAGTTTACCTGAGGTTGACCCATTTTGAGTGAGCAGTGAACTACCACACTCGGGACAAACCCCCAAAAATATATTTTAAACACACTTCAAAAGTTACTCAAAACATCATAAGGATTTACTCAAAATAGATAGTTATGATATGCAAATGCAACGCATGATGCAACTATCCCAAACCCACGTCCATCTCATAAAAGTCCAACTCACCTCAATGGCACCTACCTAAGTTCACGAATGACAAGCACGAAGCATATCACTCGATCCCCGTATAGGTTAAACTAGAACTAGTGGCCATTACACTAGTCCCATGAGGGTTAGCAACTCCCCCATGCGGTTCCCTATTGTCGGGAACAAACTCTCATCACCCTCTTTATTTTAGAGAAGGGTCAAACTCATAATAACTCCTCACCCTCTTTGATTGAGAAGGGTCAAACTCGTCCTCAAGGTATCACACGGTCAATCCCATCCTATATGAAATGCAATGCACAATAGGATGCTCAAAACGTCTTTCGAAAACAACATCACACTCTTTATTTGAAAACATCTTTAGAAACCCATTTTCATGCAATGCACAAGTAGTAATCATATAACACATTGCACATAATAATATGCATGAAAAGTAATTGATAACACACACAAAAGATAATAGTTGGGATGTGTACTCCCGGTAAACTCACCCAAGGTCAACTGACGAGTCAACACTAATTCCACACAAGGTTTGATGCATTTAGAGGCGTTCCTAGACATCATCTCGTCCATCCAATCCTCTTATTTGAGTGCTAGCTCAAGCCCTTAGTCTCACCTTCAAGTCATTACAGCATATCTCTTTCCTACAATACAAGAACGGAAGGTATCATACTCGATTCATCTAAAAGTCACACTATAGTTACTTCTTTAAAACTAAGAGGGAACAATCATCCATCATCAAAATGAAGTCCTTGACTCTTTAATATAAGGAAAATCTTAGTTAAAACATTCCCAAAGATTTGCATTAAAACAAGGACCCAAGGCCCAAACCGTAAAGCTTAAAACCCAAAAAGTGCCCAAAATCCGGACAAAGACTAACACGGGTCGTGTAAATGGTTACACGGGTCGTGTAATTCACTGTAAGGACAACACGGGTCGTGCTTATACAGCACGGGTCGTGTAATGCCCAGGTGCAGCTCCGATTTTGGTCATTTTCACTCATTTTTGACCCGATTCAAGTTCCGATTCTTTCCAAAACTCATGGACATCAAAAGGACATTATTCCTTCTCAAAACACACATCATTAGACTCAATTAAACTATTCAAAACCATTTCAAATGAATCAATTACATTCCATGATCACAACTTCACTCTATAAGCTTAAACCATGGAATACCCAATTCCATTCTTACAATTGATGATTACAAGTGGAGATTCCTTCTTCCATTCCATGGAATCATTAGGAAATGATCCTCACTCCACTTATACATCCAAATTGATACATTAAACTCATTCATCCATCTATTAAACAAGAGATCCAATCATCATCTACATGAACAAAACCCATTTAAACACCCAACTCCCATTTTCTAGTGATTCAAGGTTAATGACTACAAATCAAAGGTTGGAATCCTTAGGGAATCATTAGAAATGAATCCCCTCATCCAAAACCACCATAATTATCCATCAATTTCAATATTCCTCCTCTATTCATCAAATCCCCAAATTCTAGGGTTCATAACACCCAAATTAATCAAGTAGTTGAATCTAGAGCATCCATGGATTGAATGTAGACTCCAATAACTTAGAAACATCAAATGAACATTGGGGAATCATAGGAATAACCTCATCCCACCATAAATCTCGAATTGGGCCAAAACCCCAAACCCTAACTCGAATTCAAAGCTAGAAGATGAAGGTTTTATACCTTAGATTGGCTAGGAACTTGAAGTATATGATCAATCTTCAAGAACAAGCTTCTAATCCTCTTGGAATCCATGGAAATCGCCATTTTCCTCTCTCCCTCTCTCTAATTTCGTGAATATGAGCTGAAATGGGTGAAACCCCCATCAAAAGCTTGGCATCTTCCACAATTGGCAAGATTAGTCCTTATAGTTTGGTCTTTCTTCACCCAACACCCATAGTTAACTCTTTTGCATTAGAAGTCTCTAGTTTCACACTTGTGCCCCAATTATGATTATTTAATTCACTTGAGTCATTCTCTAGGTCAACACTAACCCTTAGTTTCCTAATTTTACATAAATGGTCCCTTACACTAAAATTCTTCACAATTTAGGTCCTTAATATTAATTCAAGGAATTATTTGACCTAATTTAAACTCCACATCAATCCCTTCATAATATCTCCTAATTTTCCAAATCCATGACTAGTCAACTCTACTTAGGGTAAGTTTGGCCAAATTGACACTTTCAGTCCTTATGACAAAATTTTTCACATTTGGTTACAAATTGATTTTAAAACTATATTTGGCTCATTTATACACAATATAAAAGCATAACAAAATATTAAATTTAGTTATTCTTTATTTACAAAATAAATTTGTTTGTCGTTTTAAGCCCAAAACTCCTAGGCCCAAAACACGGATGTTACACATACTAAATTCTCCCCTTTTATGATCGAAATAAGATCATGAAACCATCAATTTAGCATGAGAATGTGTTAGAACGAAAGCCATTATTGAGACGTTCTCTGCAAACGTTGGGTCAAATGGACCTTGGGTGATAGATCTTCATATATCTGGATCCAAACAGGTCAGATAATCTTCCATGCGAAGCTTCCAGTGCCCATATTCTTCTAGATCCAATATGGGAGCTCGATTGCTAGCCTCAACGATGTTAGCAATGATGTAGGCGCTCTAATTTTGAGATGACATATTGTTTATGAGTAACTTGTGATGAACAACACAAAACAACTGGTTTTTCTACTACAAGAACAAGGATGGCTCTGATACCAACTGATGGGATCGAAGGGCTAAATAACAACAAGATAAACCCTGACTCGATGATAACGTGATTTATTGGAGTGTGTCCCTAACAATATGTCTATGCGGGATTAAGTGAAATTACATATACCAAATATTCATGCATTCCATTGATTGAAATAAGGGTACAACTCAAGTATTACAGGGAATTGATAATACGAACAATGGAACCCTAATTTTTACCTCACTTATCCAGACGTCTTATACAACTATGATTGGAACTATCTATTTATACAATACAAAGGGAATGATAGTGAATCTGAGGATCATTGACATTATTCCACGTGTTGCACTGCTAGGGTAGGTATACATAACAGTATGGCAGATCGTGTTGCAGGGATCGTATGTTCAGGTCTGAGAATCAACAACGTGCGCACACCGTTAGCTTCGACTTGAACTGACAAAAGGCTTTAACAAAATAATCGAAGCGCATCCTTGATGCCTTGGTCTTCAACACAAACTAAAGTCTTTGACTCAACATCGATGCACTACAAAATGGCGCGTATGTTTTTGCCTTATCTTTACCTATGAGACGGACTATTTATTTGAGTTTAAGCTCTTTATCATCATCGTTCAAGTCTAACCCGACACAAGCATCCACCAAATTTGTGTAACATGACTCAGATGTTTTTGCTCTCTTTGAAGCATTAGGTTATGTCTCCACCTCATGTCATTTTGAGCAACATGTTATAATACTTCAAAACTTGATAATTTTGAACAACCTTCCTTTATTTTTATTTTGGTGTATTTCTTTCGAGCAACATTGTACAACCCATTGAAGTTGGTAACCAAGTTGTTCATGTCTCGATACTTGGTGTTTAATTGGTCTTTTGAACGATTATAGCCACAACCAGTTTCCTTGGAAAACTATGCCTAACGTATCTCTAAAAATGATTTGTTGCTTGTGAATTTTCAGTCTTTGGGTCCTCCGATATATCGACCCATGAACAGGGTAATGTGACTTCTTTCTCATTTTTCTACGGTTGAGACAGTAGCTTGCCTTTTCTTTTGAGGTGGGATGGTTCGGCTACAGGTTGGGTGTAGGGAACCGCTTCAGGTGATGGTTAGGTTTTGGGAACATAATTGACTTCTGAATCAGGTGGGGTTGGGTTTTCCAAACATATTCAAGAAGAGCCAAGAAGTTTGTGAAAATGTTTTGGGTTCGGTTTGGCATAATACAACATATTAGAAAGGAGGTAGGTTTTAACCACGTGAGGAAGGTCACCACGATTCACCACACCAGGTGGAGTGGTGTTATGTTATCATACCCCCCTGCGATGTCACCCGGCTTTATCACAGTGTATGTGGTGGGTAATCCTACTATTCTGAGAATTCCTAACTTTTAAAAGGTTATCCCATGCATAATTCTAATTTTTATCCAATGTCTAAATAATAATAATGACTTGAATATTTTTGAGATATAAAATTCAATAAAAAATGTCCTAGGTTTAAAACATGGCATTGCGCAAAATATTGCTAATGTGTAGTAATTTACCCCCTATGTCATAGGCTCATAGCATTATAATATGTTCGGTGTAGACTGCGGGGAGGGTGTGATTTACCTTTTAAAGAAAACTCTTTGTTGTATTTCACAATAATAAGCTTGTTATAGATAAGTTGTCACATGCACTATTATTGTCATTGCGCATAGAAAAGAAAAGAAAATGATAGAAATCATTATTAACCTATTATAAGAAATGCATTAAAAGAAAGGGAAATGACAAACATAGCCAACTTCCTTAATGATTCACCAAAATTTTACATTTTTCCAAAATAACTACCAATTTCACAATGATTTCATGGCAAAATGCATTTTTCACTGCAAAATTAAGTATTTATATGGTTATCTCTAGAAAAAATTTAAAAAGAATTGCTCCACTGCAAAATCACAGTACACTGCAAAACCAAAATAAATCATTACTTACTTACATACTGTATTGTCATAAAAAATCATGAATATTTATCAAGTTAAACCTTTTTTGAATTTTTTATATGGGTCTTTAAAAACCATTTTCATATTATATGGATGGTGCAAATTAACTATAGGGACCAAAACAATATTAATCCATAAAAACTACAATGACAATAGGTCAATAAATCCCTAAATTGGATACCATAGGGACCAAACCATGATTAATACAAATTAGAAACTATACAAACCAAAGTTGTAGTTATCCTAACTTAAAACTATAATGACTAAAATTATAAACAATAAAAATTAAAAAGTGCAACTATTAAAATGGTAATCATTAAAATTTAGAAGTATATATAGACCAAAACTAAAATTACCCGAACCAAAATTATAATTATCCTAAATTAAAATTTTTAAAGACTAAGGTAGCGTTTGGTTTACAGAAAGTTTTTGAAGGAATTAGAATATGTCAAGGAATTTGAATCTATGAGGAATTGGAATCCTATTCCATGTTTTGGTTGGTAGAAAATGAAATTCGAATCTAATTCCATATTCTGTTTGGTTGGCATGAAATGGAATTAGAATTCATATAAATAACAAATTTGTCTTCCTTGTTTTTTAACATGATTTTAATTTGTTTTATAACGTATTCTTAATGGTGGGTGGTGGGTAGCATTGTGGTGGTGATGGTGATGGCGGTAGCGGTGGTCGTGTATGGTGGCAGTGGTGGTGGTGGGTAGTGGTGGTATGGATAGTGGTGGTGGTTGTGGTGGATGGCGATGGTGGTGGTGGGTGACGGGGGTGGTGGGTGGTGGTGGTTGTTGTGACTAGTGGTGGTGGCGGGTAGCGATGACAGCGGTGGTGGTGTGTGGTGCCAGTGGGTGGTGGCGATTGTGGTGGTGGTGGTGGGTGGTGGTACGTAGTGGTGGTGGGTGATGGTGGTGATGGGTAATGGGTGATGGCTGTGGCAGGGGTGTGTGATGGTGGTGGTGGTGGATGATGTTAATAATGGCGGTGGGTGGCGGTGGGTGGTGGTGTGTGTTTTAATTTGAAAGATAATAGAAGGGGTGTAATGAAAATGTTGCACATTCTTTCTTCTAAGGGATAATTTCATCAAACCACCAAAAGAATTCATTCTCTCCATTTCAATGGAATTTGAATTCAATTCCTTCAAACAAAACTTGAACCAAAAACAGAAATTCTAAAAATTGGATTTCAATTCCCTCAAATTTTGAAGAACCAAACGCCCCCTAAAACTATAATTAATACAATTTAAAATCATAAAAAGTATACTTATCTTATAAAAAAATAACCATTTTTATCGTTTGACTATTACTGAACATTTTCTATAATCCGCCACAAATGTATATATATTAGACTACTATTTCCTTCCTTGTTTTCATTATCTATCCGCAACAAGGGTCCGAAATTCTATGGACGAATCTTTAACTTTTGTATGTTTATTTGGTTTGGCCCATTATACATGTTTTTGGGCTTGTACACATTTACTTTTCTTTCATATTTGACCCAATTATCTTGTCTAAATAATTAGTAGCTTCATTTATCACTTTCGATACAAGTTTCAAAAAAAGAAAATTTAATCCAATCCACTTTTAGTATCTTACAATCACATCAATTAGACAACTTCCATCCAGTTCTAATAAAAATTAAATTCCTCAATAAACTTGAGACTAGACTCTAAAGTCTTTATTAAGAATCTTTCATATTTGATAAGTTTTAAGAGAGAGAATTACCAAAAAGTAATTAAAATTCAGCAAGCAAACTTCACAAGATTACCAACCAAAAAAAAACCTTTTCATAGCACAAAAATTGTTACAATTTAATCATCTCAAATATGAAAGATGCCAAAAAGGCATATCATTTTTTTTCATTAATACTCTAAAAACCATAGCATATATACAACCTAATCAGTCTACAACCCAAAACTTTTGCTCTTTTCATGCATCACATTAACATGAACTCTTTTTGTCTTTTTTTTCTTTTTTGTCAAAATGTTTAACAATTCTCATGTAATATACGTGAAAATTCTCCAAGAATCATGGGATTCATCTCAGTTGCCACCCTAAAATCCAACATGGATATTCTTTGTGAAGATCTTGACCGAGTCAACTCCAAACTCGGCTTTATAACCCTTTTCAGAAAAGAATCCAACCCATTATTCAATAAGTTAACACAATCCATGGAAATATCCAATCCCTCTGTTTTCAAATTGTGTTTCAACCTGTTCTTTAAAGAATTTGAAGCTGGTAACTGACCACTGTAATGGCAAGTTTGAGTGTAGTATGAAGAATCTGAATGATTATTTAGTATTTTACGGGGTTCTTTTGAGTGTAAATTGATGCCAAATGGAGCCCTAACTGGGCTTCTACTATAAGCTTCTTCACCATCTTCAACAGAATTAACTTCAACAGGAGGTTTACTACCCAAAGAAACACTTTGTTGTTCTTGAAGTTTTACTGTTCCTAAATCTTTCTTTTCATGAAGACTGATATGAAGTGGGTGGTTTTTGAACTTTCTTTCACGGAGATTTGGTGTTCTTCCTTTTTTAGGGGATTGAGGAAAAGCACAGAGGGATTGAAGGCTGGTTCTTGGGTGGGTCCCGTTAGGGAGTTTTAGAGTTAAAGGAGTGTTGCTTTTGGTGTGATTTTGAGGGGGTGTGTTGGAGAAAGAAGCGTTTTGAATGATGGAGATGATGAGTTTGTTGTGTAGGTGAAGATTTTCTCGACCTAATAAACTGAAACAAAGTTTATCAAATTCTGGTTTTCTGAGTTTGCGATTCAAATACCTGGTGAGGAGATTGAAGTATTTCTCAGCTTTTTGTGAACCGAGTCTCTTTCCGATCTGAAGTTTTATCTCTAAAGTATCGATTCTGGAAAAACACCGAACTGCCGGCATTTTGTTGTTGCTTACTTGCTTTCAATATCGTAGAATCATCAAAGTTCATCAACCATTTGAAATAGACAGATGATCTCCAAACGAACATACACCATACATCGCGCTGCAAAACCCCCAAGCTCCACGGTACCTAACCTCTCCTTTTCACTTCAGTGAATCGAATTCAACTTCAATTGTGGTTACAAAGCTGAGTTTTTAATTCCTGCAACAAACAGAAAAAAGAATTAACAAACCCTAGATTAAAATCAACTAAGACGGAACTAAATGCAGCTTCATTTTACCAAATCGGATCTAACCAAACATCGATTCACTCGAAAACGAACCTCGAAATTCAATCGGATTATAATCAAACAAGTAAAGCAATAAACCTCGTAATCATTGACAAAAAGCGAACTGGACATAGAAATGGATCATCGGAACAGAAATAAACGTCGAGTAAAGAGAAGAGAGTAAAGCTAACCTGATTCGTAGACGTGGAGCAGTTGAATTTAACGGGAATTGATGGATCGGAGGGAGTGAGAACTGAGAAGAGTGGATCGGAAGTGCGATTAGGGTTCGTAATCGGAATCTTTTCGATGGATGGAATGCTGGGGAGGAGGGGTCAAAGTCACGTGCGGTGCATTCGCAAGTGGGGTATTGAATTGGGGGCGAAGTGAGGGTCTTGTTTGGCTGCCGTCAAACATGCATCAATCATACGAAGTCAGCGGGTCGGGTTCTTTTAACATACAATGTATACGTTGACTTCTTTATATAATTTTTCTTTCAATAACAAATCTTATTTCTTCTTGATTTTAGTTAGATTACATATAAAATACATTTTTTTTATAAGTTCATAATTAGTTAAATAATCTTGTTTGCTAAAAAAAATTGATTTATTGGAAACCAGATTTTATGATAAACCAACGGATATGATAAAAGGTGGGTAAAAGACTAACAGGATTTAGGTATTGTTATCGTTATCGTTAATAATAATTTCATGTTTTACAAAAGCTATGATTCATTGATTTTTCTACATTGTTGTCGCTATATTATTTTAGTATTTCATTCAATTGATCCTTAAAATCAGCTATAACACAATTAAAAAAAAAAAAAAAAAAGGCATTGCTTTCTTAAAAGATCAATTTTTTTTATTTATACTTTTTGTTTACCATATTGTTTGAGTAAATTCATTGACAAAAACGTATTACCTTATTTACAACAAAATTTACTAAACGAAGAAGTAATATTAGAGCTCACGTAACCCATTTTAAGATGCAAAATTAGTTCCCCACCAAAACAAAAATACGTTTCGTGTTACATTTCCCATCACGATATGTCATCAAAGCTTTATAAACATAAACCATGTACTAAAATTTCACCATTTTAGACAAAATTGCCGCATTTTTTTCAACTCATAACAAATGAGTAGAATATAACACGGCTATATCATAATATCGTATACCACCCAACAACGTATCTTAATAATAAATAGACAAAGTACGATGATGTTGAAGTGAAGGATTTGAAACACCGTACGCCCACAACCAAAGATCCAATTCCACACTCAACACCTATAAAAATAAAAAAATAAAAAGTTATTTATAGTTGTCCAGATTAAGAGCTTAACCCATTAAGTCAAAAAAATAATAATAAACAAGAATAACTAACCTGTTTTCCGGTTCTTTTAACGATCAAATCGCGCATTTTTTCAACCGCGTATATCGAACAAGCTCGCAATTCAACTTCCTCTTCAGTACCCGAACCAATTTCCTTATTTGCCCCTATGATGTTGGCTAAGGTGGTACTATATCTCAACACTCCAAGCTGTTGAAGGACTGCAGGGACAATATAGTCCGCAAAAATAGTAATTGAACCTACATCATTAAATTCTCCGTACCCTTTTCCCTTAAATGCCCCCCACACATCAGCAGCAAATATTTGAGCTCTTTTATACAAGAACACTTGGTGACCTTTGTACACCGTGTGGTCGCGAAAACCTACAAAATTTTTTATAATTTAGAAGTGAAAAGCGAAAGCAACAAAAGGGTAGAAATGTAAATACCTGGAAAATGACGTGCGATTGTAGCAACAAGTTTCGATGCCGATTTTCCACAAGATTCCACAATGTTTGATGCTTTTCCCCCAAAGCTTCTTTCCAACTCAAACCCGACCTAATTTTATTTAAGTTAAAAAGAGTTATTTTTACAGCAACCTCTGAACTGACACACACTGTCTGTAAATCAAGTACACAGTGGCCCACTAGGTAGCTGACAATTCTGATGATATTATACAAATATTAAAATATACCTCGTGCATTAAGCGAACTCTTTCATCTTCTAAAGGAAGTGGTCTTGGCCATTTTAATAGTTCACGCAACTCTGGCCCTAAAAATAACCACATGTGAAGAAAAAGCAAAAACAGACAATTTTTGTCCATTTTTAATGAAAAAGTAAAGATTCGAGAGTAGTACCAGTGTACTTTTGAAGTCGATCAGCATTAAAAACAGACTGGTCTTTTTCAAGAGCTGCTTTTAATCCAGATGCTAAATCATCATAGTTTAATTCCTGGTCTGTTATCAATTAGCCACCAAGAAAAATGTTGAGAACAGAATGTAATAAAGAGGAAAATTAACTTTGAAACAATTGCAAGTATGTCATCTGTTTATCTGTCCCAATTGAAAGGACAGAACATTTATGTCAAGCCTGTTAGTTTTTGGATTGAAGGAAATTTTGTTGTGAATTTTTCACTGTTCTGTTTGTGGTTCTTGTTATAAAATCGAATTTGGAAGTAAGTTTTTCTCAAAATGTTCGGAACTTATAACCTACTTTTAAAGCTTAATGATGACCTATTTCATCCCAAATATTCAGTTTTGATTAAAAGTTAAACCTCATACATAATGCTGCAATGTTACCTGGCCAAAAGCAGAAATTCAGAGCATCCAAAACAAACAAGTATTGGACTGTTAAAGGACCGTTATCAAAGTAATGAATCCCTTCGTAATTCCATTCAACTTTCGGGATGGAGTTTTCGACACTTTCCACCACTTTCTCAATGCCTGCGAATCGGAAAACACAAATTACTTCCAAAAAACACGTAAAACTGAAAAACTCGTCGCGCATGCAAAAACCAGAACAAATAACTCGAATCGGAAAACACAAACGGAATGTGACTTCGCACAAAAGGGATTCGGAGGGGAAAAGCATTATAACCGATAAAATCTTACCTTCGGAATCGACGGTGACGTGAGAAGAATGAGAGGCGACCCAGGCGGAGCTAGCCCTAACTTCTTCCATGGCGGCGGCGGAGAATGGAAATAAAAACTCTCCACAACCACCTGTTCTTGATATATGGAGTGAATGTAGCGGTGTGTAGGTACACGGTAAGGGTTACGTGGGGCAGGAGGTGATTAAAACCCGCTGGTTTTGTGTGTTTGGAACTTTCGCGCTTTTCGTTCGTTTTCACACGTATAAACGTCACGTGTTTTTTTCTTCTTTTGGGACCCTTGAATCTGGATTTTAGCAACTTTTGGACTAAACATACGATCTTTTTACTTTATGAAAATTTGACTAATTTGATATAAATTCTTTGTCATTTGCTTTTCACGTATTTCTTGAGTTTGTAATTGTCACACCCCAATTTTTTTCCATTATATAATAAATAAACGAATTCAATTCCAAGGTAATACAAGTAACAAATAAAAACTTATAATATCGTCTAACAACAGCGAAAACGATAAAATAAGATAAACTTTTTGACTGGTGAGCATCGGGTGTTACGTCTTCGTGAAACTTCTAAGTCTTCATACCGTTTAAGCCTTCTCCTTCATTTTTCCACTGCCACTCGCTAAGTTGTTTCCTGTGTTGCGCACATTTAAAATTCTAACCGGGTAAGCCTAGGACATAGTGAGTTCGTGTTGCACATAAATGTTCATCAATGTAAAAAAAACAAATAGTTTTACTACAAATCATGTTAAAACGGATAACACTCAATGTCACAATTTAGGAAACGTTTACTTATCCAAAGAAAGAACCAAAAGCCCGTTTCTCTTCCCACTTGGCACAACACACCATTATGCTCAAGCATTTTAAATATCCAAGGAAGTGAGTAAATATTCTGAATTCTCATCCCCGTCGTTTGCAATACATCCGTCATGCTCACGACTAATTAACACATCGTTCCCACTAAAAGAGACACAACATAAATAAGCAAACACAACCACGTTTTCATGCATTCGAGAATTTGTAGAGATCCAAAGTCCAAGTACCTTTCAGCCGGCTGTAGACGCTGCACAAAGTCGAGAACGAGAAAAGAATCGTCAAGGTGAGGACATGGCTTCGGAGAAAATAAAGTGGGAAGGTACGGACAACGATTCCAAGAAGGGGGAGAATTCAGGCAGGAGTGTAGGGATGAGCAAGGTTCTGGGATTAAACAGTGTTCCAAATGCAATCGTTATCATAAAAGGGAGTGCACCATGAACTAGAAGACTTGCTACAAATGTGGCAAGACAATACACATTGCTTCAGAATGCAGGACGGGGAAAGTGTGTTATGGGTGCGGGTCCCCCGATCATATCCGGTCAGACTGTCCTCAGAATAAGGGTAACAACAACCGAGGTCGAGCAGTAGACAAATGAAATCGGTCAACAGATAAAAAGTCGGATATGTCGAGACATGAATGCTAGATACCCGCATTTATTTTCTTAATTCAAATTCCGGGGACGGAATTTTTGTAAGGGGAGAGTTTGTGATAACTCAAATTAATATAATATATATGAATAAAATTTGATTAGATTATTATGTCAATGTTTAATAATATTAATTGAGAGTAATTAAGTTAATAAATAGGAAATAATGGGTATTCTATCTATTAAAAGACGTAATATTTGGCTTTGTTACATGCGGGTTCTTTTAATTTTGTGACACCCGGGTCCTCTAAAATATCCGGGTCGGTTTTTTGGGTTGTTTATGGATCGGATATATACGGTTTTTCCTCTTCTTCCTTCTCGTCTGCTCTTTTTGCTTCTTCTCTTCTTTCAATCGGTGCATATGCACTGTGTCGAATTTCGGTCGCATGTATATTACGCCAGGGTATTTCTCAACGGTGGTGGGGATACGTAGATGCTGGTGATTGTGCGGCGGAGGAGCAGCAGAATCCGGTTTAACCTTAGGATTCATGTCTCTTGGTCTCATCCGCTCCACCGCTTCGTCGATTTCGTGTGTTCCATATTTCAGAGAAGGTGGACAACGGTGGTCCTCGGAAGAGTGTCTCGTCGTTGTCTGATGCTCTAAACCTTCCGATTCGCGAACCGGTTTATGAGGTTTATTAGGAAATATGCAGTTCCTTTTTTACATCAATTGCAGTTCAGGTTAGGGTTTCTGATCTACCAAAAATTACTCAATCTTCAATTGACATTTTTGCGTATTCTAAACTCTCCAAGTTTGCTGACATGCTTATATAACTATTTCTCGTAAAGGTCATAGAAGTGAGTTTAACGAGGTGGTCCTCTTTTTCAATCCAGAACAACCAAAGCGAATTTCCAATATCCTCCTTTCTTCGTCCCTGTAATCTTCGTCGGAACCCAAGACTCACAACTGAAGAGCTGGCTCGGAAGCCAGGACTCACGATTCCGTGGCACAACGCCTGGTTCGAGAGTACTGCAATTGTCGTCAAAATTATCTGCAACTTTTTATCCCCGCCACTACCACCGAAGCTATTGTTGGCATATGAGCCATAGAGCACTGAATTGAATCACATTCGTTAGAAATTGGTACGCATAACCTTCTCCATCTTTCTTCATACGTCGATCCCTCTTTTATGATTACGTTTAGCATATTTCATTGATGTCATCACTGCAACATTGATAGGGTTTTCTAAATTAGGGAAATTTGTTCAATTTAGCTTAAATTTGTAGGACAATAGTAAGGGGATAATGTTTGAACACTAACTGATTTGATTGTGGCTTTGTAAGGTTAATAATTCTGTGTTCTGGACTTGCCACACTTGTACCTTCTGGTGTAGATATTGTACATGAATAGACGGTTCTCTCAATTGCAGAGTGTTTGCTAGATTGTTGAAATCGGGTGATTTTGTTCATACCTATTTGTCGGTTATTTACCTTTTTAATTTTGACAATGTTTGTGACACTTGAGGTTGGGTAAATGCTTACTTAGAACATAGATTTACCTTTCCTTGACATAAAAACACTGTACAATTTCTTACTCATATTCCTAAACCATCATACAACGTGTAAATAAACCATTCAAATCTGAAATTGTGTTCGAGGATATTATGATTAGATACAACCGGATGAAGGGCAGGCCCACACCCTCGCTCCCTAGGACTGACCATGCTGGCATTGCAACTCAGGTTTGACTTTTTAATTTATCTACAAAAGGATTTATGTTTACCATAAACATGATTATATTACCTTAAAAAAACATTATTTTCAGTTGGTTTTGGAAAGAATGTTGGCATCTGAAGGGATAAAGAGGGTTGACTTGGGTAGAGAGGAGTTCACAAAGCGAGTTTGGGAATGGAAAGAAAAGTATGTCTCTTTGTTTTCATTCATTTTAATCATCAACATTCAAAGTAGGTGCACTTTAGCCCACAGTGGATAAACTTTTCTAATGTGCACCAATAATGTAATGATGTATTTTGGATTTATCTAAAGATATGGAGGAACAATTACAAATTAAATAAGGCGACTTGGTGCTTCTTGTGATTGGACTCGAGAACATTTTACACTTGATGAACAACTAAGTCGGAAGATGAATTTTTCTATTAAATTGTAACCCTAATAATCTGAGAAACAATGATAATGTTTCATTCATTTTTATCATTTACAGGAGCTGTTATTGAAGCCTTCATTAAGCTTCATGAAAAAGGGCTTATCTACCAAGGTACGTATGGATCACTTTGATGTTCTTTCTTTGACCAATTGCCATGAAAACTTTATCAAATATCATTTAACTCTTAAAATAAAATTTCTTACTGATTCAATCAACCTTTTTATTACAGGCTCTTACATGGTCAACTGGTCTCCAAATTTACAGACTGCAGTTTTTGACTTGGTATATTGACCTCAATAGGTTATCTCTAAAAGCTTCCAAATTAACATGACATCATCCATGCCTTCTTAGGAATTTGAACATTCTGAAGAAGCTGGTACTTTATATCACATCAACTATCATGTTGATGGTGGTTCAAGGTAATCGGTGTCTATTTTTATTTAATAATGTCCAATTTTATAAAGTCTTTTTTTTCCATGAATACATTTTTCTGTTTGTTTCTTTTTACATTTAGGAGTGACTTTTTAACTATAGCAACCACACGACCAGAAACTTTATTTGGTGATACAGCTATTGCAGTTAATCCCGAGGTATAAAATGTTTACCAAATTATAATTCTAATTAGGGATAAATAGAATGACCAAATTAACTGATCTTTTATAACAAATTGACTACCTTTTTACCCTTTTGACAAAATAAATACATAAATCTTTTGTCAACTTTTTGCATCCTTTTGTCCGTAAAAAGTAATTTCGCAATTGATCCATTGTAAAATAGGTGGTCATTTTGTTAAAAGGATAAAAAAGTTGTCAATTTGTTAAATGGGATTATGGGGCCACCCATTTTGGTATTCGTAAGACCCGTTCCACCGAGACGCGGCCCGGATGGATCCGCGGTGCGGCTCGGGAAGGATCTGGATACGCGAGTGATTTTGTACGCGCGGCGCGGCTCGGTAAAATCCGCGGCGCGGTGCGCCGCAGTCATGAAAAACCCTAATTCGAGTTTAAACGCCTATATAAAGGGTCCCAGCCCTAGGGTTTGTGTTTTTTGGAAGTTTTCGTGTGTAAAGCCGACTGGTCCCAGCAGAGGCTCTTCGGTTCCAAGGCTTTGAAGGTTTTGAGAGATTGGAAGGATGGGATACGACGTAGGGGAAGGCTTGAAGCCGATCGGGTGCATTCCTCTATTTTCCAGAAGCAAGGTAAGAAGGACTACCTTTCTGATATTTCATTTTACCCGTCAGATGGTGTTATCCCTTGATTAATAGTCTTAGATGACTTGTAATACTTAGGGTTTTGGACCATGGACTTGCATGTCCATAAGAAAGTGACCTTAGGTAGTTTCTGATCCCAGTAGGGGTGTAGAGTGGAACCCTAACCAATGACTGTTCTGGTTAAGAGCAAAAAGAGGATTTCGGACTATTGCGAGTCCGCGATGCGGACAGACTATGTCGGCGATGCGGGTTCGAGTAAAACCCCGTAAGTGTAATGATAGTCCGCGATGCGTAACGGAAAGGTCGCGCCGCGGCTAGCGACTATTTGACCAAAAGCTTACTTTCGACCCATGGTTGTTAGCAAATGTTGGGTCTGACCTTTAGGCAAGTCTATAGGAGTTTTGGTCAGTGATTAATATGTTGTGTATGTGGGATTTAGGTGATCGGACGAGCCTAGTTTGGAATATTAGCAAATTATCCGGACGGTTGTGATTCAGGTGAGTATCATCACCTTACTATATGATGTTGCATGTTAGGCATCTTGTGTGTTGTTTACAGTTATATGATTTGCTCTATATCTGTGGTTATTTGTTGTTGGGCTCAGTACTGATGCGTGTCCCCTCGTAGCTGTTGTATGGTGAGTTGGACGATTGCCTTGTCCCATAGCTATTGTATGATGGGCTGGGCCATAACCGGGAACCTATAGCTGTTGTATGATGGGTAGAACCTTCCCGTGTCCATAGCTGTTGTATGATGGACGCCCGTAGCTGTTGTATGGCGGGTAGGGTCGGGTCGTTCTCGAGGACGGGTTGTTTAATGCGTGGGCATGTGTGGTAATTTGTGGAACTCACTAAGCTTTATGCTTACCCGTTGATTTTAAAACATTTTCAGGTACTTCAGTTGATAAAGGGGTGAACTGTTGGATTAGGTGTCTAAGCCATAACTAATAATTAGTATTTATCCAATTAATAGAAGCAAAGTCCATTTGGGTTGCCCTCATAGTTGGAGGATTGGCAGAAAGTCCGGTAGAGAGAAAGGTTGATTTATTATGTGATTAATAAATCAATAGAAATTAAATAAATAGTTTATTAATATATTTAAGTGTTAATATATTAATTAGAAACTATAATAATTAATTAGAAATTTTTCTGGAATTAATTGGAATTAATTTGGCAGTTAAATTGATTAATTAAAGGTGCAGGGACTAAAACTGTAATTATTCGATAGTTGAGTAAGTGGCAGTGTTAGTGACCATGTGGTGGTCGAATATATATATATATAGATATGTATATTTTCGAAATATATATATATATATATATATATATATATATATATATATATATATATATTATAGATAAATGGTGTTTGAATGATTAAAATAATAGTTTATCTTAATTTGAATTCAAAAAGGCTTATCTGTAACGATTATCTGATCACCACATGGAGGCTATAAATAGGGAGGCTCACCCTAACCCTAAAGCCACGATTTGTACCCTCTTTCTCTCTAGAATTTCGGCCAAGATACCTCCTACTGGGTGTGACTGCATTTGAGGCAAGAGATCTCTGTTGCTTTGCTTCCAAGATTCACTAAAGGTTAGTTTTTCTTGATCTTTCTTTTTAGTTTATTATTTCTGGCCTACTAGGAATTGTTATATGTTTAATTAGAAGAAAAACTTAGATCTATATAGGTTGCATGTGAACTTAGGAATCTTAGTTCATAGTTGCAGAAAACCTTTCAGTGGTATCAGAGCATTTTGGTTGTTTTTCTTGTTAAATTGCTATAACTGTGCTCCTAGTAATTAGGGTTTATTGTTCCTAAACCCTAATTAGTGCAAATCGACATCTAGGGTTAGGGTTTTGAAAACCCTAGCCCCTCCCTTTTGATTTTGGCGATTTTGTGAATTAGGGTTAGAAGGTATTCTATTTTTGGTAACTTTAAATTGTTTAAAAGATAAACCTTAAAACCTTTAATCCTAAAAATCGAGATTTAAGGGATTAAGATAGGTTTTAGTTAATTTGATTAATTTGATAAAACCTATCTACATTTGAATTAATTTAATTAATTGGTAATTAAAAGATAATTCAAGGATTTAATTTAATTTAGAATTTAATTGTTTTAAATTGGCGAAATTAAATGGATAAAATCCTAAAAATATTTTAAGAGGTTTAAAATATCAAATTTAATTAATTTAATTAATTGGTTAATTAAAAGATAATTAAAATCGATTTTGTGGTTTAATTTAATTTGAAATTTAATAGTTTAAATAGATAATAAATTAAAAGATAAACCAGAAACATATTTTTAAAAGGTTTAAAAATTACATCTTATATATATTATAATTAGGGAGTTATTATTATATGTATAAGATTAAAATGGTTAGTCAAATCATTAGTAGGCCTCATTCACGAAGCTGGTCTATAAAGTGGGTATAAGGAGACTGCCTATAAAATGGCGGTCTAATGGGTGAACACTCTCACCCACCGCTCGCCTGATCAGTGGAGGGTCGTTAGCCGAACGGGTTTGATAGGACCGCCTAATCTCATTAAAAGTATAATGTTATTATTCAAAGTACTAGAACCTTTTATATAAAACCCAAATCTAGCTACTTTAGGAAAAATGTGAATTGGTGCTAACCCATGAAATTGCACATTGCACTTTATGAAACATTGGTGGAGCGTGTGTGGTTTACCGGCACGCCAATTGGGGTTCATAAAGAGTTGCAATGGGTTTCTCGGGTGTTGTCATTATTGATGGAGCGTGTGTGGTTTACCGGCACGTCAATTTGAGATGGCAACTGACCCCGAGAGTACCAAGCTTATTTGCATGGTTATTCACTCCCGGTTTGTGATCCTCGGTATCCCAGTCACAAACAGTGGGGCACATCCGAGATTAAAACATGCTATTGAACAGTTCAATAAATCTCAATGAATCTAGGAATTCCATTTTAATAAGATTATCTTTCCGCGGTGGAATTGGCTGAATCGTCATTCGCCTACCTTATAAAATTTACAATATTGATTACGGCATCCCTCTTCGAGATTGTAAATTGTTATTGTAGGATCCTAGCCTTATAATTGTTATTGGGTCATTATAAGGATTATTATATACGTCTAATTAAAACTATCTTCTTTTATAGATGTCTTCTGCCGAACAATCCGCTCCCCACTCTAACTCAAATGTTACCTCAATCTTGTCATTATGCTCCAAAGTCACGTTGGACGGTACCAACTATAATGACTGGATCCGTAACATCAAGATGGCTCTGAGGTTTGAACATAAAGAGTATGTTCTAGAAACCGAGCTGGTTGAAATTGACCATGATAATGCTACTCCTGAAGAAATCACTCAATACGCAAAACATACTGATGATGCAACCAAAGTGGCTTGCATCATGATAGCTACAATGAACCCAGAGTTGCAAAGAATATATGAAGACTACTGGTCCTATGAAATGCATAAAGAGCTGGCGGAAAAGTTCCGCAAGCAGGAGCGCATTGAGAGGCGCGAGGTAGTCAAAGCTTTCACTAATGCAAAGCCTAGAGATGGAGAGTCCATTTGCAACCACGTGCAGAGAATGCAAGGGTACGTGGAAAGGCTCTGGAAGCTTGAGATGCCGGTTCATGAGGATTTGGCTGTAGACATAGTGTTGAATTCTCTGCCTAGTTCATATGACCAGTTCACACTGGCGTATCATCTGAACAACTCCCAGGCCACTTTGGCCGAACTGCATCGCATGCTCCGCACCGCCGAGGACGGAATGAAGGGTAAGAGTATACCCGCTGCTAATCAAGCCGTCCTGGCAATTGCTGGTGGAAAAGGGAAGAAGAGAAAGGGCCCTCCTAAACAGAATTGGAGGGAAAAGGTGCATGTTGGATCGTCCAGCAGCGGCTCCAAACCCAAGACTTCTGGCATTCCTCATAATGCCAATCCCAAGGAGGCAGAGTGCTTCTATTGCAAGGAACGGGGCTATTGGAAGAGAAGCTGCCCTACATACCTGCAAGACTTGAAGGATGGCAAAGTCAAGCCAACTTCAGCAGGTATTTACACTATCTTTAAAAACTCACCATCTTCCAGTTCATGGGTCCTTGATACAGGATGTGGTTTTCACATTTGTTCTGATTTGCAGGGCTTAAGGGAAAGCAGGGAGGTGGAGCACGGTAGACTCAACCTGATCATGGGGAATAGGAGATCGTCGCCTGTGACCAAGATCGAGACTTATAGTTTAGTGCTCAGTAGTGGTGTTTGTTTAGAACTTATTAATTGTTGCTATTCGCCAGAAATGGCAAGGAATATTATTTCATTTCATGCATTGTTTAGACAAGGATTACAGTTCTCGTTTGATAATAGTAATGGTTCCATTTCTGTTTTTCAAAATGGTATTTCTGTATTTACTGCTTTACCTTGTGATGGTGTGTATGAAACTGTGCAATGTGTAGACAATTTAGGTCATAGTGTAAACTTTATTGATTCTTCTAGTGGTGTAGAAAAGGCGTGCTTATGGCACTGTCGTCTTGGGCACATTAACAAGAAACGCATCGCCCAACTCCAAAAGGATGGAGTGTTGGAATCATTCGACCTCAAATCGGATGATGTATGCGAGTCTTGTATTTTGGGCAAGATGACTAAATCACCATTCAAAGGGTCCTTTGAAAGAGGTGAAGGTCTTTTGGACATCATACACACAGATGTGTGTGGTCCCTTTAGATCTACCACAAAAGACGGCACGCGGTTCTACGTGACCTTCACTGACGATTTTAGTAGATACGGGTATATCTACTTAATCAAACACAAGTCAGACACCTTTGAAAAGTTCAAAGAGTTCAAAAATGAAGTTGAGAATCAATTGGGCAGGAAGATAAAGATGCTCAGGTCCGACAGAGGCGGAGAGTATCTTAGTATCGAGTTCCTAGACTATCTAAAGGAATGTGGAATAGTTTCACAGTTATCGCCTCCTCGAACACCACAGTTGAACGGTGTTGCCGAGAGACGTAACCGAACCTTGTTAGACATGGTTCGTTCCATGATGAGTCGAGCTTCACTTCCCATTCACTTCTGGGGGTATGCCTTAGAGACTGCCGCCCACATCCTTAATCTTGTCCCTACTAAGAAGGTTGCTAAGACACCTCATGAGATGTGGACGGGGAAAGTTCCCTCATTAGCACATATCAAAGTCTGGGGTTGTGAGGCTTTCGTTAGACGAGAGACTCACGATAAACTCGCAGAGAGAAGCGAGAAATGTTTTTTCATTGGATATCCCAAACAGTCATTTGGATACCTGTTCTACAGACCAAGCGAGGACGTGGTCTTTGTAGCGAGACGGGGATTCTTTCGAGAGAGAGAACTCATATTCAAAGAGGACAGTGGGAGTACCATTGACCTTGAAGAAATTCAAGAGTTATCCGACAATGCAACCTTAGGAGAAACTAGCAACCAACAAGAGGAAGAAGTTCCTGTTGGTCCGACTGATATATCCTTACCTCTTAGGCGTTCCAGTAGAGTTAGCATACCACCCGAGTTTTATGGATTCCATATAACTACGGATGGAGATACGTTTGTCAGTGATAGGACACTGATAAATTTGGATGAACCTGCTAACTACCGGGAAGCGGTGGCGGGCCCTGAGTCTGCCAAGTGGAAAGAGGCAATGGACAGCGAGATCAAGTCCATGTATGACAATCAAGTTTGGAACTTGGTTGACAATGTACCGGGTCGAAAGACAGTCGGGTGCAAATGGATCTTCAAGAAGAAGACCGACATGGACGGAAAGGTACACACTTTCAAAGCAAGACTGGTTGCGAAGGGCTTTACTCAAACCCCAGGGATTGACTATGATGAGACCTTCTCACCAGTGGCTAAGATAAAGTCAATTAGGATTATGCTGGCCATAGCTGCATTTCATGATTATGAAATTTGGCAGATGGACGTCAAAACCGCTTTCCTTAATGGAAAGTTGACTGAGGATGTTTACATGAATCAGCCAGAGGGTTTTGTTGATGCAAAGTATCCTGACAAAGTGTGTAAGCTTGAGAAATCCATCTATGGATTAAAACAAGCTTCTCGCAGCTGGAATCTTTGTTTCCACGAGAAAGTCAAAGAATTTGGTTTCTCTAGGAGCGAGGATGAGTCTTGCGTATATGTCAAAGCTAGTGGGAGTATAGTCACCTTCCTGGTGCTGTATGTAGATGACATACTGCTCATGGGAAACGACATCCCGACTTTGCAAGATGTCAAGTCTTGGCTCGGGAAGTGTTTTGCCATGAAAGACCTAGGAGAGGCAGCCTATATTCTCGGGATAAGAATATTAAGAGATAGGAAGAAAAGACTAATTGGACTTAGTCAGAGTACATACTTGGACAAGGTACTGAAAAGATTTAGTATGGAAAATTCCAAGAAGGGAGAGCTACCAATGCAAAGTAATGCTAAGCTGAGTAAGACTCAGAGTCCAAGTACAGACGAGGAAATTGCGGACATGAGTCGGGTACCTTATGCTTCGGCTGTGGGGTCGATCATGTATTCCATGACGTGTACTCGTCCCGACGTGGCCTTTTCCTTGAGCATGGTCAGTCGATACCAGGGGAACCCTGGTAGGGCACATTGGACAGCGGTCAAAAACATACTCAAGTATCTGCGCAAGACAAAGAACTTTGTCTTAGTCCTTGGTGGCAGTGATACCTTGAGAGTTGACGGGTATACTGATGCCAGCTTTCAGACAGATAGAGACAATGGTCGGTCTCAGTCAGGCTGGGTATTCCTGTTGAACGGGGGAGCAGTGACTTGGAAAAGTTCCAAGCAAGAGACGGTGGCTGATTCAACGTGCGAATCAGAGTACATCGCAGCGAGTGAAGCGGCAAAAGAAGCGGCTTGGCTGAAGAACTTCATCGGTGACCTTGGAGTAGTCCCGAGTATTCAGGAGCCTGTGGAACTTTTCTGCGATAATGAAGGAGCGGTTGCTTTGAAAAAGGAACCGAGAGATCATGGAAAGTCCAGACACATCGACAGAAAGTACCACTACATAAGACATAAGGTAGAAGAAGGTCACCTCGTAGTGAAGAGGGTATCATCAGAAGATAATCCTGCAGATCCATTGACAAAGGCTCTGAGTAGGATTAAGCACTATCAGCATGCACGACGCATAGGATTAACAGATGATATTAGTTTTTTGTAATTAGATAGGATTTTGAAACTTATTACAATATATATGTAATTGACTTTGGTGAATTAATAATATAGTTTTGTTGATGAGTATTTGATACTGCCTTTTGTCGATTGTTTATTATTGTGTTTCATTTTGCATGTTTACTTCCTAAATAATATTGTATTATTTAAATATCCACAGTCGCTCATGCTTCTTAGGGAGTAAGTATGAATGAAGACTGTCATGAATTGTTTTGTAGATTGTCTAATGAGTTAGACATAGCAATAAGATTGCTACAATATTCATGAGTACTTAGAAAATAGGGATTTGAGTATTGGATAAACCCACGCTCAACTGATTGCTTCATGGATTTCATCATAAGCAATGTTGAGACGATAACATCTTTTGATCTTTAAGTAGAGACATATAAGTTATGTTTTACCAAGCGGTTGTTCATTGACAATGCGAAAACGCATCGGTAACACGGTGTTATAAAACGTGTTGTTGTGAATGATTTGACTAGTAAAAGACATAAGTATATGAGTCAAAACTTATTCGTCCCTTGACCCTGTCGGGAAAACAGATATCTGTAGGCCTGTCGGGAAAACAGATATCTGTAGGCCTCTCGATGATTTTGAAGTTGACTGAAGGGTTGGCCAACCAGGACTAAATTGACATGGTCAATTGGTAGTCTTAAAGTCATATGCAAATCAGAAATCGGGAAACAGAGAATCAGACAAGGATTGATCTTAATCCATGTCCTGAGTCTGAAAAATATCTTGTTGGACGGAGGATCATCTGATCACTTATCATTGGACAGAACTGACTAGGTCAGAGTTCGACATCAGTTTCTAGGAAGCTACAGTTGCTAATTAATTATAGGGTAAATTGGTAATTTTAGTCATAGACTTATCCGAGTGGGAGACTGTTGGATTAGGTGTCTAAGCCATGACTAATAATTAGTATTTATCCAATTAATAGAAGCAAAGTCCATTTGGGTTGCCCTCATAGTTGGAGGATTGGCAGAAAGTCCGGTAGAGAGAAAGGTTGATTTATTATGTGATTAATAAATCAATAGAAATTAAATAAATAGTTTATTAATATATTTAAGTGTTAATATATTAATTAGAAACTATAATAATTAATTAGAAATTTTTCTGGAATTAATTGGAATTAATTTGGCAGTTAAATTGATTAATTAAAGGTGCAGGGACTAAAACTGTAATTATTCGATAGTTGAGTAAGTGGCAGTGTTAGTGACCATGTGGTGGTCGAATATATATATATAGATATGTATATTTTCGAAATATATATATATATATATATATATATATATATATATATATATATATATATATATATATATATATATATATATATATATATATATATATATATATATATATATATATATATTATAGATAAATGGTGTTTGAATGATTAAAATAATAGTTTATCTTAATTTGAATTCAAAAAGGCTTATCTGTAACGATTATCTGATCACCACATGGAGGCTATAAATAGGGAGGCTCACCCTAACCCTAAAGCCACGATTTGTACCCTCTTTCTCTCTAGAATTTCGGCCAAGATACCTCCTACTGGGTGTGACTGCATTTGAGGCAAGAGATCTCTGTTGCTTTGCTTCCAAGATTCACTAAAGGTTAGTTTTTCTTGATCTTTCTTTTTAGTTTATTATTTCTGGCCTACTAGGAATTGTTATATGTTTAATTAGAAGAAAAACTTAGATCTATATAGGTTGCATGTGAACTTAGGAATCTTAGTTCATAGTTGCAAAAAACCTTTCATGAACTCGGCGTGACGGCGGCGCATCGCACATTTATGATTTGCAGTTATATTATTAAATAAGATTTATATAATTATGGGACGTATACACTCTGATAATAGTTTTGACGAACACCGCTTAAGCATGTTAATAAGATTATCTATGTTTTTACTTACATTTTTAAAGAAAATTTTTGATTGGAAATTGGGGCGTTACAAATTGGTATCAGAGCCTTGGTTTGAGGGATTTGGATGAACTGTATTGGGAATCCAAACTCAAACTTAGGACTGAGAGCTTTTCGTTAAAGAAATAATGTTTTCTCTATAAAAGTTTTAAGTAGTTGGGTTGAATAACATGTGGAAGATTCCCTTGCATGTTCTTGTTTGATTGTTGCTTGGGGGTTTGAAACATGGTATGCACACCTGACTTAGGATTTTTAACGGATAATGAGTTTCGAAAAGAATGAGATGCGATGCGAACCGTCAACCGAGCTCAAGTAAGTTTTTGTGATTCCCAATTACCCATGCCAAGTTTGTGTTATGTGATGATATATGTATGCCAGAAAATAGGCGTGGAATTTAGTTAGGAAATGCATGCTAGAAATGCTTGGATTAGGATGCCTTCTGCCTGTTGTTTGTTATTTGTGCTGCTTTAGAATCTATGCTAACACTATTAGGTTGCTTAGTGAATGCTATTGGGTTATATACAATTAGGATAAGATAGCCTAAGAATTCTTGGTCTAGCCTTACTGGCTGTTCCTTGTTTGGTTGTGACTTTGGGGTAGGATCATTTATTTTAATGTCTATCTTATTCTCGATTGTGTACGACTGTGTGTCCGTGAGGCGACTCGATGGTGTTAGCATAAGTTCTTTTAGGCACGGGTGGGGGTGTGAGATCCTAGGTAGCCTAGGATAAGTGTTAGGCACTTGGGTGCGAGACAGTATGAATACCAATGTCAAATAGATGAGTGAGTGGTGAATTAGAGTATTGGGGGACAAATTCTGGAACAAGTACGAATATGTGTGGAAGGTAGTACAGGGCCCGTACTACCGAAAGCACAGGATTCATACATGAGTCAGGAAGAGTTACCCAAAATTCTAAGGAACCGGGTAGGATAGAGAATCAGGTATGATTCACATTATGGATTAGTGGCGAAAAGGAAGCACACGTCTTCATCGTGGCGATGTTCGGTAATGAAGAGTGGATTGGGAGTAGTTTCGGGTGTAACCGATTGAGGTAGATCGTGATGGATCATAGGTGCAGAAATTTATCGCAGTTGAGGTATCAACGAGGGTTATGATTGATAGCAATGGGTTAGCCGATGCATCTGGGTTTTGCATGTCGATGTTTCGAAGGTCTATGGATATGAATCCTGATAGACCTTATTCATGTTTAATGGACTAACGGCATGGTATGAGGATTGGATTTGTTACAAAGGTTCGAGGCGCTGATCGATCGCGATCAGCACTAGTTATTGGCACAGATTCCAAGTGGGGGAGAGTTGGTGTTCTAAGAGAATAAATGAAGCTTAATGCGTGTATAGCTCAGCTACTGGAATATGGGAGTACTTACATTACGAATTATCAAGCGTTAGCTTGGGTTATGATGATAGAGAGAGAAGGGATTAGCAGTTTGTTGGAAACTGTGGCTTGGGAATCTGCAAATAGGTTCCAGAGGATTACTAGGTACTCCTTTAGGGAATGGACTAGAATCCAGATTGATTTAAGTGCCGACATTATGTCGACTTGTGTCACTTGAAGAGCAGGAAGGGCCTGTCCAGCTGCTGAAGCTGATGGACCTCGATTCCTGCTACCCAGCTGAAGTTAGAGTAGTTGGAAACTACGTACAATGTATGGTGAAGAATGCGTGTAGTGACGTTTGAGGCGAAGACCCACAGAAGAGGGCTTCTTGGACGGTTCACTACAAGTAGAAGGGTTGAAGCGAAAGGGGAAGAAGGGTTCCCAGTGTGACATAATCGGCCATTGAGGATGGGAGTCTCATGGCGATGTAGGAGATGGCGTGGGGATGGATACCCGCGATCTGACAAGGCAGGGAGTTCGCCGGCAGGGGCGAAGGACTTGAAGAGGGAAAGTTGTAGCTTGGAGGAGGAAGATGGGAGTGTCATTGCGTATTGGAGCTAGCAAGTGGTTATTGGTGCATCGAGTAGCTTTTCACCTTAGGGTAAAGGTGTTTGGAATAGCTTTGAGTAAAGGGAGTTCTGCGAATTCAAGGAAGCGGTTGGAGGTTGTATGCATTGCGAAGAGGCAAGGATCTTGGCCATTATAGGGATGCGTGGTCACTACCATGGGAGTTTTGATTATTTCCATTAAGGCGCGGGGAACGTTGGACGATTGTATTTCGTTTCAACTCAGGACCTTGATGGCAGTAGGAGCGAGAGAGTCAAGTTTGGTATAAAAAGGGCAGAGCATGGAAGTTGGGACGCCGGACTAAGGAGACAAAGCGACCTGTTGGTTCGACTGCAAGATTGCGCAAGCTATGGTGACTTTGGACACCAGGGGTTCTGCTTGCATGGACTGATACTCAGAAGGATTGACGCAGAGAAATTATTCAGAGACCGGGAATCTACTTCAGGCTTCAGCAAGAGTTATGCATGTAGGACAAACGTTTTTGAAATAAGGAATGTGTCATATGTGACAGCTCATCTCAGGAGCGCTAGTCAATAGTTTCAAGGAATGAAAGTATCGCGAACCGAGAATCCTTCCCAGGCAGGAAAGGCTGGGCGAAGTTAGGAAGGGGTCGGAGCGAGGTTTTAAGGAAACGTTTTGGTGAGATTGTGTATCGATCGGGAAGGGTCAGCGCGGAAGCAACATATTAAGCAACGATAATATGAAGACAGGACGAGGGTTATGCTAAGCGATGCTAGGAACAAGGATAAGCGTTGGCCAGGAGCATTGGGTCGTATTGGTGTAGTGATCGATTAAGGATTTTACGTCCTGGAGGATTGGTATCTCACGTGGGTACCAGGGTATTGTGCCTTGTTCGAGGTTGTGTCCCCTCGTGCCTCGGTGAGAGATAAGGTGTTGTTGGATGGAGTGTACTATGTTGAGGTGGTACTGTGCTGTGTTCTGGTGAATACTTCGTGCTGATCGGGAGTGTCGGGAGCTTTATTGTAGCAATACTGTGTCGTGTTCCCTCGAGTACGAGATACGATTTTAGTAGGCTGATTGGTCAGATTGGGTTGTGGGGCAGATGATTTCTGTGCAGGATGAGATAATGGTTATCCGGGTGCCGAGGATTAGTACCCTTAGGATTGTTCAGTAGGATGGGAGATGATTATGGACCCCTCCATGATCGCATTTGCCGGAGTAGTTGAGGTGAAGACTACCTTGGTTTTGTTGATGGCTGTTTTAGCTGGTGAGAATGAAAACCAAGGGTGGATCAGTGCGACATGAAGACTGGGCGGATTGGATTCAAGATAAGGATTTAAATGAGAAACCGTGGAAGGGAACACCTTTAGGTGAGACAGTTCGGGTAAATAAAGGTTGTGGGGTAGGGTTAGCGGAGGATGGCTAACCCATTATGGTCGCCTTGGATGTTAGATATAGATGGAGCTTCCGTGCGGTGATGAACGAAGAAGTTTGTGTCAATTTTTTCGTTGCCCGAGGGGCAACACGAATGTGTATGATATTGGAGAGGATTACTGGTGATCTGACCGGTAAGGAAGTGGGGAATGGTTAAGAGGAGAGAGGTTTGATCGGTTGAAAGGCCAAGGCCAATCATCAAGAGATGGGTAGCTGATTTGGTCTCTGAGGAATTCTGAGGTAGAATTTGGAGGTATGCATGTATGGGTTCATCGTGGAAGTACCAAAGAACCCCTCAGTGTGTTGATAAAATCAAGGATGTCGTAGACCGATGGAGTAAAAGTGCTCGCTTTAAGTCTATTATAGTATGCTGGTCTATGAAGGGTGGATGATGTTAAGGCTCGGAAGAAGGTACCCTGATATGGTGCTCTGGATGGTGATATCAGGTAAGGAGGTGCAGCTCACTCAGGAGTTTAGGAGAAGGTTCGTAAAGTTGCGACACTCAACTTTGTTTCAGTATTGTGCATCACCCTTAGAAGGATGGCTGTATGGGGAGATCAATGTAGACGCTTGAAGGAGTTCCTTCGGGATTACGTTCTTAGTTTGGTGGGAGTTGTAGTTTCCTATGTAACGTTGGTAGAGTCCTTCATGATAATGGTTAGCACACGAGAAATGGTCTCTTGTGCAAGAAGTTGTACGGGAGAGGGTGTCAGGACTTCTATGTGTTCAGGAAGAGATTGTAGACCGATTTGAGCCGGAAGAAGAATCATGATAATATGCAGTGATAGGACCTGAGTTTATCGGTCGGAGTTCGTCGTTAAGGTACCGATGTACTGGAAAGTGGGACCCTGGGTATACCAGATCGTTGTTAGTGTAGTAACTTCTAGATTTCTTAGTTGGGGCTGTGCAATGCGACGCATTCTGTAGCGTGCAATTAGGAGAGAAATTGCGAGACGATGGTCCGATCTCGAGTTCCAGGTTGGAAGTTTTGTTCTTCTTAAGGTGTCGCCTTGGGAAGGGGTTATTAGGAATCGAGGAAAGCCTGGCTCTAGGTATGTTGGACCATATCGAATCATCTCACAAGTAGGTAAGGAAGCCTACCGATTGAAGCTACCCGAGCAGCTTAGCCAGATTCACGACACGTTCCACGTTTCCCGACTCAAGAAGTGTATCACCGATGAAACTTCAATTGTGCCCTTGGAGGGTATCCAAATTGACGAACGCTTGAATTATGTGGAGCGACCGGTTGCTATCGAAGAAATGGAAAATAAAGACTTTACGAAATAAGACGATAGGGGTAGTTAAGGTGTAGTGGCAGCATCACAAGGGGTCTGAATGGACTTAGGAACCCGAGGAAGAAATGTGGAGGTATTACCCCAAGTTGTTTTCAGGCACAGATTTCGGGGATGAAATCCATTCAAGTGGGGGAGAATTGTAAGACCCGCTCCACCGAGGCGCGGCCCGGATGGATCCGCGGCGCCGCTCGGGAAGGATCTGGATACGCGAGTGATTTTGTACGCGCGGCGCGGCTCGGTAAAATCCGCGGCGCGGTGCGCCGCAGTCATGAAAAACCCTAATTCGAGTTTAAACGCCTATATAAAGGGTCCCAGCCCTAGGGTTCGTGTTTTTTGGAAGTTTTCGGGAGTAAAGCCGACTGGTCCCAGCAGAGGCTCTTTGGTTCCAAGGCTTTGAAGGTTTTGAGAGATTGGAAGGATGGGATACGACGTGGGGGAAGGCTTGAAGTCGATCGGGTGCATTCCTCCATTTTCCAGAAGCAAGGTAAGAAGGTCTACCTTTCTGATATTTCATTTTACCCGTCAGATGGTGTTATCCCTTGATTAATAGTCTTAGATGACTTGTAATACTTAGGGTTTTGGACCATGGACATGCATGGACTTGCATGTCCATAAGAAAGTGACCTTAGGTAGTTTCTGATCCCAGTAGGGGTGTAGAGTGGAACCCTAACCAATGACTGTTCTGGTTAAGAGCAAAAAGAGGATTTCGGACTATTGCGAGTCCGCGATGCGGACAGACTATGTCGACGACGCGGGTTCGAGTAAAACCCCGTAAGTGTAATGATAGTCCGCGACGCGTAACGGAAAGGTCGCGCCGCGGCTAGCGACTGTTTGACCAAAAGCTTACTTTCGACCCATGGTTGTTAGCAAATGTTGGGTCTGACCTTTAGGCAAGTCTATAGGAGTTTTGGTCAGTGATTAATATGTTGTGTATGTGGGATTTAGGTGATCGGACGAGCCTAGTTTGGAATATTAGCAAATTATCCGGACGGTTGTGATTCAGGTGAGTATCCTCACCTTACTATATGATGTTGCATGTTAGGCATATTGTGTGTTGTTTACAGTTATATGATTTGCTCTATATCTGTGGTTATTTGTTGTTGGGCTCAGTACTGATGTGTGTCCCCTCGTAGCTGTTGTATGGCGAGTTGGACGATTGCCTTGTCCCATAGCTGTTGTATGATGGGCTGGGCCATAACCGGGAACCCATAGCTGTTGTATGATGGGTAGAACCTTCCCGTGTCCATAGCTGTTGTATGATGGACGCCCGTAGCTGTTGTATGGCGGGTAGGGTCGGGTCGTTCTCGAGGACGGGTTGTTTAATGTGTGGGCATGTGTGGTATTTGTGGAACTCACTAAGCTTTATGCTTACCCGTTGATTTTAAAACATTTTCAGGTACTTCAGTTGATAAAGGGGTGAACTCGGCGTGACGGCGGCGCATCGCATATTTATGATTTGCAGTTATATTATTAAATAAGATTTATATAATTATGGGACGTATACACTCTTATAATAGTTTTGACGAACACCGCTTAAGCATGTTAATAAGATTATCTATGTTTTTACTTACATTTTTAAAGAAAATTTTTGATTGAAAATTGGGGCGTTACAGTATTTCTTTAATTTTCTTTGTTACTTTATGTTAGACATTTTTTAATAATGGATTCACTACTACCCTTACAGGATGAAAGATATGCTAAATATATTGGAAAGTCAGCCATTGTACCAATGACATTTGGTCGCCATGTCCCCATTATTGCAGACAAGGTACTAATGTTACTTCTAATGTAATAAGAAAAAAATGGAATGATTTCTGTTCCAAAAACATAAAAAATTTATTTTTATGGCATTATGTAGAAAAAGATTTTGGAACTGGTGTTTTAAAGATAAGCGCTGGACATGATCACAATGATTACCTTCTTGCAAGAAAACTCGGTCTTCCTATACTTAATGACATGAACAAAGATGGTACACTCAATGAGGTTGATGGATTATATAAGTGAGTTATAAAGTTTTCACTTTTATGTTTTCTTTTTGTTAAATAAATTATGTCATGGATTTTTTTATACAATTTATATTAGTGGGCTTGATCGTTTTGAGGCAAGAAAGAATATATATATATATATATATATATATATATATATATATATATATATATATATATATATATATATATATATATATATATATATATATATATATATATATATATATATATATATATATATATATATATATATATACCTTAACGTATTTAATAAAGCGATTGTGAAGCTAAAATTGTTGGATTAGGTGTCTAAGCCATGACTTTACAACTATATTTATCTTGTTAATTGAAGCAAAGTCCATTTGGGTTGCCCTCATAGCTGGAGGTCAGGATAGAGTTTGGTAGAGTTAAAGATTGATTTATTAATTGTGTAATAAATCAATAGAATTAATTAAATGGTTTATTAATATATTTAAGTGTTAATATATTAATTAGAAACTATAATAATTAATTGAGATTTAATCTAGAATTAATTGGATTTAATTTAGTGATTAAATTAATTAATTAAAAGTGCAGGGACTGGTTTTGTAATTATTCAATAGTTGAATAAAAGGCTGGCCAGTGGATAGGGGTTAAAGGTGGCGAGATTTGTGGTGCCACCACAAGGATCTCGAAACCCTAATTAGGGTTAAGGAAAGCCTTGTCCAAATGGTTAACAGGCTTGCCCATTTGGAGGCTCCTTAGGGTTTCAGCTGTAACCCTTGGAGGCTATAAAAGGAGGCACCTGACACCCTCATTCTCTGCGCCATTTACATCAAGATAAACTCTGCTGAACTGTCTTCTCCATTGCTGTGGGTATGACTTTCATTTGAGGCAGGATACTTTTGCTGCTAGCTTCAAGAACAAGATTCAAAGGTTGGTTCTTCTGATTCAATCTTTAGAAATTATTGTTGGCCTTTAGTTTTTTAGTTTATTATCTTCATAGAAGAAAACATAGATCTTTCTAGGGTTTCATGTGAACCATAGGTATTTTTGTGTTCATTGTTTGCTAGAAAACCCTTCAGTGGTATCAGAGCTTAGGTTGTTTTCTTGTGAATTGATATAAACTGCTTAGATGATTTTTTGCCTTGAGTTTTTGCGAAAAAAAAAACCTCGTGGAATTGCCTTAATTTCGTGGCCTAGGCTAGGGTTTCCTAACCCTAGCCGCCACCCCTTTATTCCCCCCTGATTTGCTTGATTTGCTGCCTTAAATAGTTGGTTGTTGTTTTGGTAATTATTGGATAATTAAATAACTGGAACCCCTTATTCTTGGCATGTAGATTTCGAAATCTAGGGTTTAATATAGGTAATTAATTTGATTAATTTTGTGATGCCTATATTTGATTTAATTAGTTTAATTAATTGTTTAATTAAAAGATCAATTAAATCAGCTTAAAGAATTAATTTAAATTTTCAAAAAATTATTTAAAATTTGCGAAAATTATAATTAAATTAATTCTAAAATATTTTAATAAGATTACAATATATCTTATATATTTATGATTAAAAGTTAATTATTTATATATAAGAAAATTGGTTAGTCTTACCGCAAGTAGGCCTCATTCACAAAAACTGTCCTATAAAGAGGGTATAAGGCGACTGCCTATAAAATGGCTGTCTAATGGGTATCCACTCTTACCCACCGCTCTCCTGGCCAGTCGAGTGTCGTTAGCCGAACGGGTTTGATAGAACCGCTAAGCCTCTTAAAAGTATAATGCTATAATTGAAAGTACTAGAACCTCAAACAAATCCCAATCTAGTTACTTTAGGTTTAAAAATATGAATTGGTGCTAATCCATGGAATTGCACATTGCACTTTGTGGAACGTTGGCGGAGCGTGTGTGGTTTACTGGCACGCCAAATGGGGTCCACAAAGACTTGCAATGGGTTTCTCGATTTTGTCATTATTAACGGAGCGTGTGTGGTTAACCGGCACGTTAATTAGAGATGACAATTGACTTCGAGAGTACCGAGCAAATTTGCATGGTTATTCACACCCGGTTTGTGATCCTCGGCATCCCAGTCACAAACAGTGTGTAATACCTTAACTTTAATTTATAGTAAAGTTATGTTTAATATATATATATATGAGATTAAATGAGTTAAAATATGAGTTAAAATGTTTAAAAACTAAGCTAAGAAAAATTGAATGCTTAAAAGGTCAAACCGGGTCGAGTTGTGTGACAAGAGTTGAATTGAATTGAAAAGAAAGTAGAAAACAAGCCAACCCGGGTCGTGTTATTGAGCCCGGGTCGTGTCCGACTGAAACCCGGGTCGGGTCATAGAAACCGGAGCGAGTTACGTCAAGATTCAAGCGAAAAGTAGCGTAACTAAACCCGGGGCGGGTTGAGCAGCCCGGGTCGGGTTGCGGGTAAAAACCCGGGGCGGGTTTGACAGCCCGGGTCGGGTTTCGGTGCAGGTATAAATATCATTTTCCCCTCATTTAGCTCATTTACGAACCCCAAACATCTAGAAACGATTTTTGAGAGCAAGGAGGGTAAAATTAGTCCTCTTGATCGAGAGTTTTGCTTAGGAAAAGGTGGAGGAAGTTGGATTAACACCCGAATCACGTTTCTAAGTTCTTGATTTCAAGGTTAGTGAGTTTGATTTCTAGGGTTTTCAAACCCTAGATACTCAAATCCGAGAATATACTTGAATTAGCTTATATATTGTTAGTAGGTTGTTATTGTATGTTGTATTGAGTCGTTGTTGTGATTATTATGAAGTTTCAACGGTTGATTTAGTAAAAAACCCGCAAAGCTTGAGGTTTTGAGTTAATAGTGCATGATGTTCATAGTTTGTGATCTTTATTAGCTATGATTCTTGATCTACTGAGTTAGATGTGGTTAAATTGTTTGAGAATGTTGAAGTATGATATATGATGTTATTTTGAGCAGATACACACAGGAGGGAAAGAGATACACGAGGCACGGGTGGACCACAGACTGAACAGACATCAGGTGAGTAGTTATAATTCAATATAAATAGTTTGATTATAACTAAATTGACTTATTGCACATCTTAATTGGTTGATACAACCAATTAACATGAATTAAACGAGATTGAGAAATTCTTGTTAATCTGATTGCTGAGCTTGATTGAGTATACCAAATGACTGAGATAGTCATTGAAATAGAGAGTAGTAATTTGAGTTGTAGAAACTGTGATAATTATTAGATTGATTCTAAACTTTGATAATTTTTCTAACTGAGCTTAATTAGCTCATGTAAATAGTTATATGTTGTGTTATAGGTGACAGAGGTAAGAAGATTGCTGAGGGATGATCCGACTGGACATGGGACTTGACTTTTGGACTAGTTGTAAACCATGATATACTTTTTGTATAATTTTGTAAAAATAGTCTTTTGTAACCCAGTTTTTGGGACACGTTTGTTATGTACTTGTTCTTTTGATAACTACTTGTACTACTGTTGCTTAAATCTTGATTACACCATGAACCATTGTGGTTATTTTGAGTAATTATTGGTGTAATTCAGAGATAAGAAACTGGGTGTTACACAGTGGGGCACATCCGAGACTAAACATGCCATTGAACAGTTCAATGTGTCTCAACAGATCTAGGAATTTCATGAGATGAAATTGATAAGTGTATTATCTACCTTAATGACCATTATGTTGTGATTACGGCATCCCTCTTCACACCATAGTTGGGGCATTTTGGGTCCTAGCCTTAACAAATAATAAATTGGGTAATTATTTAAAAGGAAAAATTAAACTAATAAATTCTGTGTATTGTAGATGTCTGAATCAAGTGTCTATTCTCCTCCCTCTCCTCCTTCACCCACTTCTGAGAGCATCAGAAAGCACCTGCCTAATATGGTAAGGTTGACTGGCCTGAATTATATGGTATGGCTTCATAAATAGAGAATAGTTCTTTGTTTTGCTGGAAAGCCATATCTGACTGAGTGTCCGCTCCCCAAAGCATGACATCACACAGTAACTTGTGATGAGCATGACTCCTTGACTGTTAAGTCAAGGAAAGTTCGTTGCCTAATACTATTGATCATTGACCCCGAGTTCCGCAGGAATTTAGAATTCATGGGGTCAGATAAGCTAGTTGTGGAAAGGTTCCATGAACTGGTTGAGAAAGGACGAGCTAAGATCTTCAAAGAGTTTGAAGTGTGCAGGAAGTAGCACCAGTTCACATGTTCTCAAGACTGAGAGACACATAGGTGAACTGTATAAATTTGGTCCCCTTTTGATCGGGAGTTAAAGCATTAGCTCGACTCGCTGATCCATTCATCCTGATGTACAGGAAGGGAAACCAGATAAAACAATCATGGATATGCATTCAATGTTGACTCTGTATGAGTCGTTCATAGAGAAGCATAGTTCCATTGATTCAGCTGCTTCGGGATTGAGTCCAGTAACAGGACACATCAAGAAATGATCCAGATCGTCTGGACCGGTTCCTCGATGGTTCAAACTAGGAATCCACAGGGTGGGACACAGTCAAGGGAAAGATTGGAAAATGCTCCGAAGCCGAACAGTTTGACAACTCAGGAATATCTTAAGACTCAGAACACCTGATCCTTAGTTCCTTGATACAGGATGTGTTTCTCACATTTGCTCTGTATGCATGGACTCTGTAGGATGTGGGATGTTGTTGCATAGGAGCATATTCAGATTGGATCTGAAGCTCATGCAGTTTTAGAGTTTAGTTAGATGTTGAAATCATGTTATTAGCTTATTAGATGCGTATGACATTGTCTATCATATAATACATTGTTCAAGGATTTTGTTTTAATAAAATTGTCAATTTTCTTTTAACACATGTTGTTTGAAATATCCTTGAAATGTTGTATGATTGTGTTGAATGCATGATTAGTAATAACTTGAATATTGATACATCCAAAGTGTTTGGATTTAGGAATTGTGTCCCTTATGATTGTTAAGATAAATACTATAAGAATCAATTCAACCAAAGGTCCAGTTGGACAGGACCTTGGAATCACTTGACTTAGAGTCACTTGATGAGTTGAGTTCTTAATGTGTCAAGAAATGAATCAACCAAAGACCCAGTTGGACAGGATTTTGGAATCATTTGACTTAGAGTCATATGATGATCAAGTTCTTTATAAAGAACATGTAGCAAGAAATGAATCACCCAAAGATCCAAAGGATAGGATTTTGGAATCAGTTGACTTAGAGTCAACTGAAGATTGCAAGTCTTGAACAGAATTAACAAAGTTATAAGTTTACATAGAGATGTAAAAGAGATTGAGATTAGAAGCAACGAACACATCAGTTGCTGTGTATTGCTCGAATCTCCGAATAGAACACAATTGTTTGTACTTCACAATATTTGTCAGTCGGTATGACGAATATGACCTCGCTTGTCAGAATAAGTGATTGGATTGAATCTTTGAACAGTTCAACGACCTCAAAGGAAGTACAAGACCCACAGAACCTGAGTGACAACATAAACTCGGAAAATGTTTCACAGTTTATTTCCTTCCAAGAACACTTATAGTTATAATGTGTCTTAGGGAAGATGATGGAGCGTTGGTCGAAACAGTTCGATCCTCAATGTATGAGATACATTGCCAATTAGTTTCCCGTAAATTAAACACTAAACCAGTCAGACCATATAGACCATATTCCAACCACATCCTTCGACTAAGTAGGTTTTGCAGACATTGTCTGAAATGTAAAGCTGGGATTGTCCCACTTGTACATTAAAGGTCCAGGGTCTTGTAGTGTTCGTCCAAACCTCATGACGGGCCTGAACCTAATCAGAAATGTCATTTCACTGGCTATCCCGCTGTACCTGGAAGAGAAATAGCTCTTTTAGAAAGAACTCAGTTTCTAAGGAAACAGTGGGAGTTTGGGATAGTCCTGAATGAGTTCAGGATTAGCCAAGTGAAATAACCTTTAGTCATCGCTAGGCTTAGAGCAGAGATCAGATTTCTGTTTTAATACTGACATAACCTTCTCTTGATCAGTAGTACTGATCACCGTCATAAGTAGTTATGATCGGGGTGACATACCGAATAGTGGTAAAACACTATAGTTGGTACGGATTTTCAATCCGACTACTTGGAAGCATTGGTGAGCCCAGTTGCTGCCAATTAAGAGAACTTTAGGACGAGATACAGTCTATGTGACAGTTTGATTGATTTTGCAAATGGTTTTAAAACCAGTGGGAGTAATCATCAAAAGAAACCAACATGGACAGAAACGTACCTTCAGAGCATCTGGTTGAGTGAGACTATACTCAGAGTCATGTAATTGACTCCGAGAGAAGCACTCTCAATAGAAGAGGAAATCTGAAAGGATACTGCATAATGTAAGTCGTTAGTGGAGCGCGTGTGGATCACCGGCACACTAATAGAGACTCACAAAGAATATGCCAGTATAGAGGTACATGGGCCCGGGATTTCCCCGCGGGCATCTCGCAAGAAAGGATATTCAGATTCTCGAAATATGCCAAAGGATTGGGTTTTGAGAATGGGCTGAAAGATATCCATTAAGATGTCAGAAAGGTTTGGATTCTCAAAATGTGCCAAAAGCTCTAGATTTTGTGAATAGTCCATAACCGTGTCAAAGCCAGTGGGAGTATCGCTGTTATCTATCTCCGCATGTGTGTTACATACTGTTTCTAGGAAACGTCTCTTTTCATTACAAAGTGTAATAACTTGGTGTTAAGAGATGAATCGCTATGAAAGACTTAATAGAGATACGACATGCTCAGGTTGTTACAAACGTCTATGAGATAGATCGAAACTCTGCCAAAATGATCTTGATGAGACTCAAGATGCATTGTCCTAGGAAATAGTTTTCCGTCATTGCAAAGTGTGATAGTTTGGCATGAGAGGTATGAAAGGTGCAGCATACTCACATAATCCATAGACATCTATCAGATAGATGTTGTCATCAGTATGGACCTAGCCATGGTAAGCATGATCTTGATAAGATTCAAGATGCATGGAAAAGGTCTCCGAAAGGTTATAGTTATTAAAAGTCGTGACACAAGGATTATAAGTAATCCTAAAATTCCAAAAGGGTTTGGAATAGGACTAGATCGTATCCAACATGTTTCTTGGATTGATCAGAAGTGTCATGAACATGTCTTGATGACTTAATGCTTAGAGCATAGTGAGTCAGATTTAGGATATGACCTGGCTGGGAAGACTTAATGGATTTTGTACCTACATGAGAAATCATTGGAAAATGATTAGGGGTGAATGTTGATAACAATTGAAAAGAGTTTTTCAAATAAGGACTTAATGGTTAAAGAATTTCGTTGGCATTCCGATGGAGCGCGTGTGGCTCACCGGCACATCGTAACACCTCGAAATAGTCTTAGGGTGCAGTCATGTGGACTAAAGATCCCGAGAACCATGGAAAGTCACAGTACATAGAATGGAGTTGTTAGTGAGAATGACGGTATGACCAAATTGAGATATCATCGGAAGAATGTCCGATTAGATAAAGTGTATCAATGTATACCATTTGAATACATAGAAAGAGTGAAAGGTCAAGTAGACATGGATACATAACACGAATTAAATAGTTTAAAAGGAATCTAGAAACCGATAATAGTTTATGTAAAATCCGACTTGGTGATTACCTCGTGGAGACTTGGTAATTAGGAAATAGTAGCCACCAGTCAGATTTTAAGTTTCAATTTTGCATGTTTCACTTCCCGAATAATTTGATTATTCAAAAGGTCCACAGTCGCTCATACTTTTCGGGAGTAAGTATGAACAAAGACTGTCATGAATTGGTTTGTAGATTGTCTAAGGAGTTAGACATTGCAGTAAGACTGCTACAACGTTCATGAGTACTTAGAAATAGAGATTTGAGTATTGGATAAACTCGCGCTCAACAGATTGCTTCATGGATTACATCACGAGCAATGTTGAGACGATAATATCGTATGATCTTGAAGCGGAGACATATGAGTTGAAATTTACGAGTCGGTTGTGCATTGATAATGCGAAACGCATCGGTAACTCGATGTTATAAAACGCATTATTGTGTACGATTTGATAAGTAAAAGACACAACCATATGAGTCAAAGCTTATTCATTCCTTGACCTTGATGGGAAACAGATATCTGTAGGCCGCTCGATGATTTTGAAGTTGACTAAAGTGCTGGCCAGCCGGGACTAAATTGATGTGTTCAATTAGAAGTCTTAAAGTCATAAGCAGAATCGGAAATCGGGAAACAGAGTATCGGACAGAGATTGATCTCAATCCATGTCTCGTGTCTGTAAAATATCTTGTTGGACGAAGGATCATATGATCACTTATCTATGGACAGAACTGACTGGGTCAGAGTTCGGCAGCAGTTTCTAGGAAGCTGCAGGTTGTTTATTAATCAGAAGATAAATTAAAGTCATAGACTTATCCAAGTGGGAGACTGTTGGATTAGGTGTCTAAGCCATGACTTTACAACTATATTTATCTTGTTAATTGAAGCAAAGTCCATTTGGGTTGCCCTCATAGCTGGAGGTCAGGATAGAGTTCGGTAGAGTTAAAGATTGATTTATTAATTGTGTAATAAATCAATAGAATTAATTAAATGGTTTATTAATATATTTAAGTGTTAATATATTAATTAGAAACTATAATAATTAATTGAGATTTAATCTAGAATTAATTGGATTTAATTTAGTGATTAAATTAATTAATTAAAAGTGCAGGGACTGGTTTTGTAATTATTCAATAGTTGAATAAAAGGCTGGCCAGTGGATAGGGGTTAAAGGTGGCGAGATTTGTGGTGCCACCACAAGGATCTCGAAACCCTAATTAGGGTTAAGGAAAGCCTTGTCCAAATGGTTAACAGGCTTGCCCATTTGGAGGCTCCTTAGGGTTTCAGCTGTAACCCTTGGAGGCTATAAAAGGAGGCACCTTGCACCCTCATTCTCTACGCCATTTACATCAAGATAAACTCTGCTGAACTGTCTTCTCCATTGCTGTGGGTATGACTTTCATTTGAGGCAGGATACTTTTGCTGCTAGCTTCAAGAACAAGATTCAAAGGTTGGTTCTTCTGATTCAATCTTTAGAAATTATTGTTGGCCTTTAGTTTTTTAGTTTATTATCTTCATAGAAGAAAACATAGATCTTTCTAGGATTGCATGTGAACCATAGGTATTTTTGTGTTCATTGTTTGCTAGAAAACCCTTCAAAAATGTGAGATTCGGATTTGAGATGTCGACACTATGCAGGTCCACTCACTTAGGAAATTGTAAGCTCTTTAAAAAAACTATCAATTTTCTTCATTTTCTCTATGTCTATGTGTATTTGTATCTGTATGTGTATGTGTGTGTATGCTGTTATGTCAATGGCAGGAAACTAGTGCTTGGACTGCGGGATCCCATATTAGAGATAGATTCTCTATGGTACTCCCTTTTTATATTATGTTGTTCATTTTGACTCTATAACTTCAATTCTCACTTCAAATTAAAAATATCTTTTATTTCATCTCATAACTCATATTGGTTCTGCTGTTGGTGGTGTATCCAGTGCATTCTACAGATTCAATCTAGGTATGTCTACTTTTCTTGATTTTAATTTATGTTTAATTGTGATAGATCAAATATTATATTGGTTCTTTCTTGTATCATGTAATTATTTTCCCTTTGAAAAGCGTACTAAGAAATTTAGGTGTTACTGAAAATTGGTAAATTTTATGGGTTGGAATAAATATTTTTACAGGATGTCATCATACAATTTGTGTCATAAACTCGTATGAACTGCAAATTTGTGTTTTTATTGAACTGAATTAGTCGATATGTAAATTTTAGTGAATTAGTTTTGTAAATCATATGAAAATAAAGTTTATAAATTTACATGTTATCATTTTTAAAGAATGTGAACGAAAATACTATCAAATGAGGCATTAATTTAATATTAGGTGTGTAGGGAAAACCATATAAAAAGCGTTGATAAAAAGCGTTCAACCAAATGCAGTGGAACATTTTGTTTTGTGTTATATATATTCATTTGAGAAGTATATCATTTGTCATTTTAAAGTGGGGAAATTTCGGAAAACAACTGCATTTTCGTCAATTTAAAAACCTATGCTTTATTTTTTAGTAAATTACACGAATTGTTCATTGTGCAAGTGTGAAAAAGTACGTTTAGTCCCTATTTTCAAAAATTATTTCGGACCGTCCCTTATATCATTAAAAGTTGTACGCTTCGTCCCTTATGAATCAATAGATTTTCTAATTTCTAAATATTATTATTTAAAAAAAATGGATAAATACCAAACAAATGAAAAGGAAATGAAAAAGGGCAATAGAGTCGTTATGTCTACCAGGGACGAACAATGGCGGATCCAGTATAGAGCAAGGAGGGGGCTCTGCACCGGCTCAACTTTTGCGGGCCTTTGTAAAAAAAAAAAAAAATTTCTAGTACGTTGCACCCCCTCGGAAAAAAAATGACACCCACTAATTAACTTAAACTTTGAATTTTGATCAATTACCCACAAAAGTGCACCCTTTAATCTATAAGTGCATCATTTACATTCCGGGAAATTTTTTTTGCACCCCCTAGTGATAATTCCGGGATCCGCCACTGGGGACGAAGCATGCAACTTTTAACGATATAAGGGATGATCCAAGCTAATTTTTGAAAATAGGGACTAAACGTAACTTTCGACACTTGCATGAGGGACGATTCGTGTAATTTACTGTTTCTTTTTTTTTTATTATAAAAATCAGTAAATTAGTGTTATTTTTAATTTTTTTCTGAAAAATCATTGCTTTATTTTTGTTTTGAGTAAAAACCCACAGCTATTTATAGAAAAAAATTTAGAAAAATTACTGATGTTTATAAAAAAATTTAGAAAAACGACTGTTGTTTATAAAATTTTTCATACAAACACATTGCGATTCCTTGCAATTAAGCATTTTTCTTTTACATGTATAGGCTGGAAATACTTCTGGTGATGATTATGAAAATATCGGATTGGGATACAGAAGATGAACTTCAAATAGAAAACATAACCCCTACATCTTGTGCAAGTTTAGCAACTCTGAATACACAAACCATTGTTTCTAATGGCGAGGTAAATTATTTTTCCTACATTTTTATTCCCATTTTCTTTAAATCAAATCTCGTGTATTTTTTTGACCGGGACCAAAACTGCAAAAACGAGTAAATTAGGGATCAAAATGTAATTTACTTTTTGAAAATTGTTCTATTATAGCATCCTACTTTCATTTAATTATTTTTATGGAAACATACTTTCATTTAGTTGTTTTCATAGCAACTTAGTTTCATTTAAATGTTTATTATTTATTTTCATGATGTGGTTTTATGAGAAACAATCTCGAGGGGGTTTGTGCTGTAGGCCTTGCCGAATCAGAAACTTTTGATTTCCCAATTTTCAAGTTTCTAATTGTGGGCTATAGTGGAACCGGTAGAGTTGCAACATGTACTAATATTCTTTGATGTTTTGAGATATCATCTTTGCATTTTTTTAGGGTCGATTTTATTTCAAAGTAACAAGTTTTGATTTTTTTACATGTCATCTCTCAAAATAAAGATGATGAATTTTTTGTCAATGTTGGTTGCAAATAAGAAAGAACAATGCATGATAATCGTCTGTAGGGTTTACCATTCAGAACTCCCGAATAACCACCAATGATGATTGGGGTATGGATGGTTGGATCTGTCCCATTAATTTCCATAAATAGGAATATACTTTAATTTTTTTAGCATCCGACTTTTGTTTCTTTATGTTACAGTATTGCACTTTCATTTTTGTTTTTGTGTTTTGAAAAGTATGTCTAACCCAATTATGACATTGCTACTGTTTTTTCTTGCATTTATCCGGACCCGTGCTCCAGCAATCCGAAATCCGTGCGGAGCACGGGCTCCCGCTAGTTTATATCAAAAATCGTCACTTGATGAGGGAGGCGTAAATTCGGGCTAATGAGAGGGTCTCATCGGTATAAACCTAGGCATTATAAAGAGCACGGAAAATAGAGTGAAATGCACTCAGAAATCGCGAGAAACGGTGAAGAATCGAGAGAGAAATCGGAGAAGAAAGTTTGTGGAGTTTTTTTCGGAATTCTAGCAATTAAGGTATGATCCTCTGATTTAAGCTCGTAATAATCGTCTAGGAAGGCTTTTATATGTGTTATATGCATTTTGGTTCAACCTTAAGTCTCTATTCGGCCAATAGATGTTCGAAATTTGCGAAATAAGTATGTTTAATTTTCGGGAAAAAAGAGGGTTGAGTTCATCTATTTTGGGGCTGTTTTTTTATAATTAATTATGAATATATGTTAGTAGGAGGTGGAGATGATTAATGGTGAAATTTATAGATTAAATCGGTATTTTTCTGAGTAAAATCGAAGCTAACAGCTCTACAAAAATGGCAGAAATTTCGGGTAAAGAAGAAAGAAAATACGGGTCTTGTTAACCCATGGTTCAACGGACTCGAAATTTCGAGTCTTTTTCTCCACAAATGTTCAACTATCTAGTTCTAGTATTTTTTTCCACAAATGTTCTACGCATAGTTGAGATGGAAACAAAATGTTACAAAATTGCCCTTATGGTTTTAGAAACTTGCTGTTTTTATTTTAACATTTGACAATTTATCATTTCAACCCTTGAACTTTCAAGTAACTAATACATTTTCCATTTTAATACTATATAATTAAATGGTTATTTCTTTGGACATTATTAATATAGCGTTAATAAGGTTATTGTAGAAATCGTATATAGTTGGGTAGCATTTATCGTTTGGCCGAACGAGACATACACGCGATTGAACCAAAATAGGCACATATGACGTTCCTAGGATTTTAGTCTTAGAAAAACTTCTTGGTGACTTGTAGGGTTCGAGTAGCGCAACAATATTCGGTTTAAAACTTAACGCTTATGAGGTGAGTTTTTTCGTGTTCTGTGGTTGCTTGCACAAAATGTTTGTTCATGTAAAATGTGGTTATTATATGTTTATTTTATGATCCGTTGATAGTATGCATGAAAACGTGGTTGTGTTTGCTTATTTACGTTGTGTCGCTTTTAGTGGGAACGAGGTATTAATTAGTCGTGATCATGACGGATGTATTGCAAACGACGGGGATGGGAATTGAGAATATTTACTCACTTCCTTGGATATTTAAAATGCTTTAGCATAAAGGTGTGTTGTGCCAAGTGGAAGAGAAACGGGCCTTTGGTTCTTTCTCTGGATAACGTTCCCCTAAATTGTGACATTGGGTGTTATCCGTTTTAACATGATTTGTAGTAAAACTATTTGTTTTTTTTACATTGATGGACATCTATGTGCAACACGAACTCACTAGGCCCTAGGCTTACCCAGTTAGAATTTTAAATGTGCGCAACCCAGGAAACAACTTAGCGAGTGGCAGTGGAAAAAGGAAGGAGAAGGCTTAGACGGTATGAAGACTTAGAAGTTTCACAAAGACGTAATACCCGATGCTCACCAATCAAGAAGTTTATCTTATTTTATCGCTTCCACTATTGCTAGACGATATTAGGAGTTTTTATTTGTTACTAGTATTACCTTGGGGTTGAATTCGTTAATCTATTATATTATGGAAAAATTGGTGTGTACAGTACTTGTTAAAAATAAATAAAAATAGGCATCAGATAATAATACATTATATTACTGTAAATTATAAGCTATAACTCAGGTTCTAATAGTTATGCTTGAACAATCGATTCAAATTTGTAAGTTCACATCCCGAACACGAAGATTAAACCTAAAGGATTGAGGGCGTGAGGGAACTAGATATCGTTTAATTTTTATTCTTTGAGCTACTCATGAACTACTTGAGACCGAATCATTAAAAGCTCAAACTCGAGCTCTAGTTAAACGAGCCCCAACCGACTCGAGTTTGAGCTTATTTTCATAATCGTTTATTAAATGAGCTCGAGACCCAACTTCACCTCATGGGCTCAATAAAGCTTGCGAGCCTAAACGGACCTATGTGTTTTTACTTTTTATTTTATATTTCTTATATTTAGAATACTAAGCATTAAATAATTTCATATAATAAATTATCAGTATATATTAAATGTGCTTCTTAACGAACTCAAAAAGTTTAAGCAAGCTTGAGCTTTGCCAGTTAACCAAGTCGAGCTTAGGCTCGTTTAGGCTTGCCTAGCAAACGAGTCGAGTTGAGTTGAGTCTGAGGCAAACTCAAGCTTGTTACATCCTCCATAAATTGATATTGTGCTTTGAAAATTAGGCTCAAAACAATTTGGCTCAACCCATGACATTAACGAGTCAGATTCGAGCTTGGATAGAAGGCTTGGGTCGTATACACCCCTAGTTTGAAAAAATTCATTATGTCAATTTAATTATAAATGTTAAATTTTAATTAAATAGTATAGTATTATTAAAAATTTCAACTTGTGATTTGACGTTATTTATTGTCGGTATAGATCTATACGGTTATCGAGTGTGATCATCAAGCAACATCTTAGCCACGTAGTTTTCTTTCTCTACCACCTCAGTACATTCTACTAATAGGTGTGGGCATAGGAGGTCACGAGAGTGAATAAGAAATAAATGAAGAATGAAAAATAGAAAAGGAATAAGAAATAAGAAAAGTGTGGTCAGGTGTGACCACCGTCACTGCCTTTCAGGTGTAACACACGATTGTTCAACACATACACCCAAAATTTTCAAATAGATACATACATTGTATCACAGTATCAACATTGGCAGTCCAAGTTAGTGATGGGAAATAGGCAAACAGATAAACTTAAACTCTTAAGTTCACATTCAACCTAAAGGATCTATGTTTTCTCTATTTGAATCTATAACTAAAACCCTATAGGCATTTCGATTTCTACTAAAAGGATAATTAAGAAATTACTAACATTTGTTGATTTTTTGGAAGCGAGCACCACAAGCGTCGTGCCTCTAATGGTTTACACCCAAAGCTAGCAACAAGAAAAATCAAAGAGAGTGAGAGAAACCCTTAATATATCCTCATAATATATTAACAAATTATTTATATTGATTAATCACATAATAAATCAATCTCTCTCTAAATGTTATTCTGTCAAATTGCCAGCTATGAGGGCAACCCAAAAGGACTTTGCTACTATCAATCAAGTATATACCAATTATAGTCATGGCTTAGACACCTAATCCAACAGTCTCCCACTTGGATAAGTCTTTAACTATAATTGTCAGTATAACTTCCAAATCGATCAGCAAATTGTAGCTTCCAAAAGCCGCTACCGAACTCTGACCCAGTCAGTTCTGTCCTAAGATAAGTGATCATATGGTCATCCGTTCTACAAGATATCATTCGGACTTGAGACATGGATTATAATCAATCTCAGTCCGATACTATGTTTCCCGATTTCCGATTTATGATGACATAGGACTTTTAATTGAACGCATCAATTCGACCTGGCTGGCCAGCAATGTAAGTCAACACCAAATCACCAAGGGGCCCACATATATCGCTTTTCCCGTTAGGATAAAAGGAACGAAAAAACTTTGACTCATATGCTTGTATCCTTTACTCATCAAATCGTGCACAACAATACGTTTTATGACATCGAGTTACCGATGCGTTTATGCATTATCAATGTACAACCGACTTGTAAATTTCAACTCATATGTCTCTGTTTCAAGACCATCAGATTTTATCGTCTCAAAATTACTCGTGATATAATCCATGAAGTAATTCTCTGAGCGTGGGTTTATCCAATACTCAAATCCCCATTTCTAAGTACTCATGAACGACTGTAGATATTTGAATAAACATATTATTTGGGAAGTAAAACATGCAAAAGCGAAACATAAAAATCTGACTGGCAGCTACTCCTACTTATTACCAAGTCTCCACGAGGTAATCACCTAGTCGGATCTGTCATAATACTGTTATGTGTTTCTTGGTTTCTTTTAAACTTTCAATTTAAGTTTGATATCTATGTCTATATACCCAAAATGACCTTTCACTCTTTCTATGTATCCAAAATGTCTTACATTGATACACTTCATTGCAGATAATCCAATCGGATACTCTTCCGATGATATCTCAATATGTCATTCTGTCTTTCTCTCTCCCAACTCCATTCCGGAAATGGTGATGTGTACTGCGACTTCTCATGGTTCTTGGGGTCTTTAGTCTAGATGACTGCACCTAAGACTATTTCGAGATGTTATGATGTGCCGGTGAACCACACACGCTCCATCAGAATACCAACGAAACTCTTTAACCATGAAGTCCTTTAGCACCATATTCTGATGTTAATAATTACAGATTTGAAACTCCTTTCAAATTATTATTACATTCACCCCAATCATTTCTCAATGATTTTCTCACGTGTGCTCAAATAATTCGTCCGGTATTCTTAGCCAGGATATATCCTGAATCCAACTTAGTATAGCATCAAGTCATCAGGATAAGTCCATGACACCTATGATCGATCCAATTTGCAGAAGCTCATGGAATCCGATCTGTTCCATTTTGAATCTTTTTAGAACCTATGGATTACTCATTATCCTTGTGTCATGACTTTCAGAAACTATTTCTTTTTGAAGACTCTTTCTTTCATGCATCTTGAGTCTTATCAAGATCATACTCATAATGGCTAGGTCTATATTGACGATTTCATCTATCTGATAGATGTTGGCAACAACGTGATTACGTCGTATTTCTTTTAGATCATACCAATTCATTACACTCTGTAACGACAAGAAACTCCTTCCTTGAAGTCATACATCTTGAATCTCATCAAGATCACACTTACATTGGCAGGGTTTATATTGATGATGTCATCTATCTGATAGATGCTTGTGACCACCTGAGTATGTTGTATATGTTCTAGACTTTTCACAGCGAATCATCTCTTAATGCCAACGCATCACACTTTGCAATGATAAGAGACGTTTCCTAGAAATGGTATACATTGATAGACTATTCACAACGACACTCCCACTGGATTTGACACGGTTATAGGACTCTTTTAGACTATCACAAAATCCAAACCATTTGGCATATTTTGAGATTCTAAAATCCAAACCTTCTAACATGATCATAGGATTCTTTCAGGCTATTCACAAAATCCAAACATTTGGCACATTTTGAGAATTTGAATATCCTTCCTTGCGAGGTCCCCGTAAGATGAATCTCGGGGTCATGTACCTTTTCTGTTTGGATATATCGGCATGTTCTAAACCCCTTTTACTGTGTCTACACACAACCTTTGTGTTTTCCATTTAAGGAAAGCGGTTTAGATCATCCAATCTTGCTATGACTCATGAAGTGCAGTTACAGCAGATGATATCCCTTCAGATTTATTTCAGTTCAGTTGAGAGCGTTTCTCTCAAAATCAATCTCATGACTTTGAGTATCGCCTCACTCAACCATTCTTGCTCAGAATGCAGGTACATTTCTATCTATGTTGTCTTCTTTTGATGATCCAATTACTCCCACTGGTTCTTAGGCCAGGTGTAACATCAAACGAATTATCACATAGATTGAGTTTTGCCCTTAGGTTCTCTTATTTTAGCAGCAACCGGGCTCACCAATGCTTCCAAGTAGTAGTATTGCTTACCCGCACCAACTTTAGTGTTTTACCACTAATCGGTATGTCACCCAGATCATAACACCTTATGACGGTGACTAATACTAATGGTCTGTAACGAGAAGGGTATGTCAGGTTTAACAGGAACCCGATCCCTGGTCAAGTTCCAGTAATGACTAAAGGTTCTTTCACTTGTCTAATCCTTGAACTCTTTAGGATTACAATTGCTCCTACTGTTTCCTTAGAATGTGAATCCTTTCTAAAAGGGCTCTTCTTTCATAAGTACTTGCGGGATGGCCAATGAAACGACACTGTTGATTAGGTTCAGGCCAGTCATGAGGTTCAGACGAACACTACATGACCCTGGACCCCCTATGTACAAGTGGGACGAACCCTGCTTTACATTTCAGACGGTGTCTGTATAACCTACTTAGTCAAAGATGTGGTCGGAGTATACTTTCACGGTCTGACTAGTTGAATATCTAATTTATCGAAAACTAATTGGAAGTGTATCTAATACATCGAGGATCGAACTGATTCGACCAATGCTCGATCTTCTTCCCTGAGACATATTATAACCATTAATGTTCTTGGAAGAGGATGAACTGTGAAACATTTTCTCAGTTTATGTTTTTCACTCAGACTATGTTGGTTTTATACTTCCTTTGAAGTCCTTGAACAGTTCAAGGTTTCAATCAAACGCTTATTCTAATAAGCGAAGTAATATTTGTCATACTGATTAGCAAGTATTATGAAGTATAACTAATTGTGTTTTATTTGTAGATTCGAGCAATTCACTAATGTGTCCATTGCTCATAATCTTAACGTCTTTTACATCTCCATGTAAATTTATGACTTTGTTAATTTGTTCAAGATATGTATTTATCATTTGACTCTAAGTCAACTGATTCCAAAATCATGTCCATTGGATCTGTGGGTGATACATTTATTGCAACAATTAATTTTATTAAGAATTCACTTCATCATGTGACTCCAAGTCAAATGATTCCAAAGTCCTGTCCATCTGGACCTTTGGTTGAAGTGATTCTTATGAAAGCTTATTTTAACAATCATAAAGAACATAGTGTATAAATCCAATACATTTTTGGATGCATCAACATTCAAGTTATTACCATCCATGCAATTAACACACTCATACAACATTTTAAGGATAATTTAAACAACTATGTTTTGAAAAAGAAAATCAACATTTTATTAAATCAAAATTATCCTAAAACAATGTATTATATAATAACAGTGTCATACACATCTAATAAGCTAACAACAAGATTAAAATATCTGACTAAACTTCAAAACTGCACGAGCCCGTGATCCAGTCCGTATGTGCTCCTATGCGTCAATGCCATGCATCCTACCGAGTCCCTGCATACAAAGCAAATGTGATAATCACATCCTGTATTAGGGAATTAAGGATCAGAAGTTTTGAGTTTTAGATATATCTGAGTTGCCAAACGATTCGGATTTGGAGCATCTTCCAATCTTTCTATGACTGTATCCCACCCTGTGGATTCCTAGTTTGAGACATCTCAGAACCGGTTCAGACGATCTGGATCGTTTCTAGATGTGTCTCATTTTTGGACTCAATCTCGAAGTAGCAGAATCAGTGGAACTATGTTTCTCTATGAACGACTCGTACAGAGTCAACATCGAATGCATTTCCATGATAGTCTTGTCTTGGTTCCCTTTCCTGTACATCTGGATGAACAGATCGTACTGGCTAGTCAGCGAGTCGAGTTAATGCTCAACTCCACATTGATAGGGTGACCAAGTTTATACAGTTCGCCTATGTGTCCCTCAATCATGAGAACATGCAGACTGACGCTACTTCTTCTACTAGCTTGCACACTTCAAGCTCCTTGAAGATCCTATTCGTTCCTTTTCAACCGGTTCTCGGAACCTTTCCTCAACCGGTCACGCTAAATTATATGGCCCAGGAATTCGAAATCCCTGCGGAACTCGGGGTCAATGGTCAATTAGCATGAGGCTACGAACTTCTTCGGATTCATCAAGAAGTCATGTTCATCACAAGCTGCTGTGTGATGCCATGCTTCGGTGGAACGGGGAGTGGATACTCAATCAGATATGGCTTGCCAGCAAAACCAAGAACTAGTCTCCATTTGCTAAGCCATTCCACATAGTTAAGGCCAGCCAGCTTTTCCATATTTAACAGATACTTTCTGAAGCTCTCAGAAATGGGTGTTGGAGGAGGAGTAGGAGGGTTGACACTGGTTACAAACATCTATAAAATCATAATTTATTAGTTTAATTTTAATCCTTTTAAATAATTACCCAATTATTATTTAATAAGGCTAAGACCCAAAATACCCCAACTATGGTGTGAAGAGGGATGTCGTAATCACAACATAATGGTCATTAAGGTAGATATACTCTTATCAATTTCAGCTTCTATGAAACTCCTAGATATGTGAGATTCACTGAAATTATTCAATGGCATGCTTAATCTCGGATTATGCTCTTCCATTTGTGACTGGGATGCCAAGGATCACAAACACAAGATGTGAATAACCATGCAAATGTGCTTGGTAACCTCAATATCGTTTATCATCTCAAATTGATGTGTCGGTTAACCACACACGCTCCATCAACAATGAGAATTTATGAGATACACATTACTACTCTTTATGAGCCCATATTAGCGTGTCGATAAACCACACACACTCCACTAATGTCTCATAAAGTGTAATGTGAATTTCATGGATTAGCATATCTTTCACATTTTTCCTAAAGTAACTAGATTTGGGAAATTTATAAAATGGTTCTAGTACTTTCTTTAATAGCATTATACTTTTAATGAGATTAAGTTGTCCTATCAAATCCATTCTCCTAACGACCCTCCACTAATCAAGGGAGCGGTGGGTGAGAGTAGACACCCATTTAACCGCCATTTTATAGGCAGTTTCCTTATACCCCCCCCCCCCCCTCTTATCTATCAGCTTCGTGGATCAGGCATACTAACGATTTGACTGACATGTTCTTATACATATAAATATTAACTTTTAATAATAATATATATAAGATGTATTTAAACCTTTTAAAATGTTTTGGTTTATCTATTTAAATTTTCGAATTAAACATTTAAATTTAAATTTAAATTTAAACCTGAATTGATTTAATGTTGATCTTTTAGTTAACAATTAATTAAATAAATTAAATCAGATAAGGATCAACAAATTAATCAAATTAATTTAATCCTATCCTTTAGCCACTAATTTCGAAAAACACAAAAGGGTATAGGGTTTTCCATTTATTAATTAATCATAATTACCAAAAATAGAAAAACCCTAAGAAGCCTAGTGAAAATCGAAAATAAAGGGGAGAGGCTAGGGTCTCTGAAACCTTAGCCCAAAAATCGAAATTAAGGCCATTAGGCTTTAATTTCTATAAACCCTAATCCAAAAAGGTTTAACAATTATAGCAAATTCAAAAAGAAAACAAGCCAAATAGCTATGATACCACTGATGGGGATTAGGCAAACAGATAAACTTAAACTCTTAAGTTCACATGCAACCTAAAGGATCTATGTTTTCTCTATTTGAATCAATAACTAAAACCCTATAGGCATTTCGATTTCTATTAAAAGGATAATTAAGAAATTACTAACCTTTGTTGATCTTTTGGAAGTGAGCACCACAAACGTCGTGCCTCTAATGGTTCACACCCAAAGCTAGCAACAAGAAAAACCAAAGAGAGGGAGAGAAACCCTTAAAATTTCGTGGCTCTTAGGGGGTACTGGGGCTCCCTATTTATAGCCTCAAGGGTTTAGCAGATAAGCCTTACAGATAAACCTTATTCAAATTCAAACCGGATAAACCTTTTATCTTTAAATTCAAACCCTTATTTATCTATATATATAATTCGAAAATTATGGATATAGTTATCCTAATTTTAGTTCACCATATATATATATATATATATATATATATATATATATATATATATATATATATATATATATATATATATATATATATATATATATATATATATATATATATATATATATATATATATATATATATAGATGTACGTTCAAATACATTTTCTAAATATTGTGAGATTGTAGGACTAATTCTAGACCAATCATTTGGTAGGGGCAAATTAGTAACTTTACCAACCCTATTTATCCTCCCGGATCTCTAAAGTCTTCAATCGACAGCCGTCGTTCTCCCCTGCCTCATCCACCATCGCCGCCGACTTTTTCCCCCGATCCACCATCGCCGCCGGCTTGCTCCCCTGCTTCATCCACCATCGCCGCCGCCGGCAACCGATTGCATCGATTTCAGTTCAGCAACCGATTGCATCGACTGAAGGTTTCCGATCGAAGTCGGATTGAAGGTTTCCGATTGCAATCACGATTGCATCGACTAAAGGAATTGATTTCAGAATTTTGAATCACGATCGAAGTCAGACGAAAGGAATTGATCGACGAACACCAGATTGCGATTGAATCAAGTTCTATTGAACATCAGATTACGTTGGGTTCAAATTGCGATCGAATCATGTTCTATTTGAACATGCATTTAACCTGTTCGATGAAATGCTTCACTGAAGATGGACGACGGGGGAAGACAAAGTGTAAGCTGTTCAATTTTTTTTAGTTTACATTCTCCAAGAATGCATTCTCAGATAATGGGGCATTCTTAGAGAATGAGGCATTCTCAGAGAATATGAGGCATTTCTTTCCCGTATTCCATTTTCTCCTATTTCTCGTTTTTGTGTTTAGTTCCTGTATCTTAGTGTTTGCATTCTCGGAGAATGAACGTGTAAAATTCATTCTTGTAGAATGGTTTTCTGGGTTAGGAGTTTTGCCACATGTATAATTCATTCTTGAAGAATGACATTCTACTTTCTTAATGATTTCTCTGTACGTTATGGTTTTCTGCACTATTTTGGTTTTGACCATTCTCAGAGAATGGTTTTGACAATCCTACTACCCATTCTCTTAGAATTGAATTTGAAAACTCTTACGTAACTATTTTTTTTTTCCGATAATGCATCTGTAATATCCTCCGATGTTGATTGTGTATATTTTGATTATTGATAGTGTTAATTAAAACCGATCATATCGTGTCCGTGATTTTAGCATGCGAAGATTACATTCCGTTGTTATGGGTTTGTGGGTTTTGACTGTTTTACCCTTAACCGGGTTTTTTTAATTAAAAACGCATGAATTCTTTGATTTTATTTACAAGAATGCCATTTGATTTAATCCATTGATTTTGTTGATCTAATGGTCCACGTTGAGTCCTACAATCACACTATATTTAACAATTTCATTTAATACTAACTCTATATATATATATATATATATATATATATATATATATATATATATATATATATATATATATATATATATATATATATATATATATACTATAATTATCTATTGCTCAACTATTGAACAATTACAATTCAGCCCCTGCACTTTTAATTAATCCAATTAATCCTAAAATTAATTCCAATTAATTTCTGATTAATTATTAATTAAATAATACTATTTCTAATTAATATATTATCCTCATAATATATTAACAAATTATTTATATTGATTTATTAATCACATAATAAATCAATCTCTCTCTACAGGTTATTCTGTTAAATTGCCAACTATGAGGGCAACCCAAAAGGACTTTGCTACTATCAATCAAGTATATACCAATTATAGTCATGGCTTAGACACCTAATCGAACAGTTAGATCATATGATCATATACAAAAGACATGTCCCATGATCGAGCCGGGTAAAGAAAAGTCATCAAAATGCCAAAAGCTAAGTGGTGACTGGACCATCACACCTCACGAACCGCGTTACCCTTTGCACTACTAGTCATGTGTCAAACACCAAATAGAACACTTAAGTCATATGCTTAGTGAGTAACATATGGAACAATAATTTAATAAATAGTAAATAAAAATATTAATTCATGGAATTCACCAATCAAAAGATACATTAATTGACATTAGGGCTTTTCACCAACCCTATGTTATATACCAGTGGAGTGCGGTTCTAAAAAAAATATACCAGTGGAGTCAAAGGCTTTTCACCAGCCTTGGAGATTTTACACCAATCCCAATAGAAGATAGGCTTTTCACCAGCCTTAAGGACTTTTCACGAGTCTCATAGTTACATCGTGGTAATAGTGAGACTGTAGATCCCAAACAATCCTAGATCTATGAATGGTATCAATCAATCAATCAAACACATAATCAAATCGACCTTCAATGCACACGATGTTATTGAGCAATCGTCTAGTACATAAGATCACAATGTTGCTTGAACACAATGAAGCTATTCTAATGCTCCAAAACAACCTACTAGTCTAATGTAGACTAGGGACACATAGATATACTGAAGTAGATCGGATCGAAATCCTAAGTCCACCAGACCGAAAACCTAGAGGCCTGACCGAAATCCTCCAGGATTTCGGTCATCACGACCGAAATCCTCCAGGATTTTGGTCATCACGACCGAAATCTTCCAGCAGACTCTAAAAAGTTCATCTTTTCTAAATTAAGGCCTATAAATGTAAAGATTAAACCACAAATTAAGTCCTAACAATCTTCCCCTTAGTTTAATACTTTCATTTATTCTCGAGGTCTGTCTTGGACTTTAATCAGTTGTACATTGTAGAACTTTTCAACGATCTCTCCCTTTGCATGACAATCTCCCTCTTAGCAGGTGATAGGAGTAGATGTTGATAGAATGCAACACATTTGCAGCAACTTCTTTGGATTGAGCAGTCTTCAGATTTAACTTTGTAAGATCATTGGGCGATCTGGTCTTCCGCATAGATAAAGAATCAACACATCCAATTTTTTAATTTGACTTTGACTTTGACTTTGACTGGAGTCTGACTCTTCATCACTTCTTGATCACGTGAAGGTGTAGATGTAGTAACGGACTGACTGCGGAGGAATTCAAGCAGCCTATCACATTGAATTGAGCTTTCCCCTTCTTTGGAACAGGATATTATGTCGAAATTCTTGAACATCAACTTTAACTGGCGCTTCTCGATACTATCCTTTGACTGCAAATCCTGTGGGTCATGTAGTTACAAACTCTCACCACAGTTGTTCATGGATTCATCCTTAGCTCAGAATGAGACTTCTCGCAGTATCTGTATGAACCTGGGGGAACACACTGCGATTGTTTGAGTATCGGTGAACTACTCGTGGCCGTTTTGATTTTGGCCCCTGCATATCCTTGATCAAAGATCTCAATGCATTTGACAAGTCAACAAGTTGACTTGGCTCTTGCGCGAGACGTTCAATGGTATCCAAACTCTGTGGAGTGTACCATCCTAGTGCCAATTAAAAATCCGATGAAGTTGTTGGGGTCTCACAGGTATTGTGGTTAACAACAACGATCACTGACCCAGAGTTTCGATATTTCATCAATGTGAGGTAAAATCACATTAAGTCACGAATATCTGTATTAGAAGATGATTTGGGTCAAGAGCGGTATGAGCGTGTAATATATCTTGGTTACTAGACATACCCATCGGCTAGACTTTCGAATTGTCATCAGTGTATAGTTTATTACACTAAGTCATCCAACTCTTTGAATTTAGAATCTTTGTAGGTAAGAATGGTTGTTGATGTCTTGCATCTACTACTGGTGTTGTAGCAGAGATCACTGACATAGAATGTCGAAATATCATCATCACTTGGTTTAAAGTGATGAGTCGTCTATTCCTTGTAGTTGAAATATAAAGGTGGTTAAGAATGGATTGGTGCGTGTAATAGATTACGGTATGCAATCTAACCATCGGCACAGACTTTGTAACTCTCGACTCTAAGTGGATTTACTCAAAGTTGTAACGCCGTAATACATTCGGTAAGTAAAATTGAGTTAATCTTAGTGTAAATAAGGTTTGTTAGGTTGTAAAATGAGTTAGGATGTTCAGAAGTCCATTTGGGAAGAGTTTGAACCTTTAAAAATGTTAAAAGAGGTCACACGGGTCGTGTTGGAGTTACACAGGTCGTGTTGGAGACCTTTGTGATTGTTTTGGGCATGCAGTAACTTACACGGGTCGTGTCTTCTTAACACGGGTCGTGCTGTGCATGAAAAACCCATTTTGATAGCATCCAGTAAGTTACACGGGCCGTGTTATATTTACACGGGTCGTGTTACGCGCAGACCCACTTTTTAAAGTCGGAATTCTTTCATTTTTTGGAAAAAGCCACTTCGTTCAAACACTCTCTAAACCCTAGAAACCTAAATCTAAGTCCCCAAAGTCGAAATGAAAGCCTATTATTCACGAATTGAAGCTAGGATTTGATTCCTTGTGGTTAAAAAGGTAATCTCCTAAGTACTAGCTTCGAATTCCTTGTTGATTATTGTTGGGTTTGAGTTAGTTGTAGGTGATATGGATGAAAATCTGCAACTAGTGTGATTTGAGTAGTTTTACTTTAAATTGAGCCAAGATTTTGTGGGAAAGTATAAAGGAGTCGAGTTTAACATCGTGAACATGTTGTTAGTCTCTAAACTCACGAGATTAGTGATTTGAGCTTTTGGGTTTCAAACTCTTGATGTTCAAGTCTGAAAATATACCTTGATTTAGCTCATGGGTTGTTAGTAGGTTGATAATATATGTTATATTGAGTATTTGTTACGGTTATTATGAAGTTTTGACGGTTGAATTAGTAAAACCCGAAATTTAGGGTTTTGGTTTGATAACACATGATGTTCACAGATTGTAATCGTTATTGTCTACTGATTTCTTGGTGTTTGAGTTGGATGTTAATGAGATGTCTAATAATGTTTGAGATATGATATGTGATATCGTTTTTCAGCTGATAAACATAGGAGGGAAAGGGATACACAAGGTACGGGCGGACCACAAGCTGCACTGACATCAGGTGAGTAGTTATAATTCATTATGTATGGTTTGACTATATCTTAATTGAATTATTTGCACATATTAATTGGTTGAGATAACCAATTTGTATGAGTTAAACAAGGTTGAGAATTCCTTGTTATATACGAGTACTTGGCTTGAATGAGTATACTAAATGACTGAGATAGTCATAGAGATTGAGATCAGTGATTTGTGTTATGATAGTTGTTGATAAATGTTAGAATGATTTTAAAATTTTAATGATTTTCTCACTGAGCTTAATTAGCTCATAAAGATGCTTATGTTGTATGTGTTTCGGTGACAAGGGCAAGAAGGTTGCAGAGGGATGAATGACTTAACTTGGGACTTGACTTTTGGACTGTTTGTAAACTATAATACACTCTTTTGAAACTTTTATATAGTTTTGTAAAAACGGTCTTTTGTAACCCAGTTTTTGGGACATGTTTGTTTAAAGTACTTGTTCTTTTGATAACTACTTATACTTATCTTGCTTAACTTTGATTACACCATGAACTCTAGTGGTTATATTAGTGATTAATGGTGTATTTTGGAGATAAGAAACTCGGTGTTACAAAAGTGTCTAGAAGTTTGTGTTGCATAAGAAACTTTTAGATTTGGTTAAGAAAGGTTGTCAGTGCTTCAAACTTACTGTGGTGTAACAGTAAGAATCACTAGCACTTAAGTGTTACCTCAGCAATGAGTGGTATTACTCAGTGTGTCGTCGGTAGGTAGGAAATATTTTTGAATTTTTGAATTTTCAGAAAAATAAAGACATAATCGGAAAACATATTTTTGGATTTTAAGTTTTCTGAAAGGCAAAGACATAAAAATAAAAGACATATTTTTGTATTTTTGATATTTTCTGATTTTTGTTTTGTTTTTCTTCTCCCCCTAAATTTGTGCATGGGAAAGAATTATATAAAGTAAACCATGAACAAATTTAATGAAAACAAAAATTAATATACAGAAACATATTTAACAGTCATCAAAACGTATCATTTTAAGCATTTCGACCAGCACATTGAACCGAGCTTCTGCAAAGGGTTTTGTGAACAAGTCTGCGACATTGTTATCTATGTGGACTGATTCCAAATGAATTACTTTCCGATCGTAGCAATCTCGAATAAAATGAACTTTAATGTCAATGTGCTTAGTCTTAGAATGCTGGACCGGGTTTTTCACAATTTGGATAGCCGCCTCATTGTCGCAGAATATGGGGGTGTCAAGAAAGTTCATACCATAGTCCAGGAGTTGATGTTGCATCCAGATGACCTGAGAGCAGCAGGCCGAGGCAGCAACATATTCAGCCTCAGCTGTAGAGGTTGGCACGGTCTGCTGCTTCTTGCATTGCCAGGAAATCAGTCGGTCTCCTAAGAATTGACATCCAGCACTGGTGGACTTTCTGTCAATATCGCAACCTCCATAATTTCTATCTGAAAATGCATAGAGATCAAATTCATGGTTCTTTGGATACCAGAGACCTAATTTAGGTCTCCCTTTAACGTATCTAAATATCCGTTTGACAATAGTTAAATGAGAGTGTTTAGGATTAGCCTGATGTTGAGCGCACTGGCAGACTGCAAAGACGATATCCGGTCTGCTTGCCGACAAATACATTAGGGAACCGATCAAAGAACGATAATGCGTCTGATCAGCTGGTTCTCCATCTGGATCTGAAAAAAGTAGAGGTCGCTCAGACATTGGAGTATTGGCAGCTTTTGCATCCTTGAACTCAAACTTCTCGAGAATATCCTCCACATATTTGCCTTGGTGAAGCAGAATACCCTGTGGGTTTTGTTTAACTTGTAGCCCAAGAAACATTGTCATCTCACCTAAGGAACTTATCTCGAATCGTTTCTTCATCACATGCTCAAACTCATGGCATAAGGCCTCACTTGTAGAACCAAAGATATTGTCGTCCACATAGATCTGGACAACAATTTGGTCATCATTTTCACGCTTAATGAACAGAGTCTGATCAATGGTGCCTCTTGAGTAACCATGCTGCAAAAGATGATCCGGTAATGTTGCATACCAGGCACGGGGTGCTTGATGAAGACCATAGAGAGCCTTATCCAGCTTGTAGACGTGATTCGGAAACTTGGAGTTGACGAAACCGGGAGGTTGATCAACATAAATCTCTTCTTTCACCTCATCGTACAAGAAAGCAGTTTTAACGTCCATTTGGTATATAGTGAAGTTTATGTAGGAGGCATAGGCGAGGAAAATCTGAATCGCTTCTAATCGTGCAACCGGGGCATACACTTCAGTATAATCAAGACCTTCAATTTGACGAAATCCACGAACCACCAGACGTGCCTTGTTTCGCACAATAACCCCTGAGTCATCTTTCTTGTTGCGAAATACCCACCTTGTGTCTAGAGATTCCTTGCCTTCGGGTAGTTCCACCAGTTTCCAGACATTCAACTTCTCGAATTGATTAAGCTCTCATGCATAGCATCCATTCAACTTGGTTCATTTAGTGCCATCTGGACATTCTTTGGCTCTATTTAAGAGATAAAGCATGAATAGAGGCACTCGTTGACTGGACCACTTTGACTTCTGGTTTGAACACGTTCATCCAAAGAACCAATCACGTTATGAATTGGGTGATCTCGTTGTATTCTTGAAGGCACTGCATGTTCGAGCGAAGCAGTATAGATTGGAAGATTGGTTATGTTTTCAACACTGCCTGAACCTGAAGCACCTCTCTCAGAATCTCTGAAGTCGTGAGAGGTACTTGCAACATACTCGTCAGGAATTCTTTCGGGAAAGAGTGAATCCATTAGAGTGGAGTCGAAGAGATCAGCAGGATCAGAGTTGAGAGCATCTTCTTGAGGGACAGCTAGATCAACAACTGGAGGTTCACCAACAACTTGAGATGAAACAGCTGGAGCATCTTCAGTTATGATAGTAGAAGAAGGAGATGCACCGTCATTTAAAACAGGGTCTTCAAGAATTACTGACGATTTGATAGGATCAAGGAAAATTTCTGTCTCATCATCTCTGCATATTCCACTTGAGCCTGGTTGTGTACCTGAAACATCAGAGGAAAGCACATAAAAAGGTTTAAACAATTCAGCATAGTTAAAAAACCAGTCAGGTCCAACACGAGCATCCGTCTCATTCTCTTCTAGCCATCTCACGTCATACGATTCCACGATCTGCTTGGTCACCATGTTGTACACCCGATATGCAGTTTTACTTGCATATCCCATAAAGTAGCAATCATCTGCTTTGGAGTTGAACTTCAAAGTAGCTTCAAGATGAAGAAGAGTGCAAGGACAACCAAAAGTGCAGAAATATGAAACATTTGGTTTGCGGCCAAAGAGAATCTCATACGGAGTCTTCATTTGAGATTTATTGATAATGAACCGATTCTGGACATAACATGTTGTATTAATTTCTTCAACCCAAAAGATCACTGGTAATTTAGAATCACACAGCATGGTACGCGCAACATCGATTAAAGTTCTGTTCCGGCTCTCCGTAACACCGTTTTGTTGAGGTGTACGAGCAGCACTGTACTGACGCTGCACTCCCTTATCTGCACAAAACTTGTTTAAGACTACATTCTTGAACTCAGTTCCATTATCGCATCTGATCGCCGTCGTCTTCAGATTTGTCTGATTCTCGATAAGAGTTAGGCTTTACACCAACCTTAAACTTGAAAATAGGAAGGGACTTTCACCAACCCCCTTTTGATATAACACCGAGTATATAATATGAGATTTTTCACTGATCTAATTATTTAGTCAAATCGCTAATGGTTCTTTTGCAGGTAATTCATAACAACTGTTTAACATAAAACTAACTTCTTAATACCAAATCATATACCAAAATCGTGAAGCTACTCACCTCGGTTTCTGAGCCAATATTGAATTCAACTGGTAGTATGACCCCTTTCCTTTGTATTTCCAATTAATGCCAATATAAATTTTAATAGGTATTAGCTACACCATATAATAACATAGTACAGATTAACTCAACCAACAAATTTTGTCCCACACCCATAGCGTCACAACGAGTTCATGGTTAGCGACGCTAACCAATAACAACTTGTCATATCAGGCATGTATTGATTATAAGTCCCCAAACTTCAATCCTTTATTCAACTTACACCACAACTAAGCATGGTTTTCAAAACATTCCATTTAGTTTAGTTATAAATACATAACTTAACTACCAACTACATAATTATCAAACTACTTCTTCACCAAATCATAGTTCTAACACCAAAATTTCAAGAATTGAAAGAACTACTTACTTTAATTTTGATTCTGAGGTTAAATTTCCTTTAGAACCACCTTTTTGATAAGTTTTTCCCGTTCCCAATGTTTCTAAGTGTATTTTCATCCAAATGACCGACTAGAACACTATAGTGGATATTGTTGTCATCAGTTGTTAGCGATGCTAAGTTTCTCCCTTAGTGTCGTGACTTAATCCACTCACGTCGTTACCATTACTTTATAACGTCGCAAACTCCTAATTTCCAGCAGGCATTCTACTTTAACATAATATCACCATATAGCAGCATACTTAACATTAGCGTCGCTATCTACTATTAATGACGTCGTTATATCGTCTCTTAACACTCTTTTGCCAAATTTCTTGTCAAACACCTGTTTTCATGAACATTTTTTCCCAAAACATTGTTACACCATTTCATACTCAATTTAACAAGTTATCAACACAACTAATCATCTAGATATCACTATTCCATAAGTGGGACAAAACGTGTATATATGCTTTTTCCTAAGAGTTTAACACCATTACACCTATAATATGCATTTTCAACAACCATATATTAACCAAATAAAACATACTGGAAGTCTAGAACACATACAAGATTTTTGTGGTGTCACATCAGGCCACATATCCACGTCATGAAGGAGAGGCGGTGTTCACACCCATGAAAGGTTTCCCTGTCACCTCGTGCGACTCGAGTGAGAGGTGCAACTAATATCCTAAAACAATTCAAAATTCAATTGATTTCATAATATAGTTAATAACATAATAAAATTAATTAAAAAGTATATGATTAAAAATAAGAAAAAGCAATTTATTGTAATGGTTTTTTCTTATTCTCTGTTATCTGAAATCAAGTAATTATAGAGAATGGGACCAAATTGTTGGAAAAAAATAATCGGAAATTTTTTTATAGTTTTAATGGAATTTCAGTTTCAAATCTACATTTAACACAATATTAATCATATATTTTTAGTTTTAATATTGTGTGTCAGTTACAAACTCAAGATACAAACTCAAGATAGGTTATATAAATACAACTCATAGGTGATAGCTTGAAACACATTGAAAATTATTCGATTCCTCTATTTTCTTCCTCTTGCTACTACGTTCTTCAAGCTACTATCAAGGTAATATCTAAATCTAGATGAGTTCGGCGGCCTATAAAAGTCGTTATTTCTATTGTATCCTGGGAAACAAACGCCCTATAAGGGAAATTTTGTTTCAATGAAACTCTCTAAGATGCGGACCTCAATTTTTCCTATTAATCTTTCATATTTCTTGTTTATTTTCGTTCATACGTTCTACAAAAATAGTCTAATTAGTTTACTACTTTTCAAGAAAGTCAAAAATTGACCAGATATACATAATATCAAGATGACATCTGTGAAATCAATAAATAGGCTGAGAAATCATTAATAGGCTAAGGCAAAATCGTTTTGTGTTGTGAAAAAACTTTATTAGGCTACAAAATGGTCTCAAAATATAAGGCATAATTTTCTCTTCTTTTTCCATTTTACATCGTTTTTGTTTTAAATATCTCTTAAATAAGTCAGAAAACCATATGCTTACACCAATTAAAGCTCTTTTTTGTTGCAGAAATGTTCTTTGAGCATTTTTACAATAAAAGAAGTTTAAAAATGTTATTTTTTGACTTTTCGCATATTGGATCTGAGTAATTAAAATTTTTACATAGTAGATTTGAGAAATTAAAATTTTCGCAGATCAGATGTGCAAATTCTCTAAAACTTTATTTATTTATTTATTTATTGAACTTTTGAAGGTTGAAACTACAAATGTACTGATTGTTCAATTATCTTTTTAATAAAAACATATTTTTGTTGGATAGTTTGAACGAATACTTAATATATAATTATAGAACTCGCTATATTTTTGTGTTATTTGGGAAAATAATTAATACTATTATTCTGTTTAATGTGTAATTACTTAATATCATTCACTTTCTATCTAAATATATTTCTCGAATCCCAACTAATCTTGCAATTAATGTTTTATATTTCGATTGGATTATTTAAAGAACCGATTGTCTTTGAATATGTTTATAGACTCATCTACTCATTCAAATCACTCATGAGGGCCTTATTTTTGGTGTTTCTTCACATCGTTATCACAACAACCCAGATAGTAGTATCTGACATACCATCACCGGTGACTAACAAATCAGATAAAGTATGTTTACTAAGTTACTGGGAAGTTTTTATCTACAACGGGATCAATGATCCTATTACCGTTCATGTTCAATCCGCTGATGACGATCTTGGAAACCATACACTTGCATTAAATAATTATACACATTGGGGTTTCTGCTTGGGGTTGACCTTGAAGACTCGATTCTATGCCCATTTCCATTGGAATTCGAAGACTGCTTTTTTTGATGTTTATGATTACGGTACAAGCAGCAGATATTGCAGCAAAAGAAGGTTGTTCAAAGAGCAGAGATGTTTCTGGTTAGTTAGAGATGATGGGTTCTATTTGGGGCCACACCTTATTCCGTTCCCAATAGGATGGACCAAACTACATGATTGGTCATGAGTTATGTATTTATGTCTAATTCTCCAATATCTAAGCAAAGTTTTCATAATTTATGAGTAATTAATGAAATTGGCATTCGGATATATATATATATATATATATATATATATATATATATATATATATATATATATATATATATATATATATATATATATATATATATATATATATATATATATATATATATATATATATATATATATATATATATATATATATATATATATATATATATAATAGGCAAGTCAAATGGTCGTGCTAAGCCCGCCCGCCCATGAAGGGCGACTTGGGTAATAAAATGAAAGTATATTGCTATTATGAGGGAGGAAATGAAGTTGCATTGACAGTATTTGTAAAAAAATACAAACATTTACAATAATTGCTATCTTGTACTAACATCTACAAGCTCCGTATTCTAGACATTATTGATGCAATTGACAGCTTCCTGATTCGACATGCCAACACAAAAATAAGATACAAACACAAAAAATGAAGTGATTAAAATTAATAACCCGAAACGAAGATCAAGACAAGTATATTTGATTACCTTAAGAATTTGATTAGCACACAACAATTCATTGGAATTGAATAAACTTGTCCATCAGTTCATAGATTTTGGTAAAGCTTTTAGATATCAAAATCTGTCGTTACTAATTCTATTTGTCACCATAAATTGCTCGAAAGTCAAATGTAGGGTGTGAGGGAAACAATAGGATTAGTGTAATACAACTAAATGAAAATAATGGGATTAGTGTAATACAACTAAATGAAATGTACGTAAATTCCTAGGCTTTTCAATAATTGACCATATAATTTGCAAGATATGACAGTTAATTTGTATAAGCTCCAAATAATGTATAATATGAAAAAAAAAATAAACACAAATGGATCACTTTAAAGAAAAAACTACCCTGAAGAGTTTCGTCAAATAGAACCTAACTTTCAACGACACAAGCTCAATCCAAATCCAAGCTTTTAGATATCAAAATTTGTCGTTACTGATTCTATTTATCACCATAAATTGCTCGAACGTCAAATGTAGGTTGTGATGGAAATAATAGGATTAGTGTAATACACTAAATGAAAAGTACGTAAATTCCTAGGCTTTTCAAGATTTGACCATTTAATTTGCTAGATATGACAATTAATTTGTATAAGCTCCAAATAATGTATAGTATGAAAAAAAAATAAACACAAATGGATCACTTTAAAGAAAAAACTACACTGAAGAGTTTCGTCAAATAGAACCTAAATTTCAATGACACAAGCTCAATCCAAATCCAAAGTATTTTTCATTGTATAATCTTATATTAATGTAGTTGTTGTAAAGTCGGATTTGACATATGCAGAATAATAATAACGTGAAGATCGAAACAAATATCCAAAGTGTCGAATGCTTGATTATAAAAAATGTGAGATGTACAAAAGATATTGCTCAAATCACTAGGAATGAGCATAATACAAACACCTCACATTGTGAGCTCTACCTAAAATGGAAATGAACAAGACTATTTATGGGTAGGCACAAACTAAGGGCATAGCCCAATAAACACAACTTTAGGTGGGCCGACAAAGCTTGCAAACATCAATCCATGTAGGGTCTTTGTACCACAATAATATCCCCCCTTAAAGGGCGGAATGGATGATGTGTCGCAATATGGATAATGGGCACTAGCGGTACCGAAGATGATGATAACACGGGGTGTAGAAACGAATCCTCGAATCTCCAAACGTCGGTAATCTACAAAAACAGTCTTGGGATAATGGCGTGATAAGAACCGTGCTATAGAGGATATCTGCAACCTCAAGAAATAAATAGTAATCCCGAAGATAAACATAAGCGAACACTCATCAAGTAAACCCACATCGGAATCAAAATCCGATCGCCTCATATACATGAAAAACTCCCCCTCAACGTGTCATCGGTCTTCAAAAAATGTGATCTTGAAATAACCCGCTAAATATGAGAATGCGGTCAATCGGAAAAATTCAATAAAAACCCCCCCTCGACTTGAGCGTATTCGTCAATGATAAAAAAATTCGGCAAGTTGCATTGAAAATATATGAATCATGGAATCCAAAAATATTTTTAGAGTTCTTGTTCATCATTGTTTTGTTCACCGTTCACAACAAGATTGTTTGATGTGGGGTCCGAATTTTTACAAATGGGGGTTCGGTTTTGTTTTCGGATGGGTTTGGAGTATTGGGTTAAATGTGTTTAGAAAGGGTGTTGGGCTGAATGTTTCTATTGGGCTGAAGGAGGTTTAAAGTATTGGGTTCAGATGGATATAAAGGAGATGGGCTGAATTGTTTCAAGTTGGGCTAAAGGATCCGATTGTAAAATGTCTGCAGTCTGCGGACCACATCTGCAGAGCATCTGCAAAGAAGAGGTGGACTAAATGTCTGCAGACTGCAAGAAGAAGACTGTTTGTTTTTTAAAATCTGTAGAATATATATATATATATATATATATATATATATATATATATATATATATATATATATATATATATATATATATATATATATATATATATATATATATATATATATATATATATATATATATATATATATATATATATTCAAAACTACATTGTATGATATAATATAATAGAAGACGTAATAGATTTTCTAAATTACCATATACATCAATGTTACGAAAAAGGTTAGATGTTGAAATCACCGTTCATATATTATTCTAAATTAAAAAGTAATCAAAATTTAACTTTTTTAGTATGATATGTATTCGAACTTTTTTTATGGATAAACTAAATTAAAACACAATAATAATTTATTTGTGAGAACTACTTGTATATTAGTGGAAAATGATTAATATTAAGCACAGTTGGTTTTGAAAAGCATCCCACATCGTTCTTAAACTAAAACCAAAAGGTGAAAACTTCTTTTTAAATGGAATGTGTGGAAATTGACGAGCATCTATCTTATATAATAAAGCAAGCCTTTCAATGCCACATGTTAATTTTCTAAACCATCTTTATGACACGTGGCGTGTTTTTATACATTCAACTTATTGTTTTCCCGCTCAAATGCACATTAGGTCATTAATGAAAATCCCTACCACTTAATTCATCGGTTATGAAATTCAAATCCCCGAAATCTCTGCAGTTTTAAAAGGCAAGTTCATTGTTTCCATGAAAATTTGAATTGGGACTTCATCTTCACCAACGCCATAGTTGAGTTATATTCTCCATAACCTTCATGATATACGTTTCATAGATAAATACACCTATGTGGCTATGTCCACTTCCTTTTCTCCTTTCCGAATACACCATCAATGGAGGAGATAAGATGGTATTTTGTGAGCCCTATTCTCTGGTAAGTGAGATTTTAATCTTTTTGGGTTCCGATTTTGATTATCGCATGTTTCAATATTTCACAATATCTCCCCTTCTTCGCTACCTACATCCATCACAACCACTATCGATGGTCACTAACATTAGAAAATTGATTTATTTGCAACGTACATTAAAATAAATGAACCAGAGACCACGATCGGTTCTCCTTTCGCGTCCCTCCCAACTACCAGCCATCAAAACCCTTAAAAACTTGTAAAATCTCTATTTCTACTGTATTTTGATATACCAGGTTCGATAATACGTGATGTCACCACCACCATCGTGAAGCCACCACTGTCAAATCTACTACAACAACTTGGAAGGAACACTACTCTCTCACTTTGAATCTGGTTCTCTTCCTCAATCATCAAACATTTGGTGATAACTTGATATTCGATTTTGTTTACTATTTCTTATTAATTTTTGTTGTCGATAGACTAGCAACTTGATATTGGTTTTTTTTTTTTTACTATTTCTTACTAATTTCTTTTTTTCCATCATCAAATATCTGGTTCTCTTTCTCCATCATCAAATATCATCTGATTTTAACTTGTACATTTTTTATTCAAGAATTTAGTTTATGAAGATCATGTCCACTAACTGTTTGATAAAATGTCAGAGCCATCATAAGCTATCTTCCACTGTTGCCTTAAAACCTGATGAATTAATTGTTCAATGTGACGGCTACATGGATTGGTAGGTAACATTATTACATTGCTTATATATTCAAGTTATCAGGATTGTAAAAAGATTAAAATACCAAATGTTTGAAATCTTGATTTGAGTTTCTGTGTTTCTAAATATTTATTTCTTTTTCAGTTTATGCAGGACAAAATGGAATTTATTACAGATCTCTACTACTTAACCTTCATCATTTGTGTTTATCTCTTAATGTGAAGCTAATATAGGATGTTCTAGGCATTTTTTTATTTTATAATCGGTTTTTGAGATATTTCTTGTGAGATAAACGACAACAGCTCATGAATCCTCCCTTATGTAAATCATTAAATAAACGACAACTCATGAATCCTCAACGAACTTCATTCCAAGAACAACATAAAAAACAGGGGAGATTTTGTGTTCGTGAAGATTGCGGTTTGTGAAGATTGCGTCAATTTTCTCGATAAACCCCAACTTGATTGTTTTTTATTTTGTCGATTTGAGAGTTGTAATGTGTATTTATCTTCGAATGATGTTCGTATTTCATTATATCAGCCTTGATTTGTGTTAAGGTTCTTTTGCAATGCTACGATAACAATCGAATGAAAATGAGACTCGATATTTGAAGAATATCGAGTAGAACATGATATATGGAGGAATTTGAGATCTGGATCCAATTAATTGTCAAGTAACGAAAAGGAGAGTCTGCTTTCGAGAGGAAACGTGAGTGTAACGCCCCGTTTCAGCACAGAGTATACCCTAAAATTTTTATTTTTTACAACATAAATATTATATTTGGATACTCGTGTGCTCTGGATACTACAAGAAGTTATCACTAAGAATCGTCTCACGATTCGAGCCAAGCGCTACAACTGCTAACCTATACACAACACAACACACATACATAAGCTACAAAGCTTAGTGAGCAACAATACAAAGACATGAATAATTTATTTATAATATAATACATCGCCCAACTCGTGGGTGTAGTTATTCCCTAAAACAATTTATAAGTACCGGTTAATATAAACATATTAAACCAGCTATACCTCATTGTCAATTACTACAATTACTCTTTATGTAGTCACACAGGTATCTCCCGACACCTAAACTACTAGATAAACAAGTATGGTGTATTACAGGTAACAACACAAGTATACATCTAACTGATAACTCGATACCACTACACGTTATTCTGTCACACTGACTTCCAACATGGAATCCTCCACTCTACAACTTTTCTGATCCTAAGCCACGAGGACTTTATATATTTTCTCCTCAACCTCTACGGTTTCGAGTCATTAAGACTCACCATTTTCATATCATAAATAGTACGATCATGCTTTTCCACCCCAAAAAATAAAACATTAAAGAGGGGCTGTGATTACTCACATTGATATGAAAATGGCACTATCGACGCTTGCGAACAATCCACGTATCTCTCATCGGGAGCCTATGATAAGGGAAATATGCTAATGAGATTCTAGATTAGTCATCTATCACTAATATGCTTAATTCTACTTAGAAAATGCCATTATTTGTTCCAAATGTTGAATTCATATAAAAACTAACCTTATTCAGAAATATGAATTTTTGTACATATTATTATATTTGTGAACAATTCAAGTGACAAATTTTACAATTCGAGTCTTATTATTCGCGTATTGTCGTTTAAACGTGTCCAAATATATGAAAATTTTCCAAGAACCTTATAAATGAATATTAATAGTTACCAACTATGTAATTTCATTTCTTATTATAATATAAGACTTCTTTAAATTTTTCATAATTTTTACACATTTTAAATTATTTAATTTCCTTGAAAAATACTCCAAATTTCATGGATAATAGAAAAATAATTTATAAATTTGTCCATATATTTTGAACCCCTGTTATACGACTTATATCACTTGCAAAATCATCAAAATACATTTTGGAATTAAAACAATCCAATTTTTGTAATTTTGCAAATTCCGGTTCTATATATCTAGTGTCTTAATTCAAATAATATTCAAGAAAAAATAGTAAACGATTTAGTTAGGGGTTCAAACTTTTAATTCCAGAGGACTACATTTTATTAAGTATTTAGACCCATTTTTAGAATTTTTGGAACATTTATACCCTGTCTTCTCTATTTTTATTTATTATTTTGTCAAAAACACATAAATTCGTGAAAGTAATAGTAATTTGTTCAGAAAAATTCTAGAAAATTTTGTACAGACCTCTTATAATATATATAAGTCTTGAAAATTGCTTTTAGTCACATTTACAGAGGATCTTCCGATTTATTGATTTATTTATGTAAAACCTCAATCAATCAAAAAGTGTATCTAAAGTAATCAAAAAGATCTTAAACTTCATGGGAACTGTACATATACTTTATAGATTCACCTATAGATTTTCTAGATTTTATATCATCCTAAAAGTAATTTATGGGAATTATTGTCATGATTTATTGCCATATTTTTATAGAACCAATACTTTCGATTTAGACCTTGAAATTTTACAGTTAAGTATTTCATGTTCATAGGTAGTTATCATAAATCGGACCAGGTTGGAAAATATATCTAAGATATTTTTGTAGGTTTATGTTATTTCATACACTTTTGAAAGTTTTTAGCATCAAACATTGGTTTTTATGACTTAATCCATAAAGAGGAGCACATGCATGAAGGTTTAAGCATCATGCATGTGTCTTAAAAGTCCCAAATCAGATTATACACGAGTTTACTATGCATGTCACGATTTTTGTAGAAAATACAAGAAAACATGCACATATCTTGATTTTTGACATAGATTGGTCATGGAAATTCACATGCATGCAACATTCTAGATGTTCATGTAAATTTCTACCATCATCATCATCATCAAAATTTCGTGGGTTTAGTATATCCCATGATTTGGTTCAAAAGAAATGAGTAGAAGTGAAGATATGTGCTTGAAATGGTATGATATTGCTAGAAAAATGAAGTAAAGGAGCATGCATTTGATCATACCTTGAAGAACACTTGAGGAACCCGATTTTTGAAGCTCAAAAATGGTGTTCTTGCTGCTGAATTTTCGAGAGTGAGAGAGAGGAGGAGAGAGTTTTGAGAGAATTATGATGAGTGTTGGAAAGATGAAAAGAAAGAGGTGGAGTACATCCTTGACTCTAATGATGATAAATGAAAGATATGATGCATGGGGAAGGGTATGGCCGATGGGTACAAGGCTCCCCACTCTCCTTTTTAAAATTTTTTTTAAATGGTTACATCTTATAAATACTTGTCAATTTTTATAAATCTTTGGTTAAAAATATGAATTACTAGACGAATCCCCGCGCGTTGCGCAGGAACAAATTGTGTACGTAAAATAATAACATATATGTTTTGTTAAAAAAATATCTAAGTCATTTTCATCAACTATGAAATAACAATTTTATATAAAAAATCAAAAGGTTGATGTATCACTAATGAATTATCATATATCAATACATTTGTTCTGAAAATACCAGAAAATAAATAAATAAATAGTTAATTAATATCATAATAAGTAAACAATAAGAATTTTTTAATCTGATAATGGTACAAATAAGATAAAGAATTTATAGTATAGTTGGAATCTTTATTGAGAATTTTTTTAGACTTATTGGTAATCATTTAACATAAGTAAAAAGTTTTTTAGTTACAAAGAATTATTGTTTAAATATTATTTGTGCTTTTTATTTGCCAATAAGAAATAAAATTAAAACATCACATGTTCTTTATATATATATATATATATATATATATATATATATATATATATATATATATATATATATATATATATATATATATATATATATATATATATATATATATATATATATATATATATATATATGTGTGTGTGTGTGTGTATGTGTGTGTGTGTACCATTTTAGGTATCTCAATCTAATGAATAACAAATAGTATAAAAATAAATACTACAATTTTTAATAACATGAAATATCGAAATATCTATTATAACAACCAAACACTCATATACAATATACAAAATTCGTAGAAACTATTTCATTATTTTACATATCAAAATTTAACGACCAACAAAAATTATGAAATAAATAATAATATAAAAACATTGAAAGATCTATTAAAACATTTATATTCATAAACCACGTCAAACCCTCCAAAATTATAGAAATTTTGTATAAATAACTTCATGATTTATATGTCACAATCCTTTGAATAAAATACTTTGAAAAAAATTAAATACTACAACTTTTAATAACAAAAAGTACTAAAATAACTATTTTACTATTTGCATTAAAAAATACATCAAACACTCCTAAATCATTCAAAGAATGTAGAAACAATTTGAAGAAAAAAAACTAAAAACAATTATATAAAATCAACATACATTTGGTGTATTTTCTAATTTCTTCCGTTCTTCATATTTTGATCACAAACACTTGAAAGACATGAATGTTTTTATGAGAAATAGTATACTTATATAGTAAAAACATGAATAAATGAAAGGAATACAAAAAGTTTTTAGTAAATGATATTAATTGAAGAAATATGAAGAGCTATTTAGGTTTCAAATCACTTATTTAACATTAATTTACCAATTTATAATCATTATTAGAAACAATGAAAAGTCATGAGAGTTTTAATTGAAGTATTAAAAAATTTTAGAAAATCAATGGAAATATGAAAAGACATGGGAGTTTCAAATGAATATGGTGCTTTGAAATATGCCTCTATTATAATATACTAGGCGTATACCCGCACGTTGCGCAGGAGTAAAATTGTATAGTAAAAATATTGGTCGGTTACATGAACTTTAAAACTTTATATCAAATCTAAACATACAATACTATATATAAATGATTATCATAATATATATCATGAATTAATAATAATATTTGCATCCAAAACTTGAAAATTTTTCATAATAACCCTTTTGAATTCAATTATATGTAGACAGTCAAACATCAAAAACTTAAAAACATACTATTGAAGACTTAATTATATGCATATACTATGTTGTGAGATATATATATATATATATATATATATATATATATATATATATATATATATATATATATATATATATATATATATATATATATATATATATATATATATATATATATATCTGTGTGTGTGCGTGTGCGCGTGCGTCCGTGTGTATGTGTGTGTATGTGTGTGTGTGTATATATATATATATATATATATATATATATATATATATATATATATATATATATATATATATATATATATATATATATATATATATATATATATATATATAATGATTTGTATACAACTATAAGTTTTATATATAAATTATTTATCATGGTAAGGGTAGTTAATAATTTATGAGTTTCTATTTCTTTTCTTCTTATATTTCTCTTTAGATGATTGTGATTAAATTGTTTAGTAATTACCAGTTAATCATCACTTCAAATTACAAATATAAACTTTAATTAAATATAGTTTATATAAACCTCGAGCTTTATGTGGCTGATATTTTGGTATTGATTTTAGTTTAATTTTAAATTTTTTATGAGTTATATTTGGATTTGGTCATGTAATTATGATTTTAAATTTTTTTAGATGAAAATAGAAAATAAGTTTGTTATTTTACATTACGCTAATGACAAAGCTTATAGATTAACCAATTTAGAAGTAAAAACTATATAAAATAAAATTTTTAACATGAGTAAAAGAATATAGATTTTAAACACTCTCATTAATGGTTTACACTAATGAAATTTAGTCACCCGTTTATCAACAATATCTATTCCTATTACAGTTATTTAACCATGAAAGTTATATATACAACAATTACTTTTAATAAGTAAATTTAAAAATAAAACAAACAATTAAAATAGGATTATCTCAAAATACAAATAATCACGACATCATTATGCTAAAAATTAAAATATAAACATGAACGACCAAACACGATAACAATATAATATTAACCATAAAAGTATGAATAAAATGTTATTATAAGATTATGAGAAAAAAAACCATACACAAATAATATTACATCCAAAATTAAGTCCCTTTTCGCACACTCTAGATAACAAAATCTGAAAAAATGAAACGAATGTGTAACTAAAACTAGAAGTGAAGCAAGTATGATTGAATATTTTAATGTTCTCATATAGGTAAAACCTATTAATTAATCAATCAATAAAGTGAATTATATCATTAATTTATCATAAGTTTAAGATTTAAAGTTTTTGAAGATTAAATAATGAAACTAAAATATGTTTGTTATTTTACATTAAGTTAATGACCATGCATATAAATTAATAAATTTAAATGATAAAACTATAAAAAAAAAATTTAACATGACTAAAATAATATAATTTTAAAATACATTCATGAATAGTTTTCACTAATGAAATTTAGTCACACATTCATCAACAACTTCTCTTCTTATTACTTTTATTTGACCATGAAATTTATGTATACAACAATTACTTTTAATAAGTAAAGTTGAAAATAAAACAAACAATTAAAATAGGATTCACTCAAAATATAAATAAACACGACATCATTGTGCTAATAATAAAAATAGAAACATGAAAACCAAACACGAATTATATAATATTAGTTTAAATACTAAGTATTTAACATTTGTATTACAAAACTTATTAAACACTTACAAATTGTATAAAGAGAATATCTAGAATTCAACATAAACTTCATATATAGAAACACTATGTATTGTAATGACCATTGATGCCACAAACCGATTTCTTCAAATCTTCACATTTGAATTACAAATCTCTTCAAACACATGTGTCTTTTTTGTGAGCAAAACTTACTTATATACTACTAACATATGTTACAATGTGTATAAATGAGGAAAATAAAAAGTCATTACCAATTAATAATCATAACTTAAAAACTATTGAGTTGTAAGTATTAAGTAGACATAAATTAGAAAACTCTAGAGTTGTAATAGGAGTTTCAAATGAATGTGGTGTTAGTATTTGAGGTATCTTGAAGCACATTCATTTAGATGGCCTCTACTATAAGAGTTATATAGATATAGATATAGATATAGATATAGATATAGATATAGATATAGATATAGATATAGATATAGATATAGATATAGATTAGACTTATTTGACTCATAATTATTAAATAAATTCTAGGAACCAAAATTTTGCATTCCTAATTATATTTAATAATTTAATTAATTTAATTTGATAATATAAGTCTTACGATGAAATTTATAGATTTTTTTAAACGTCAAATTTATAAAATTTGAGTTTTTAAGACTTTTTAAGGTTTTTATGGTCAAATTAAAACCTCATAATTATTATAAAGTGAATTTTAATATTTTCACTTTATTTTAAATTGTTCATGACTATTTTTTAACTGTAAAAGATATTTTCAATTATTTTTAACAGTTTGCTGGCATTTTCCGCAGAATTCGAACAATTCACTAGAATTGCACTAGTCAAGCATACTAGTTCTAGATTCTAATTGGATTCAAGTATCTAAGTGTTTTTGACTTATTCCTCTAATAAAGTCAAAATAAAAAGTCTAAATCAACTGAATTAAGTCAAAGTTTGACCTGAAACTGACAGTTGTCACAGGGCTTGATTTGTTTAAAGGGTTATTGTCATAATGGCCCAACGAACTTTTTCCATTTATTTTAAAGGTTCACTGAAGTTTTTTTGTTTGCCTTCTAGGTCCTTAAAATAGCAAAATCTATGTCAAAAATACCATTTGATGAGATTTGACCGGGTCATTCGGCTAACACGCCTACGTGGCATGTCATGTTTCATATTAGTCAACAAAGCATGTCTACGTGGCGCTGACATGGCGTCTACATGGTATTTTTTAGATTAACTATGTATTTTCCTAAACAAATTAATAAAATCACCCAAATAGAGGCTATGATCCAACTTAATTCCTTGTAGACAACCCAAGCCTAAGATTACCAGAATACAAACACATGAGTTCAACTGATTCAAAATTTTAAGAAGAAAAAAAAGAAGTACAGACATCATACGGCTATATCGCAATATGTATGTAGAAATCTATCAGTAATGCTGCCATCCACCTGCAACAGAGATGACAACCAATTTATTAAAATGGGAAACTCGGTGATCGAAGCATCAATTGGTGGACTAATGCTACAAAAAGTGTATCTATTACCACCGGGTACTAGAATTAGAGACAAAACAACGAAAATCTACCACCAATTTCGACAAATGTTTCTGTTATTTAAGCTTCTGATTTACCTTGTGAGTAGCTCCGTACGAAAAGGGAGGCCATCCGTGGCGATTGTATAAACAAGCACCGCCACCATCAAACATCCCAATACGCTCAACAACGTTCTCACTACGACTCCAACCGGCACTGCCATTATTGCTCCGACGTCTCTGTGTTTGCATTTGGAAGAAGGAGAGAAAAACAAAAAGACGATAATGGTGGAAAAGAGACAAACGTTACATTGAATTGAAGACCTAACCGAATCAACACTTTGACATATTCCATTGTCGCCTCCTCCAAAAACACTCGTTTCCTGAACTCCTCAGTAGAAAGAGACAGAGACAGAAGTAAGCCACGATCTTACATAACAATGGTGCTATGGGAAATCGCATTGGGACGGCGTATTTTGTGACAACTAAAATTTTGTATAAATGGAAAATAAGTATAAGTCCATTTGATGTTGAGAATGACTGATATTCACGATTATCAAATGTACAATAGAATGGCAAAATATCCAAGAAGGTAAAATTATAGGAAAGTTATTGTTAAGACCTTTTATTAAGTCATTATGAGATATGAGTTCATTTAGAAATTGGTCTTACTGAAATGAGGGCAAAAATGGAAATAAAAGATCAAAAGTGAAAACTTTATTGAATAGTCTTTAAAAGTTAATATCTCAAATTATAAAAGGAATTGAGAAAAGTCCTCAAAGAGACCTTGGTAATATTTGAGATAATAAAAATATAGGAAAAGAATCCAGGCCATTTGAAGTTATAACGAAAAAGTTATGAGGTTTTCAAAATGGCCAAAAAGTGACAAAAATAGTCAAAGGTCATGTTCAAGGGCCTATAACGAAATTTCCAGGAAGAATTGGACTAAAGTCAGTAAGGATGAAATGTTAAGCTCGTTTCCACCTTTCTAACGGTATAAATTTGGTAAAAATCGGATGTCACATGTGTGAGATATGATCATGTGAAATTCCGGATAATATAAGGCTTGATGAAGAAATTTAATCTAAGGCATAAGTTCAGGGGCATTTTGGTAATTACCCATATCTGACCCAATTTGAAACCAGATCTGGACCCATCCAAAGCAGACCCCGGTTTTGGTTTTTATTGTGTGCGTATCTCTTCCCAAATCACGAAAATCAGAAAAGGGGTTTTCGAGATACGTCAAAATCAAAAAATTCAAACATAATCGCTTTTATCGCGTGTGTGTGTGTGTCTGAGGTTCGCGACCAACTCCAAGATCGGGAGAGAGAGACGAATGGAGTCGGAAATACAACAGAAATTAGACGCAACAGATGGGATTGAGGGCGAGAAAACGACTAAGGTTCGATTTTAGTTCAGAGGGTTGCGATTCTGACAAATCGAAGCAGATAGGAAGCATTGGCGGTAATAGTTGCGTGGTAGGAAGGCTTGACGGCAACAACAGGTCGCCAGAAACCCAATGTCGATGGCGGTGAGTGTGTATGTGTGCGTAAATCAGAGCCTGAGAAGGGGGAGATCGAAGGTGATATAGAGATGTCTAGGCAGAGTGGGTGTGGCAGGAGAGCCATCAGCCGGAGCTGCTCCTGCTTGGACCAGCTGTCTCGCCGGAGAAGACGACCCCCGACTGCAGCGCTGGCAGCCGCCGGTGGTGACAATGGTACCCTCCTTTCAGGCCTAATTATTCTGAAAAAGGATAAGAACATATTGATTTCAGATTTTTGGTTCCAATATAGACCAAATTGAAGGAAATTCATGAAAAGGGGTAAGCATGGGATTTTTGGCCGATTTCTACCATCTTTTGGTCAAGAAAGGCTTAATTTCAGATTTTTGAAAAAGAACTCAGAGTTTTGGGGTTTGGTTTGGAAATCTTGAATGCATGGTTATATTGTTAAAGAAATGCGAAACACCGTAAGTGATGTGTTTAAAGCCTTTATGGAATGGTTAAATCAAATGATTGATTTGGGTTTTTGTTAAATAGTTGGTGCATTATTGTTATGGAATTCATAATGTTTGTTGGAATTGGAATGGAATCAAAGATTCCAACACTTACTAAATAACATTGGAAATAAACGTGTGTGGAACAAATAGTTAGTAAATGATAAGAAAATTTTGGTAAATTGGAATGGAATTTAGAATTCCACCCTTTATGGGACGAATATTGGTATTTGCAAAGATAGTGTTTAAAAGAACATAAGAACTTATTGGAATGACAATTTGAAGTATTGGGAATGTTTTAGTATCACACAAATGGAAAATAATATTTCTTATGACGGTTTCTATATTTAGAAACTTTAATTATCGAAGTTGGCCTAAATGACATAAATGAGTAAAACGAATGTTACTTTAACGTCTAACCATTAAAGTGAGTTTAAAAAGAAGTAAAATTCATAGGTTTCGAGAATAACTTGGTAGAAACCCAAAAAAAATGCCATGTTTGGTCAAGATGAGACAAAAGGGTAAAAATGTCCAAAATTTGTGTTATACTTTAAAAATCACACTTGGACATTCAAATGGAACTAGGTGATGACTAGAAGTAGATCAAGAAGATTTAGACAATTATTATATGTTTAGTTGTCTAATAACTTCTAATCTTCTATTAGATTAATAGAGAATGAAAGACGTTGGAGGCAACGAAAGACTAGAGATGGGTGGAATAGTGTAGCTAGACGTACCTAGCTACTAAGGTGAGTACATGTGGCTTTTTCCCACTATGGGGTACATGACAAAGTATTTATAAATATTTATGTGACTTTCAAATATGAAATGAAATGTAAGCCTTTTTGCTTATGTCATGTTTACGAAGGTGTTGTACTACGTTTATGAAACGATGTTATGAAATTATGTTTTGGCATTAAGCCTACTATGGTTGAAAAGTATGTTTTGGCATCAAGCCATAAAGATTTGAAAAGTATGTTTTGACATCAAGCCATAAAGATTTGAAAGTATGTTTTGGTATTAAGCCATAATGATTTGAAAGAATGTTTTGGCAACAAGCCTACAATGATTACAAAAGTATGTTCTGACATCAAGCCTACTCTGTTATTGAAAGATCGCTTCGGCTTCAAGCCTACCATGCTTATGAAAGATTTAAATTATTAATGTTTATATAGTTGTACATGCGTCTCATGACATTATATGATTTCTTGTACAAAAGAAAAGTTGTTTATTTATGCAAGCATAGAATGTGATTGCATGAGTCAGCGAGGTCCGGACACGTCCCCGTAACGGGACAAGACTCTACTGGGATGGTACCTCCCGTAGCGAAGTAGAAGTCTTCCAGGCGTCATTATAGGATGATTTGTTTTCCTATTTTGGCGAGCTTTGGTCTTTATAGACCTTTAGGCGCGGTATATAACTGCAAGCTTTTGTCACAAATGTGACCTGGTCTTTTTGACCTAAGGCACGGGTAGGAAAACTCGCGAGCTTTGCATTGATGTGTGTGAATCATGCATTCTATATGCACCTATTATGTATAACTCATATTGAATTAAATATATTGTTTAAGTTTCAAGATTTTATGAGCTGGTTTCGCAAAGAATTTTTGAAAGTAAATGTCATTTATATGACTTAGATCGTAATGAAGTTTTGAAAAGTAAAGGCTATATTATATGTCTTATTTTGCAAAGGATTTTGAAAAGAAATGTGCCAAAAATATAATATTGCTTATAAAAAATTTTCAACGATGTTTTGAGTCTAAAACTCATGTAGCTCACGAGACGTTTTCGTCTTACGTATTTTATTTTTATGCCATGTATCCCAGGTTTTAGACACGAGAGATAGAAGCAAGTAGATGACCTGAGGTGATTGAGATTTTAGATGGAGCGAACCTTGGCTGATATCCTGGTTTGTAATCCTAACTTGCTTTCTATGGTTTAGTTTGGTATGAAGTTGTAACCCCCGAAGTTGTTCAAATATATTTACAACTAAATGGTTTTTGTTGGGACCGAAGTTTTAAGACGTGACTTTATGTCCTGAGTAAAGTAAGTTTTTAAAGGTTTACATTTTGTCACATAATATTTTAAAATAAGCGATATCATTATTGTGCTTTTAATGTTAATGTGCTTTTCACACTATTATGCTTTTAACGTTAATGTGCTTTTAACACTATTGTGCTTTTAACGTTTTTGTTTATTTGGCACTAACGTGCTTTTAGCGTTATTATGTTTTTTTAAAAAAAAAAAATTACGAAAAATCGGGGTGTTACATATTTCTTAGGGTTAAAGAGGACATACAGGCTTGCTCTTCACATTCAACGTCGTCTTGTTAGCTCTAAATCCCCCAGGATCTGTCAATTCCTTCACAGGTCTCTCATCTCATCTAGCTTTTCATCTGATTTCACAAATTCCATCGACGCTTTTAATTTTAGGTTTTGCGGCTAATTTTGATTTCCCATAGCACCAAAAACCCTCGCCTCCTCTAAAAACCCTCGTTTCCAGTAGCAGCGTGAAGAGCACCAAAACGTAGGGAACCAAATCTGCATATAGATAGTTCCACCGACGGTTTTCATCGGAAGACGCATAGTGATCGGAAGAGAAAGAGCCACTAACTGTTTATATGGATTTATATTTTTATTCTTTACAAATCTTTATATTTAATTACACGTGGTAAATACATGGATATCTCAAAGCTAAGTCAGCATGCACCCAATGTTTTGTAACCGGTAAAACCTGAAAAAAGATACATCCACTCCTCTTTTTAGCAGGTCAAGATCAAGTTTAAGGATCAATAACGCATAAAAAACATTTCAGTGACCATTTAAAATAAATGGCAAAAGTTCGTTGGGCCATTATGACAATAACTCTTGTTTAAAAGTGGAGGTTTGATTTTGTTTAAAAGTGGGGTTTCGGTTCTGTTTAAAGTGGGTTCAACTTTGTTTATTTTAGAGAAAATGACTAAAATAGCCTAATCCCAGAAGGTTTTTTCTCAAAATAGCACAAATGAAGGGGCATTCCTCAAAATAGCCAAGGAAAACGCAGCTGGCACCCATGGGCTGCGTTTTCCTCTGATCAGCTGCGATTTCCTCCCTCCCAAGCATGGTCTGCGTTTTCCTCTGATGCCATGCGTTTTCCTCTTCATCAGCTGCGTTTTCCTCCAAGTTGTTCTTGAGGTTCTTGTGTGATTCATGGGTTTAGTTGAAAATTTTGTCCAACTTTGAACACTCGTCATTTGTTCATACGAAATCGGATTGAGTTGAAATTTTTTTTTAACGTGAAGTGTTTCAGTAGATGTGTTCACAAACATGATTAACAAAAATTTATGATGTCGGAAAGTGTTACTTTTGAACCTCTAAACAACGTTGTCGGTAAAGTTTATTAATATTTTGTCCAACTTTGAACCCTCGTAGTTTGTTCATACGAACTCCGATTTAGTTGAATTTTTTTTAACGTGAAGTGTATCAGTAGATGTGTTCACAAACATGATTAACAATAATTTATGATGTCGGAAAGTGTTACTTTTGAACCTCTAAACAACGTTGTCGGTAAAGTTTATTAATATTTTGTCCAACTTTGAACCATCGTAGTTTGTTCATACGAACTCCGATTTAGTTGAATTTTTTTTAACGTGAAGTGTATCAGTAGATGTGTTCACAAACATGATTACAAAAATTTATGATGTCGGAAAGTGTTACTTTTGAACCTCTAAACAACGTTGTCGGTAAAGTTTATTAATATTTTGTCCAACTTTGAACCCTCGTAGTTTGTTCATACGATCTCCGATTTAGTTGAATTTATTTTAACGTGAAGTGTATTACTAGATTTGTTCACAAAGCGTTTAGCTCCGGGAACCCGACCAAATTTTAATCCCGTTATCAAACAGAATTCTTCGGCTCCAAACGACAAGTAGTGGTTTCCCATCAAGAAACGAAACCGTCCCTTTCGGTCGTTCTCGTTTTGGGGCCGGATCTCATGCATCATCATATAGTTGCATAGTAATGGGTCCCCTTTCGCAACAGGAGCAACGCCATGATGCGAAAACACGGTGGTATCGAAGATGGCACGTTGCGGTGTAGTTAGGCGATCTACCGCCTCTCGTATCTTATTACCCGTGCCTTTAAAATTCATTTCACTTATCCTTTTATCAGCATGCTGTCAATTCAGTAAAAATAACGTTAGTATGAATCATATATGCATTGCATTTTAATTTTTAAGGTTTTCGGAAAAAAACGACCATTTAGCAGCTGGGGCATGAACTGCTAAATGCTGAAGAGGAAAACGCAGCTAAGGCCCTCATCTGCGTTTTCCTGAAGAGGATTTCGCAGATGAGGCCTTCATCTGCGTTTTCCTCTGAGCATTTCGCAGATAAGGCCATGAGTTGCGTTTTCCTCTCAATTTTTGGTAAAAACGTAAGAGCATTTCGCAGCTAAGGCCATGGGTTGCGTTTTCCTCTCTATGCTCTGCGTTTTCCTCTCTCAAATTCATAAACCCTACATTTTTATGCATTAAAGGCTTGTACGTTACACATAATATTTTGTACATTAACTAATCTAACCCTTAAAATGATAATTAATACATAAAGACAACATCAAATTTGAGACTTACCTGTTTCCATGAAGATAAATCTTGTGAAGCCATTTCAGAGTGTTTCTCGTCTACGGTATCGAAAAATTTGACGTATTTTGGATCCCCGATGATGCAGTAAACGACACCAACAACATCAATTTAACATTGTCTAACTATTTTCAAGAAGTTGAATTCGGAATGGTTTAAGGGCCGAATATTGCATTTTCCTATTTACTAAGCTTTATTTAAATCTTTTGAATTTGGTTTCCTTTTTGGGTATTTGCTGCCTTTTATGGTTAGACATATAATGGGTGTTAGGGTTTTTTTTTTAAAAGAAAGAGTATTAGTTTTTTCTTCATTGACGGCTAATAAAGAAGCCCATATTGGGTATTTGGTTATTTTATTGTTCTTGAGTATACTGTCTTTTGTTTGGCCATCGATCCGGCATTATTTGGTATCAGAGCTGCTAGGTACTAATGGCCGAACGTGTTCGTCGTGGAAGACTCCCGGGGGGCGGTAATCGTAGAAATGCCGAACAAGGCAACGATCCTGATCCACGCGACGTAGAGATTGAGCGCCTTAGACAAAGGGTTCAAGAACTTGAATTACTCCAGCATGAAGAGAGTACTGAATCGGATCACACATGGCAGCCCTACGAAGATGAAAATCCCTTTGGAAGGTATCGTCCAGAAGTTCACGGTGGTTATCGTGATGATCCATTACGAGGTATTGGAATGAAGGTTGAAATTCCAGAATTCTCAGGGAAGGTACATCCTGATGATTTTATTGATTGGTTAAGTAGCGTTAAACGTGTCTTTGATTTGAAAGACATACCTGAACATCTTAAGGTGAAACTAGTCGCTATTAGGCCGCGAAAACATGCTTCATTGTGGTGGGATCATGTAAAGAAACAACGGGCTTTAGCCGGGAAATCTAAAGTTGTGACATGGGAAAAGATGAAAAAATTGTTAAAGGCGAAGTTCCTTCCTGATAACCATAGGCAGGAAGCTTTTCTGGATTATCATAATTTTTCCCAACACACGTTAACAGTTGAAGAACTCATTAATGAGTTTGATAGGCTGCGGATGCGTTGTGATGCAGCTGAAGAGGAGGAGCAGGTCATTGCACGGTTTCTAGGTTGTCTCCGACCTGAAATTTCTGATGTGGTGAGTCTGCAACATTATATGACTTATACGGATGTTTGTCGGCTAGCACTAAAAGTTGAGAAACAACAAAATAAAAGTAAAGGGAAGACAACTATTAATCGTTTTACCCCTGTTGCGAAATCAACACCTTCAACAACGGCTAAAGGTAAATTTGAGGCAACAAGTAACACCACCGGTGGTAATGTTCGAGCACCAAGTTGTTTTAAGTGTCAAGGGTTGGGTCATTATGCGAGAGACTGTCTGAATCAGAAAATAGTTACCTTTGTCGATGAAGAAGCGGAACCGACTTATGACACCGAGGGGGAGGGGGCTGATCTGGATACTAATGAAGAAGTTGTCTATGCTGATCGAGGAGAAGCATTAGTCATTCAACGAGTTTTAAATGTTGCAAATTCTCAATCTATTAATGATAATTCTTGGCTTCGCCACAACATCTTTCGCACCAAGTGTACTTCTAAAGGTAAAGTGTGTAATATGATTATCGATGGGGGTAGTTGTGAGAACGTAGTTTCACTTGAAATGGTTAATAAGTTAGGATTGAAAACTGAAGAGCATCCCGAACCATATCAGCTAACTTGGTTGAAAAAAGGAAATGTTGTCAAAGTTAGTAAGCGGTGCTTGGTACATTTTTCGATTGGTAAAAAATATTCTGATGAGGTTTGGTGTGAGGTCATCCCGATGGACGCATGCCACATCCTTTTGGGCAGGCCATGGCAATTCGACCGGAAGACAAAACACGATGGATTTCGCAACACATACAACTTCCAGAAAGATGGCGTGAACATCACCTTAGTTCCACTCGATACAAGAAAATCCCAAGAAGACGATTCTTCCCTTTATCTTAGACGGTCTGAATTTGAAGAAGCGTCCAAAATCAGCCCAGTTGTGTTCGTTTTAATAGTCGAGGAAGCAAATGAGTTAGCACCTCAGGTACCCGTTCACGTTCAACCCTTACTGAACGAATTTTCTGATGTTATACCGGATGATATTCCACCTGGCTTACCCATGATGCGAGATATTCAGCATTGCATCGACTTTATTCCAGGTTCAGCAATCCCTAATAAGCCCGTATATCGAATGAATCCTAAGGAGTATGAGGAATTACATAGGCAAGTGACGGAATTACTAGAGAAAGGACTAATCAGAGAAAGTATGAGCCCGTGTGCAGTACCTGCCTTACTAGTTCCTAAGCATGGTGGAACTTTTCGTATGTGCATTGATAGTCGAGCTGTAAACAAGATCACTATTAAGTATCGATTTCCTATTCCACGTTTTGATGACCTACTTGATCAATTATATGGTGCAATTTTTTTCTCAAAAATTGACCTGCGAAGTGGGTATCATCAGATTCGGATGAGACCCGGAGACGAGTGGAAAACAGCATTTAAGACGCGAGATGGACTATACGAGTGGATGGTCATGCCTTTCGGTCTCTCTAACGCGCCGAGTACATTCATGAGACTCATGAACCAGGTTTTTAAACCTTTCATTGGTCATTTTGTTGTTGTGTACTTTGATGATATTCTGGTCTTTAGCAAAACTATGGAGCAACACTTATCTCACCTTCGCCAAGTGTTTTCCGTCTTACGTGAACAAAAGTTATATGATAACGGTAAGAAGTGTCAATTTCTTGTTCATGAAGTGACCTTCTTAGGGTATATTGTTTCTGGTAATGGGATCAAGATGGATAATTCTAAGATCGAGGGCATTATTAACTGGCCAACTCCCACTACAATTCACGAGATCCGAAGTTTTCATGGGCTAGCTTCCTTTTATCGTCGTTTCATCAGGAATTTTAGCACTATCATAGCTCCTGTCACCGAATGTATGAAGGGAGGGCGTTTTTTGTGGACGGACGAAGCAAGCAAAGCCTTTGAACTTCTGAAACTTAAGGTAACACAAGCTCCTGTTTTAGCTCTACCTAATTTCAATGAAGTTTTTCAGGTTGAATGTGATGCCTCGGGTGTTGGTATTGGTGGCGTTTTGAGCCAGAATTCACGACCCATAGCTTTTTTTAGCGAGAAACTTAATGATGCTCGTCGCAAATACTCAACATATGATAGAGAATTTTATGCGATCGTACGAAGTTTGGATACTTGGCGACATTATTTATTACCTTCTGAGTTTGTTTTGTTTTCGGATCATGAGGCTTTAAAATACATTCATGGACAACACAAACTTAATCCTCGCCATGCCAAGTGGGTTGAGTTACTCCAAGCTTTTTCTTTTGTGATCAAACACAAAGCGGGAGTACAAAATAAAGTTGCTGGCGCGCTTAGTTGCCGACATTCGCTCATTACTACTATGCAGGTGCGCGTGCAGGGGTTTGATACATTCCGTGACCTGTATAGAGATGATCCTGATTTTAAGGATGTGTGGAGTAAATGTACCAGGGAACCGTTTCAACAGTATTCAATGAATAACGGTTATTTATTTAGAGGTGCTCGATTGTGTATTCCTCTTAGCTCCCTACGTGATGCCATTATATTAGAAAGCCATGCAGGTGGTCTGGCAGGGCACTTTGGTCGTGATAAGACCTTAGCTCTCATTCGCGATCAATTTTATTGGCCACGCATGGAGAGAGATGTTAACCGTATTGTGGAGAGGTGTCGGATATGTCATCTCGCTAAGACTCATGGCAGTAATGCGGGTTTATATACTCCATTATCAGTTCCTAACGCCCCTTGGGAAGATGTTAGTCTTGATTTCGTGTTGGGATTGCCTCGTACCCAACACCATAAAGATTCTGTGATGGTTGTAGTTGACCGGTTTTCTAAGATGGCTCATTTTGTCCCTTGTTCGAAGACGTTTGATGCGAGTCAAGTTGCTAAGTTATATTTTTCAGAGATTGTTAAACTCCATGGCATTCCTAAAACACTCACTTCTGATCGTGATGTGAAGTTTGTTAGTCACTTTTGGCGTACTTTATGGACACGGATGGGATCAAAGTTGCAATTCAGTAGCTCCCATCATCCGCAGACTGATGGGCAGACCGAGGTAACTAATCGAAGTTTGGGTAATCTTCTACGAAGCTTATGCGGTGACAGCCCAAAACAGTGGGATCTTACACTTCCACAAGCTGAGTTTGCATTCAACAGGTCGGTTAACTGTACGACGGGCAAGAGTCCTTTTGAGGTTGTGTATGGTCGCAACCCTATCACACCCCTTGAGTTGGCACCTATTCCCGTAACTGAACCAATTAACAGGGATGCTGAACAACAGGCCACAAATATCATACAATCACATCAGCAAGTTCGTGAACAAATTCTTCGTCACAACAAACAGTATGCTGCTCGAGCTAATAAACATCGCAAGCGTGTTATATATAAAGAAGGCGATTTGGTGTGGATTCATTTGCGTAAAGAGAGGTTTCCACCTGGTCGTTTTGGGAAGTTAAAGCCTCGTGTTGATGGTCCTTTTCGCGTGCTTAAGAAGGTTAATGACAACGCTTACAAACTCGAACTTCCTGGCCACTATAATGTTTCTGCCACTTTTAACGTAGCTGACTTGTCACCTTATAAAGGCGAGGGTGAAGACTATCTAGACTCGTGGTCGAGTCTTTCCGAAGAAGGGGAGGATGATGCAGTAAACGACACCAACAACATCAATTTAACATTGTCGGACTATTTTCAAGAAGTTGAATTCGGAATGGTTTAAGGGCCGAATATTGCATTTTCCTATTTACTAAGCTTTATTTAAATCTTTTGAATTTGGTTTCCTTTTTGGGTATTTGCTGCCTTTTATGGTTAGACATATAATGGGTGTTAGGGTTTTTTTAAAAGACAGAGTATTAGTTTTTTCTTCATTGACGGCTAATAAAGAAGCCCATATTGGGTATTTGGTTATTTTATTGTTCTTGAGTATACTGTCTTTTGTTTGGCCATCGATCCGGCATTACCCGATTTATATATCTGGGCTGATGGGCCGGTAGCCAACGAAAACGCAGCCCATCTAGAGGAAAACGCAGCCCATGGGAGCCCATATAGAGGAAATCGCAGCCCAAGGGAGGAAAACGCAGCCCATGGGTGCCAGCTGCGTTTTCCTTGGCTATTTTGAGGAATGCCCCTTAATTTGTGCTGTTTTGAGAAAAACCCTTATGGGGTTAGGCTATTTTAGTCATTTTCTCTTTATTTTATAGGGTTCAGATGGGTTAGGTGTATTGGGTTCGGATGGGTTAGGTGTTTGGGTTAAGTGGGTTTAATGTTTGGTTAAATGGGTTCGGATGGATTTGGGCCAGATTTGTATGTATGTGTTGGGCTGGGATCCGAAGGGTAGTGAAAGCGGGATCCGATTTTCTTTTTCATGGATGGGTGAACATTTTGACCAAGAAGTCAAAACCGACTTCGTCTTCTTCATCGCTCCATTCGCTTCACATCACGATGTCTCCGATTTTGTCCAAATCCAATGATGGTAACAGCCCCATCGGAATTAACATCAGCCATCGACATCTGCGATTCAGATTGAGTTCTCCGATTTCGTCCAAATCCGACGAATTTGACCCTCGATTCTATACATCCGACTGCACAAGCTCCATCGGTGTCAAATCCCAGTTCATCTTCTTTCACTTCACCTATTTCTATCATGAGTTTCGAAGGCCTGCGAATCCTTTTTCATCTCCGATTTTAGCACCAACATCTCATCTCCGATGGCTTCTGATTTCATACCATCGACGAAGGTTGTCGACCCGAACGCAACCAATCACTTCCCGTCCGATTCTATTCAAATCTTCATCAGATCCGAAGGCAGTTTACCATCATCTCAATTTCTCAGTTCGATTCCATACATCCGAATTCTGTTCCGATGCACACATCCGAATCACAAACATCATTCCCAATTTTTCTTTCCAAAACCGGATCCAAAGACGTTTTCTTCAAAATTTTATCGTCAAGGTCAAGAACACTTCAAAGATTCATCTGCACAATTGATCCTCAATCCAAAACAGGTGGGTCCCAATCTTCAATTTCAACTACTTGGTAAAACCAGGCATTTGACATCGGCATCTACAACTACATCGACTCATAAACTCGTTTTCCATGAAAAGAAGCACAACCACAGATCATAGAGAATTCCGTCAAAAATTTTACCATCACATTTAAGAACACCCACGATACAAACAGGGCGTTTCAAGCTATTTTGGGTCCCGGAGAAAAATAGAAATATGGGGCCCCTAAAATTTTAATAAAAGAAGGCGGCACCTCCGAAATTTTTTATTAATTGAAAAGGTTATTACAATTGAAGGCTGGAGACTCTCCACCTATGGAAAGAAAAAAGGCTATGAGACATACCTCATGAGTCAAACAATCTAACAACTACATATTATAATAAAATAAAATAAAATAACAAACTAAAACTAAAGTTTACATTTTCGAGCTTTCTTAGATGCAAAATTATCAATAATAGTACCACTATCAATGTCGTCTAACATATTTTTCTCAATGCATAACACAATAAACCCATTTAATCATTCTTGTGACATTGATGATCTCAAATAGATTTTTAATTATTTTAATTTTGAAAAGCTTCTTTCGGCCGATGCTATGGTAACAGGTATAGTTAATAAAATTCGATATGCAATGGAAGCATTAGGATAAAAACCTTTTTTTTAATAAACTCTAAAATTTCAAATGCGGACATAACCATATTTGGCAAAGTCATTTGCAACACTTTGAGTTCCGCAACAAATCATTTAAGTCTACATCACACATGTTTTTATGAGAAAACTTGCTTGCGAAATTAGTACAACTTTTTTAAGTTCAATATCATCTAATGACTTTAATTTTTTTGAATTATATAAAAAACCAAAAATATTTTCGAATGTTGTTATTTGCTAAAATCTAGCTTCTAGTGAAGTAATTTCCATATCAACAACAACCAAAAAATACTTAACTCTAAATGATTCTTCGGGTGATTCAAATTCATGTTTATCTTTATTATTAATTTCATCAAATTGTTTTTTTTTTCTAGTAACACGCCGTTTTTTTTTTTTTTTTGGAAACATAGGTTCAACATCCATATCAAATGCAATAGCTTTGACATTATCTATACTAGTGGCAAAACCATCATTTCTATAATTTTTAAAAAATGTCATGATATCTTTTAATAGATTAATGGTGGCATCAAGACAAATAGTTTTAGTTTGCAACTTTTTACTAACCATATTAATTGAAAATAAAATATCATATCAAATCACCATACCAAGTAAAAATTCATAACTTTCGATAGCACTAACTAAACTTTCGGCTTCACTTTTTGATAATGCATCATCACATGATTCACCTTATGCTATCAATGCATCCCTTGTTTGAGGAGCTTGATATCTAATAGCTTTTACACTTTTAATGCGACTCTCCCAATGTGTATTACATATTGATTTTAGGGTTAAATTAGAAACATTATCAAGTAATATTTTCCATCTTTTAGTAGAGCTGGAAAATAACACATATATACGTTGCACAATTCCAAAAATGAAATAGCCTTAGCACAAGAATGTGTCGAATACTAATCATCGCTATGGCCTATGGATTGTTGGATTGAGCGTGCCTCGGTGAAATGTTTGAGACACCAATGAAAAGCGAATATAATGCTTAGAACATCGATCAGTTTATGTAAATTTTGGGCCTTTCCTGATTTCCTCAATTTTTTTGGGCCTTTTCTTATATCAAAATTTTTTTTGGGCATTTTCTTACATCAAAATTTTTTTTTGGGCCTTAAAACTTCTACACTAATATAAGAGGTCTATAAAGGGGCCCTACAAATTTGGGGGCCCTAGGAGTTTGGGGGCCCGGGGAGGTCGACCACCTTGTCCATGCTCACACTACGGCCCTGGATACAAAAGATTACCAATTCAAAATCAGTTTTCAATCTTGTTAGTTTTTTTTTTATTTTATTATTTTTTTTAGAACGGCGACACAATCTTGTTAGTTACATTTTCATTTCCAATCAGGTGGGTTTTCTTGTTTTTCCGATTCAGATTGACGTAGCAACTACTGTCTGCTTGATTTGTTATTGTGTTTTCATTTTGGATAATGTGATGTTCATCGCTCATAGAGATATGAATGTGTGTTTATAACCGATTGTGAGATTGTATCATCCATTCAGAAATCTAATCGAACGAGAAGAATATTTGTATATTTGCATTTTGATAATATCAATTTGGGAAACAGAAAATCGAGTAACAAAAGCTAGAATAAAAGTTCATGAGGAACAATGAGGAAGTGTTTTTCTTAATCGAGGCGATGAGCATCAGATCTAAGAAGAAAATAAATCGGATAAGAGACTAGATAGAAATTATGAACAGTACAATGTCCAGATGAACAATTTGGGGCAAATTAAATGAAATTTGGGCACTAATGAACTATGAACAAAATGGGTTTTATTTTAGATATAAATCTATATCTGGAAATTTAAGGCTAAAAAGAGTGGGATAATGAACAGTAGAAAATTTTGACCAAATATGTACGAACAAATGAATGAGAATGAACAAATATTTTGATGAACAGTAAGATCAAAATGATTGAACGGTAACACTAAAACAAATGAATCCAAAAATTTATGAGAGACTCACCAACTATCCTTGAAACTTGAAACAATATTCAAAAAGTTGTCAAATCGACATCGTTCCCTTGAAATAACCGCTAGATCTTTAAGGTATAACTCTGATACCATTTGTTGAGTCGGACTTGACATTTGCGAAATAATAATAACATGAAGATTGAAACAAATATCCAAGATACTGAATGATTAATATTCAAATATATGAGATGTACAAAAGATCTTGCTCCAATCCCTATGATGAGCATAAGCAAATACAATATCACATTGTGAGCTTTAGCTAAAAAGAAAATAAACATGACTATTTATAAGTAGATTACAAAATTAGGGCAAGACCCAATAAACATAATGTAAGGTGGGCCTTCCAAGCTTGTCATACATCACTCTATGATGAGCTTTGTACCCCAACAGTCTCTTAGCATTATTCAAGTTTATCTCATCATCAAACTTAATCATGAATATGCCACCAACAATTACATATAAGGTCTAGGTGATATGACATAATGAAATCATGAAGGAATAAAATGAACATCGTAATGGAATGAGTAAGGTAATTAAATGAATCATTACATTCCATTTGCATATTTAATTGGCTCGTAGGAATGAAATAAATTATTTAAACATATTATTTGTTATTAATATATAAAAAAATAAAGTAAATTTGATAAATAAAGAAAAAAGTATTTTATAAAATATTTTTTTTTGTTAGATAAAGATATATCATCAAATAAATTACATATAAACTTATTTCATTTCATTCAAAATACATATTATATGTTTTTCAATTAGTTTAAAATTTTACCAAATAAATAGAACTAGATACCATAAAATCTTAAAATATAATTATGATAAAAAATTATTTATTTTTTTAAAATAGAAAAATTATTTAAATGAAGTTTTGAAAATTTTAAAAATATTAATATTATTGAAGATTATAAGAATAAAAGTAATTTAATTTTATTATATATCATTCCAATCCATGTGGGAATAAAAAAAACACCCTCCCCCATGTAATGACATTCGGCCTAATAAAATGAATCTATTCCATATTTACATTCCTTCAAGCAACCAACTATGGTTTTTCTTTCATTAAGTCACAATGCTTAATCTCATAATCTCTTCAATTACTGAAAAGAAACACTACCATATTGTATGCCTACAATTATTCACCTAAGATAGCAAATGCACATTCGATAAATATTTGTCATTCATACCTTTAAAATATATGTAATTCCTTGTTATTGTTGCGTACATTCCCTATTTTTATTTAACTTTATTTATTTAATACTTTAAAAAGTCCATATTACATCATCAACTTTAATAATTCATCATTTGTCCCTTTAATACATTCTTATTTCATCTTTTGTTACTCATGGTATTGAAACATTTTAATTAACTTTTATCGTCATTAGCATTTAAACATCCGTCTCCAAATTGCGGACTTATAGTTACAGAGATAACATTGGAGCATGTAAATATGCAACATACCATGAGTTAATGCTGAGTTCTCATACCTTGTCGATGTGGGATTAAGGATGACCTCCCTTTAGAAAGCGGAAGCGATTTTTGATCCCACATCTACGGAGTAGGAGAATTATGCATTTGCCTTATAAGGATGCATATATCTACTTGTCACAACTCGTTTTAAGTTCGTGAGGACAATTGATCCCATAAGAACTTTACAATTAAGGAGGTCTGTACGAGAGCATTTTCAAGGTGGGTGACCGCCCTACAAAGTGTTCGAGCCAGAATGCCCAAAGCAGGCAATATTATGGTACGCTCCTTTGAGGGATGTTAGAAATGGTATAAGAGCTTGGTGCACGAGCTCGGTGCGTTTGATGGGGATGTCGAACCCTATAGTGTGGGAAGAATTGGGAAGAGATTATTGATCTCACATCGACCGGGTAGAAGAGCTAAGCATTGCCTTATAAGACGTGTAAATACCTAAATATCATAATGCGTTTTAAAGTCGCGAGTACAATATATCCCATAAGAACTTTGTAATTAAAGAGGTGCAAACAATAGTATTTTCAGGATTTATGACTCATTTGGGAAGTTTGTGTGTCGAAATACCCAAAACGAATAGGCATCCGCCTTTGGGTTTTGTTACAATATGATCTGGCTCAATACAAAATGTACAACAATATAAAAGCATATGGACTTAGATTAACTATATTTTTATGATATGATATCTGAAACGAATGAGATCAGTGTTTTAGATTAAGTTTGTGAGAATTTTCAAGATCCATTTTTTGAAAAAACAATATATAAAAAAAGAAAATTTAGATTTTATACTAAAAATTATTGTGGGTCTCATCAAATTCGCAGACAATGCGTTAATGCCTATAAAATTGCTAATTGGCATGAGAAATGGTCAAAACGATGATGTTTTGGCTGTTTGGCATACCAAACCACAATTTCACAAGTATGCTTGCAAAATTGATGAATAGTTTTGGAAATGACTTAAAATTTTTGCTTAAAATATTGAAAAAAACTTACATAAGTTAGCTAAATTAATTTTTTCTCTAGGAAAAAAAATCATTCTCCATTTTTATTCATTAACCCTAAATAGAGATGCACACCCAAAACCGGTTTAACACATAGAAACTGATCCAAATCCAAATCCAAATCCAAATCCGAAACCGGTTCGTTGACCAAACCAATCCATCCAATCTGATCCGCCGGTTTGTAACCGGTTCAAGCTTCAAAATCAAAACCGGATCCAACCCTAGATCATAAACTCAATCCGAAACCGCTACGTGAACCCCTATTTTACCCTGAAACCGCATACTAAGCTAGTTTGATAATGTTACAAAGAAACCCGTCAAGACCGGTTTGAACCGGATCGGTTTAGCATTGGACCGGATTTACGCTTACATCACCAAAACCGGATCAGATCAGATCGGATCGACCAAAATTGCATATCTACCCTTAAATTTACATAATCAAACTTCTCTATGCATTGAAAAATAAATTTAATAAAAATATAAAAAACCGGAAATAATACAGGAAGAAAGGGGATTGCCATCTCGTACCTGTTCACGCTTGTCGTGATTCTACTAATAGCCGTCCTTTAATGGCCGTGAGGCCTCCTCTGCAATTCACCGCATCCTCAATCAACGCCATCAAATTTCCTTTCTACGCCTCCGCAGCCGCCATTTCCCCATTCCCTATCGTACTCCTCCGTTGTTTTCGCTTCCGCCGGTATTCGCGTCGCCGGTGTTCGACCGCAGCACCCCCATTTTCAGAAACATAAGAAATCGAGATATTCTCATCAAGAAACCCTAGTCCAGCCGCCTATTTCATCACTATCTCCGTCGCATAGCCTCCAGCCTACGTCACATCTGCAAGAAAAACTGGCGCAGAAAATCGGTAAAGCTTCCCGCCATCCCGGCGCCCCGTCCAGGGCGAGGGTTTATACCGACGTTAATATTGTTCGGCCGAAGGAGTATTGGGATTACGAGTCTCTTACTGTTCAATGGGGGTTAGATCTCTGTTACGCCATCAATCAGTTACTTTTCATCTTCATTTTGTTATGTTTAATCCATCTTTTTTACATCTTACAGCGAACAAGACGATTATGAGGTGGTCCGGAAGGTTGGAAGGGGAAAATACAGCGAGGTTTTCGAGGGATTACATTCTATAAATGACGAAAAATGCATCATCAAGATACTTAAACCCGTCAAAAAGAAGAAGGTTAGCCCATTTTCTTGCCTGTATTCCCTAATTCATTATCTATCGATGATATATTCATGTCTAATTCGTTGATAAACATACATGAACGACACAAAACATATTAAACTATGATCCGTTTTCCCCAATATCCCACCCAATGCTTGATTTCATTATCTACCATCACTATTTACCTAAAATCCCTCTTAACACCATCACCATTAATCATATTTGAAGATATCAAGGTGATTTTGTCAATGATTTGGTTGAAAAGCTTGAACAATGTATTAGTTAGATAGATAGGACATTACAGCTCATTGACAAAAATAAGGGGTTAGGTTTAAATTCATTGACTTTCCAAGAAAATGAGTACAATATCATATTGACATGTTAAGATTTCAAGATTTTGGACACCCTATGTTTCAAATGACTTGGTTATGTCTAATCTTTAGCTAATTTAATTCTATTATCAAGATACATTTTATTTCATGATTTCATCTACCTATTTAGAATCTTTTATAACAATTCAAAATCTTGTTGAATGCAGATCAAGAGGGAGATCAAAATCCTACAAAACCTATGTGGTGGACCAAACATCATAAAGTTACTAGACATTGTTAGAGACCAACAATCAAAGACACCAAGTCTAATATTTGAATATGTAAATAACACCGATTTCAAAGTGCTCTATCCAACACTTTCTGATTATGACATTCGTTATTACATCTACGAGCTTCTAAAGGCAAACATCTCATATTCTCTCACATCATATAACATTAATAATGTCTTTTCTTTTTTGTCATAAATATTAAATCTTTTTTTTAGGCATTAGAATATTGTCACTCTCAAGGAATAATGCACCGTGATGTGAAGCCTCATAATGTAATGATTGATCATGAACAACGTAAGCTTAGGCTTATAGATTGGGGGCTTGCTGAGTTTTATCATCCAGGGACAGAGTATAATGTTCGTGTGGCTTCAAGGTTTGAAATTTTTTCTTCTTTCAGGGGTAAAATGGTCATTATGGTTTTTGGTTGTGGTTTTAATGTGTTTATGATTGCAGATATTTTAAAGGTCCAGAACTGCTTGTTGATTTGCAAGATTATGATTACTCTTTAGATTTGTGGAGTCTTGGCTGCATGTTTGCTGGCATGGTAAATTGTTTTAGTATAAATGTATAATGTTATAGTAAAGGAGACATCGGAGCATCGTTAAAGCTAAATTTTTTATTTAAGAAATGGAGTAAGTTACAGTTTTGGTCCCCCAAGTATAGTTGATTTTTGCAATTTTTGTCCAAAAAAGGTTTTTTCTTGCAATTTTGGTCCTTATTTGAGGCTCATGTAATGTTTTTGGTCAATGTTTCAAGTAAAATGACTATTTTGGCCCCTGACTTTGGAATTTTGGTCACAAGAAATCAATAATATAGTTATTTTAACTTGAAACGGAGACCAAAAATGTTAAAATACCTCAAATAAGTACCAAAGTTGCAAGAGAAAACTTTTTGGGTCAAAAAACGTTACAATGATCTCAAGTAAGGGACCAAAGTTGCAAGACAACCTTTTGGGACCAAAAATGTTAACAAATTCTCAAATTACGAAAACCTCATTAAGTGCCAATATTGCAAGAGAAGTTTTTGGGACAAAAAACGTTGCAAAAACCTCAAACAAGGGCCAAAGTTGCAAGATAAAACTTTTTGGGAGAAAAAATGTTACAAGGATCTAAATAAGGGACCAAAATTGCAAGATAAAACTTTTTGGGAGAAAAAAAAGTTACAAGGATCTAAAATAAGACCAAAATTGCAAAAGATAACTTTTGGGAGCAAAAACGTTACAAAAACCACAATAAGGACCAAAATTGCAAGTGAACTTTTTTGGGACAAAAACATTACAAGGATCTAAAATAAGGGACAAAAATTGCAAAAGAAACTTTTTGAGGATCAAAAACATTACAAAAACCATGATAAGGACCAAAATTTCAATAGAAAACTTTTTAGTACTAAAAGCTTAACAAAAACCTCAAATAAGGTCCAAAATTGCGTGAGAAAACTCTTTGGGACCAAAAACTTTACATAAATCTCAAATAACGACCAAAATTGCAAAAGAAAACTTTTTGGGACCAAAATTGAAAAAATCAGCTAACCCAGGGACCAAAAAAGTAACTCACTCTAAAAAAATATTATTATTCACAGATATTCCGCAAGGAACCATTCTTTTACGGGCATGACAATCATGATCAGCTAGTCAAAATTGCCAAGGTACACTCACCATTATTTCTCATTTTCTCTACATTTTTTATAAAATCAAGTTTTAAAGAATTTTACACTTTTTGATTTGTAGGTGTTAGGTACTGATGAATTATATACTTATTTACAAAAGTACCGTTTAGAACTTGACCCAAATCTTAGAGAACTTGTTGGGAGGTAGGTAACATATTCACTTCTTATTGAGTTTTTATATTTTATATTTTTATATTTTTATATCTCAATTATAACAATGTACTTTCTGGTGACAGGCATAACAGGAAACCATGGACAAAGTTTGTTAATTCTGATAATCAACATTTAGCTGTGGCCGAGGTAAATTTTTATTTTTTCAAATATTACTTATCTAATTTATATTTTATATTACAACTTTCTAAAAATGGAAAGTGATTATTTTTGTTGTGTAGGCAATTGATTTCCTTGACAAATTGCTTCGGTACGATCATCAGGAAAGACCAACTGCTAAAGAAGCGATGGTAACTTTTAAAAATTTGGATAATTTAAATTGTTGAAAGTAGGTTGCTATTTTGGATAGATGTTTTAAAGTAGAATGTTGTTATATATGCAGGCGCATCCTTACTTTTATCCGGTAAGAAACGCGGAGAGCAGCCGAACTCGGGCCTGATTGTTATTTACATCATTGTCTGCAGTGAAAATTTAAAATACGAAAAATCTTATATGGAATTTGTATACTTTCTTAATTTCGGGAATTTAAATCGTATTGTTTAAAACGCAAAATTGATATTGACATTTTTAGCATTTCGATACATTTGTGGTGTTGGTTCTGTAAGCATTTTTAAATGATTAAAACAATTTTGTAACATGCTTTGATTCATTGACTCAATTTTTGTTTTTGTTTTTGTTTTTGTTTTAATATTTGGGTTCATCATTAGGTTCTTGATCGGTTATGCTCCTACTGCAACATACTAGTAATAGTCTAGTACAATATGTATTTACTAATAGGACAAACTTTTATGAGTGTGTAAAAAATGATATGGACTATGTAATTTTCTTGGAAAATACACACAATTGTAGATGTAAAACAACTATATATTGACCAATTTGGTAAGGCTTTAGAGTAATGGTTTATGAAGGAAATGAAGATATGTTATCAAACAATTTGTTAGTTAATCTTGAATTGAAAGATGAAATAAGATGTATGAACAAGACAATTAATGATGAGTTCTTGAGTAAGTTGTGTCTTGATGAAAAACTCGACGAAGTTAGAGAGGAACCAAACTGTGATTCTGACGAGGGAAGTATAGATGTTGAACGTGAGATTGATAACCCAAAACAACTCAACCACATGTTATGTATTCATACAGTTGAATGGATACCAATTTTGTTACACAAAAATGATAGTAGAAGACTATAGGTGAAGTGCGGAGAGAGGCGCAGAAGCTCTCCCTTTGACTCAGGGGCCTTCCACCACTTCGACTGATGCGGACACAGTTCTCTCGTCGTGAAAAAAGTAATTAAAGGTAAGCCCCGGGTCAACCCGCGCTCGTTGTTGCCTGTATAGCTTTTTAGAGTAGCGATCTAGGAGGGAACGAGGCGAAGCGTTTAACAGGACCCGTTGCCAGCTTTCAAAGTCAAAGCTAGAATTCACTTAGCTAATACGAGTACCATGTGGATTGAAAGAGGGCAGACATGGCAGGCAGGGAAACCAAACCACATGGTGGAACAAAGGGAATTCTGGGTGAACAATGGTAGTTCTCATGCAACTTTGGTCAGGGCAATAATATGGAGGCTGAGGCTAAAGCCTTACTCCAGGGCTTCTCTTAAAGGATTCTTCTAACTGCTGTGCTAATAGACCCAACCTGAGCTACTAAAATCTTGGAAATCTACTAGCCTTGCCTTACTTCTTTCGGGGTTCTTGACTATATATAGGTAGGGGCTTTAGTAGCAATTTCCCTGTTCTAGTGCAAGACGCAAGGAGAAAACGTGCAATGCCTCGTAGGGAGATTTAGCTTATTGGTCTAGTGCTTCCGGGTGCTTGTCTTAATGAGGTGCAGGGCTTTGCATCTGACATTCGTTGGGCTTCCCTCTTCCGGGTGCTTGTCTTAATGAGGTGCAGGGCTTTGCATCTGACATTCATTGGGCTTCCCTCTTCGGGCTGGATGCTCCAATCGAAAAGAAATCAGTGGGGCCATGCCGGTACGACTGAATATGCATTAGAAAGGTCAATCCCTCCCCTACGAAAAAAAAGCGGGCCGAACTTCTAACAGCCCGCCCGCTTCCATAGAAAAATATCGTGGCAACGTAGACCTAAGTGAAGTGGTCGAATTTCTGCATTAGAAGTCAACAAGATTCTTTACTTCATTTGTTTTGTCAAGGTGAAACTGCCTCTCAGGTTTGGTCTTATTTGAAAGGTGATCTTAATGCTAGTTTTGTTCAAGATAGTATGTCTGCTTTCACTAAGACGTGGTTGCAAGGCAGTTCTATCAAATCTAAAATGAGATTTTAGGGTAGTTTTATCTTCTCTGGATGCGTACTCGCGTGATCAATCGATGGACGAGGGAATTACGATTGATAATAGATGAAGTGTTGTTAGGGGAACGTACTTTCAGACTATGGGTTTCGTGGATGATGATCACTCATTCCGTATTAAATCATTGAATTTTGATCACAAGTGTGCTAGGAACTTCAAGTTAGGTTTAATTATAACCTTTGGTCCTTTGTATGTATTGGTAGTCACTACACAAAGAAACTTTAGGCCGAATATGAGTATTAGACAATTAAGATTGGAGGTTATTAGAAAGTTTGGAATTGAGTTTAGCCTTGGGCAATGATCACTCATTCCAAATTAAATCTTTGAAGCTTGACCACAAACTTCCATGTCGACAAGCACCATCTGTGTTCAACTAGTGACCCGGAGTCAAAACCATCATTCCTTTAATGAATAAGTCATTTTAAAGTCTGAGGAGGTAGAATGCACAAAAACGTATTCTATGACCAAATGAGATCAAAGTCATAGCTTGTTGGCCAACGATGAAATTAACCCTATAAATTATTAACCTTAACTAGGATCTTTTTTTTTTTTTTTTTTTTTTTTTTTTTTTTTTTGCTTTGGAATATCATGATCTTAAGATCGGACACAATAAACTAGTACTTTGGCGTATGAATTATACTTTATTTGAAGATTAAATATAAAGTCAAACCGACAAAAAAATAAAAAATAAATTTGAACTTGAATTTTAAGTTCTAGAGGATCATAAGTCTATGTTTCCAACACTAAAGAATAAAAACATGCAACACAAGAAAAACTCATCTCATAGTTTACATCCATATGTGAACATGCAAAAAAAAAAAAAAAGGTATAACATGTGTGATAAGTTTAGAACCAAAATAAATCTAGATATATTATCTAACAGTACAAATGATACATCAGTATTAAATTTTCTATTCTAAAGTAAAATTAGTTAAATGTTTCATTAAAATAAAACAAAGAGCCTCAATCAAAATGATAAAATCTAGATGTCAACTATATCTCAAAAGTGGTCCTTACTTATTTTATAATTTACAATACATGTCTTAATCATTTTTATTTTACATTTATTATCCAAAACTAAAAGCAATATATTATGAATAAAAAAAATATTCAAATTTTAGAGAAATTACTTGACAAGTTGAGATGAGAACACATAGATGAAAGTCAAGAACACCAAATACGAATTCTGAGATCACAAAATATGAAAAAGCGAGGACCAAAAATTAGCAAAAGACACAAGATTAGAGAGCATTTTTTAAAGTTGTTTAAACCAAAACAACTTCCCCCTGTCTATACACAACAGATGGTAAAAAATGTCAAAAGGAAAAGACCAAAATGCCCTCAAACAACTATATAACTATCACTTTGCAACAACTGGTAAAGATTCCCTTAGTTTTGTTTAAAGAGTACTAAAAGACACTTGTTCATTGCTACATTAAATTCTCCAAACATACTACTACAAAACCCTAATTTTCCTAATAAGAACCTCACAGAAAAGGCAACATTCCCTTTTTACCCTTACATAATCTAAACCCTAAAACCTTAACACAACAATTTACACAAAAACAAAACCTAAGACAAAGACTGCCTCCTGCTCCTCGACACGGGCGTTACCGACTTTGTTTCCTCGGCATTTGTCGACCGACTCTCGGACGTATCCGAACTTCCATTATCACTCTCCCTATCTTTTCCCGAAAACACCTTCATAAATATCCTTTTTGACATAAACACCCCCTTCACTTTACTACTCGCCTTTTCGCCACCTTTCTCAAGCTCCCCTTTCAAAGTCTTGAGCTCTTCGCTTGTGGGGACTGACCCCCATTCTTCTTCCGTATTTGTTGTGGCTGTTCTTGAACTGCCATGGGACCCACCGGTTGTGGTGGGTCCTGGTGGGATCTCGGTGATCCCACCAGTTGTGGTGGTGGAACGTAGCTGCTCGAAAAAGAGCACTTGTACCACCACTCGTAATGGAAGCCGCTCGTTTTGCACCGCGTGCCGGCAGGCCTCTGGTGATAACTTGCGGCAGTCCATTAGCCGGCAAATTCTTTTCTTTTCGCTCTTTCCGATCCCCGGATGTTCCTGTTGAAATTAGAAAAATTGTAATTAGAAATTTAATATTGTAATAAAAAAGAAACCGAAATTAGGATGGTATATTACCTTAAGATACATATCAATCGCGCGATAAATTCCATCATGTGTCACTCGCGGTAAACTCGCCACCATATCCGCAAGATCCGCAAACTTTACCAATTCCAAACACGGATCTTTTGCAATTTCCGCAAGGTACCCATCAATAATCTTGGCCACATTAATTTTAGCATTTGAATCAACACATTTCACCTCCAAAAACTCGTCTTCACCGTTTTGATCCCGCATCATAAACACCGCAACAAGTTCTTGAACCAAATCAACATCAAGAATCGCCACGTCATCAACCGACACATTCTCCAACTCCCGCCCAATCCGTCTAATCAATTCTTTCTTTCGCGTCCCCCCACAATCCAAAATCACACACGCGTGCAATAAATGAACCAAAAACGCGCAAGAAACGGTTTCTTTTTCTTCCGGAAGGAGCCCGATTATCATTTCGATTAAAGAACGAGTTTTTAAATCATTCCCGTTATTTTTATAGTCTTTTTTCCCAAACCACGGGAGTCTTTTTTGTGTATAAGCTCTTAAAGATTCACCAAGAACATCCGAACTTGCGTACCCTTTTGTCTTTATTGTGATTATAACACGTTTATATAAATCACTTGAAAGATCACATAAATCTTCAACCCACCAATCTTTTGGAACTATGAGTTTTCTTGGCGATTCGTTTCCGGATCTTTTATAAGTGTAAGACCAGTTGACTTTTGCGGTATCTATCGAGACTTTTGAAGCTATGGAGTCTAAACAATGGCTGACAATCTTTAACTCCTCGGACCATGGAACAAGATTTTTTGTTGATTGGAAAACGATGATTGAATCTTTCCATGTTCTAAAAATGCTTGAATTCAAGAAAACATCGATCTTGTAAACTAGATTGCCTTTATCGATTGTTTCATACATTTCTAGATACTCGGCTGCACATCGAGCCAAGACTACATTGTACGCGTTGAGTGTACATGTCATACCGTAACAAAACTTGGCACAAATCTCCAAGGCCGCCGGTCCACCGGGGATATCATGGACTTCAAGTTCTTGATTGCTTTCATTATCTAAAACCGCAACCATTTTTTGCAAACGCGCGCTCTTTGATAACAAAGGAAACTACAAAAAATAAAAAGTAATGTTTCATTTTGACCATTTGAGGAAAGTTATGAAGCAGCAACCCCTGAGCTGGCCCACACACTGACGTAGGAGAATATGTGAGATGTGTAGGTGGGTGGTATAGGGGCAAATTAGGAAATTTGTTAACATAATATACAAAACTATTGTACCTTGTGGAGATAAAATTTGAAATCTCCAACGGTTATGATCATATCGGTTGCAAGATCGGATGCTACATATCTATAAATGAACAAAATAATAAACTTTAGTTCATCTTTTAGATCAAAATCCATTTGGGTATCGGTTTTTATTATCTTTTTTCACAAAATATAAGTTGAAATCATGAATGGTGAGATAAAATAAAAAAAGATCACATTTTTAATGAGAAAGAGAGATCAAGAACTAGACTTTTAAAGGTATAAAGAACATATCGAATACAAACATTTAATTTACATAAAAAAAAGAGAGATACTAACCGGATATTTTCGCCATTGGATTGAAACAAATCGGGCTTTGATCCAAGTTTCATGAACTTCATCTTGAACACACGAAACTTCAATCACCTCCAAGATTCAATTAAGTTTCAAACCAACTGGAACACACAAGTGAAAATGAGCACTTAATTTCTAGTTGAAAGGCAAAAAAGGGAGGGTGTTTCAAGATTTTCTTGAAATTAAACAAAAATGAGTAACCAAAGAGCTTTTTGCTACCTTGGATACTATCATAAACCCAAAAATGGTGGGGAGAATGGGGTAAACAAGGAGACACTGGTACAAATGACACGCACTTTCACAGACTCTTTTAAGTACAAAATTTCAATTTTTACACCACCAGAGGCACCTCCACTTGCCACCACTGACATCCACCACGCCCTGTTTTAATTCTTTATATATTTCTCTCTCTTCAGAAATTTCAATATTCAAACCCTAGAAAATCCACATTCCGAAATAAAATCTTTCTCTTACCAATGGGAATTTGGAGGACCTGCCACACACCCAACATGATCTTGGTATCAGTTAAAATACACTATCAAGTTAGTAGACAACAAACAAACATCAACTTGCTTTGGTACTTTAAATAAAAATACAATCTTTGCACTAAAATCAACGAATCTACTTGATGAATTGAATGTTACCATTAACGTTATTGTGCAATGAAACCAAATATAAAGAAAAGGATACTAACCTTAGTTATCTTCAACCCGATTGAGAAGTTGAATTTATGATGAAAAACAACAACGAAAATTTCTAGATTTAATGAACCGTATGACGAATCAATCAGGAAAACAGCGGGAATCAAATCAAACAGTTGAAGGGTCTCAGAGGCATATAAACAAACAGTTGGGGTGCAATCTTTTTAGGATTTGAAGAAAGGTAAAGATGCTAGGGACAAAACAAAACAAAGGAAGCCCCACGCTCCACCTAATTGTCTTGATCTTTTCGCAATAGTTGAGACCAATGTGAAGGCTAAAAATTAAGGGTTTGGAATTGATTATGTTTAGAAAAAGAAAAAGGGGGAAACTGGATCGCACAAAATTGGGGGAAAAAGATAGAAAAAGAAAGAACACAACAGAAACGAGGCGAGAAAAAGATGAGTTGTCGTTAATCTTGCCAGCCACTAAAGCAACAGTGTGTTATCGCAAAAAGCCAAGGTTTGATCAGAATGTTCGCACTTCCCACAGTAAAATTGCTTGGCGCTTAGTTGTAATTTATCCCTTTCGAATCAGCACCACCGCCCCACCACCGCACGACGGCCCCAACGACCCTCTCCGCCTTTTTCTTTTATCTCCGACCCCTGTGAGTTTTGCACCTTTTGATTCGACCCTTAATACCAATTATGAAACTTTATTTGGACAAATCAAATTGTGAGCTTTTCAGGACATCACTCTGTCGCAGGCATGTCCTTTTCAGTTGAAATTGCAAAAAGAGAATCTTGAAATGAAGATTACTTTTTTATATCAAGTGTTAATTATTTTTAATTATTTTGCATGATTTGGTTACCCGTTTTAATGCTTTTTTATTTTTACTAAGAGTAAATTACAATAATGATCCCTGTGATTTGAAGGAACTTTTAATAATGGATCAAGTTTTGGAAAATCACTATAAAGATCCTTAGGGTTTGGTTTAACTTTCAATAATGGTCCAAAGGCTAGTAAAAAAACAAATTTATCCTTTTTAATTTATTTTTCATTTTTCTTTTAATGTATTATTATTAAATAAATTAAAAAAACAAACACAACCCCATCCCCCCACCAGCACCCTCTCTCTCTCTCTCTCTCTCTCTCTCTCTCTCTCTCTCTCTCTCTCTCTCTCTCTTTTTCTTTTCTCGACTCATCTATTTCTTACCACCATTTCTTTCAAAAACCCGCAACTCAATAAAACACATACGTATACACACAAGTTGCTTCAACTTATTTCAAGAAGATGGTTGGGAGTCTTGAGTATTATAGTTGCTTTTCTCCCTTCCAACACCACTGTTGCCGCCCATTTCCCGGAAGGTTTCTTGAAATTGCTATCTTCCTGCAGTTGCTTTTCTTGAACCCTAGGTAAGCAACCTCCATTGGATGTCCCCAACAATCCAAATGCAAGCTTTCCCCACCCAACCTTGGCATCGAAGTCCATGTGCAAAATATCATTACAAGTACTCCCATATTCAAAATATCTTCATCCTGTTGCTTCTGCGACAAAACTTAATGATCGATTTGTGGTTAAGAAGCCGATTGGCACTGGGAATCACAAAAGTAAAATCAGATTAAAATATGATGAGTGAAGTTATTATTTATATCTTTCCTCTCACGAATCTCTACACCGCTGCTATTCACCCTTTATTCAAATAAAGCCAAATTACATTAAGCTCTCTCCTTTCTAAAAATGGAGACGATGAAAGTAATGAAGGAGCACGACAAGCTTCCTGAACCATTCTCTCTCCCTTTCCAACACATTTCTTGTTCATCAAGTGTAGATTTTTTCGGTGAAAGCTACACCAACACTTACGCCATAACACCACCGCTGCAACCACCCTTTTACAGTCACTCTTTACCACTACTTACGCCATCCAATACCTCATGTAAGCCATTTCCAATGGATGCGATGAGGGAGATGATTTTCCAATGGCGGCGTTGCAGCCGACGAAACGTGAAGATATCTAAGGACCCGCAGAGTGTGGCGGTGAGGCACCGGAGAGAAAAGATTAGCGAAAGGATTAGAATACTTCAGATATTAGTTCCTGCCTCCTGGTGGTACCAAGATGGACACGACGTCGATGTTGGAAGAGAGAGAGAGAGAGACGGGTGGGGGTGGAAGGGGGTGGGGTTAGGGTTTTTTTTCTTTTTTTAAATTCATTTAATAATAATACATTAAAAGAAAAATGAAAAATAGATTAAAAAGGGTAAATTTGTCTTTTTACCGGCCTTTGGACCATTATTGAAAGTTAAACCAAACCCTGAGAACCTTTATAGTAATTTTCCAAAACTTGGACCATTATTAAAAGTTCCTCCAAACCACAAGGACCATTATTGTAATTTACTCTTTTACTAATTTAAATGTCTATTCTAAGAGTAAATTACAATTTTGGTCCCTGTGGTTTGCTCGGATTTTCAGTTTTGGTCATCCTTTTGGATTTCCACGCTGATGGTCCCTCAACTACACTTTTGCTTACACTATTGGTCCCTTGGCCAGGTAAAATGACCAATATACCCTTTTTATTTTCTTTTTCATTTTTCTTTTATGTAGTATTTATTAAATAAATTAAAAAAAAAGAAAAAAACATATCCCCTCCACTTCCGGACATCTTCCCCGACCACCACCGATCGCTCCAAAAGAAAATCAGACAAGAAGCAAGGGAGAGCGATCGAGAGAAAGCAAATCAGAGGCGGCAGTCGACGACTGCTGCCTGCCGGACCTCAACCTCAATTTGGACTTGGTGGTTCGCGATTTTCAGGAACGAAAGAGAGAGAGGTCGTCAGAGAAAGAGGATGCTGATGACAGAGGGTAGCAGCTCGCTGCTGCTGGTTGCGATTGGTGCGAGAAAAACAGTCGTCGGCGACTGTGAGCGAGGAATGACACTGAACCGGCGGCGATTAGCGGCGGCGGCTACAGTGGAATGCGACAAGGGTTCTTGTGGTTCAGGATTTGATGTAAACCGAGTGAGAAGTAGATAGCAAGGGCGAGATCAGAGGAATCAGACAGATCTCGATTTGGAGATGGTGTGGAGACGAACCCGCAGGTGATGCTGCTCCTGCTCGGACTAGTGGTCACGCCGGAGAAGACAACCGGCAACTGCGGCGCCGGCAGCCACCAGTAGCAGCGATGGTAACCCCCATTCGGGCCTGACTTCTTCTTAAATGGAAAAACCTGTAGTTTTGCGGGGAGGAAACCACCTCCGGTTGCTGAGTGGCCGAACACCATCATCTCCGGCGCAGCAAAAACTCTAGCAAACAAACTCTCACACTGACTTTCTCCAGTGGTCAGTGGTTTATTTATTGGGAGTAGTTTCTCTCTCTCTCTGATTTGCTTTCTCTCGATCGCTCTCCCTTGCTTGTTGTCTGATTTTCTTTTGGAGCGATCGGTGGTGGTCAGGGAAGATGACCGGAAGTGGAGGGGATATGTTTTTTTCTTTTTTTTTAATTTATTTAATAAATAATACATAAAAGAAAAATGAAAAAGAAAATAAAAAGGGTATATTGGTCATTTTACCTGGCCAAGGGACCAATAGTGTAAGCAAAAGTGTAGTTGAGGGACCATCAGCGTGGAAATCCAAAAGGATGACCAAAACTGAAAATCCGAGCAAACCACAGGGACCAAAATTGTAATTTACTCCTATTCTAATAAAACTTTGTGACAGCTTTTGGTGGTTTTATGACTTTTTCCGATAACAAAATAATATTTTTAGATCATCAAACAATTTATTAAAATTAATATGAAATCAAATGTTTAAAACTAGGGGTTAGACCCTGTGTTGCAGCGGAAATACTGAAAATGATTAAATATAAAATATAACATGTTGAAGAAATTTATTATAGACAATAAAAATTCTTTAACAAAACATGCATAAACATATAAAAAATAATTTAATAATATAAAGTTATAAATAAAAATTCATATTGTAAAATAACACGTAAATATAATTTTATTTTACTAATTTAAATGTGTAGCAAAATTTGTGACAGCTTTTGGTGGTTTGAGACTTTTTCCAATAACAAAATAATACTTTTAGATCATCAAACAATTTTTTTAAGAATACGAACACTTTTGTTAAATCTTGATGATTATAATAATCTTTAGTAATTTTAACAAGAAAATTATCGACCATATTCTCATACTCGCGTAATGATCTTAACCAAATCCAAAATCGCTTTTGTTAAATCTTGATGATTATAATAAATTTGATGTAATGGGTATTGATCATTAAAGACAAGGGCATTTTCACATTGTAAGAGCTCTAATGGGTTGTAAGCTGTAGGGGGGAAATAACGTCACTGTTTACGTCTTAAACATGAAGGCTTCCATTGACTAGTTGGAGTGATTCGGATCCACAATCAAATGGCAGGAGGAGAAAATAGTTTTCAAGCAAAGTTTAATATATTTTTCATCATCCTCAAGGATAATGCCCGGCAAATAAATAACCAACGCTAGCTATTCGAATCGTTGAATCGATAAACAATATTTCTACTTTCAAGGACTATATGCTTGTATCAAAAGGCAACTAAATCGGCAACATTAAATGTGGCGGAAATGTTGTAGTGACCCGGCTCGATTTTGTAAGCGTTGTCGTTAAAGACTCAAAATGTATAAAACACAATTAACCAAAATACCTCTTTGATTAATAACTGGAAATATCACTCAAAAACCAGTTACAACTTATACAACTCTATGTATCAGTGTGTTTCTATATTTTGGTGTGTATTACCCTCTCGGTAATCCACTGAATATATATTACATATAGAAGGCCACTTGCCTAGAAAGTAATTGTCCACTTGACCAATTGTCCACTTGATAATTGGTTGGTGGGTCAAATGGATCCACTTGAGACTTAGGATTCCAACAATCACCTCCGAATCTCTAAGTCCTTCTAGAGATTCCCGATCACCGCCAATCTTTAAGACATTCTAAAGATGTCTTTGATCCCGATCAAGCTCCGCATTTCTTTGAACTTGGTTCGAGCCAATGGTTTTGTAAGAATGTCCGCCTTTTGTTTCTCACCGGGAATGTACTCCACCCCTACTTGTTTTTTTTCAACACAATTGCGAATGAAATGAAACCTCGTGTGAATGTGTTTACTTCTTCCGTGAAAAACGGGATTCTTTGTTAGTTCGATAGCCGACTTGTTATCAACTCTAAGAACCACATTCTCTTGTGTTTTGTTCAAGATTTCTCCCAGCAAATCTTGAAGCCATATTGCTTGACATGCAGCCGCGGTGGCTGCCATGAACTCTGCCTCACAAGATGATAAAGCAACCGTATCTTGCTTTTGCGAACACCATGTAATCGGAGATGACCCATAGTAGAAAATGTGACCGGTTGTGCTTCTTCCATCATCTGGATCAACATTGTGACTACTATCACTGTAACCAATAAGTCGTTTTTGCCCCATCCTCTCGTACTTGATTCCGTATCCCGTTGTTCCACGTAGGTACCTTAGGATGTGTTTGATTGCGTTACCATGTGATTCTCTTGGATTCTGCATATATCGGCTAATAACTCCAACCGCGTATGCCATATCGGGTCTTGTTTGCAAGAGATATCTAAGGCATCCTACCACCTTTCGATATTGTGTCAGGTCGATTTCGGGTTCATCTTCGGCCTTTGACAATTTTGTTCCTGGGTCCATAGGAATGTGGGTCGGATTGCAATCATGTAAACCGGCTTCCTTCAGACTGCGTTGTGCATACGCTTCTTGGTTTATTGTAATCCCCGATTCATCCTGTTTGACTTCAATGCCCAGGTAGTAAGTTAATCTTCCAAGATCAGACATCTCGAAGTTCTTGGACATGTCAAATTTGAACTTTTTGATCATGTTCAAATTTGTACCTGTAACAAATAAGTCATCAACATAAATTGCTAAAATTAGCAAGTTAGATCCTTCGTTCTTCTGGTACACCGATGGTTCTTTCATGCACTTGTGAAATTTCATTCCCTTCAAAATCCCATCAAGTTTCGTATTCCATGCTCTTGGTGCTTGTCTAAGGCCATATAATGCTTTTGAAAGACGATACACCTTGTGCTCTTCGCCTTTCCTTATGTAGCCTTCCGGTTGGAACACATAAACGGTTTCCTTCAACTCTCCATACAAGAAAGCCGTTTTGACATCCAAGTGGTGAAGTTCCCACCCATTAGTAGCGGCTAAGGCAATGAGAAACCTGATGGTTTCAATGCGAGCTACCGGAGCAAATACCTCTTGGAAATCAATACCAGGTTGTTGCACGTACCCTTTAGCAACCAACCTTGCCTTGTGTTTGTTTATGGTGCCATCTGCATTTTTCTTCAGCTTGTACACCCATTTGAGTCCAATTGCCTTCACCCCCATAGGCTTGTTCACGAGAGTCCACGTATTATTCTTGTTAATTGAATTGATTTCCGTATTCATGGCTTTAACCTACTCTGGTTCTTTCTTCGCCTCTTCAACCGATACCGGCTCGTCATTGGTTGTTAGGAGAAGTTCTTCCAGGTTGTTAAGATTAAGCACATAATCTTGAAGTCGAATCGGAAGATTCCTTTGTCTCGTAGATCTTCGGTGTTGGGTATTGATGACCGGATTTGGTTGCTCATTCTCTTGAACATGTACTCCGTCTTCAATTTCATGGTCTGATTCAATCGGTTCGGTATCGTTTCCTTGGTTGTTCGTTTCATTCTCCGGATATTCCCATGGAACTATGAATGACCCTGGTTCTTCATTTTTGGTACTTGCTTCTTTGACCCAATCCCACCATTTTGTCTCGTCAACAATAACGTCTCGACTTACGATTATTTTTTGTGTAGCCGGGTTAAAAAGCTGATAAGCTTTCGTGCCCGGTTCAGAACCAAGATGTACTAGTGGTCTTGATCTTGCATCCAACTTCTTGAGATTCACTGGTTCAACTTTTGCATATGCTAGACACCCAAAGATACGAACATTCTCTAAATTCGGTTTTCTTTTATACAACTTCTCGTAAGGAGTTGTATCACCAAGGACTCTTGTGTAAACACGGTTGATCAGATTTGTGGAGTGTTTTACTGCTTCTCCCCATAAGTTATTTGGAACATGCATCGCCTTCATGATACTTCGTGTCATGTCCATAAGCGTTCGGTTTCTTCGTTCCACAATACCATTTTGTTGTGGTGAATATGGGGCGGTAAGATGGCGTTTGATTCCATTTATATCACAAAAGGAATTAAACTCGAGCGAAGTAAACTCACCTCCTCGATCACTTCGAAACACCTTCAAAGACTTTCCGAGCTCATTCTCCGCCAAAGCTTTGAATTTCTTGAAGTGTAAAAACGCCTCACTTTTCTCCTTTAAGAGAAAAATCCACATATACCTTGAAAAATCATCAATTAATGTGAAAATGTACCGATTTTGACCTATCGTTGACGGTGTGATCGGACCGCATAAGTCACCGTGAACGAGCTCCAAAGGTTGTGTCGCTTTGTACGTCGTCAGTAATGGAAATGACTTTCTTGTTTGTTTGCCCACCAAACAAGATTTACATAATTGATTGTCACTGTCAAGGTGTGGTAACCCTTTGACGAGATTTTTTTTGGACATCTTTTTCAATGACTCGAAATTGATGTGCCCAAGTCTTGCATGCCAGCGCCATGTGCCTTCACTTAGTCTTGAATGAAGGCAATTCGGTTCTCCGGTAAGCAACTTTATTTTATAAAGTCGGTTTGGAGATCTTTGTACCTTCATTAATAAGCAATTGTAGGCATCGTGCATCGTCAAATAATTGTCTTTCATCCGAATGTCGCATCCCGCTTCAGTTGATTGTCCTAGACTGAAAATATTATTTTTCAGATCCGGAATAAAATAAATCTCCGTTATCAATCGTTGTTGGCCTGATTTTCCTTGGAAAATTATTGAGCCTTTCCCTTTGATCGCGACACTCGAATTATCGCCAAATTTTACTTTGCCGGTTATTCCTTCGTCGAGTTCGGAGAAAAATGAGCGATTTCCCGTCATGTGATTACTCGCTCCGTTGTCCAAATACCACACATCATTTTCTTGTGAATTGTATTTAGATGGTATCACCTTCTCTTCGTTCAAAAATACGGTCTCGTGAATAAATACGGTTTCATCGACATCTTCTTGTTCGGCAAATTCATTTCTTGAAAATTTTGAATTCTTTCCGGACATTTTGACGCGTAGTGGCCCGATTTATCACATCGGTAACAAATAATTTTTGATAAATCCTTTTTCGCGTTTTGATTTGGGCCAGAATTTGAATTGGGCTGTTTTTGTTTGTTTTTATTTGAATTGGACTTGGGCTTGTGGGAATTGGACCAAGACCCACTAGAGGATCCGGATCCTCCTGACCCGTACCCACCCGACCCGGAGCTTTTTTAATTAAACCCATTGGCCCCCTTTCTGCTTCTTCCTCCTTTCGTCGAACTTGAATCGCTCCACCCTCCGCCTTCTCGATTCGATCCGCCATGGCCGCCGTTCGACCCACCTCCGCCACTGGATCGAGTGAACAGCGCCTTTGTTCCGCCTTCTCCACCGTCATCTGTGTCACACCCCGATCCTTGGCGGAATCGATCAAGGCGTGATATATTGTTCAAAGTCTCATGACAACTATGTTATAATATGATTAGATTCAATTAAGTACTAAGTATGCAAACAAGATCCACAACATACAAATACAAATTCAAATGCAACAACATTTATTACATCAAATTTAAATAGTCTTGTGGGTTTCTAAGGTACACCCTACTTTTCATCAACTTCATTCTTCAAATCTGCATCATGGGTAAAAACAGGTCAACTACGAGAGTTGGTGAGTAATCTAGTTTTATTAAAGAAAATTGTGAGTTTGACTAATTTGAAATTTGTTTTCTTTTGAAGTTGGCAAGCAACTGTTATTGAGATAACAGTTTATAAATCAAAAATTGATTAACAAATGATAACAACAACAATAAGTCCTCACCCTATATATACATATATATGTATATATATAGGATGGAGCATCTAATCATCATACACACTCAACCACGTGCAATCAATCACCTTAGCGTCCCAAGGCGGGGTGGTCAACCCAATAGCGCTATTATTGTCCATAACGTACCTCAAGAATACGGGCATAGTCATGGAGATTAGACTAAAATGATAATGCACTACAAGTACATGTAGCGTAAACAAACAATAATTATACAAATAATGATTCAAGTATAAATGTCCCCAACAATGTCTCAATTGTGATAAAATAATAAAATGAAGTTGAAAACATATTAGAACCACATGATACACCCCAAAAGTATTTAAAATTATAAAATATGGGGTAGATTACTCACATTAGTCCAATAAGGAATGCGCGTGTTGTACGATAGACGGCTCGGGTCAAAACGACGTGGAACCTATTATAATTAATAATTTTGGTTTAGGAATCGATAAATGGGAATATAGTATTAATAAAAATAATTTAGACACATATTATTATATTAGATGAATTAACAATTATCCAAATTTTGTTTTGAATATTAATGTATTTATATGTTAAATGAATTTTAAATTGAATTAATTACTTTGCTTAATTAATTTATATTTTCACTTTAGGAAATATTTTAATAATTTCTTATTAAAATAATAACTAGTCAATTTATAAGTATTTACAGATTTTATATATTATAAACAATTATTTATATGAAATAATCATTAAAATGCTTTTTTACATGCTTAGATATTTAGGAAAATGGTTTTAAATACTAAACAGTAATGAAACATTCTGAAATTATCAGAAAATAATTATTTCATAAAATAGTAATTACTGTAAAATTTTCATATTTTTCTTAACTGCTTTAGTATTTATTTAGTATTTTAATGATTAAACAACAACAAAATTCGGGAAAAATCATAAATGATCCCTAAAAATTCTGGAAAATTAACCATAGTTTTCTAACATTATATTGAGCCTACTGTAAATATTTTGGATATTTTGGACTAAGGGAAGTATTTCTTATGTTTTTCATTATTAACTAATCAATAAAATCATAAATATTAGGAAAATATTAAGAGAAATTAATTAGACTTTTTATTTATGATTACCATGTTATATATGATATTCTGATAAGGTGTTATAATTTTTGGACATGTGTAGCTATTTATTATCAATTTAAACCATTAAATAAACATTAAATCAGGAAAAATAAGAAAACATTATTAAAAAAATCTGTAAATTTAGTCATGGAGTCTTTAATATGTGAATAAGGTTCGAAAAATATAAAATCTAGTTTTTAACATAAATAACTATATTTTGCAATTTATTTATCTACAACAAAATAAAATACAAAATAAGCATCAAACAGTAATATAAATGCATGAAACTTTATAAATCCACTTTACTCAATATATGGGTTGTTCCAAAATATTCCCAGAATTTATTGACTGCAAAAAGTATTTTATGTGAATTATTGCCTTATTTTAGTGCAATAATTATAGTAATTCAATAAAAATAAGTTATTTTCTGAAAATTTCCAGAACTTCTTATTTTATTGATAGGATCTTTAGAAAAATCAGGTTTATGCATAAAATGAGTTTTAGATATTTTGGTGGATTTAATTTGTTTCATGTATGAATTTGGAACTTTTAACAACATACCTTGATGAATGCTTCAATAGGGATGAAGATTTGAGTATGAGAGCTTGTTCTTGGCTGGAAAATTGATATTTCTTAGATGAATTTCGAGATTGAGAGGAAGAGAAAGGATAAAGAGGGTTTGAGTGGTGATGAGAATAATGTGTGGGGAGAAAAATGAAAGGAAAGATGATGAGAGGTGTGAGTGGGAGACCATGGGAATAACTTTTGACTTTAGGTGGTCTTCATAATTTCCCACTAGTACAAGCATCTCTATGTAATACACTAATTAATATAAGAATTTTATAAAAATTTAATGTAGAGTTTATAAAAATAGAGTTTTATAAAAAATAGGTTATTATTTGATTATAACAATCTACTTTGATTTGAAGTTTAATTATAGTATTCAAGTTTGACTCTTTTAATTTAATTAGAGTATCATACTTTGATTTGATTTTAATATGGTATCATAATTTAATTTGATTATAGTTATAACGTTATACTATGCTATTTTGCTATTAACATCAATTTATATCGTATTGTATAGGTTTTGATCCTATTAACGTCAAGTAAATCTTGAGTAGGGTTTATTAAATTTCCCAATTGGGTTGGGTTGACCCGAATCCATTTTAGGCGGATGTCACAATCTGCCTCCCTTATTCTTTCCTCGTAAGCTTTAAGACGTCCGACTACATCCTCGAAGCCAACAGATTTCAGATCGAGCACCTGCTCGAGGGATGCCACCAGATGGATGAATCGCCTGGGAACCACCTTCAGAAGCTTCTTCACAAGCTTTGACTCGTCAATGGTTTCACCGAGCGAGGCGGATTTCGAAGCCAACCTGGAGAGTTTTCCGGCGAAAGAGTCGATTGACTCTATCTCGATCATCCTCAACCGATCGAAATCAGTGTTGAGTGTTTGAAGTCTCGCTTCCTTTACTCGATCAGCGCCAACAAATCGAGCTTTGATCGAATCCCACATGGTTTTCGCGTCTTCAACATCACCAATCTGCATAATCAGATACTCCGGGATTGCTTGGTACAGCAAACCCATAGCAAGGTTATTTCTTTCCTCATTCTTTTCTGAACCTGATTCGATGATATTCCAGCACTTGTGTATCCGCAGGACCACTTTCATTCGGAGGGACCAAACCGTGTAATTGGTTTGGGTTAGCATCGGGCAAGCCACCGATGTGGCTCCAATTTCTTTGATTCTGACCGGAGGAGTAGCAACACCAACACCTCCAGCATCTTCAACATCTGACATGTTCTCGGATTAACAGGTATAAGGCTCCGATACCAATTAAAGACTCAAAATGTATAAAACACAATTAACCAAAATACCTCTTTGATTAATAACTGGAAATATCACTCAAAAACCAGTTACAACTTATACAACTCTATATATCAGTGTGTTTCTATATTTTGGTGTGTATTACCCTCTCGGTAATCCACTGAATATATATTACATATAGAAGGCCACTTGCCTAGAAAGTAATTGTCCACTTGACCAATTGTCCACTTGATAATTGGTTGGTGGGTCAAATGGATCCACTTGAGACTTAGGATTTCAACAGTCGTTAATACGTTTGAGTATATGGAATGGTCCGTCTACAGAGGCTTGAGCTTGTTGAAACGACTCTCAGGAAACCGTTCTTTGCGCAAATGAATCCACACTATGTTGCCCTTCTTGTATATGACTCACCGTCGTTGCTTGTTTGCATGACTTTGATATCGTTCGTTATGCCGAATGATCTGTTTATGTACTTGCTTATGCAATTCTTCGATTTTTGTGGACTGGTCCTCCCTCTTGGCAACTACTAGGTTCAATAACGGGTAGTGGGGCAAGATCAAGTGGGGTGACAGGATTACGTCCATACACTATAAAAAACGGAGTCTTGCCGATTGTATGATTAACAGACCGATTATAAGCAAATTCAGCATGTGGCAACTGTAAGGTCCCATTGTTTAGGTTGTTCCCCAACAAGACTATGCAATAGGTTCCCAAGACTATAGTTTGTTACGTCAATTTTCCTATCCATCCATCTGGGGGGTAAGAGTTACTAAACTGTAATTTCGAGTTCGATCCGTGCGTTTCCAAAGAGTACGCCAAAAGTGACTTACAAATTTGATATCCCGGTCTGATGTTATTGTCTTTGGAAAGTATAATCTTGCAACTTGACTTGCATCATACATCTTAGAGCTTATGTAGTTATCCCGATCAAAAATTAAATAGCAGTCGCATGTCGTGATTTAAAAAAACGGTTCCCGTGGTGAGATAGCGGTTTTTTATATTATATATATATATATATATATATATATATATATATATATATATATATATATATATATATATATATATATATATATATACACACACACACACACACACACACACACACACACACACAAGGTTGAAGGTCAAGAACATCTCCTTCTTTGTTTATTTTGTTGGTGGAAATCGTCAATCAATCAAGAACAGGACGGAATTAAGAAGTGGGAAGTCGCAATCGCAAGAAGAATAATCGTAGGTTGATTAGGTTAGACTAGGTAGCACAAAAGAGAATAAAGAACGACGCCATGATTAGCCAATTAGGTATTACAGAATTGTTAAGTGTTTGGACTACAAAATACATGTTCGATGAACTAGCCCAAAAAAAATGATACATTTGTTTTGAAACACAGAAACGGCCCAAATGGTATTTCAAAAAATAACGCGATCAAAATATCGGTGAAATTGCGATAAATATCGGCGCAATTCTCGGTTCCGCTATTCCTAACCGCTATTTTATATAGGACCGCAAACCGTTATCCCACCAAGATCTTGACACTATTAACTGCCCAGTTAGAGCAAGGAAGAAAATGCGCCATTTTCGAAAACCAGTCAACAATGACATAATGGAGTCCTTGTGTCATTGTGTCTGCGGTAAAACTATAACAAAATCCAAATAACATCCTCCCACGGAGCGATAAGGACATGTAATGGGGTGTAAAGACCGACATTAGAACCCCGAGTTTTAGCAATATGACAGTTCCAACACCGAGCAAGCACACAAGAAACATCTCACTCCATTTTGGCCAATAATTTTTTTCATGTATCAACTCAAGTGTTTTATCCCTCACAAAGTGACTAGCCAGTCCTCCTACATGGCTTTCTAGCATAATTGAATCACGTAACGAGCATAAAGGAACACACAAACGAGACCCTTTGGAAAGGCATGTATAGAGAAATCATTGAACGACATTTTTTCCACATATCTTGAAAGTGTGGGTCATCTTTATATAAGGAATGAAAAGAGTCAAAGCTACACACCTAAATTTGCATGGCTGATAAGAGAGTGCGCCGACGATTGAGGGCGTTGGCAACATTGTGTGTCGATCCAGCCTTATGCCGAATGACAAAGGAGTAAGCTTGTAATGTTCAACCCATTGGATTTAGTGAATGTGGTCCACTGATAAGCTTGAGCGCTTCGTGATCGAAAAAAAAGATGAACTCGTTAGGCAACAAATAATGCCACCAATATTTAATGGTGCGTACAATGACATAAATTCTTTATCATGAGTGAAATACTTGCGATGAGTGTCGTTAAATATTTTGCTAAAAAGACGACTGGTCTTCTGTTTTGACTTAACACACCTCTAATTAGGAGTCTGCGTGGAATTTGGAAGAGTTAAACAAGGTGCCTGTGTCACCCTTTTTTTGTAACGCCCTGAAAACCCAGCATCGAGTATATTTTACATTTACACCAAGTTAATAAAATTTTATACAAAACATAATACTCGATGCTTTGGAAGCGACAAGTGCATATCTTCAAGATCGTCCCACGATCAAATCCGAGTGTTACTACACCTATTAACATGCAACACACCACAACTAAACAACGTAAGCTATAAGCTTAATGAATAACCATACAACTACATGTAATATCTGACATAACTTATCAGGAAATCAAATAATATGTTAACATTTCACAACTCGTTATCATCTGCACACCAATTATCAACAAGAATATATATCGTGATATCACCAAAAGTCACCAATAAAATAAACGCAACTCATATAAAGACTAACACTAATTATATAATCAATTACCGAGAGGTTTGGACTTTTCACCAGTCCAGAGACTTATTACCAGTCTCTAGAGATTTTTCACCAGTCTCGGTTATGCATAGTACTCGTCATGCACAACTCATCATCAATGATTAACACCCACTGTATGGTTGCAATGTACTCATTATGCAACCATCAGTATATTATCATCAATAAATCATAGATTAGCAATTTACTAGTTATGTTGTCTATAAAAGACCATAACAGAGGTTCGCCTGCAGTGACTCCAGGGCATGAGACAAAGTCTCATGTTCGCAGCGGGGGATTAGTCGGTGCGCGAAAGCTGGCCCAGATACCCTCGTTAGGGAAGTTTCCATTTCCAAAAAAACACCATAACATACACAAAGACACAATTGTAAACATGATTACAAAGTACTCTTTATGTGATCAGGTGTCTTTCTTTGGACCGAAGACAGTTTGCATGCATAATTTCGTAGAAACATCTAACATTTTTTTTAAATTGCTCTATGCAATAGATATTAATTTTGGAAATGTTTTGTTTCAAATAATTTAACTAATAACAGACACGACAATATATTAAATTAATTTAAAATTTTATCGATATGATATAACTCATACAATTTGAAAAGTATTTCCAGTATTATTTATATAAGTTCTACGCCAATTTAATACATATTTGATATTAGTTCAGTGGTTAAGAAATTGAATTTTTATTTGATAGACGCATGTTCAAATCTCTATAGCAACAATTCATTTTTCAATTAGAGTATATTTAAAATTTTAATTACAGCCTCTCAACTATATTTGAAGTTATAATTGCAGTCCCTTAAGTATATTTGAAATTTTAATTACAGCCTCTCAACTATATTTGAAGTTATAATTGTAGTCCCTTAAGTATTTGTTATGTTTTTAAAACCTGGTATATTTGAATTTTCAGTTATAACCCCTAGTTATTCTGTTTATAGTTTTAACCTAATAAATTTATTTTTATACGGTTTTATCACAATTTCATTAGACTTTTTTTTTTTGACAAATTTAGGCCAATTTACAAGTATCTGTTGCAATTTTGGTCCAAAGACTTTTTTTCATAATCTTTGCCCATGTTTCAATTTTTTTACAAATTTGGTCCACTTTTTATTATAAATTTTACCCTTTTTATATAAATTTTGTTAAGAAATTCTGTTGTAAAACTTTTCAACTAATGTCTTTGAAGAATTCATATTTACAAAATTATTCTTTTATATTTTTAATATTTTCGTTTCTATAGCCGTTTTTAAGATTTACATATTTTTACATATATTTTTAGGAGTTTTTTATTTTTTTTTTCATTTTTTCATTTTAGTTTTTGGATACAAAAATATTTTCTAGATTTTTGTATATCTTCGTTTTCATGTATATGGGGTTGTAAAACAAACAAAAATACTCATTTTTTAATTATATTTTAGTATTTACAAATAAAAAACGTGCTGTTATGTATAATTAAACTAAGAGAAAACTGCAAAAATGGTCCCTGTGGTTTGCTGTTTTTTGTGGTTCTGGCACAAACCTTTGCGTTTTTGTATGGATGGTCCTTTTTCAGAGGTTTCTTTGTGGAATTGGTCCCTGGACAAACTGAAATGTCTATTTTACCCTTTTAATTTATTTTTCTTTTATTATTAATCATTTATTAACTTTAAATAAATAAAAATAAATTAAATCCCACCCCCTCCCCCACCAGACCCCACCCTCTCTCTATCTCACTCATTCTCTCTCTCTCTCTCTATCTCTCTCTTTCTTTCTCTCTCTCTATACCATTATTGAACTGGAGGCATCATCGCAACAATGGCGACCAAATATTTGAAATCCAAGAAACCCCCAGCAACTCCATCACCACCTTCCTCGCCTCTCTCTTCTCTCTCTCTCTCTCTCTCTCTCTCTCTCTCTCTCTCTCTCTCTCTCCCTCGACCACCCAACTAGGTTTTGTTCTTTATGTATTCGACCTTATATCCCCCTCGCAACTCCGACAGCCCCTCCCAAGACGATTGTTGCTGTTTTCCCTGTATTCGACCTTGTAACACCATTGTCACATTACAAAAATGCATCAATTTCAACATAAAGTCGCAAAATCATAAATGGAGATGTTCTCCATGAGTCAACGGTACGTAATCACAAACTGCTCAAATATTCATATAATTTAACGATAATCATCAGATTCTTATTGTTTATCTTGCCCGGACAAAGAAACAGAGTTTATGAATAGAAGATATTTACATGCGAATTTCAACGTAATTTTGTTCCAATTCGGACTCCAATGACGAAATCGGAGTTCCCAAACATATCCAACATAAATGAAACACGAGAAAAAGTGACAAAAATACTTGAAGATGAAGATGACGGTGATGAAAATACATAAGACGATAAATTTGACCTGAGATTGAGCATCTATGAAGATAGATTTGACCTGAGATTGAGCTTCCACACTCGACTTGAGCCCTCACTTTTCACACAGTTTTGATAGAGGTTGGCTTGCACATCCTTTGCGATCGGGGCTGGGAACAGAGGGATATAATCAGTCGGGATGATGCATGAAGCTTAAGACGGAGGTGAGCATACCGGGATCATCTGGCACTTGAATTGGTGATCCAACCCATTATCAGGATTCAAAACGAAACCCATATCTGAGAAGGTAGACAATTTCTTGGACAAACCCTTGAGTAGTTTCAGTTTCTTCTTCATCCCTTTCTTCCTTGACGCAGTCTCTTTATCCTTTACCGCCGTCTTTGCTCCATTAGGGTTTCAGTCGGTCCGATCACGAGTGGAGGGAGAAACGAGTGAGAGAGTCAGCGGCGGCGGTGCTGGCTGCAGTGCTATTTGCGACGACGGTGATCAGAGAAGTAGAGGATGGGTGGAGAGGCTGCAGGCTGTGTTCACGATCGAGAAAAAAGGGAAGAAAGAGAGTAAGAGAGAGAGCGATTGAATTTAATTTAACTTTTTTTTATTCAACAAAATCAATTGATAATTGAAAGAAAAGGAAAATTGGTATTAAAAGGGTAAATTAGTCATTTCAGTTTGGACAGGGACCAATTCCACAAAAAAAACCTCTGAAAAAGGACCATCCATACAAAAACACAAAGGTTTGGGCCAGAACCACAAAAAGAAGTAAACCACAGGGACCATTTTTGCAGTTTTCTCTTAAACTAATTATTTTCTGTAAATTATCTTGTACCATTACAACTGAATAAATTCCGCGCTGCAAGGCGCGAGGCGTATAAATTTGGTCCTGGCCAAAGCACTTCGAATTCAAATACATCTCAGATCAAATCCCTCCAAATCTAAATTCGGACCGGATCCGGCCAAAAAACTAACCAATTTTCCTACATTATAGTTTTAACCGTTTTTTACGATATAGATTCTCGATCTTTGTTTTTTTAATAATTTTGGCATAATTTAAAATTTTTTCCTACAAAATATGGTGGCCTTCCGAGTTTTATTTTTGAAAGTTTCGAACAAACTTTTAAACATTGACTCAACTTTTAATATTTATTAAGAATTTGACTCCATTTTTACTTTACATTTTTATGTTTTTGACAAAAATTTTTTATTTTTTTTACAGATTTTCTTCAAACTTTTTTAATTCTCAAACTTTCTTTTATAAAACTTTTAGATATTTAAAAATCCATTTTAAACAATTAACTTTTAGTTTTATTTATCTAACTTTTATCCTTAAAATTCTATATGTTTTAAAATTTACCTTGATAGTTTAATTAAACAGTCTATTTTACATAATTTTCACATGCTTTTTTTTAACAATTTGGCGTTTAAACACTTTTTCATTTTTACAAAGTTTGTTTACAAACCCCGGCGCAACGCCCGCGAGTTATCTACTATGTAACGCCATGTTACTTTCGGTAAGTGTTTTTGTGATAATCTTAGTGTAATTAAGATTATGTATGATGTCATACGTGTTTGGATGGTTAGAATGTCTTTTGGATGAAGTTTTTCCTTGAAAAATGCCAAAAAGGGGGCTACACGGGTCGTGTGGAATTGTTGGATTAGGTGTTTAAGCCATGACTTATAATTTGTATTTATCTTATTAATTGAAGCAAAGTCCATTTGGGTTGCCCTTATAGCTAGAGGTTTGGTAGAAAGTTCAGTAGAGAGAAAGGTTGATTTATTAAATGTTTAATAAATCAATAGAAATAAAATAAATAGTTTGTTAATAAATTAAAGTGATAATATATTAATTAGAAATTATATTAATTAATTAGAAATTAATCTAGAATTAATTGGAATTAATTTAGTGATTAATTTAATTAATTAAAGGTGCAGGGACTAGTTTTGTAATTACTCAATAGTTGAGTGATCACTGGCCAATGTGGTATTACAGTTGGCGAAATTAAGGGTGGCCACATCCTTAATTTCGAAACCCTAATTAGGGTTTACATGGCTTGGTCCAATTGATAAAGGCTTATCCAGATTTGGGATTGTTTAGGGTTTTGACTGTCACCACCTGGAGGCTATAAATAGGGAACCCTGGGAACCCTAAAGTCTGCGCCACCCTCACTCAGTCTCTCTGGAATTTTCTGCCTCCTCTATTGCTCTTGGGTGTGATCTCATTTGAGGCAGGACACTTGTGCTGCTGGCTTCAAGATTAAAATCAAAGGTTGGTTTTTCTTATTTATTTCTTTAGAAATTTATTATTGGCCTTTAGGTTTTTGTTACATGTTCAATGATAGAAAAACATAGATCCTTTTCTAGGTTGTATGTGAACTTAGGATTATTAGTTCATAGATTGCAAAAAACCTTTCAGTGGTATCAGAGCATTTGGCTGGTTTTCTGATTGAATTGTTGTAACTGTTTTTTTATAAAGGGTTTATCGAAAATTAAACCCCTTGATGAGGCCAAATCGTTTTTATGGCTAGGGTTTTGAAAACCCTAGCCTCCACCCCCTTGTCTACGAAATTGATAGCTAGGGTTTTGCAGGTTTCTTATTTTTGGTAATTATGATTAATTAATAAATAGAAACCTTAAACCCACTTGCTTGCTATTTTCGAGATTTAAAGGGTTTAAGATAAGATTAAATTAATTTGATTAATTTGTGATGCCTATCTAGATTTAATTAATTTAATTAATTGTTTAATTAAAAGATAAATTAAATCATTTAAAGGTTTAAATTTAATTTTAAAATTAAAGGTTAATTTTTCGAAAATTAAAAGATTAAACCAGAAATATTTTAAAAGTTTAAAATACATCTTATATATATATTAAAAGTAAAAGTTAATATTATATGTATAAGATAAACCGGTTAGTCAAATCAATAGTAAGCCTCATTCACAAAACTGGTCTATAAAGTGGGTATAAGGAGACTGCCTATAAAATGGCGGTCTAATAGGTGTTCACTCTCACCCACCACTCTCCTGATCAGTGGAGTGTCGTTAGCCGAACGGGTTTGATAGTACCACTTAATTTCATTAAAATTATAATGTTATTAATGAAAGTACTAGAACATTTCATAAAATCCCAATCTAGTTACTTTAGGAAAAATGTGAAAAGATGCTAATCCATGAAATTGCACATTACACTTTATGAGACATTAGTGGAGCGTGTGTGGTTAACCGGCACACTAACAGGGGCTCATAAAGAGTGGTAATGGGTTTCTCATGATTTATCATTGCTAATGGAGCGTGTGTGGTTAATCGGCACATTAATTAGAGATGATAAATGACATTGAGGTTACGGAGCATATTTTCATGGTTATTCACTTCTGGTTTGTGATCCTCGACATCCGAGTCACAAACAGTAGAGCATATCCGAGATTAAACATGCCATTGAACAGTTCAATGAATCTCACAGATCTAGGAATTTCATAAGACTGAAATTGATAAATTTTATCTACCTTAATAACCTTTATGTTGTGATTACGGCATCCCTCTTCACACCATAGTTGGGGTATTTTGGTTCCTAGCCTTGCTAAATAATAAATTAGGTAATTATTTAAAAGGATTAAAATTAAACTAATAAATTCAAATTTTATAGATGTCTAAAGAAAGTGTCATTCTCCTCCTTATCCTCATTCACCCATCTCTGAGAGTTTCAGAGAGCACCTGTTAGATATGGTAAGGCGACTGGCCTGAACGATGTGGTATGGCTTCACAAATAGAGAATGGTTCTTAGTTTTTGCTGGCAAGCCATATCTTATTGAGTGTCCGCTCCCCAAAGCATGGCATTACACAGCAGCTTGTGATGAGCATGTCCCCTTGACCATTAAGTCCAAGGAAGTTCGTTGCCTCATGCTATTGATTATTGACCCCAAGTTCCGCAGGGATTTAGAATTCCTGGGGTCAGATAAGTTAGCACAGCTGGTTGAGGAAAGGTTCTGAAAACCAGTTGAAAAAGGACGAGCTAAGATCTTCAAATAGCTTGAAGTGTGCAAGCTAGAAGGTGGTAGCACCCGTTTGCATGTTCTCAAGTTTGAGGGATACATAGGCAAACTGTATAGAATTGGTTACCCATTTTTGATCGGGAGTTAAGCATTAGCTCGACTCGCTGATCTGTTCATCCAGATGTACAGGAAGGGAAACCAGGGTAAGACTATCATGAGAATGCATTCAATGTTGACTATGTATGAGTCGTTCATGGAGAAGCATAGTTCCATTGATTCGGCTGCTTCAGGATTGAGTCTAGTAATAAGACACATCAAGAAATAATCCAGATCGTCTGTACCGGTTCATCGATGTCTCAAACTAGGAATCCACAAGGTGGGACATAGTCATAGAAGGATTGGAAATATGCTCCGAAGCCGAACGGTTTGGCAACTCAGGAACATCGTAAAACTCAGAACTCCTGATCCTTAATTCCTTGATACAGGATGTGTTTATCACATATGATCTGTATTCATGGACTCTGTACGATGCGGGACATTGGTGCATAGAAGCATATTCGGATAGGATCTGAAGCTCATGCAGTTTTGGAGTTTAGTAAGATATCATGATCTTGTTATTAGCCTATTAGATGCGTGCGACATTGTCTGTCATATAGTACATTATTCAAGGATATTTTGGTTTTATAAAATGTTGATTTTTTTAATACATGTTTATTTAAATTATCCTTAAAATGTTGTATGAGTATGTTAATTGCATAAATAGCAATAACTTGAATGTTGATACATCCAAATTGTTTGGATTCATGAATTGTGTCCTCTATGATTGTTAAAGTAAACTTTATAAGGATTAATTCAACCAAAGGTCCAGTTGGACAGGACTTTGGAATCATTTGACTTAAAGTCACATGATGAATTGAGTTCTTAACTAAATCATTTGTAGCTAGAAATGAATCACCCAAAGATCCAGTGGATAGGGTTTTGGAATCAGTTGACTTAGAGTCAGGTGATGATTGGATTGCTTGAACAAAATTAACAAAGTCATAAATTTACATAGAGATGTAAAAGACATTAAGATTATAAGCAACGGACACATCAGGTACTGTGTATTGCTCGAATCTTCAAAAAGAACACAATTAATTATACTTCACGATATTTGTTAATTAGTATGACGAATATGGCTTCGCTTATCAGAATAAGCAATTGAATTGAAACCTTGAACAGTTCAAAACCTTAAAAGGAAGTATAAGATCAACAAGAATTTGAGTGACAACATAAACTGAGAAAAATGTTTCACAATATATCCTCTTCCAAGAACATTAATGGTTATAATGTGTCTTAGGGAAGCTGATGGAGCATTGGTCGAAATAGTTCGATCCTTGATGTATGAGATACATATTCAATTAGTTTCCTATAAATTGAATATTCAACCAGTCAGACCATAAAAACCATATTCCGACCACATCTTAGACTAAGTAGGTTATGTAGACACTGTCTGAAATGTAAAGCGGATCATCCCACTTGTACATAGAAAGTCCAGGGTCATGTAGCGTTCGTCCGAACCTCATGACTAGCCTCAACCTGATCAGCAATGTCGTTTCATTGGCTACCCCGCTGTACCTGTGAAAGAAGAGCTCTTTTAGAAAAGACTTGTGTTCTAAGCAAACAGTGGGAGTTAGGACAGTCCTGAATGAGTTTAGGATTAGCCAAGTGAAAGAACCTTTAGTCATCACTAGGCTTTGGGTAGAAATCAGATTTCTGTTAAACCTGACATACTCTTCTCTTAACCAGTAGTATTGGTCACCGTCATAAGGTGTTATGATCTGGGTGACACACCCATTAGTGGTAAAACACTAAAGTTGGTACGGATTAGCAATCCGACTACTTGGAAGCATTGGTGAGCCCGGTTGCTGCCAAACAAGAGAACCTTAGGGCGAGACACAGTCTATGTGGAAATTTGATTGATTCTACACCTGGTCTAAAAACTAGTGGGAGTAATGGAATCATCAAAAGAAAGCAACATAGATAGAAATGTACTTTCAGAACATCTGGTTGAGTGAGACGATACTCAAAGTCAAGTAATTGATTCCGAGAGAAGCACTCTCAATAGAAGATGGAATCCGAGAGGATACTGCATGGCACATTGTGAGTCGTTAGTGGAGCGCGTGTGGATTTCCGGCACACTAATAAGGACTCACAAAGAGCATGCAAATACAGAAGGTACGTGGCCCCGGGATTCATCCCACGGGCACATCGGAAAAAAGGATATTCGGATTCTCAAAATGTGCCAAAAGGTTTGGGTTTTGTGAATAGCCTGAAAGATTCCCATAACTATGTCAGAAAGGTTTCAGATTCTCAAAATGTGCCAAAAGGTTTGGATTTTGTGAATAGTCTGAAAAGAGTCAAAGCCAGTGGGAGTATCGTTGTTATCTGCCTATGACTATATGTTGGTTACATATTGTTTCTAGGAAACATCTCTTATCATTACAAAGTGTAATGATTTGACACTAAGAGATGATTCATTATGAAAAACCTAATAGAGATACAACGTACTCAAGTGGTTGCGAACATCTATGAGATAGATCAAAACTCTGCCAATATGATCTTGATGAGATTCAAGATGCATAGCCACAGGAAAGGAGTTTCTTATCATTGCAAAGTGTGACGACTTGGCATGAGAGATATAAAGAAGGTGCAATATACTCACATAGTTCACAGACATCTATCGGATAGATGAAATCGTCAGTATAGACCTAGCCATTGTAAGCATGATCTTGATAAGATTCAAGATGCATGAGAAAGAGTCTCCGAAAGGAAATAGTTTTCTCGAAAGTCATGACACAGATAATCTCTAGATTCCAAAAGGGTTTGGAATAAGATTAGATCAAGTTCCACGAGCTTTTTGGATCGATCAGAAGTGTCATAAACATGTCCTGATGACTTAATGCTTGTAGCATAGTAAGTTGGATTCAGGATATAGTCTGGCTGGGAATACTGGATGGATTTTTGTACACACGTGAGAAATCATTGGGAAATGGTTGGGGTGAATGTGGTAATAATATTTGAAAGGAGTTTCAAATCGGTAATTATTAACATCAGGACGTGGTGCTTAAGGACTTCATGGTTAAAGAGTATTGTTGGTATTCTAATGGAGCGCGTGTGGTTCACCGGCACATCATAACACCTCGAAATAGTCTTAGGGTGCAGTCATGTAGACTAAAGACCCCGAAACCATGGGAAGTCGCAGCACACGTCACCAGAATGGAGTCGTAAGGGAGAAAGACAGAATGAAAAAAATGGAGATGTCATCGGAAGAGTATCCAATTAGATTATTTGCAATAAAGTGTATCAGTGTAAGACACTTTTGAATACATAGAAAGAGTGAAAAGTTCATGTAGACATAGATATAAAACTTGAAATGAAAGCTTAAAAGAAATCTAAAAACCGATAATAGTTTTATGATAAGATCCGACTTAGTGATTACCTCGTGGAGACTTGGTAATAAGAAAGAGTAGCTGCCAGTCAGATCTTTATGTTTTCGCTTTCACATGTTTTACTTCCCGAATAATTTAATTATTCAGAAGGTCCACAGTCGCTCATACTTTGGGAAGTAAGTATTGAATCAAGACTGTCATGAATTGGTTTGTAGATTGCCAAAGGAGTTAGACATAGCAATGGGATTGCTACAACATTCATGAGTACTCAAAATAGAGATTTGAGTATTGGATAAACCCGCTCTCAATAGATTGCTTCATGGATTATATCACAAGCAATGTTGAGACGATAATATCTTATGATCTTAAAGTAGAGACATATGAGTCAAAGCTTATTCGTCCCTTGACCCTGATGGGAAACAGATATCTGTAGGCCTCTCGATGATTTTGAAGTTGACTAAAGTGCTGGCCAACCAGGACTGAATTGATGTGTTCAATTAGCAGTCTTAAAGTCATATGCAAATCAGAAATCGAGAAACAAAGAATCAGACCAAGATTGATCTTAATCCATGTCTTGAGTCTGAAAATATCTTGTTGGACGGAGGATCATATGATCACTTATCTATGGACAGAACTGAATGGGTCAGAGTTCGGCAGCAGTTTCTAGGAAGCTGCAGGTTGCTTTTTAATCTGAAGATAAATGGACAATTAAAGTCATAGACTTATCCAAGTGGGAGACTATTATATTAGGTGTCTAAGCCATGACTTATAATTTGTATTTATCTTATTAATTGAAGCAAAGTCCATTTGGGTTGCCCTCATAGCTAGAGGTTTGGTAGAAAGTTCAGTAGAGAGAAAGGTTGATTTATTAAATGTTTAATAAATCAATAAAAATAAAATAAATAGTTTGTTAATATATTAAAGTGATAATATATTAATTAGAAACTATATTAATTAATTAGAAATTAATATAGAATTAATTGGAATTAATTTAGTGATTAATTTAATTAATTAAAGGTGCAGGGACTAGTTTTGTAATTACTCAATAGTTGAGTGGTCACTGGCCAATGTGGTATTACAGTTGGCGAAATTAAGGGTGGCCACATCCTTAATTTCGAAACCCTAATTAGGGTTTACAAAGCTTGGTCCAATTGATAAAGGCTTATCCAGATTTGGGCTTGTCTAGGGTTTTGACTGTCACCATCTGGAGGCTATAAATAGGGAACCCTGGGAACCCTAAAGTCTGCGCCACCATCATTCTGTCTCTCTGGAATTTGCTGCCTCCTCTATTGCTCTTGGGTGTGATCTCATTTGAGGCAGGACACTTGTGCTGCTGGCTTCAAGATTAAAATCAAAGGTTGGTTTTTCTTATTTATTTCTTTAGAAATTTATTATTGGCCTTTAGGTTTTTGTTACATGTTCAATGATAGAAAAACATAGATCCTTTTCTAGGTTGCATGTGAACTTAAGATTATTAGTTCATAGATTGCAGAAAACCTTTCAGGAATCACACGGGTCGTGCAAAAAGGCTAGAAAACCAATCCGAGACTATTCTAGGCCCACACGGGTCGTGTAGAAAGTGATCATGGAAATCAGTGGCTTCACAGGGGTCGTGTATCGCGAAACGGGTCGTGGGGCGAACATTAGCGGCGCCAATATTAGACATTAGCGACGCTAACGTCGTATAACCCACTTTTTAAATATGGGGTTTCTTTCATTTTGGGGAAAAAGTTCTCGTCTCAAACCCCATAAAAACCTAGAAAAATCTCCACAATCATCTAGAAGTCAAATTGGAAGGCTAGAACTCAAGGAATTGAAGTGGTACTCGATATCTTGCTTCATGAAAGTAAGATCACTTGTTCTAGCACAAATTGAATGGCTTATTTACTTAGATTGGGTTGATTCCAAGTGGTGATAGTGAGCCACCTGTAATTAACAAAGATTAGTGCAAGTAGCACTTGAATTAGATGAAAAGAAGGGTTTTAATCCCAAACCCTAACCATTGTGAACTAGTTTCAAGCTATGGTTGGGTAATTACAAGGTATTTACCTATATGTGGTATATATGTGGTGGTGTAGGTGTTGGAAAGTGTTGAATAATCACTTTGTACCTACCAATTATGTTAGGAAGGATTAAACAAAACTTCAAAATCAGGTGAGTAATCTGTACTATATCTCGTGTGATATGTATTGATTGAATCCTTATAAATTGAAGTGATTTCACATATCGGCCATAGTAGCCGAGGATTTGGGTTGATTACCTGGCCCATATTGTAGAAACCTATATGGTTTATAACGGCCTCTGTGGCTAGGAGATTGGATTGATTATCCAAATTATAACGGCCTTTATGGCTAGGAGTTTGGATTTGATTATCCAAATTATAACGATCTTTGTGGCTAGGAGATTGGACTTGATTGTCCAAATTATAACGGCTCCATGGCTAGGAGATTGGACTTAATTGTCCAACATATATCGGCCTTCGTGGCTAGGAGGTTGGGATTAAATGCCCGACATACGTGGTTGAAGCCTTTGTGGTTCACATGACAAAGAATTGTATAGTAGAAATCGTAACGAAATGTAGAATTACATCATATTGAGATTTACTTGTCTTATTTTCTCTATACATGTTGAATTGTGCATATGATTACTCATGCATTGAGTTTTATAGCTCACAGTGTGTGTGTATGTGTGTGTGTGTGTGTGTGTGTGTGTGTGATGTTCTTGTAGGTGAGCGTGACCCTGCTAAAGGTAAGGATATAGCTCATGCATAGGAGACATAACGATAGTAGCAACCCGGCTTGAAGGGAATTTATTTATGTTATACATCGTATTGAGATTTACGTTCTATTGAATTTGGTTGTGACTTGACTTATTATTATTAATAATTATATATTATGTTATTTTTTATAAATTAAAACATAGAATAATTATTATGTAAACGATGGTCATAATTGACCATGAAAAACAAACATAAATTATATAATCATTTATTATATAAATATTATTATATTGTCAAACTCCGTCTATCTTCGGGTTATACACAATCCATAGGAATAAATTTTGCTCAAAATGTAATTGGAACATCATTGGTTGACCAATTTATAATCTTTGTGCCTAATACTTACCAAGTTAATTAATATAACATATTTTAATTTTGTAATCTTATTATATCACAAATAACACTACCATTTTCTTATGTTTTCTTTCAGTGTAATCTTGTAAATAAAAGCATATAACTTGTTTATGCGTTTTCAAAAACCACAAATGAAAACATTCAAAAATATATATTTAATGCATTGTAAAATGAAATTTTTGACCCAAAATAACATATCAACTAACTAAAGAAATATCGAACAATCTAAACTGAATATATGAAATTGATTTATATAAGTACCTTATGCAAAATATGTTATACAAAAACACATGCACGTAAAACAAATTCACACATTGCAAAATTAGTATGCTCAACCTAACTCGTCTTTCAGAAACCATTTATATATGTCTTCTTTTTCTTTCTAATAATTTAGCCCCGATCAATTAAGAAACCCGTTATCTGTTTTAAATATCATGATAGTACTAAACAAAATAAAACTGACTCAATAACCCTAATCTATCCAGAATACAAAATCAAGGTTCGAGATATAGAAAAAAGAACCCACATCCCATGCATAGATGCACGAACAAAAAGTTCTGTAATCTATTTTCATATATGCCAAGAACTTTAATTTTCTGAAGGTGGAAAAGAATACCATAACATAGGTTGCGGATAATAATAATTAATAAGAGTTACTTTGGCTTGATCGATTACTTAAACACAAACCATCATCACATTAAAAAAAAACTTATTATGTGGCAGCGGGGCAAAAAAGGGGGGAAAAAAAACCTTAAAGACTTAAATGAAGAACAAAAAAAAAAAAAAAAAAAACCTGTTGTGTACTTTTTGAGGCTAGTATCTTACTAGTTCTTTTTATTTTTCATTTTTATAAAAGGCTTTGCCGTTCAAAAAAAAAAAAAAAAAAAAAAAAAAAAAAAAAAAAAAAAAGCCTTGAACACGCATAAAGACTTAAATGAAGAACCCAAAAAACGAGACTAGAAGACCATCATACTATATGATCTTCGATGGGCCCAAAATTTATAGAATTGATAAGAGTTCTAATGATTCAATACATATGTTCTTTGTAATACCATCTATCAGTAAAAAGATATAGATCATAAAATCGAAACCACGACTATATTATTGAATCATCAATATATAAAAGAAATTTATACATTGATCATTGCTAGATCATGCTTTTCTTGATGTATTTGACGGCAATGAGAATTGGTGTGTGATGGATGGTATTTTCAACAAAGATCCATCAGTCGTTTTTCAACCAATTTTTGACGATGAAGATCAAAGATTGTATAAGATTTTGTTGTATTTTGTATGTTGAGGACATCCATATTCTATAGCTAATAGTTTAGAATGTTCATTAAAATATAATAATATCATATTTATGACATCAATAAAAAAAATTAAAATAGTTATATGACTTACAAACTTTATGGTACTAATTTCTAAACCTTAATCTTTAGTTATTATAAATTCTAATGTCCATTTGAAATGTACTTTTGTAAATCCCTGCTTACATAAACCCCATCCCTACTTAAATAAAACTAACCGTCGGTCTAATAAAATTAGTAGTATTATTTAACAACATTAGATGCATAACAAATCTAAGCAAGATTGTGTGGATTCCCAGTCAAAGGAACGCCACCCAGTACAGATTTTAGCCGCACCAAATTCCTAGTCAAGATATAATAAATAAATTCATCACCAACAGAATATTTCATGTGCTCTCAATCAAAGCATTATTTTACAAGTTGGGCTAGCCCACTTGGCTAACAAGGTGATTACTAACAAGAAGGTCATGAGTTCAAACCCTGACACTAACATAACAAGGAGTAGTTTAAGAGTAGGAGTAGGATAGATTTGCCGTTCAAAAAAAAAAAAAAGCATTATTTTATTTCATTAAATGTAATTACTTTACGGTAACGAAATAAATAATCATACATTACATAGTGGCAGCTAAGGAATTGCTACCATGTTATTGACCATTCAAATTGTCTCAAACGTGCGCAAGCAAATCATTTTTAAAAATTCACCAGTGTTTTAAAACCAAAAGCCTCAAGAGCCACATATTGAAAATTATAAAACCAAGTCTTGAGTCGTATAAAGTGTCAAGAGCCACACATAAGAAATTTATTCCGTTTATGCATTTCTTCTATAAACTAATTAAAAATATTTTTGATACAGGGAAATAAAATTAGAAAAATGAAATTCATTAACTACGAGAATAAGAAATGAAAAAAAATATATACGATTTTATTTCTTTGTTTTTAATTTTCTATTTTTAGTAGAGAAATTGTGAGAATAGTCAATGGTACAAATGTGATTCTACCATAGTCACCCGTAACCCATCACCCACCACCACCATCCCTTCTGTCACCACCTCCACGGCCACAATCACCCACCACCACCATCCCTTCTGTCACCACCTCCACCGCCACCACCACGACCACCATCACCCACCATCACCACCTTCGCTGCCGCCACCATTCATCGTCACCACCACCACCTATACTATTACCCACCACTATTACCCAACACCACCACCACCACCCACCACCATCACTATCCACCACCACCATCACCTACCACCATTACCTACATCGTTACCCACCACCACCACCGCCACACCTGCCACCACTGCACCCACTATCCACCATTACCGCCACCACCTACTATGACTGTCACCACCCACCACCAACCACCATCGTCGCCACCTACCACCACTGCCAGCGCCACCGCCATCACCACCACCATCGTAAGAACATTGATTCTCAGACATATTTATTAGGTGAATTCTCTGTGGTACCAAACAGTGAAATCAATTCTTAGTCTCAAGTTTAAACCTTTTTCTCTCCATTTCCATTCTCTGCTTCAATTCCATTTCTCTGTACCATTTGTACCCCAATAGTTATATTTACAAAGGAAATGAAACTAGGAGGTGGCTGGCTGGTTGAGTTGTTCCCGTTAGAAAGGATTCATTCATTTGCATATGTTGTATAAGGTGCATCAGTCGGAACACTAAATACTGTCAAATTTGGACCAAAATTTGTCCAAAAATTTCAACTGGAACATGAACGTGTAATGGAATCAAAACCGGTCGTGGGTGGCTTAAATTAGTAATTGTCATATTAGGTGTTGTTTGTATTTTAAGAGGTAAAATATCTGCAGCCCCCAGACCACATTTACAGAAGAAGAGATAGACCAAACGTCTGTAGTCTACAAGAATAAGACTGCTTGTTTTTTAAAGTCTGCAGACTGTTAAAATAAACTAATATTAACTGTAATTAAATCAAACTGATTTTTTTAATATTAAAAGAATAGATCTCAAATTCTTATGAAAGTATTTTAAATGCAAATATTTTGTTTTCCATTTTGTTTTGAATTCTTAAGAATTAAGTCAATCTTTTTATTAAGAATTATGATATCCATATAATATGCTAGATTCATATCAAATTTAAATAAAAATAATCATATGACTTTGAATTTCTAAAACCTGCAAAATTACATCTATTAGACACAACGATGGGTTTAAGGCCAGGTTTCGGTGTTCTATGTCGTTTGTTGGCTCGTATGACCCATAGATTACTGTGTTTTTAGGATATTAAATAGTTTATGTTTAGTTATACTTGTAACAAAACCAGAACTTGGCTCTGATGTTCAATAGTAACATGTGGATATTTTGTTGGTAGCAAAGTATGGTATGCAGGTGTAAGTCCCAAAATCTGTTTACTATTTTCTTAGTATCTCTCAAAGCGTGAAACAATACCATGCCCATGCAACCAAATAAAACCTGTTTTCAAGGTAATCACCTTTTTTCCTTTTATCCATTTTCCTTATTGTGAGAATGGAACGGAAAATTACTATTTATAAAAGTTTGTAATCAAGTCACTAGCAAAATAGTTGGGGTTAGGGCAGTAAACGAACCGAACGAACACGAACGGAGGTATGATCATGTTCGTTCGTTTAAGTTTAATCGAACAAATGAACGAACACGAAAACATAAACGAACAAATTTCCTTGTTCATGTTCGTTCGTTAAAATATTTCTTTGTTCATATTCGTTTATGTTCGTTTATTAAGTTTTTAAACGAACATAATAAACGGAAATGAATGGACGTAAACAAACATAAATGAACATAAAAAGCAACCTAAATGAATATAGATATTGATAAACGACCATTAGCATCCAAACACTAAACCATCCGTAAATACATGTATTATAGCAAATCCTACGATATAAAAACATCAAAAAGTCCTTATAATATAGTCTTTTTTTTCATATATCTTCTGTAATACAAAAACATGCATGACTTTGACCGTTAGCTTCATCACATCAAGTATCCTCTACACACACGCGAATGTAAACGAACGCATATAAACAAACGTAAACGAACGTTCATGAACGTAAATGAACGAACAACATCAATGTTCATGTTCGTTCGTTAAACTAAACGAACAAACAATCTTGTTCATGTTCGTTCATTTACTAAATAAGCGAACATAAACGAACTTTTCGCCGAACAAATCACGAACGATTCGCTGAACGTTCAGTTCGTTCACAGACCTAGTTGGGGTGGATAAAATTTGAACCAAAAAATGCTAAAAATAGAAGTAAAATGAAATCAACTTAAAGTTTCACATTCATAGGGTTAACTTTAAAAAAATAGCAACATTTGGGTTCATTCGTTAGGCTGCACGGAGTGAGAGTAACATTTGCCGGAGGCATCCAACGTGTGCGAGGCATGCCGGCGGCAACACCGACCCCTGGGTGCGGCAAGGACCGGCGTCAAGATGTAAGCGGCAAAGATGTGCCGCGTTTTCTCTTCTCATAACGTGGTCAAGATTCCTCACTTTTAAGATGGAAATGACCGTTTGAACGGTCAAATAGCTTAAAAATTTTTTCAAAATTTACCTCTCTATATATACATACACACTTCCATTTGACATAGATACACACACCTCTTTACATATATACACTTTCAAAATGAATCCAATTCAAAGAAATCAACAGCTACTAATGATTGGTGAGGCGGCTCTCAAATCAATGGAAGTTATGCTCTGTCTTTTAGAAGACGAAGACGAATCCGAAGCCGAAAGTTCACAATGGGTATCTCGAAAAATTATTTTGAGGGACCGTTGGGCTGCAAATAATCTTCTTATGACGCACTACTTTAATGATGATGCCATCTACGAAAGCAAATTCCGCCGAAGGTTTCGCATGCATAAACCTTTATTTATGCGTATTGTCACCGACTTGACTAATTTTTCTAAGTATATTAGTCAACGTCCCGACGCAAGAGGTGCAGAAGGCTTTTCTACGATACAGAAATACGCGTGTGCAGTACGTCAACTAGCATACGGTTCTGTGGGAGATTCATGGGACGAGTATTTTCAAATGTCGGAGCGGACGACACGGGAAACTTTGGAGGAGTTTTGCCGATGTGTTATTGAAGTATATGGTCCAAGGTATTTACACAAGCTTACATTCAGTGATGTTCAGGCATTGTACGCGCATCACGCAAATGTGCACGGTTTTCCTGGGATGCTTGGAAATCTAGATTGTCTTCATTGGTCTTGGACCACTTTCCCGAGTGCATGGCATGGGCAATTCACACGGGGTGATAAGACTCACCCAACGGTCATCTTGGAAGCAGTTGCATCACAGGATCTATGGATTTGGCATGCATTCTTTGGTGCTCCCGGTTCAATTAACGATATCAACGTTTTAAACATGTCGCCTTTATTTGACGGGTTTTGCAACGGCTCCACCCCGGATTGTCCATTTCAAGTAAATGGAACCACATACAAATACGGGTATTATCTTGTAGATGGTATATATCCAGAATACGCTGTGCTTGTGAAATCTTTGACATGTCCAGGTGATGCAAAGCGTATAAAATTTAAAGCAGCTCAAGAGAGGGCAAGAAAGGATGTGGAGCGAGCATTTGGAGTTCTAAAAACACGTTGGCAAATTTTGGAAAATCCGGCACGTCCACGGTCGGTGGACAAGCTATCGCGTATTATGTATGCATGCATAATTTTACATAATATGATCATAGAAGATCAAGGAAAAGCGATATGTCAGTATGTGGAAAATAAGGAAGTTCCGTCAATTCCACCAATAGAGCCGGGTAGCCCACCGTACGTGGCAATAAGAAGGGAGATACGAAACAATCAGAAACATCACGAGCTTCGAGCCGATTTGGCGGAACACATATATCGACTCCAAAATCTGGACCTCAATATGCCACCACAGGATGATTCCGAAGAATACTTGGATTGAAAGTAATCGTTTTATTTAGGAATGTTGTTTTTATTTCGGCTTGTTTTCTTATGTTTTTAAATTAATGTGATGTTTTTTCAAGTTAATGTAATGTATTTTTATTTAATGTAATGTAATTTTTTTAATATATTGTGTTAAATGAAAATTAGTTTTAAAAAAAATAAAAAAAAATTTCCCACAATGTTGGAGGCACCACCCCCTGACTGCAACATAAATTCGGATGTTGGCAACAAAACTGACGTGGCGTCTACGTGGCAGTCTTGCCTCCCACATGTTGGAGGCACCACTCACTTTAGCCTTATCAATCCTAAAATTTTAGATATACTATTAAGTTATTAACTTATTGATAGTCAAACAAAAATTATTCTCTGAAAGTTATATGTGCTTGTAATTAATAGGCTTACGACTGTGGTCACCTTTCAAATATGACATGTCTAAAAAGAAAATGATTCACCACACGGTGAATGGAAAAATAATAGTCGAATGAAATTGTTCTTTGAAAATAACTATTAATCATTATCGCATTTGCCGTCCGCATTGTTCGGATACCTCACTATACTATATAAAGGAAATTTGGACACTTGAATAAAATAACAATATAATTTTAAATCATTTAAATTGTTATGCACAAAAATACAAGCTCTAAAGCATATATGCACTATCAAATCTTTACTTCAACCTAAGCAAGTTGGAGCATGGACGAATATAACATTTTCGTACAAGATATATAGCTTTTTTACTGATGTGAGTTGTGACTGCCAATAACTTTTAAAGGTGAACCAATATTGTACGAAATATTAACCAAAATATGAAGAAAAAAAAAATACTTTCTTCTTTTTTATACTAGCTTTTAAAGGAATTAAAAATATTTTTTTCTTATTTTTTTAGTTGCTCCTTTCTCGATACCTAAAGTGAAAATGATTGCAAGGAATTTTTAATCTTTATATGTTATTTTTAATCATTTACTTTGTTGGGCTCGTGAATAGTTAAATAACTATATATAAGTAAGTTTGAGTGTAAGTCTTTGGTGCCGAGGTCTGAATCATTTTACATCATTTTGCGCGGACAATATTATCCATACAAAACGAGAGTTTTGACGAAATTTATAATTATTTGATTTTATCCATACAAAACGAGAGTTTTGACGAAATTAATAATTATTTGATTGACTAATTCCATAGAGAAGAGAGAATTTACTATGGTTTTGATAAAGTAATAGACCACAAAAATAACTTCTATCTAGTGGAATTCTTGAACTCGCTCAATATTAGTGGTTTACCCCCACATTACACCGGGTTGAAAGTTGGATGTCTGATAATACTTTTACGGAATATTGACCCAGAAAATAGATTGTGTAATGACACCCAATTAATATATAAAAGATTTTTAGCATTATGTCATTGATACAGAGATAGTTGTTGGTCAACATGCTGACAAGAGGGTATTTTTGCCAAATATTCATCTATGTCCGTCTAAAGATGACATGTTCCCATTAAAGCTAGACAGGAAACAATTTTCTATTTGATTATGGTTTGCGATGATAATCAATAAAACTCGGAGACAAACAATTCCAAATATATGTATTTATCTTCCAGAACTGGTATTCACGCATGACAAACTATATGTTGCTAAAGTTTTAGTAAAGCCTCACGAAAAATTAAACGGTGAAGAAGTGTATACATCAAATGTGACGTATAAAGAAGTATTATGTGATTAATAATGTATAATGAATCATGTATTATTGTAATTTCATATGTGATTTATTCTTATATAATTTTGTTAATTTCTCATCAAATTGGATTAGTTACGTCTCACACAAGTTATTGAACTCTATGGTTTTTTGTTCATTTTAGAAAAAACATCGAATCTAATCGCATGATGCTCGTCATTAACAATTTGTGCTCCGCTGCATTGCGCGGGTACACAACTATATATATATATATATATATATATATATATATATATATATATATATATATATATATATATATATATATATATATATATATATATATATATATATATATATATATATATATATATACAAATATATACTAGTTGTAAGACCCGTGTATTACACGAGATGATACAAATAATTGTTAAATAAAAAGATCTAAACATCAACTAATTTTGCCATTATATAATAATTGTACTACCGGAAAAAGGCTTATAGAAGGAAAAAGACTACAAATACATTTGTCTTGGTGAATGAATACAAAATATTTGGATTTAAAAACATCCGATTGAGAAAATATTTCATCTCCAAGCTTCTTTAGTCCAAGGTACTATTCTTCATGGTAAAAGTACATTCCTTGTTATCTTGTACACCTAAACTGCATTGTCCTAATAAGAATAGAATTGAAAGTACAATGCCTTAATAAGAAAAAAATGTAATTGAAAAAAGTAGGATGTTATACTTCGGAGTTGATCATGGACGGGTGTACTAATGGCCCATCCATTGTTTCTGTAGAAAAAAAATTACGGGGCTTCCATAACAACAGCAAAATTTAAAGCAGCATAGAAATCTCCCTGGTGTAATAAAATATGACACATAAAAAATGATCAATTTTTATAAAAAAAAATGCAGCATTAAATGCATTATGATGTTAATATTTAATTAATTACTGAACTACTGCTTCCATCACCAAAATAAGTAACAGTGCATAAATCTTTCTTTTCCATCTTCATAGATGTAACACCCAGCTTTTAAAACAAAAACACCCCTGAAAATTTTTCATTTAAATCAAAGGTTTCAATACATAAAACCATAACAAAAGGGGTATATTTTATTAAAAACGGGTACAAGTGTATCAATGAGAGTATAAAATACCATAATCTCCGTTGAAGCCGGGCTGCTACTGACAGCATCTATAAGTCCCACTTCATTAGTCACGGACTCTATCTTTTCCCTTATCAGGATCATGCTAACCTGCAGGGACATTTAACAAATAACATGAGCTATAAAGCTCAGTGAGTAATCATATCTGCAAATAACCTGTATAAGAATACATTCATATATAATTTCCTATATATGATAAATCTCTTCTGGCACATCTTTTCAATACAATGTCCCATTCTATAGCCTCTTTCGGCTAAACGTATATATATTTGGATATCGGATCCAAACTCTTAGCCTCACTGGCTGATCGTATATCTCTTAGGATTCCACATCCTACTTCATATTCTTACAGGTTGTTATTTGCATACATTTCTGTCTCATATTATTTCTTAGTCCCAATTGACCGCACCGTATTTCATGGCCATATAAGCCGCACCAAACAGTTTTAACATTTATATCATAGCCATATAGGCCGCACCAGTTGGATTTAATCATCCGATGTCATAGCCATAAGGCCGCACCATTTCCATGTAACAATATCATAGCCATATAGGCCGCACCAGTTGGATTTAATCATCCAATATCATAATCATTTATGGCTCACGAGTTTGCCCCGCTTTTGCCTAGACTCACGGCTCCGTTCTTGTCATGTCATCGACTCACGGCTTACCCGGTATTGTCTTTATGCTGACTCACAGCTCCATTCTTGTCATGTCATTGACTCACGGCTTATCTGGTATTGTCTTTATACTTTTATTATTGACTCACTGCTCCGTTCTTGTCTTTCACAGACTCACGGCTTATCTGGTATTGTCGTATTAATGACTCACAGCTCCGTTCTTGTCTATCGCAGACTCACGGCTTATCTAGTATTGTCTTTTCAATGCATCTGTAAACTGTCAAATTTCGTCCCCCAAATCTGTTTCAATCTGTAACAGTCCAATCAATACATATCATATATGATATAAGTGAGATTACTCACCTGGATACTTGCTGCATTTTAATTCCGGTTGTTTCTTGCTTTTGCATACACCACAACCATTTATCCCGTACCTATATATTCATTTATATACCAAATGATCATAGGTTAATTACCATTTCAATTGACTCCATTACACAAGAGTCCAAAATAACACAATTGGGGACCATTTCTAGATGATAACTTTCAATTACCATCTTTCTTTAAATTATACATTTTCCCAAAATACACGTATTTTGCTATAGTACTTTCGGGTGGTCGTATACGTATTCCGATAATTTTCCATGAAGTTTCACAACATATTAGACCTATGTTCAAAATTTCAAGTCAATCGGATAAGCCTAGCATCAAAATCAAACTTGGAAATTGCACCAAATTTTAACAGAGGATTTCTGCACTTCTGCCGCACCCTCGCGTCGCGACCAAGGCCAATATGGTCGCGTCGCGACTGCTGGGAATTCAGGCAGTAAGCTCCGATTTTGTGCTAGAAATTCCCATTTTTCTCTTATTAAGCCCTTAATACACGACTTAATCAGTAGGGGTTTGTTCCAGGACCAAAACCCTTCATTTACTTCAAGTTTTTAGCCATGGAAATCATAGATTTCAACCATTTCCAAAAATTCCCGTTTTTGCATTTTTGATCCAAAAACCGAAATTATCAAAGATTAATCACTTCTATTGATTTGTTTCTGTCAATATAGCATCTAGAACTCATTTTAATCCATTAGAATCAAGTTTATCACAAGAACTCACAATCTAGGGTTCTTGATCAAAATCTCAATTCTTCAACAATAGCAACCTACTTCCATATTCTTGAATTAAGTTCTTTTAGCATGACTTACTGGAAGTATTAAGCCACTTAAACACATAATTCATGACTGAAATTACAAATTTCAGTTTCTATAAAAGTTCATCAAGAACAAACTAGGTTAGAGCTTGAAATACTAACCTTCAATACTTCCAATTCTTCAATCCAAAGCCAATAATCGAATTACAAGCTTCAAACCTTCAAGAAATTTCCAAGACTTGCAACGATCGCTCAAGAACTCTCTCTCCCGTAGCTTCTAAACTTTTCTGCACATGTGGGAGAATGTTCTAGCTTTATATTTCCAGAAATTGCATTTTAGTCCTTGGAATTCTATTTCTTGAACTTTTACCACAACTAACACATTTTTATGACAAAAACCAGTTTTTATAACATTTCAAGTCCAAAACTCAAAATATTATTACAAACTAAATCCTTGTCTATCCAAAATACCAAATTACCCTTCTAAGGTAAAATGACCAATTTACCCGTTTTATTATTTTTACAAATAAGGAGTGTCTTGACGTTACAAATTCTCCCCTCCTTCAAGAGATTTCGTCCCCGAAATCATGCAAACAAGCGAGGGTTATTCTTTCTTATTACAATTTCGGTTTCCCATATCATGTGAAACTTCTATGGTATTGCCAAAGCACTTTAACCATACTAGTCTTCTTATCTCGCAGCTGTCTTATCTTCCGGTCAAACACCTTCTTGGGTTGTCCCGGGTACCTTAACTTCTCATCTACCTCAATTTCAGCAAGAGGTATTCATTACGCAATGTTTTCCGCAATTGAGACACATGGAAAACATTATGAATATCTTGATGTTCATCAAGAAACTTCAATTAATACACCACAGTTCTTACTTTTGGGATATACGGAAAGGTCCAATAAAACAAGGACTCAACTTCCCGTTCTTCCCAAAACAATTTAGTCTTTCTAAGGGGATACTTTGAACACTGTCATCTTTCCCCATTTGGAATTTCAACGGTTTTACTCGGCAATCCGCATATTACTTTTGTCGATTTTTGTCTATTTCTAAGCTTTCTCGAATTTGCCTAATATTTTCTTCTGTTTGAGGTACAATCTCGGGTCCAGCCAACGGCTTCTCCTCAACTTCAGTCTAGCAAATCGGCGTGCAACACGATACTCCATACTATGCATTATACAAGCCATCTGAATGCTGGTACGAAAACTATTATTATCTACGGGTTCTACCAAAGATAGGCGATCTTCTCATCTTTCACCAGGGTCTATTATGCAAATTTCAAGCATATCTTCTAGAGTCTGCATCATTATGTCATCTCGCCCATCAAGATACGGTACTTATTAGTACTTTGAACTAATTATTCTTGAAAACTATGCCAAAATCTAGGAATAATTCTATTTTCTCGACCCGATACAATCGATACCGGTAACTCACGTCGACAAATTACTCTTTCTATGTAGTTTTTCACTACTTTTCAATCTTAATTTCTTCCCTAGTCGGTATAAATTTACGCTGACTTCATCAATCGATCTGCAATTATCCATATGGTATCATACCCGTGCGGTACTTGCGAAGACTTTATTACAAAGTCTATAATATAATATCGTCCCATTTCTTCTTTGGGATCCACAACGGTTAAATTTTCCGTATACCTCTAACGATTTGACTTTACTTACACACAAATCAGACACTTTTCACATGTCTTTCAATATCTTTCTTCAATCCCGGCTACCAATGTATAGGTTATATCACCCTACACAGTTTGGTACTGCCTCGGGTATATTGCATATCTACCACAATATACATCTTTTAAGAACAAATTCCATATTTCGCTCGATTTGAAACCCACCTACACAACCACCAAGGGTTTTCAATCGCCGTGAGTTTCTAACTAGCTTCTTTCGATAGCTAATCATTCATTCACTTTTCACGTTTTCAGACTTGCACACTTCTTTTTATGCTACCCGAATCAACTCAAGTAATCGATTCACCATACTCATACACGTGTATGTAACCTTCAAAGAATATTTTCTTTTTAATTCAAGGAATCTATAGCCACATCCGCCTTTCCGAGATGGTACAAGATTTCATAACCGAAATCTTTAAGTAACCCATCTATCTTTGCTATCTCCTATTTAGCTTCTTTTTGATCAATTAAGTACTTCAAACTTTTATGATCCGTATACACAGTAAGTTTTACACCATATAAATGGTATTTCCAAAGCTTCAATGCTAAGGTCATAATTGCTACTACAATATTATGTATCCAAAGTTAACTCTGGATGCATTTCTGTAAAACAAATTATTTTCTCCGCTTAGCGATAATGCTAACACCGGAGCTTCACACAAAGTTTGTCTCAAACTTTGAAAAGATATTTGGGGTCTTTCTACCCACTCAAACTTTTCACTTTTCTTGGTCAACTTTAGTCAACTAGACAACAATCAAGGAGCAGTTTTCTACAACTCTCCTATAATAACCCGCCAATCCAAGGAACTACAATTTTAGTCAGATTCCTCAGGCGGTTCCCGTTTTATCACAGCATCACTTCCACTAGGTCTACTTTAACATCTTTGGCACTGGTAACATGCCCAAAGAATTGAAACTTCTTTTAGCTAAATTTCACACTTGGAAACTTCGCATATTACTTTTCTCCACGAAGTAACTCCAATATCTGGTACAAATGTACATTATATTCAATCTGGTTTCGAGAATATCAGATTCTCAATAGTCAATGCACATACACATCAACTTGTATTTCTTCTTTTCAAACCAGATAGGGCTCCACACAATGACACATTCAGTCATATGAAACCCCAATACAAAATTTCTTCTAGTTTCTTTCCCACTCTGCCATCTCTGCAGGTGCCGATACAGAGCCTAAATAACAATAACGGCTCCCGAAATCAGTTTAATCATAAACTCTTCTCGCCAATCTGGCGATAATCCTGGGAGTTCTTTGGAAGAAACATCCAAGAATTCATTTAAAGTTTTACACTTCTGTCACCGCTTTATTTAGCTTGGCCAATACTACACATGCCAACTAAAACATCCTTCCTTTACTAACTCTTTTATGAGTTTAAGCAAAGAGAAGTAATCGGTATTCTCAACAACGGTCATTTACTCTGGATTTTGCTCCATTTCATTTCTGAGTTTTGAACCATAATGTTCATTTTTCTACAATTCATGTTAGCATCATTCATTTCTAACTAATTCATATGCATAATTTCTTCAGATTCATTGGTAGTCATCAGCTTCAGATTTATAGGGAAAAATGGTCCCGTAAATCCTAGGCAGACTACCTTCCAGGTGTTCAATATCTTGAACATATTTACTATCTGCTATAGCTACTTCCAAAATTTTCATCCATAATCGTTGATGAAATATTCAAACAAGACATCAAAGTCACCGATCCCAAGCACAGCTTCATGGATCAAATATAACATATACGGGGATTATATTCAAAACAATCATACATAAGACCATATCACTCTACTCACAAGCTTCTTCCACAGTCTGCTGGGATGCTCGTGGTACCACTGGTCCTTCTCGACCGTTCATTTCTTCTTTTTTTCCTCCCCGTTCTTTCTTGGGTTTATCACCCGTTACTCCACATTTAACATGTGAACATTTCGTAGGGAAGTGATCTATAGCTCAGCGTTGGAAACACTTCCGTCCCATCCAACAAGCTCGAGCAATATGCTCCTGTTTCTACGATTTCAACAATTCAGCGGTAGAGTCACAACTCTAAAATTTTTTGAGTGCTTTTCTTGCACTTCTTACACCACATCGTCTTTTTCATTTTGGTCCCTTCCCTTTAAGGTTGGACCTAAATTGTGTTAACTTCTTCTGAAGCGTCCACTAATATTTTTCTGCTTTTCTTGTAGTCTCAACTACTTTTCTTTCACCTTGAATTTCAGTCAGGGTGAGCAACAAATTTCTTTTTCTGACCACATCAGCTACTATTGCTTGTCATGTGGATTTTATACTACTTGTCTTCTTACCCATCCTTCAATGGAGCCTTGAGAAAGGGCTGGTCCACCTCTTAAAGCTCCACGCCCAAAATTCCTCCCAGGAAAATTCACTGCTCATACTTATTATACGTCAGAAGTCAGCAAAAGTTAGGTTATATATGTATAATAGCAACTTATATACACCTAAATATACATCATGTTTACTATCTCAAGGTTTAAGTCCAGGAATCTACTCTATAGACACCTAGTTTACTTAAACCACGGCTCTGATACCAACTTGTAACACCCGGCTTTTAAAACAAAAACACCCCTGAAAATTTTCCATTTAAATCAAAGGTTTCAATACATAAAACCATAACAAAAGGGGTATATTTTATTAAAAACGGGTACAAGTGTATCAAGGAGAGTATAAAATACCATAATCTCCGTTGAAGCCGGGCTGCTATTGACAGCATCTATAAGTCCCACTTCATTAGTCACGGACTCTATCTTTTCCCTTATCAGGATCATGCTAACCTGCAGGGACATTTAACAAATAACATGAGCTATAAAGCTCAGTGAGTAATCATATCTGCAAATAACCTATATAAGAATACATTCATATATAATTTCCTATATATGATAAATCTCTTCTGGAACATCTTTTCTATACAATATCCCATTCTATAGCCTCTTCCGGCTAAACGTATATATATTTGGATATCGGATCCAAACTCTTAGCCTCACTGGCTGATCGTATATCTCTTAGGATTCCATATCCTACTTCATATTCTTACAGGTTGTTATTTGCATACATTTCTGTCTCATAATATTTCTTAGTCCCAATTGACCGCACCATATTTCATGGCCATATAAGCCGCACCAAACAGTTTTAGCATTTATATCATAGCCATATATGTAACGACCCAAATTTAATAATATAAATATGTAAAACAAGATGTGTATAATTTAAAGTTTTATGTATATTTTATGAGAAAGTATGTTTGTAAGGGTAAATTAGTCATTTTACCATGAGAAGGGTAATTTGGTCATTTGACTATATACAAGAATTATTATAAAAGTATAATTCTAGTTTGGACCAAAAATGTAAGACTTTTAGCTTCATGTGGCCAAAGTTAATATTTATGTCAAAAGTCCAAGGAATGAAAGTTCAGGGACAAAAACTGTAAATATGAAAAATATAAAAATGAGAAAATATCTCATTAATCCTCATAAGTTCAGAAAAGTCTAGAGAGAACGAGAGAAGAGAGCACGGGAGAAGAAGAAGATCAAACATCGTAAGGAACACAATTGGAACTAGTGAATTCAAGCTTCAAGAGGTAAGGTTTTCAAGTTCTAGACTTCAAAATTCTTGAACGGGAATCGAGTTTTGATTTCTGATTTTTCCAAAAATCATGATTCCAATGTAAACATCTAATTCATCTTGCTCAAAATCACCATTAAACATGTTCTAGTCATGGAGTATGAGAAAATTAAGAAAAATGGTGATTTTGCTCAAGAACCCTAAGTTACGGGTTTGAAAATTCAGATGGTTTTGATTAATCTAATGTGTTAGAAAAGGTGAAAGACACATATAATAGTCATTAATTCAAAGGAATTGAAGCTTAGATGTCAAGAAATGATGAAATGGGTTTTTAGCTCAAGAACCCTAGAAATGGGTTAATGAGTTGAAACTGATTTCAAATGGCTTTAATGGTTTAGTTAAGTTAAAAATGTTATAAAAGAAACAAGAAATCAATTCATAAGCTTGAAAATTCAATAAAATGATTTTTGGTAAAAAAATGTTGTTTCCGGAAGAATTTTCAAGATTTTAAAGAAAATTTGATGATTTTGAAGTTTAAAACTAAGTGTAAGTTGGTATTTAGGGCCTAGATATGACCCTAAACCAATTAAGTCAAGAAATAAGAACATATCTTAAAATCATCAAAGTATGTTGCTATTGTTGAAAAATTGGAATTTTATTCAAAAGCCTTAGAAATCAATTTTACATGATCAAACCAATTCTAAGGGGTTTTAATGAGTTCTATATGTGGTAATTGTTAAAATAAAGCAGTAGAAGTGATTAATTTCAAACAAATTCGGTTTTTGGATCAAAAATGCAAAAACGGGAATGTTTGGAAAAGTAATCAAAATCTATGATTTTTATGGTTAAAAACATGAAGTAAATGAATGGTTTTGGTCTTGGAACAAACCCTAGGGATTAAGACGTGTATTAAGCACTTAATATGAGAAAATGGAAATTTATAGCATAAAAATCGGGAGATTCTGGGCTGCTGCCCAGTAGGCGCGGTGCGCCCCTTACCTGGGCGCGATGCGCCCTAGCGGCAGAGTGAAAATGCAGTTTTCTCAATTAGTCTCCTGCCAAGCCGAAATGGATTTTGAGTTTTGGTCTTATACTTGTCCGTTTGACCTCAAATTTTAAACATAGGTCTAATATGTTGTGAAACTTCATGAAAAATTGTTGGAATCGAAATACAAACCTCCGAGGATACTGTAGTAAAATACGTATAAAATACGGTTTAACTAAAGTTGGTCATTTAAAAGATATATAAGTGTTATGACCCAAGATAGTATTATAAGGACTCTAATGAGTTATAGAGTCAGTTAGCATTAATGTTAATGTATAACATGTTAAATATAGGTCCATGCCAAGTGACTAATGGATCAAAAGAGTATAAATACAAGGAACGTGTAGTCAATCTTCTAGTAATACATGAGGTGAGTACATGCAGTATTTTTACCCATTCTGGGGTACATGGCAAGTAAGTATTTTCAAGATTTCTTATAAAATCTTATATGTGAAATTATATGCAAGAGTTTTATTTCTAACTTACTTGTGAAAGTATAATGCTATAATTGAAGCTATGTTTTGAACTATAAGTCAAATTAAGTGAAAGTATATATTGGCTTATGAGTCAATTATGTGAAAGTAAGTTTTGGTCTATGAACCAAATATGTGAAAGTACATGTTTAATACAAGTTATACATGTTTGAAAGTATGGATAGACATATAGCCATAAAATGTTTAAGAAGTATGTTTTGGTTACAAACTTTATATGTTTTCAAGTATGAAAGGGCATATAGCCACAATATGTTTGGAAAGTTATGTATTTTGCATCTAGCCGTAAAGACATAGAATGATGTAGTTTGGCATTTAGCCACAAGTTATATGTTTATGAGAAATGTTCAAGTTAGCAGCAAGTTTTTGTATGACTGGTAATTGTAGCAAGCAGCGTTAGTAAGGGAACTATGTTCCAACCTACCCGGGTTAGGTAAGGGGTCTACTGGGGACAAGCCCCATCACGAAGTAGATCGCCTCAGCACTTCTATGGTGAGGAGTGATCCGTTCTTTCTAGCCATAGAGACTTGGGGTATCACTTACAGTGATTAAAGCCCTAAGTATAAAAATCCAGCAAGCTTATAAAACCAGTCAAAGAAAGTAAGAAAGATGTTATTTTTGTAAAGTATGTCATAAAATGATTTTTCAGAAGTAAAAAGTTATAGTATATTGCTATTATAAAGTCTGGAAAGAAGATATTTTTGCAAGGCATGATATGTGATGATTTTGAAAAGTAAAGAGCTATGGTATGATATTATTATAAAACTTTGAAAGATGTTTTATGTTATAAGTTTTATAAAAAGGTTGGAAAAGAAATTGAAAGTTTGAGTCTAAAACTCATGTAACTCACGAGACATTATTGTCTTACGTATTTTATGTTTTGCCATGTATTCCAGGTCAAATTAAGTTGCTATCAATGGGATGAAGTTTAGCTGGAGTGGATCTTAAGTTAGCTCCTATATTGGACTCAAGGTTAAATCCTTTCTTGCTTACTATGGTTAGCTTGATATGAATTTGTACACCCACTGTTTTAAGCATTTAAATTAACGGTTTTTGATAAACCGTATTTTTGTAATCATGTATTTATACGAAAAACCATAGTATTTGCAAATAGTAGAAATGGGGTGTCACAAGTTGGTATCAGAGCCATAGTTTAAGCGAATTAGGATTGGCTTGTTCCACTCCTAGGCTTAAACTCATGCTATAAAAATGTTAGTTTATGAAAGTATGTTATACGATGTCTTAAATGATTAAGACATTATGTATTATGTAAAATATGTAGATATATAACACTAAGAAGTGTTAAACTAATGTTTAAAGTGAGCAAAGATTTGACCGTTAGGAAAATTATATGATATTTTCCATAACCGTCTAAATTTATTAAAGACTATGTTTATAAAGTAGTAATATTTTAGTAGTGATTATCGTGTACTTATAATGGTGTTAATATGTTAAAGGAACCAGTGTCCCATGAAACCTTGTGGTAACAGCAGAATCAATATGTATATGTGATTATGGTAATATGGGCCCGTATTATCATAATCACAGGATATGTATTGAGACTGGTGGAATTGCAAAGGAATTATGACGTTCTGGTGGGAAAGGTTTGTGAAGAGAGTAGTAAGAATAACATAGGAATTGTATACCTATGTAACAAGAACAAGAAAGATTATAAGTAATAAAAGTTAATGCAGTGAATGTATACCACTTAGTATGGAAAAGTAAAAGAAATAATGTGATAATTAATATTTTTAGACAGATTGAAAGATATTAAAATATATGCCTGTTAAGGTGAGAGAAAGTATGAATAAGAGTAATTTAAGGACTTATGGGTATTGATTACCTATATAGGAGTTGTAAGACTCTTACATGAAGAATGAAAATTTTAAGCAGAGTATATTGAAAGTACATAGAATTGTAAAAAAATAAAAGAATGGTAAAGAAGAGTTTACTGTTGATAAGCGGTATGCCTTGGGCATAACCATTAAATGCATAATTTTATCTAAAAGTCGTGTATATATTAAAGATATAAAGGAAGTAAGATATCGTTGCAGAACGATAAGAGTAAAATGATGAGAAAAGTTAAAAATAGAAGATGTATGAAAGTGTCCAAAGATTGAACAATTGATCAAGTTATAAGTAAAATGCTATAATGAGTAATAAAAAAAAACAAAGTAAGATTACCCAAATGGGGAAAAGAATGATGAATGGTAAATTGTTAAAGATTATGATTTTTTTTAGTAAAATGCATTCATGTAATGTGATAAAATGAATGTGAATCGAGAAATAAAGGTTGAATGCCTAAATAAATGTTAGGCAAGAAACTAAAGGTGAAACAAATAACGATAAGATAGTGGTTGCCAGGAATTAAAATCCGCAACCAAATGAAAGAAGTATAAGAAGAAATACCAGTAATAAAAGAGTATAATTACGTATGTTAACTGAAGAAACCTGTAAGCATGAAAAGAAAATGACTAAAGGTCATAAACATATGAAGTAAAGAACAAGAGTAAACGTCTAAATAAGTATTAGACAAAGAATCAAAGACAAGATAAGAACTAAAACAAATAGACAGGAAGTTATTATTTCTAGATGGAAGTGACGAGTGAAAGTATTTAAAAATTGTGAGAAATGGTCGGTACATGGCTTGTAGCCATGAAATACAAAGAAGTGTATGTATGTTTATATGTGTTTATAAATGTAAAAACATGAGTAAGTTATGGGATATATAAATATGATGTACAAAAGTATAAAAGTGGTTATGAAATAAGTATTCTAATTAGAATACTATAAGGTATAAAGCAAAAGAGTAAAATAATGTATTGGGCATAATGCCTCGAAATACAAAAGAACGAAAGATGACGAGAAAATAAATGGCAATTGTGTATCACCTAAAGATACATAAGAAATAAGTTGTATATGAAATATATAATGTTGTAAAGAAATATATAGTGTAAAGAAGTGGAGTTTAAACGAAAGAATAGCAAAATGTGTTAGGCTTGTAGCCTTATAACACATAACAGAAATGATAAAAGATGTAAAAGTAAAGAGTAGCGAGAATTAATGTAATGGTGATTGAGGGTTATGTCAAGAATTCGTCATGGGACGAAAATATTAAAAATACCTAGTTGGGTTCTTAAACCAAAAGAGAACCAAGTATATATATGTGTATATTATGCAATTAAGAACTTGTAAGTAAATGTCAAGAAGTTAATGAATGTGGTTTATAAAACATAAATACACCACAAGGTAATAATATTATGAAAAGTGAAGTAAGTACGGGAATGTGAATTATAGTATGCAACATGTATGAAGTTCCATAAGTGAATTGAAGAAAAATAAATTTCGAATCAACCATGGTAAACAATTTAGATACCGTGAGGAAAGAGTAAACAGAAGATCAGTTGCTAAACTAAGCACTAATGTGAGAAATAGAATTGACAAAAGAAATACTAAAATATAAAGTATTAATATGAGAAGGATACGTGGAGTATCCAAAAAGGGAAGAAAAGTATACTTATAAAAGTATTGTACAAAAATTGAAGAAATGAGAAAGACATGTTTATACGAATAAGTAATGAGTAATGAGACCGAAATCTCATCAAAGAAGATGAAAGAAATATTTAAGTTGATTATATGTTGAATATGAAAGTAATACAAGTAAAGAATGATACAAGACAAATATTAAAGAAGGTAATACATATAATGTACAGGAAATGAGTAAAAAGTATGTGAAAAATGATTTTTCCTTAAAGGTGTGAATTAAGAAGGAAGTTGACTGAAATAATAGATCAACTTCAACAGTAAAACTGTATAAACTTATAAGGTTAAATATGGTGTATTATACATAGAAATAAAGTTGATGATGACTAATTGTTAAAAAAAAAAAGCGGTATATCGTTTTAACCCTTTCAGCACGAGATAAGTAGATTCTCGTGAACAATATGATGATTCGACAGATTCTGTCCCAATCAGAAAAGTAAGAATGTGAAGTGTAACAAGAAGGAAGAAAATTCATTCCTTAAAAAAAATGGTAACCAATTGAGAGTTGTCAGTAAAGATGAAGAAAGAATAAATGTAAACTACTTATGTAATAATGTTTGAGCAAAGATATAAGAAAAGAGGGAGATAAGAATGAATAAGTTATAAAGTTATGTTTAAGTGAAATGTCCGTTAAGGGACAAAATCTATACAAGGAAAAGAATTTGTGTATTTATGAAATTGTATAAATACGAATTATGTATAAATATATTTAGTGATATTTGGAACTTTTATAAGTAAAGAATGTTGTGAGTATAATCTCACTTGTTTTAGTAAAGATATGAGAAGAATTATAAAGTAGATTGCTATTTATGATAACAAGTATTGAAGTATGAAACTATTTTGTTAAATAAGTTTACTAAGAGATTGTATGTCAATGAAATGAGGTAGAAAGGAAAGTAACTAGAATGAAGAGTATGAAACATGAATGAACGACTAAAAGGTTGAGAAAAACAGATAAAATGACCAAAATGACAATTTGGTTAATTGGGAAGATATAAAGTTTTAAAGAGATTATGTTAATCCTCTATAAAGGATTGAAAGTAGGAACCGCTAAGAGCTGATTACAGAATCAAAAACAACCAAAGAAGAAAAGATTAAAAGATAAAATAATAAATAATATGATTATCTGTTGGCAAAAAGAAAGTATCTACTAGAAACCAACTTTGGTGGAGAACATTTGAAAAGGAGTGAGAAGTGATTACCTTAATTTAGTAGTTGTGCAATGATTCCGAGGACGGAATCCCAATAAGGGGGAGGTAGTTGTAACGACCCAAATTTAATAATATAAATATGTAAAACAAGATGTGTATAATTTAAAGTTTTATGTATATTTTATGAGAAAGTATGTTTGTAAGGGTAAATTAGTCATTTTACCATGAGAAGGGTAATTTGGTCATTTGACTATATACAAGAATTATTATAAAAGTATAATTCTAGTTTGGACCAAAAATGTAAGACTTTTAGCTTCATGTGGCCAAAGTTAATATTTGTGTCAAAAGTCTAAGGAATGAAAGTTCAGGGACTAAAACTGTAAATATGAAAAATATATAAAAATGAGAAAATATCTCATTAATCCTCATAAGTTCAGAAAAGTCTAGAGAGAACGAGAGAAGAGAGCACGGGAGAAGAAGAAGATCAAACATCGTAAGGAACACAATTGGAACTAGTGAATTCAAGCTTCAAGAGGTAAGGTTTTCAAGTTCTAGACTTCAAAATTCTTGAACGGGAATCGAGTTTTGATTTCTGATTTTTCCAGAAATCATGATTCCAATGTAAACATCTAATTCATCTTGCTCAAAATCACCATTAAAACATGTTCTAGTCATGGAGTATGAGAAAATTAAGAAAAATAGTGATTTTGCTCAAGAACCCTAAGTCACGGGTTTGAAAATTCAGATGGTTTTGATTAATCTAATGTGTTAGAAAAGGTGAAAGAAACATATAATAGTCATTAATTCAAAGGAATTGAAGCTTAGATGTCAAGAAATGATGAAATGGGTTTTTAGCTCAAGAACCCTAGAAATGGGTTAATGAGTTGAAACTGATTTCAAATGGCTTTAATGGTTTAGTTAAGTTAAAAATGTTATAAAAGAAACAAGAAATCAATTCATAAGCTTGAAAATTCAATAAAATGATTTTTGGTAAAAAAATGTTGTTTCCGGAAGAATTTTCAAGATTTTAAAGAAAATTTGATGATTTTGAAGTTTAAAACTAAGTGTAAGTTGGTATTTAGGGCCTAGATATGACCCTAAACCAATTAAGTCAAGAAATAAGAACATATCTTAAAATCATCAAAGTATGTTGCTATTGTTGAAAAATTGTAATTTTATTCAAAAGCCTTAGAAATCAATTTTACATGATCAAACCAATTCTAAGGGGTTTTAATGAGTTCTATATGTGGTAATTGTTAAAATAAAGCAGTAGAAGTGATTAATTTCAAACAAATTCGGTTTTTGGATCAAAAATGCAAAAACGGGAATGTTTGGAAAAGTAATCAAAATCTATGATTTTTATGGTTAAAAACATGAAGTAAATGAATGGTTTTGGTCTTGGAACAAACCCTAGGGATTAAGACGTGTATTAAGCACTTAATATGAGAAAATGGAAATTTGTAGCATAAAAATCGGGAGATTCTGGGCTGCTGCCCAGTAGGCGCGGTGCGCCCCTTACCTGGGCGCGATGCGCCCTAGCGGCAGAGTGAAAATGCAGTTTTCTCAATTAGTCTCCTGCCAAGCCCAAATGGATTTTGAGTTTTGGTCTTATACTTGTCCGTTTGACCTCAAATTTTAAACATAGGTCTAATATGTTGTGAAACTTCATGAAAAATTGTTGGAATCGAAATACGAACCTCCGAGGGTACTGTAGTAAAATACGTATAAAATACGGTTTAACTAAAGTTGGTCATTTAAAAGATATATAAGTGTTATGACCCAAGATAGTATTATAAGGACTCTAATGAGTTATAGAGTCAGTTAGCATTAATGTTAATGTATAACATGTTAAATATAGGTCCATGCCAAGTGACTAATGGATCAAAAGAGTATAAATACAAGGAACGTGTAGTCAATCTTCTAGTAATACATGAGGTGAGTACATGCAGTATTTTTACCCATTCTGGGGTACATGGCAAGTAAGTATTTTCAAGATTTCTTATAAAATCTTATATGTGAAATTATATGCAAGAGTTTTATTTCTAACTTACTTGTGAAAGTATAATGCTATAATTGAAGCTATGTTTTGAACTATAAGTCAAATTAAGTGAAAGTATATATTGGCTTATGAGTCAATTATGTGAAAGTAAGTTTTGGTCTATGAACCAAATATGTGAAAGTACATGTTTAATACAAGTTATACATGTTTGAAAGTATGGATAGGCATATAGCCATAAAATGTTTAAGAAGTATGTTTTGGTTACAAACTTTATATGTTTTCAAGTATGAAAGGGCATATAGCCACAATATGTTTGGAAAGTTATGTATTTTGCATCTAGCCGTAAAGACATAGAATGATGTAGTTTGGCATTTAGCCACAAGTTATATGTTTATGAGAAATGTTCAAGTTAGCAGCAAGTTTTTGTATGACTGGTAATTGTAGCAAGCAGCGTTAGTAAGGGAACTATGTTCCAACCTACCCGGGTTAGGTAAGGGGTCTACTGGGGACAAGCCCCATCGCGAAGTAGATCGCCTCAGCACTTCTATGGTGAGGATTGATCCGTTCTTTCTAGCCATAGAGACTTGGGGTATCACTTACAGTGATTAAAGCCCTAAGTATAAAAATCCAGCAAGCTTATAAAACCAGTCAAAGAAAGTAAGAAAGATGTTATTTTTGTAAAGTATGTCATAAAATGATTTTTCAGAAGTAAAAAGTTATAGTATATTGCTATTATAAAGTCTGGAAAGAAGATATTTTTGCAAGGCATGATATGTGATGATTTTGAAAAGTAAAGAGCTATGGTATGATATTATTATAAAACTTTGAAAGATGTTTTATGTTATAAGTTTTATAAAAAGGTTGGAAAAGAAATTAAAAGTTTGAGTCTAAAACTCATGTAACTCACGAGACATTATTGTCTTACGTATTTTATGTTTTGCCATGTATTCCAGGTCAAATTAAGTTGCTATCAATGGGATGAAGTTTAGCTGGAGTGGAGCTTAAGTTAGCTCCTATATTGGACTCAAGGTTAAATCCTTTCTTGCTTACTATGGTTAGCTTGATATGAATTTGTACACCCACTGTTTTAAGCATTTAAATTAACGGTTTTTGATAAACCGTATTTTTGTAATCATGTATTTATACGAAAAACCATAGTATTTGCAAATAGTAGAAATGAGGTGTCACAATATAGGCCGCACCAGTTGGATTTAATCATCCGATGTCATAGCCATAAGGCCGCACCATTTCCATGTAACAATATCATAGCCATATAGGCCGCACCAGTTGGATTTAATCATCCAATATCATAATCATTTATGGCTCACGAGTTTGCCCCGCTTTTGCCTAGACTCACGGCTCCGTTCTTGTCATGTCATCGACTCACGGCTTACCCGGTATTGTCTTTATGCTGACTCACAGCTCCGTTCTTGTCATGTCATTGACTCACGGCTTATCTGGTATTGTCTTTATACTTTTATTATTGACTCACAGCTCTGTTCTTGTCTTTCACAGACTCACGGCTTATCTGGTATTGTCGTATTAATGACTCACAGCTCCGTTCTTGTCTATCGCAGAATCACGGCTTATCTGGTATTGTCTTTTCAATGCATCTGTAAACTGTCAAATTTCGTCCCCCAAATCTGTTTCAATCTGTAACAGTCCAATCAATACATATCATATATGATATAAGTGAGATTACTCACCTGGATACTTGCTGCATTTTAATTCCGGTTGTTTCTTGCTTTTGCATACACCATAACCATTTGTCCCGTACCTATATATTCATTTATATACCAAATGATCATAGGTTAATTACCATTTCAATTGACTCCATTACACAAGAGTCCAAAATAACACAATTGGGGACCATTTCTAGATGATAACTTTCAATTACCATCTTTCTTTAAATTATACATTTTTCCAAAATACACGTATTTTGCTACAGTACTTTCGGGAGATCGTATACGTATTCCGATAATTTTTCATGAAGTTTCACAACATATTAGACCTATGTTCAAAATTTCAAGTCAATCGGATAAGCCTAGCATCAAAATCAAACTTGGAAATTACACCAAATTTTAACAGAGGATTTCTGCACTTCTGCCGCACCCTCGCGTCGCGACCAAGGCCAATATGGTCCGTCGCGACTGTTGGGAATTCAGGCAGTAAGCTCCGATTTTGTGCTAGAAATTCCCATTTTTCTCTTATTAAGCCCTTAATACACGACTTAATCAGTAGGGGTTTGTTCCAGGACCAAAATCCTTCATTTACATCAAGTTTTTAGCCATGGAAATCATTGATTTCAACCATTTCCAAAAATTCCCGTTTTTGCATTTTTGATCCAAAAACCGAAATTATCAAAGATTAATCACTTCTATTGATTTGTTTCTGTCAATATAGCATCTAGAACTCATTTTAATCCATTAGAATCAAGTTTATCACAAGAACTCACAATCTAGGGTTCTTGATCAAAATCTCAATTCTTCAACAATAGCAACCTACTTCCATATTCTTGAATTAAGTTCTTTTAGCATGACTTACTGGAAGTATTAAGCCACTTAAACACATAATTCATGACTTAAATTACAAATTTCAGTTTCTATAAAAGTTCATCAAGAACAAACTAGGTTAGAGCTTGAAATACTAACCTTCAATACTTCCAATTCTTCAATCCAAAGCCAATAATCGAATTACAAGCTTCAAACCTTCAAGAAATTTCCAAGACTTGCAACGATCGCTCAAGAACTCTCTCTCCCATAGCTTCTAAACTTTTCTGCACATGTGGGAGAATGTTCTAGCTTTATATTTCCAGAAATTGCATTTTAGTCCTTGGAATTCTATTTCTTGAACTTTTGCCACAACTAACACATTTTTATGACAAAAACCAGTTTTTATAACATTTCAAGTCCAAAAATCAAAATATTTTTACAAACTAAATCCTTGTCTATCCAAAAGACCAAATTACCCTTCTAAGGTAAAATGACCAATTTACCCGTTTTATTATTTTTACAAATAAGGAGTGTCTTGGCGTTACAATAGAATATGCAGTACCAAGTGCGTGGGACTTGTGTTCTGGGGTACATTTGCAATTATGTCAAGTCAGTAGGGGTAAAATTGGAAAATGAAAACTTGAAGTTGGTATCTTATGTTGTTCATGCGATTGTAATGTAAGTAAAGCTTTTTTGACCCGTAATGTATAGGCATCTTTCTTCCTTCATATTTGTTTCCAAATAATTAATTAGCAAACTCTTGTAATGTAAATCCTCTCCATAATAAAACTCCAGCTGCCTCCTCCTTGTACCGTATTACGAAATCAAATTTAGCTTAGTTTATAAAAAAAAGATGAATTGATGATTTTAGATTAAGAAAAAAAGATTATAATTTATAAAAAGATTATAAAAAAATATGAGGGAAGACAAAATCATTGATGTTAAGAGCTGCAGCTGGTGCAATATTGGTTGCCTCTTCACCAGTTGTTGTTAAAAAAATGATATTCTTCCTTGTCTTTGTGCTTCATAGAAAATGGTTATCCATAACTTGTAGTGTTACCATGTTAGTACATCAAGTTCTTTGCTTATCTGTATGTTGAAAAGCCATCAGAATCTTTATATTTTTATAAAATGAAAGAAAGAAAGAAAGAGTCTTGATGATGAAATGAGTCATGTTTTAGTTTACCTTAACTCATGTCATATTTAAGAAAAAAGATAACTTCATCTAACCAAGAAAAGTCTTGGAACCAGGTTTCACAACTTTCAGTGTTATCCAATTAACTTCCATTATTATTCTGTCATGACTACCCACCCCAGAAACCTTCAATAGTAATTCAAGCCACAAGGTAAAAATACTTCCAACCTGACAATTTTGCCCCCTCACAAGCATCAACAAATCAGCAAGAATAATCAGGGATAACTTACACGAGGAGAAAAGGGAAGACACAATGGATGTCGGTTATGGACTTCACTATCTTCATAACTCTTGGGCTTGTGAGCTTGATCTTTTGCATTTTCACCCCAAAACTTACACTATTTCTTGACTCCATCATCTCATTAAGTGGCACCTTATTCTTGGCCCCAAATCCGAAAAACAAGCTGAGCAAAAAAGCTACATAATAAATCAAAAAATTAAATCAAAATAGAAGGGTAACACAATTACCACATTCACATTAAAATTTTCGTCCAGCAACACATTCGCCAACTTGAAGTCAGCGAAATATCACCTTAATTCAAAAAACATTAGTTTAAAATTTAATACGTCATAAAATGGTTAAATTTTTACAACTTATAAAATATACCTGAATTTCTAAACCCTCGTTAAGATACGCAAGTCCCTGGGCTGCACCAAGAAGGATTTATAACCTTTTTTTCCATGGAATTGGTGGAAAAGCTCGGCTAAAAAGATGAGATTCTAAGCTTTTTTCGAATTAGATAAGAGATATCACCAGATGAAGAACAAAAGAACGGGGAACATCACATTAAGATATAGATGAAGAACTTTACTAACAGCCATTAAAAGAATCAGATCTAATTAATCCTTTAACCAATCCAGGGCACGAGAAGAATGGAACTAACCTTCGGAATCATTTTTTGTGAAATGGAACAAAATCGATTCTTAATAACTCAAGAAACAATGTAAAAACCCCATTTCTGCAACTGAGTCATTGCCGCGAGACATTGATGCACTCATCCTTGACTCGTTTAACAACCAAGTCATTGCCGCGAGATTCGGACATATTGGCCGGAAAATGAGCTAGTCCTGCTACAGCCACCGCTGCCTCCAATTCAATATTCTCCATGGGGTCAAAATCCGCCGTCACATTGGACCAATTGGGTGATGCCCTAATCGCATCCATAATTGGTTACAATAACAAGTTTGCTAGAGAGATAAACTGGAGAGAGAGGGGTATTCTGAGTAGCACCAACGATTTGTGAATGCCGAGATTTAGGGGATGAATATCGGTTTCCAAGAGAAGAGTAAAAATGGAAGGATTAGGGTTTTGTCAAATTGAAAATGGTGGAGTATATAAGAGGCTGACTGAAAAAAAGAAGGCAAATTTTGTGAGTAAAGAAAGAAATCCTATTCAAATTGAAGATGATCGGTTTGCAAAAGAAGGCGAATTTGGTGGAAACAGAGAATAATCAGGGAACATATGAGAGAATCATAAACACAATCGTCAAGGAGATAAGAGAAACCGATAATTAAGGAGGGATTGAGTAATTGATCAAGCTTTTCCATTATTTAAAAAAATCAAAATTATCAGAAAATGACATGTGTCAAATTCAATGTGGTGATGACAAGTGTACAATAGTTACTTATTGGTATACTAGGTTAGTAACCCGTGTGATACACGGTGTGACAAGTTAGAAAATATTGATAATAATTAAATAGTGTAACACAACTAACATAATAATTCGTGTGATACACGATGTAACATGTTAAAATTGTTGTATAAAAGTTAAATAAATGCAGTAAGTATGGTTATATATTTTATTAAATTAAAATATTAAATCTGATTAAGTAAACATTTAATATCATGCTTTCCTTTGGCTTCAGGAAACACAATACTGGTGTCAACAAAAAATACAGACAATGAAATAGCCTAAATGAAAATTTTAGCATCATGCTTTCATTTTTTTTAAAAGAACCATACATTCGCTTGTTTTGAAAGGCTTAATGCTTTCACTTGTTTTTTTAATAAAACCATTGTACATTGTAAACTCCACAAATTATGATACTGGACTTTTAATTTATGTTATTATTAGGATGTTATATTTTTTAGAGTCACCCAAAGCAAAGTACAGTCATATGTTTCGAACCTCCTATACTTTATGAAAAAATTGGATCATTATATTAATGATAGCATTTATAATTATATCTAATGTAATTATTAATAAATGTAAAAAATTTGGATAAAAAGTGTCGGAGGACACCCCAATTCGTCTCAAACCATTATGAGAACTTTCCCATTACACCATCCGCCCAACTTGCTCAAGTTTCCCGTTACATATTCGAACGTTTGCCAACACCCCTGGAAAGCAAATTGGCACAGTTCTGGCATGCTTATAATCTTTCTCGATAGGTGACATTTACGAAGTAAAAAAGTTAGATTAATAACTCATACAACAAATGTCCTCATATCACCATTAATTGGCAATTATCTTTTTTTCTTTTTATTTCAAAACTCAATTGGGGGCCGTGAGTTGCATCTCGTACAAAAGATCTAGTCGACACAATTACTTGGTTTTAACCACATTCATGAAGAATAGAAAAAACACATGTTATCTGGTCCTATAAAACACACTTTTCTTTAGACCGATAAAATACATATTTTCATTAAGATCAATACAATCGTCATTCAAAAATTAAAAACACATTTCGTTGCATAAAATACATATTTTTATATAGTTTAGTACAATCGTCATTCAAAAATTAAAAACACATTTCGTTGCAAATTAAAAACACATAAAGAAGTGGCTGAATTGTGAGGGATACTCCGTCACATTGCCTAAATGTGCTGGGCGCCATGTCATCGCCACATAGGAATTTACCCCATCACACTCCATCACATTACCCACTTTATACCTATTACATTTTCATCACACCACATCTCTTTTTAAATAAAAAAAATTAAAAAATGTGAGAGAGAAGAGAGAGAGGGAGAGAGAGAGAGAGAAGAGAGAGAGAGAGAAAGGAGAGAGAACGGCTCTTTGTTTTGATTGGGTGTGATCACCCGTGAACACCATCACATTCGACCACGATCACGGCCATCACGGTACACACGGGGCGGTGTGCACGCCGTGATGGCATGGTGAGGTGGCATCACGGACCCCCTATCACGGGGTACTCCCACTCGTTTAAGAAAAAAAGAATCACAAATCTTCCAATTAAGTCATTTTGAACAAAAGGATTAATTTCAAAGTGTTAGTTTTACAAATTAACTTCAAAGATTCAAAATGTCCAATTAAGTCATTGAACAAAAGGATCAATTTCAAAGTGTTAGTTTTACAGATTAACTTCAAAGAAACAAACTTAAGAGTTCTGCGTATGAGAATAAATTTATACTTACCATGCAATACAAACGAAGAGGGGAAAGGAGGCGAGGATTGGAGATGTTTGTTTTGAGAATGACGACGGATCTGATCAGCGAAAGACGCCTTCCCCGTTGCTACAGTAGTGATTGAGACCACCGTACGCTAGAACTCGGCAGCTGAAGTGTATCATGTGAGTTGTCAATTTTGTCAAATATTACGAACTTCTACTTCGATTTACATATCAAAATTGAAGTTTTTCATCAACTCGTCGTATGATTTCTTTTGTTTGACAAGTTCTTCATAGATCTGTTATAATGAAAGGTTTCTTTTGACAAGTTCTGAATCGATACCCAAAAAAATGAATTGATCAGTTAAAAGGATAATAATGTGGTAAAAATAAAAACAATAAAAACATAACTAATTTTCTAAAGAACAAACTATGTAAAAGATTATTTGCTTACCCTTGGACGACACAAAACACACACGCAAACACATAGTGTTATGGCTAATATACCAGGAAGAAGAATAATATGGAATAGCTTACTTGAAATCGAATTTCTGGTTTGCAATTGAATCAGGAAGAAGAAGAATATAGATAAGTAGAATGAAATTAATGGATAATAATGAAAACGTTGAGGTATATGTAAAGTGGTTACCTACACATCGATTTTAAAATTGGAATGGATTAGGATTCCTGATTTCTTGCTAATAAATGGATTTCAAAGTTCAAACTGTCTTGGCTGAATTTTTGGGATAAAAACAACCGGTAATTAATGAATGTTACAATCGGGATGCAATAATTTTTGCTGATTTTTTGGGATACAATGATACTCAAATGAGCGGGAAAGCTAATCAATGGTGAACCAGAAGATGCCATGTGTCAAATAGGTGGTGTAGAAAAGAGCCATGTGGCAATGAAAGGTTTCTTTTATTATAATACTAGGTTACAAACCCGTGTGTTACACGGGTGATAATTATAAAACTTATATAATAATAAATACATTTGATTTGATCTTTGAAATTAGCAAGGAAATGAAAGTAAGATGCTATAACTAACAATTAAATGAAAGTATGTCACTATTTATTGCAATTAGCCGACAGTAAGATGCTACAAATTGTTGCAATGCCTTGATTCCTTTTTTCCATTATAACTTGGTTTAATCACTCCTGCAATAGAATGATGCCCCTCCATTTATTATTACTGTTTTGGGTGAAAAATATGTACGTTGCTATCACTTAAAACCAAAAGCAAACAAAGTAAACACAATGTGGCGGAGGCAAATGGTAGGGTGGTGTATCGACGGTTTTTTATGATTACTTTATTTTTGAACTTAATTTGTTAGTTAATTTTGATAACATAAAGCATTCAATTTTTTTTTATTCTTAATTTTTTTGGAGAAAAGGCATAAATATCGATTGATGATGTTGCAGTTATGTGTATCTATTAACAACTTAGATTAAGGGTATGAATATATAACAAAGTACGTCACTATATTTAGTAAATATAATTTTACCTATCAATTGGTTTCCTTCATGTAAGTAGTTCCGACATATTAATAAATACTATTTTACCTATCAATTGGTTTCCTTCCTGTAAGTAGTTTCAACATGTTAACACCAAAACCGTACACATAGCTCTTTATTGTGTACTGACGAGACATCAAGACCTCCGGGGCATTGTATATTCAACATTCTCATCCTACAATAGAGGGCAAATTGGTAAAATAAAATCTTATCTTTCTTTACATCAACACCAACATTGAACATTCCATCAATTATACCTGGTGTGTATCTTAAATAAGTCTCGCTAACCCACACTATGAAAGAAGAGGATTAAGTTCCGAATCAAAAATATTTGTTGATTTTATGTTCTTCCGAACAATAGATGGCGAGCACACATCATGTAAATGGGCAGCGCGTATCCGATAGGGACAGAAGCCTCTCTAACTTTTAGTTGTGCGATTTTTGTAATCTTTTCTGCGTAAAAGGGGTTAAAATCGAGAAGATGAATAGCAAGGTGGTGGTATAACAGCCATTTGAGTAGCACAGTCAACAGCTGGAAAATGCGATGAGGGAAGCAAACAGTTGGTCGGGGAGAGGATTTATTTTTGTGTTACAAAGAACGGATGATAAGAGGAAACCAGAGAGATAATATAAGAACAGATTGCCACTGACCGTATAATGAGATTTCATAAATCGTTCCTGATATCAAGGGATTGAATTTCAAAAACTTGCGAGATAACTGGAATTAGTCGGTGTTTTAAAGTAGGAAGGTCATTTAGGCGGGAACTGAAATCCAACCACTTCATAAGATTGACAAGTGACAAAAACCAGTTCTTGCCTGTGTTTGTCTACGGTACGATGCCCAAAACCTTAGTTCAAGGTTCTATCTTCATTATATATAAGATCTAACTCAGGGGTATTCTCGTCACGCCGAATGAGCAAGAAAGTTTTTCCATTAACCTGCAAAAAATTCAAAAAAACTTACAAATAGACCCCCTATTATTTCGATCTAATTGTAGTTTGAAAGCCACTATATACCTGGAATAAATGTTCTGGAGGTAAAAATAATAGAAATCTCATCTTCATTTTTCTTCAGAAGCTCTCACATGCTATATAGAACAGTCTCCGAATAATATGGAGTAAAACACTGTAAAAGAACTTTAATCTGCTACGAACATGACATTTAAATTCAAACGAAGGGCAAATCAGCAATATAATACATGTGAACAATAGCAAGGCATAAAAACGTATTAGCTTGTGCCATGTTAACGTAATCCAAAATAGTTTTATCATTTCTATAATGGGTTACTTTTCAAAGTAGAATGCTATAGTAAGACAAAAATGAAAGTAGAATACCGCAAAAGGAAAAAAAAGATGGAAAGTGCATTGATATTTCTTGCATTTAGCCTTTAAAAATGACTCTACACATATCATAACTTTCCATCTTTGTCAAAAATAGAAGTCAAAATTAGCTTAATGGTGTAAAAACATTCTTTAACTGCATATTTCATATAATCATCTCTTGAAATCTTATCCCATAGATCATCTTGTGAGTCGCTCTCTCCAACAATATCTTTGGCAACAAATAATTAAATATAAAAAAAGAAAAAGAATATGAATAAAGGTACTCACAAAAGAATAGAAAAATAACTAAAGTTTGTGAAACATTTGGAAAACCTTGCTGGCTAGGAGAAAAAAATGCCACTGAAATAAAGGTATGTATCATAATCAATTATAAACTACAAAAGAATATAACATATGGATGTCCAAAAAACCAGGTGCTATTAAGAATAAAACCTCATAAAATCTAGCAACACGTAATGCACGCCTTTGGTTAATTTAAATATTGAACAATACAAAACGCAGATCATAACAACTAAAATATGCAATAAAAATCAAGAATCACAACAGAAACTAACATTGACATAATCAAGAACATAATGAATAAAAAAGAGTGATACCCTGTTTCAATTGGGATTATTCTTTTCTAACGAACCCTACTTTTATCTTGAAAGTGTATACCACTAAATGGGAAGGAGCGAGACATAGGGAATCTGCAATTTAAAAACCGTCCTGATGATAAATGGGAAAAGTATTCGATTATAACTCTCACCGACTATGTTTCAAAATTTGTAGATCCGGTAAAATCCTTAACGGAATAAAATGTTCAAACAATTTTAACATATATGGTTTTACCTTTCACAATCGATTTGAGAAGAATAGGGATGTATTGCGTGGTCATCGGCGCCGGCCGTTCTACTATGGCTTGGTCCACCGGTGGTCTCAATCGCCGGTCAAGAAATATCAAGTCGCCAAAAAGCTGATCAGGTGAAGGGAGAGTAGCGAAACAGAGGTGAAAGCAAATGTGTTTTTTTCCTTTAAGTGCTACCGTTGTCGTAATTATCGAATGAATACGCGGAGTAAAATCGAAGGGGTGAATGGTGATGAACTAATGAAGATAGATATAGACGCAAAAACGGGAATTGATTCGATTGCAAAAATTTTGCGATACACAAAAGGAATTGATATCGCCTCCAATAAATTCGCTCATCAGTTGTACTTGGAAATTCTTATCATTCTCGGATTTTTAGGTTTTCAAAATTTGAAGACAGAGATTTAAGGAATCGGGGATACATATGAGGCGAGTTTGGACGGAAAATTAAGAAGGTTTTGAGCGGGAAAGCAAATAAGCGGATGAACCAGAACCTGCCACGTGGCAAAATAGGGTTGTAAATAACAGACACGTGGCACTTTAGCTTTCTTTTATTAGAGAAGAAAGATATATATACTAGGTACATTTTAAGGGCCGTGCTCAGCACGGCCCACGGGTGGTCTAAGGATTTATTTTAAAAATAGGGGAGATGGAACACATTTTGTAACAACATAACATCCTCCAATATATTTCTTAAAGTATAAAGTCCTTATAAAGAAAAAAATTGTCCATTTTGAGTGTCATTGAGTAGTAGCATCATCTTCAACATCAAAAAATATTTGTACCACTTGGCTACCAAGGGTATTATTAGTTGAAATATTGCTCCGTGGAACCAAGAAGCTCGTACCGCCAGTTGTCTTGCCATACCGCCATCAATCACTCACTCATTTAGACCTGATCAAGAAACACTCATCCAATAGATTTAGTTGTTATTCCTCTTTCTCAGATAGAATAACGACCTTGCCAATAAAAGTATCTAAAAAATGAACCGTATCAAGAATGATAATTTTATAAAATTCAAAAATATTTAGCGAGTTGATAATTCTTATTGTAATAGCATTTTTGTGCTATTTTTCATAAATCGTAATTGTGATTTTATAGTTATGTAATTCTAATTTTCACGTCTTACCCCATACTGACAGGATGAGTGAGATTGTCGAAGGGTAACACCGGAAGTGATATCGTTGGCTGATTCAAAGGTAGATTACACAATGTCATTGTTGAGGAAACGATATTACTTTCATGTCTACATCATATTAAAAGAACAATAAAAATTGTGAGGAGCAATAATCAAGAATTATTCAAAGTTCGTCAAATCCCCAAAGGCTAAAATAGTAAGTTTACCTTCAAATGTTTGCACTGATGATACGAGGCATAACCTTAGCACCAACTGCGTTTGATACCTATTTTTCACCTATGCAAAAACAAAAAAACAATGATTGAAAACTGAGAACCGATAAACTTTATAAACTCCTAATACGTGTAAGGGCCGTGCTAAACAATGTGGTCTCTTTAGGTAATTCTAAAATTATGAGGAGAAGAACTAAAATTACATTGTAAATTTAGTATATCTTAGAGTAATTTTTTTTTTTAGAATTTGAAGAATTATAATTTCACGAATGAAATACATGAAAAGTTAAATTTTAAATTTTATATAAAACCAAATGTTACAAGTGATTTTAGAATAATATATATGAAAACGTCAACTACATCAAGAATGATCTTATTTCTGAAATTTGCACTAAATTGAAACCCTTTTTGTATAATGCCACCTGTCATGTGCGATAATTGCTTGATTTTACGATCATGTGAAATTGTGAAAAAAAAGTTTCAAACATTTTTTTCTTGATGAAACCTATGAAAAATCACGCGGAATATACAGTCTCGAACTTGTAATGTAAGATCTACTTTAACTCTTCCAAAAGGGAAAATCATAAAATTAATATCTGTCTTGTCGTAGCAGTGCTTGTGTAATCCAAAATTTAGAGACAATACGAAATTCTCTCACATTAACTTAACTAATGGTTTCTGCATTCCAAATTGTTCATCATTTTTCTCTATCAAAATATCCTCAAGCACACAGAGGAATTGAAAACGATAAAATCAAACTCTAATGGAAAAATTAAAACAAAATATACTACTTTTTACCAGGAGCGACAAACCCATGTGGTGCGTTTCCTAACCCCTTCTTTCTCCCTATTGTTACGATCTTTAAGAAAAAATGGAGTTTTGGGATGTGTCATCAAACGGCCACTACAAAATCCATCAAACGAATTCCATCAAACGAATTGAAAATTAAATCCATCCAATGACGGGAATCCAGAAATTGTCCCTTGAATAACGTTTTACAATAAAAATAACAAATAAACGTGAATGGATTGATTTCAGTTCCAATTTCGACAGTTGAGAATAAAAACAACGATTAGAGAAACCGTAATTTTGGTAATCACAATAAAGCGTGGAAGCTGCAAACTCTCGAAATGAAATCAATTGAGTTAATCTTGTGGAAAAGCGTGACGATCAGTGTTGATCGCAAAAAAAAAATTTGACCAGAAAAGTAGAGTGGGAAAGCGTGCCCTAACTTCCTCCATAGAAATTGGTAGATGAACGGAGGAGGCGATGGAGAAGAACGGTTGGGGTTTTGCAAACATGTCAACCGCACAATCCCTCTCATATCAGAGTTTTCAAAAGGAATGGTAGGGTTAGAGATCGGGAAGAAGAAACTTGAAAGAACAAAAAAAAATGGAAACTGCCGACCAAGAGAGGAAGCGATGATTGTAAAATGAGAGCGGTCTAAATGAGGATAGGCAGCGAATGTTTCATTAATTTTGGAAGATAGGGAGCCGTGACATGATATGGAGAAGAGGGAAACGATGTACCGGTATAGACGATCATCTATTTCTAAAACGGTTCGTGAAGAACCTGTTGACATAGGATGTTGTCGATAAACAGAAGATGAGAGAATAACCGGATACAGAAGCGATGTGGTACCATTTGGATAAGGGAAGCGTCGTTCGGAGGATGAATACTTGGCAAGCAGAGAACCCTATTTTGAACGGAATAGGCAATGGAGAAAAAAAGGCTTTTTTTATATAGTAATGATATATATATATATATATATATATATATATATATATATATATATATATATATATATATATATATATATATATATATATATATATATATATATATATATATATATATATATATATATATATATATATATATATATATATATATATATATATATATATATATATATACATATATATACTAGGTTATTAACCCGTGTATTACACGGATTGACAAATTAAAATGGTAAAAATGAAAAACAAAATACAAATCTATAGATACAAATACTAACTAATAAAACATACAAAAAAATTAGACAATGAATTAACATTTTATTGAAAGACTCAAGTATGATATATTAAAAAAAAATTAATATAGTGCATACATAAGAAACAAACAACAATGTCAATAATCTCTTTTCTAAACGATTGAATGAGATTAAATGATCATTTTACCCTTATATTTCATCAAACAATTTTCATGACATTTATCCATTTTAATAATATTCATCGATCTGAACATGAGAATAGTTGGGAGAAAAAAAGAATGACATATAGTATATGCTGGAGACTTGATACAACCAACCATATTTTTTGACTTAACACATTAAGTCTCTGTCTAGATTAAGTCAAAAAAAAAAAAAAAAAAGAAAAAAAAAAAAAGAAAGCCATGTTGAGGTAGGAATTAATTTTACACACTTGATAGTATTGACTTCCGGTTTACGACGCACCCATGTTGCAGAATTTAAAAATAATATATGAACTAATCAAGTTGTATGTTAATGTTATTTTGGCTATGTGTGCGTTCGTCGTCGACTATTTTGACATTTTGATGGTGGATTTTGATTATCAAAAACCTCGTATCTATCTTTGTAGGCAAAAACCTTATACGTTCTCTTTGTTGTAATAGTTTATGGTTTAAATATTTCAAGGTAAAGATAAACTACTATTAAGAACTTCAAAATAAATAAACTTATCAATAACTAAATACATATTTCCTTTGGTAAAGATCAAATCCGATTGGAAAACTAATTACGGAAAAATACATAGATGGCATGACAAATTTTAATAATGAATTTAAAGAGAGAATCAAAGCCTAATTATGTACGAATTGGTTATTAAATAAGCATAATACTCACCAAATTTTGAATGTAAACACCTGGTAAATATAAAGAAGCATCTAAATTTCAATGTTTTGACAAGAATCCATATTGTTTAAACATTTGACATGGTAGGTCTTAACTCTTAATATGCTTGCTAGAATATCTATAGTGTCAAGATCAAAGTATATTTTTTGGTTGTTAAATTGATCTTTCAAGATATATAAATATTTGATCAATATTAAATGTTTATAATACTTTTACGGCTAAATCAGATTCACTGTTCATTCTAATTTATAGATCTGGTTTAGTTTTGTATTAATTTTGGTCTCCACTAATATAAAATGGTTATCTTAATCATATATCATTATTTGAAAATTTATATTATTTATTTGTTATTTCATATTATTATATTAAGTCATAAAATGACACTTCAGTTGTTCAAGTCATAAAAATGACCATTTTGTCTATAGTCACGTTAAGCCCATTAGTGAAAAAGAAACAGAAGTCTACAACAATAAATAAACTTCTTGGAAATCAAATTTTGATTTAAGCAAGTTCATAGAAACCAAATACCCACCATTCTACTGATTTTAAGCTTTATTGGTGATGATATTTAAGAAAATCTTACTTTACAACAATGTTTCAGCAGCCATAGCTATTTAAACAAAAAAAAAAGCTATTTAATACAATTTCTCTCATTCAAGGCAATGGGACCAAAAAAACCCACAAAGGTGGGACACGGATGCTCTCTCAATCTCCATGTCTTGCAAAAAGACGTCATTATCCTTCTCACTAAAAGCGGTCCATACAATCTATGATGTAAGCTTGTAATGTTTGATCTTTAAATCCAGATCTAAGAAGTAACATACTTTGTAAATAGAAAAGCTAGATTACTTATATGCATCTATGTACATACGGCTAAGAAAATTAGATTTTAACTAACATCAAGAAAATTAGTAAATCAACAACAATTTGATACAAAAAATAAAGTAAATAAATACATCAAGGCTCGTTGAGTCCATCATCAACATAACACCTCCAAACCGGTTCCAAAAATTCATATTTCCAACCACTCTCTTGTTGTATTTCAGACAAACAATTCGGAAATTAGTATCGCAAACTAATTCCGAATAATGGAAAAACCAAAGCAGACGGATCGATAAATAATATTGAGAATTATGTATCGATTAGTTGCTAATAATAAATTCAATTATTATTATATTACCCAATTTCGTCCAGAAATCAGATTTGATCCTACGCGACCAGATCTAATTATAGAAAGGTAGAAGGAGACTGTCCCGTTATCGGACGAAATAAAATACGAGACAAAATATTAAAACCCACCTGAAGATCGTTGATTAGAGTCCTTGAGATTGCACGGATGGACTCCTGTCCTTAAAGGTTTTTACGGCGCTCGACGGCTGTAAGCTTTCAGCGTAAAACCCCAGGATTTAATGCAGAATATCATTCGTTCCAACAGCAATGGAAGAACAGATAAACGCAAAGCGAATACTCGGAAACCACAGAGAGAGAAATCGCAGAGAGAGAGAGCAGAAATTTGAGGTGTTAATAAATGAGACCCCAGAGGCCCTATTTATAGGGGTCCGAAATTATCAGATAACAACTGATTTGAATTTGAAAAAGATTCAAATTCTGGATAAAATCTAATCCAAAATCGGATCTGATAGAATTTATCCCGATTTTCGAGTCTGCTAAGGCGCGCGGCGCGGTTTCTTGATTTCCGCGACGCGCGTACCAGTTGACCGGGTCGGTCCAACCGATCCGACCCGAACCCCATTAAAAATAAAAGCTCCTCAGCTCCCAGCGACCGATGCGTCGTGCGAAGTGCAAAGTGCGCCTAATCGCGCCATCTCGCGTCTACGGCCCGGCTCGGCGCGCGTGTGGGCTTAGCCCATCCCTTAACCCACTAAAGCCTTTGAAGACTTAGCAAAGGAATGGGGTTATAATCCCACAAAACTTTCTCTCCCCCACCAATGTGGGACACAAGGAAAATCACCAACTTGTGAATTCCTTAAAATTCCAACAATCCCCCACCAAGTTGGAGAGTTTCATTTCATTCAGACAAATGACGTCACCTGGGTGTCACGAAGATTAAACCCAAGTTTATGTGAATAAACAAGAAGAGACCGATCCAATTGTATCCTTATAGGTTTAAACCAAGAACCTTGTGACCTCTCCGGTTTACCCCCACACATCACCTGCCATCTTTGCGTTCTCACTGAGCGCGAATATGGCCATGCGCTATAAATCCTTTTCATGACCCTCTAGAAGATAATCCACTGATCTTCATTTGAGGCGACACCACCTCTAGGTTGTATAGGCAAAGTTTTACAACATCTTCGTTGCTTAGATGTCTCCAAAACTTTGTTAAGAGCCTTAGCTCAACCTCGTTCTCGGCAACGAACGTACTATCCTACCTCACATGGATCTATCAGTTTTGATAGTACCTTCTATCGTCAGTGACTTCGTTATTACCCTTTAAACTTGAGAATTAGGAGCACTAATGTCAAGTTGGGTTTCCATCACTGAACGATTCTATAGTGGTTTTAGACCCATGACTCTCGTGGTAGATTGTACGAAATCTCTCGTCAGAGGTTTGGTAAGTGGATCTGCCAAGTTCCTACTCGTCTTGACATAGACAACCTTGATGGTACCATTTTCAATTAGTTGTCTCACAAAGTTGTGTCGCAGACCAACGTGTCTTGACCTCGTATTACTAACCGCATTGTATACTTTAGACAGTGTGGCCTCACTGTCACAGTACACGGGTATAGTTGGCATTGGAATATCCCACAGTCGGATATCCAAGAGTAGATCTCTAATCCACTCTACCTCTTTTCCGGCTGCTGCTAGGGCAATAAGCTCAGCTTCCATCGTTGAGTGGGCTATACATGTCTGTTTCTTGCTCGCCCAAGAAATAGCTCCGCCAGCTAGAGTATAAATCCAACCACTTGTGGATTTAGAATCACTGATGTGATCTATCCAGCTGGCATCAGAATACCCTTCTAGTATTCCGGAAGTTGATGTATATGTCAACTCAAAGGTACTTGTCTTGCTTTAGTTATGGCCCTTCGAACGCAGTCACAGTGGTATCAAACCTCTCATGCCACTGGGAGCAACTTATCTTGCTTTAGTTATGGCCCTTCGACCAAATAAGAGAAAAAATCATCTCCTAGATTATTTTCTTTTCTAGCCCTTGTACTTTTCCTTGGTTCTTCTACAACATTAGAAGGTCGAATATTTTCTCGAGAAGTACTAGGTGCTATTGTGGGGTTTGTGTTTTCAACATCTTTTGAAAAAACTTGTCCTCAACGAATTCCACATCTCTGGATTCAACTACGACACCTTATGCATCATCCAATAGTCGGTAAGCTTTGCTGTTCTGAGCATATTCAATGAATGTGCTCTTCATAGCTCGAGCTCCCAATTTTGATCTCTTGGGATAAGGTGTTCGATAGTAGGCTCTACACCCCCATACTCTCAAACAATTAGTATTTGATTTCCTTCCCTTCCACAGCTCATAAGAGCTCACAGCAATCACACGACTAGTGATCCTATTGTGCACATAGCAAGTGGTCAATAACGCTTCCCTTCACAGATTATGTGGCAAGCCGGATTGGTTCAACATACAGTTGACCATTTCGACTAAGGTTCGGTTCTTTCTCTCAGCCAAACCATTCTATTTGGGGAGTGAACGGTGAAGTTCTTTCGTGTTTGATTCCTTTCTCTTCGCAGAAGGCATCAAAATCACGATTAAAGTATTCTCCACCTCTGTCCGAGCGAAGAATCTTTATGTGTTTCTCATGTTGATTTTCGACCTTGGCCTTATACAGTTTAAATGTGTCAAAGGCTTCGTCCTTAGTTCGCAACAAATAAACATGTAGATAACGGCTCGAGTCATCACAGAACGTTATGAAATATCTCTTGCCTCCTCGCGTGAGAATTCCATTTAGTTCACAGATGTCAGAGTGGATAAGTTCTAGTAATGATGTATCACGTTTTATGCTTGGAAAAGATTTCTTTGTAAACTTCGATTTTACACAAGTTTCGCATTTTTCAAATTCTTTATTATCAAATTTTAACATTCCTTTAGATTGCATCTTTTCAATGTTTTTAAAATTTGTGTGTGCTAAACGTTTGTGCCATAAAGAAATTGAACAAGCGATATAAGCAGAAAAATTAACTTCATTCATTTCAAAACCAGTTATATCATCACTACCAGTACCACTACTATCACTAGCAGTACTGCTACTATCACTACCACTATCACTAACTCCATCACTGAAATCAAAATCTAACACAGACACATCAGGACCCAATCCTTCGCGATCAGCAGCTCCTTCGACCAAGTCAAGCCGATACATTCCACGCGTGTTGATGGCTTGACCAACGAAGAAGTCATTCCTTGTGAATTCCACACGTCCATTTTGAATCACCAGCTTGTACCCATTATTGTCAAACTTATCAGCCGATACGAGTCCCTTCGAGATTCCAGGAACATGCAACACATCCTGGAGAGTGACTCTGCAACCGTTACAGAATTTCAACACCACTGTGCCTTTGCCGCGAACTCGTACTCGATGTCCATTAGCACAAACCACTACAGTCCCTTCAGGCACGGGGCCGTAGGTGCGGAAGCTCGACACGCTTCCACAAACATGCACTGTGGCTCCAGAATCCAATAACCAACCTCGGGCCGCCACTACCCGTGTGAGAGAGGAAATCATGTTGATCCCTCCGAGACCCACGTTCGCCACAAGGTGGGTAAGTTCCTCAACAGCATTTGCGGAACCATTAGAAGGGCCAGATTTTCGTTGGGGGCATTCCCTTGCATAGTGCCCAGTCTCTCCGCAGACGTGGCACTTTCCTGTCTTCTTGGGTTGGTTGTTATGATGCTGACGGTTGGGCTTGAAGTCCTTCTTCTTGGGACCAAAGCCTTTCTTGTTCTTAGACCCAAGTTTGCCCTTTTGGCCAGAACCCCCACCAGACACGTGATTCACACTCGATCCGACTATACTTTGTTTGTCCCTGTTGCGAGTTTCCTCCTCAATACGGAGGTGTTTCAACAGATCATCCAAAGAGTAGTCCTCAGATTTGTGCATCATCCTCTTGGAGAAATCTCTCCAGGAAGGTGGCAATTTCGCGATAATTGCACCTACTTGGAAGAGCTCCGGTAGAGCAATGGAAAGAGTGGTCAACTTGTTGACTAAGACCTGGAGCTCATGCACTTGCTCCATAATAGATCTGTCATCCACCATTTGGTACTCGAGGTACTTTGACACAAGGTACTTGTTAGTGCCTTCTTTATGTGCCTTGTACTTGAGTTCCATAGCTTTCCAAAGTTCTCTCGGATCTGTGATCGGCGCATACATATCATAGAGGCGGTTAGAGAGGGATTTCTTGATATGACCAAGACATAGTTGCTCAGACTCTCTGCGCAGAGCCCTTTGCTTTTCCAAATCAGAAATTGCTTTCAGATCTGGCTGCTTTCCAGCCTCAGAAACCGGATTAGCAGGAATCGGGGGTAACTCAGGATCTAGGAGATAACCAAGTTTAAGCACAGCTAGCAAAAACTTGACCTTATCAGCCCATCGAGAATAGTTCTGACCATCGAAGCGGTCGAGTTTGACAAATTCTTGGTTCATCATGTTGAGGTTCATTGAAGGCAATTCAGTAGCCATTTGTCTGAATATTTAAACACAATAAAAACCTTTAAGATTGTTGTATTTCAGACAAACAATTCAGAAATTAGTATCGCAAACTAATTCCGAATAATGGAAAAACCAAAACAGACGGATCGATAAATAATATTGAGAATTATGTATCGATTAGTTGCTAATAATAAATTCAATTATTATTATATTACCCAATTTCGTCTAGAAATCAGATTTGATCCTACGCGACCAGATCTAATTATAGAAAGGTAGAAGGAGACTGTCCCGTTATCGGACGAAATAAAATACGAGACAAAATATTAAAACCCACCTGAAGATCGTTGATTAGAGTCCTTGAGACTGCACGGATTGACTCCTGTCCTTAAAGGTTTTTACGGCGCTCGACGGCTGTAAGCTTTCAGCGTAAAACCCTAGGATTTAATGCAGAATATCGTTCGTTCCAACAGCTATAGAAGAACAGATAAACGCAAAGCGAATACTCGGAAACCACAGAGAGAGAAATCGCAGAGAGAGAGAGAGAGAGCAGAAATTTGAGGTGTTAATAAATGAGACCCCAGAGGCCCTATTTATAGGGGTCCGAAATTATCATATAACAACTGATTTGAATTTGAAAAAGATTCAAATTCTGGATAAAATCTAATCCAAAATCGGATCTGATAGAATTTATCCCGATTTTCGAGTCTGCTAAGGCGCGCGGCGCGGTTTCTTGATTTCCGCGACGCGCGTACCAGTTGACCGGGTCGGTCCAACCGATCCGACCTGAACCCCATTAAAAATAAAAGCTCCTCAGCTCCCAGCGACCGATGCGTCGTGCGAAGTGCGCCTAATCGCGCCATGTCGCGTCCACGGCCCGGCTCGGCGCGCGTGTGGGCTTAGCCCATCCCTTAACCCACTAAAGCCTTTGAAGACTTAGCAAAGGAATGGGGTATAATCACACAAAACTTTCTCTCCCCCACCAATGTGGGACACAAGGAAAATCACCAACTTGTGAATTCCTTAAAATTCCAACATCTCTTTCCTATTCATCTCCAACCTCCTCACTCATTTTCTCCAACCAAGGGTAAATATGTCCAACACATTCCAACATCACCTTCATCTCCCCCACTCCCCATTTTCATGCCTCACCATGTAATAAAACTTCTTTGCGATAAATAACATTGCCATATTGCCATCGAGTTCACTTTTAAGCACAAAGAAAAACATATTAAAAATATTTTTTTAGGAACAAATACGTGAATCACAAAGTGAACCAAGAAGAAACTAAATGAATTACCTCACCCCGATTAAGTAGAAAAGAAGTAGCACCTTACCATGTAATAATTGACAAAAAAAGCATTATTTTGTATGGATCTCAAAACTGAATATGTGATGTCTTCTACGGGTCTTTTTTAATTCCTACAAATCGAAATTATAAACTTTAAACATTTTGAACAATGGGAATACAACAATGGAATAACTGAAAATAGAAGAAACATACTTTGGCACGAAAAGCTGATTTGTGGTCGGACAAAGTGCAATCTGGCATTATGTCGAGCACTTGGTAGGCAGAAGAAGCAGACACGGTGGTTTAATCTCCATTATTGTCTCTAACAGAGTTCACCCTGAAATGATTGTTGGTATCTGAAGAAAAACGACGTGGGTATTTGGTGCTTGTATGAATCAGCCACTGAAACGGAGATTCAAAGGGTCTTTTTTAAAAATCAAGAAAAATGCATATCTAGAAAACCCCCCAAAAAACGAAAATGAAACCAGATATAGAGAAGCCGAGGACCAAGATTACCAAAGGAGTTCATGTTCGTTTGATTTTTTGTTCCACTGTTAATCAAGTATAACATTTTCTTTTGTTTTCTTGTTCCTCTGATAATCTTTTTGATTCATTTGACCTACACAAGACCATGAAAACCGAGTTAATAGCAAAAAATCAAAACGCTAATCTGTGATTTGAAAGCAGAATGAGAGAGAGGAAGAGAACCGAGAGTGCCAAAAAAGATCATGGTGGTGCGTGTGTGTATATAGGAGTTCATGAAGGTAGAGTCGGTGGTAAGTGGTGGTGTCTAGGGTTTCTACAAAGGGCTGAGCGGCGGTGGTTCTTTGTGGTCTAGAAAGAGAGCTATAGAGACGATTGTTGCAAAGTGCGAGGATGTAGAAGAAGGGGAGTCAATCGGAAGAAGATGATTCATATATGAAGATGTTGATACATATATGCAGGAATACGTTAAACATTGCAATGGATATGATTGAGTGGTTGCCTAAAATAAGATATTGGAATTGATTTGAATTCCAAAATATCAGTAATCATCCCTTAATACGATAAGCTTACTGAGAAAGAATCATATACGCGGGAAACACATCTCAAAAGTGACCGATATTTGAGGCAAAATAATAGGGGAAGTTTAATTGAGTGGATCGAAAATTGGGGCAAAATATGGGGAAATTTGAATTTGATTTTTTGGGTAAAAAGAAAGAAACGTAGAAAATAGGAAAAAGAGATTTTAGGCGGGAATTAAATCAGTGAGGTTCTAATATGGTGACACTTGGCAAAATGTAACTTTAGAATCCTGCCATGTGGCACTTATAGCTTTCTTTTATTATATAGGATATATATATATATATATATATATATATATATATATATATATATATATATATATATATATATATATATATATATATATATATATATATATATATATATATATATATATATATATATATATATATATATATAGAGAGAGAGAGAAGGGTTCAAATGAGAACCATTAAAAAGTTGAGAACCGTGAGAACCAATCTCGGCCCTTGACACAATTCATTGGAGGGTGTATATATAAGATATTTAACCAATGTGAACGCATTGTAGACCATCAAACCCATAACCCTTGGATTAAAATAATGTGTGGCTTAGATTAGTTCTTTTACTTCTCAATCTTTTAATAGTTCTCATTTGAACATATTCCTATATATATATATATATATATATATATATATATATATATATATATATATATATATATATATATATATATATATATATATATATATATATATATATATATATATATATATATATATATATATATATATATATATATATATATATATATATATATATATATAGTTAGATCTTTTGACAAACACAAGTCCCTCGAGAACTCGAGAACTCTCAAACCGATATTTTTTTCAAAAAACCGACCACATAGGCCTCTAAAACGCACTATTTTAAGCATTTTAGAAAATAAATTTCCAAAAAAAACCGATTTTTTTTTTTTAAATTTGCACATGTGCAAAATTTTTTTTTTTTCACATGTGCAAACTTTTTTATACGTACACTTTTTTTCCAATTTTTTTTACAGAACGCCTTAAATATATGTTAGAAAGATATCCATAAAAAAACTTGAAAAAAATGTACGTATAAAAAAGTTTGCACATGTGAAAATTTTTTTTTTGCACATGTGCAAATTTTTTTCCAAAAAAAAAAGTCGTTTTTTTCGGAATTTTTTTTCATCGCCCCGGCACCAATTTGAGCGTTTTAGAGGCCTATGTGGTCGGTTTTTTGAAAAAAATATCGGTTTGGGAGTTCTCGGGTTCTCGGGATTAAGTTGGTTCTCAAAAGATCCTAAGTCTATATATATATATATATATATATATATATATATATATATATATATATATATATATATATATATATATATATATATATATAATATATATATATATATATATATATATATATATATATATATATATATAGGGAAGGGTTCAAATGAGAACCATTAAAAAGTTGAGAACCATGAGAACTAATTTTAGCTTATCATTAAAAAAATGGATGGATCAGATTAATTTGGTTTAAATCCCGATTTTTTGCCTTTTGGGTAAAAAAAAAGGGCAAAATCGTCATTTTCACAGCCTAATACAATTCAATCATACATTCATTCACAGTTTAAACATTCACTAATACATTGATTCACAGTTTAATATACTTATACAATATTTCATAATTTCAAGAGAAGATAGGAGGAAGCAACAGGGGAAGGGAGGAGCTGGTGGTGGAGCTACCGTCAGTGGTGGTGACGGTGGTGGCGGCAAGTTCAATGCACACATTCACATTTTAACATAACAAAACCTTCAAATTTTATGCACACATTCACAGTTTATACATATATTCACAGTTTAAAATACACATTCACAGTTTAATACAGATATTCAAAGTATAGAAATTCATAGAGGCATTTCATCAAACACCTGGTGTGCGATTCTGAAACAGATCTCATATGCAGGTGATTGAATAAATCTGATGTAGTTGTGGGTTCCGCCATCGACGGGGGAGGGAGGAGACAGTGGTGGTGCACCGGACGACGACGGTGGTGTGAATCAACCTCCTAAACTTTTTTTTCACTGAACGTTTTGCATCTCCGGTGGTAGATCTGAGGCAAAGTAGCGGTGCTGTTGTGATTTTCTTGTCGGAACTCTATTTATCTCGCCGAAAACTACTTCTCTGATCGTATGTAAGAATGGTGGTCGTAGAAATCGTAGATCTGGAGGCGGAGATTGCAGATCTGGTGGCAAAAATCCTAGATCTAAAGGAGGAAATCACAGATATGGTGTCAAAAATTGCAGATCTGAACGTTGGAGTAGAGTGGGATGAAAATGACGATGCTGGATCAGGGAGGAGACGGCGGAGGAGCCGATTTCAACAATGGCAGCGGTAGCGGCAGGTGGCGGCAGGCGGCGGCCGGTGGTGGCAGAGGTGGCGACAGGCGGCGGCCGATGGTGGCTGTGGTGCTTGAGTTTGATCTATTGTGTAAGTTTTTATGTTAAAATACTAAAATGACCATTGTGCCCCTCTTTGTTTTTGACCATTGATCAGAACTTAAAAATATCAAGGGCTAAGATTGGTTCTCAAGTTTTTAATGGTTCTCATTTGAACCTATTCCTATATATATATATATATATATATATATATATATATATATATATATATATATATATATATATATATATATATATATATATATATATATATATATATATATATATATATATATATATATATATATATATATATATATATATATATGTATATATATATATATATATATATATATATATATATGTATATATATATATATATATATATATATATATATATATATATATATATATATATATATATAGACTAAATATCAAATGGGAACCATTTTTTTCCTAGGAACCTAGGAACCTTTTGACTGAAAATTTTTTTTATCAAAAAAAATGACATAATACACCTAATCGCTTATATTTAAGACCTTTTGTAAAAAAAAATTTGAAAAAAAAACATGTATACACGAAATGTGTACATATGCACGAAACATGATCATATACACATTTGCGAAAAAAGTGCATATATGCACATTTCGTGTATACATATTATTTTTCAATTTTTTTTGACAAAAAGTCTTAAATATAAACGACTAGGTGTATTATGTCATTTTTTTTGAAAAAAAAATATTTCAGTCAAAAGGTTCCTAGGAAAAAAATGGTTCTTCCTTGAAACGGACTCTATATATATATATATATATATATATATATATATATATATATATATATATATATATATATATATATATATATATATATATATATATATATATATATATATATATATATATATAGTAATAGAGAAGCCACGTGTCCTTCTCTTAGCTACCCAATTCTTTCATTTCCCGCTCAATGCATACGCTTCTAACTATTTTCCAAGATTTTCTCCTAATTGAAATCTACTTCCCAAATTGCAGCCGGTATTTCAGGAACTAAATTAGGAATTTTCGAAACTTTATCAACCGTTCTTTCTTCTCTATTTTTCTATGTTAAACCCTAATCATCTTCCTCCTCTCAATCAATGTCTGCGTTGCGAGGATGATTCCTATTATATAGGCTTTAATCACAATTTCAGTTTTTGATATCGTTTATCCCCAAATCACGGATGATCTCCCCGAATTCGCTTCAATATTTTGGAAACCAAATCCTCATCTACGGTAGCCTCGACCACACCGTGTCCTGCAACTAAAGCTATCAGAGCATTCTCCGCCAATCGTGACTCTTCGTCCAAAAGAACAATTTCATAATTGGCGAGATTATCTCTGGCTCCACTGTTATCCTCCGGTACAATACAGTCCTGAAGCATTGGCCTTTTTGCAACAAATAACCCTATTACAGAACTTGAAATGGTCGTTCTTAGTTGGCTTGCTAATTTACTCAAATTCCTAATGTTTTACTTTCCACGGGTAAAAAATTGAGCTGTTTTAAATAGATATATCTATTTTTCATTCCAAATATAGCAAGAATTTTGAACAAATATTATTACAGGCGTAAGTGCTGGGGCAATACAGGGGACAAACAAGTGAAGATTATGATCACAGATTGAGTCATAGATTAAGTAGGTAATTCTTGAAATATTTGATTTCTTAAAAATTTAATTATTTAATTGGTCTTTATGATGATATAGAGGTTTTAATGATGTTATTAATGGATTTAATGATGACAATGTGACGATGACAAAGATGTGACAGATCCTAGATTATGAACCTGCAAAGTAAGTTACAAATATTGAAGTACTTAATACTTACTCATTTGGTTGCAATCTGTATAGGTTCATTTATAGCTTGTGGAAGTTATTATTTTATGTCATTTGATTAAAATGATCAGGTATGATGTTATAGATATATAAATACTAGTGTGTCTATGTGTGACTGACTATGTATATGTTATTGTCATTTTGTGTATGTGATTGTAAACGTCTAAGTGACTATATGTACTTTTTGTTGCAGGTTATCTAAAAGTGCAGGGGTGTTGGAGCAGTTTCTAAACCATAAGCATCTAAATGGTAATGTCAAACAAACATGTTTAATTTCCATTCTAACCTGCTTTTATATTTAAAACATACAAAACTTCTTAGTAGAAATTCTTTATTTGGTATAATTTTAGTGAAAAATTGACTCTATTAGTTCAATATATGGAGTACCACGATTGTTTTTCGGTGTCTTTTTCTCATAGTCTGTTCTAAATATGTTCTTAGTAGGAAAACAATATATTTTGCCATGATGATTAGGTTATTTTGGAGTCAACAATATTCCAAGATATGACAATGATATTTGTTTATGTGTGTATCTTTTATATCAAGTCACTTAATATGTATTCTTCTTGCTATTGAGATTTCTTCTTGCTATTGTTTCAAATATTCTGTTTGACTGATCCTTTTAGCTTCCCATGGGAATTTAGTTTATAATAATTATGTTATTCTAAGAAATGTTTCTTGATTACATTTATCATTCATACTTTTACTAAACCAAGTACCAATGTACTTTGAAAAAAAAACTTTCCATGTTCTTTTTACACGATCGATAAAAGTTTCATCTTTTTGTGCATTGAATGTCATTAATATGAGAGTTTTCTAGAAAAAAAAAATTCATATTTAGCATTGAAATTTGTATAAAAATTCATTAATAGCATCGTACTTTGAAATACATTACCTGTTAAGATGATGCAGAAAATATTATTTTTTGTACATTGTAGTTCATTTGTAGGACAGTTTATGGAAAAAATTTGCATTGTTAGCACTGAAGTTTGAAAAAAAGTTTATTATTAGCATCGTACTTTCAAAATATGACTTTGCGGGTTCTTTTTAGATTTGAAAATTTAGTATTTTTGAACATTAGAGCTTATTAATAGGACAATTTCTGGAAAAAAAATTTGCTTTTTGCATTGAACTTTGCAAAAAATTTCATTAATAGCTTGTACTTTAAAAAATCACTATTATCAGGTGCTTTTTAAATGATCTGGAAAAGTTACATATTCTTGTACATTAAGATTTATAGAATGTTTTTAATAAAAAAATGTTTTTAACGTTGAACTTTGCAAAAAACTACACTAATAACACCCTATTCGGAGAAATGACTTTTCCAGATTCTTTGTAGGTGATCTATAAAAGTTTCAATTTTTGAACATTGGGTCATTAAAGAGGACAGTTCTCGAAGAAAAAAAATCGTTTTAATCATTAAACTTTACAAAACAATTCGTTAATAGCCTCATACTTTGAAAAAATGATATAAAAAGAAATGTGTTTGTATCGGGACACATTTAGAATGGTAATCAAGAACTTTCAAAGATTTGTGAAGAGTTTCTAAAGAAATGCGTATTTAATTGCTTGAACTTTTTATTGGCATTCTATTTTCAGTAATATTAAACTTAATGGCATCATACTTTGAAAAAATGACTTTTTTGGATTCTTTTTAGATGATATGGAAAAGTTACATTTTTTTATTTAATTAGAGTTCATTAATTGCACGATTTTCTAGATAAAATTTCTTTATTAGCATTGTGCTTTTGCAAAAAAATTTCATTAATAGCATTGTACTTTGAAAAAATAACATTTTCTGGTTCTTTTTAGATGATCCATAAAAGTTCCATCTTTTTGCACTTTGATGATCATTAACAGGAGGCTCTTTTGGATAAGTTTTTGTTTTTAGAATTGTATTTTGTAAAAAATTCCATTAATAGCATCATACTTTGAAAAAAATGACTTTATTAGAGACTTTTTAAATGATATGTACAAGTTACATTTTTTTTAACATTCAAGGTCTATAATAAAAACATTTTTCTGGTTAAAATTTCGCTTTTAACATTGTACAAAAAAATCATTAATAGTATCGTACTTTGAAAATAGACACTTTTTTAAATTCTTTTTAGATGATCTAGAATAACTTCATTTTTTTTGGTACTTTGAAGGGCATTAATAGGACATTTTTTTGGATAATCGAAGTAAATCAAAGTATATTGTCATATTATGTAAAAATACATACCAGGTGATATAAAAATAAAAAAATCAACGTAAATTTTACTGTTATGCAAAAATTTTGAAGTTGTCAACCCGTGATTATCACGGGCTTATAACCTAGTATATATATATATATATATATATATATATATATATATATATATATATATATATATATATATATATATATATATATATATATATATATATATATATATATATATATATATATATATATATATATATATATATATATATATATATATATATATATATATATATATATATATATATATATATATATATATATATATAGGGCTAGGTTATAATAAGAATGACAATTATTGTGTTACCCTGTAACCAAATCCTGGCCATCAGATTTCATTCTTGTAACAATGAAAAAAACACATTCAACAGAATAAGTTTTTGACATAATGAGTTCTTACCATTCTTAAAAGAATGAACTAAATTTTGTATATATTCTTAAAAGAATGTGTTTTAAATGAGTGGTCCAGATTGAGTTTCAAGGTTACACAATACTTGTATAGATATATTTGATCCTAGCCCTATATATATATATATATATATATATATATATATATATATATATATATATATATATATATATATATATATATATATATATATATATATATATATATATATATATATATATATATATATATATATATATATATATATATATATATATATATATATATATATATATATAGTATTAAGTTAATTCTTTAATTATAGTGTGAATTGTAGGACAGAATTTGGACCGTTAGATTGAGAGAATCAATGGATATGATCAAACGGCATTCTTGTAAATAAAATTAAACAATTTAATTATTTTAATTAAAAAAATATGATTAAGGGTACAATAGTAATATAACCCAAGCTATAACAACGACATGTAATCTTAGTTTCCTAATATCACAGACACGATTTGTAATCGGTTACAATAACACACAATCATCAGAGAATCCAATTACACGATCAAAAAATTACAATCCGATATTCCGATTCAACTCCGACAAGAACAGTTCTTCCGCGACTGCATTCTTCAAGAGGTGCATGCATCAGAAAACAACAATGGCAGGAAGACGCAGCAGTTCATGACTTTGAGATTGATGATTTTTCAGGTTGCGAGATTGAGGATTTTCAGGATGCGAGAATATGTAAAAATATATATAAGAAACTGGGTTAATATGAACCATTCTCTGAGAATATGTATAGAGAATATGTAAAAAAAAAAAAACTGGGTTAATGTGAACGATTCTCTGAGAATGAACATGAACCATTCTCTTAGAATGAATATTCTCTTAGAATGCCTTTGAAAAGTCTTATTCGTTCATTGTTCACTGTGATAATATGTAACAGTAGCACATGTGCATTCTCTGAGAATGGAAACCATAACACTTTCATTCTTTGATAATATTTAACAGTAAATGTAAGGAAAGTGTTATCTGATCAATTTTTTACTAAACAATTGTGGTTAATGTGAACCATTATCAGAGAATGAACATGAACCATTCTCAAAGACATTATCAAAGAATGCGTTTTGATAAAAAAATTACAGTGCTAAAAAACATGAACCATTCTCGGAGAATGATCAAGCATTCAATCTTAGACCTAAAAATCACAAACTCTTGCTTCTGTCAAAATCCTCTGCGACGGCGGTGGTGCTGATTTGCGACGGCGGTGGTGCTGATTTCCGTCGAACCCCTCGCTTCCGTCGAAATCCTCTTCCGTCAAAATCCTTTGCGACGGCGGTGGTGCTAAATAACATAGTGGTGCTGATTTGCGAGTACGACGGCGGTGAACGATTGATTTCCGGTGGAGTGAAAATGGCGGAAGGGGGTAAGGATGATGATGGGTATTTAGGGTTCGATGAGTGAGAAAGCGTGTTCCTGAGATTATATATTTGATTTTTAATTAATTATAATATTGATTTACCATAATACCCTTTATAAATGATTGGACCACAATTGGTCCTACAATTACACAATAATTGCCGAATGTATTTGAACATATATATTATATATATATATATATATATATATATATATATATATATATATATATATATATATATATATATATATATATATATATATATATATATATATATATATATATATATATAGTTACGATCTTTTGAGAACCAACTTCACCCTGAGAACCCGAGAACTCCTAAACCGATATTTTTTTTCAAAAAACCGACCACATATGCCTCTAAAACGCTCAAATTGGTGCCGGGGCGCTGAAAAAAATTTCCGAAAAAAACGACTTTTTTTTTTTGAAAAAAATTTACACATGTGCAAACGTTTTTATACGTACATTTTTTTTCAAGTTTTTTTATGGATGTCTTTCTAACATATATTTAAGGCGTTCTGTAAAAAAAAATTTGAAAAAAAGTGTATGTATAAAAAATTTTGCACATGTGCAAATTTTTTTCAAAAAAAAATCGTTTTTTTTCGGAATTTTTTTTCGAAAATACTTAAATATGTGCGTTTTAGAGGCCTATGGGGTCGGTTTTTTGAAAAAAATATCGGTTTGGAGTTCTCGGGGGACTTGTAGTTCTCAAAAGATCCTATCTCTCTCTCTCTCTCTCTCTCTATATATATATATATATATATATATATATATATATATATATATATATATATATATATATATATATATATATATATATATATATATATATATATATATATATATATATATATATATATATATATATATATATATATATATATATATATATATCCTGAAACTTTATTGGTAACTTGGAGTGACATATGGGAAAGAAATCTATGCTTTCCCCAATTCTCAGATTTTGGAATGTAATAAAGCTCTTCAACAATGCTTGATACTAACATTTTTTTATTTTTAAATGAAGTAATTAAGATCCCACGATCCAAATATTTAATCAGATTATTATACAGTCTCTAAAAGGTCGCAAATATGTTACAAATGGAATGCAATATATAATCCACTAGTGCAAAGTCTTGCAAAACTTGCCCAAAAACAAGTAGCTTCTCTTCCAATTTTGCAAAATCCTCTCCCAACTCAATCAAGAGTGAAATGACAACGTAGAAAGCCTGCCAATATTATCAAACATAAAAACAATAAGTCGTTAAAAAACCGATTATTAATACAGAAATAATAAAAAATATATATTTATCTAAATCTTTTATAACTAACCATCAGAACTTGTCTAAATTTCAAGAATAAAAAAAAAATGGAAAAGATGCTTACTTGGATCGGAACTAATGAGCATGGCAGTCCCTTCAAAGCTACAGACTCCGCCATTTTTCTTGTTCTTCTGCCAGTAACTATTGAAAGCATAAGATGCATGAGCAACAACTGAGTCCGGCGAGTAACAGCTCCCGTCCGGCCTGATCGGACCACAATCAGCACCTCCTGCTCCACAAGCGTAATCCATCGCCACCTGCAACTTCTCCGATGGTACACTAGGCTTTGCCACACACCACACTCCTTCTTGCCTGTAATCACCGCCTGTTGCCGGTGTTGCAGCCATGGGTGGCGCAGCCATCGGAGGCGCAACTCCAGCATTAGCGACGACCGGTGGATTAGCGTGGAAAAGATGAGGGTTTGGATTACAGGGCGGAAGATTGAACGGGTAATGTGGAGAGGGGCTGCTCGCCGGACTCATAATCGGAGGCTGAATCTCCGGCGAAATGGGTAGAGAAGACGGCGCCTGTGAGAACTCAACAGGCTGTGATGGCGGAGTCGGTGGGAACCACAAAGGGTCGAGGAATGAAAGCTTTCTCGATGCGGGTTTTGCTTGTTTTGACAAAGGGAAGATCACATTCACCGTTTCTGATTTAAAGATACCCAAATCCTTCATCGATTTCAACTCAGAAGTCAACAATCTAACCATATCGTCAGAAATTTCAGGTGTGTTTATGGTGAAAGTCGAGTTCATAGTCTCTAAAAAGCTAAAAATATTCTCAAGGTCTGGTTGATGTAGACAATTTGACGATAGAGAAACAGAAACTTTAATTTCTCTCTCTAAACCCCATCTAGTGAGAGAACGATACATGTTCTTCATTGAATCCAGAGTTAACCTAACGATCTCTTCTCGGTTTCTGATTTTCTCATTACAAAGAAGATCGCTAGCAACAACAATGGAGTTTATATTACTAGATGGATAACGAGATAATACATGAGCCCTTAGCCAACTTTCCGCCATTAAAATGCTACTTGAAACCTCATTAAGCTTTTCTTGCTTCACAGAAACCCCCATTGTTTGAAATGGAGCCACAAACGACGAATCATGGTGATGTAGAGTCAAAATTTGCAACGATTCTTGACCCAAAACTGTAAATTTATGTAGCAAATAAGAAAAAAATAACAGAACAAGAATGAGAAGATAAATACAGAAGAAACAGAGGACTGTGTTTCTTCGAGCTTACCAGAAGAACATAGGAAGAAAAGTGGTGCCAAGAGGATCGCCATTTTCAACATTGTGAAGGTTTCAGAGCATGAAAGTATGAATTGAATTGAATGGAAAGAATCGGATTGATGGTTTTATGGTGGATGGATTTGGGGAATTTGTGTTTTGGAGTGGAGATGAAGGTATTCTTTGTAATTTATACTTGTAATATGTAATGTGAGAGTTGTTCTTTTGGAGGAATCGAAAAAGTAATTTTGAAAATTGTAGCCTACAAAGTGAACGTTGGAGGGAACAATCTTTAAAGTGCATAGCCGAACGTAATCATATCTATCTACTATACTTAATAAATAAAAATAACAATTGCCACGTGTCCATTGTTTAAACCCTCTTCTATCTTTGACACGTGTATTCTCAATTTATTTATGTTTCACGTTTCTTCTTCAATTCAATTTTTTCATAATGGGTGCCCAATTTTCGGAAAGATAAAACCGTTTATCTCTCTCTCAAAAACATCCGATAGAGTGTTTTCCCCTAAGATGATTTCAGTTCTATCAAAATTTGAAATGAGTTCCAGATTTCTCGTCATCTGTTATGAACAAATGCCAAACTTCATAAAAGCAAAGAAACTCATCCAACTAAACTCTTGAATCGGAATTTTCATTTGACAATTTCAATCAAATCTCATACAATTAGGAAGCAACTGAACGCGGATTTGATGGAAAAGGCCGAGATCGAAGGATATATTGTGCGAGATTTGGGGAATTATAGAATGGAAACTCTATTAGGAAGCAATTGAACGCGGATTTGATGCTCCATTTGCAGTACGTTCCAGTAACAGGTACCTAGATTCTTTCTTTCGGTTTTTCTATCGAAGATACACATGCTCCGCCTTCTCCTCCTCTAAGTGTTTTCTGGTTAAACGTCGTTTTGGAAATATTTGAAAAAATGGCATCAGATCTATAGACTATCACCGTTGATGTTGCTTGCGACTGGAAGAGGTAAACGTGAAACCATATTCTCTTTCACTCTTCTATATCATAATCAACTTCTGGGTTTTATCAATGTTTGTTGTGTTTGGGTTTTTGGTTTTGTCTCTTATCGAATGACAAATCAGAGTCCGATTTGGGTTTTGGGTTATGTCTCATATCGATTTGGTATTTCTAGAACGATTTCATTCAAGATATAGGGTAAAATCATCATATGATACCTACAATTTCAAGTTTTTTTCTTGGACTACGGTGTTTGCATGCAATCAGCTTATACATTTATAGTCTAAACATGGGCTCCTAGAAGAAGCTTGCAACCTATTCGACGAAATGCCTGACCGAAATGTCTTCACATGGAATACCATCATTTCAGAGCATATAAAGTCTCATAACTTGGCCAAGGCCCAAGTTCTATTTGATGCTACTCCATGTAAAGATTCCGTGATATTATCCCTTAAAATCAGCCTACTGATTTGGCATAATTTAGTAATTTGATAAATATGACTGGAAACTGATTTCGTAAATGGTTCCCAAGTATATTACCGAATAATCTTTATTATGCCTCATAGCAACCATGATAGAAATTAGCGATTCATGGTAAATCGATAAGGTTCTTTGATTTTCTTTCTTTCTATATTGTTGGTTTATTAGTTTTCTTTCATTTTTCAAAACCCTTCCTCTTTTCTTTCTCTCATTTGCACCAAATTCAGTTATCGATGATACTTATATTTTCTTTATAGTGGATTATCTTACCAAGCTGCCGGCAAAAATTAATGGCATCAGTGGGGGCATCGATGGTCGACCATGGGTTACTCTATCGTCTTCTTCTTCCAGGCCTGTCATCGGCTACTTCGTCAGGTTATTTTCTAACCCCATCTTAATAATTTGAAGATTCAAGATAATTATGTTCAAATAGTTCATAACTAAGTTCGTTCTTGCTAATCATGAATTTCATAAAATTACTGAGCATTAAAATAGGCTTTCAATCCATCGGCCTTAATATTTTCTTTTCTTTCTATTAAAGATAATTAGTGAGTTTGTTGCTTCTATTCATTTATTAGTTTTGATTAAGGATGGCAATTGTTATAAATATCGACCTTAATATTTCCATTTTCATTCTTTTGTTTATGCAGTCAAACATTAAGGAAATTTTGAAGAGTCCATTTATTGCTACCATCTAGGTTATATTATTGTTTTTCAATATTGTATATTGCTCTGAAACAAGTTAAGAATACATAGAACCTACTTCGATTTCTATGTTTGGTTGTAGTAGTGAACACTGCTCATGTGCCAAGTAGTCAGCATCACGTGAGAATTTGTTAGACAAGTTAATTTGTTAGTTGTTTGTTATCTAAACAGATTTAAATATAAAAACGGATGATGAGGTGTGTATTAATGCCCCTGCTTCAAAAGTATCTTCATTTTGTTGTGATTTTTTTTATTATTCTTGCATATTTATTTGTCATTCATTGCTAATTTGTGGCTATATTTTGTTATGGTTGACATTTTGTTTTGCAGCCAAGAATACACTTAATTCATTTGTTACACAAACTGGTGACTGATGTCTGCCTTCAGATGGATACACTTAATTCATTTGTTTCTCAAGTACCAAAATTACAATTTTGCTCTTTTGTTCTAATCAAACGATATTGTTGGGTTTAGGATAATGATGAGTATAAAGGTAAAGGTGAAGGTGAAGGGTGTGATGAGCTTGAAGAAAAGTATGAGAATCAGAATAATGAACTGATGAAAGCAAAAAGGAATTGGAGATGATGAAGATGGAAAATGAATGCATTAGTAAAGAATGTGAAAAAGCTTTGAAATTGTAATAGGAACTTCAAAATGAATTAATGGGAAAATCGATGCATGTTGGATCACTTGGTACAAATGTTTTCTTGGAGAAAAGTTTGTAATTTGCATAAAAACGGAATTTGATTTTGTTTTCTTTTTGGCAGCTTTTGCAGTTGAAGGTCAAGTGAAGGAGAAAAGTAAATGGCTTCTTTAAATGACTTGGTATCATCAAGAAACCCCATTGGATATAATCTCATGGCATCGACTGTTCTTTCCTGCTTTAGTAACGTATGTTTAACAATTAATCTCATTGTTAACTATTGTCTCTCAGGAAAATCCTGATAGAGGTAATGGTCAGACGAAATGATAACCAAGGCAATGTTAATAAAAGGGTATTTTGGGAACGATGATTTGCTCCTTTTTTGACACGCCATTTTACAAATGACAAGGGTATTCAAAAATAAGTGATGACTATTCAATAAGGACCCTCGCCTTATAAGATTTAAACTTTTGGTCCGTGAGTATAGCTGAAAATTTCAATTTTGGTTCCAAAAATATACTCATTTTGCTTGGAATAGGGACCAACAATGTTACAAAACCTCAAATAAAGACCAACATTGCAAAAGAAACTTTTTGAAGCCTAAATTGAAAAAATAAACCTTTGTAACCCGTAAAGCAAAGATGTTCCTTTTATTTCTACTATTTTTTAGTTATTTTTTATAAATTCCAACTACAAATAAAGACCAACTGCCACGTTGCTGTGTTGAATAACCCTCGAAAATTTAGTTTATTAACTACCTTGAATCTTATGCTAAGAAGTGTGAGCCTTAGGTTAAACGAGTTACATATCGTCATTTTTTGTCTTACCTTAAAAGATGTATCAAATTATAATTGTTTGGAGCCAAAAATAGGAACCGAAGCCGTACTACAACGTGCAGTGTTGAAATTGTTTGTACTTTGTAGTATATAGGTAATTTTATGTCATAAATAACCTCCATGTTGGGATTACTTTTTGTTTAGGTTTTATGAAATATAATGTATATTACACAAAATGATCGAAATACCCTTATTTAAGTTTTCTGCAGTTTCTAAATTTTTATTTGTATATATATATATTTGAACTTTGTTGTCTATTCTTTTATAGCAAATTACTAACTATGTATTATTATGTAACCATAAGTTGTTAACTGTGTATTACACGGATTGACAAATTAAATTGATATACTTACATTTGTTTACAATTAATACCAAACACATTTATAATTTCTTACCCATAACAGCAATGTGCCTATATTTCTTTACCGGTAATAACAATATATAACAAATAAACCACACTTCCTATATTGGTAATAAAATACAAGTAATGTATCATTGTCTCATTGTTTGTAAGGAAATCCAAATTCATTGGTCTTGAGTATATACTTGAAGTGAACAAAGAAAACAACATACAAAATCAAAATGCATTCAACTATTGTTACACGAGTTCTTAAAACCGAATTGTACTTAAAAATTAGCAGCGGCTTCAAGGCTTCTATAGTTTCATAGTGGAGTCTTCAACATAAGTGGCTACAAGTTGCAACAAAATCTCCATCCTCCCTTTTACCAAATGAGAAACTTCTCATTGTGGACATATTCTTGAGAAAACTACATTGTTATTATAATTTATACATGTATATAAGATTATAGGAGAAAGTGTAATGTTACCGGTCCTTGAAGACTCATTTTTTAATCATATAATATAAAATATCAAAATAAACAAAAATCACAAATGACAATTTTATCATCTGCAATATTGATATTTTTCATATTATTTTATATATTTTTTAATCAACCCGTGCATTACACGGGTTTCTAACCTAGTGAGAAAAATAAATTATAATTTCGATCTACAAATATTATGCTATAGAGAAATTGTATTGGTTTCTAATTTTTGTTCCTAACTTTATTCCTAACCATTTGAAAAGATGATAATATTTTAATCCACTTGTCATCATTTCAAATGGTTAGGAATAAAGTTAGGAACAAAAATTAGAAACCAATACAATTTCTCTATGCTATATCCTGGTTCCATAGTCTTTTATAACAGCATCATATGTTAAAAAAAACCTCTAGCAATCAACTTCGGCATGAAAAAACAATTACAAAGCAATGGCGTTAATTGGATCTTTAGGGTTCTCGGGATAGGACGTGTTACTTTTTCAATTTTCCAATGTAGTGTAGATTTTTCAGAAAACTTCTCAACAGTGTTAATTTTTCAACGTGCTATATATAAAACTAGGCGAATCTTTGCGCTTTGCGCAGGAACAAAATTATGTAGTTAGAATAATAATACATATGTTTTGTTAAAAATATTCAAGTCATTATGATTTACTATGTACTAACGATTGTATATAAGAAACAAAAGATTGCTGTATCACTAATAAATTATGTTATATCAAGAAATTTGTTCTAAAAAATAAAAAAATAAAGAAATAATTAGTTAAATAATATCATAATAAATTAAGAATAAGAAATTTCAGGATAATGGTTAAAAAAACTATAGTATAGCTGGAATCTATACTGTGGAATTTTTTTAGACTTATTGGTAATAAACTAATATATTTTTATTGTCAACACTTAAACAACTAAATACTAATGTTTAACTAAAATAAACTACCTTAAGTAATGTGATAATACCATTATAATATCTAACTTTGTCATAATATTTACGATTACAAACTAATGATAATGTTTGTATTGATTTAATAAAATACTAAAAGCGTGTTTTTACATACATTTAGTTCTAAAAATTATATATACAATAAAATTAAAATCATGTTTCATCATCTATTTTAAACAATTAAAAACTAATGTTTATTTAAAATGAATCGCCATGATGCAAGTGATAATATCATTATAATATATAATTTATCGTAATGTGTTGATTATAAACTAACGTTAACATTATTATTAAAAAGAACATGAAAAGCTATAAGAGTTTTAAATAAATGTGATTGAAGTAAAAATACCTCTATTAATAATTATAATATGTAGGTAATTGTAAATTGTACTTATATATTAGCAAACTTCATTTCTTAGAAGATAATTATAATATATGATGAACTAAGTATTTTGTAAAAAACTATTCGATTTAATCAAATTTAAGTATTGATTATATGTATGATTTACTAAGTATTTTGTAAAATCATTCATTTCTATCAAATTAAATTATTAACTATATTTTTATGAGAAATGCAAGAACAAATATTTATTGATCTACTTGCTTTATTTTTTTCAATAATCACCTCAAATATTCATGTGTTTTTTGATAGTTTTCCTCAATGTCCGTTTAAATATAAATTCTAAAATATAATATATATTTAACTAATTATGTATAAAGTTTTTTCAAAATACTAAACACCCAAATATATAAATAAGATTTTATTTTATAAATCACATACATAACACATGATAATAATAACACATGATAATAAAATATTAAAGCTTGTATTACATGAAGATATATACTATTCTAATTGATGAAATAAGAATACCAAAAATCTCAAATAAGAATCCAAATCATCAACTAATTACATAAACTTAATTTTGAGTTACAAAATAAGCATAAAACATAGTAAAATATAATAACTTCATTGTGAAATGTTTTTCATACACTCACATTTTCTTCCTCGATAATGGTTGTATGATCATCGTAATATGGCTCAAAATATATAAAAAAAACTCAAGTCAACACAAATATCTTTAAACCTTGGCATTCTTCTTTCTATATGATTTTTCTCACTTTGTATGTGACTTGTATTTGTGTGTTACTCAAATGACTGTCCTCTTTTATAGTAAAAAAAGACTATTCAACTATAATTCATTTGATACTCATAAATTGTATCATTATTAGTTTAAATACTTAGTAATTATAATATATAAGTTAAAAAAACTCTTGAGTTGTTTTTAATAATTAGTTGAAAGATGAAGAGGTGGAGGTTTCAAATGAATATGGTGCAAGAATGAGACCTATCTTGATCCATATTCATTTGGATGACCTCTATTATAAGAGTTATATAGATCATTGTGCTAGCCATAAGATTTTGTTTTGGGTTGACACTACAGTCAACCCAATGAACAACATTCTTCCGATTCGTACTTTCAAACCAAACATTAAAAAATTCGTAATCGAATAAAAAATCAATTGTTTCATAAACTTATTCCCATAAAAAACATCCTCATTCCTAAAACACCATAGCACCCATAGCATAATATTGAAGGTCGTTTCAACCAATACTTTTTTCTTCCTATTAAGTGACACGACATCTAAGCAATTGAACACGTCCAAAACTGAGGGAACTAAAGGATTTTCTCACTCCAGCCATCTGAAAATAGTAGCACATGTTCGCATGGCTATCTCACATTTCACAAGCAAATGCAAGATGTTTTCAGTATCACCAAGGTAAACCTGACAAGTAAACCGAGTGCACCTTAATACTTTTATCAACCAAATTTTGACACACGTGACGACGATTCAATAACACACCCACCCACATGAATAACATTTCACTTGGTTTTGATGCTTCTATCCGACAAAAAGACATCGCCCAACGTTTTTCTAACATAACTAACTGTAAACTCACCAGTTTAGAAAAATGCCATGTGGCATCTAAAGGCTTTCTTTATTATAAGATATATAGAATCCGGGCTATCGCTTCCCATGAAGGTAGAGACAACCTGTAAAAGCTCTAGGAATTACTCTTGTTCCACCCTGCCTCGAATCTGTCTCTTTCACTGCCAAACCCACACACCTTCTTGTCTTCTATATGAAACTACACGGTCACCCTCGGTTTCAAGCAAGAAGAGACAGGACTGGTCCTAAAGAGTTGAACCACCTATCGAAGTGTCAATCAAAATTGAGTGTAAGAGCCATCCCGAATAACTGAGACAGTTGTGGAATGAGGAATAGCACTAGTCGTGTGTATATCATCCAAGCACTTCAAAATCCGAGCCCAAACACTCGTACCATGATCCCCATTATCTCCAACCCAAAACCCAAAACCCAGCTGACAGGTCATGTACAACATTAACGACCTTCACCAACAAAGATCCCTTATTTATCAAATAGCACAACCACTACTTTTGCAAAAGATCATGATTATATCTAACCCACCTTTGGCTTTATACGCCAAGACCGGATCCCATTTGACCCATGATATTTTCCTAACATCCATGGTCGTACCCTAGGAAAAACTGGGAACTCACTGCTTCTAAATATTTTTTTAATTGTAACTGGCATTAGAAAGATTAACATATAATAAATTCTTAAAGCACCAAGCACAGACATTAGTAACATAGTACGGGCACCAATCGAGAGAAGAGGTACCTTCTAGTTAGCGAGCCTAGTTTCAAATCTCTATATAATCAGATTCCACCCAGCCACTCTACTAATGTTCTTGGCCACCGGGATGCCAAGATACTGGAAATCATAGCTTCCTGCTTTGCAAGACGATCATAACCATTTGAGCCACCTTTGGTTCTCACTCCCAAACCAAACAAATGTGACTTTTGTAAATTAATATGGAGACCCGACACCAAATAGAAACATTAAAGAATCCGAACAGCATTTGCCACATTTTCTAGAGACCACTCACACCAGAATATGATACCATCTACATAAAAATATGAGATAATAAAACCATGATCCCGAATAGCCATCCCCTATAAAGTAATTAAGCTGCATGACATCAAAAATAATTTCATGGAAGCCTTACATGGATAAAATAGAAAGAAATTGTGATAACAGATCCCCTTGTCGAACTCCCTTATCCGAAGAGAACTCCTTCGTAAGACTTCCATTTAACAAAATTTAATATATAGTCGTCTCCAAGAAAGCCTTAACACACACGCTCTATTTCAAAGGAACCTCATGAACTCCATGTTGTCGCCAAAATCTAATTAAAATGAGGAATGAAAAAGGGTTGAGGAAAGATAGGTTCCGAAACTGAGAAGTTTCGGAAGAGGGACAAGTCAGATGACTTGAGATGGATTGCGGAAATGTAGATCAGTTTGGAAACTGTATGGTTACTTAGATAATAGATCTTAAAGCTCAACAATAATAATAAAGTGTACAAACAGTTAAACTAAAGTGAAACGTAAAGACAGGAAGATTGAAGTGCAAGAAATGTAAGAGCAAGGAAAGAACAGATATGAACAGCAAGAGATTTGATGGAATGAGAGGATTTATATATATTTATCAAAGTGTTACAAATCGTCTCTCAAACACATGAGTACTGATGAAGACTTGGTTTCCCTTTTATAGACTAAGAGAAGACCTCTGGACAATATCCTGAGGACTGAAGAGCAGACAACACGTCTCTCTTCAGTCAGACAAGATGGATAAACTTAATATAATAATACAATGTCAGACTAGGGTGGCTAATCTAGAATATAAAAAAGCTAACAGTACAACCGACATGCTCCTAAAAGCCCACGCTTGATCTAGTCTAATCATATCCTATAACTTGAAGCACTTATCTATTTGTCTTATCTTTTAACTTTAGTCTTCAGTCTTCAGTCTTCAGTCTTCAGTCTTCAGTCTTCAGTCTTCAGTCTTCAGTCTTCAGTCTTCACAGTAGAATGTTTAAGTACAATAGTCTTCAGGAGTTACTTAAGTTGTTGAACCGAAATCCTGAATGGATTTCGGTATCTTGGCTTTTCGGATTCAAGTAACTCAGGAACATGGTCTTCTTAGTCTTGAGTAATATTCTAAATGAGTTCAGAACATGGTTTTCCAAACTGGTTGTTCTTTTGATTTCCAAACTTGATCTTCTGAAGTTTAGTCTTCTGACCATAAGCGTAATTCTGAGCTTGAGGTCTTCTGATCTTCTAGTCTTTGTCAAGCTTCTGAGTTGAACATCATTCCGAAATCCAAAAACATCATTCCGAAATCCAAGATTGGATTTCGGTGCTTTGTATATTCGGATAAACACATAAAGATATTATAACAGAGAACTTATCAGAAACATTCATATTCATTCATGAGTTCGGATCATACATTTAGAAAACATGACTATTGTTTTTCAACACTTAACAAAACATTCTATCAAACAAACATAATCCAAAACAATCCATCATAAGTTTAAGAACCACCAACACAAACTATTCAAAACACAAACAAACTTCGAGTTGGTCAACGACTCGTTCCAAGCACTAACACTCCATAATTTGATCCAAATAATTTCAGCTCAAAGTAGCATACGTAGTTTCAAAATCTAAAAAAAGCATCAACGTTTTCTTTTTTCCTTTTAAGTTAGTCCACCAATTCATTATTAGCGGACCATCCAAGATTTGTCTACCTTTAACAAAGGCGGAATGTTCAATGCTAATTCGTTGTGATTTACGGGTTCGAGTCCAACACATCTACCGAAAAATTCTTGTATTATCTCATATTTGTGGATGATCACTCTGGGCTCAAATGGTTTTACCTGCTTAAGCACAAGTCAGATTTTCCACTAATCCTAACAAATTTCTTAACATTTGTTAGAATGCAGTTTTTGTCAGGGTTAAAACTTTTTAAAGTGATGGGGGCACTAAGTTTCTAAATCAGTATGCTCCTCAAAAAATTTAGTACAAATGGAACACACCGTCATGTTGCGTGCCCTTATACGTCGCAACAAAACAACATGGTCAAATGCAAACATCGATACATAACTGAGACTGGACTTGCAATGTTGTTTAACGCACATGCTCATGCATCCCTTTGGGCCAACGAATTCAGTTCAACGGTCTACATTATCAATTTCTTGCCATCAAAGATTATCAGAAGCAAAAGTCTATTTGAGGTACTATTTACTACAATACCCAACTATGAATTTTGGGTTTTTGGGTGTCGTATGTTTTGCTAGGGGTGAGCAAAACCGAACCCGAAAACCCAAAAACGAAACCGAAAAACCGAAACCAAAACAAAAACCGATGGTTTGGATTTGAAATTTTAAAAATCGAAAACTTCGGTTTGGGTTCGGTTTCACCCCTAAAACCGACCCACTAAAACCGAAACCGACCCAATCCCCAAAACTGACCCAAAAACCGACCAAAACCAAAAAATACTTAATATATTATTAATATTTGATATATATATATATATATATATATATATATATATATATATATATATATATATATATATATATATATATATATATATATATATATATATATATATATATATATATATATATATATATATATATATATATATATATATATATATATATATATATATATATATATATAGTATGTTAGTGTATTGATTACGTCAAGTAAATGACACTTGTAAGATACATCGGTAATGTAGATTGACGTGTTTTTATTTATTTTCCATATCTTTTACCGAGTTTCTAATAACCGTAGAATATGCATTTGAATACGTCAAATGTTACATCATACATTATTTCTTATAGAGTTAACTGTATAAAAATGTATCAAATTGTTATTCTATGTAAATGATGACTAAAAATAATTGGTAGAATGTGTTTATTATTTTTATAATTTTTTTATAATTGGTGGATATTGGGTTCCAACCTAAAACCCACGGGTTAAAATCCAAAACCCACGAACCCATGGATTGAAACCGAAACCAACCCAAAACCGACTTTAGAAACCGAAACCGAACCCACTTAGAAACTGAAACCGACGGGTTCCACAACCCAAAAATCGAATTGATCGGTTTGGGTTCGGTTTTTACCCCAAAACCGACCCATGCACACTCATATGTTTTGCTACTTACAATATTATTCAGAGCACAAACTTGCTCCATGTTGCATCCCTTGTATCTTCATCGATTATAACACTCATTACAAAGGTTATTAATGCCTTGATCCGACTACAAACCGCATTTACACTACAAGGCGTGCACGATTTGAAGAAAATGTATTTAAAGATGATATATAACTTAGGGTTGTTTGATTTGCCTCTTACTGGTCCAGTAATAGGTTTGTCTGAGGCGGTCCGAGTCAAACCGTTTGATAACCCTAAAATTTACATCTTACTTGGTCTTAAACCCTAAAATTTACCTCTTACTCGGTCAGCTTCAGAATAAGTCTAACTCAGTCAGCTCTTACTCAATCAGCAATTATCAAACAACCCCTTAGTTGTTTAAAGTTACAATAATGTATATATCTCGAACAATAAGGAAACCATTAAATCGGTATGGTTTAAAACAATTATTTATTGTTGTCACAATAATTTGATTTCTTAAATAATGAAGTGTAGATCGATGGGAACTCACTCAAATTTCACAAAATCGGTTTCGAAACCAAAACTAATAGTTCTTGGAATGTTGGAACCATTCCCAGAACTCCTCATCATGATTTTTTGGATTTTAGAAGCTGTTCTAAAACAAAAAAAAAATCGATGAGAATAACATCTCATTATGTTTATATGTTTTTAAAATTTTGAAAACTAATTTTTCTTAAACATTGGAAGAAACCCTAAGAAATTATCCAAGTTATGTACATTGGTATTAGTACTTTTCAAAAATATTTATCAGACCATATTAGTTTGAAAATTTATTACCAAAAGATAGTGAATTGGCTTTTGTTACTATGTCTGTTTTTTTATATTTGATCAAGTCTTAAACTCTCTAGCATCACCACTATTCTTTCCGCCCATCTTCATTGTTTCTAGTAATCATATATTCTCATGCTACAAATACAAATTTCGCAAATCCAAAAATTGAATCTAAAATTCTAACAGATTAATCCAAAATCAATTTTAACTCTGAAAAAGGCTAAACCAAAACTTAAATCTGAAAAATCCTAAAGATAAATTTAAGTTTGAAATTTCTTTTATTACTAATACTCCTTCACTCTAACATGATAAATTTATATGGGGAAACATTACAAATCTTGACAATAACTCATCAAACATCTGGAAATTGATGGAACAAATGAAGAAGATGATGAAAATTATGATGTGTGCTTAGGTACTAGGTAGGACAAAAACAGAGACTCCTCCTAGTTGCTATTATAGGGATCGAACTATCGAAGGAATTTAAGGGAGTTGAAATATTTCCTCAAAAACAGACCGAACAAATAGAGGGCGAAACAGTAAATTTTACAATTTTGGAAAGAAATGTTTCTTAGACAAATAACATAACTAAATTGATAATTTCATTCTTCGAACATGTGTTAAATCCTACTGCATCCTTGGGACATCTTAAAGAATTTGTGGGATTTCATCAAAATATCAACCATGATACAAACATTCTATTCTGACTAATTTGTCATGGATCTTGATCAGATTCGTCTTTTGATTACCCTATGCTTAATCCAACTACATTCTTCAGTAAATTTGAATCAATTTTTGTGTTCTCATCGATAAAATTAATACAGTATGCAAATCACGTCTTGTGATTAACATTTCCTTGTGTCTTGATCATATGCATACTATTCATTATGATAAAACATCACCGGAGACAAGGTAGATAAAGATATGCCAAAAAGAAATAAGTGCTTATTTGTGTAAATATATGTGGAGCCCAAGAGTGTCTCTCCAAAAGAGCCCTTGTGAAGAGAGGGGAGACTCCAGCATATATACAAATTTATAGGACCGTGTCGCACCAATGTGGGATACACTAACACTCCCCCTTAGAGACGTAGGCTCGATGAGGTTCGGGGGTGCGGGACACCGGCTCTGATACCATGTAAATATATGTGGAGCCCAAGATTGTCTCTCCAAAAGAGCCCTTGTGGAGAGATGGGAGACTCCAACTTATATACAGACCAATAAGACCGTGTCGCACCAATGTGGGATACACTAACACTCCCCCTCAGAGACGTAGGGTCGATGAGGTTACAGGGTGCGAGACGCCGGCTCTGATACCATGTAAATATATGTGGAGCCCAAGATTGTCTCTCCAAAAGAGCCCTTGTGAAGAGAGGGGAGACTCCAGCATATATACAAACTTATAGGACCGTGTCGCACCAATGTGGGATACACTAACAATTTGTAATGGCAAGTGGAGATGGATGGAAAGGAAGGGGGACCGGGTGAGGGTCACCGTAGACAGCGGCATAGACAATTTGTATTACCGGTAAGCAAGAAGGGAGAAATAAAGTGAGGAGGAAGAAGAAAAGCGTGAAAAACCAAGCATTGCCCCTTTGTGACCAAATTATCGTTACGACTTAGCATATGTTTGATTAGAATTGCATTAAAAGCTTCGTTTTCTGCATCATTAATGGGACCTCTAATCACTGATAGAAATCGACCCCTAAAAGGTTCAAATTTTGGATCTCGGTACATTTGACTTGGCTAGTGTTTTCTTCTATGTTTCATCTACGTTTTATGTATATGGGTTTAATCTATGTTTTTGCATCTAGATTTATTTTGTAAATACACTGAGACTTCACATTTGTAAGCTGAATCCTTTAATGCTTTGATTTTAAATTTGCATTTTAATTAGACTTGTAGAGAGATTGAGTGTTCAGATTTGTAAATACATTTAGACTTCAGATTTGTAAACTCGTAATCAAAGGAAACCGATTGAGACTTTATATTTGTTTTTCACATACTTCTTCCTTGGTCTTCATTTGAAGAGCAAAACTAAACAGAAAATCATAGGAACTTTGGTAGTCGGTAGTCATGGTAGTGGTGGTGGATTCAGCTCCATTGATAAAAATTAGTGGTCATATATTCGTCGAAAATTTGGTGGGGATGGGAGAGTTTATTAGAGACTTTGTATGAGAAAGGATAAAGGGAAAGGAGTAGGGTGGGCATTATTTATATTAATCTAATTATCAAAGTAAAAAACAATAAATGTAACGCCCCAAAATCACAGTTATAAAATTTCCTTTATTACTAAGGTTCTAACAAAATCTTTATTCAAATAGTAAAACTGTTTCGACATAGTTATTAAACCAATAGCAAAAGTATTTAAAAATCATAACATAAATATTAAAATAAGGTCCCGTGATGCGATGCGCTGCCGTCAAGCCTTGCCCTTACCTTTGCCACTTGAAGTACCTGAAATGTTTTAGAGTCAACGGGTAAGCACAAAGCTTAGTGAGTCCCCAAATTACCATACATGCCCACACATTAAACAACCAGTCCTCGAGAACGACCTGACCCTACCCGCCATACAACAACTACGGGCGTTGATCATACAACGGCTATGGACACGGGGCGGTTCTACCCATGATACAACAGCTATGGGTTCCTGGTTTTGGCCCAGCCCATCATACAACAGCTATGGGACAAGGCAATAGTCCAACTCGTCATACAACATCTACGAGCGAACACGCATCAGTACTGAGCCCAATCAACAAATAACCACAATTATAGAACAAATCATATAACTGTAAATAACACACAAGCAGCCTAGCATGCAACATCACATAGTAAGGTGAGGATACTCACTTGATTCGTAACCGTGCAGATATACTTTAATATCCCAACTAAGCTCATCCAATCACCTAAATCCCACATACACAATATATTAATCACTGACCCAACCTCCTATAGACTTGCCTAAAGGTCAGACCCAACATTTGCTATCAAACAAGGGTCGAAAATAAGTTCCTGGTCAAACAGTCAGTCGCCGCGGCGCGGCTTCTCCCCCCTACGCGTCGCGGGCTATCGAAGCATACCTACGGGGTTTACCTGAATCCGCGTCGCTGACATAAGCAGCCCGCGCCGCCGACTGTAATAGTCTGAAATCCCTCTTAGCCCTTAATTAGTACAGCCATCAATTAGGGTTCCTCTCTAGACCCTTCTTGGGATCAGAAACTACCCTACAGTCACTTTCTTATGGACATGCAAGTCCATGCATGTCCATGGTCCAAAACCCTATGTGTTACAAGTCATCTAAGACTACTAACCAAGGGATAACACCATATGACGGGATGAAACGGAAAGTCAGAAGAGTAAATCTTCTTACCTTACTTCTGAAAAACGGAGTGATGCACACAATCCGTTAGAAGCCTTCTCTCACGCCGTATCTCCTTCTTCCAATCTCCTAAAACCTTCAAAGCCTTGAAATAGAAGAGCCTCTACCGAAACCAGTCGCCTCTAGTCTAGAAAACCTCCAAAAACACGAACCCTAGGGCTGGGACCCTTTATATAGGCGTTTAAATCCGAATTAGGGTTTTGCACATCTGCGGCGTACCGTGCCGCGGTCCGCCTTATACCACGCCGCGCGTACCAGTCAGTCACGAATCCAGATCCCTCCCAAGCCGCACCGCGGTGGAACGGGTCTTACAATTCTCCCCCACTTGACTGGATTTCGTCCCCGAAATCCGTGCCTGTAAACAACTCTGGGTAATGCCTCTGCATTTCTTTCTCGGGTTCCTAAGTCCATTCAGTCCCCTTACGATGCTGCCACTGCACCTTAACTACCCTTATCGTCTTATTTCGTAAAGTCTCTATTTTCCTTTCAATGATAGCAACCGGTCGCTCCACATAATTCAGACGTTCATCTACTTGAATATCCTCCAAAGGCACTATTGTAGTTTCATCGATAATGCACTTCCTGAGTTGCGAAACGTGGAACGTGTCATGAATCTGGCTAAGCTGCTCGGGCAGCTCCAACCGGTAAGCTACCTTACATACTCGCGCAACGATTCGATATGGTCCAATGTACCTAGAGCCAAGCTTTCCTCGCTCCCTAAAACGAATAACTCCCTTCCACGGCGACACCTTTAAAAGAACAAAATCCCCAACCTGAAACTCGAGATCGGACCGTCGCCTCGCAATTTCTCTCCCAATTGCACGCTACAGAACGCGTCGAATTGCACAGCCTCAACTAAGAAATCTAAAAGTTGCAACGAGCCTGACTAAACTATAGATTCCATTTACTACACTAACAATGATCTGGTATACTCGGGGTCCAACTTTCCAGTACATCGGTACCTTAACGACAAAACTCCGACCGATAAGCTCAGTCCTAACACTGCATATTATCATGATTCTCTTCCGGCTCAAAACGATCTACAATCTCTTCCTGAACACAAAGAAGTCATGACACCTTCTCCCGTACGACTTCTTGCACAAGAGACCATTTCTCGTGTGCTAACCATTATCATAAAGGACTCTACCAACGTTACATAGGAGACTGCAACTCCCACCACACTAAGAACGTAATCCCGAAGAAACTCCTTCAAGCGTCTACATTGATCTCTCCATTCCGCCATCCTTCTAAAGGTGATGCACAATACTGAAACAACGTTAAGTGTCGAAAACTTTATGAACTTTCTCCTAAACTTCTAAGTGAGCTGCACCTCCTTACCTGATATCACCATCCAGAGCACCATATCGAGGTACCTTCTCTCGAGCCTTAACATCATCCACCTTTCGTAGACCAGCATACTATAGTGGACTTAAAGCGAGCACTCCTGCTCCATCAGTCTACGACATCCTAGATTTTATCAACATGCTAAGGGGTTCCTTAGTACTTCCACGATGAACCCATATAGGCATACCTCCAAATTCCACCCCAGAAATCTTCGGAGACCAAATTAGCTACAAGTCTTTTGGTGATTGGCCTTGACCTTCCCACCAATCAAACACCTCTCCACTTAACCATTCCTACTTTTTTACCGGCCAGATCATCAATAATCCTCTCAAATATCATACACATCCATGTCACCCCTCGGGCAAATAAAAAACTTGACACAAACTCTTTGTTCGTTACCGCACAAAATGCCCCGTCCATATTTGACATCCAAAGCGATCATAATGGGTTAGCCAACCTCCGCTAACCCCACCGCACGACCTTCATTTACCCGAACTATCTCACCTTAAGGCGTTCCCTTCCACAGCTCCCCATCTAAACCCTTTTCGTGAATCCGATCCGTCTGGCCTTCGGGTCATCCTGATCCGCCCCTGGATTTCATTCTTACCAGCTAAACAGCCATCAGCAAAATCAAGGTAGTCTTCACCTCAACTAGTCTGTCAAATGTGATTATGGAGGGGTCCATAATTATCTCCCATCCTATTGAACAATCTAAGGGTACTAATCCTTGGCACCCAAATAACCATTAACTCCTCCCATACAGAAATCATCTGGCCTACAAACCAATCTAACCAATCAGCCCGCTGTAACCGTATCTCGTACTTGTAGGAACACGACGCAGAATTGCTACAATAAAGGACCCGACACTCCCGACCAGCACGAAGTACTCATCAGAACACAGCACAACACCACCGCAACATAGTACACTCCATTCGACAACACCCTATCTCTCACCGAGGCACGATGCGGCACAACCTTGAACATGGCACAGTACCCCGGTACTCACGTAAGATACCAATCCTCCAAGACGTAGAAACCTTAATCGATCACTAATCCAATAAGACCCAATGCTCCTGGCCAACGCTTATCCTTGTTTCTAGCATCCCTTATATTCTCCGAATAACATAACCCTCGTCATGTCTTGATCTCATCGTTGCTTAATATGTTGCTTCCGTGCTTATCCTTCTCAATTGATACACAATCTCACCAAAACGTTTCCTTAAAACCTCGCTCCGACCCCTTCCTTACTTCCGCCCAGCCTTTCCTGCCTTGGAAGGCTTCTCGGCTCGCGATCCTTTCCTTCCTTGAAACTATCAACTAGCACTCCTGAGGTGAGCTGTCACATATGACACATTCCTTATTTCGAAGACTTTTGTCCTACACGTATAACTCTTGTTGAAGCCTGAAGTAGATTCTCGGTCTCTGAATAATTCCTCTGCGTCAATCCTTCTGAGTATCAGTCCATGCAAAGAGAACCCTTTTGTCCCAAGTCACCATAGCTTGCGTAATCTTGCGGTCGAACCAACAGGTCTCGTTGTCTCCTCAGTCCAGTGTCTCACCTTCCGTGCTCTGCCCTTTTTATACCAAAAGTCGACTCTCTCGCTCCTACTGCTGTCAAGGTCTTGAATTGAAACGAAATACAATTGCCCGACATTCTCCACGCCTTGACGAGAATAATCAAAACTCCTAAAGAGGTGACCATGCTTCCCAAGCGTGGCTGAGATCCATGCCTCTTAGTACTACTAATCGCATCCTTGAAGTCACAGACTTTCCTTCACTCAAAGCTGTTCCAAGCATCTTTATCCCAAGTTGAGAAGCTACTCGATGCATCAATAACCACTTACCAGATACCGCACTCCATCTTCCTCCTCAAAGCTACAACTTTCCATCTCCCTAAGGCCTTCACCCCTGCCAAGCGAGCTCCCTGTCCCACCAGGTCGCGGGTATCCCTCCCCACGCCGTCTCCCTTATCGGCATGAGACTTCCATCCTCAATGGCCGATTATATCACACCGGGAACCCTTCTTCCCTTTCTGCTTCAAATTTCTACTTGTGGTTATATGTCCAAGAAGCCATCTTTTGTGGGTCTTCATCCTATACGTCACACACTACACACATTCTTCACCATACATTGTACGTAGTCTCGAACTACTCTAACTTCAGCTGGGTAACAGGAACTCCAATATCCATCAGCTTCAGCAGCTGGATGGGTCCTTTCTACTCATCGAGTGACACAAGTCGACATAATGTCATCACTTAAATCAATCTGGTTCTTCGTCCATCCCCCTAAAGGAGTACCTGGTAATCCTGGAACCTATCTGCAGATTCCCAAGCCACAGTTTCCAACAAGCTGTCAATCCCTTCTCCCTCTATCATCATAACCCAAGCTAACCCAAGTCCAACGCTTGATAATTCGTAATGCAAGTACTCCCATATTCCAGTAGCTAAGCTATACATGCATTAAGCTTCATTTCTTGTCTTAGAACACCAACTCTCCCCTACTTGGAGTCTGTACTAATACCTAGTGCTGATCGCGATCGATCAGCGCCTCGAACCTTTGCAACAAATCAAATCCTCATACCATGCCGTTAGTCCATTGGACAGGAATAAGGTCTATCGGGATTCACATCCATAGACCTTCGAAACATCGACATGCAAAACCTAGAAGCATCGACTAGCAACCCGGATGCATCGCCTAACCCATTGCTGTCAATCATAGCCTTCGTTGATATCTCAACGGTGATCAATTTCTGCACCTTATGATCCATCCCGATCCACCTCAATCGGTCACACCCGAAACTCCTCCTGATCCATTCTTCATGACCGAACATCACCACAGTGAAGACGTGTACTTCCCTTTTTGCCACTAATCTATAATGTGAATCATAACTGATTCTCTACCCTACCCGGTTCCTTAGAATTTTGGGTAACTCTTCCTGACTCAAGTATGAATCTTGTGCTTTCGGTAGTACGGGCCCTGTACTACCTTTCACACCTATTCATACTTGTTCCAAAATTTTTCTCCCAATGCTCTAATTCACCACTCACTCATCTATTCGACATTGGTATTCATACGGTCTCGCACCCAAGTGCCTAACACTCATCCTAGGCTATCTAGGATCTCACACGCCACCTGTGCCTAAAAGAACTGCTGCTAACACCATCGGGTCGCCTCACGGACACACAGTTGTACGTAATCGAGAATAAGATAGACGTTAGAATAAATGATCCTACCCCAAAGTCACAACCAAACAAGGAACAACCAGTAAGGCTAGACCAAGAATTCTTAGGCTATCTTTTCCTAATTGTATATAACCTAATAGCATTCACTAAGCAACCTAATAGTGTTAGCATAGATTCTAAAGAAGCACAAATAACAAATAACAGGCAGAAGGCATCCTAATCCAAGAATTTCAAGCATGCATTTCCTGACTAGGTTCCATGCCTACTTTTTAGCATAACACATATTATCACATAGCACAAACTTGGCATGGGTAATTGGGAATCACAGAAACTTACTTGAGCTCGGTTGACGGTTCGCATCGCATCTTCTCTTATTTAATTTAACCTTCTAAAAATCATTTTCTTATCAAAATCACTCAGTACCAATTTGTAACGCCCCAAAATCACAGTTATAAAATTTCCTTTATTACCAAGGTTCCAACAAAATCTTTATTCAAAAAGTAAAATTGTTTCGACATAGTTATTAAACCAACTGCAAAAGTATTTAAAAATCGTAATATAAATATTATAATAAGGTCCCGTGAATGCGATGCGCTGCCGTCAAGCCTTGCCCTTCCCTTTGCTACTTGAAGTACCAGAAATGTTTTAGAGTCAACGGGTAAGCACAAAGCTTAGTGAGTCCCCAAATTACCATACATGCCCACATATTAAACAACCCGTCCTCGAGAACAACCCGACCCTACCCGCCATACAACAGCTACAGGCATCCATCATACAACAGCTATGGATACGGGGCAGTTCTACCCATGATACAACAGCTATGGGTTCCCGGTTTTGGCCCAACCAATCATACAACAGCTATGGGACAAGGCAATAGTCCAACTCGTCATACAACAGCTACGAGTGAACACGCATCAGTACTAAGCCCAATCAACAAATAACCCTAATTATAGAACAAATCATATAACTGTAAATAACACACAAGCAGCCTAACATGCAACATCACATAGTAAGGTGAGGATACTCACATGATTCGTAACCGTGCGGATATACTTTAATATCCCAACTATGCTCGTCCAATCACCTAAATCCCACATACACAATATATTAATCACTGACCCAAGATGCTATAGACTTTCCTAAAGGCCAGACCCAACATTTTCTATCAAACAAGGGTCGAAAATAAGTTCCTGGTCAAACATTCAGTCGCCGCGGCGCGGCTTCTCCCCCCTACGCGTCGCGGGCTATCGAAGCATACCTACGGGGTTTACCCAAATCCGCGTCGCTGACATAAATAGTCCGTGCCGCGGATTGTAATAGTCTGAAATCCCTCTTAGCCCTTAATCAGTACAACCATCGATTAGGGTTCCTCTGTACACCCTTCCTGGGATCAGAAATTACCCTACTGTCACTTTCTTATGGACATGAAAGTCCATGCATGTCCATGGTCTAAAACCCTAAGTGTTACAAGTCATCTAAGACTACTAACCAAGGGATAACACCATATGACGGGATGAAATGGAAAGTCAGAAGAGTAGATCTTCTTATCTTACTTCTGAAAAACGGAGTGATGCACACGATCCGTTACAAGCCTTCTCTCACGCGGTATCTCCTTCTTCCAATCTTCCAAAACCTTCAAAGCCTTGAAACAGAAGAGCCTCTGCCAAACCAGTCGCCTCTACTCCAGAAAACCTCCAAAAACACGAACCCTAGGGCTGGGACCCTTTATATAGGCGTTTAAATCCGAATTAGGGTTTTTCACATTTGCGGCGCACCGTGCCGCGGTCCGCCTTATAATGCGCCGCACGTACCAGTCATTCACGAATCCAGATCCCTCCCGAAACTACATGGATGATTCATGTAATTTTTTTTACTAATTTTCTTTGCAATAAAATAATAAATATATTAATTTTTCTATAAAAATTAGTTCATGTTAAAAGCAGGGATAATAAAGTAGATTTTGTTTAATTTAGTTGTATTGATGTTCCAAATATGTTAGAAATATTAACAAATATGTACTTTTATCGTTTAAAGGAAATGTCTAACAAAATCTAACTTTTTACTTCAACCCCTTATCATTTTTCTACAACTTCTATGTCCTTGACAAGCCAAAACTATATATGCTAAGTTTGGAAAAACTAACAATTTTAGTCCCTATGTCTTAATTTCTTATTCTTTGGTTCAAAATGGATTTTAAATATACTAACTACTCATCATAACTTTATTTTGGCTCATTGAAATATATTATAGACATATTATAAAACTTTTAAATTTATTATCATTTATTTATTTTTTTTCTTTAATTTTTTTTTTCCATAATAAAATTTATTTTATCGAATTAAGCTAAAAATTTGTTGGCCTAAAACACGGATGTTACAAAAAAGATTGTTATAATAGGAAATTATGGTAACAAAGTATATTGTAATTAAAAGAAAAATGAAGGATGATGATTGTTCTTTATAGATCCTTATTGTTGGTAAAAAATAATACTAGTAAAAGGTTTAAGATGGTTAATAGATGCCATATGTCACATATGTATATGTAATTGACATATAATGGCAAAATAGTTACATGAAACCTAAATGTTATTATTGGCTTTAAGAGTGTGACTTTGAATGATTAATACATATAACATGTATTAATATGATTAATGATATGACATTATTTGGATATAGAAGATCAAGAAGGAATGCTTGAACCTTGGAAGCATTTGCTAAAGCCATTAAGGTGAGTAATATGAGTGGTTATGATACATACCTTTAGTGTCTTACTTATTCTTATATGTTTTTAATAGTATAATGATCGCTAAATTATGGCATTCCACAAGATGGCAGATGTTGTATTAATTACATGTTATTGCAATGAATGTGTTTCCATATTTCATGTATACTGATTTCTTATGCCATATGTATCTTACTTATTCTTATATGTGTTTACTAATATCATAATTACTAGATTATGTTTTTCAGTTTCTATATTGATGTAGTTGGGATGATTTTGTTAGTTATTATATGGGTATGGTTGTGATGGCGTATCAGTTGGACAAACATTTCCTTTCACTAGTAGCAGACACGGGAACATATGCATTATTCCAAAATTAGATTTATGTAGTTTGGGAATCCTGTGTTGAGTTGGTTGGGTCGTGTTACAATGGTTATTTTTTACATAATGAGGTTATTTAATTATGGTATTATATTATGAACTATACTATCGTTACTCATTAAGATTTGAGCTTACCTATTTGTCGTTGATCACATATGTTAAAGGTTAAGGTACTAGTGGTTAAGTGGAAGAGTAATAAATTATGCTTATCACATAAGAAAAAAAGGTATAGGCTATTGAGTAATTGATAACGTAGTAGTCGTTGATTAGACTTGAGTAGCTTTAGTGTCTATTGAGGTTGCAAGTTGTATTATATTGTTAATAGCCTAAATATAGCTAGTCAATTACTAATTGGAAATTACATTATGTTTTCCTATGAATATGTTGTGGTTATGTAGAGTTCATGCTAAAATGTTGGTAGAATATTTTTTGGGTAAACTTTATCAGAAATTAGGGGTGTTACATCAGTCCCGAAAGAAACATGTTTCATATTAATTTACATTGTATATGCGACTGATATTCGCTCTTTGATAACTCATATCAAATATTGACATATCATATAATGGGGATCTATAAACTAAATGAGATAACATCAAAGAGTGATATTCGGTCGTTGAAAGATAGTATTAGGGACCAATATGACATAAAATGTATCCCAAAGAACATGTATCAAATACTAAATGGGACAGTGTTAATGACTATTATCTAGTCCCCAAAAGATACTATCAGGGATTGGTATGCCATAAAATTATGAATCAAAGAAAACATATTAAAGACTGAATTAGATAGTTTGGGGGATTGCTGTTTAGTCCTTGAAATATAGTATTGAGGATTGATATGACATAAAGTTGGGGACCCAAATGAAACATATTGGAGACTAAACGTGATATATCATAGACCAATTTTTAGTCTCTGATTGTAACTAGTATTAAGGACCGGTTTCTAGTCCTGTATATATAAAAAACACTATTTAGGATGAGGTATCTAGGACTGTTGGGGATTAGTGAAATTAGTCTGGGATCCCCATCAGAGACTAATTATTGATAAATAAATAATGATTTTTTCAGTCTTTGATACCCTTTTTTCTTGTAGTGAAGTATACCTAACTCCTCTAGTAAGATATCATTAAGAAGATAGTGGTGGAGTGTCCAAACTAAAAAATCATTCCATGAACTAAAGCAAGCAAGTAGACAGTAACAAATTGAATTCTATATTAGACTTTTAAAATTTGGGTTTTCAACAATCCTTACATAATTATTGTGTATTTGTCAAAAGTGAAGGTAATGAATTTATTTGCTTTAGTTGTTAATGTAGATGATGTATTGACTAGTCCTAGAATATAATCAATCGATGATGTCAAAACATGCCTACACAAGGCCTGTACTATCAAATACTTGAGACATGCCAACTACGTTCTTCGGGTCAAAGTACTAAAAACGTTATATACTTATACGTATATTAGGAAATATTTCATGTATATACTGTAGGAAGCAGGCTTAGTGGTTGTAAAACCTGCATGTACTCTGACAACGCCTAGTAATATCAAGTATTTTAGTCGTCGTTAGACCCTATTCTTGGTGAATTTATATCATATATGTATTGGTATTTCTCACTTTTTGTGCTAGTGCTTGTGTGCAAGAAAATGTTATAAACAGGGGCCAAATGCAGACAAATGGAAGAAGTTTTGAGGATAAGGCCAAACCAGTCGAATGAACACGCATGCCGCGGGAAAGGATACATGCGCGTCGCGCCATGTCAACGATGAGGCGGTGAAAAGAAATTCAAATAGCGAAAAAACGGGGATAAGGCAACACGCGCGACGCAACTTGAGGCTTTGCGCGCCGCGGATTCTTAATTTTCACAAGTATAAATAGAGGTCATTAGGTCGAAATCAGCAGGCAAGGAACGACCCCTAAGGTGGACTTAAGGCTTCTTTGACTCAAGTTTCGGAATTTCAGCAACATCTTTTGGTATTTCTTATGTTTTCACTTTAAATTCTTTATTAGTTTAGTTTAATTAGCTTTTGGCTTAGTGTTTTTGGATTGTTTCAACCAGTAACAGTATGTTAAAGTTGTTATTTTCAGATTTCAGTACATTTGATCTTCTGATTTTAGTTTTAATACAAGTAATCATTTGGTTTATGGTTTTATTGCACTTTTTAGCTTTAATTGTGTTTGGATGTGTTTTGAATCCAATTGGTTTGTGTGTTTGCTTCTGGATTCTAAGCTTTGTTTCTAATTTCAGTAAGTAATCTTAGTTTAGAACTTGGTTTGGTTTAGCTTAGTTTATGTTTGATTTGGATTTTGGTACTTGTTTTGGAATTGTCTTTTTAGTGTGTTTTTGGAAAACTAGAGTTAGTCCCTCTGGCCGTAGCGTGACACTACAGTTGGTAAGCTATCGTCTTTTCTTGACCACCAAAGTCCCGTGGATCGACCCTTGCTACCGCTATACTAGTGTGTGTGAGGTTTATTTTCTTATTTTTGACCGCATAACGACCCTTGCGTTGTCATACTCGTTTAACTAATGTTGTAAAACTATGTATTTATAGAGGCAAGCTTTTATTAATTCAAAAAAGTACATAAGACTTGAGGGAGGTTATTATATCTTATTTTCAAAAAGTAAGTCAGTTCGTGTGCCCCTACGACTTATATTAGAAAGCTGCTGAACATGTTCCCAAGTATCTTAAAGGGAATCTTTCAAAGGTTTGTTCTGTCCAAAAACTTACAATGTTATGATAACAACATATAGTGATGCAAACCGGGCAACTTGTACAACCACTTGAATATCATTACTGGATATTGCTTATTGCATATTCTTAGGATCTTTGACTAATCTTTGATGGACAAAAAACAAAAGATGGTATGTAGATATTCTTGTGAAACAGAATACATGAGATTATCATCTATTTTATCTAGTTTATTTATGGTGCAACATTAAAGCTGAAATTCACATAACACATTTCCCTATTTTCGATGAACGCACTAAACATCTTGGCAAATTTTCACATTGTTCGAGATTAATACAAGCTTGGTATTGTTCTGCTTCATCACTGTTAGAAATTAGGGGTAAAAGACTGCTTGGATTCTCTGAAAGTCGTGGTATCACTATCAATTCAAAGTATTTTGATGGTACAGATCGAACACTCGATTGGATAAAATCCAGAGATCGAACCAAGAGAATGTGGGCTTTTTTGTTTTTGAATGTGTACCAGAAATTGACCATAAACGGGATATCACCCCTTTGTCAAAAAACCGACATAAACTGCCACAAGGCAGTTTCCAAACTGCATTCAAACTGTCACAAAATGTTAGAGAAGGGTCAAATAAATGTCAAAAACTGGGTCAATTTGAAAAAATTCAGATTTCTGATGCATTTTTAAAAAAGCAATATAGCTCGACCCCAACCCAGGGCTCTGCCCATTGGACCCCGCCAAGGGCTGCCGTCCCTTGGGACCCCCTACCAGCGGCGCTGCCCCAGGCCCCTGTTCGTTTAGGGGCTTCGTTCCTAAATAGCAGTGTGCTTTCAATCTTGAACAAACTCAAACAAGTGTGCACTCCGCACCACCCATACGTGTTCATTGTTTGTCAAGATTGTACTTGGTCAACAATTTAATGCATTACATTTAAATAACTTTGGTAATATAAATCACTAAAATCACATTTCCTCTACACACTAATTGAAAAATGTTTTGATAAAGACTTTATGTGGTCTACGATTTTAGTTGATTTTGATATTCAGCTTGTGTGTAATTAATTAGTTAGTAATTTTGTTAGTTTGATATGTTAATGAGATTAGTTGGGATATTTGTTACAACTTGCTATATAAGTAACTAGATACATAGATCCCATCGAATTCTTGATTTTTCTTCATTTTAACTTATTGTTACTTTCATTATCAAATAAAGCAAGTTTTAACTTAATGTCATTTTCATTATCAAACAAAGCAAGTTGTTGATGGATTTGAACACTCAAGGAAACACTAGGGAAGGTGGTTTAAGACTAGGGTCCAAACCAATATCAACCGTTACATTTTTATATTTGTTTATTTAAAGTATTTTAAGAAAACATGTCTACCAAACCTCTTCACCTCCCATATTGTCAAGTAAAATTGGTTATTCTAAACAAAAATTTAATGGTTATTATCTATCTATGAAATTAAATTTATCTTCCTAAAATACTAAGTGCTTACAATGCCAACTTAAATTATAACATTATGCTTTTAGCATTTTCACATCGACACATTAATCAAGAACTCTTGCATGGTTTTAAACAAAAATACTTGTTTTATAATCATGAATTGAAGTCTGTATTTATACAGACAAACTATTATACAAAATAAGCAAAGAACAAATCATCAATAACATTGTTCTAGCTATGATTATAATTACAAAACAACGAGACCAATTCCATTATAAAGGCTTCAGCTTAATTTATGACTACATACTCTCTCTACTGCCAGCGTTAGCATTAGGACGACGCTACCAATGAAAAATACGGAGCACCCGTTATGCTCTTTGTTCTCAAGATCTTTCTCACCAATATTTTCCACTTTATATCATCCTTCTTCTTTAATCTCTTTGTCCTTTCTTTAAAGTTCCTGTTTCAACAAAATACCTCTAACTTAGTAAAAAATTCACACATCAATCATGATGAATTAATAGTGTTTATGGAAGATTTTTTATCACATGTAAACATGTTCACTCAAATGTGAGTACCATGTGTGTCATGTGGTCTAGTATAAAACTCATAAATCTTGTTATCTTGATTGTAACCCGATTTTATGCAAGTTGAGAGTTTTAATTTCAATATGAATTAAGTTATTGCTTCTTTGTAGCCGTTGGCCATCATGTTAAGCTTTTAGGTCGTGTCAACGACCAAACAGCCTAGCAGGCCTGTTATAGGTTAGTTAAGCCTTTATATCAAGATGCTAGGTCGTGCCAACGACCTAGCAACCTAGCAGACCACCGTTATGGGTTAGCTGAAGGGTTACGGAAAAATAACCCTTTTTCAGAAAATAGATTGTTTTTGTGTACTTAATATTTGTACGATACAAGTACAACAAAATATTGAAATATAACTTGATGTTGAGCCGTACTTGCATAAAGGAACTCTACAAACGTTCGAGTCGACACACAAACGCGAGTGTAACTCCAATAATTGCCACATGCGTTTGCATTGAACACAACCACCGGGGACTCTTAACTTGCAACCCGCAAAATGGCGAACGAGTGATTCTAACCCTTTGCAAGCCTCGTAGTTGCACGGTTCTTGATGTTTGTTCAAATCCTTGTCATGTGGACCGATTGTTCTACAACCATCTCTACATATATGAACTAAGGCTTCCATCGCCTCGTATAATTGTTCGTAAACCTTCCTTTCGTTCATCTTCTTCACCTTCTCCTTTTGCCTCTGCAAAATACGTTACAATAATCGTATTATATCTTATTGTTAATACAAAATGAACTATTGTTTACTCTCTATATCTAAGAAAGAACATAAGGTTCAATACATGAACAATTATCTGAGTAAAACTAAAGATCATGGCAGTCAAATGAATTTTATCAACGGTCGAGATTGAGATTGATAGTTCGCTCAAATAATTGGATTATGTTGAGAGAGAGAGAGAGAGAGAGAGAGAGAGAGAGAGAGAGAGGTAATTGACACTAAAAAAGCTTACATTGACATCATCGGCAACAGTGGCAAGAAGTTCTTTTTCAAGAATCGGATGGCTATCTTTCATGGCCTTCCAACCATCGGACAAAGAAACTGCTTTCAAGTTTTTAAGGATTAGTCGATGACAAACGATGCTAAGTCGTGGGGCATCACATAAAAGTGCGAGCTGAAATACGTCAACAACGTTGTCCACGTTCAAGAATTTATGTTCGAGCTGATGTTCACACTCTCGTTTCAAACGCGGTACAATGAAAGAGTGGGAGAGCACCAACAAAGACAAAACATGTTCTTGCATTTGATCCTCTTCATAACTACATTAAACAAAACAAATCAGAAAGGTTTCATTTAAACAAATAGAATCCATGTTTTTGAGCGAAAAAAATTGTTACCATGAAGAGTACAAGAAACGGATGAAAACACGAACAGCTTCAGTTGGAACCCCTCGAAGAGGAACGACGAATTGCTTGAATTGCTTAATTTGCATCTTACTTTTACCCTTTCGTCTAAACATGCTTCTAAAAACAGGCGAAGCCAGTCCCTGTTAAAGATTGTTGATTTTACGAAAAGTTATAGAAATGATATAAAAAATCGAGTAGAGAGAGCAAAAACAATGATAATGAGTTTGTACGATGATGGAACTCACAAGAATGCTGGAATGTGCGTAGATGATGTCGTTAGTAGTTGTATGAATCGAAACATCTGCTCTATAAGCGTCATCAAATAGAGTATCCCATATCTCCGTCGTGGCAGCAGATACACAACAGATTCTCCGGCCTGACGCCGGCCGGCGTGTCATTATGGTTGTCGTCGATGACGTAGCCGGTAACGGTGGAGGCACCGGTGCATCTCTTTCAACAGCCATTCTACTTTCGTCGTAGCTACTTTCCATTAATATAAAGCTTTGATTCCTCTGTCAAATCAATAATACGTCTTCGATTAATTGCCGACCATAAATGATTTTTTCTTAAAAAAATACAAAATTATTGAGTACAGATCGATGCAAGTTGGCATAAACGCATAGATCTGACTGTGTGTAACCTAATAATATTGTTTCGCATATGAAAGTTACCTTTTTATATGAACAAAATTGAACAATGGCGGAAATTGATCTTGAAAATAATTTGGATATCAGTTCGTAATCATTAATTTCGTTCTCCGAAACCTAAACCTTTAACCTCGTCGATCTTGTTGTCTTTGTGTGTGTATAATCCGGGGTAATTAACTAAATCCGCGACTGTTACAAGCTCCTTGAGATCAACAGCGCCACCACCGTCCGCCGTGGTCCGCCACCGATCAACTTGTAACAAAGGGCGGATTGAGTTATGGATTTGCACCCCTCTGATCAATGAAGGAGAGAGAAATGGGAGATGATTTATAGAACATTTCGTGGAAAGACATGAAAATAGTTTAAAAAAATCTTGGATATTTGGTTGGTGAGATGTGATTATTTGGTTCTTTGTCAGCTCCGACGCTAACGTTTAAAACGTACGGTTTGGAAAACTAAAAAAAAGAAAGAATCTGACGCAGCATGACCCGTCACGCGCCTTCTAGTGGGTTGGTATCCCACGTGTTTCATTTCCACCGTTGTTTAGTTTCTGTTTGGCCCCTTTGACTATTTGGTTTGGCAAATGAACACCAATGACTATTAGGACATGACAAGTTTTGACAAACAACTTTTTCTGATTTTGACGGAGACATATTCAATGGATCTAGATATTTTATGTTTTTAGTTTTCTTTTTTATTAAAGAATGGTAAAATTTTGTAATTATGTAAATATTTGATATTTTAACTGCTAAACACAAAATATCATCGTTTTTTTAGTTAATAACATAAAGATTACTTTAGTTTGGCTAAAATTCCGGTTTAACTACTATATTTTTTTTGTTTTATAAAAATCACTTATACTTTTAAAGAATTTTATACCGACCATTATTCGTTTTGCTTTTTAACTTTTAATGATTATTTTTATCGAAAAAATTATATGAAAAGTTTCTTATCGACATTTGAAACAAATATTGGATATTTATTGCAATGAATATTATACATAAAGTTGTCTTCATGTGAATTTTGTCTTTGTAAATGTTGCTCTTCGGCAGCGTTGTGAGTGCATAGAGTTTTCAAGTGAATTAACTAAATTTTGAGTGCAACGGGGGTAAGGAGTTTTCCATGTTGGCGACATACATTCATTAGTTTTATTTGTTATAGTTGTCGCAATTGATATTTTTTAAAATATGAGTGATTTTTATGAATTTTTTTAAAGTATGATTGATTTTTATAGAACAAAAAAAATACAGTGGTTAAAACCGAATTTTTGTCAAACTACCGTGATTTTTATGTTGTTAGCTCACTTTTTTTTCAAAAATATGAACAACTTTAAGGGTATTTTTCTAGAATTAAATATTTTTATTATATGATATTTTAATATTAAGTTATTATCTTCTTATAACTTTGTTGTATTTTTTCTAAAATAGAGTATAATTTTATTACATTATTGATATATTAATTATGTGTAATTGTTATTGCAATATTATTGTATTTATTCTATCTTACGGAATGTATTATATCAATTTAATATTATTGTATTCCATCAATATACTAGAGGATATCATCTATCTAAATATATATGTTTTCTATAACTTTTTGGCTAAATTATTTTGTATAAAATTAACTGCTTTTTATAACTTTCCTATAAATTTCTTATCTAAATATATATGTTTTCTATAACTTTTTGGCTAAATTATTTTATATAAAATTAACTGCTTTTTATAACTTTCCTATAAATTTCTGTCTTGATTGAGATTACTTGGATTTTATAGAAAGAATACAAAATATTACTTTACTTTAATATTAATGTTTTTCTTTGACTAACTGAGAGTTTTGTCTTACTTACTGTAATTTATTAAATTCTTTCTTTTTAACATATTGCAAATTATTTTACTGTAATCTTTGTTGTGTTTTTTCTTTTTAACAAAATATATTATATGACAAAGGGATCTATTTTACCCTAAAATTAAAATAAAAAAGTATTGCAATCTTATTGTATTTTTTCTGTTTATTAAGATTAATTATAGTAAAATAATAAATTAATATTAAAATTTAATTATAAATATACCCACTTTTAAAAAAACCATTAAAATTTGATCTACTTTTGAAAAAACCATAATATGTTGGTTTTACTAGTTGATAAGCTCAAATATACAAACCATTGTAATTTTTTTAAATTTTTTTCCGTATAAGGATTGACGGTATAAATCTTTTTGAAACCGGAACCCGCCTGAAGCCGCATGAACCCGCAGGGGAGGGAGTAGCGGCACCGCCGAACCCGCATGAACCCGCAGGGGAGGGAGTAGCCACACCGCTGAAGCCGATGAACCTCCACACCTCCAACCCGCTGCCATCTTTTCCTTTGTTGTTTTCAACTGAAAGCGGGTTCCGGAACCCGTTCTTGAAACCACACGACTACCAAGCCGTTGAACCCGCGGCGGTGCCGGCGGTACCACCTTCGAACCCACGCCTGAAGCCGCTGTTATACCGTCCACCCTAAAATAAAATAAAACCATGACTAAATATGAACACAACATATCGTGACTTCTCAAAATATTTCCCAATTTTATTAGCAAAGAAGATAGAGTTATCATTGTATATTTAATTCTATTTTAATGTATTGAAGTCAAACCCAAAAAGGACAATTAATTTGGATTAAATAGTTAATCCGGTTTTTAAAATAGGAAATTGTTTAAAAAATGCTTTAAACGTGCAAAAACAAGTTTAATTTGCAGGAACATGACTCAAATCGATATAAAATTCTCCACTTAAACTCATTGTCATCACGTTTATGTATAGGTAGCGCGTAGTTATAGTTTCTCCCATTTAAACATCTAACGTTCTCATCACAAACACAACCAAAATTAATACACATGGAGATGCATGAATCTCCAACTAATCAAACATTGAAGGATTACAACTCTAAGGCCCTCCGGTGTGCGTGTGCGAGCCCGAGCCCGACGAGCACGACGAGCGCGGTGAACACCGCCCCCGCCTGTGCGACGCCCTCGCATTCCGACCCCGCGCGAGCTTACAACGTCGTGCGACGAATTCAATTTCAAACCATTTGACCGTTGTCAAACGGTTAGTTTTATTAAAAAAAAAATAATTTTCTTAAAACCCCTATAAATACATCTACATCTCACACATTTTTTCAAATACACATCAATACACACACATTTTCAAATGGCTGATGTGGGAAACGGAAACGATGCGGGAAATGGAAACGGTGCTCGGCACTGGACTCAACAAGAAGAGGCGGCGTTAGCGAGGGCCTAGCTCATCCAAAGTGAAGACCCCGATGTGAGGAGTCACGCTCACGGTTTCTGGCAACGTGTTGCGGATTCGTTTCACACAATATTGGCCGTAAATGAATATAGGAGTAAAGATCATATTTGCTTCAAATGGAGGAATTTGTCATTCAAAGTGTATAACTTTGAACAACTTATGAAGGCGAACCGGCACGAGGGGGTCACCGACGAGCAGATCGTTGCCCAATCATTGGAAGAGTATCGGGCGATGTACGACAACGATTTCACGCATATGGATGCATGGAATGTGTTGAAAAATGAACCTCGATTTTACGGAATTCGTGTCTAGGATTTTAAGTTTCGTATTTTGTGTTTTAATTATCGTATTTTGTGTTTGAATTATCGTATTTTGTGTTTTAATTTATCGTATTTTATGGTTTTAATGAAGTATTTTATCTTGAAGAAATATTTTATAATGTAGTTTATGAAATTATTTGTTTTGTTTTTATTTTATTTTTAATATAGATTTTAAATTAAAAAGTGAGAGGTAGTGAGAGGTGAGCATTTCCGGGGGTAATGCAAGGAAAGAGAAATACTGACTGGATGCTGAGGTGGCAGACAAAAAGTGAGTTCAGGAGAGAGATGACACCGGAAGGCCTAATACCATTATAAGGCACCCTAAAATCTAAAGTTACAAGTAAAAAATAATAATCATCAAATCAATTTAGAATTATTATGAAATTTATTGGTAACTCACAAGTCTCAACTTATAGTTAATCAAACTTCTCTCTAACGATATTGGAAGAGTTATAAAAATTTCACCTAAACTTTACATTCTTTTTATCCAAATGAAACACGTTGTTGCATTTATTTTTTAATTAATTAAATGGTTTATTTCATAAAAAACCCTATATTTTTAACTTTTTTCTGTTTAAACCTAAAATTTTATTTTTTTGTCAAAAAAGACCTAAATTTTGGAGAAACATTTTAATTTAGCCCATTTACCTGATTTTACAGGTTATATATATATATATATATATATATATATATATATATATATATATATATATATATATATATATATATATATATATATATATATATACTAGTTGTAAGACCCCTGTATTACACGGGATAATACAAAAAATATTAATTAAGAATATCTCAACATTAATAATTTCACATAAGAAATTTGTTTGTGTATCGTGACATTTTGCTTTTGATTTTTACTATTACGACTTTGTATTTTGATAAATATAATTGATTATGAGAATGTCACCGGTAATAAAATCAAATTCACTATTATGATTGGAATCGTTCTTCAAAATAATGTGACGTCAATTGTCTATCTATTGTCTCTCAAATCATTCTACATATTAAAAAATAATATGATATTATAAAACAATTAATTTTGAAATTGAATGATAACAATTAATTTTGAAATTGAATGATAATTAAACCGATCATTAAGGAGTTAGAAACGTTTCAAACCAATTAGGTTTTTTAAGAAATTTAAAATTATGAGAAAATGACACGTGGCAAATTCAATGAGAAGATGACATGTGGCTTTGAGTTACTTATTTATTAGGATAGGATATATATCTTTTTTCCAGAAAAGACCCTAATTTCTTTATTTTTTTTTCGAAAAAAACCTTCAACTTTTTTTTTCAGAAAACTTTTTAAGTTAACCCCTAAATCCGGTCAGGGGTTTATCCGCAAGTTAAACGATTTTTCAGCGACTTTTTCACAAATAAAATTATTTTTCTTCGTTTTTGTAATTGACATATCTTTCATATACGATGCGCAAATTCTACCAACTTTATATCTCTTGATAGGTCGTAAGGAATAATACAACTTTGTTTTACTAACTTTTATTTGAATATGTTCATATGTTTCGCTATAGTATCTTAAACATGAGCATAAATATAATTAAATATAACTAAATTTTAAAAATTAATTACATTAAGTATAATTAAATTAAAATAAAACACCTCATTAATTAAGAAAATAAAATTGCAAACGTAAACTAAAACGACAAATTACAAAAAAAAAACGACAACTAAAAATGACAGATCACAAACGTAAAAAAATGAAACTCCTCATACATGTTCCTCAAACCGTGCAGTTAAAAAATTTTACACTTTACCCCCAACGACAACCAACACACTACATCATTGGACGCTCGTATCAATATAGATTTGAATGAGGGGGAGTCAGAAGAGGACGAGTTTGAGTTTTCCGATTTCGTCCATCCGACAGAGAGAGATGCAGCGAAACGGAAAAGAAAAATGACTTCGTCTAGTGGGACATGGTAGCAAAAAAGCGACGACGTGACACTTATTTGGTTGGAGTTTGAACGATACAATTAAAACATCCACGAACGGATGACATTTGAAAAAAAAAATTACGAAGACAAACAACGAGCCCGCCACAACCGACAACGAGCCCCCGAAAAAAAACAACGACTAAAAGACATAAAGTTTTTGTCTTTGAATCCGGATGAGAGTCTCGAGGGGGAAGGACTCGAGATGGTTTTAAAATACAAAGCCGATATCATAAAAAACTATCGGTCGTAGTTTCGTTTTTTTACGTTTGTGGTTTGTCATTTTTAGTTGACGTTTTTTTATTTATAATTTTTCGTTTTAGTTTACGTTTGTAATTTTATTTTCTAAATTAATGAAGTGTTTTATTTTAATTTAATTATATTTAATGTAATTAATTTTTCAAATTTAGTTATATTTAATTATATTTATGCTCATGTTTAAGAGATTATAGTGAAACATCTGAACATATTCAAATAAAAGTAAGTAAAACAAAGTTTTAGTATTCTTTACGAGCTATCCGATGATATAAAGTTGATAGAATTTGGGCATCGTATATGAAAGATATGTCAATTACAAAAACGAAGAAAATAGTTTTCTTTGTGAAAAAATCCCTGAAAAATCGTTTAATTTGCGGATAAACATCTGACCGGATTTAGGGGTTAAATTAAAAAGTTTTCTAAAAAAAACATTGACTCGGTTTTTTTCGGAAAAAACTAAAGAAATTAGGGTCTTTTCTGGAAAAAAAAAAGTATATGTAACCTGTAAAATCAGGTGAAGGGGCTAAATTAAAAAGTTTCTTCAAAATTTAAGTATTTTTGAAAAAAAATAAAGTTTTAGGTTAAAAAAAAAAGTTGAAAATATAAGGTTTTTTTATGAAATAAACCCTTAATTAAAACCAGCTTTTTTCCACATAATGACAACCAACTATGTTTAAATTCATATTATTCTAATAATTTCAGAAGATTAAGTTTTTGTATAGGATCAAGCATTAGTAAACTAGATATTAGATATTGTTGGTTGTTAATATATTGCGTTTGGCCCTTTTTTAGTCAGGTCTTAAACAAAAACATTTAACAACTATATACTTTAAATATTGATCATATAAGACTTTATTGATTAATATTTAAAGTATATAGTTATTAAATAGTTATTTCAAACGGAAATGCAAATTCATAAAGACGATATTATTAATTTCAACGGACAATGATAACTTATGATAAGTATTTTAATCAAACTTATAAGAAAATAATATAATAGATAGAATTGTGAAATTTTGATAGTTTTCTTCAGAATGTATAATTGAAAAAAAAAACAAAAAAACAAATGTCGCAAGTTCTATGCCTGCCCTTTTCTAGATCTAAATTTGTCAAATTCAAAAAAGAAAGCATGATAGCGTGCATCATGCTTTAGATATATTTGTCACAAAAAATGTTGACATTTTTCTAGAATAAAAACACGGTTGCCATTTAGAGTATGGGTGAAAAACTCCAAAAAACCTAAATGAACCAAATCTGATTATCCTATACATGTCACGCTCTAGACCGTTTAATAATATATAGTATAAGTGTTATGAAAATCAAGTGGTAAATCATCAATGCTACAACCACGATACAATCACAATTTTCATAGCGTTATAATTTTCTACACGTAGTTCATTTGTAGTTTTCGTCAAATTGTTGCTTTAAGTTTCTCAAAATTACATGAGTTAGAGTATGTACATCCCAAGTGAGGGTTTGAGCTTTTATAAGTTTATACAAGTTCAAAGGAACCAAGTCTATACAATCTTAATCGATAGGTAAACTTAGGGGTTGTTTGATTTGTCTCTTACAGTGCCCAGTAAAAGGTTACGTCTGACTCGGTCCGAGTCAGACCGTTTGATAAACACAAAATTTAACTCTGACTCGGTCCTAAACCATTAAATTTACCTCTTACCCGGTTGGCTTTAGGATAAATTTGACTGGGTAAAACACTAACTAGGTCAGCTTTTACTCAATTAACAAATATCAATCGTCCCTTACGCCAATGGTTTACATGAATAAAGTCAAAGCCTTAAGTTTCTGCACGAGTTTGATGTTTTTCAGCATTTTAAGGCCTCGAATCAAAACTAAAATTCGCTACTTTTCATAAGCTTCACAAGGTCATGCCCATGTTAACACCAAGGGAACAATGTATTTGAAACTAAATCTTGGGGTCAATTATTTTATTCAGCAATTTTTTCCTAATTGCATGTTTTAAGGTCAAAGTTCATTGGCTGGTCTTTTTTATTGCCAATTACGTAAATATAAAACAACCGCATTTGATTGAATTATTTCCTAATTGCATGTTTTAAGGTCAAAGTTCATTGGCTGGTCTTTTTTAATGCCAATTACGTAATATAAATAATGGCATTTGATAAAAGATTGACATAGAGGTCAGTTTAGTGTTCGATAAAATATCATTGAACTTTTAGAATGTTTAATTATTATTATCAAATTCAAAGGGCTAAATTCGATGACCAAAGAACCCAAGGTGGTAAAGTGTACAATTAATAAAATGCTTACGTTGGTCATTGCTGGCCGTTTATCTCTAGAATATTATTGTAAGATGCCAGCTACATTTTATGGGGTTAGGTTGTTTTTTAGTCCTCTTGAAAGCTTCCTGTTGTAATGGTATCTTGCATCTGAGACTTGTACTGTACAGATATTATCATATCATTTGTTTTTTTTTTTGGAACCAGCGAATAGATATATGGTTTCACCTGAGGGTAATCAGCCCCGCAACCCAGGGCGGTTGGCGATTACCTAAGGCGCAAAGGCCTTTCCCCTCCACCTAATTCGCATTTCCAGGAAAATCCCCCACATGGGGTTAGTCGGAGTCGAACTCCAGACCTCCCACCACATGAGTATATAACCCGGGTGCATCATTTGTTAAGTAAGGGTGTGTTTGATAGTTACTAACTGAGTTAAATATGATTGGGTAAAAGGTCTGACTGAATCAGAAGCTCGGACTAAATATGCTGAATGATGAAAATGACCATATTATTCTTCTATTTTATCTTTTGTTGGATATAATGTATTTAATAATAACAATTATAAAAAGCGTACAAATCGGATGGAGGAAATGGGAAGCCGGAACTCGGATCATATGCAACTTCTTTCAAAACTCGTGAGTCATGTGCTACGCCCTCCCATCCAGCCCACACAAAGGTGAATACCATATCAAAATCACAAATTCCTAATACATTTTGATAGCGTTCACCTTTCCCTCTTCTCCTATAACAAGCTTGTTGATCACCGGGTACGACTGCATGTACAAGAGTTCCATCTAAATGCACAATTGCTCCATAAAATATCTCTCTTAACCTCATGTGTCGCTGCGAGGTATTTACGGTTGTATTGAAGTTGTTGGCACTATAATTTCGCTTGCGAAACACATCATCGCATTGAGGACCTCATGAAAACATTTATAAACTGTTTGTGTGGAGTGTTGAAATCTTCTTTTAATAACTCGAAAACGTTCGTTATGTCCTATAATTGTCAAAAACATAGCCATCTTCTCTTCGATGCTTATTGTCTTACTATGTTGCAACCAATTCCTTTGTTTAAAGTGATTGCATAATAGTACGTATGCTTCACGGGAAAGACACATCATCTCTTGACATTGTGTAGAAGATCCATGTAGCAATTCTTGTGTATATGCATGCCCAGTTAATATTGAATCGATATCTCTTATTCTTTCAATTCTTTTTGCCTTCGTTGCATCAACCAATACCATGAAAGTAAGATGAAAGCTAAAACTTTCTCGTCTGAATCCATTAGTGACCTATAAATTGCACAAATTTGTAAATTGCATAAATTGTAAATTTGACAAGTTGTAAATTGCATAACACATAACATGTAAATTGCATAACACATAACATTTAAATTGCATAACACATAACCATCCAACTAACATAAAAAAACAATCCAATTGACATAAAAAACAATCCAAAAAAACATCCAAAAGTCAACAAAAATACCATCCAAAAAGCATTTAAAAGTCAACCAAAAAGACACCCAAAAACTACCCAAAAGAACATCCAAATGTCATCCAAATAATCCATATTTCATTCCTGCATTTCTCATCCATGACTCACAACTTGACGGCTTTAGGCGTAACCAAACTTTTCTAACATCTGCACTTTCACAAAATAGCAAAAGTGTCGTGCAATATCTTGCATCTCCTTCTTCCCACCCCGTTTTCTCTAACTTCTCTATACATGCATCCATGTCATTATCAAGAGTGTTTTCTTTCCACCAATGACCTCGCAAGCTTGATAATTTATTCTCCAACTTCTACTAATTTCGAATCAACCTCCTTGCCTTTTCGTTTTGCTCCCTTCTTTTTAGAATAAGCAGATGATTCTTCACTTGCTCCCGGTCCTTCCATCTGACTGCATTGAACATCATCAAAATCATGTTCAGGAAACTCTTCAGTGGGATGAGGGCGTGTAGATGATGGTCCCCAACTCTGCAAGCCGGTCGATGTCGCCCCCATCAAATAATTGGGAGCAAGGATCAAGATATACAAGGGGTGCATTTCTCAGTTTCCCTACATACTTGTTTGACTGGTTGGAAAAACATAAATATTATCAAACTCAAAGAAACAAAAATGATCATATTTTTAACTAAAAGCACAATATCTTCGCCTCCATTTCCCATTCTTCATCAGTCATATTAAACGTGTTTGTTATGAGATTATAAATATTGCCCGTCTTATTTTTCAATTTCACCCACGCCGCATACTTGTTGGATTAGGTGTCTAAGCCATGACTAATAATTTGTATTTACCTAATTGATAGTAGCAAAGTCCATTTGGGTTGCCCTCATGGCTAGAGGTTTAGCAGAAAATCCAGGAGAGAGAAAGATTGATTTATTATATGATTAATAAATCAATAGAAATAAAATAAATAGTTTATTAATATATTATGGTGATAATATATTAATTAGAAACTATATTAATTAATCAAAAATTAATCTGGAATTAATTGGAATTAATTTGGTGATTAATTTGATTAATTAAAGGTGCAAGGGCTGAATTGTAATTATTCAATAGTTGAGTAAGTGACAATTATAGTAGTTTAAGTGGCCAACAAAATTATGGAGGGATTATACATAATTTCGATTATTATATGTTAGGATAAATAGATTTGAATTGATAGATAAAGGTTTATCTTATTTGAATTCAAAAAGGTTTATATCTAAAGGTTTATCTGGTGGCCACTTGGAAACTATAAATAGAGACCCCTAGGTTCGTGAAGTCATCCACCCTCAGACGTTTCCGCCATCGTGGTTTGGGGGTGTGACAGAGGGTGCCCCACTGTTTGTGACTGGGATGCCGAGGATCACAAACCGGGTGTGAATAACCATGCAAATTCGCTCGGTACTCTCGAAGTCAATTACCATCTCTAATTAACGTGCCGGTTAACCACACACGCTCCGTTAATAATGACAAAATCAAGAAACCCATTGCAAGTCTTTGCGGACCCCAGTTGGCATACCGGTAAACCACACACGCTTCACCAACGTTCCACAACGTGCAATGTGCAATTTCATGGATTAGCACCAATTCACATTTTTATACTAAAGTAACTAGATTGGGTTTTGTTTAAGGTTCTAGTACTTTCAATTATAGCATTATACTTTTAAGAGGCTTTAGCGGTTCTATCAAACCCGTTCGGCTAACGACACTCGACTGACCAGGAGAGCGGTGGGTAAGAGTGGATACCCATTAGACTGCCATTTTATAGGCAGTCGCCTTATACCTTCTTTATAGGACAGTTTTGTGAATGAGACCTACTAACGGTAAGACTAACCATTTGATCTTATATATAAATGTTAACTTTTAATCATAAATATATAAGATATATTTTAATCTTATTAAAATATTTTAGATTTAATTTTTCTGGAATTTTCGCTAATTTAAAAAGAATTTTCGAAAATTTTAATTAAAACTTTAAGCTAATTTAATTGATCTTTTAATTAACAATTAATTAAATTAACTAAATCTAAGATAGATATTATAAATTAATCAAATTAATTTTATCTATTTAAGGCCCCTATGGTTCGAAAATAGCAAGCCAACAAATAAGGGTTCCAGTTATTTATTAGATACAGTTACCAAAAATAACAACCAACTTAAAAGGCAAGCAAATAAAAGGGGGGACCAAGGGGTGGCGGCTAGGGTTAGGAAACCCTAGCCTAGGCCACGAAATTTAGGCCATTCCAAGAGAGTTTTTCGCAAAAACACTCAAGGCAAGAATCATTCAAGCAGTTTATATCAATTCATAAGAAAACAAGCCTAAGCTCTGATACCACTGAAGGGTTTTCTAGCAAACAATGAACAAATAATCTCTTATGGTTCACATGCAACCCTAGAAAGATCTATGTTTTCTTCTATGAAGATAATAAACTAAAGCCAAAAGGAAACAATTATTTCTAAAGATCAAAACTGAGAAAACCAACCTTTTGATCTTATGATCCTTGAAGCTAGCAGCACAAATGTCCTGCCTCAAATGGTGTCACACCCAAGCAATGGAGGAGACAGTCCAGCAGAGTAATTCTGGTAGAAGTTGGCGCAGAAAATGGAGTGCCAGGAGTCTCCTTTTATAGCCTCTAGGGTTACAGCTGAAACCCTAAGGAGCCTCCTTAGTGGGCAAGCCTGTTGACCACTCGAACCAGACTTTCTAAACCTTAATTAGGGTTTTCGCCACCTATGGAGAAGCCTCCATAGTTGGCGCCACTTTTGGTCCTTGTCCACTGGCCAGTCAGTAGCCACGACTTTTTCCACTCTTCCCTCTCTTTGGAACTTTCGAAAACCCTAGTTTTGGGTGTGACTTCATGAAACACCCTCGCTTAAGCCTTTTCATAAAACATCATTTTAACCCATGGTTTATCATCATTATTTCAAAAATCATCGTCCTTTAGTAAAACCCTAGTTTCAACATCTTCAAATAAGTCATTTTCCTTCAAAATCATTTTAAAACACATGGGATTTAATGAGAAAATAATTTGGGTTTAAGTAGCGGAAAACATCGTTTGGTCCCATTTTAGATAAAACATTTTAGTTTATTAAATAGCGAGGTTGTAACAATTCAAATACCATTACATAGCTCAAATGATACCACACAAACCGTGGTCTTCTAAACATCCAGCTCTTCTAAGTCATCTAAACTCCTCAACCTGAGTACACATCAAAATAAGTTAGGCAATTGAAATGCCTAGTGAGTTTACCCGAGGTTGACCCATTTCGAGTGAGTAGTGAACTACCACACTCGGGACAAACCCCCAAAAATAGTTTTAACACACACTTCGAAAGTTATTTAAAACATCATAAAAGTTTGCTCAAAATAGATAGTTATGATATGCAAATGCTATGCATGATGCAACTATCCCAAACCCACGTCCATCTCATAAAGTCCAACTCACCTCAATGGCACCTACCTAAGTTCACGAATGACACGCACGAAGCATGCCACTCGATCCCTGTATAGGCAAAACTAGGACTAGTGGCCATCACACTAGCCCCATGAGGGTTAGCAACTCCCTCATGCGGTTCCCTATTGTCGGGAACGGTTTTCCCTAAATCCGGGACAAACATCTCATTTTGGGCATTTTGCCCTTGATTTCCCTAAATCCGGGACAATCATGATTTCCCTAAATCCGGGACAATCATTTCATCTTTGTCATAAGGTTCACTCGGTCAATCCCATCCTATATGCAATGTGATGCACAAATAGAATGCTCAAAACATCTTTCAAAACATCATCATAATCTTCGTTTGAAAACATCTTTAGAAACACATTTTCATGCAATGCACAAGTAGTAATCATATAACACATTGCACATAATATTATGCATGAAAAATATTTGATAACACACACAAAAGATTTTAGTTGGGATGTGTACTCCCGGTAAACTCACCGAAGGTCAACTGACGAGTCAACACTAACTCCACACAAGGTTGATGCATATGGAGGCGCTCTTAGACATCATCCCGCCCATCAAATCATCTTAGTTGAGTGCTATCTCAAGTCCTTAGTTTTACTTCCAAGTCACTACAACATATCCCTTTCCTACAATACAAGAACGGAAGATATCATACTCGATTCATCTAAAAGTCACACTATAATTACTTCTTTAGAACTAAGAAGGAACAATCATCCATCATCAAAAATGAAGTCCTTGACTCTTTAATATAAGGAAAATCTTAATTAAAACATCCCCAAAGATTGGCATTAAAACAAGGACCCAAAGCCCAAACCGTAAAGCTCAAAACGCAAAAACTGCAAATTCTGGCCAGACCCAGCTGCACGGGGTCGTGTAGAATTGACACGGGGCGTGTAGAATTGACCAGTAAGTCTAAAACCATCCACACGGGTCGTGTGGATTCTACACGGGTCGTGTACAGCCTGCTGTAGCTCCGATTTTTGGTCCTTTTCACTCATTTTTGACCAGATTCAAGTTCCGATTCTTCCCAAAACTCATGGACATCAAAAGGACATTATTCCTTCTCAAAATACACATCATTAGACTCAATTAAACTATTCAAAACCATTTCAAATGGATCAATTACATGCCATGATCACAACTTCACTCTATAAGCTTAAACCATGGAATACCCAATTCCATTCTTACAATTGATGATTACAAGTGGAGATTCCTTCTTCCATTCCATGGAATCATTAGGAAACGATCCTCACTCCACTTATACATCCAAATTGATACATTAAACTCATTCATCCATCCATTAAACAAGAGATCCAATCATCATCTACATGAACAAAACCCATTTAAACACCCAACTCCCATTTTCTAGTGATTCAAGGTTAATGACTACAAATCAAAGGTTGGAATCCTTAGGGAATCATTAGAAATGAATCCCCTCATCCAAAACCACCATAATTATCCATCAATTTCAATATTCCTCCTCTATTCATCAAATCCCCAAATTCTAGGGTTCATAACACCCAAATTAATCAAGTAGTTGAATCTAGAGCATCCATGGATTGAATGTAGACTCCAATAACTTAGAAACATCAAATAAACATTGGGGAATCATAGGAATAACCTCATCCCACCATAAATCTCGAATTGGGCAAAAAACCCAAACCCTAACTCGAATTCAAAGCTAGAAGATGAAGGTTTTATACCTTAGATTGGCTAGGAACTTGAAGAGCTTGAATCATCTTCCATCTCTAGCATCAAATCCTCAAGAACCCTAGAAAAAAAATCGCCACTCTCACCCTCTCATTCTCTCCAAATCGTGATTTGGCTGAAATGGGGAAGAACCCCCATCAAAAGCTCACCTACTTAAAGATTTGGCAAGAAGGGTCCCTAGAGTTTGGTCTTACTTCACCCAACACCCATAAAGTCCATTATTCTAGCTAAAAGTATCTAAATTCACACGTATGCCCCAATTACAATTATTTATTCCACTTTAGTCATAGTCTAGGTCAACACTAACCCTTAGTTTCCCAATTTGGCACAATTGGTCCCTTACACTAAAATTCTTCACAATTTAGGTCCTTAATGACATTTAAAGAATTATTAGACCTAATTTAAACTCCACCTCAATTTCTTTAATATATCTTCTAATTTTCTAAATCCATGACTAGTCAAATTTACTTAGGGTAAGTTTGGCCAATTTGACACTTTTAGTCCTTATGACAAAATTTTTCACATTTGGTTACAAATTGATTTTAAAACTATATTTGGCTCATTTATACACAATATAAAAACATAACAAAATATTAAATTTAGTTATTCTTTATTTACAAAATAAATTTGTTTGTCGGTTTAAGCCCAAAACTCCTAGGCCCAAAACACGGATGTTACACTTCATTTGAGGCAAGGCACTTGCGTTGCTTAGCTTGCAAGAAACAACTAAAATGTTAGTTTTCTGATTTTATTCTTTAGTAATTTTTATTGTGGCCTTTTAGGAAATATTTATATGTTCAATAGTAGAAAACATAGATCCTCATAGGTTGCATGTGAACTTAGGGTTTTAGTTCATAGATTTGCATAAAACCTTTCAGTGGTATCAGAGCTTTTTGGATGTTTTCTTGTTGAATTGCTATAATTGTTTTCCTAAAAAATTAGGGTTTAAAGCTTATAAACCCTAATTTAGCCTAATCGATTTTAGGGTTAGGGTTTTGAAAACCATAGCCCCTCCCCTCTATGATTTTCGATTTTCTCCTTAGGGTTTTAGAAGGCTTTCTATTTTTGGTAACTTTAATTATTTAAATGGATAATCTTAAACCCATTATTTGTTAATTTCGAAAATTAGGGGGTTTAAGATATGTTTAAATTAATTTGATTAATTTGTGATACGTATCTAGTTTTAATTAATTTAATTAATTTTTTAATTAAAAGATAATTAATGGTTTAATTTAATTTTAAATTTAATAGTTTTAAATTTCGAAAAATTAAAAGATAAAACTAGGAATATTTTAAAAGTCAAAAATATTTGGATTTAATTAATTTAATTAAAAGATGAATTAAATCTTTTAAAGGTTTAATTTAATTTTAAATTTAATAGTTTAAATTTCCAATAAATTAAAAGATAAACCAAGAATATTTTAAAAGGTTTAAAATACATCTTATATATATTATAATTAAAAGTTAATATTATATGTATAAGATAATTGGTCAGTCAAATCAATAGTAGGCCTCATTCATGAAGCTGGTCTATAAGGAGGGTATAAGGAAACCGCCTATAAAATGGCAGTTGAATGGGTGTCTACTCTCACCCACCGCTCTCTTGATCAATGGAGGGTCGTTAGCCGAACGGGTTTGATAGGACAACTTAATCTCATTAAAGGTATAATGTTATTAATGAAAGTACTAGAACATCTTTACAAAAATCCCAAATCTAGTTACTTTAGGAAAAATGTGAATAGATGCTAACCCATGAAATTGCACATTACACTTTATGAAACATTAGTGGAGCGTGTGTGGTTTACCGGCACACTAATATGGATTCATAAAGAGTGGTAATGGGTTTTTCATGATTTATCATTGTTGATGGAGCGCGTGTGGTTAACCGGCACATCAATTAGAGATGATAAATGACATTGAGGTTACCGAGCACATTTGCATGGTTATTCACATCTAGTTTGTGATCCTCGGCATCCCAGTCACAAACAATGGAGAAAATCCGAGATTAAACATGCCCATTGAACAGTTCAATGAATCTCAACAGATCTAGGAATTTCATAAGATGAAATTGATAAGTGTTTTATCTACCTTAATGACCATTATGTTGTGATTACGGCATCCCTCTTCACACCATAGTTGGGGTATTTTGGATCCTAGCCTTATTAAATAACATATTGGGTAATTATTTAAAAGGATTAATTAAACTAATAAATTATGTTTCTTTTATAGATGTCAAGTGTCAATTCTCCTCCTTCTCCTCCTTCACCCACTTCTGAAAGCCTCAGAAAGCACCTGCCAAATATGGAAAGGCTGACTGGCCTGAACTGTAAGGAATGGCTTCGCAGTTGGAGACTGGTTCTTGCTATTACTGGCAAACTACAACTCATTAAGTATCCAATCCCGGTTCCACCAGAACAAGTCATCATAAAAAGTCTTAATGATGAGCATAACTTCTTAATTGATGAATCCGAAGAAATTCGTGACCTCATGCTATTGACCATTGACCCCAAGTTCCGCAGGGATTTTGAATCCCTGGGGCCATATGAGTTAATGCAATCGGTTGAGGAAAAGTTCTAAAAACCAATTGAAGAGGAACGAGCTAGGATCTTCAAAAGACTTGCAGAGTGCAAGCTAAATGAAGGAAGTAGCATCGATTTGCATGTTCTCCAGATTGAAGCATACATAGGCGAATTGTACCAACTTGGTTACTCCATGAGTCAGGAAATGAGTATTGAAAGCTCCAAGGTCAAAATCTTTTGAAAGCTTAGGTACATCTAAAAGCCTCAAAACTCCTGATCCATAATTCCTTGATGCATGATGTGATAGTCACATTTTGGTTTGTATGCAGGAAATCAGTAAGGTACAGGACTTTGGCGCATAGGAGCACATTTGGATTGGATCTCCAGCTCATGCAGTTTTGAAGTTTAGTTAGATATTACAATCTTGTTATTAGCTTATTAGATGCAAGCGACATTGTTTGTCATATAGTACATTGTTCAAGGATGTTTTCGGTTTTATAAAATGTTAATTTTCTTTTAATACATGTTTATTTAATTTATCCTTGAAATGTTGTATGAGTGTGTTAATTGCATGAATGTTAATGACTTGAATGATGATGCATCCAAAGTGTTTGGATTCATGAATTGTGTTTTCTATGATTGTTAAAAGAAATTTTATAAGGACCAATTCAACCAAAGGTCCAGTTGGACAGGACTTTAGAATCATTTGACTTAGAGTCATATGCTGAATTGAGTTATTAATAAAAACATGTGAGGCAAGAAATGAATCACCCAAAGATCCAGTTGGACAGTTCTTTGGAATCATTTGACTTAGAGTCACATGATGATTAAGTTCTTCATAAAGCACATGTGGCAAGAAATGAATCACCCAATGATCCAGAGGATAGGATTTTGGAATCAGTTGACTTAGAGTCAAGTGATGATTGCAAGTCTTGAACAAAATGAACAAAGTCATAAATTTACATAGAGATGTAAAAGATGTCAAGATCATAAGCAACAGACACATCAATTGATGTGTATTGCTCGATCTTCAAATAGAACACAATTGTTTATACTTCACGATATTTGTCAATCAGTATGACGAATATGGCTTTGCTTATCAGAATAAGCGATTGAATTGAAACCTTGAACAATTCAAGGACTTCAAAGGAAGTATGAGATCCACAGAAGCTGAGTGACATCATAAACTGAGAAATATTTCACAGTTTATTCTCTTCCAAGAGCATTAATGGTTATAATGTGTCTTAGGGAAGATAATGGAGCTTTAATCGAAATAGTTCGATCCTCGATGCATGAGATACATCGTCAATTAGTTTTCGATGAATTGAAGACCAGTCAGACCATATAAACCATATTCCGACCACATCCTAGACTAAGTAGGTCTTGCAGACACTGTCTGAAATGTAAAGCTGGGATTATCCTACTTGTACATAGAAAGTCCAGGGTCTTGTAGTGTTCATCCGAACCAAATGACTAGCCTGAACATGATCAGCAATGTCGTTTCATTGGCTATCCCGCTGCAACTGTAAAAGAAGAGCTCTTTTAGAAATAACTCATGTTCTAAGGAAACAGTGGGAGTTGGGACAGCCCTGAATGAGTTCAGGATTACCCAAGTGAAAGAACCTTTAGTCATCATTAGGCTTGGAGCAGAAATCAGATTTTTGTTTTACAACTGACATAATCTCCTCTTGACCAGTAGAATTGATCACCATCATAAGTACTTATGATCGGGGTGACATACCGATTGGTGGTAAAACACTATAGTTGGTACGGATTTACAATCCGACTACTTGGAAGCATTGGTGAGCCCGGTTGCTGCCAAACAAGAGAACCTTAGGGCGAGACACAGTTTATGTGAAAATTTGATTGATTTTACACCTGGTCTAAAAACCAGTGGGAGTAACTGAATCATCAAAAGAAAGCAACATGGACAGATACATACCTTCAGAACATCTGGTTGAGTGAGACGATACTCAGAGTCAAGTAATTGATTCCGGGAGAAGCACTCTCAATAGAAGATGAAATCTGAAAGGATACTGCATGGCACATTGTGAATCGTTAGTAGAGCACGTGTGGATCACCGGCGTACTAATAGGGACTCACAAAGAGTGTCCCAGTACATAGGTACATGGGCCCGGGATTTTCCCAAGGGCATCTCGCAAGAAAGGATATTCAAATTCTCAAAAATATGTCAAAGGATTGGATTTTGAGAAAGGGCTGAAAGATTTCCATTAAGATGTCAGAATGGTTTGGATTCTCAAAATGTGCCAAAAGTCTTGGATTTTATGAATAGTCCATAACTATGTCAAAGCCAGTGGGAGTGTCGCTGTTATCTACTGTCTCCATATGTGGGTTACATACTGTTTCTAGGAAACGTCTCTTTTCATTACAAAGTGTAATGACTTGGTGTTAAGAGACGGATCACTATGAAAGACTTAATAAAGATACGACATACTTAGGTGGTTGTAAATGTCTATGAGAAATAGGTGGTTGGAATGTGGTTTGAGGTTTAAAAAGCACTGGTGCTGGTTGAGAAATGGGTTGGGAAATAGGTGTCTGCTGTCTAGATACTGGGGTGCCATCATGGTTCGGCGCTCCCCAAGACATGGCAGATGTAAATGGGTTTGTGGATTGAGGTTGGGATAAAGGTTGAAATGGTGGAATCTACGGCGGAGTGCATGAAGGTATAGGTGCAGGGGCTGAAGCTGCACCACCAGTAGCACTCGTACCCCCAATGTGAAATTCTGAAACCGGGGGAATAAATGACATCCCTGTTGCCTCACCCGAGGGTTCCTGGGAAACACTTACCATACTACTACTGACATTACTGAAACTCATTGTATTTAAACGCCTACGTGCACGGATTTTGCGCGCAGTTCGCTCAATCTCTGAGTCAAAATGCAAATGGGATAATTGCTCACCCCTACGGGTACGCATGCACTAATGCAACACGCCCAAAAAATCAAAAACCAAAAATCAAAATTACTAACCAACTAAAAGAAAACTAAACTAACAAGTCCTACAAATCACCTAATCACAAGCTCACAACTCCCCGGCAACGGCGCCAAAATTTGACATCGCAGCGGTTGTCATGCGGTAAAAAATAAGAAAACCTCACTCTCACTTAGCACAGTGGAAGTCAGGGTCGATCCATAGGAGTTACGTGGTCGAGACAGGTGACAGATTACCAACTGCAGTGTCATGCTACAGTCAGAGGACCTAGTTCCTAGCTTTTGACTATCAATCCCAAATAGCATAAACTAAACTAAAAGTATCAACCAAACCTAGTCACTTACTGAAATCAGAAGTACATCTCCAATTCAGAAGCAAACAAAGGAAATTCAAACATCAAACACCAACAAGCACAACCTAAACTAATAACTAAAGTCCAAATGAACAGTCACTGGCTAAGTCCAAACCAAAAGGCTAACCCTAGTTGGTTACTGAAATCAGCAAGGGAAATCACTCCAATCAAGGTCATTCAAGCATCCAAACACAAAACATACATTCACAATCCAATAACAAGCATAAATACCAAAAAACCAACACTTAACATAAACTGAATGATTATTATTGACCAAAACAGATTCCAAGGTTCCAAAACAGTAACAAAAGGATCCAAAAACAGAAACTAGAACTAAATATCAATGGTTTTCACTCCCAAAGATACTAGCCACTATCACTAATTATTGAATTAAATGAAAATTAAAGATAAAAACATAGAAATACCAAAAGATGGTTCTTGAAGCTGAATCTCGGAGTCAAAGAGCCTTGGGGGTCGATTCTACACCAGGTCTTCGCTCGTTTTTTCGACCTAAAAGCCTCTATTTATAGTTGCAAAAATCTCGAGACCGCACCGTGCTTTTATGGATCCCGCGTCGCGCGTGGGGGTTTATCCCCGTTTCTTCGGAATTTGAATGTGTTCCACCGCCTCATCACCGCATCGCGCCTTGATGATTTCCGCGGCGCGCGTACGTATTTTCCTGATTTTGCCTTGTTCTTCAAACTTCTTCCAAATTGCATGCTTTTAGTCCCTGTTTTCATTATTTCTTTCCAAACAAGTGCTGGCACGAAAAGTGAGTAATACCAGTAGATATGTGATATAATTTCACTAAGAATAGGGCTCAACAATGACTAAAATATGTGATATTACTAGGCATTGTCAAACACCCCACACGTGTGGTTTGCTTGTCCCCATGCAAGAGAGTTTTTAATAGATTTTAACTAAGATTCAAACAATTTTTGACTATGTTCAGTTTCAAAGCTTATTGCCTTATGAGTTAGAGTGGAATAGTTCGTGAAAACATAATCGGAATGTTCTTTAGAATTCATGGCTTTCTAGAGAACCCTTGATTACAAATTTTCTGTCCACAATGAAGTGGACGTACTCATTCAGATTCTAAAGGCCATAAAAGAATTGTCCATGACTTTCGATGTTGTCCGTGTAGCGAGCTTTCGGAAATACCATCCCAGACCAGACGATCTTAGGTGGCAAGGTGCGTAAGGCCCACCCATTTTAGACCTACCGGCTCGAACAACAAAGGCCACTGATTGATAATTCCTTCATAAATTCCAACCCTAAAACAGTCCAATCTTCTAACTCCATAAAACTCAACTTATTTGACTCAACTAATAGCATGATCACAACTACATAGTATGTCTCGAAAAATACTAATGCTATAAACAATCACAAACTATTCATTTCAAAATTATAATTTAATAAAATTTTTGAAAAAGTTGCTAAAATTTTGAAAATCGGTCATTTCCCGCAAAAATTTCAAAACAAATTACTCTTTCGACCGTCCACACCCCACACTTAAAACGTACAACGTCCCCGTTGTACAAAAATTATTTAGAACAAGGGAGAAAGAGTTACCCCTTTGGACGGTAGATCGCTTGGTTGGTACTCGGTATCACAGGTACAAAATACGAACAAAAAGGTCCTCGATTTCGTGTTCTGGAGTTGTAGCGCAACAGTGAACATGCCGGTAGTCAAAGCAAGTGGAGGGGGCACGGTGACCCCACACTTGCTTGAAACAACTCCTCCAATTTTTGGTATAACATGCATGACTCAACAAAAACATCAAATGCAAACAGAATATACAAATAAAATATAAACAAACAAAAAGATAGTAGTGTCATAGGTACAGTACAGATAACCAAAAAGAAAAAGAAAAATACATCAATCGCCACCTGGTGGCTGGAAGAACCAGCCTCATGATCATGTGCTCGGGCTGGGAATGGTCGGGGGCGCTGTCCCTGCTATGTGGCTAACTCAAAAAGCACTTCCCCGATCCACTCCAGCTGGTCCTCCATCCTGGCGACTCGATCCTGCAGTCGCCTCATCTCTGTCACCTCCTCCTGCTGTGGCTGTGGTGCTGGATCTGCTAGAGCTGCCGGCCTCCGGCGTCTCCTACCCGGCTGAGCGTATGCTGGCAGGGGGTCCTGAGGTGCCTCAGTCGCCACCCTCACAAACTGGCCCGGGCACTGCTGCTCAATAAGCCCAATCTTCTCCAGGGCTCGCGCTGTAGTGCGAACTGGAGGTAAAGTAGTCAATGATGCCACAACCGGAGCAGTAAGAATCCGGTACGAACGGGCCAAGCAGGTGATGAAATACCCACGGCTTAGTGGACTGTTGGCGGATACACCCGTCGCATGGGTGGAAAGGGAGACATCGAGGGCGAACGGGAGACGAAGGAACCTGGAGGGTCAAGGAGGATCCAGAGATACGTCATGTCCTTACCGGACACCTTCTCGACCCCCTCCCGATGCATGATGGAGGTGGAGACGATCTGGTGCATGAGTCGGTGAAGTGGGTCGCGAAGATGACTCTCTCTGGATGTCCCCGCCTCGTAGAATACATTGGACAATGGTGCCCAAATCTCCATATTGGTGGCCCTCTCGGGCTGCCCCTGAATGCATGCCGTAAGGAACTGCGCGAAGTGGCGGTGCTGTAGATCCGCCACTATGTAGATGCCAGTACGCCTCCCAAACTCCCGGAGGTTGCACTCCCTGTGCACTCCCACCAATCTAAATCGTACGAGCCTGGAACGGGCCTCCTGCGAACCCGGTGCAAAACGGACAGTAGATAGGAACTCCAAAAGAAGCTCGGTATATACTGTGTCCTCCTCGGTGGCCATGAGCCTGTCCCAACCTCGGCATGTGAACCTGGCCTCTCCATCAACCCATGTGCGGTGCAAAAATGGCTCGATCTCGACCCAAAGCCAGCGTCTCGTAGAATGTCCCGATCGATGATCGTCGCCTCGAGAACTCGGCGACTGATGAGGGCATCCCTCCGTGAAATGTACTCCACTGAACTGTCCAGCTCAGCGGGGAACTGAAGAAACTGGTGATCTAATTTGAACGACATCTGCATAAAAGGAAAAAAAATTTGCAATTTAGGTCATTTTCTTCCCCACTGCACCGCGGCGCGGCCCAAGAACCAGGGCACGGCGCGGCGAGCGGCTGTTTCCAATTCCAAGTCCAAAATCACGATTTAACCTGTTTAAACTCAATCCAAATATACTACAAGGTAGCCTAAGTGCCGACTAACTCATCGAGGGTCATTATTTGGCAAAATAAACACCCTACGAGTCAGCATTGACGATTTCTAAGTTTTTGAGTTTTTGGAGAAATCACCAAAATCAACTGCCTAATCACTAGTTTTAACACGTAAAAGCTAGTTAGAATGACGGTAGTAGGAATGAAATGAGCAAGAAAAAAACACGAGAATTTTTCGATGATCAGAGCTCCGAGGCGTGGTGTGTGTGAATAGTGCCGCGGCTTACCTTAATATCGAAGGATTCCGTCCGATCAATTCCCGCGGCGCGGATATGAGCGAACCGCGGCGCGCATGCTCCCAAATCAACCCCTGCGTATCGGGTTGGTTTACGATCCCGCGACGCGCAATTTTCCTGACCGCGGCGCGGTCATCAAAAATTCTATTTTTCTTCAAATCAACCCCACACTTGCCTTGGACCAATAATACCTGCAAATGACAATGATATAATTTCCTAATTACTCTAAGAATACAGTACCTAACCTATGAAAAGATGGGTTGCCTCCCAACAAGCGCTAAGTTTAATGTCTTCAGCCAGACGTGCTGTTCTTTCTCCTATTCGTCTTGAATTTCTTGGTGGCATCTCCTTGTGATTTGGCGCGAAATTATGGGCCATCATTGACATCAACGAAGTGAGCTGAGTCATCCTGTCACTAACCCCACTAATCCATTGTTGTTGGGCTTCCAGGAGCTGAAAGACCTTTGCTTCTCTTTCCCTTGCATCCTTCTCATACTGTTGGTGCCTTGCTTCCAACATCTCCATCATGTCCAACAGCTGCTCCTTGTCAATGGTGGACAACGGATGCTCCTTTGTGTCCTTCAAGACTTCCTCTTTTCCTCCTTCTCCCGGTCGTGTCCATATTGTTCTTTTGTCCCTAACCCCAGGCTCCATCAGCAAGTTGCTGTCCAAATTCTTATCGTCATACCCTTGAGGTAGAGATATGGGACTTCCAAACATATTTAACCTTCTTTTTCTTGACCCGAAGAAGATGTCCAAATCTCCTGTTTTGCAGTCGATAATAGCGCCAGCTGTAGCCAAGAACGGGCGTCCTAATATCAATGCAGGCGCATCCTCCTGGCTCTCATACTCCATGACTAAAAAGTCCACTGGGTAAAAGAAATCCCCAACCTTTACTATGACATTAGTAATCTTACCTCGGGATACTCTAGTTGACTGATCAGCCAGCTGTACCACAGTCTTTGCTGGCTCTAATTCCTCATTCTTGTATTTATCATACAAGTATCCCGGTAGCACATTCACACTTGCTCCAAAATCTAGCAAGGTGTTCCTAATGACCACATCTCCTACAGTAGCAGTGATCAGTGGTGATCCAGGATCCTTTTCTTTCTTGGGCAGCGTTCCCAACAGTGCTTCACTCGCCTTAATAGTCAACCTCACAGTGTCAGGTGTGGGAAGCTTACTTTTTCCATTTTTTTCGCACATTTCTCGAAGAATTCTTGTATCCTCGGGAGCGTTCTTAAGTTCATCCCACAAAGGTTGGTTCATCGACGGCCCTGTCGATTTAGGTGCTTCTTGATTTGTCTTCCCTTTCTTGTCCTTCTTTCTTTGTTTGATTCCAGCTATTGTCGGCTGCTTTTCTTCCTGGCCATCCTTATTCTCCTTTGGTTGAGTGTCCTTCTCAACAGGAATTTCCTTTAATTCCTCGTCTTCCCTATTTTTCTTTTCAATATCAGCCTCTTCCTTAAATTCTTCTTCCTTACTCTCTGCCTTATTTCCAGATTCTAGCAGATCTTCCAGGGTGACCTTCCTCCATTCAGCATCGACAGTGTTGACATGTTCCTTCCCGGCATGCTGACCATGGGTCGGATTGACTTCTGTGGTACTTGGCAGCTTCCCATTATCTCTTTTCCGTTGGTCTTCAGCCATTTGGGCGATTTGCCTCTCTATATTGACGATGGCTTTCGCATTGGCCTATGATTGCTGCTGTATTGTATTGAACATTTCATACATTTTCGCGACCAGATCCTCCTGCGTCCCTGGGGCATTGTTGATGGAGTTATTGGGCCCCCTATTGTTGCTGCTACCATTTCCATTGTCATTGCCATTCGCCGGTTGATGCTGCCTAGGTGGGTTGGATGACTGCCCTTGGTGGCTGTTCTGCCTCTGGTTATTGAAATTCTGTTGACCCTGGTTATATGGTCTGTAGGGTCGTCCATTGCCATACTGTCCTTGACCCTGACCATAGACTTGATTTGCTTCTTGAGTCTTTGGTCCTCCTTGACCTCCTTCACTCCTTGTAGCTGACTTTGAGGTCCATTATGCAGAGTAGATACAAGCCTATCAAATTTCCAATTGAGCTCACTTATCTCCTTCTTTACATCCTTTTTCCAGTCGGCATCGGCTCCTATTGCTGTGGCAGTGCCTACCGTCTTCCTTGTAGAAAAATTTGCCTTGGAGCCATTACTTAACTGCTCTAAAAACCGCCAAGCCTCCTCCGGGTCCTGCATCATAATAGTGCCACTAGATGACGCGTTAATCATAGCTTGGTTCGTCTCACTTGCTCCTTCAAAGAATACCTTGACCAGTTGCCACTTGGGAATATCATGATGAAGGCATGACCTCATCAACTCCTTTAGACGGTCCCATGCCTCATGAAAAGCTTCTCCAGACTTCTGCTGAGAATCCTGAATAGCCCTCCTGATTTCCGTCGTCTTGCTTGCCGGATAGAATTCTTGTAAGAACTTAGCTTTGAGTTGATCCCATGTAGTGATGCTATTCGAGGGTAAGGATTTAAACCAATATTTAGCTTTTTCCTTAAGAGTGAATGGGAACAATCTTAGTCTAAAAAGGTTCTTATTAGTATTCCTAGGGGTGTTAGCATTGGCTATGGCTATAAACTCATACAAGTGATTGTATGGGTCATCCTATTTGTACCCCCTAAATTCCGGTAGTATCCCTAACAACTGAGGCCTAATTTCTACTTCAGATTCTATATCCTCAGGAATGTAAATGGGCGACGAGTCATCGTACTCCCGTGGCTGGAAGTGCGATGCAACCGATTGCCCTCTCGGTTGTGCGAAATACAAAGGTTGAGCAGGATTACCGTAAAAGTGATGATCATTATATCGCTACTAACCTTGTAGTGGTTGCTGATACTGTGCTCTTCTTGGAGGTCCCAGACCTCTGTTCCATGGTTGCTGTGGTGCTGGTGGAACCCATCCTTCGTCTTCTTCATCATATCTCTCCTCAGCCTCTTGATACTGGTACTGCTGCTGAGGTGGTTGTTGGTATTGTTGTTGCGGTGGTATAGGTTGGAATGTGGTTTGAGGTTTAAAAAGCACTGGTGCTGGTTGAGAAATGGGTTGGGAAATAGGTGTCTGCTGTCTAGATACTGGGGTGCCATCATGGTTCGGCGCTCCCCAAGACATGGCAGATGTAAATGGGTTTGTGGATTGAGGTTGGGATAAAGGTTGAAATGGTGGAATCTACGGCGGAGTGCATGAAGGTATAGGTGCAGGGGCTAAAGCTGCACCACCAGTAGCACTCGTACTCCTAATGTGAAATTCTGAAACCGGGAGAATAAATGACATCCCTGTTGCCTCACCCGAGGGTTCCTGGGCAACACTTACCATACTACTACTGACATTATTGAAACTCATTGTATTTAAACGCCTACGTGCACGGATTTTGTGTGCAGTTCGCTAAATCTCTGAGTCAAAATGCAAAGGGGATAATTGCTCACCCCTACGGGTACGCATGCACTAATGCAACACGCCCGAAAAATCAAAAACCAAAAATCAAAATTACTAACCAACTAAAAGAAAACTAAACTAACAAGTCCTACAAATCACCTAATCTCAAGCTCACAACTCACCGGCAACGGCGCCAAAATTTGACATCGCAGCGGTCGTCATGCGGTAAAAAATAAAAAAACCTCACTCTCACTTAGCATAGTGGAAGTCAGGGTCGATCCATAGGAGTTACGTGGTCGAGACAGGTGACAGATTACCAACTGCAGTGTCATGCTACAGTCAGAGGACCTAGTTCCTAGCTTTTGACTATCAATCCCAAATAGCATAAACTAAACTAAAAGTATCAACCAAACCTAGTCACTTACTAAAATCAGAAGTACATCTCCAATTCAGAAGCAAACAAAGGCAATTCAAACATCAAACACCAACAAGCACAACCTAAACTAATAACTAAAGTCCAAATGAACAGTCACTGGCTAAGTCCAAACCAAAAGGCTAACCCTAGTTGGTTACTGAAATCAGCAAGGGAAATCACTCCAATCAAGGTCATTCAAGCATCCAAACACAAAACATACATTCACAATCCAATAACAAGCATAAATACCGAAAAACCAACACTTAACATAAACTGAATGATTATTATTGACCAAAACAGATTCCAAGGTTCCAAAACAGTAACAAAAGGATCCAAAAACAGAAACTAGAACTAAATATCAATGGTTTTCACTCCCAAAGATACTAGACACTATCACTAATTATTGAACTAAATGAAAATTAAAGATAAAAACATAGAAATACCAAAAGATGGTTCTTGAAGCTGAATCTCGGAGTCAAAGAGCCTTGGGGGTCGATTCTACACCAGGTCTTCGCTCGTTTTTTCGACCTAAAAGCCTCTATTTATAGTTGCAAAAATCTCGAGACCGCACCGCGCTTTTATGGATCCCGCGTCGCGCGTGGGGGTTTATCCCCGTTTCTTCGGAATTTGAATGTGTTCCACCGCCTCATCACCGCATCGCGCCTTGATGATTTCCGCGGCGCGCGTACGTATTTTCCTGATTTTGCCTTGATCTTCAAACTTCTTCCAAATTGCATGCTTTTAGTCCCTGTTTTTATTATTTCTTTCCAAACAAGTGCTGGCACGAAAAGTGAGTAATACCAGTAGATATGTGATATAATTTCACTAAGAATAGGGCTCAAGAACGACTAAAATATGTGATATTAGTAGGTGGTGTCAAAACATATGAACATAACATATTTAAAAAAGAAAACATGTAGTTTAATGACTTGTATTTTCCCCCTTAAAATGTGTAAAAATGTAGAAAATGAGGGGTATGAACTAACACTTGGAGCCTGTCTTTAGATGATGAAGAAAAGAGACCAAAGCTTGGTCAGTTGAGAATGAGTTGATCCTCAAGATTTGTCTATGGTTCAAGATCAAGAGTGTGAATAAAAGAATAACAAATGATGATGGTAGAAATGGTATTGGAAGCTTGGAATGGCAATGAACTTACCAAGATCTTCTTGCAAAACACTTGGAAAGGCTTGGAACCACTTGAAAATTCTTGAAGAACTTTAAGAGAATTTGTGAAGAGAGTTTGGAGATGAAAATGAAGGTGGGGAGGGGGTGGAAATTGTCCCACGTATATAGGAAGGAAGGAGATGGTGTAAGATTGCATGAGAAATTTTCAAGCATCGCTTCATGAATATAAAATTCAACACATGACATATGTATTATTTAGTTAAGGGTATGGCTCTTTTGTTTATTTTAATCAAGGGTATGTCACCTAGGGTGGCTTGTGATGATCATAAGAGACAAAAACTGTCTTTGGTTAGTTTTTATAAAAAGTAACTAGTTTCTTTTATAAAAGCTTGAGTTTTTATAAAAGTGTGGTAAGATGTGTTGTGTATTTGTATAAATTTGGGAGATATAATTACTAATAAATATGTTAATCATTATTAACAATAAAAATATTAGTAAACATATGTTTAGATTGATTTCTAATTCGTTATGTGAAAATATAAGCGTCTAAGCGCGATAAATTTTCAAATATGCGATTTATGGCATTTTACCGGAAAAATAATAAGAATATATAATTAAATACTAGATCATATTAAGTTCTATAAAATGTGTTCCGATATTTCATACTTAATGTTTAAGGCACGCTGTAATGCATTTAATGCCCAATTCCTATGTATATTTATTGTTCCCAGCGACTGAACTGTTGTAACTTTTGTTGTGAACTCCGTTTTCGACATTCTATATGTCTATGAATTCGAATACACGAATACATTGTGTTATGAATATTACTTATACCAAAATAATATTTGCGCATTTTATCGAATTTCTACACTACTATAGTCTATTATACGTACTTATAGCGTTTACTCGATAATTGATTCAAACTGACGTATGTAGTATTATAATATCCAATAATACAATAGGAAGGTTATGAAAGTTACATTTCAATATTTTAACCTAATTTACGCTTCAGTTGACTTTCGTTGACCTTTATTGACTTTTGTTGACCAAAACATAAATAGTGCTTCTCTAAGTAGATCATCAAAAGAGTTGGAATTGAAGACATCTGGATTAGCAGGACCGAGAAAAGCCACACCTCGTTCGGATCAGGAGATATGTCCTTTATTTGGCGTACGAAGAAGGCATTCAAGATAGACAGTAGAAGTGGTTAGTAACCGAGGAGGTTCTCAGACCAAGGAGGTTACTGGACCGAAGAATTTTAACGATGTAAGAACTCCATAAGACCAAAGAGACATGTTAGAGAAAGCAAATCATTAGCATCTTTCATGGACCGTAGTTCACCATGATAATAGTAGCTTGGACTGCATTCATAGGAGTGAATGCATCACCAACAGAAGAAGATGAGACCATATTGTCTATTGACCGAAGCTCATTTCAGACCGAAAAGTTATATCAAAGCGAAAGAATTGACCCTAGACTGAAGTGTAGTATGACAAAAGTACAAAATCATAGTCAGACAGTTACATGGACTCCATCTAAGGCATGACACTTAACCGAAGACCAAGGGAGGGACACCCAACCAAAGGAGGAGTCTTCAGTTGGACCCATTAATGGTCTTGTCACATTAGTTGTCAGAACTATCTCGAGAATACGCGTAGGCATAAGTCTCTATGTGTTAGGGCAGCATGGGAAACAAGGAATGGTCACTTTCCACGCTGTAAAGGCGACTAGGTATCAGATGCCTAAGGAAGGCGTTCCCACCATCTCCATGCATATTTAGCCATCCACTTGTTGCTATAAATACATCTCATTCACCCACACAATGTTATATTTCCAATGTTCAGATTGTGAACATTATGTAGGTGGTAGCCAAAGATTCTCTCTTGTAAAGTATTGAAGTTTATCAATGTAAAATATCTCGGTTTCTCACAGTGGACGTAGCTCGACTCTTGGTTGAGTGAACCACTTTATATGCTTGCATTACTCAACATTATCTTCGTATTCCTCACTTATCTAGATAATCATGTGTAAGTGTGTTGATTGTTTTTCGAAGTACTTAGTCGTGTTTGCTGGTGCCTCTTCCGCTAGGACCAAAAAACTACTATAAGATCTTCACAGTCTAAGAAGGGAGACTAAGATCGACAACCTAAAGTCCATAATGTTGACTTTTGGAAATATAGATGGAAGATGATCCCTACCAGAAAAGCTTCACTTTACATGGTTAGAAAAAGAACCTAGAGAGGTGATGATGGTAGAAGGCAAACCAAATCGAAAGGAGAACAGTCCTGAAGCAGACCTGACTATTGGGATTCGATCATATTAACAAGAACATTAATGCGGCGGAAGGCAAAACAATAGCAAATCATAAAACTAAGCAGATTATCAAACAAGAATCATCAAGTTCATAATCAAGGATCATATGTTCTTAGCAATTGCATCAAAGTAACAAGATGGATATGAATTCATACCTGTGTTTGGATGTAAGGATCCAAACCTAAATCCCTCTAATGATTCACACCCAAGAACACCGGAAAAACCAAACAGACAGAGTTTCTTCTTGCTTCAAGCAAGATCCAAAAACCCTTGAAAGGGTTATGGAATTTTCGACAATGAGAGAGAAGGAGGAGGGTATGGAGGTGGCGTCTCCTTTGAAGGATTTGGGATGCCTAGGGTTTGACCCCATGGCCTCTATTTATACCGAAAGGCTCCTAGGGTTCCAAATTTAAGGAGCTTTTTTACAGCCACCCCCTAGACTTGTCTGAAATAATTAAACCTTTAATTAATTACAATCCAATCCTTCTAATTAAAATCTATAAACTAATTCCGAATTAATTTTTCAATTAATTATTGATTTAGTTTCTGATTAATTTATTTCTTAATAAATTAATAAACTAATCATTCCTTCATATTTCTGTCACTGTTTGTTTTTACTGGGTCGTGAGAGCAACCCAAAAGGACACAACTATTATTAGAAATATCACCACAAGTTAATGACCTTGGACATTATTTCCAACAGTCTCCCACTTAGACATGTCATCAACTTTATATGGTTTGATACTTTTAAATAATCAAAAGAGAGTATAACATCCAATGCAACTGTCGAACTTTGATCAAGATCATGAGAAGACCCTTAAATAAGAGATCAGTTATTCCTTTGTTCTTTAAGATATCTTAATGAACCTGGGTCATGGATAAGGTCAATCCCAATAGTTCAAAATTATGTTTCCCTATTGTGATTTATGATGACCATATCAGACTACTTAATTGAACACATCAATTTAGCCAGAGCCTGGCCGAGCATTTCAATGTCAACATCAAATCATCGAGGGGCCTACAGATATCGCTTCTCCTTGTTAGGGCAGAAGGAACATATAAAATTTAACTACATAGTCTCTGTCTATTTTATCATGTCATACATGGACATACCCTTTATAATTACCAGTTACAGACATTGTTTGAGTAGACTAATGAGTAACAGAATCATAGAGAAAATCCTCATGTATATCGGTTTGAAGAATAAGAGACATTATCATCTTAGAATTACTTGTGACTTAATCCATGAAGTAATCTCTACGTGCGGGTTGTTCCAATACTTAAATCTATATCAATCACTCATAAGTGTTAGTCGCAATCTCCATGCTATGTCTAATCATTATAGACAATATACTAATACTCCATGATAGTCATAAATCACTATTTTTTCCAAGAGTAAGACCGACCATGGAAGTCTGAGTAAATGAATACTCGGGAAGCGAGTTCTAAACATGATAAAGCGAAACACAATATTAAATTAATGTAAATGGTAGCAATCCAACTCATTATCAAGTCTCCACATGATAATCACCAAATTAGATACAATTTTATACTGCTATATGTTTCAAACTTATTAAACTAACAACTAAAATTTTTATTTGTCTATGTACCCAAAATGACCTTCATTTTGTTCTGTGTCAATTCCGTTGTAGATTATCCAATCAGATACCCTTCTGATGATATCTCATTTATTATGTCATTTCCTTTCCTAACTCGATTATGAAGTATAACGGTACTCCCTAAGTATGTGCTTTGACTTCTCATGGCCCTTGGGTTCTTTAGTCAAGGTGACTGCACCCTTGGTGTCTAGAAGATTTCAAGGTGTTTACTGATGTTGAGGACAACACCAAGATTACCAATGAAATCCATCAACCATGTAGTCTCTTATACAACATCTCTAGCTGATATGTATACTCAAACTTTCTTATACAGAGTCAGCCATTAATTTCAGCTTTGGAACCTTTCCAAATTATCAATTTCTCTATCCATCCTAAACATAACTCTTTTTTTCTCATATGCGCTTAATAATGTTTTCAACCACCGTCCAACGACTTTTATCAAGTCTGTCCTGAAATTGACTTACTATGCTCCAAGCATACAAGTCATCAGCGTAAGTACATGTCATGACACTTATGATCGATCCTATAGCAGAAGCATAGGAGATTCGACTCATTTTTCCTAGTTCTTCTCTAGTACTGGAACATTGATTTTCAATCAATTCTATGCCATGGACAGAAATCCTTTCTAGGAGTCATGCATCATGAATATATTCAAGATCATACTCTAGATGTACTTTGGCATCACGAATATATTCAAGATCATACTCTAGATGTACTTTGGCTAAGTCCTTTTAGATGTTTTTATCTATCTTTATAGATTCTTATACCACGTATGTATATTGTATCTCCCAGGTTTTTCATAGTGAAACATTTCTTAAAACCAAGTCATAACACTTTGTAACAACAAGAAATTGTTTCCATAAGTAGTATGTTATCCACATACATTATCAGGCAGACTACAATAATACTTCCACTGACTTTGACATATACAAGGAATTATCTTTCAAGAGTTTGTGTAGATCTCCATGTAATTCTTCATAAATTAGAAAGAGTGTTTGGGCCCAAATTTTAAATAAGTAACATCTTTTTATTTCAATGAAATATCTGACTTACATGATATCATTTAAATTATTGTCTTTTAATTTCCGCACTTGTTCTTTACAATTTATTTAATATTCCACAAATTTATCTTCCAAATCATTTATATTTTCTGCCTCGTTCCTTTACATTTTAGCACTTTAATTTTATATCTTCATTTATTGTTGAGCGAAAGATCTTGGACCCGAAAACCTTCGAGTTTTCTTTTAATTTTCAACACCTTTCCTCCTTGCTGTGAAGAAGATTATCATCCGAAGTTCTTGATACGTTTGTTGGATTTGGTGTCTAAGCCATGACTTGTAATTGTATTTAACTTGTTAATTGAAGCAAAGTCCATTTGGGTTGCCCTCATAGCTGGAGGTTTAGTGTAGAGTTCAGTAGAGTGAAAGGTTGATTTATTAATTGTTTAATAAATCAATAGAAATAAATAAATAGTTTATTAATATATTTAAGTGTTAATATATTAATTAGAAACTATAATAATTAATTGAGATTTAATCTAGAATTAATTGGATTTAATTTGGTGATTAAATTAATTAATTATAAGTGCAGGGACTGGTTTGTATTTATTCAATAGTTGAATAACTGGCAAGCCAGTGGCCAGGGGCCAAAAGTGGCGCCAACCTGGAGGCTCCCTCTAGGGTTGGCGAAAACCCTAATTAGGGTTTAAGGGATCTGGTCCAAGTGGTCAACAGGCTTGCCCACTTTGGAGGCTTCTTAGGGTTTCAGGTGTAACCCTTAGAGGCTATAAAAGGAACCCTCTGGCACCCTTATTTCCTGCGCCATTTTTCAACTGAGGATACTCTGCTGGACTCTCTTCTCCATTTATTGGGTGTGACTTGCATTTGAGGCAGGATCTGTTTGATGCTAGCTTCAAGAACAAGATCAAAAGGTTGGTTAATTCTTATTTGATCTTTAGAAATAAATGTTGGCCTTAGCTTTTTTAGTTTTATATCTTCATAGAAGAAAACATAGATCTTTCTAGGGTTGCATGTGAACTTAGGAATTTGTTTGTTCATTGATTGCTTCAAAACCCTTCAGTGGTATCAGAGCTATGGCCTGTTTTCTTGTGAATTGATATAAACTGTTCATATGATGACAAGGGTTTTCGAAATTAAACCCTTGATGTGGCCATGATCGATTTCAAGGCTAGGGTTTCCTAACCCTAGCCGCCACCCCTTGGTCCCCCTCCTTTATTTGCTTGCCTTATAAGTAGGTTGTTATTTTTGGTAATTATTGGATAATTAAAATAACTGGAACCCCTTATCTTTGCATGCAATTTTCGTGGACTAGGGATAAGGGTTAGGAAATTAATTTGATTAATTTTTGTGATTCCCTTATTTGATTTAATTAGTTTAATTAATTGTTAATTAAAATATCAATTAAATCAACTTAAAGAATTAATTTAAAATTTTCGAAAAATTGGAATAAATTAGCGAAAATTATAAATAAATTAATTCTAAAATATTTTAATGAGATTAAAATATACCTTATATATTTATGATTAAAAGTTGATATTTATATATAAGATTAAATGGTTAGTCTTACCGTTACTAGGCCGCATTACAAAACTGTCCTATAAAGATGGTATAAGGTGACTGCCTGTAAAATGGTAGTTTAATGGGTATGTACTCTTACCCACCGCTTTCCTGGTCAGTCAAGTGTCGTTAGTCGAACGAGTTTGATAGAACCGCTAAGCCTCTTAAAAGTATAATGCTATAATTGAAAGTACTAGAACATTGAACAAAAACCAATCTAGTTACTTTAGGTTCAAAAATGTGAATTGGTGCTAATCCATGGAATTGCACATTGCACTTTGTGGAACGTTGGTGGAGCGTGTGTGGTTTCCCGGCACGCCAACTAGGGTCCGCAAAGAGTCGCAATGGGTTTCTTGATTTTGCCATTATTGACGGAGCGTGTGTGGTTAACTGGCACGTCAATTAGAGATGGTAATTGATTTCGAGAGTACCGAGCTAATCCGCATGGTTATTCACACTCGGTTTGTGATCCTCTGTATCCCAGTCACAAACAGCGGGGCATTCCCGAGATTAAAACATGCTATTGAACAGTTCAATAAATCTCAAAAGAAACTAGGAATTCCATTATAATTAGATTATATTTCCACGGTGGAATTGGCTGAATCGTCATTCGCCTACCTTATAAAATTTACAATAAAGATTACGGCATCCCTCTTCAATATTGTAGATTGTTATTATAGGATCCTAGCATTATATTTATTCTTTGGGGAATATAAGGATTATTATTAATGTCTAATTAAAACTACCTTCTTCTTATTCAGATGTCTTCTGACCAATCCATTCCCCACTCGAACCCCGGTAATGTCACCTCGATTCTGTCATTGTGCTCCAAAGTGACGTTGGAACACTAACTACAATGACCGGATCCGCAACATCAAAATGGCTCTAAGGTTTGAACACAAAGAGTATGATCTGGAAACCGAGCTGGTTGAGATTGACCCAGATACCGCTACTCCCGAGGAACTCGCCTCGTACACCAAACACTCGGATGATGCAACCAAAGTGGCCTGCCTTATGATCGCTACCATGAACCCTGAACTGCAGCGTATTTATGAGGACTACTGGCCTTACGAGATGCACAAAGAGCTCGCGGAAAAGTTCTGTAAGCAAGAACGCATCGAAAGGCGTGAGGTGGTTAAAGCTTTCACCAACGGCAAGCCTAAGGATAGAGAGTCCATCTGCACTCATGTGCAAAGGATGCAAGGTTATGTGGAAAGGCTTAGAAAGCTGGAGATGCCTGTACATGAGGATTTGGCTGTTGACATAGTGCTGAATTCTCTACCCAGTTCTTATGACCAGTTCACACTGGCTTATCATTTGAACAACAACAGGCGACTTTGGCTGAACTCCACCGCATGCTTCGTACTACTGAAGACAGGATGAAAGGGAAAAGTGTGCTCCCGGTCAACCCGCCTGTCCTGGCTATTGGATCTGGCAAGGGAAAGAAAAGGAAGGGCCCTCCAAAGCAAAAATGGAGGGAAAAGACTCATGTCGGGACATCTAGCAGTGCCCCGAGAGCCAAGTCTTCCGGCATTTCGCACGTCACGAACCCCAAAGAAGCTGACTGCTTTTACTGCAAAGAAAAGGGTCACTAGAAGAGGAGCTGCCCCAGGTACTTGCAGGATATCAAGGATGGCAAAGTAAAGCCATGACAAGCAGGTACATATTCTATATCTAATAACTCATCTTCTTCCTGTTCTTGGGTCCTTGATATAGGATGTGGTTTTCATATCTGTTCTGACTTGCAGGGCCTAAAGGAAAGTAGGGAGCTGGAGCACGGTAGATTGAACCTGGTCATGGGCAATAGGCGAACGTCACATGTTACCAAGACCGGTGTCTATAGACTAGTGCTTAGTAGTGGAGTTTATTTAGATTTACATAATTGTTGTTATTCGTCTGATATGGCAAAGACCATAATTTCTTTTCATGCATTGTTCAAACATGGCTTTTATTATGAGTTTAATAAATTGAATGGTTCAATTTCAGTTTTCAAAAATGATGTTTTTATATTTAATGCTATGCCTTGTGATGGAGTGTATGAATCTATTATGTGTTTTGACAATTGTGGTAAAAATGTTTTAACTATGGATTCTTCAAGCAGTATAGAAAAGGCGTGTTTGTGGAACTGTCGCCTTGGCCATATCAACAAGAAACGCATCGCCCAACTCCAAAGGGATGGAGTGTTAGAATCATTCGACCTCGGGTCGGATGATGTATGCGAATCTTGCTTGCTTGGCAAGATGACAAAATCACCATTCAAAGGTTCCTTTGAAAGGGGTGAAGGTCTGTTGGATATCATACACACAGATGTGTGTGGTCCCTTCAGAACAACCACAAAAGGTGGCACGCGTTTCTATGTGACCTTTACTGACGATTTTAGTAGATATGGGTATATCTACTTAATCAAGAATAAGTCAGATACCTTTGAAAGGTTCAAAGAGATCAAAAATGAAGCAGGAAATCAATTGGGCAGAAAGATAAAGATGCTTAGATCCGACAGAGGCGGTGAGTAACTTAGTATCGAGTTTCTGGATTATCTTAAGGAATGTGGAATAGTTCACAATTGTCGCCTCCCAAGACATCGTAATTAAACGACGTTGCTGAAAGACGAAACTGAACCTTGTTGGACATGGTTCGTTCCATGATGAGTCGAGCTTCGCTTCCAATCCATTTCTGGGGGTATGCCTTAGAGACTGCCGCCCATATCCTAAAGCTTGTCCCAACCAAGAAGGTTGCGACAACACCGCACGAGATGTGGACGGGGAAAGTTCCCTCGTTGGCACACATCAAAGTCTGGGGCTGTGAGGCTTTCGTAAGACGAGAGACTCATGACAAGCTCGAGCGAGGACGTGGTCTTTGTAGCAAGACGAGGATTCTTTCGAGAGAGAGAACTCATTTCCAAAGAGAACAGTGGGAGTACAATCGATCTCGAAGAAATTCAGGAGACACCCGATGAAACAACCTTAGGATAAACTAGCCACCAACATGAGGAAGAGGTTCCTGTTGGACCAACCAACATCTCATTGCCCCTTAGACATTCGGGTAGAGTTAGCATGCCACCCGAGTTTTATGGTTTCCATATTACCTCGGATGGTGACACGTTAGTCAGTGATCGTACGTTGACTAATTTGGATGAGCCAGCTAACTACCATGAAGCGGTGGCAGGCCCCGAGTCTGCCAAGTGGAAAGAGGCAATGAACAGCGAGATTAAGTCCATGTATGGCAATCAAGTTTGGAACTTGGTTGACAATGTTCCGGGTCGTAAGACAGTCGGGTGCAAGTGGATCTTCAAGAAGAAGACCGACATGGATGGTAAAGTACATATTTATAAAGCTCAGCTGGTTGCGAAGGGGTTCACTCAGACCCCGGGGGTTGACTATGATGAAACCTTCTCACCAGTAGCCAAGATTAAGTCAATCAGGATAATGCTTGCCATAGCTGCATTTCATGATTATGAAATTTGGCAAATGGATGTCAAAACCGCCTTCCTTAACGGGAAACTGACTGAGGATGTTTACATGAATCAGCCAGATGGTTTTGTAGAAACCAAGCACCCTGATAAAATGTGTAAGCTTGAGAGATCAATCTACGGATTGAAACAAGCATCTAGCAGCGGGAATCTTTGCTTCCATGAGAAAGTCAAAGAGTTTGATTTCTCTAGGAGTGAAGATGAGTCCTGTGTATATGTCAAGGCTAGTGGGAGTATAGTCACTTTTCTGGTGCTGTATGTTGATGACATACTGCTCATGGGAAACGATGTTCCGACCTTGCAAGATGTCAAGTCTTGGCTCGGGAAGTGTTTCGCCATGAAAGACCTTGAGAAGCTGCTTATATTCTCGGGTTAAGAATACTGAGAGATAGGAAAAGAAAATTAATATGTCTGAGCCAGTGTACATATTTAGAAAAGGTGTTAAAAAGGTTTAACATGGAAAATTCCAAAAAGGGAGAGCTACCAATCCAGAGTAATGCTAAATTAAGTAAGACTCAAAGTCCGAGTACCGATGAGGAAATAGCTGAGATGAGTCGAGGACCTTATGCTTCGGCAGTAGGGTCGATCATGTATGTTATGACATGTACTCTCCCCGACGTATCCTTTGCATTGAGCATGGTTAGTCGGTACCAGGGTAATCATGGAAAGGCACACTGGATAGCGGTCAAGAACATACTCAAGTATCTGTGAAGGACAAAGGATATGGTATTAGTCCTTGGTGGTAGTGATGACTTGAAAGTGAGTGGATATACAGATGCCAGCTTCCAGACAGATAGGGACAGTGGTCGGTCCTAGTCGGGCTGGGTATTTCTTTTGAACGGTGGAGCGGTCACTTGGAAAAGTTCCAAGTAAGAAACGGTGGCTGATTCAACGTGCGAATCAGAGTACATTGTAGCGAGTGAAGCGTCTAAGGAAGCGGCTTGGCTGAAAAACTTTATCGGTGACCTTGCAGTTGTCCCGAGCATTCAGGAGCCGATGGAACTATTCTGCGATAATGAAGGAGCGGTCGCTTTGACAAAGGATCCACGAGATCATGGAAAGTCCAAGCATATCGACAGAAAGTACCATTACATTCGACATCGCGTAGAAGAAGGTCAGTTACTGTTAAGAGAGTATCATCAGAAGGCAATCCTACAGATCCTTTGACTAAGGCACTGAGTAGGATCAAGCACAATCAGCATGCTCGGAGCATTGGACTGAAGGATGATATTAGTTTTAGTAATTGGATAGATTTTGAAACTTGTAACAGTATAAATGTAATTGACTTGGTGATTTTATAATGGAGATTTATAAATGAGTATTGTTACTGCCTTTGTCAATTGTTTATTATTGTGTTTCTTTATTTGCATGGTTAACTTCCTAAATAATTAGATTATTTTAAATTCCACAGTCGATCATACTGTTAGGAAGTAAGTATGAACGAATACTGTCATGAATCGGTTGTAGATTGTCTAAGGAGTTAGACATTGCAGTAAGACTGCTACAACGTTCATGAGTACTTAGAAAATAGAGATTTGAGTATTGGATAAACCCGCGCTTAACAGATTGCTTCATGGATTACATCACGAGCAATGTTAAGACGATAATATCCTTTGATCTTTAAGTGGAGAGATATGATCTGTAATTTGCAAGACAGTTACTCATTGATAATGCGAAAACGCGCCGGTAACTCGGTGTTATAAAACACATTGTTGTGAGTATTCTGACTGGTAAAAGGTATAGACATATAAGTCGAAACTTATCCGTCCCCTGACCCAATGGGGAAACAGATATTTATAGGCCTCTCGATGATTTTGAAGTTGACTGAAAGTGTTGGACAACCGAGACTAAATTGATGTGTTCAATTAGCAGTTTTAAAGTCATGGGCAAATCGGAAATCGAGAAACAGAGTATCAGACCAAGATTGATATTAATCCATGTCTTGAGTCTGAAAATATCTTGTTGGACGGAGGATCATCTGATCACTTATCTTTAGACAGAACTGACTGGGTCAGAGTTCAGGAACAATTTCTAGGAAACTGAAATTAATCAGAAGGTAAATGGACAATTAAAGTCATAGACTTATCCAAGTGGGAGACTGTTGGATTTGGTTTTTAAGCCATGACTTGTAATTGTATTTAACTTGTTAATTGAAGCAAAGTCCATTTGGGTTGCCATCATAGCTGGAGGTTTAGTGTAGAGTTCAGTAGAGTGAAAGGTTGATTTATTAATTGTTTAATAAATCAATAGAAATAAATAAATAGTTTATTAATATATTTAAGTGTTAATATATTAATTAGAAACTATAATAATTAATTGAGATTTAATCTAGAATTAATTGGATTTAATTTGGTGATTAAATTAATTAATTATAAGTGCAGGGACTGGTTTGTATTTATTCAATAGTTGAATAACTGGCAAGCCAGTGGCCAGGGGCCAAAAGTGGCGCCAACCTGGAGGCTCCCTCTAGGGTTGGCGAAAACCCTAATTAGGGTTTAAGGGATCTGGTCCAAGTGGTCAACAGGCTTGCCCACTTTGGAGGCTTCTTAGGGTTTCAGGTGTAACCCTTGGAGGCTATAAAAGGAACCCTCTGACACCCTTATTTCTTGAGCCATTTTTCAACTGAGGATACTCTGCTAGACTCTCTTCTCTATTGCTTGGGTGTGACTTGCAATTGAGGCAGGATCTGTTTGCTGCTAGCTTCAAGAACAAGATCAAAAGGTTGGTTAATTCTTATTTGATCTTTAGAAATAAATGTTGGCCTTAGGTTTTTTAGTTTTATATATTCATAGAAGAAAACATAGATCTTTCTACGGTTGCATGTGAACTTAGGAATTTGTTTGTTCATTCATTGCTTCAAAACCCTTCAGCCTTGTCGAGAGATAGAGAGAGATATATAAAGAGGATGAGGAGGAGGATTACTAAGGAATGTTTCGGTTAAACGTTATGTTCTTGATCACGATTTCCAACAGGTGAAGGCATATATTTAAAGTATTTGGAGGATGCCAAGGGACAATATGCTGGGAAGAAGTGTTTTAGTGATTTCTACGTCAAGCTTCGTGTATTGATTTGTAATACCTTAACCAATAATAGTAATATTACTTCTTAATTGGTTAATTTCTATTGACTTGAAATATAACCATTCATTTTAAACCATCAATTCTTGATATAAGGATCCATAGTGTACTCCTTGTTTTAAGATCAAGGTCTTAAAAATAATGGGAAAATATACATGCTTTATATAATGGTGTATGTATGTATGTATGTATGTATGTATGTATGTATGTATGTATGTATGTATGTATGTATGTATGTATGTATGTATGTATGTATGTATGTATGTATGTATGTATATATATATATATATATATATATATATATATATATATATATATATATATATATATATATATATATATATATCGGTGTGGCAAATCGGGCAGTCGTGTCGGGTTTTTTCCTGACACGACACGACACGACAATTTTTTATATAACACGAACACGACACGACACGACGTCGTGTTTTGCTTTGCTAACACGAAAACGACCCAATTAAAACACGATAAAAACGACCAACACGACAAACACGAAAAAGATAAAATAAAATAAACATTTAGTTTATTTAATTCGTAATTAATCATACAAAACACGACAAACACGATAAACACGACAAACACGACAAAAACATGTTAATATTATGTTGAATTTTCAACACGAACACGACACGACACGACGTCGTGTTTTTTACACTTGACACGAACACGACACGAACACGAATTTAAAATTCTATTTCGTCTCAATTTCGTTTCGTGTCGTGTATTTTTGTCGTGTCGTGTCATGGATTGCCACCCCTATATATATATATATATATATATATATATATATATATATATATATATATATATATATATATATATATATATATATATATATATATATATATATATATATATATATATATATATATATATATATCGAATTCTAATGGAGAGATACAGAAGTCAGGTATGATGGAATTGAATCATGAAGGAAAGAAATATATACCTTAATGGAATGAATATGATAATTAAATGATTCATTATATTCAGTGTCATGTTTGGTTGGTTCGAATGAATGAAATTAGTCATTCAAATATAATATATGTATTTTTATATAGAAAACTAAATGAAGTAATTTTGATAAATAATGAAATGTATGTTATTTTATAAAATAATATATCATTAAAGAAATATATATTGTTAAATAAATTATATATAAACATATTCTATTTCGCTGAAAATACATATTATATGCTTTACACATAGTTGAAATAAATTATCTATAATTTAAAAAAGAAAATAACTAGATAGCATAAAATCTTATATTTAAAATAATAAAATTATTAATATTTAAAAAATAAAGATTTATTTATATAAAGTTTTGAAATTTTAAAATGATTAATATTTATTGATGATTATAAAAATAAAAGTAGTTTAATTCTATTATATATCATTTCATTTCCTGAGGGAATAAAAAAACACTAAGGAATCATACTTCGTGAGAAATCTGATTCAATAACGAATGTTCCATTTCATTTATTTAAACAACCAAATATGATCTTTTCCATTTTGCTGTAATATTTCGTTCCATTCATTGTTAGATTACTTTTTATCAAATGCTAACATAATATGATATATCAAAGAGAAAATAAATGTTTAGAGAAAAGAGCAAAGAACAAACGGTGAACAATGCAAGTTTGGTCGATTGATACCGACTGATTTGTAAATAATATCTGTGACAATAGCACCATTGATGTTATTGTTTATGGTCCACTTGAATGCTGCATGTACGGTTTATAATCCGATAGAAACGTCTTGAAAAGCTTGTTTAGGAAAAAACAATATGTAATTGTTTACTTTTTTGATGTATTATAATACTTATAGTTAATTGTGTTTTTGAAAGTTTTTATATATTCTATAAAATATAATTTGTTAGAAAAACCTTATAATTTTAATTATTTTTGTAGATAAGACTTCAGTTTTTTGGATATTTTATTATTTAAATTTGTTATAACAATCGAAAAATATGTATTTTTTCAAAATTTTGACCAAAGCAAATTGTTTAAGTTGTTTAAATGATATGGTGAAATTTGATAATGTTTTTTTTCAGAACATATGTATGTATTATAAACGATAGGTATGTAAAACTTGGAAATATGAGTTAAAAACAATATCATTTTGAAAAATTCTCGTTTTTTTGTTGATCAATAAAACCGATCGTTTTAGTCTTGTTAGGATTTATGTGTTATAAGCCAGAAAAAAAGGCTAACCAACTAAATATAACTAAAATGATGCGGTTTAGTTTCCATACATATATATTTAGTGGGTGTTTGAGATTGCTTATCTAAAATATGGTTTTATATTAAAAATGTTTATTTGTTTATCCGGTATGAAAATGAAGTTTTAAAAACTGTATTTGGTTTAGTTTATTTGGTACAAAAAGTTAATAAGCTGATAAGCCATTTTATAGTGTTTGACAGATGTTGTTTATCTGTGTAATAAGAAAAAATAACTTATTCAAAACTCTTTAAATAAATCAATAAACAAGGAAAAAGTAACTTATAAAAATTGTTTATTTAAGTCAATAACTGTTTATGAAATCATCTCATCCAAACACTTAAAATTTCTTTTACCGGTGTTAAACTAGAATAAATCAACAAACGCCTTAAATAAACAATCTCAAACACCTCCATAAATACTTACAACTTAACCTAACTTAATTTCAAAATTATAGTTTCTCTCATTACGAGTATCGAACAAGTAACAACCCTACACGACCAAAGTATACTTCAAAAGACCATCGAGAACCAACAAATGATTAACCGGTTTTCTACAAGCAGAATGATTAGTGAAACATAAAATTCTTGTTTGTTTATAACAATGAATGCGAGTCTTTTTCATTTGATTAATTTCTTTTTGTTAGTTAAGGTGAATTTTTATCCTTGTTTATAACAATGAATGCGAGTCTTTTTCATTTGATTAATTTCTTTTTGTTAGTTAAGGTGAATTTTTATACCAACGTGGAATACAAAATGATCTCTTGTTAACTGTTTAATACTTAATGACATCGTTAATAAATCTTTTATTAAATTGCAATTTTATAATTTAAAAGTAACAAAGAATCTCATATTAATTATCATATATTTGGATTATAATAATCTTTTATGTTTAAAATTTTATATTTATAAATAAAATTCATTAACTGAATTAAAAAGGCATGCGAAATATCATTCAAAATATATATTTGTAATTATATACCACGTAAAATTTCCATTTGAAAACTCAGTTCATCCTAGTTCCGATCAAAAGAAAAGCAAGTCCAACAAAACATATCCTAAATGAATTAAACTTATGGTTTCTCTCTTTATTCTATTAAATGTGAGAAACATACGAGTATTGAAAAAATTACAAGAATATCAAAGATAAATGAATTTATTTAGTTTTTAGTTTAACATAATCAGAGTCCGGTCCTTCAATATTTAAATTTATATTAATTACAAAATTGGTTCTTCATTAATTCAATAATTACAATTTGGATCCCCGTACTATTAAATGATCTTTAAGAAATAACGATATTACATAAATGGTTAATGCGTAATAACAACATTACAGAAATAGTTCTTATTTAAAGGAAATTTATAGTAATAGCGAGATTACAAAAATGATATTTGTGTAAGAAAACATTACATAAATGGTGTTGAGTACAATTAATAAATTCGTCGTAACGCGCGAGGATCCCCACTAGTTCTGATCAAAACAAAAGAGAAATTTCTATAAATATTTTTAAACATTAAAATATCATATTTATCCAGATTAATTTCTAAATATCATATTTACATCATATTTTTCCAAATCGTTTTTTATTATTTAATATTTAACAATCATCTTTTCTATTCTAAAATCAATGTAATTATAAGAAATATAAATCGACCATAATGCCCCCACCTTCTAAATTGCCAAAATCTTTTGAATCTATAGCACAAACATGATCATGGCTATGCAAACCTGGAATGTTGCTATGAAGACCAGAAAGTCGCGTTTCCATCTTAGCCCTCTCGCTGTCGAATAAATTCAAAGGGACACTCGAAATTTAGAACCCTAATACAACATCCATACCAATACTCATGCACAACCATCGACACATACACACACATAAACTCACAAAGAGTGTGGGAAGACAACTAGAATAAGAAGAAAAGAAGGAGAGAACTCACCTAGTTGATGCAACAACAAGAACACTTCAGCCTAGGCCTTACTTGATCTATCCTTCTCCAACTCTCTCTTCTCTTTCACTGCTAATTTTCAATTCTCGGCAATTTGTGACTCACAGATTCAATAGAACTCGATCAAGCACTAGTAGAGAAGTCATTTGTTGATGCGATGAGGATTTTTTTAATTTGATGCGGTTGAACAACAAAATTGCATTATAAAGAAAAATAACTCTGCTTTCGCATCAATAAAAGAAGCAACCGCACAATTTATAATGTTTGTTGATGCAGTTACTATTAATCGCATTAAAAATGGTTTTATTAGAGCGGTTTCGTCCAAATGCACTATTAAAACCTTATTTTTAGTGCGAAGTTTACAATCGCACCTTTAAAACCAAATTTTTTACCACGAAAGTTTACAATCGCACCTTTAAAACGTCATTTGTTGGTGCGGTAAGTTTTGATATCATTAAAAAATGATTGTTATTTAAAAACAATAAAATGATTGTTATTTGTTGGTGCGGTAAGTTTTGATGGCATTAAAAATGATTGTTATTTAAAAACAATAAATTTGAGGCTTTTATTAATCCTGAAATTGTTGTTGTTCTTCTTCTTCTCCGCAGCCAGCTGGTTGCAATTGCTTCTCTTCATTTAAGGTGAGTTAATTACTATTATTTTGTATTTTGTTTGAAGGTGTTTTATGTATTGTTATTTGTAAAGAATATTTTATGAACTGAAATTTAATACCAAACATTTATGAACTTCATTAAAATAGAAGTCATTATATAACACCCAACTGAAATCTAAATACCAAACCTTTATGAACCGAATAACGGCAGCTACAGCTTTTGCCAAGCCCATCAATAATGACAACCTACTTTGCAACCTCCACCAAACCATATTGTTGAAAAAAGCATCTTCAATCCAATATTTGCCAAGTTTAGCATAAGTCTTTACAATACGTAATTGGTTTTTTGATTTATCTCTGTACATTCCTTAATTGTTGTTTATTTTAGTTTTTAGATGGATCGTTATTATTGGATGTACAAAACTTCACGTATGGCTGGAACTTATATCAAGGGTGTTGGAATTTCTATTCGTGTTGCCAAAGCATATCGTGTTAAATATGGAAGTCTGTCGATTTGTTGTCCTTGCAACATTTGTAAAAACTTTCAAAGTGTTACTGGTACCGGAGTAATAGAGTACCATTTGTTGCAAAATGTTTTTGTGACTAATTACACTTGTTGGTCAAGACATTGAGAATCACTAGTTGATTGTAGCACATCGTTGAGCAATTTATAGAGTAATGAAAACAGAGTACCGTTTAACAACGATGATCACAATTCAAATGACCCCAATGACAATTTCAATGAAATGTTTGATGACATGGAGATTAATATGGGTGTTGGTGAACAAGAAAAATTACATCGCATGCTTGAAGAAGCAGAAACACCGTCATATAAGGGTTCTAAATTTATGAAACTTGATGTTGTGTTGAAGTTGTTCAACTTAAAGATGAAAATGGATGGAGCGATAAAAGTTTCACAAGTCTATTAGAGCTTTTGCATGACTTGCTTCCGGAAGACAATGGATTACCAATTTCGACATACCAAGTAAAAAAATTAATGTATCCAATGGGATTGGAAATGCAAAGAATACATGCATGTCCAAATAAATGTGTGTTGTTTAGAAAGGAGTTCGAAAATAATCATAATTGTGTTTTCTGCAAGGCATCGAGGTATAAACAGAAAAATAATAAGGATGAAGTTGACGATGATGTGACAAAAAATGGACCACCGGCTAAAATGTTGTGTTATCTTCCTATTATACCAAGACTGCAAATGTTATTTTCAAACGAGAAGGAAAAAAGTTAAACAAATGGTAACAAATGTTTTTTGTAGGACCAAGAGGAGAAAAACATGATAGCGGATGGGAGCTACGGTTTAAATAAAGAAGATCCTTTAGTCCGTCTTTTGGGACCCAAGCGCGGGTGGCGATCACGTACCGTATGCGAGATCATAGGTCATACCAAGGTTCATGGTGGATTGATAAAAAAATGTGAACCTTGGTAAAGGCTCGGTCAACACAGGGCCAACCGTTCGTGAGTTAAGTTGTGGGGCTGTTTCACTGTGCACGACTATCCACCTATCCATGTAATATATTGATACTTTCCGGCATGTAGCTTTCAGTTTGTAATTTAAAATGTTGTCTGATTTACAGAAAATGACCTCGTGTGAGTTGCTTATCAACGTGGCTGATTCGCAATTGACTGTGGCTTCTGGTACAGCATGGCCAACCTCAAGAGGGATGCTACATGGGAAACCGATTGTGGAGGGTTGTGACAAAGTTCAAGTTGATTAGATTATTGAAGTGTATAAGGAATTGCGTGTCCATTCTGTCACAAAAATGGTTGAACTTGAGACTGTTAAAGATATGTATCATTCACTCGTTCAGTGGCCAAGATATGCACTAAAGGTTTTTTTTAAATTACAATATATTTTACTATATTTTTATTTAAATATTACAATATATTTTAGGTTGCAACCAACAACTCACCAAGAAATTCATCACTAATGGGATCAACTCACACCTTGCCACAAACACAAAATGATACGACTTCAGTTTATAGGGCACATGTACTCGTACCAATTACTTTTATATTTTTTTGGTAATTTAGTTTGAGTTGTTAAATGCTAAAACAACTTGTTTGTTATTTTAGTGTGGAAAGTGCTTTCAAATCTTGAGCAAAAGTCAAAGGTGGTTGTTTTCTTTGTTTAACAAAATCAATTAGGCATATGTTAACCCACGTGAAGAAGTTTCCATGCAACTTGCAGCTGCAGTATTTTCAAAGTTGGCAAGTTTTGATGGCTGCCGACTTTAAGCTTTTCAACATTTGTGTTTCCTTTTCAAAGATGGCATGCAGTGTAATTCTCTATATAAAGCATAGAGAATTAGTTTACAAGACACACCACACCAAAACATCTTCTCTTCTTATTCATCTTCTTATTAATACATAAGAGTTATAAACTCTTTGTATTTTTATATTTCTCCAAACACTTTGTAAACACCACAAAATATAGTCAATTAGTTCTCGGCTTCCTCCGCCCGTGGTTTTTCCCGATTTGGATTTTCCACGTAAATCCTCGTGTCTCTATTTTATTTGCTTCATTCGTATTTTTCGTTGTGATTATTATCGTTTGATAATTTTGATCCTATTCCGCATTGAGTTAATATTGTCTAAAGTCAATTCGGATCCGTCGTATTTTACAACAATTGGTATCAGAGCGTCCGGGTTTTGATATTAGCTTGTTGGAATCATTTTATCAAGTAATAAATCATGTCTTCGGTGAAATACGATATTCCGCTGCTGGATCGGAATACCCGATTTCCGCTGTGGCAAGTAAAGATGAGAGATATTCTCATTCAGATGGATTTACACAAGGCGCTCTTAGGTTTCGAAAGGATGCCCAATACATGGACCGAAGAAGAAAAGGAGATGAAAGATCTGAAGGCTTTATCTCAAATTCGTTTGCACTTGTCAAACGATGTTTTACAAGATGTTCTAAAAGAAACGTCGGCGGCTGCTTTGTGGCTGAAGTTGGAGCAGTTATTGATGACAAAGAGCTTACCGAACAAGTTGCATCTAAAGCAACGGTTGTTCAATCTCAAGATGATTGAAGGAGGCTCGCTAGATGAACATTTGTCTACATTCAAAGAGTTAGTAAATAACTTGGAGAATATGGATGTTCAATATGAAGATGAAGACTTGGCTTTATTTTTGTTGTCATCGTTGCCCGAATCCTATATCCATTTTCGTGATACAATCATCTACAGTCGTGACACTCTTGTTTTAGATGAAGTCTTTACAGCTTTGGATTCTAAAGAGAAGATGAAATATATTATCGGTGGTGGTTCAGATGATGCTAAAGCCGAAGGTTTGAATGCCAGAGGAAGAACAACAGAGAGAAGTAGAACTTCTCAATCTTCCAACAGAACCAGATCCAAATCTAAAGGCAAACGAAAGTTTTGCAACTATTGTCACAAGAAGGGACATGTGCTTGAAGAATGTTTCAAGTTGAAGAATAAAGAAAAAGAGAAGGCGGCAGCAAATGGTAAACAAGCTAGCACTTCGGGTGAAGCCGATGTAGCAGAGGTCGAATGTATTGGAGAACTCTTGACAGTTTATTCAGATAAACTGGATTCCACTGGTGATTGGATACTCGACTCTGGTTGTACTTTTCATATGCGTCACAACAAAAGTTGGTTTTACACATTTGAAAAGGTTAACCAGGGCTATGTTTTGATGGGTAACAATACTACATGTCCAGTCCTTGGACATGGTTCAGTCAGAATCCGTATGTTTGATGGCGTTATCTGAACCATTGGGGATATTAGATATGTCCCTGACCTCAGAAGAAACTTGTTATCTCTCAGTTCCTTTGATAAAAAGGGATACGAGTTTGCCGGTAAAGGTGGAGTTCTCAGGGTGTTCAAAGATGGTTCCGACAAACTGAGAGCCAATCGAAAAACCTCCGGCCTCTACTTTCTTGATGGGCAAACAATTTCGAGTGATGCTGCTGTTATTTCAAAGTCTCTTTCTGATCCAGATCAGTCCCGTCTTTGGCACCTTCGACTTAGCCATATGAGTTTTCAAGGCATGTCAGAATTGAGTCGAAGAGGTTTACTTGGTCAACAGAAGATTGTTGATTTGGAGTTCTGTGAAGACTGTGTATATGGCAAGACAAAACGAGTGAGGTTTGCAAGTGGTATCCATACAACGAGAGGACCACTCGACTATGTCCACTCGGATTTGTGGGGACTAGCTCGAGTTGCTTCTAAAGGTGGAGCGAACTATATGCTCACTATCATTGACGATTTCTCTAGGAAGGTGTGGTGTTTCTTCTTAAAACATAAGGGAGACTTTTCTCTACCTTCAGAGACCGGAAAGTTCAGGTTGAAAAGCAATCAGGATTGGTGGTAAAGTATCTTCGTACGGATAATGGACTAGAGTTTTGCTCAAAAGAGTTTAATGCCTATTGCCGAAAGGAAGGCATTACTCGACATCGCACGGTAGTCTATACGCCTCAACAAAATGGTGTAGCCGAAATGATGAATCGCACCATTATGGAGAAGGTCAGATGTATGCTTTCAAATTCCAAATTGCCAAAGTCCTTTTGGGCGGAGGCTGCTTCTACTGCTTGCTATGTTATCAACCGATCACCGTCACGAGCAATCGAAAAGAAAACTCCGTATGAGTTATGGTCCGGGAAACCTGCCGATTATACACATCTGAAACCTTTCGGATGTCCAGCTTATGCACGAGTTGACAATGGGAAGTTAGAACCGAGAGCACTTAAATGTGTCTTTCTTGGTTATAATCCAGGAGTTAAAGGTTACAAGTTATGGAGCAATGATCTAAATAAAATCATCATCTCAAGAGATGTTACTTTTGACGAGTCTGCTATGATTCATCAAACTTCCGACTCTACAGAAGATACAGTCGCATCATCAAAAGCAAATGAAGAGAAAGCTCAAATGGAGGTGGAGTTTCCTACTTCACCTGTCACCATTCCGAGTCCAGTTGAGCAACAAGAGTCTTCCTCGCCAAATGAGCATGTCGTTGTTGAAGAAACAACAATTTCACAACCACAAGCTACTACTCGAAGCATTGCAAGAGATAGGCCGAGAAGACAAATTGTTCTTCCAAAGAGGTATGCTGAAGCTGAACTTGTTGCTTATGCTTTTATTGTTGCTAATGATATTGAGTCGGAAACGGAGCCTCTAAATTATGATGAGGCTATCAAATCTAAAGACTCAAGTGATTGGATGATTGCTATGCATAATGAGATGGAATCCTTGCAAAGAAATGGTACTTGGGATTTAGTTCCTATTCCAAAAGGGAAAAGGCCAGTTAAATGCAAGTGGATCTACAAGCTCAAAGAACCTGTTAACCCGAATGAGAAACCAAGATATAAAGCTCGGTTGGTAGCTAAAGGCTACAGTCAAATTCCAGGCATTGACTATACTGACATCTATTCCCCAGTAGTCAAACACACTTCTATTCGTGCATTGTTGGGGTTAGTTGCTTCAAATGATTATGAGTTGGAGCAACTAGATGTTACTACAGCTTTCCTAAATGGTGAGCTTGAGGAAGAGATTTTCATGCAACAACCTGAAGGTTTTGTAGTTCCTGGCAAGGAGGACTACGTATGTAAATTGAAGAAATCTCTTTATGGCCTCAAGCAGTCTCCTAGACAATGGTACAAGAGGTTCGATTCTTTCATGACCAGTCACAAATTCAGCAGGTGCACCTATGATAGCTGCGTTTATTTCAAGAAAGGTGACGATGGTTCAAAGATCTACTTACTCTTGTACGTGGATGACATGTTGATTGCAACAAAAGATATGAAGGAGATTCAGAAGTTAAAAGACCAGTTGAAAGCTAATTTTGAAATGAAGGACTTAGGAGCTGCCAAGAAAATTTTAGGTATGGAAATTGTTCGTGACAGGAAGTCTAGGATCTTGCATCTTTCTCAAAAAGGTTACATTGAGAAAGTCCTAAGACGTTTTAATATGCATGAAGCAAAGCCTGTCAACACACCTTTTGCAGCTCATTTCAAGTTATCATTCGCTTTAAGTCCTACTACTGAGACTGATATGGAGTACATGGCACGCGTACCATACTCTAGTGCTGTTGGATCTTTGATGTATGCTATGATCTGCACACGCCCTGATTTGGCTTATGCAGTTAGCATGGTTAGTAGATATATAGCGAACCCGGGAAGAGAACACTGGAAAGCAGTACAGTGGATCTTACGTTATCTATGCGGTACGCTTTCTACGTGTCTACGCTATGGACAATATAACACTGGGGTGGTTGGATATGTTGATTCAGATTTTGGAAAAGACTTGGATAAACGAAGATCCATTACAGGGTATGTGTTTACACTGAAATATTGTGTTATTAGTTGGAAAGCCCAGTTACAGTCTATAGTTGCACTGTCTTCTACAGAGGCAGAGTATATGGCGATTACAGAAGCAGTTAAGGAAGATATTTGGTTGAAGGGATTATTTAAAGAACTCGATGATAGAATAAAGGTTACCACAGTATTCTGTGATAATCAAAGTGCTATCTTCTTGAGTAAAGATCAGATGTTTCATGACCGTACAAAGCACATTGATATTCGTTATCATTTTGTGCGTAATATCATTGAAAAAGGTGATTGTGTCATAGAAAAGATCGATACAGATTATAATCCTGCTGATGTGTTCACAAAGAGTCTTCCAATATCCAAGTTCAAACTATGTTTGAACTTAATGGGTATTTCTGATAGCAGTTGAGCTTGATTAGGCTCGTGGTAGAGGAAGTATTTTCATTTTTTCAGGATCAATTTTTCTCTATATGGTGATTGCAGTTTCTTATGGAGTTTTGAAGATTGATGAGTTGTTTTATGATGGTTAAGCATGTTGCAGAATCAGTCTGTTACTTGCTCAATTTTGAAATCAAGGTGGAGATTGTGGAAAGTGCTTTCAAATCTTGAGCAAAAGTCAAAGGTGGTTGTTTTCTTTGTTTAACAAAATCAATTAGGCATATGTTAACCCACGTGAAGAAGTTTCCATGCAACTTGCAGCTGCAGTATTTTCAAAGTTGGCAAGTTTTGATGGCTGCCGACTTTAAGCTTTTCAACATTTGTGTTTCCTTTTCAAAGATGGCATGCAGTGTAATTCTCTATATAAAGCATAGAGAATCAGTTTACAAGACACACCACACCAAAACATCTTCTCTTCTTATTCATCTTCTTATTAATACATAAGTGTTATAAACTCTTTGTATTTTTATATTTCTCCAAACACTTTGTAAACACCACAAAATATAGTGAATTGGTTCTCGGCTTCCTCCGCCCGTGGTTTTTCCCGATTTGGGTTTTCCACGTAAATCCTCGTGTCTCTATTTTATTTACTTCATTCGTATTTTTCATTGTGATTATTATCGTTTGATAATTTTGATCCTATTCCGCATTGAGCTAATATTGTCTAAAGTCAATTCGGATCCGTCGTATTTTACAACATTTAGCTTGAGCTAAACAATAGTCAAATTCAAAATCCGAATCCCACCATTACACAAATGGTTAGTCTTCAAATTTCTTAATTTTGTTTGTTTGTTAATGTGTATAATCATATATAAGTACTAATGTTTTTATGATCGTATTTTTAGCTAATACAAATTGATTATTCTGTACATGTACACCAACCCGAACAACAACTTGACAGCAACCCCCAATTTGTTTCCCCACTCAATAGCAACCCCAATCCCAACACGAACCATCCGCAGAAAAATTTTGTTGACACTGATGTGGAATTGTCATTGAGCCACATACGAACAAATGGAATAAAACATATGGATATAGGTGATCGATTATCCAAGCTCTTTGGGGTTGTGTATTTTATTCATACATTGTCACCTCAAGGGTTGTATACCAACATGGTTGAATATGCCATCGTATTTTCGGAGGTGTTACAACTACTGTTAAACGATGTGCTTGATGTGAACATTGCTTAATGGTTTGCAAGGTAAGTTGTTATTATTGGTTTAAAATATTATACAATATCATTTTAGATATGATTTAATTTACTAACTTTATATAATATATTTAAGGTATTTTTATGGGCTGCCGAACAATTCCTCTTGCGCTTTCTTTGATGCGGCAGTCATTAAAGATGACACTGAGAAAACAAATCGGGCTGACATCATAAAGCACATCAAAGAAGTATTTTTGCATCATGCGAACAAAGAATATTTTCTTGCACTGTATATAATTAGGTAATATATATTTTTCCATAATACATACACATACATATACACACTAAATATACAGTTGCTTAATTGTTTTGTAATTTCTATTTTTGTAGGAGACATTGGGTGCTTTGTATTCTTTGTCTGGAAAAAGGAATCGGGTATGTTCTTGATTCTTTACAATGTGCCGGTAAAAAGGAGTTATACCCCTTGTCTCTAGTATTGATGAGGCTTACCCGCAAAAATATAACTGGAAGATTGCGAATGTTTGTTTTAAATTTCTTTTTTTGATCTATTTAATTTATGGTGTTTAAAATAATTAATTGTGAATTAATTACAGTGCTTAAAAAAGTTGGGAATGTGGTTTTTTAGTTATCAAACATATGCATGAGTTGTTGAGACCATTCAACATAATTTTGCCACTAAAGTAAGTGTTCTTTGCATATATAATATCAATTTCTAATTATTTGTATACATTAATATAATTTATTTCTATTTGCTTTCAGTTTTGGAACCACAAAGTTGATTTTGCTTGATGATATTGACCAAATGGTCTTAAATCTAATTCCAAACTTAGTTGGCAAGGAGATTGACGGTCGGTTGGACATTACTCGATAATATACTAATTTTTATAGCATTGTACTTTGACAAATATTATAGTGCGTAAATTTAATGATTGTATAATTTGGAATTATTTTGAATGTTGTTTCAACCAATGAAGGAGTGCATAATAAATATATTGTAAATTTAATTGATTGCATCTTGAATGTTGTTTCAACTGCGAAAAATATGTAAATTGTATAATTTTGAATGTTGGTAAATAGGGGTGTTATTCAGTCGGTTTTATCGGTTTTCGGTTTTACCGGTTTGGTTTTATCGGTTTTTTAGCATCTTAAAATTAACCATAACCAAACCAAATAACGTTTGGTTTAATTGGTTTTGGTTTATTGGGTTACAGTTTAATCGGATCGGTTTAGCGGTTAAACCAAATAAAAAGTATAAAGAGGAAAAAAAAGACGGTGAAAAAAGGAGATTGGAGAATTCAAGATGTAGACATAGAATGTGGAAGGGTTGGTGTGGATTATAGTACAACGTATGGAGATGTCATTGCTTTTTTGCTTGATGCATCTTCTCATTTATCAAAAGTCAAAGGTAATAAAGTATGTTGTGTGACCATAAGTAGTAGGGTATGGCTATAAGAACTATAAAGAAGTAAATAAAGGTAATGAAATCGCAAATGGGTATATCGAATTTCGGCAATTGCATTATTTGACTAATTGAGTTGTATATTTGTATTCGACTTATATAGTTATATGTAATTTATTAATGAGTTATGAAAATTTTCTAGTAACAAATATATGAATTAAGATATAAAATATTAATTCATAGAAAATAAAATATTGAAATATATATTAATTAAAAAGTTATTCGGTTATTTGGTTTAACCAAAATAATAAAATTTTAACCAAAACCAAACTGAATAATGTATAATTATTCGGTTAACCAAACCAAATTAACCGAAAACCAAACAACCCAAACATCATTCAGTTCGGTTTAGTTATCCGGTTTCAGTTTTTTCTCACACCCATATTGGTAACTAGAACAAATATGTAAAATGTATAATTTCCCTGTTGTATTGATGGAAATTTAACTTTTATAGTGCGTAATTTTTAATGGTTTGAAATTAATTATTGGTGCAATTCGGGTCTTTTTGTATCATGAGTCACAGCTACTTGGTAGACCTAAGTCCATATGGCAGGCTAAGCCCATGTGGCAGGCTAAGCCCATGATAATATGGGTCGCACATTTTAATGATGTGGTTATAATCATATGGTGCGTTTTTTATGTTATGTAGTTCGAAAGTTCTATTCCAAGAATGTGTTTTTGGATGCGGTTACAATTATATGATGTATTATTTTAATGATACGGTGTTATATATATTTAGTGTGGTGTTCTATTATTTCAGGAAAGCTTTTTTGATGGGGTTCTTTTCATTTTTGGTGCGGTTTGGTAAGCCACAGTATTAAATGTTTGTATTTAATGATGCGTGTATTTATGGTGCGGTTGGATAACCGCACCATCTAACCATTTTAACCGCACTATCAAACGTATTCTCTACCGGTGAAGGTTGCAATGCATGGGAATTTATACGTACATGCATTTAAGGATCACGGTTTGGACGAGTTTGCTGGGAAGCCAATGGCTCAACAGCCCTTCACGGTGGTTTGAAGATCTTCAGGTAATCCTCAAAACCTTCTAGGCAACTGGATGAACTCGCCACAAGGAATTCTCGGCTACTATGGAATTTGGCTAGGGCTAGAAAAGGTCAATTAAGCTTATAAACAAGTGTCATTTGTCAAGCATGGGATGTTAAGGTGAGTCGAGACCTCTCAGCGACTCGGCCTCCTTTCTCTCTATTCCCGTCGATCACCAAGCCCATGGAAAGATAAGATGCAATTTCCATTATATACACATTTGGTCCCTCATTTTTGTTTCACCCCTAAACCAAAACTCCAACCATATTTAAGGTTTCCATTAATGACATTATACCTCCCCTTCAACTTATAACTAAAAGTTTATTATTATTATTATTATTATTATTATTATTATTATTATTATTATTATTATTATTATTATTATTATTATTATTATTATTATTATTATTATTATTATTATTTGCGATTATGAACGTACTAGAAAACGGGGTGTGACATCTATTCACTTGGGTTGGGTATGCCTTTGGCTATTCTGGCATGTTCTGGTGCCTAGGCACCAGGTGGGTAAGGTTTGGCATCCAAATAATATATTCATAATGGTTTTCTCCTGTGGAGTTATAACATTGGTTTCTCCATGGTCTGTTGGATTGATGTCTAGCGTAGACTGCGTAGTCGTCATTGGTTGGTTCTTTAAAATTGGATTGTCATATGTGTGGATTGATTATTTACCAAAGTTCATAATTTTAGGAACATTAGTATTAATGAGGTGTTCTGAGTGTTAGTCCTAGGAGGTTGGCTGTTGGTGTCACCTCAAAGGCTATATGGGATTAGACTAGCATTTCCCTTTTGTTTGTTTGTCTACTATTCATAGTGTTTTGGATGTCTATGTTTGTCGTTATCCAGGTGGATGATGCTAATCATGCAACCAAGTCTACGAATAGGTATCGAGTGTTGGAATCCTAAAGTCACGGGGGTTCCTTATCACCACAAAGAGATAATTACGAGTTTGGTCATTATCTTCTCATAGTTGTAATCTAATACAAGTTGGTCTTTAGGTTAGCTATAAATACAATTCTCCTGAACGAGTTTATGTTTAAGAGAGACAATTGTAAACAGTCGGTTTTGAGTTATTTTCCGATTAATCAAAGAGTAGTTTGATTTATTTGTTTGCAATCCTTACTTTCTAAACGTTAATTGGCATTAGAGCTTAGAACGAGAGGGTTTTTGAGATCGATTCTTACCTGATTCATCATGTCGGATGGAGATGGTGGAGGAGACGGGGGTACTGGTGGTGCTCCGATGAGGATCAAGGAGGTCGGAACAACATCCGTCGCGTGTCCAATGCTCACGTCCACTAATTATACTGTGTGGTCATTAAGAATGAAGGTAGTACTCAGAATCCACAAAGTGTGGACCGTGATTGACCCAGGAACAGAGAAGAACGAGGACAAAGATTTTCTGGCCATGGGACTCTTGTATCAAGCAATTCCCGAATCACTGATCATACAAATCGGCGACATTGAATCATCGAAGACACTGTGGGAATCGATCAAGGCTCGCTATGTAGGGGCCGATAGGGTGAAAGAAGCAAGATTGCAAACCCTAACTGCTGAGTTCGATCGACTGAGGATGACGGAGTCGGAGACAATCGACGCCTTCGCCGGAAAGATGTCTGAAATTGCTTCAAAATCGTCGGCTCTAGGAGAATCAATTGAAGAATCGAAGATGGTGAACAAGTTTCTCAAGTCCTTGCCACGAAAATTCATTCACATAGTAGCTTCTTTTGAGCAAGTACTCGATCTGAAGTCGGTAGGCTTCGAGGATGTTGTTGGCCGGCTGAAAGCTTACGAGGAGAGAGTGAAGGGGGAAGATGATGAAGGCGAAGGCCAAGGGAAGGTCCTGTTCACGAAGGCGACTGGAAATGCAAATTCTCACGGTGGATCAAAAGGGTAGGGAACGAGTGGGTATAACCGATCCAATGGATCCAAAAACTCAAACGGGGCCTCTCAAAAAGGTAAGCCCAATTCGCACAAACCCAATAATGACCAACCTAATACATCTTCGGACCAAAATAAAAATAAAGCCCAGAAAAAGGATATGTCCAAAATTATTTGTTTTAGATGCGACAAACCGGGTCACTACGCATCAAAATGCCCAGACCGAATTCAAAAATTTCAGGAAAGTAATTTTACCGAGAGAGACGAGCATGACGAGACCGTATTTTTACATGAGACCGTATTTTTAAACGAATAGAAAGTGATACCGTCTCAATACAACTCACTAGACACGGACGTGTGGTATTTGGATAACGGGGCAAGTAATCATATGACAGGAAATCGTTCGTTTTTTTCCGAACTCAACGAAGACATAACCGGGAGGGTTAAATTCGGTGATAATTCGTGTGTAGGAATTAAAGGAAAAGGATCCATTCTTTTCCAATGAAAATCGGGGAAACAACGATTAATGACGGAAATTTATTTCATACCGGATTTAAAAAATAATATTATTAGTCTCGGGCAAGCAACCGAAGCCGGGTGCGATATTCGGATGAAAGATAATTTTTGACCATGCATGATGCCGATAACAACTTATTAATAAAGGTACAAAGAACTCCAAACCGCCTTTATAAAATAAAATTAAAAATTGGAGTACCTATTTGCCTTTATTCGAGACTAATTGAAGACACGTGGCGATGACATGCAAGACTTGGGCACATCAATTTCGAGTCAATGAAAAAGATGTCCAATAAAGGTATAGTCAAAGGGTTACCCAACTTTGACCATGAAAATCAATTGTGCGAATCTTGTTTGGTCGGTAAACAAACAAGAAAGTCATTTCCCACTATGACAACATACAAGGCGAAGCAACCTTTGGAACTAGTTCATGGCGATTTATGAGGTCCGATCACGCCGGCAACCAAAGGTCAAAATCGATATGTTTTCGCACTAATTGATGACTTTTCCCAATTTATGTGGATTTATCTCATGAAAGAAAAGAGTGAGGCATTTACACACTTCAAAAAATTCAAAGCTTTGGCGGAAAATGAAATATGAAAGCCATTGAAAGTGTTTAGAAGTGATCGAGGAGGTGAGTTTACTTCGCTCGAGTTTAATACATTTTGTGAGCAAAACGGAGTCAAACGCCACCTTACCGCCCCATACTCACCGCAACAAAACGAAATTGTGGAACGAAGAAATCGAACACTTATGGACATGACACGAAGTATAATGAAGGCGATGCATGTTCCAAATTATTTATGGAAGAAGCAGTAAATCACTCAACAAATTTAATTAATCGGGTTTACACACGAGTCCTTGGTGATACAACTCCATACGAAAAATTGTATAAAAGAAAACCCAATTTAGAAAATGTTCGTATATTCGGGTGGCTAGCACATGCAAAAGTTGAACCGGTAAATATTAAGAAGTTGGATGCAAGATCAAGACCACTAGTGCATCTTGGTTCCGAACCGGGTACAAAAGCTTATCGGCTTTTTAACCCGACAACGCAAAAAATAATTGTAACCCGAGACGTTATTTTTGATGAAACCAAAGGGTGGGATTGGAGTAAAGAAGCAATAACCGACAATAATAAGCCGGGCTCATTCATAGTACCATGGGACTATCCGGAAGATGAGGCGAACAAAGACCAAGGAAACGATGAACCTATAATTGAACCGATTGAATCGGATCATGGGGTAGAAGACGGAGCGGGAATACAAGAAAACGAACAACCAAGTCCGGTCAACAATAATGTGAATAATGATCAAAACCAAAGGCCTACGAGATCAAGAAAACCTCCAACTCGACTACAAGATTATGTTCTTGACTTTGATGACATTGAAGAACTCCTCCTATCAACCAGTGACGAGCCGGTATCGGTTGAGGAGGCGAAGAAGGAACCGGAATGGGTCAAAGCCATGAACGCAGAAATTAATTCAATAAACAAGAATAATACTTGGACTCTCGTGAACAAGCCTATGAGGGTGAAGCCAATCGGACTTAAATGGGTGTTTAACGTAAAGAAAAATGCAGACGGCACTATTAATAAACACAAGGCGAGGTTGGTTGCAAAAGGTTACGTGCAACAACCCGGTATCGACTTTCAAGAAGTATTCGCTCCGGTAGCTCGAATCGAAACTATTCAGTTTCTTATAGCCTTAGCCGCTGCAAATGGGTGGGAGCTTCACCACTTAGACGTCAAAACGGCTTTCTTGCATGGAGATTTGAAGGAAACCGTTTATGTAACACAACCGGAAGGCTACATAAAGAAAGGCAACGAGCATAAAGTGTATCGCCTTACAAAAGCACTATATGGTCTAAGACAAGCACCTCGAGCATGGAACACGAAGCTTGACGGGATTTTGAAAAGTTTGAGTTTTTAAAAATGCATGAAAGAACCATCGGTGTACCGGAAAAGTGAAGGAGCTAACTTGTTAATTTTAGCAATTTATGTTGATGATTTGTTTGTCACAGGTACTAATTTGAACATGATCAAGAGATTCAAATTAGATTTGTCCAAGAACTTGGATATGTCGGATCATGGAAGATTGACTTACTATCTTGGCATTGAAGTAAAACAAGAAGAATCGGGGATCACTATAAATCAAGAAGCGTATGCCCTACGCATTCTAAAAGAAGCCGGTTTACAAGATTGCAATCCGACCCACATGCCAATGGAACCGGGGAATAAATTGTCAAAGGCCGAAGATGAACCCGAAATCGACCCGACACAATTTTGAAAGGTGGTAGGATGCCTTAGATATCTCTTGCAAACAAGACCCGACATGGCATACGCGGTTGGAGTTGTTAGCCGATACATGCAAAATCCAAGAGAATCACATGGCGGAGCAATCAAACACATCCTAAGGTACTTACGAGGGACAACGAGATACGGAATCAAGTACGAGAGGATGGGTCAAAACCGACTCATTGGTTATAGCGATAGTAGTCACAATATTGATCCAGATGACGGAAAAAGCACAACCGGTCACATTTTCTACTATGGGCCATCTCCGATAACATGGTGTTCGCAAAAGCAAGATACCGTTGCTTTATCATCTTGCGAGGCGGAGTTCATGGCAGCCACCGCGGCTGCATGTCAAGCAATATGGCTTCAAGATTTGCTAGGAGAGATCATGGACAAAGCGCAAGAAAAGGTGGTTCTAAGAGTTGATAACAAGTCGGCTATCGAGCTAACGAAGAATCCCGTTTTTCACGGAAGGAGTAAACACATTCACACAAGGTTTCATTTTATTCGCAATTGTGTTGAAAACGAACAAGTGGAGGTGGAGTATATTCCCGGTGAAGAACAAAAGGCGGACATTCTTACAAAACCACTAGCTCGAGTCAAGTTCAAGGATATGCGGAGCTTGATCGGGATCGAAGACGTCTCTAGAAGGACTTAGAGATTCGGGGGTGATTGTTGGAATCCTAAAGTCACGGGGGTTCCTTATCACCATAAAGAGATAATTACGAGTTTGGTCATTATCTTCTCATAGTTGTAATCTAATACAAGTTGGTCTTTAGGTTAGCTATAAATACAATTCTCCCAAACGAGTTTATGTTTAAGAGAGACAATTGTAAACGGTCGGTTTTGAGTTATTTTCCGATTAATCAAAGAGTAGTTTGATTTATTTGTTTGCAATCCTTACTTTCTAAACATTATCGAGTCGGTGAGTTTGGGGTGAGCTTGAGTTCTTGGGAAGTGTTTGGATCTCCGAGACCTGAAGATGACAAACAAATACTAGGATCAGTCAGAAAGCATGTGCATGTGCCTTCTAAAGCTGTTGCACTATTTCCCTTTATGTAGGTGTTCGTGGCAGGCACACGATTATTGGTGATAGTAATTCTTATGGCACGATATATGTTGGATTGTGGCGGAATATTTTGGTGCTTCTATCATACTCAAGGTCCGGCCTCGACATACTTATGCCTGGGCTTAGGCGTTTTGTTTGCTCGGCCCAACTGTTGTGCAAGATTGATTTGCGGCTTGCAAGTTGGGTAAAATCTTAATTTGTAGGGTGGACACTACTACAAGGGTAGAACATAAGGATCAAAGCCACTCTTTTTTCCTCACACATTGAACTCCTCTAGCGTTAACAAATATGATATCATTGACAAACTATTGAGGCTGTTCATATAGACTTATAAATGACGAGTTTTACAAGGAGAAAATTATTGCAATGTGTAAATCATCAAATCTTACACGGATTATGGGACTAACGATAGTGGTTTTAAGTACAACAATTGCGTACCGTCATATCTTTTCCTTTTGTGGGGATGCTCTCGATGAAAGGCCTTGGATTTTTAGATGGTGCGGCTTTTGTCTATGAAAATCGTGATGATCCTTCGAAGATTATTAATATGTTGGTATATTCTTCGAAGTGTTTTAAAGGAATTTTTTTTATGGAGGTCGTGGACAATAAATTTTTAGTGAGTCCCGGAACAAGTAAAACGGTCTTAAGAAAGATTTGGCATTTTGGTAAAGTGATGGTAAAATGGCCAACGTGAGTAATACTAAGAGTCATACCATTACTAACGATTACCCGTTGAGACCCTGGATAAATCTTGGCATCCTGAACAAGATTCGGATTTGAAGTCATGTGTGCAGTTGCTCCTGAGTCTGGTAGCCAGCTTCCAACCATTTCACAAATATCAGGAATACTTGCGTCTGCGGTAAGAGCAAATTGATTATTATTAGACATTGATGCACTAAATCCAGGCCATGAGCCTTGACTTTCAACCAAATTTTTAAAATGTTGCAGACCAAATTGTTGAGCAAAATTCGCAAGATGCTGATTTTCAGTAGTAGGAGTTGGCTCCGGTGTTGCATTTGAGACTCCAGTTGCAGCATTGTGTAAAAAATCAGGACTCATTACGCCATTTTCTGGCCCAGCATTGTTTTGAAAACCATTGAAATAGCTCATCTGTGAGTTATTAAAAGGTCCATTTGTAAATGATTGGCCCATAATAGAAGTAAAACATGGATCTATGTGGTCCGACCCATTTGGAGAATTAACCCAAGGAACGTTTGCTAGGGCTTGGTTGTTATCAGCGATGCGCCGATGCCAGCGATATTAGCGCCATGAGAGCCGCCGTGACCACCATTGTTATAGAATTGTCCTCTGCCGTAACCACCACGCCGGCCACCACTGCCTCCTCTGTTGTTGCTTCTTCCTCGGCCCCCATTTGAAACGCCTGTTATCGGAGTATAACGAAAATAACACCGGAGAGCAGAATGTCCAGTCTTCTTACAGATCTGACACTCAATCTTTGAGCCGGACTTTTCGTTTGATTGAGATCCAGTGTGAGGAGGTAAGGTTTTGACCGACGAAGGTGATGGAAACATAGCATTCATAGCCGATTCGTTGCCAGAAGTGTGAAGACGAGTCATCCTTTGTTCATTAGTAAGCAGCTTCGCTTGTAATTCCACAAAAGTTGGTTGACGTTCCGCAAATTCAACATTTGTTACAATAGTATGAAATTCGGGATTGAGTCCATTCAAGTTATGTAACACAAGATCAGACTCTGAAACATTATCTCCTATAGATGATAGAGAAGATGCAATACGTTGAACTTTGTCACAATAAACGCTCACCGAGTCTCCTCCTTGTTTTAGCATTTGGATCTGACTCCGTAACTGTGTTCTTCGAGCAAAAGCTTGATGAAGATATGTTGTTTCAAGCTTTCTCCAGAGTTCCGCTGCAGTTGTGGTTTGAACAGCCACATGAGCGATAGTATGATGTAGAGTGGCGTTTATGCAGGCACTGACATAGCCGTCGAATCGAAGCCAAGTTATGTAGTCAGATGTACCAATAGCAGGTACGGGATGTTCAATTTCAACGTATTTCAAAAGATCAAGAGTACGTAAGATAACAAGCATTTGATGTTTCCACACAAGATAATTTTCACCATTCAGTTGTATGGAAACAAAATTTGTAATGTTTGTAATAGGTAATACCGATCTCGTGCTTTGATTTCCTGAAAAATCTGTTGGATTAGTGACTTCTGGTTGTGTTTCCTGTTGTATTTCTGGCATGACGAGAGAGGTTTAAGCTTCTAAGCTTTGATTGAAGAAATGACACTGAAGAACAGGAACATGAACAGGATATATAGATCGAGCATTAGCTCTGATACCATAAAGTGAAATTAAAAGAGAGAATCTAGTTTGAGAGAGAATATTTTGTCATATTGATTTACTTGAAAAAGATTGTGAATAGTACCACATATTTATATATATAGAGAGAGAGAGAGAGAGAGAGAGAGATAGAATCATCTAGAAATGTAACAACTCTAACTAACTCACTAACCAACACTTAACAACTAACTATTGATGATGTGGCACTAGTAATGCTTAACAGCTTATATATAGAAAGAAAGAAACTTGGGTATTTTCAGAAATATCATGATGACCATCTCCATGCATCAAGATGAGATTCAAACATGCATATTTTTTGAGTCTTAAAGAGTTCGATTGTTGTTGAAATCCGGTCTGAGTTTGTTCAAACTTCATGAAGTTTTGTTGTAAGCCTTTTTGGCTATCTAGTCTGCTAACCCTTTTTTCTAATACTTGGCACCGTAGATAAAGAACAAAATTTTAGCCGTAAATCTATTTAGATTACATTCTTGTTTGTAACCGGATAACACTACTAGAGAAAGGGGTATTTAGCCACGAAAAATAGCCACGCAAATTTTGTGTGGCTAAATAGCCACGCAATTACAACGCATCTGTTACACAACCTGAGACCCTAAATTTAGACACGCATTTACCACGGAAAATCCACGCATCAGAAATTCGTGGCTATGGCGTGGCTAAATAGCCACGCAACTTCCACGAACAATGGTTTAAAGTATCAGGAAAAGGGCCGGTGGTTATTGCGTGGCTAAATAGCCACGCATCTACCACGCACTATCTGGTTGTGTGGTAAATGCGTGGCTAATTAGCCACGCAATAACCACAAAGATTTTTGTATTTTTCGTTTTTGGAAGACTAAACATTATTTTTTTGGGTTCATTTTCTGCACATCGTTATTATACTTTATTATCTTTATATTTCTCAGTTTATACGTAAATTCGAGTTACACACAAGTGTGTACACTTTCCAAACCCGTTACTCATTTCAAGTTTTATCCTTTTAAGGTGTATAAACGTATGTAGTTTTAATACACCAACACATTGATGGATACACACACACTCATATACACTCATTCTCATATACACTCATACTCATGCACACTTATGCACACACACACACATAAACTCTTTCTATCCCTCTAATCAATACTCATGCTCATACAATGTGTGAGTTTATGTGTATAAGTATGTATATGTGTGTAAAGTATATGTATACGTGTGTGTGTGTGTGTATGTGTGTAAATAATAGTATGAATGTATGTGCATCAATGTGTTAGTGTGTTAAAATTACAAGTGTTTATACACCTTGAAAGGATAACGTTTGAAATGAATAACGGGTTTGGAAGGTGTACACGTTTGTGTGTAAGTCAAATTTACGTATAAATTGGTTAATATAAAGATAATAAAGTATAATAAGGATGTACAAAAATTAAAACCAAAAAAATAATGTTTGGCTATCAAAAAACGAAAAATACAAATAAACTCGTGGCTATTGTGTGGCTAATTAACCACGCATTAACCACGCACTACCTATGTGCGTGTTAAATGCGTGGTTAATTAAACACGCAATAGCCACGCACTACCTATATATATATATATATATATATATATATATATATATATATATATATATATATATATATATATATATATATTGTTTGTGTTTATTGCGTGGCTATTTAGCCACGCTTTAGCCACCAACAATGTTTCCTGATGCTTCAGTCAATTGTACGTAATGCAGTAAATAAAATACCCTTGGGCGTGGTAGATGCGTGGTAAAAAAAAGAAAAAAGAAAAAGGGCTCCAAATTGAAAATTTGGAATCGAGCCCTAAAATTTCAATTCCCAGATAACCAGGTTTCGTGTCTTCCCTATTCTCTTTCTCTCGATCACATAACTCTCTTCTTCCCCATCATCGACACAGGCCGTAGTCGACACCTCCGGTGGAATCGAGCCCTAACAAAAGAAACCCACCTATTTCTTTCAATTCATCAGTTCACTCGTTCTCCACTCCCTCTCCTTCTCATCGCTGCTTCCCCCAGACTCGCTACCCGGTGATTTGCTTCCCTGTCCTGCCACCACCGTCGCTGCATTCTGCCGCCGCTGTTGCTCTGTTCTGTCGACGAGCTCCAATCATCTTGTTGTCCACCACCTGCTGCGCCATCGTCCGACCTACCCACTGTAGACAACATCTATCCTACCCATAAAATCGACGGTAAGCTCTTCTACCCTAAAATCGAATCCCCCTTTTTGATTTGGTGATCTTTTTGGTGATTGTTTGTCGATTGTTTGCTAATGAATTATTTGCTGATTTTTGTGCTTTGATGTGGTTTGATGAGCATTGTTATTCATCCCTAAGTTGAGTTTTTGTGCTTTGATGTGGTTTGCTGATCATTTTTTTTTGCCAATACGTAAGTTCTAGTTTTTTTTATGTGGTTTAATGCTTGAGGAAAAATGGAGTTTTGTATTCTGATGACGTTGGCGGGCCAAATAACACTGGAAAAGATTGGTAAAGTTCTTGAGTTTTTCCCAGGGGAAGTGTCAACCGACCGCATTACTGCTATTCAGGTTTATTATAAACAACTTGTTTTCAAGACATTTTATTAGCAATTTAGATGTCAATGGTAAATATAAAGATGTTCAGGAGGCTTATCGGGACATGGCATCTGCACTCTCTGAGGCAGATGGAATTGACTATACTGACCCTGAAGAGGTCAGCAGAAACGAAAACCATAAAATTTTGGAATTTTTTAAAATGAAAGTAGAATGCTAATTCCATCTATATCCTTGTTACCATGGAGCAGTTATAGTTGTTGGTTGCAACATTGATGGATCTTGATGCAATGGATGGTAAAGGAAGTGTCTTGTTATTAGCAGAGTGTTCAAGTTCTCCTGATGTCAATACAAGGTTATATCCTCTCTCAATGTTTCATTAAATAAAAAAAAGACTAAAATAGTCTTCTTCTTTAGGCTAGCAAACCTTTTTAAGAGGAGGGTATTTGCATCTTTTTTACAAAGAGTCCATGTCCCCAGTCCCACATTGTTTCACTTTTTTGGGTGGTACAAAAAATTGCAAATTTTGTGACATCAATCCAAGTCCCAGTACAATGCATGCCAAAAGCAGTACAGTCTGTTCTGTTCTGTTCTGTCAGGTCTTGAACTCTTGATAGTAAAACAAATTGCAGAAAAGCATTGACTAATGCTTTATCAGTTGCGTCATCAATGTAGATACTTGGCAATGCAGGCATTGGAGCCTTGCAGGTAACCTATGATCTCAATTTGATATGATGGAAGGGTATTTTAGAAATTTTTAATATTTGTTGTGGTTGCAGAGACTGGCAGAAGACAGCAACCCAACAATTGCAGCTGCAGCATCTAAAACCATCTTGGAACTGAAGAGACAATGGGAGATAGAAGAAGGTGATAACTACAGATTCATGATTAATCAAATCCCATTGCCAAAGGTAGACTACAAAGATGATGATGATGAAACACAAGACTAATAAGGTTGACTTTTAGAAACTTGATATTAATGTAGATACTAGATAGATATCTCATATTTCCATAATTTGTAACATATTAATTCCTAAAAGCTTTACTTTGGCTTAAAAAACAATGGCGTACATAAAACACTTGTATTTTATGCTAAAAAACTTGTATTTTATATCTCAATTTCATTTGCTTTTATTGTTTTCAATTCCATTTAAGTATTAGAAAAAACGACAGAAAAACACTTGTATTTTATATCTCAAATGGTTTTTTCTGTTAAACTTTTATTTTTATAATGGCTTTTTCATAACAAAAAAAGTGTAAATTATAAGGGTTTCTTTTAATATTTTCCCCCATTTTTTTTACCTATAATAGCAGCATAGGTACAATTTCTTTTACCAATATGGATTATACACTCTGATATAAAAGTCTCAAACATTCTTCTAGGTCCAGACTTGGAGAGACTATTCAATTGCCTGGACAAACGATGCGTTGACAAAGTGGTTCTTGATTTGAGTTTAGCAAGAGGCCTTGATTACTACACTGGAGTCATATATGAAGCCGTTTCCAAAGGTGTCACACAAGTCGGTTCCGTTGGTGCTGGTGGCCGTTATGACAATCTTATAGGCATGTTTGGTACAAAACATGTGGCTGCAGTTGTGTTGGGATGCGAATGTTAATGCAGAGTTTATGGCTCATAAAAGGCTGAATAAACACTTTGATCATGCAAAAGAGTTTGGGATCCCGTGGATGGTGATCGTTGGTGAGCGTGAAATAAATGATCGTTGGTGAGCGTGAAATAAACGATTAATACTTTTTTCCTATATTTTTTTGCATTGTCTCCACCTCAAGAACTGAAATTTGATGTATAATTGATTATATGATTGTGGAAGTTTTTAGTTTTTACGTTCCAAAAACATTGAATGGAATTGTTGACTTTTAAGTTTTATGATGTCATTAGTGGTGTTAATAAATAGTTTTATATATATATATATATATATATATATATATATATATATATATATATATATATATATATATATATATATATATATATATATATATATATATATATATGACAAAAATCTGGAATTAAAAATAGAATTTTTTTTTTTTTTTAATAAAAAACAATTTGCGTGGCTATTGTGTGTTTAAAATTGGGTGGTTATTGCGTGGCTAAAATGTGCTTGTTATTTGCGTGGCTAATATTGGGTGTTTATTGCATGGTAAACTTCTCGTGTTTATTGTGTGGCTAAAATGTGCGTGTTAATTGCGTGGCTAATATGTGCGTGTTAATTGCGTGGTAAATTTGCGTGGCTAAAGCGTGACTACAATTTAGACACAAAGGGTTTTTCCACAGGTCAGTTTTCGTGGCTATTGCGTGTCTATTCGGCTTTTACCACACAACAGCCACGCAAATGTGCGTGGCTAACCCCCCTATTTTCTAGTAGTGTAATAAGACATAAAGAAAATCCTATTAAACAACGCCATCACTTGTGAAATAAATGCATATGCATATTTTGGCTTGTATTTGGCATTTATGTAAGCAAAATACGACATAACCATATAAAACCTACTGTATTAGGGCTTTAATTGGTCAACGGAATTGATCATAATACAAGAAATATACAACTTTACATAATACAGAAGTCAGATGACATATCCTTTTAAACATTCCCATTTAAAACAGGAATTGGTCAATGGAATTATCACAATACATGAAAAAACTCCATTAAAAGGACATATGTGTAGGAAGGTCAACCCACACACATAATTTTATTTTATTTTTCAAGATTACCCTTTAAAAGGTTCAAAGGGTTAAGACTTTTGTGAAAGGATCGAATTTTTCAAATAAAAAAAATCCGTTTTCTGCTTGTGTTATTGTAAGCAATTAAACCTGGAGTACTCAGACATATGGAGTTGCTAACACCTGTAAAGGCAATTTCTTATGAATTACGATCCCAACAGTCTCACTCATGTCCAAATCCTCCCCTTTTTGTTCACCAGGCAACCGGAAGTCGAAACTATACACCAAACTAGCTAACACCAGCTCATTAACATTCATTGCAAACTGGATCCCCGGACATTTCCTCCGACCAGCTCCAAACGGCGTCAACTCAAAATGAAGCCCTCTGTAGTCAACCGGACTATCCAAAAACCTCTCAGGCCGAAACTCCTCAGGGTCATCCCATGAACACGGATCTCGTCCAACAGCCCATGCGTTGACCAGAACTTGTGTCCCTGCTGCAATATCATAGCCCATTAATTTAACATCTTGGATTGACTCTCGAGGAACAAGCATTGGGATTGGTGCGTGCATGCGGAAATTTTCTTTGACAACGGCCTTTAAATACGGCATTTTATCTAAATCATCCTCGGTGACCTTGGGTTTGCCTTTGGCTACTTCTCGTACCTCTTCTTGTAGTTTTTTCATGGCATGTGGGTTTCGTATCAACTCACTGAGTTCCCATTCAAGTGTTGAGTAAGTCGTATCCGTTCCACCGGTAAACATATCCTACACACAGAAAACATTTTTTTAAAGGCCCACAGAAAACAAGAGGTGAATCCGCTAGAGCTCATTAGCGACTAAAATATGTAAATGATTTGTGAATTTTAATATATGTCAACGTACATGTTAACCCGTTTGCCAACACGGTTGCTAAACAAAAACTACATAACAAAAGTGATATAAAAATCAGAAAGGTTAATTTACCAAGATGAGAGCTTTGACAGTATCTCGATCAAGATCAAAACCAGCGTCCTTTTCATTCTGGATTTCCAGTAAAATGTCCACAAAATCTTTGTTGTCGTCATCGCCGCTACCACCAGATGTTCGTTTCTTGCGGTCAACATGCTCCTCAATCACGCCTTCTAGAAACTTATCGAATTCCGCAGCAATTTTCACTGCCTTCACAGCATGTCCATTTAAACGATCAATCCATGACAGCCACGGGATGTAATCTCCAACACTAAAAACACCTAGTAATTCTACAAATTGAGCATATAATTCTTTGAAGTTTTCGCCACCGTGCTTCCGCCCCAACGCCGCCCTACAGATCACAGCATTTGTAACTGAAATCAATAACTTACTCATATTAACCACCGGAGAAGAAGAAGAACTGATCTCTCTGATCCTCTCAACGATAATATCTGCCTCTTCTTCTCTCATCTGACGAAACGATTGAACTCTTCTTTGACTTAGAAGCTGGAGCACAGCTATGCTTTTAGTCTGTCTCCAAAACTCTCCGTAATCTGCAAATGCAATATCCTTAGCATTGTATGAAAGTATGCTTGGAACGCTTGACTTGGCTCGATTAGAAAAGATTAAATCATGGGTTTTCATGATTTCTTGAGATGCTTCAGCGGAGGAGGCGACAAGCACCGGCACACGACCAAAATGAAGTAACATGAGAGGGCCGTGTTTCTTGGCTAAAGCTTGGAGGGAACGGTGGGGGCTTAAACCTAGTTGGTGGAGGTTTCCGATGATTGGAAGCTTTGCCGGAGAAGGTGGAAGGTTTTTTAAGGTTTTTTTTGAAGGAGAGAAATACCATTTTGAAAGAATGGCGACTACCAAGATGAACAAGGGAAGAATCAACGAAGACGACAGGTGATGAAACATTAAAAACATTATTGTTGTTCAGACTTGGTATAGCATGGAGCAGAAGGTTCATAGATGAAGTATATATAAGCTTAATTTGGAAGGAGAGGACACGTAGTGCATGATCGATACCTCAACTAGATAATACTTGAGTTGTTCATTACAAAACCAATAAATCAAAAACAAGAAATACTAATTTTATATTTCAAAAACTAAATATTTAAAGATAACAAGTATAAAGGGGTTTGGGCGTCTAAGTAAATGTAGCTCTTCCTTGGTTTCTTTATTTCATTTCTGCCTGTAGAGTGTAGACTTGTCCGATTCTTTGCTGGCATTTTTAATTGATGTTCAAAAAAGATATAATTGAAAGCACGTTCTGACTTACCTAATCTATACTGATTAGTCTTAATTATCAAAGCATGTATTTGTTGATGTCTGTATTCATGGTCAACAATTTATTGTATTAAGACTAACACTACAAGAAAATAGAATTAAAACACAATAAATAAATTCATAAACTAAATTAAAATTAAACTAAATTAAACATAAATTTAAAATTACAACTAAAAATAAAAAACGACAAGTTACGTTAAACTAAAAATAAAAAACGACAAACATTACGTTAAACTAAAATAAAAAACTAAAAAACTACATCCCGTATTTTTTGACGATGTCGTTTTTCAACTTTAACGCCAACTCGAGAGCGGCCCCGGTGAGATGCTCGGTGAGTTGCATCAAGACTAGCATGTCGAGTGCCCGGTCCTTGTTCTCGCGGGACGTTTTTCTCGCCAATCTTTCCTCTTCGGTGGATTTGACGTGCCCCGAAATGGTCGACAAAAGTTGATCGAATTTTTCGTTAACGTCATCCATTTTGCCGTCGTTCACCGAACTCGAAGACGCCGCGGCCTTTCCTTTCGCTTTCGCCCGATTACGGCCCATCGGTCTTTCAAAATCATCTGGAATTTCGTTGACGTCGGCCCCGATATGTGCATCCGAAGACATCGTGTATTGCGTCTCGGATGTTTTTGAACGGTTTGACCCATGTGTCACTCAGCACACGTTGATGAAGTCTTATCAGAGTATCATGGTCCAAATGCTTAGAATCTGATATGTTCGTGATTCTCTCTTACCTAAGAAGAACATAAAGATTATAATTTAGGACCTCTTGGTTATACGGAGTTAGATTGATGCGAAGTCCTAGTTTCTATGTGAGATTAGGATTCTTAGATCTTTTGTTATATATCGATACCCTTTGTGTGTTTGTGTAACACCCGACTTTTTAAAACAAAATACACCCAAAATTTTCACTTTTTAAACATAGTTTTAAACATACAAAACCATATGATTAGGTGTATAAGTTTATACAAAAGGGTACAAGTATATCAAGGAGTACATATCAAAAGTAAACTACTTCTAAGCCGGGCTGCTACAACATCATGTCCTATCCATGAGCTACATCCTTACCCTTAGCAGGGTCACGCTCACCTGCATAGACATTTCATACATACACTGTGAGCCATAAAGCTCAATGAGTAATCATATAAACAGTTTAACATGTATATATATAAATAAGTTGTTAAAACTCAATACAATGTATATCCCTATTTCAATCAACATTTGGATATCAATCCAATCTCCTAGCCACAAAGGCCGTTATTATTTGGATATCAAATCCAATCTCCTAGCCACATAGGCCGTTAATATTTGGATATCAAATCCAATCTCCTAGCCATGATAGCCGTTAACATTTGGATACAAAATCCAATCTCCTAGCCACGAAGGCCGTTATAACCACATATGTTTATACCATATGAACTGGGTAACTAAATCAACTTCTAGATTACCATTTCAATAACTAAAACTACTTCAAGTTGCAAGAGTTTAACCAATACATATCACATTAGATATATTACAGATTACTCACCTGGTATTGAAGTTCTATACAATCCTAGCTAATGCCACAGGAGCTACAACGATCCTTTAAGGTTTCAAGCACCTACATAATCACATACATACCAAGTAGAGGTGAATATGTTGTTTTTCAACCATTCAAGCTTCAAACTTGATCATAACAGTTAAGACTCGGGATTAGAAGCGTTTCAACACATCTAAACAAGTGTTATCTTCTCAATTTTCAGCTATTCACAGGAAGTACTTCACAACTCCACGAAATCAACCCAAACGACCAAATTAACCGTTCAAGAGAGCTATAACAGCAAACCTTACCTTCAACAAGCGAAATATCGAAAATTACTTCAATCCTTTGCGTTCTAGCCTCTCGATTTGGTACTAATATGATTTGGGAAATGTTTCTACGGTTTAGGAGAGGTTTGAATCGAGAATTTTCCCAAACAAATGGCTGACATCGCAACTTAAAGGAGTGGGACCCGTGCGAAACCCGACCCGGGTTCCAAAACCCGACCCTGGTTCCGTAAATGAGATACATGGAAAACATCATGAATGCCTTGGAGTTCTTCTGGTAATTCTAACCGATATGCGCCAGCTCCTACCCTTTGAGATATCTGGAACGGTCCAACAAAACGAGGACTTAGCATTCCTTTCTTCCCGAAGCGAATCAAACCTTTCCAAGGGGACACTCTGAGCATCACCATTTCCCCCACTTGGAATTCCAACGGCTTTACTCGCTTATCAGCATATTGTTTTTGTCGGTTTTGGGAAACTTTCAAATGTTATCGGATTTGTCTAATCTTTTCTTCAGTTTGGGCTACGATTTCGGGTCTAGCCAACGGCTTTTCCCCCACTTCAGTCCAGCAAGTCGGAGTACGACACGGTGCTCCGTATAACGCTTCATATGGGGCCATTTGAATGCTGGAATGAAAATTGTTGTTGTAAGCAAATTCTACCAGAGGTAGATGATCTTCCCAACTCCCACCAAATTCTATTACACAAGTCCGGAGCATGTCTTCTAAAGTCTGAACGGTTCTTTCGCTTTCCCCATCAGTTTTCGGATGATATGCGGTACTCATCAACACTTTCGAACCCATTTGCTCTTGAAGACTTTGTCAAAATCGGGAGGTGAATCTACTATCTCGATCCGATACAATTGTCAATTGACGACGGTAACCCATGTCGACGAATTACCTCGTCAATGTATACTTTCGCCAACTTTTCGATTTTGAAGTTTTCACTAATCGGTATAAACTGTGCCGATTTTGTTAACCGATCAACCACTACCCAAACGGTATCATGCCCACGCAGTGTTCGAGGAAGTTTTGTTACAAAATCCATTGTAATATCATCTCATTTCTTCACTGGAATTGGCAATGGTTGGATTTCGTCATACGATTTCTGATGGTTAGACTTCACTTACAAACAAGTCAGACACTTTTCTACATATCTTCCAATGTCTCTCTTCATTCCTGGCCACCAATATAAAGGTTTCAGCGTTCGATACATCTTGGTACTACCCGGGTGTACTGCATATCTACTACAATGAGCATCATCCAAAAGTAAACCCCGCGCCTCACCTTGCTTGGGCACCCATACACGGCCTCTAAAGGTTTTGAATCGCTGAGAGTTTTCAGCTAGATGCTTTATGTAGCCAACCATTCGTTCACTTTTCACGTTTTCGGGCTTACACGCTTCTTCTTGTGTTACACAAATCAACTCGGGTAGTCGGCTCGCCAGACACATACACGCTGATGTAATCTTCAAAGGATATCCCTTTTGACTCAGGGCATCTGCAACCACATTCGCCTTGCCGGGATGGTACAATATTTCACAGTCAAAATCTTTGAGTAAATCCATCCACCTTTGCTGCCTCATGTTTAATTCCTTCTGATCAAATAAATACTTTAAGCTTTTATGATTTGTATAGACAACAAACTTCACGCCATACAAATAATGTCTCCAAACCTTCAAGGCCAAAATCACTGCAGCCAATTCGAGATCATGCACCGGGTACTTCTTCTCGGCCTCTTTTAGTTGACCGGATGCATAAACAATTACCCAACCCTTCTGCATCAACACACATCCAAGGCCCACCCATGAAGCATCACTATAAACCACGTAGTCTTCTCTGTCTTGTGATAAAGCTAACACTGGGCTTCAAATAAGGCTTGCTTTAATTTTTGAAAGGCTGCTTGTTGTCTTTCCGCCCATTCAAACTTTTCACCCTTCTTGGTCAATTTTGTTAACGGGGCAGCAATTGAAGAGAAGTTTTCTACAAATCTTCTATAATAACCCACCAATCTAAGAAAACTGCGTATTTCTGTCGGACTTCGAGGCGGTTCCCATTTCATCACAGCTTCAATCTTCGTTGGATCAACTTTAACACCTTCACTATTAATAACGTGCCCAAGAAATTTTACTTCTCTTAGCCAGAATTCACACTTGGAAAACTTCGCGTATAACTTTTCTCGGCGAAGTAATTCCAATATTTGGTGCAAATGAACACCATGCTCAGCCTGGCTTCGAGAATACACCAAAATATCTTTTATGAATACAATTACAAAAGTATCAAGGAATGGGCGACATACTCTGTTCATGAGATCCATAAATGTTGCCGGAGCGTTGGTTAACCCAAAAGGCATAACCAAAAACTCATAATGACCATAACAAGTACGGAATGCGGTCTTCGGAATATCTGATTCTCGAATCTTCAACTGATGATACCCCGACCTCAAATCAATTTTTGAAAAATACGACGCCCCCTGAAGTTGATCGAACAAATCGTCGATTCTTGGTAACGGGTATTTGTTTTTCACCGTGATCTTATTCAGTTCCCGGTAGTCGATACACATACGCATCGACCCGTCTTTCTTCTTTACAAACAGAATAGGGGCTCCCCACGATGACGAATTCGGTTTTATAAAACCCCGATCCAGAAGTTCTTCCAATTGCTTTCTCAACTCCTCCATTTCTGAAGGTGCTAGTCGATAAGGAGCCCGAGCAACCGGTGCGGATCCCGGAACTAATTCGATCGCGAATTCGATCTGTCGATCTGGCGGTAATCCGGGAAGTTCTTCATGAAAAACGTCTGGAAATTCGTTTACAATTTTCACACTTTCCTTTCCCGCCTGATCCGATTTAGCCAGAGACACGTATGCTAAATAAGATACCCCTCCTTTACTAACATTACTCCAAGCTTGAGCAAAGGAAATAATCGGAATTCTTAAACGCGGTCGTTCGCCCTGGATTTTAATCCATGCTCCATCTGGTGTTAAAATTGTAACATTCTTATTCCTACAATCCATGTTAGCATAATTCGTTGCTAACCAATCCATACCCACAATTACTCCAAACTCCTTGGTAGTCATCGGGTTTAGATCTATAGGGAAAGTGGTCCCGTAGATCTTAAGCTGACAACCTTCAATATGTTCTGACACCCAAACATATCTACCATCTGCCACTGCTACTTCCAAACTTTCATCTATAGGAGTTAGGGGAATATTTAAACGAGACATCATAAACGTTGACACAAAACAATGCGTAGCTCCAGGATCAAATATTACGTATACGGGAATTGAATTTAGAGTGAATATACCTGAAACCACGTCAGTCTTTTCACGAGCCTCTTCCACTGTCATCTGGAATGCCCGTGATGCCACTGGTCCTCCCCGACCCTTTGTCTATTCTTTCTTTCCTCCCCGCTCATCTCTAGATTTATCGCCAGGTGTTCCAGATTTCACCTGGGGACAGTTCGGGCGAATATGATATGTAGCCCCACAGTGGAAACACCTCCGCTCCGCCCGACAGTCTCGAGCCTATGCCTTTGTTTTCCACAGTTACGACAACCCAACGATGGAACATCGGTCCGACAACTTCCAAAGTGCTTTTTCCTGCCATTTTCACATCACTTTGCTTCTTCTCTCGGGCCTTTGCCTCTAAAATTAGACCCCGTCTGTTGCGACTTTTTCTGAGGCGTCCACGGTTGTTCCTCCGCTTTCTGTTTAGTTTAACTAACTTTCTTTTCCTCCTCCTGCCTTTGAAGTTCCGTCTCTCTTTCTGTGGCTCTATCCACCACCTATCGGAAAGAAGACAACTGAAGCGGTTGCACAATTTCTCGAATTCGGGTTTTCAATCCCCACACATATTTATCAATCTTTCTCTTCTCAGTATTTATTTGATGTTCTGCAAATCTAGCCTTCTTAAGAAAACTCATCGTATATTCTTGTACCGAATGAGACCCTTGTTCCAAGTGTAGAAACTCTTCTTCTACCATTTTACAGCCACCTTGGTACAATATTCCTCATTGAATTTAGTTTTAAATTGTTCCCACAATAAAGACTGTGTCAAATCGGGACGCAACGACTTACTGAATATCTGCCACCAATGTAATGCATTTCCCGTCAATTGATTAGTGGCAAACTCCACCTTATCTCCTTCAGCGCATTTACTAACTCGGAATACTTTCTCTGTACGCGTTAACCATTCCATAGCATGTACTGGATTATCTGTTCCTGAGAACTCTTTGGGTTTACAGCCAAGAAAGGTCTTATAATTACACTCCGTCTTTTTCCCGGAACTCCCTTCTCCGTGAACTTCTTTCTCTACACGACTTCCGCTTTCACCTTGACTCTCGTTTTCAGGTTGTCTATCATGAACTTGCTTTACAGCGCTTTCACCATGTACGTTCATCAAGGTAGGTAGTTACTCACATACCACATCAGCCACTATGGTGCATAAGTCTGGTGTATTTTCATTTGCGGATCTACCTGCCCCTCTTCCAACCGAGCCTTGAGAACGAGCTCGACCACCTCTCGAGACTCCACTCCCCGAATTTCCCCATGTAGGGTTACTTCTTGTGCTTCTCATACTTCAAAATTCAACAAACAATTAGGTTATATATAATAACAGACTTATATATATATACCCAACTGTACAACATGTCTACTATTTCTCAAGGTTTAAGTCCAGGGATCTATTCTACGGGCACCTAGTTCACTTAAACCACGGCTCTTATACCAACTTGTAACACCCGACTTTTTAAAACAAAATACACCCAAAATTTTCACTTTTTAAACATAGTTTTAAACATACAAAACCATACGATTAAGTGTATAAGTTTATATAAAAGGGTACAAGTGTATCAAGGAGTACATATCAAAAGTAAACTCCTTCTAAGCCGGGCTGCTACAACATCATGTCCTATCCATGAGCTACATCCTTACCCTTAGCAGGGTCACGCTCACCTGTAGAGACATTTCATATCTAAGCCATGACTTATAATTGTGTTATCTTATTAATAGAAGAAAAGTCCATTTCGGTTGCCCTCATAGCTGGAGGATTAATGTATGGTTCAGTAGAGAGAAAGGTTGATTTATTAATTGTTTAATAAATCTATAGAAAATAAATAAATGGTTTATTAATATATTTAAGTGTTAATATTTATTAATTGGAAACTATAACAATTAATTAAGATTTAATCTATAATTAATTGGATTTAATTTAGTGATTAAATAAATTAATTAAAGGTGCAGGGACTGGTTTGTATTTATTCGATAGTTGAATAACTGGCTAAGAGAGAACTAGGGACCAAAATGGCGCCAACCTGGAGGCTCCTCCAGGGTTTGGCGAAAACCCTAATTAGGGTTTAGAAGCCTGGTCCAAGTGGTCAACAGGCTTGCCCACTAAGGAGGCTCCTTAGGGTTTCAGGTGTGACCCTTGGAGGCTATAAAAGGAACCTCCTGGCTCCCTTATTTCTACGCAAATTTGAACCAAAGGAATTCTGCTGAACTGTCTTCTCCATTGCTTTGGGTGTGACTTACATTTGAGGCAGGATTATTTTGCTGCTAGCTTCAAGATCAAAAGATCAAAAGGTTGGTTTACTCTTTATTTGATCTTTAGAATTATTGTTGGCCTTAGGTTTTAGTTTATAATCTTCATAGAAGAAAACATAGATCTTTCTAAGGTTGCATGTGAACCATAAGAATTATTTGTTCATTGATTGTTTAAAAACCCTTCAAGGTTAACATGTATATATATTAATAAGTTGTTAAAACTCAATACAATGTACATCCCTGTTTAAATCAACATTTGAATATCAATCCAATCTCCTAGCCACAAAGGTCGTTATTATTTGGATAATCCAATCTCCTAGCCACATAGGCCGTTAATATTTGGATATCAAATCCAATCTCCTAGCCATGATAGCCGTTAACATTTGGATACAAAATCCAATCTCCTAGCCACGAAGGCCGTTATAACCACATAGGTTTATACCATATGAACTGGGTAACTAAATCAACTTCTAGATTACCATTTCCCCATTTCCATAACTAAAACTACTTCAAGTTGCAAGAGTTTAACCAATACATATCACATTAGATATAGTACAGATTACTCACCTGGTATTGAAGTTCTATACAATCCTAGCTAATGCCACAGGAGCTACAACGATCCTTTAAGGTTTTCTAGCACCTTCATAATCACATACATACCAAGTAGAGGCGAATATGTTGTTTTTCAACCATTCAATCTTGAAACTTAATCATAACAGTTAAGACTCGGGATTAGAAGCGTTTCAACACATCTAAACAAGTGTTATCTTCTCAATTTTCAGCTATTCACAGGAAGTACTTCACAACCCCACGAAATCAACCCAAACGACCAAATTAACTGTTCAAAAGAGCTATAACAGCAAACCTTACCTTCAATATGATTTGGTACTAATATGATTTGGGAAATGTTTCTAGGGTTTAGGAGAGGTTTGAGTCGAGAATTTTCCCAAACAAATGGCTGAAATTCCAACTTAAAGGAGTGGGACCCGTGCGAAACCCGACCCTGGTTCCTGTGCAGCACGACCCGGGTTCCTGAACCCGACCCGGGTTGACGTTGTTGCTGTTGCTAATTTCTCCGGCTGAAAACCCGACCAGGGTTGGCCAACACGACCCGGGTTCAGTCCAAATAATTTCCAATGTACTTTTAAGTCTCCCAACTCGACCCGGTTTAATTCACACGACTCGGGTTGCTCGTTTTTAGCATTTTTCGCACTAAAACTCTATCTTAAAGATATTCGAACTATTCAAACACCTATAACATTAAATTATATCAAAATCACATCACGATTAAGATAAAATTACTTATCGTAGGTGACGTGGTGTTACAGTTTGGGCATCCAAAAATGTGTAATTAATCAGTGTATGTTCTTTGATTAAACTCTTATATTAAAGCTACGTCTTGATCAATAAAGATTGAGTTTCATAATTTTATTTTCTTACTTTATTGCTTGTTTGAATTCATGCTTACGGGACGACCAACATATTAAGTGTTAAATTAAAATAATAAGAATGAAATGAATTTGCATTGACTCCAAAAAAGTCAAACATTAAGGATAACTAAAATTTACACAACAAGAAACGTGGAACACCAATTCACTAACCTCCGTCTTAGTGATTTTCCTAACATGTCTGCCTATTGCCAAGAACTCAAGACCATAGTCGATCAACTCTCAAATGATGGCGTTGGTGTTTCCGACAACCACCTTGTTCTACAACTTGACTCCGGGTTAAATGAAAACTTCGACAATGTCGCCAACATCTTCAATAAGCAGACCCTCTACCCTCCTTCTATGACGTACGATCCAAACTCATACTTGAAGAGACCCGCAAACTGAAACAAGCATCCTCTACCGCCACTGCCCTTATTGTTGTTGCTCCGGCTTCAACATCAACTACCACCAAAACGTCTCCTCCTCCTAATCAACAACCCACCACATTTCAGCATTACCATGGCAGACGGACGTGGTCGTGGTCGCCACCATCCACAACACCACTCTCAACCTCGCTCTCAACGGTCCAGCCATTCACCATGGCAGTGGACTCAGCCATGGGCAATCCCCCCTGACCATTGATGGCCTATGAATTCTTGGACCGCGCCCCACACAACAAGCTCACATGGTTCTCACCTCGCCACAACCAACCTATACACCCACAAATCTCACCCAATCAATATATGCCATGTCTCTTCAACTACCGGATCAAAATTGGTATATGGATACTACAGCTACCTCCCACATGATCTGTAACGCCGCAAAATTTGTCTATTTTTTAAAACATAATAACATTAAAAGCACAATAGTGCTATCGCTTAAACATGGTTGTTATACTTCATGTCTATAAGACATGAATATCACAGATAAAGTTCAACCAAACATTTGGTTTACAAGTTTACAACCACGGGCGTTACGAATCTATATCAAAACAAACCATAGCAAGCAGCGAAGGATTAAACCATAACATCAAAATATGAGAGCTATGCCTAGCTCCACTCCATCTAGTCTTCCCAAAACATATCTATCATTTCATATAGTCATCCTACTCTTGCGAACCTGGACCTGGGACACATGGCATGAAACATAAAATACGTAAGACAAAAATGTCTCGTGAGCTACATGAGTTTTAGACTCAAAATATTTAAAAACATAATATATATTGTTTCCAAAGCCCTTGTAACCAAATCATATCATATCTCTTATTGAAAACTTTTAAAAGCATAACATATATCGTTTTCAAAGCCTTTGATAATAAACTGTCATCATAAAACTTTATTTATTCAAACTTGACTGGTATTCATTCGTGTTTGGATTTTTATACTTAGGGCCTTAATCACCTTTAGTGATACGCCAAGTCTATACTGAAATGGTAAGAACGTAATCAAACCATCTCAGCATCGTATCACATGCTTTGACTGGTGTCTCCACATGTTCTATTTTTATATTAGGATGATCACACATAGTGATTTTCCCAAGTCTATACTAAGATGGAAAGAACAAGATCCGTCCATCCTAGCATCATGTGTTTTAGGACATCTACTTCGCGAAAGGGAAGGTACCACCCCAGTAGACTCCTCTATATTTCGTTACGGGAATATCATGGCCCGGGCAAAAGTGCGTAACATACTAATTTGCATTGCTGCATTCATTCATATTTCAAATACCAGTCATAAAAGAAAACATAATATGATTTGACATCAGATTACTTGCTGAAATCAGATTAAGGCTAGTGCCAAACCAATCTTTTCAAATTCCAATTCAATTTGATGTCAAATCACACTTTCTAAAGCATGTTAGGCTTAATGCCAAAACTTGCTTTCAAACCATTAAAACTTTGTGCCAAAATACACTTTCCAAATCACTTGGGCTTAATGCCAAAAATGCTTTTCAAATAACTTTCAAATTGTTATGGCTTGATTGCTAAAACATGCTTTCAAATCATAGTATGAGATTTTAAAATAATCATGTCATAGGTAAATAAATTTGCATAACATCTCATACTCGAAAATCACATAAACTACAAAAACATTTTGCCATGTACCCCAAAAAGGGAAAATGCCACATGTACTCACCTCGGTCCGCTAGTCTTTGCCTCTACTTGCTTCTGCGCACTCCTTAGCTTCTATATTGATAATATAGAAGATTAGTATTATATTCAAATATTAACATACTACGTATGTTAAACAAGTCTAATTCATATAACTCTTTTCAAACTAGTTCATTAATAAGTTAGACATTCTTTTTACATATTATAATCTAACATTTTCCAATAATAATTTGCTCACGACAATTTCTCCTTTTTATGGTCAAGTTTGACCAAATCCGTCAAACCAACAACTTGGTTCCTCATTTTACCCGAAAGCTCCAAGTTTATAAATTAAACGTCAAACAATTTTTTTTATTGAATCTTTGTATACTTGTAGTATACTTGTGTTCTTGAGTACACAATGACCAATTCCATTCCAACCTTCCTTTCCAATTCCCATGTCTAACATCCATATGTATTGAAACCTTATTCCATCTAGTTTAGTGAACTATTAATTCCAAAATAGAAACTTTTTGACATAAAACCCCATTAAAATTGATAAATATTCCATGATTCTTCATCAATCCAACCATTTTCTAACATGCATGTGAAATTCCAACTAAAATTAGTTGACATTTGACATAAACTCAACCATAGATGTTATAGAACCATAAGTTCTTCATTTTTTTCAACTTTTATCACACATGCATCCAAAAATCCAACTCAAATGTTCAAAACTTAAGTATGATGTGTGTTTTATAACTCATGACAGCAAAGGAAACCAAAATCCATGTTAAATTTCGACATGCATGTACCAATTTCAGGTTTAAGAGCTAGGGTTTATAAGAATCACGTATACCTTTTTCAATTTCTGCCCAAACTTAAAAAACTTCTGAAATTAGTGAGGTATTAGTGTGGATTTGAACAAATGAAAAGCTTCCTAGCCCTCCCCCTTGCTACCGCCGGCCACCGCCGCCGGATTTCACCGGAAAACAGCCGGCGACGCCGGCTTCTTCTTCTCCGTCAACTGCTGCTGCTGGAAATTGTTGAGCAAGGCTCTCCCCTACAACCCTCTGATCGAAATCGCTGCTCTAGCCCTCGGTTTTCCCTTCCCGAGTGCAGATTTAGCGCACACACACACAATCAGTGTGTGTGTGTATGTTTCTCTTGCTATACGAAAATTTCTTCCCAAATCTCTTTTTCTGAGTTTAAATCACGTGACCAGACCAAAAAGACGAGATGCAGGTGTGCTGGTAAGCCATTGGCTGATTTAAATGAAAAATGACGAAAATGCCCTCCCCTTTCCAGACTTAAGACTAAGACGAGTCCTCTTAGTCTAAGTTTTACTTGATTTTATAAGACTAAGACGAGTTGTCTTAGTCTAGAAATTTCCACTCTTTATTTATTTATTTTTTCGACTTTGCAGGGGCATAACGTCTTCGTACGAAATCCAAAACTTGAAAACCTTATACCTCTAGAAAGGTGGGAACGAGATCTACAACTTTGCTCTACTGACTCAGGTCTAAATGTGTATAGATTCTCTGTTATTAACCCTTGAAAATGACTCTTTGGTCATTTTTTGTCACATTTAGGCCATTTTAAAACCTTCATATCTCCTTCGTTACAACTCCAAATGGCCCGATTCTTTTTCCTATAATTTTTGTTATCTCAAATACTACCCAAGTCACCTTGATGACCCTTTCCTAATTCCCTTTAGATTTGGAGATATTAATTTCCAAAGTTTGTATAATAAACTTTTCACTTTTAGTCCTTTATTTCAAACTTCGCTCTTATATCCTTAACATTAAATTCTAATTGAAGAATCATCGTATCATACATAAATAAAGGTCTTAACAAATAAATTCTTCAAAATTTCACCTTCTTAGACCATTTTGCCCTTGCACTCGTGTCGAGTTTATTTAAGTATCAACTATTTTATATTGAATATTTGCATAAATTCTTATCTTATATGTGCAAAAAATTTCGATTGTCACAATTATCTACCCCTTAAACAGATTCCGTCCTCGGAATCACTAAGATAAGAATGGGATTAACTTGCAATAACATAATCTCATAGGGATAAGAACTTCTCTCTAAGTCCTTAATGAAGTTCTTATTTCAAGGTCCCCTTGCTTTGTGAAGTATCTTTAGTAGTCATCCCCTTAATATTGTCCACCTTCACTTCTCAAGTTTCATTCACTTAAATCATTGTCATTAAAACGCGTTTCCACTAGAATCCTTCATGATTCCTTCCTTTATATGCCATAGTCACTTTGACTTTTCCAAAAGTCAACATGTTATCCAATTACTTTCTCTTAATTACTTGTCATTGAAGTATAAATGTGACACCCCTCGCTAGGGTATTATTATAAAAACATCATTTATCACATTTTGAGTGTAAGTGAAAAGTTTAATCATCATTTGCGGAAATATAGGTCCCAAAACATTTAAAAGAAGTTTAAAATGTATAGCGAGGTGGTATCATAATTCAAGTACAAAACTCAGTTCAAGTGGCCACATAATCCGTGGTCTTCTAAATGTCCTCTCCTCGCCACAAGCTCATAACATTAACCTGAGTACACATCAAAACGGTTAGGCAATTGAAAATGCCTAGTGAGTTACCCGAGGCTATCTCACTAAGAGTGGAAGGATAACCTTCACACTCGAGACAACCTCCAAAAATATAGTTTCCTCACACTCTTAAAATTTGTAATAAAACATTATAATGATTTCTCAAAATAAATGGTCATGTGATGCAAATGCAATGCAACTATCCCAACCCATGTCCAACTCATAAAAGTCCATCTCACCTCAATGCCACTCACCTAAGTTCACAAGTAAACGCACGAAGCATAATACTTGATCCCCGTATGAGTTAAACTAAGACTAGTGGCCATCACACTAGCCTCATGAGGGGTAGCAACTCCCTCATGCGGTTCCCTTTTGTCGGGAACAATCACTCCTCACCCTCTTTAGTTGAGAAAAGGGTCAAACTCATACTCGCCCTCTTTAATTGAGAGAAGGGTCAAACTCATAGTCTCCCTCTTTAATTGAGAGAAGGGTCAAACTCGGTCTCAAGGCATCTCATGGTCAACCCCCATCCTATATGCAATGCAATACACAAAGGAATGCTCAAAACATCTTTCAAAACTACAATAATACCTTTATTTGGAAACATCTTTGAAATGACTCTTTTAATGCCATGCACACATAAGATTTATGCAACAAGTAGTACATAAGAAATATGCATGATAAAAGAATAAAACACACACAAGAGTTTAGAAGAGGGATGTGTACTCCCGGTAACTCACCTTCCTTAAATCTCAAAGAAGATGTCACTCTTTTGCTTCAACCTTAGTTACTCTTCTCCTACAAGATATAACATCCAACATTACTAATAACTCTAAGGCTATTTAACTTCACTAAATAGATGTAAAATATTAGTTAAACATGTCCTAGGAGTTTACTTGAACATTAGAACCAGCATCCCAACCCTTAAAGCTCAAAACTCAACATTTCGGGACTGTTCAGGCTGACACGGGCCGTGTTCCTCCTAACATGGGCCGTGTTCTACTAACAGAAGGTTTAACAGACATCCTGACACGGGCCGTGTTTCCCCCAACCCGGACCGTGTTCCGAGCACTGTAACTTCCGATTTTTGGTCCTTTTCTCCCTTATTTTGGTCCAATTAAAGGTCTTAAACAACCCCAAACTTCTAGATATCAAAAGGACATAATTCTAACCCAAATTATACATGATTATATTCATTTAATCTATCCAATATCATCTCAATTGAATCAATCCAAGTTATAACATAAACACTACTCCATAGCCTTCAACCTTTAAATCTCCAATTCCATTCTTCTAATTGATAACTAACCAAGAGATTTCCTTCCTCCAAAGAATTGGAATCATAAGGAATCATTCAACTCATCATAGAAACACATTGGAGAATAATAGTTGACCCAATCACCAAGGATTCACCCATTTATGGGTTTTTCCCAAAAATTAGGGTTCATATGAATCCACTATCATCCACAATGGTTCTCCAAGCATTTACTAATCAAAATATGGAAGGATAACTACTATAATTCATTGAATAAACCCTTAGGATCATAGATTTAATCTCCCCCATCCATGAATTCAAATTTCATAACCAAATTTACCACAAAAGTGGGTTTCTAACAAGAAGGTTTGATTCCTTACCTTAGATCTTCAAAGGATTGATACAAATCACTTAGATCTTGATAGAATTAAGCTTCCCCACTTGAATCTCCTTGAAAATCGCTTCCCACCTCCTTCTCCCTCTCAAAATCGTGATTGTGAAGAGTAATGGGGGGGGGGGGGGTTTCCCCCCAACTAAAGCCTATAGTTTCACATAATTGCAAGGTACTCCCTCCAGCACAACTAACTCTTTGTTATTTGCAATGAAACCCCTCCCCACCCCATAAGAGTTCTAGTTTTGCATATAAGTCCTTCTTCTAGAATCCCATATGGTAAATTTCCATTTTTACCCTTATTAAGTTATTCTAAACTCAATACTTCTTCAAATTCATATTTTAATTCACTTTGTTATAAATTAGTTATTATGATTATTAAATTTACTATTTTTATTTATGTTGAAAAATATATTTTTGTATGTGACCATCACTGAAACAAGATGAAATGTTTTTATCTAACAAATATTATCAGTTTATTTCAGGTTGTGTGAATTCAAGATCAAAAACAAGAATGAATCAAGACCAAAGAAACCTTGAGAAAACAACCAAACCTAAGGAAGTGATGCTACGAACCAAAGAGCAAAATACAAAAATGTCACCCTGCTACAGCAATCACGACGCGACAGGCACAGGTGTCGCGACGTGAAGAAGAGCAAACACAAAAGTCCAGATTGCTACAGCACTCGCGACGCGACGGGGTTGCTGGTCGCGACGCGAAGACCAGTGAACGCGACACCACCAACCTTTCAATCGCGAGACTACCAACACAACGCACTAACCAGTGGCCGACCAAAAGCAACACGACACACGCACCTTCGCGACGCGACGGACCCCATGGTCGCGACGCGAACGCTGTTTCTCAGCAACTATAAATAAGAAGCTCACCTCTTGCCATTCTAATAACACACAAAAAGACCTTACACATATACTCACATACACTCAAAGAAACCCACGACCAAATAGCTCAAGACACTCAAAATTCTGAATTTGTCAACAAGAATAAACCATATAACCGCAAGAAACAACAACCTCCACCCGACACCAAAACTTCAAACCTCTAAACAACCTCTACCCTACACCAAACAAAACCTCCACCCGACACCAATACATCCAACCTCCAAATCAACACAAAACCGAAGAAATACCATTTCAGCAAGGAAAACCGAGCAAAGAACAAGAATCGACGCTTCAAAGAAAATCACCATCTTCATCTGCTATCGATAAGTTCTTATGAAATTATAATTCCAATAATTTACCTGTGTTGTTATTGATTTATTTAAACATTTATAAATCAATTGTACTAAAAATCCAAGACATACAAATTGAACCGTGACAACAACAATATATGTGGACTGTATTTAACCGAGACATCTAACTTCTAACTTCTAACTTCTAACCTTTTTATTTATTGTAAAAACACTTTATCGTTGATAATGGCGTTTATTACATCTAATCTCTAACTTCTAACATTTACTTTATTTACCGCTTTCTGTCCATTTAAATACTGTCTAGATTAAATTTATCGCTTTATTTTATTTATTTACAGCTTTCAGTAACTTAGTTTTAGTTTATATTTATTCCGCAACTCTTATTTATTCCGCATATTATAGATAAAATACATATCTGTCACACAGTAACCGGCTTAAAAACCCTTATTTGTGGAGATCGATTATCGTATTTTCAACAATTGGAATCAGAGCTTGTGTGATTTACTTTGAAATTTTTGTCGAGAACTTTTGTGTAGAGTTTTTATAAACCACCAATAAGTTTCCTTTAAAAATTTCATCTTAATATCACTTGTTCAAAAAAAACAAAAAAAAAACACCAAAAATGTCTTCCGCAAACTACTCAAACATAAATTCTGTATCTATTGCTAACAGTATAGGTTCAGGTACTCGAGCACCCATTCTTATTCCTGAAGAATACAAATCATGGGTAGGTCGTATGAATCTTCATCTCAACTCTATAAGTGAAGATGTATGGAAATGTGTAGACGGATCTCTACCAGATAACATGACCTCTCTTACGAGTAACTTGGATATACTGAATGAAAGGAAGAAACTTGAACTTTAAGCCAAAAAGGAGCTTGTGTCTGGAATACCCCACAGTATTCTAAGCCAAATGAATGATATAATCCTTTTAACTGCAAACCAAATTTGGCAAACTTTGAAAAATCGTTTTGAAGGAAATGAGAGAATCATTGGAAACAAGAAAACATCTGTTTTAAACGAATTTGACAACTTCAAAATGTTTTCACATTAGACCATCCATGATGCTCATGACAGGTTCAATCTCATTACCATCAAAATGAATAATTTGGGCATCAAAAAGTCACAGCATGAGATAAACCTCAAATTTTTAAACAACCTTTATGAAAGCTGGAAAATGGTACAACTAATCATTCAGGGAAATCCAGCAATTCATACTGAATCTTTGTACAATCTGTACCGAGAATTACAATCATATGAATCCTCGATTGACCCACCAACGTCTACTTCTTTTGGAGGACCACTTGCTCTTTTGTCAACATCCTCTCAAAACCAAACACATTTTCCTGATCAAAGTCAAATTGATTTAAATCAAAACCAAGCTTTTTTAAGTAATTCTTGTGACTTGTCTGATCCAAATAATGAAGCTGACTACCAACAATTGTGTGCTTTGGTAGCAAACACTAATCTCGAAAGATTTTTGCCACATCATAGACCAAATTTTCAACAAAGATCCACTTTTGGACAAAACTTTCAGAATCGTGGATTTCAAAATAATCACAACTCTTATAATAACCAAAGTTTCGGATCTCAGCAAAATTATTCAAAACCATCTCAACAGAAACAAACTCAAGCATCTGAAAGACCACCCGTTAAGATCCAAAAGGCTGACAATAACGATGATGATGAGGACGTAATCATTTGTCACAAATGCAAAGGACTAAATCATTACGCCCGAGATTGTCGAGCCAAAGTCAAGGTCAAAGACTCAGCTTACTATGCTCATAAAGCCGAAGAGCTGAAGAAACAAGAAAAGAAAGCAAAGCAAAAAGCTTTGATGGCATTCTACGAACCTAGCGTGGAACACTGGCCAACTTCTGATGATGAAACAGATACTGAACCAGCTCAGTCAAACTTCTGTTTCATGGCTGACAACGAACCAACCACAAGAGCTCCATATGTCATCGATCAGGTATGGTCTATGATCTCAGATCTCGGTCTTTCAAGAACACCATTTGAGTCCCACATGACTAAGATTGAGAACAGTCTAAAAGCTGATCTCAGACTGTATCATGACACAATAGTCAAATCTGATATCTACAAATCTGAATTACAAACCTTGCAACTCAGATTTGGAGAATCTACAAGGACTAGAGACAAACTTGAAAGAGACATTGAACGAAAATCTGAAGAAAATAATCACGTCCTAGAACAATTAAATGAAGCTCTAAAACAAAAAAGGGACTTAGAAATAAAAAATCAATCTGTTATTTCATCTGAAATAAAAGATACCTTAGAAAAGGAAGTCCTTCAGTTAAAACAAAAAATTCAAGATTTAACTGACAAAAACACTAGTTTAATTCTAAAACTAGATGATTCTTCAAAGCAAATCAAATTTCTTGAATCCGAAAATCAAAGATTTCAAGGAAAACTGGATTCTATCAATATTGCCAGAAAATTGAGTGATGATGTTTTCACTAAAGCAAACAACTTAGGAACTGGCAAAATTGATACGAATTATAAACCAGGAATTGGAAGAGAATCATTTGAAAATGAAGAGACTGAAAAGAAAAATGGGACAATTTGTGAAAATTCTAAATCGCCTCTACCAGATTTTTTCTTATCTGCTAATGAGGACAATTCAAATGATGAAACAGTTATCAACTGTAGCCCAGATGATATTTTTTTCAACAAGTCATTCAAAAGAGTTGTAAAATCTGAATCAGACTCTGCTAGTTCAGTAACTCATCAATTGAGATCTACTAAACTAACAAAGAATGATGACACAATCAAACTTGAAAATTTCTTAAATGGAGAAAATTCTGTTCATCAGAATGGTAGTACTTCTGCTCCAACTGTCTTTCCCTCTTTAAACTCAACCTTTATTGGAAAGAACAGTCTGGGACAAAAGTATTCAAAGAAACAACAGTCAAATAAACAACCCATTCAAGCTGTCTTTAAACCAAAAGAACAAATCAAGCCCAAAGTTTTCAAAGAAACCCAAGAGAAACCTTTAAAACCAGTCGCTGTGCCACAAAAACAAACCTTTAATCCAAAACAAAAACCGTTTCAAAAACCATTTCAAAATCGCTTTAAAGAGATAAACTTCAATCTCTCAGGGAACTTTCAGAAACCATCATTTCACCAAATTCCATTTCATCATCATAATGTTTTTCAAAATAATCAAAATCTCAGATACAAAGAAAGGTTATCAAACAGAACTTCACATACAGGATACTTTTCACAAAATCAGAAATCGTTTCAAATGACAGGTTTTCAAAAACAAATCTCACTTTGGGAAAATCTAATAAATCAACTTAAACCTCAACCATTCCGTCCAATCAACAAATATTACAATGATTCCAAATTATCAAAAACCATTAACAAATCAGGACCCACCATGGTTTGGGTACTTAAACTTTCTGTCTAATTGCAGGCACTTTGTGCTGGAGAGCCCAAGGATGGCACATGGTATATTGATAGTGGCTGCTCCAAGCATATGATAGGAAACCAGAGCTTTCTACGAGACTTCAAACCCACAGAATCCAAACAAGATGTTACTTTTGGAAATAACATGACTGCAAGAATCAAAGGTTATAGAAACATAACAAATGGTCACTTCACCATCAAGAAAGTAGCCTACGTTGACGGCCTGAAACACAACCTAATCAGCGTATCACAACTCTGTGACAACAATCATGAAGTTCTTTTCACCAAACAACGAAGCACAATCATGGATGCCAAGACCAAAGCCATTCTAGTTAATTCTGATCGTCTAGGCAACATGTATCCACTAGATATGGACCTTACCTATGGAAAACCAGACATCTGTCTCTTATCCAAAGCTTCAGCTGATATTAGCTGGTTGTGGCATCGTCGTCTTTCCCATCTCAATTTCGGCTACATCAACAAGTTGATTGCAAATGATCTTGTTCGTGGACTGCCACTTCTAAAACTTGATAATGAAACTCTTTGTGCAGCCTGTGAAGGAGGAAAACTGTCCAAATCCTCTCATAAAAGCATTTCTGAATCTAGTGTATCCGAACCACTAGAATTACTGCACATTGATCTTTGTGGCCCTGCAAAAACCCAAAGCATAAAAGGGAAGAAATACATCCTTGTTATTATTGATGGATATTCACGCTTTACTTGGGTTTTCTTTTTAAGGCTAAAGTTAGAAGCACCTGAAGAAATGATCAACTTCATCAAACAGATTGAATTAAAGGTCAAACGACCAGTTCGAAGAATCTGAAGTGATAATGGTTTAGAGTTCAAAAACATAACTCTAGACTCATTTCTCAAAAACAAAGGCATCGAACACAACTTCTCAGCCCCTTACACTCCTCAACAAAACGGCGTTGTTGAAAGAAGGAACCGAACTCTGTGCGAAGCTGCAAGATCAATGCTCATCTTTGCTGATCTGCCACAATACTTCTGGGCAGAAGCAATAGCCACAACTTGCTACACTCAAAATCGTTCTTTAATCCATAAATATCTTCATAATTTTCCTTGGTTACTCTTTTACCTCAGCTGCTTATCGAGTACTGAACAAACGTACTAGAGTAATTGAATAAAGTACCGATATTCATTTCGATGAATTTTATGTCAGGAAATTGGATCGTAAACATTTTGGTTCTAAAATGATTGATAATATTTTTCAAAATCCAATTCAACAAATGCCTTCTACGGACATAGAAATTGATCTTGATTTACTTTTTGAACAACCCAAAACCGCTTATAATCATGAATTTCTAACATCTACTAATCTTCCTACAGGAAACTCTGATGCAGAAACCTCACAATCAAACCAAGAAAATGCAGATCAAGTTGAGGGGGAATTACCAACTCTAAATCCCTCTTTGAACACTCCCAATCCACCTGTTCAAAATGATCCCAGTGCATCATCTATGGGGGAACCTTCATTACCCCATCCTCACCCTATAATCCAAAAAGAAATATCTGGCAACAACCAAAATCTATTCCCAACAGAATCACCTGACCAAGAAGAACAATGGGACATAGAAACACCAATCGAAATACCTGAAAAGACTCGCCTAAACAAATGGACCAGGAATCATCCTGCAGAACAAATCATAGGAGATCCCAATTCTGGTATTCAAACAAGAGCCGCTACCTCAAATGAATGTTTATACGGAGCATTCTTATCCATGACTGAACCCAAAACCATCCATTCAGCTCTCAAAGATCCAGACTGGGTCAAAGCCATGCAAGAAGAACTAGCTGAATTCGAAAGAAACCAAGTATGGGATCTTGTTCCTACTCCTCCCGATGTTACTGTAGTAGGTTCAAGATGGGTTTTCAGAAACAAAACTGATGATCAAGGCATAGTTTGTCGAAACAAAGCAAGACTTGTCGTCAAGGGCTATTCACAACAAGAAGGAATCGACTACGATGAAACTTATGCTCCAGTTGCAAGACTCGAAGCCATTCGTATCTTTCTAGCATATGCAGCACACAAGAACTTCAAAGTATTCCAAATGGATGTAAAATGTGCATTTTTACATGGAGAGATTGATCGCGATGTGTATATTCAACAACCTCCAGGTTTTGAAGATCCACAGTTCCCAAATCACAGTTTTAAGTTACAAAAAGCAGTTTATGGCTTAAAACAAGCACCTCGAGCCTGGTATTCAACATTGTCAACATTTTTAGAAGAATCAGGATTCAAAAGAGGTTCAATTGATCAAACTCTCTTTCGTAAAATTTTTAATAAACATCTGTTAATCGTTCAAATATATGTCGATGACATTATTTTCGGTTCTACTGATGAATCTTTGAGTATCAAGTTTGCAGATTTAATGAAGAGCAAATTTGAGATGAGCATGATATCAATCAAGAAAATTATGTCAAAAATCTTCTAACTCGTTTTTCTCTTGACAAATCCTATACAGCAAAAACACCAATGGCCCTTGGTTACAAATTAGATGCAGACTTAAATGGCAAGCCTGTTGATCAAAAGAAATATCGAGGAATGATAGGATCACTCCTATACCTCACAGCCAGCAGACCCGACATCATGTTTTCTACATGTGTCTGTGCCAGATACCAAGCCAATCCTATGGAATCTCATGTTATAGCTGTGAAAAGAATTTTCAAATATCTTAAAGGAACTCCATCTCTTGGCCTTTGGTATCCAGCTAACTCTGATTTTCAACTTAACGCCTTCACCGACTCTGACTATGGAGGATGCAGACTAGACAGGAAAAGCACATCTGGTTCTTGTCAATTTCTAGGAGGCAGACTGGTAAGTTGGACTTCAAAGAAACAATCATGCGTGTCCACTTCAACCGCAGAAGCTGAATATGTAGCTGCCGTAAGCTGCTGTTCACAAGTCATGTGGATGCAAACTCAATTACGTGACTATGGCTACAAAGTCTCACAAATTCCAATATTTTGTGACTCAACCAGCGCTATTGCCATTTCTCACAATCCCGTACACCATTCCATGACAAAGCACATCGACATTCGATATCATTTCCTCAAAGACAACATTCAAAAGGGTCATATCGAATTGCACTTCATCAACACCGAAGATCAAATTGCCGATGTCTTTACTAAGGCTCTAGACGAAACCAAGTTTCAATACTTCCTAGGCCATCTAGGAATGTTGAATCCAGATAACATCCAACCCTAATCTCTTACTTTTTGTTTGTACAAAAGAGTGTTTACTTTCAGTCAAATAACCAAAATTTTCCAAAAACATTCAAATAACCAAAATTTTCCAAAAACATTCAAATAACCAAAACTTTTCAAAAACATCCACATAATCAAAAATCACAAAAAAATTAGGATAAAGTTTTATCTTTTTAAAAGTCTTTATAAAACCATGTGATTAACATCTTCTTGACTAAATTTTCAGATACTTATGCTCGATGAATGTTCTCAGTCATATTGATTCTTAAATTAAAGTGAAGGTTCAAATCTCAAAATTTTCGTTATGAACATTCTCCTATTCCCTTTGAATTTATTTCAATTATAACGATTTTATACATTAAGGGACATAAGATCAGGAGATTCAGATGAAAACCAAACCCATGTGAGAATTTGTGCCTCGTCTTCAATTGCTAAAAGAAATTCATTTCTGTGAGCAAAGGTGTTTTCATTATGACTTATAGGATTTATACTCTTATACCGTGATGCTAGTCTCATTTTTGCTTAGATATCAAAATGACCAGGGACGATACAATCATTTTCTTTTATATTAGACAAACTGTCTTTTATATCACCTATCCCTATCCTCAATCAAGCCACATCAAGAAAAGATTTATCATCTTGCATAGCAAGTCTGACAATTGAAGAAACGACAAAGTCATATCCAAGAAAACCAGAAGAAAACTCAAAATCTCAAAACGCAAAGTCATATCCAACAAATGATGTCAACAAATCACAACTGGTAAACACATCAGATATCTTTTACACAAAAGGTATTCGCGAAAATCAAGAAAAGATAAAACAAAGGTGAACACTTCACCAAAGCAAAAGAAGAGTTATTACAACAATCCATAAAGACAGACATCTCTCAAACAACGAATTCTCGAAAGCTTTATCAAATATGGCTGTCAAAACCGAAGACTTATCGGGATACTGTAGCCTTCATAAACTGAATATTCTTAGTTGCAATATGCACTATGAAAATTTCTAAACCCCTCTACATGTATTTCCCGACGGAGAGAGAGTGAACATCAATGGCATGAATGAAGAAACCCTCTGAGTTATGCCGAAACCAGTCTTATGTGATTGATTATCTAATATGAAGACCAAGTGACTAAAGTATATAGGTATAAATCCATATTAAGCATAAGTCAACACCTTCAAACTGAGAGATATCACTCATCTTTAGTGATTATACACCAGTTCTGCACCCAGAACAACCAAAACACCTCAGTCAAGTGTGAGCTATACCTATGAGAGTTCATCTGAATTGACCTATTAAGATCACTTGTCGTCTTTATAAATGTTATAAAATCTTCAGGAATATTATGAAAGTACATATACAAAAAAAAACCTTTTGATAATTGAACCTGAAACCTTGATTTAGAAACATATATTCTTGACAAACATTTTTCAAAACATAAGTAAAATCTAGTCACACTTTTTCAAAATAAGTGATATGGTTTTATAAATGTTTTATCCAAATTTCAAGAATTTGCAACCTTACCTTTTAATCTGTTCTCATTTCAGTAATGATCACATAGGGGGAAATTGTTGAAAAATATATTTTTGTATGTGACCATCACTGAAACAAGATGAACTGTTTTTATCTAACAAATATTATCAGTTTATTTCAGGTTGTGTGAATTCAAGATCAAAAACAAGAATGAATCAAGACCAAAGAAACCTTGAGAAAACAACCAAACCTAAGGAATTGATGCTACGAACCAAAGAGCAAAATACAAAAATGTCACCCTGCTACAGCAATCACGACGCGACAGGCACAGGTGTCGCGACGTGAAGAAGAGCAAACACAAAAGTCCAGATTGCTACAGCACTCGCGACGCGACGGGGTTGCTGGTTGCGACGCGAAGACCAGTGAACGCGACACCACCAACCTTTCAATCGCGAGACTACCAACACAACGCACTAACCAGTGGCCGACCAAAAGCAACACGACACACGCACCTTCGCGACGCGACGGACCCCATGGTCGCGACGCGAACGCTGTTGCTCAGCAACTATAAATAAGAAGCTCACCTCTTGCCATTCTAATAACACACAAAAAGACCTTACACATATACTCACATACACTCAAAGAAACCCACGACCAAACAGCTCAAGACACTCAAAATTCTGAATTTGTCAACAAGAATCAAACCATATAACCGCAAGAAACAACAACCTCCACCCGACACCAAAACTTCAAACCTCTAAACAACCTCTACCCTACACCAAACAAAACCTCCACCCGACACCAATACATCCAACCTCCAATCAACACAAAACCGAAGAAATACCATTTCAGCAAGGAAAACCGAGCAAAGAACAAGAATCGACGCTTCAAAAAAAATCACCATCTTCATCTGCTATCGATAAATTCTTATGAAATTATAATTCCAATAATTTACCTGTGTTGTTATTGATTTATTTAAACATTTATAAATCAATTGTACTAAAAATCCAAGACATACAAATTGAACCGTGACAACAACAATATATGTGGACTGTATTTAACCGAGACATCTAACTTCTAACTTCTAACTTCTAACCTTTTTATTTATTGTAAAAACACTTTATCGTTGATAATGGCGTTTATTACATCTAATCTCTAACTTCTAACATTTACTTTATTTACCGCTTTCTGTCCATTTAAATACTGTCTAGATTAAATTTACCGCTTTATTTTATTTATTTACAGCTTTCAGTAACTTAGTTTTAGTTTATATTTATTCCGCAACTCTTATTTATTCCGCATATTATAGATAAAATACATATCTGTCACACAGTAACCGGCTTAAAAACCCTTATTTGTGGAGATCGATTATCGTGTTTTCAACAATTTATTAAATTATTATGGTTATGTAAATTTAATCTTATCTTTAATCCTTAAACTTTTAGCCCCAAATTCAGGATGTTACAATAACCTCCCCCTTAAGAAGATTCCGTCCTCGGAATCTCAGATTCCTCAAAATGTGTGGATACCTCCTCCGCATTTCCTCTTCCGCTTCCCATGTGAGCTTTGTCCGCGAAGAATGCTTCCACCTTACAAGTACCAACTCAACCGTCTTCAAGAATTTGAATTGCTCTCACACTTTGTCCATCTTTTTAAGGCTGATACTCCATGCTTAAAATATACTTAGCTCCCAACACCTCTTGCATACAATCTCGACATCATACTTTGCTAATCAACCCCTTCCTGGAACTAAATTAAATTCTCAAATCTCTAAAAGAATAAGGTTTGCCCAAAACTCAGCCTCAGTACTTCTACTTCCACTTATGGTATTCCTTAATACAACCCTACTTAAACCACTCGCTCTATCAATTATCACTTCTTACTCAAGCTTGCGAAAATGTAAACTTAATCTCTTAGCAATTTAGGTGACACATGGGAACGAATGACTCTCGAATCAGATAAAATAAAAGTGGGTACAGAGTTCACAAGAATATACCTGACACAACATCCTCATTTTCTCTAGCTTCCACTTCAATCATTTGGAAAGTCTTTCCTCTAGTCCGGGGTGCTTCACTCCTCCCACCACCACTAGTCTCTTTCTTTTTAATAGTACACTCATTAGCCTTATGGCCAAAACCTTCACATTTGAAACACTTTATCCCTTTGTTACATGCATTCGCCATATGACCTTTGTCACCACATTTGAAACACACCAACTCCCCTTTTTCCTTGAATTTCCCCTCACCACTCTTACTTGATTCTTCAAACTTTGGTTTCTTTTGATCGGTAGCACCGTTTCCATGTGATTCATGGCCTTCCTTCCTCTTGTTCGCAAATTGGGGTCTTTCCTTGTCTCGTTCTTCCAATGTTTTCTCAATCTTCCTCGCCTTCCTCATGGCAACTTCAAGAGTAGTAGCCTCAAAGTTGAGTCGATAATTCCAAGGCAAACCTCCCACATATTGATCTACCTTTGTGGCTTCATCCGGTGCCAATCTTCTAGCAAAGCTCAAGAGTTTACGAAATTTGGTGTTGTACTCCGTGATGGTAATTTTGTCTTTCTTCAAGTCAAGGAATTTCCTTTCAAGGTCGCGGATCTCTTATTTAGTACAAAACCTCTCCTTCATCTTCTCTAGGAACATATCCCATGTTAAGCTCTTCAACACATGAACTTCCATCATTTCCTTAGTTTCCAACTACCACTCAAGAGCCGTTTCCTTGAGAGTAGTGATTGCAAAGTTCACACGTTGGTCATCTCCACATTGGCATGCATAGAAGGCCATTTCAATCTCAATCACCCAATTATGAAGTACAACCTGGTCCAACGTCCCGTTGTAAGTTGGTGGCTTGCAAGAGTTAAAGTCTTTGAAGTTACACTTCTTCTTTGGTGCTATTGCGTCTTAGGAGACATTGTTACTAGGAGGCCCATGTCTCATGCTATCATACGAGCTACTTGTCTCTTGTCTGCCCGAAGCAGCGTTGTCTCCGAACATGTTCTTCACTTCCTCTCTCAACCTTGCCTCTTGGCTCTCAAGTAGTTCCTTCACCTTGCCTACCATCTTTTCTTCATGTTTTACCATCAATTCAAGCATCATCTTTTCAATGCTTGCAAGGGAAGTGGGTTGAGATTGAGCCTCGTCACCGGCCCCACTCCCTTGAACTTCAACTGACGGAACCATGTTACGAGTGTTCACCATTCTAAGGAATATGAACATTAATATAATAATGTAAGATCATTTAGTTAACACATAACACTCCACTCGTGTACACCTTAAGTTTAAGTCTAAGTGCTAATCCTAGTACCTAGTTCACTTAAACCAATGCCCTGATACCAAATTGTGACACCCCTCGCAAAGGTATTATTATAAAAACATCATTTATAACATTTTGAGTGTAAGTGAAAAGTTTAATCATCATTTGTAGAAATATAGATCCCAAAACATTTAAAAGAAGTTTAACATGTATAGTGAGGTGGTATCATAATTCAAGTACAAAACTCAGTTCAAGTGGCCACATAATCCGTGGTCTTCTAAATGTCCTCGCCTCGCCACAAGCTCATAACCTTAACCTGAGTACACATCAAAACGGTTAGGTAATTGAAAATGCCTAGTGAGTTACCCGAGGCTATCTCACTATGAGTGGAAGGATAACTTTCACACTCGAGACAACCTCCAAAAATATAGTTTCCTTACACTCTTAAAATTTGTAATAAAACATTATAATGATTTCTCAAAATAAATGGTCATGTGATGCAAATGCAATGCAACTATCCCAACCCATGTCCAACTCATAAAAGTCCATCTCACCTCAATGGCACTCACCTAAGTTCACAAGTAAATGCATGAAGCATAATACTTGATCCCCGTATGAGTTAAACTAAGACTAGTGGCCATCACACTAGCCTCATGAGGGGTAGCAACTCCCTCATGCGGTTCCCTTTTGTCGGGAACAATCACTCATCGCCCTCTTTAGTTGAGAAAAAGGTCAAACTCATACTCGCCCTCTTTAATTGAGAGAAGGGTCAAACTCGGTCTCAAGGCATCTCATGGTCAACCCCCATCCTATATGCAATGCAATGCACAAAGGAATGCTCAAAACATCTTTCAAAACTACAATAATACCTTTATTTGGAAACATCTTTGAAATGACTCTTTTAATGCCATGCACACATAAGATTTATGCAACAAGTAGCACATAAGAAATATGCATGATAAAAGAATAAAACACACACAAGACTTTAGAAGAGGGATGTGTACTCCAGGTAACTCACCTTCCTTAAATCTCAAAGAAGATGTCACTCTTTTGCTTCAACCTCAGTTACTCTTCTCCTACAAGATATAACATCCAACATTACTAATAACTCTAAGGTTATTTAACTTCACTAAATAGATGTAAAATATTAGTTAAACATGTCCTAGGAGTTTACTTGAACATTAGAACAAACATCCCAACCCTTAAAGCTCAAAACTCAAAATTTCGGGACTGTTCAGGCTGACACGGGTCGTGTTCCTCCTAACACGGGCCGTGTTCTGCAAACAGAAGCTTTAACAGACATCCTGACATGGGCCGTGTTTCCCCCAACCCGGGCCGTGTTCCGAGCACTGTAACTTCCGATTTTTGGTCCTTTTCTCCCTTATTTGGGTCCAATTCAAGGTCTTAAACAACCCCAAACTTCTAGATATCAAAAGGACATAATTCTAACCCAAATTATACATGATTATATTCATTTAATCTATCCAATATCATCGCAATTGAATCAATCCAAGTTATGACATAAACACTACTCCATAGCCTTCAACCTTTAAATCTCCAATTCCATTCTTCTAATTGATAACTAACCAAGAGATTTCCTTCCTCCAAAGAATTGGAAACATAAGGAATCATTCAACTCATCATAGAAACACATTGGAGGATAATAGTTGACCCAATCACCAAGGATTCACCCATTTATGGGTTTTTCCCAAAAATTAGGGTTTATATGAATCCACTATCATCCACAATGGTTCTCCAAGCATTTACTAATCAAAATATGGAAGGATAACTACTAGAATTCATTGAATAAACCCTTGGGATCATAGATTTCATCTCCCCCATCCATGAATTCGAATTGCATAACCAAATTGACCCCAAAAGTGGGTTTCTAACAAGAAGGTTTGATTCCTTACCTTAGATCTTCAAAGGATTGATACAAATCACTTAGATCTTGATAGAATTGAGCTTCCCCACTTGAATCTCCTTGAAAATCGCTTCCCTCTTCCTTCTCCCTCTCAAAATCGTGATTGTGAAGAGTAATGGGGGGTTTTCCCCCAACTAAAGCCTATAGTTTCACATAATTGAAAGGTAGTCCCTCCAGCACAACTAACTCTTTGTTATTTGCAACACCCCATAAGAGTTCTAGTTTTGCATATAAGTCCTTCTTCTAGAATCCCATATGGTAAATTTCCATTTTTACCCTTATTAAGTTATTCTAAACTAAATACATATTTTAATTTAGTTTGTTATAAATTAGTTATTATGATTATTAAATTTACTATTTTTATTTATTAAATTATTATGGTTATGTAAATTTAATCTTATCTTTAATCCTTAAACTTTCAGCCTCAAATTCAGGATGTTACAATTACCTCCCCCTTAAGAAGATTCCATCCTCGGAATCTCAGATTCCTAAAAATGTGTGGATACCTCCTCCGCATTTCCTCTTCCGCTTCCCATGTGAGCTTTGTCCGCGAAGAATGCTTCCACCTGACAAGTACCAATTCAACCGTCTTCAAGAGTTTGAATTGCTCTCACACTTTGTCCATCTGTTTAAGGCTGATACTCCATGCTTAAAATATACTTAGCTCCCAACACCTCTTGCATACAATCTCGACATCATACTTTGCTAATCAACCCCTTCCTGGAACTAAATTAAATTCTCAAATCTCTAAAAGAATAAGGTTTGCCCAAAACTCAGCCCCACTACTTCTACTTCCACTTGTGGTATTCCTTAATACAACCCTACTTAAACCACTCGCTCTATCAATTATCACTTCTTACTCAAGCTTGCGAAAATGTAAACTTAATCTCTTAGCAATTTAGGTGACACATGGGAACGAATGACTCTCGAATAAGATAAAATAAAAGTGGGTACAGAGTTCACAAGAATATACCTGACACAACATCCTTATTTTCTCTAGCTTCGACTTCAATCATTTGGAAAGTCCTTTCTCTAGTCCGGGGTGCTTCACTCATCCCACCACCACTAGTCTCTTTCTTTTTAATAGTACACTCATTAGCCTTATGGCCAAAACCTTCACATTTGAAACACTTTATCCCTTTGTTACATGCATTCGCCATATGACCTTTGTCACCACATTTGAAACACACCAACTCCCCCTTTTCCTTGAATTTCCCCTCACCACTCTTACTTGATTCTTCAAACTTTGGTTTCTATTGATCGGTAGCACCGTTTCCATGTGATTCATGGCCTTCCTTCCTCTTGTTCGCAAATTGGGGTCTTTCCTTGTCTCGTTCTTCCAATGTTTTCTCAATCTTCCTCGCCTTCCTCATGGCAACTTCAAGAGTAGTAGCCTAAAAGTTGAGTCGATAATTCTAAGGCAAACCTCCCACATATTGATCTACCTTTGTGGCTTCATCCGGTGCCAATCTTCTAACAAAGCTCAAGAGTTTACGGAATTTGGTGTTGTACTCCGTGATGGTAATTTTGTATTTCTTCAAGTCAAGGAATTTCCTTTCAAGGTCGCGGATCTCTTTTTTAGTACAAAACCTCTCCTTCATCTTCTCTAGGAACATATCCCATGTTAAGCTCTCCAACACATAAACTTCCATCATTTCCTTAGTTTCCAACCACCACTCAAGAGCCGTTTCCTTGAGAGTAGTGATTGCAAAGTTCACACGTTGGTCATCTCCACATTGGCATGCATAGAAGGCCATTTCAATCTCAATCACCCAATTATGAAGTACAACCTGGTCCAACGTCCCGTTGTAAGTTGGTGGCTTGCAAGAGTTAAAGTCTTTGAAGTTACACTTCTTCTTTGGTGCTATTACGTCTTGGGAGACATTGTTACTAGGAGGCTCATGTCTCATGCTATCATACGAGCTACTTGTCTCTTGTCCGCCCGAAGCAGCATTGTCTCCGAGCATGTTCTTCACTTCCTCTCTCAACCTTGCCTCTTGGCTCTCAAGTTGTTCCTTCACCTTGCCTACCATCTTTTCTTCATGTTTTGCCATCAATTCAAGCATCATCTTTTCAATGCTTGCAAGGGAAGTGGGTTGAGATTGAGCCTCGTCACCGGCCCCACTCCCTTGAACTTCAACCGACGGAACCATGCTACGAGTGTTCACCATTCTAAGGAATATGAACATTAATCTAATAATGTAAGATCATTTAGTTAACACATAACTTCAACCGACGGAACCATGCTAATAGTCTTATCTTTAATCCTTAAACTTTTAGCCCCAAATTCAGTATGTTACAATAAATGCCTCCCTAACATAATTATTCTCCCACGATGGTTGTACTAAAACTCACATAATGGGATTTTGACTGATTACCAAAAGTAGCATTCTACTTTGTCATTCTTACTAATTAACTGTCGGTCATAAGACTATTATCTCTGCAATACTTTCTTTCCTTCAAGCCTTTTATCTTAAGTGGCTTTGACTAATGGATTAGTCATACCATGATAACAATTCACTAGGGTATACATATCATTACCTACTTTCATCAATCAAACCTTTAGTCTTTAAACTTTACTAAGCTCCAAATTTCTTTGACCATCCCAAATGGTCATCATGTTTCTTGTATTATCACAGTAATGCTACTGCAGATGGTTAAAGAATCATTAGTTTCCTTTTATTTCATGGGCACTAATAGTTCAGTCACTACTGTGACTTACACATCAATCCTTGACCTTAGAATTCATAATCACCCTTTATAATATGTGGATTTATAACCACTTGACTCGTAGTATCCTCAAGTAAGATTTTATTTTCTAGATGCATCCGTGAGGATCGAGAACCTTGCTTGGACATTTCGATAAAATAAAGTCAACAACAGTTGACTTCCAAATCTTAGTCAATGATTACGGTCGGATTGACCCCTAGATGTGTAATACTCACGTGGTTCGTGCGGCGATCTACTTCAATATAAGGATATAACCCTTACATCATCATCCCTTTGATGACAGACGTGCCTTAGTATCCTATCACGCCTTTCGTCAGCTCTTGATGTTCTATTTCCATCAATTCATCAAGTCCTTAGACTTGAACTTATACTATTCTATCCATATGTTTGTTCATATGGCTAAGCATCCAAGGTCTACCCATCTACCCCTTAAACGAAAATGAAGGGCATTTTCGTTTAAGGTCCAGCTCTTTACAAGATATTTACATGATAGTAACCTATGCTCCATTTGTCTATTCTTACTTTATGTTATCCCATGATAACCTTTTGACACCATGAAATGTTAGTTTCCATTATTTCTTAACTAACTCTTTATGTCATGACCTCATACTACCATGCCACTTGGATCAACTAACCTTCCAATCATATACGACCCTTCATCTCATGATAAGGAAATAATAGCCTCATATGGTCCGTAAATACTCTTGCAACTATCACTATTCTTGTGCTAATTTAACACAACGATCATGTTGATCTTACTTATCAATCAATAATGTCAATATTCTTTATAAGCTGTGAAGTAACCACTTTCACCCCTAACTATAGTCATTAGCCATCCGGTAACAAGCCATACCTTCACCATCTAGATTCGTTAATGCCTCAACTTTATCTTGAATCTAGCTCTTGGCAATGAAGAGTCCTTAGGAACAATCAAAAAGCTTCAAAAATAATCACACATACATAACTATAACTTAGTATAGCCGTAGTGTCACTATTTTTTTCCAATGCCGTATCGCGTCCACCTAAGCATCGTTCCTGCTCTTTTCTTTAGCATCTTGTACATGAAGAATTATTTTGAACATCAACCTATGCTCAATGCCAGTGTTGTGACTTCCGAACAGACGCATCTTGACACCTACGAGCTCATTTTAATGCCACTTCCTTTGCACATTAGCTTGGCAGTCAACTTATCATCCCGTACTGATTCTCGGATGGTTGCATCGCATAAACCAAGGCATAATATCCTTGTCTTGCTTAAATCTTCCATGTTCTCAATTACGACAATTTAATCTACCAAACTTTTACATCATGTTTAGACAAAAGAAATGACATACTTAATCATTCAAAACATGAAATATTAAGTATACTTTCACATTGCTTAATTTCATATAGATACCGAAGCTATAAAAAGTAAAATACTCAAGAGTTCGTACCTTTGCTACTCTTCCATCTTCACTTCTTTCATCTGTGGGCATTTCACTTGTCATCTTACCTGTTAAGTTATCACACATACGACTTAATCTTTTTTCTCATCCTTCTGATGCTCTTACTCGTTATACTCCTTCAGGTTCGGAAGTCATAACTTCCCATTTCTTGACTATTTTGCTATCTTTATTCTTTACTATCATCTTGGGTTATTTGTCTAGTACTTGATTAGACATTTTTACTTTCATTTTCTAACCAACATACATACTCATAACTATTAATAGTTATCCTTGAGTCCTATGGTTGTCCCTGAGTAGCACTCAAGGTTGCTATCATTGATATTTCTTCCTTACTTGTTTCATAAAACCATAGGGTTTGTCTCAGATAACAAAGTCAAACTCTTTATCTAAATTTGAGGCTAACTGCTTCATAATTCCCATTTGGGTGACTTATACCCCTCATACTTCCTTAAGTTCTCATTCATACTTCATCGTTAATAAATTATATCCGTACATGTTCTCACTGTTACCAACTCTCCATTTGCTATCTCTATGACACCGGCATCATTTAAAGGCTTAAGTGGCACACTAAGACGTTTACGAAACTCAGGTGACACGAAAGAGAAATTTGTACCCGAATCGAAAAGAACATAAGCAGGTAATGAATTCACAAGTAATGTACCTGCATCCACATCTTGAGTTTCTTTAGCTTCCTCGCGGGTCATCTAGAATGCTCGTCGCTTTACTTTCGTTGGTTCAGTCCTCTTGTTACTGGCAGTGGAGACCAAAGTCTCATTTCCTTTCTTCGGGCATTGAGAGCTATAGTGTCCCTTTTCATGACAAGAGAAACATTCGATCTCCCGTGCGTCCTTCAACTTGCAATCCTTAGCCTTGTGGCCAGATTGACCACATTTGAAACAATTTCCTAGTTTCTTTTTACATTCATCACCATGTCGTTTCGCACATTTTTTACAGTCTTTCGCTTCTTCCTTCTTTGAAGGCCATGAAGAAAAACGGCTCTTTTTGCTAGATCCCGAAGGACCCGATTGCTTTCTCTTCTCCCCAAAGGCCTGACGTTCCTTAGCCCTTTTCTCTAGCATACTCTCCACCCTGGCAGCAGCCTCAATGGCCTCGTCAAGAGTAGTGGCCTACCCGACCTCCAAAGCATAATCACTCGGTAACCCATTTGCATAACGGTTAATTCTCCCCGCTTTAGATGGGAGGGTGTCTTCCAAGAAAGGAAGCATGTCACAGAACTTTTTCGTGTATTCATCTACCATCTGTTTATCCTTGCTAAGGGCAAAGAATTCATCTACTAACTTCTCCCGATGCCTGGCTGAACAGAATTTTCCCCTTAGGCGCTTGGTGAATTCCTCCCAAGTAAAGGAGGAAACCACTTCACTCCCAAGAGTTTGATCAAGAATACTACACCATGTAAGAGCATTGGATTTTAACATTTGGGAGGCGAATTCCACTTTCAAATCTTCAGGACAACGACATATTCGTAGGATCCGTTCAGTTTCAGCAATCCAAGTAACAGTCACCTTTGGATCCATCTCTCCATTAAACTCCTTTGGTCGACAGGACATAAAGTCCTTAAACGTACCCTCCTTTGCTATCTTACGGGGAGGCGATGAAGGTGCTTCACGAGAGGACGATTGAGTTTGAGTAATGTTCTCCGGGGTCTTACTTTTAACACTTTTCTCCGACAAGGACTTAGATCCTTCCCCCAATCATTCGTCAAGAAGACGATTCATATCAGCTTGAGTTTGAAGTCGTGAATCGTCTAATAGTTTTTGAATATCCTGAAGAGTTAGAGGTGGGGGATATGCATCGCCCCTAGAGTTTCCTTCCTCTTCGGCTTGACCTCGCCGAATTTGGATAGGAGGCCCCCGATTCGGGCCTTGATCATCATTCCGTGATCCTTGGCCACTCCTTGTACGCATCTTGTGCTACAAAATTTTGATACTTTAGCAATCGTATAATATAACTTGCCTTATTATAGATTCTATGAACCTAGTATGGCATTTCCTGTGATCACATACTCATTTAATTCAAGTAGCACAAAAGGTCTTAATAGCTTAAGACATCACATAATAAGTCTTTATCTATCTAACATTTCTATTGCATGAGTTTAAGCCTAGGAGTGGAGTGATCCAATCCTAATTCGCTTAAACTATGGCTCTGACACCAACTTGTAACGCCCCAAAATTTGTCCATTTTTTTTAAAACATAATAACATTAAAAGCACAATGGTGCTATCGCTTAAACATGGTTGTTATACTTCATGCCTATAAGACATGAATATCAAAAATAAAGTTCAACCAAACATTTGGTTTATAAGTTTACAACCACGGGCATTACGAATCTATATCAAAACAAACCATAGCAAGCAGAGAAGGATTAAACCATAACATCAAAATATGCGAGCTATGCCTAGCTCCACTCCATCTAGTCTTCCCAAAACATATCTAGCATTTCATATAGTCATCCTACTCTTGCGAACCTGGACCTGGGACACATGGCATGAAACATAAAATACGTAAGAGACTTTAAAACTTGCTTTCAAACCATTAAAACTTTGTGCCAAAATACACTTTCCAAATCACTTGGGCTTAATGCCAAAAATGTTTTTCAAATAACTTTCAAATTGTTATGGCTTGACTGCCAAAACATGCTTTCAAATCATAGTATGAGACTTTAAAATAATCATGTCATAGGTAAATAAATTTGCATAACATCTCATACTCGAAAATCACATAAACTACAAAAACATTTTGCCATGTACCCCAAAGAGGAAAAATGCCACATGTACTCACCTTGGTCCGCTAGTCTTTGCCTCTACTTGCTTCTGCGCACTCCTTAGCTTCTATATTGATAATATAGAAGATTAGTATTATATTCAAATATTAACATACTACGTATGTTAAGCAAGTCTAATTCATATAACTCTTTTTAAACTAGTTCATTAATAAGTTAGACATTCTTTTTACATATTATAATCTAACATTTTCCAATAATAATTTGCTCACGACAATTTCTCCTTTTTATGGTCAAGTTTGACCAAATCCGTCAAACCAACAACTTGGTTCCTCATTTTACCCGAAAGCTCCAAGTTTATAAATTAAACGTCAAACAATTATTTTTTTATTGAATCTTTGTATACTTGTAGTATACTTGTGTTCTTGAGTACACAATGACCAATTCCATTCCAACCTTCCTTTCCAATTCCCATGTCTAACATCCATATGTATTGAAACATTATTCCATCTAGTTTAGTGAACTATTAATTCCAAAACAGAAACTTTTTGACATAAAACCCCATTAAAATTGATAAATATTCCATAATTATTCATCAAGCCAACCATTTGCTAACATGCATGTGAAATTCCAACTAAAATTAGTTGACATTTGACATAAACTCAACCATAGCTGTTATAGAACCATAAGTTCTTCATTTTTTTCAACTTTTGTCACACATGCATCCAAAAATCCAACTCAAATGTTCAAAACTTAAGTATGATGTGTGTTTTATAACTCATGACAGCAAAGGAAACCAAAATCCATGTTAAATTTCGACATGCATGTACCAATTTCACGTTTAAAAGCAAGGGTTTATAAGAATCACGTATACCTTTTTCAATTTCTGCCCAAACTTAAGAAACTTCTGAAATTAGTGAGGTATTAGTGTGGATTTGAACAAATGAAAAGCTTCCTAGCCCTCCCCCTTGCTACCGCCGGCCACCGCCGCCGGATTTCACCGGAAAACAGCCGGCGACGCCGGCTTCTTCTTCTCCGTCGACTGCTGCTGTTGGAAATCGCTGAGCAAGGCTCTCCCCTACAACCCTCTGCTCGAAACCGCTACTCTAGCCCTCGTTTTTCCCTTCCCGATTGCAGATTTAGCGCACACACACACAATCGGTGTGTGTGTGTGTGAGTGTGTGTGTTTCTCTTGCTGTACGAAAATTTCTTCCCAAATCTCTTTTTTTGAGTTTAAATCACGTGACCAGACCAAAAAGACGAGATGCAGGTGTGCTGGTAAGCCATTGGCTGATTTAAATGAAAAATGACAAAAATACCCTCCCCTTTCCAGACTTAAGACTAAGACGAGTCCTCTTAGTCTAAGTTTTACTTGATTTTATAAGACTAAGACGAGTTGTCTTAGTCTAGAAATTTCTAGCTTCTCTTTATTTATTTATTTTTTCGACTTTGCAGGGGCATAACTTCTTCGTACGAAATCCAAAGCTTGCAAACTTTATACCTCTAGAAAGGTGGGAACGAGATCTACAACTTTGCTCTAGTGACTCAGGTCTAAATGTGTATAGATTCTCTGTTATTAACCCTTGAAAATGACTCTTTGGTCATTTTTTGTCACTTTTGGGCCATTTTAAAACCTTCATATCTCCTTCGTTACAACTCCAAATGGCCCGATTCTTTTTCCTATATTTTTGTTATCTCAAATACTACCCAAGTCACCTTGATAACCCTTTACTAATTCCCTTTAGATTTGGAGATATTAATTTCCAAAGTTTGTACAATAAACTTTTCACTTTTAGTCCTTTATTTCAAACTTCGCTCTTATGTCCTTAAAATTAAATTCTAATTGAATAATCATCGTATCATACTTAAATAAAGGTCTTAACAAATAAATTCTTCAAAATTTCACCTTCTTAGACCATTTTTCCCTTGCACACGTGTCGAGTTTAATTAAGTATCAACTATTTTATATTGAATATTTGCATAAATTCTTATCTTATATGTGCCAAAAATTTCGATTGTCACATGATCGACACAGAAGGTAACCTTAGACATATTTTTAATTAAGTTCATTAAATAATATCACAGTCAGTAATGGCCAATAACTTCCAATTAAAGGATACGAACACACTGTTATACCCTTTAACAACCTTTCTCTTTATCTCAAAAATGTCCTTTACTCGCCTTACTATTAATAACCATATCTCTATTGAATTTGATCCTTTTGGTTTTATTGTGAAGGATTACCCAACAGGAACCCCACTCATGAGATGCTATCCCATCTCGCCTTCCATACTTCAGAAAATTCGTCCACCTCAAGCTCTGGCCGCTTTCTCTCAAGACCTTTGGCATCACCGTCTCTGACCGCTTTCATTGTAATCGTATTAAACCTTCTTCTAGGTGTGAATCTTGCATTTTTAGTAAACATATAAACTCTCCATTTTATACTTTTGTTAACTCTATTGTTTCTCCCTTTGATATCATTCATAGCGATTTATGGACATTCCCAATTCTTAGCTCTAAGGGACACCGTTACTACATTCTATTTTTGGATGACTACTCCAACTTTCTATGGACTTTTCCTGTCACTCACAAATCTTAAGTTTACACCACTTTTCTCACATTTATAAAATTTGTTAAAACACATTTTGCCAAAAACATAAAAACCTTTCAATGTGACAACGGGTCTGATTATAATAATCAACAGTTTCACAAATTCTGCTCCAGCCATGCATGTAGTTTCGTTTCTTTTCCTCACACCTCTCCTCAAAATGGCAAATCCGAACGCAGAATTCATGCCATCAATAACATCCTTTGTACACTCCTCTCTCACTCTAAAGCACCCACCCATTTATGGCATCATGTACTTCAAATGTCCACATATCTTCTAAATATTCTCCCCACCAAACTGCTTGATTTTCGTTCCCCCACCCAAATCCTCTATAACCGTAACCTAGCCTATCACCATCCTTGTGTCTTCGGTTGCCTATGCTATACACTTCTCCCATCCGCCTCTATCAACAAACTTCAACCACGCTCCACTCTTTATGCTTTTCTTGGCTATCCCCAAAATCATCGTGGCTATAAATGTTATGATCTCCAAACTAAGAATATCATAATCTCCAGGCACGTCCAATTCGATGAAACCAAAATTTCCTTTGCCACCCAACCGACCGTTCAACCCCACTCCTATGATTTTTTTACTACTTTTGCATTTCATCATTACTTCCCTACCCACACCACCTCCACGGCTGCCCAAACCGACCCCCCACTCTCATTTGACAACCCACCCATCTCTTCATATATCGTCTCACCTTCGAATAGCCAACTTTCTGAACCAACCCCTTCGCCCCCACATCTCTTCACCAACCCCCTCCTCTCCAAACCAGCCCACTTCTCCACCTCCTCCTCCTCCTCCAACCTAAAATCACACTATTCATACCCACAACATGTCCGGTATCACCAAGCCCAAAAGACTATTTAGCCTCTTTACTTCTGCTTCTGTCTCTCCTCTTCCGCGTAACCCCACTAATTTTCTCTCCGGTCCTAATTGGAAATTGGCTATGACTGATTAATTTAATGCTTTAATAAAAAAATGGTACGTGGGTTCTCGTTCCTAGAGCACCAGACATGCAGGTTATCCGCTCCATGTTGATTTTCAGCACAAAACCAAATCTGATAGGTCTTTTGAACGCTATAAAGTGCGTCTTGTCAGGGACTGGCGAACCCAACAAATTGAAGTTGACTGCAACGAAACATTTATTCTAGTGGTTAAACTTGCAATGATTTGCACTGTCCTCAGCATTCGAGAACGCTTTCCTCCATGGAAACCTAAATGAAACAGTATACATGCATCAACCATCGGGTTTTCGTGACCCTACACATCCTGATCACGTTTTCCTGTTACGCAAGTCCCTTTACGGTCTCAAACAGGCACCACGGGCATGGTATCAACATTTTGTCGATTATGTTGCTCGAATCGGATTCATCCATAGTAAAAGCGATCATTCCCTATTTATTTACCGCCAAGGCAACAATGTAGCTTATCTCCTTTTATATGTGACTGGTATAATATAGACAACCTCATCTTCTCACCTCAAAGAAACATTGATGAAACTTCTCACAAACGAGTTCGCTATAAAAGACCTTGGTCCCTTTAAGGTTCTTCCTCGGGATAGCTATTCAACGCACTTCAAATGGTCTTTTTCTCAATCAGACTCGGTATATGAACGACATTATTGACAGTGCTGGCATGACTTCCTACAAACCTGAAAGGTTTTCTGCAACTATGAACAAAAATACCTAAGTTCACATGCAACCTATATAGATCTAAGTTTTTCTTCTAGTTAAACATATAACAATTCCTAAGAGGCCAGAAAGAATTAAATTAAAAGAAAGATCAAGAAAAACCAACCTTTTGTGAATCTTGGAAGCAAAGCAACAGAAACCTCTTGCCTCAAATGTAGTCACACCCTAGCTTGGAAGGGTTGGCCGAAAATTCCTTCAGAGAGAACTTCAATCGTGGGTTTAGGGTTTGTGAGCCTCCCTATTTATAGGCTCCAAGCAGATGACCAGATAAACCTTTAGAGATAAACCATTTGAATTTAAACCAATATAAACTATTATCTTATTAATTCAAACCCTTTTATCCTACTTATTAAAATCGAAAATATATATGTTTCCATATGTAATTTTGCTGGTCACACACTTACTCAACTATTGAATAATTACAGTTTTAGTCCCTACACCTTTAATTAATTAATTTAACCACCAAATTAATTCCAGAAAAATTAATAATTAATTATTATAGTTTCTAATTAATATATTATCACTTAAATATATTAATAAACTATTTATTTAATTTCTATTGATTTATTAATCACATAATAAATCAATCTTTCTCTCTACCGGACTTTCTGCCAATCCTCCAACTATAAGGGCAACCGAAATGGACTATGCTACTATTAATTAGATAAATACTAATTGTTAGTCATGGCTTAGACACCTAATCCAACAGTCTCCCACTTGGATAAGTCTATGACTAAAATTACCAATTTACCCTGTAATTAATTTAGCAACTGTAGCTTCCTAGAAACCGCTGCTGAACTCTGACCTAGTCAGTTCTGTCCAATGATAAGTGATCAGATGATCCTCCGTCCAACAAGATATTTTCAGACTCAAGACATGGATTAAGATCAATCCTGGTCTGATTCTCTGTTTCCCGATTTCTGATTTGCATATGACTTTAAGACTACTAATTGAGCATATCAATTTAGTCCTGGTTGGCCAACCCTTTCAGTCAACTTCAAAATCATCGAGAGGCCTACAGATATCTGTTTTCCCGACACGGTCAAGGGACGAATAAGTTTTGACTCATATACTTATGTCCTTTACTAGTCAAATCATTCACAACAACATATTTTATAACACTGTGTTACCGATGTGTTTTCGCATTGTCAATGAACAACCGCTTGGTAAAACATAACTCATATGTCTCTACTTTAAGATCAAAAGATAGTATCGTCTCAACATTGCTTATGATGAAATCCATGAAGCAATCTGTTGAGCGTGGGTTTATCCAATACTCAAATCCCTATTTTCTAAGTACTCATGAATATTGTAGCAATCCTATTTCTATGTCTAACTCATTAGACAATCTACAAAACTATTCATGACAATCTTCATTCATACTTACTCCCTAAAAACGTATGAGTGACCGTGGATATTTGAATAATAATTAAATTACTTAGGAAGTAAACATGCAAAATTGAAACACAATAATAAACAATCAAGAAATGGTAGTATCAAATACTCATCAACAAAACTATATTATTAATTTACCAAAGTTAATTACATTTATATTGCAACAAGTTTCAAATCCTATCTAATTACAAAAACTAATATCATCTGTTAATCCTATGCACCGTGCATGCTGATAATGCTTAACCCTACTCAGAGCCTTTGTCAAGGGATCTGCAGGATTATCTTCTGATGATACCCTCTTCACTATGAGGTGACCTTCTTCTACCCTATGTCTTATGTAGTGGTACTTTCTGTCGATGTGTCTGGACTTTTCATGATCTCTCGGTTCCTTTGTCAAAGCAACCGCTCCTTCATTATCGCAGAAAAGTTCCATGGGCTCCTGAATACTTGAGACTACTCCAAGGTCACCGATGAAGTTCTTCAGCCAAGCCGCTTCCTTTGCCGCTTCACTCGCTGCGATGTACTCTGATTCGCACGTTGAATCAGCCACCGTCTCTTGCTTGGAACTTTTCCAAGTCACTGCTCCCCCATTCAAGAGGAATACCCAGCCTGACTGAGACCGACCGTTGTCTCTATCTGTCTGAAAACTGGCATCAGTATACCCATCAACTCTCAAGGTATCACTGCCACCAAGGACTAAAACAAAGTTCTTCGTCCTGTGCAGATACTTGAGTATGTTTTTGACCGCTGTCCAATGCACCCTACCAGGGTTTCCCTGGTATCGACTGACCATGCTCAAGGCAAAGGCCACGTCGGGACGAGTACACGTCATGGCGTACATGATCGACCCCACAGTCGAAGCGTAAGGTACCCAACTCATGTCCGCAATTTCCTCATCTGTACTTGGACTCTGAGTCTTACTCAGCTTAGCATTACTTTGCATTGGTAGCTCTCCCTTCTTGGAATTTTCAATACTAAATCTTTTCAGTACCTTGTCCAAGTATGTACTCTGACTAAGTCCAATTAGTCTCTTCTTCCTATCTCTTAATATTCTTATCCCGAGAATATAGGCTGCCTCTCCTAGGTCTTTCATGGCGAAACACTTCCTGAGCCAAGACTTGACATCTTGCAAGGTCGGGACGTCGTTTCCTATGAGCAGTATGTCATCTACATACAGCACCAGAAAAGTGACTATACTCCCACTAGCTTTGACATATACGCAAGACTCATCATTGCTCCTAGAGAAACCAAATTCTTTTACTTTCTCATGGAAACAAAGATTCCAGCTGCGAGAAACTTGTTTTAATCCATAGATGGATTTCTCAAGCTTACACACTTTGTCAGGATACTTTGCATCAACAAAACCCTCTGGCTGATTCATGTAAACATCCTCAGTCAACTTCCCATTAAGGAAAGCGGTTTTGACGTCCATCTGCCAAATTTCATAGTCATGAAATGCAGCTATGGCCAGCATAATCCTAATTGACTTTATCTTAGCCATTGGTGAGAAGGTCTCATCATAGTCAATCCCTGGGGTTTGAGTAAAGCCCTTCGCAACCAGTCTTGCTTTAAAAGTGTGTACCTTTTCGTCCATGTCAGCCTTCTTCTTGAAGATCCATTTGCACCCGAATGTCTTTCGACCCGGTACATTGTCAACCAAGTTCCAAACTTGAGTGTCATACATGGACTTGATCTCGCTGTCCATTGCCTCTTTCCACTTGGCAGACTCAGGGCCCGCCACCGCTTCCCGGTAGTTAGCAGGTTCATCCAAATTTATCAGTGTCCTATCACTGACAAACGTATCTCCATTTGTAGTTATATGGAATCCATAAAACTCGGGTGGCATGCTAACTCTACTAGAGCGTCTAAGAGGTAAGGATATGTCAGTCGGACCAACAGGAACTTCTTCTTCTTGTTGGTTGCTAGTTTCTCCTAAGGTTGCATCATCGGGTGACTCTTGAATCTCTTCAAGGTCAATGGTACTCCCACTGTCCTCTTTGAATATGAGTTCTCTTTCTCGAAAGACTCCCCGTCTCGCTACAAAGACCACGTCCTCGCTCGGTCTGTAGAATAGGTATCCAAAGGACTGTTTGGGATATCCAATGAAAAAACATTTATCGTATCTCTCTGCGAGTTTATCGTGAGTTTCTCGTCTAACGAAAGTCTCACAACCCCAGACTTTGATATGTGCTAACGAGGGAACTTTCCCCGTCCACATCTCATGAGGTGTTTTAGCAACCTTCTTAGTAGGGACAAGATTAAGGATGTGGGCGGCAGTCTCTAAGGCATAACCCCAGAAGTGGATAGGAAGTGAAGCTCGACTCATCATGGAACGAACCATGTCTAACAAGGTTTGGTTACGTCACTCGGCAACACCGTTCAACTATGGTGTCCGAGGAGGCGATAACTGTGAAACTATTCCACATTCCTTCAGATAGTCTAGGAACTCAATACTAAGATACTCTCCGCCTCTATCGGACCTGAGCATCTTTATCTTCCTGCCCAATTGATTCTCAACTTCATTTTTGAACTCTTTGAACTTTTCAAAGGTGTCTGACTTGTGTTTGATCAAGTACATATACCCGTATCTACTAAATGAAAGGTTTTCCGCAACCATGAACTAAAAGCCTAAGTTCACATGCAACCTAGAAAAGATCTATGTTTTCTTACTTTGAACATGTAACTAATTCCTAAAGGCCAAACAAAAATTAACTAAAAGAATAAATCAGAAAAAACTAACCTTTAGTTTTAATCTTGAAGCTAAGCAGCACAAGTGTCCTGCCTCAAATGAGATCACACCCAGGGAGCCAGAGGGTGGACCGAAAATTCCAGAGAGAATAATAGAAATGAGCAACTGATAATGAGGTCTAGGGTTCCCTATTTATAGGGAACCAAGTGGCAAAGCTAGAAACCCTAGCCGCAGCCCATTTTCCGGATTATCTGTACGCGCGCCGCGGCCAGATCGTTTGCGCGCCGCGCGCCGCAATTCAACTATTGAATTCGTACGAATATGTACGCGCGTCGCGGCCTTTACATTGGCGCGCCGCGCGCCGCAATTCAACTATTGAATTTGTACGACTTTAATCCCTGACCTCCTAATTAATCTAATTAATGCCACAGAAATTAATCCAATTAATTCCTGATTAATTATTAATCAATCAATATAGTTTCTAATTGATATATTATCACTTTAATATATTAACAAGCCATATCTTTTATTTCTATTGATTTATTAATCACATAATAAACCAACCTTTCTCTCTACCGAACTTTCTACCAACCTCCAGCTATGAGGGCAACCCAAATGGACTTTGCTTCTATTAATTAGGTAAATACAAATTATTAGTCATGGCTTAGACACCTAATCCAACAGTCTCCCACTTGGATAAGTCTATGACTATAATTACCAATTTAACCTCTGATTAATCAGCAACCTGCAGCTTCCTAGAAACTGCTGCCGAACTCTGACCTAGTCAGTTCTGTCCATAGATAAGTGATCAGATGATCCTCCGTCCAACAAGATATTTTCAGACATGAGACATGGATTGAGATCAATCTCTGTCTGACACACTGTTTCCCGATTTCCGATTTTGCTTATGACTTTTAGACTTCTAATTGAACGAATCAATTTAGTCCTGGCTAGCCAGCGCTTCAGTCAACTTCAAAATCATCGAGTGGCCAACAGATATCTGTTTCCCGTCTGGGTCAAGGGACGAATAAGCTTCGACTCATATGTTATATCTTTTACCCGACAAATCACTCACAACAGCACGTTTTATAACATCGAGTTACCGATGCGTTTTCGTACTATCAATGAGCAACCGCCTTGCAAATTATAACTCATATCTCTCCACTTCAAGACCATAAGATATTATCGTCTCAACATTGCTCGTGATGTAATCCATGAAGCAATCTATTGAGCGCGGGTTTATCCAATACTCAAATCTCCATTTCCAAGTACTCATGAACGTTGCAGCAATCTTATTGCTATGTCTAACTCCTTAGACAATCTACAAACCAATTCATGACAGTCTTCCTTCATACTTACTCCCTAAGAGTATGAACGACTGTGGATATTTGAATAATCCAATTATTCAGGAAGTAAACATGCAAAAGTGAAACATAAAATCTGACTGGCAGCTACTCCTGCTTATTACCAAGTCTCCACGAGGTAATCACCAAGTCGGATTTATCATAACTATTATCGGTTTCTTATTCTCTTTTAAACTTTCAATTCAAGTCTTTTATATCTATGTCTATGACCTTTTCACTCTTTCTGTGTATCCAAGTGTCTAACACTTATACAATTTATTGCAGATGATCCTATCGGATACTCTTCCGATGATATCTCAATTTGTCATTTTGTCATTTTGTCATTCTCTCTCACAACTCCATTCCGGTGATGTGTACCGTGACTGCTCATGGTTCTCGGGTCTTTAGTCTACATGACTACACCCTAAGACAATTTCGAGGTGTCATGATGTGTTGGTGAACCACACGCGCTCCATCAGAAACCAACGAAACTCTTTAACCATTAAGTCCTACAGCACCACGTTCTGGTGTAAACAATTACCGATTTGAAAACCCTTCCAAATCAATCACCCTAATCATTTCCCAATGATTTCTCACGCCTGTTCAAAAATCCATTCAGTATTCTCAGCCAGGCAATATCCTGAATCCAACTTACAATGCTCTAAGCATTAAGTCATCAGGATATGTTCATAACACTTCTGATTTGTCCAAGAGGCTCGAGGAACCTGATGTAATCTCATTCCAAGCCCTTTCGGAATCCTAAGATTACCAATAATCCTTGTGTCATGAATTCCGAAAACCATTTCCTTTCAGGGACTCTTTCTTATGCATCTTGAATCCCATCAAGATCATATTCTCAGCGGCTAAGTCAATACTGTCAGTCTCATCTATCTGATAAATGTCTATGAAGTACGTGAGCATGTTGCACCTTCTTTGTTTCTTTCATGCCAATTCATTACACTTTGCAATGACAGGAAACTCCATTCCTGGGGTTATGCATCTTGAATCTCATCAAGATCATATTGGCAGAATTCTGATCTATCTAATAGATGTTCACAACCACCTGAGTATGTTGTATCTCTTAAAGTCTTTCATAGCGAACCGTTTCTTAACACCAAGTCATTACACTTTGTAATGATAAGAGACGTTTCCTAGAACCAGTATGTAACCCACATACAATGATAGCAGATAACAACGATACTCCCACTGGCTTTGACACCGTCATATGACTCTTTCGGACTATTCACAAAATCCAGAACTTATGGCACATTTTGCGAAACCGAAATCCAAACCTTTCCGACATATTGAAGGAAATCTTTCAGGCTATTTACAAAATCCAAACCTTTTGGCCTATTTTGAGAATCTGAATATCCTTTCTTGCAAGATGCCCATGGGACGTATCCCGGGGCCATGTACCTTTTGTAATGGCATGCTCTATGTGAGTCCATATTAGTGTGCCGGTAAACCACACATGCTCCACTAACGACTCACACTATGCCACGCAGAATCCTCTCGGATTACATATTCTATTGAGAGTGCATCTCTCAGAATCAATTGCTTGACTCCAAGTGATGACTCATTCAACCAGATGTTCTGTAAGTACATTTCTATGTTCCCTTCTATTGATGATTCAATTACTCCCACTGGTTCCTAGACCAGTTGTAAAGATCAATCAAACTGTCACATAGACTGTGTCTCGCGGTAAGGTTCTCTTATTTGGCACCAACTGGGCTCACCAATGCTTCCAGCAGTCGGATTACTTATCCGTACCATCTTTAGTGTTTTACCACTACCCGGTATATCACCCAAATCATAACTCCTTATGACAGTGACAATAACTACTGGTCAAGCGAAGAGAGGGTATGTCAGGTTTAACAGGAATCTAATTCCTGGTCAAGTCCCAGTGGTGACTAAAGGTCGTTCACTTGGCTAATCCCTGAACTCATTCAAAATTATTCTTACTCCCACTGTTTCCTTAGAACTTGAGTTCTTTCTAAAAGTACTCTTCTTTCAAAGGATAACCGGAGTGGCCAATGAAACGACATTGCTCATCAGTTTCAGGCTTATCATGAGATTCAGACGAATGCTACATGACCCTGGACTTTCTATGTACTAGTGGGACGATCCCAGCTTTACATTTCAGACAGTGTCAACATGACCTACTTAGTCTAAGATGTGGTTGGAATATGGCTTCTGCGGTCTGACTGGTTGAATATTCAATTCATTGAAATATTAGTCGGAAATGTATCCAGTGTATCTTATACACCGAGGATCAAAACTATTTCGATCAATGCTCCATCATCTTCCCTAAGACACATTATAACCATTAGTGTTCTTGGAAGAGGATAAACTGTGAAACATTTTCTCAGTCTATGTTGTTACTCAGGTTCTGTTGATCTTATGCTTCCTTTGAAATCTTTGAACACTTCAAGATTCCAATCAATCGCTTATTCCGATAAACGAAGCCATATTTGTCAAACTATTTGGCAAATATTTTGAAGCATAACTAATCGTGTTCTGTTCGAAGATTCGAGCAATACACAGTAACTTATGTGTCTGTCGCTCAAAATCTTAATACCTTTATATCTCCATGTAAATTTATGACTTTGTTAATATTGCTCAAGACATGCAATCATCACCTGACTCCAAGTCAACTGATTCCAAAATCCTATCCATTGGATCTTTGGGTGATTCCTTTCTTGTCACAATTAATTTTATTAAGCACTCAATTCATCATGTGACTCTAAGTCAAATGATTCCAAAGTCCTGTCCAACTGGACCTTTGGTTGAAGTGATTCTCATGAAATTCATTTTAACAATCATAAAGAACACAATTTACAAATCCAATCCCATTGGATGTATCAACATTCAAGTTATTACCATTTACATCATCAACACATTCACACAACATTTCGAGGACAATTAAAACAACCATTTTTTTTTTAAAAAATATTTCATTATACCAGAATTATCCTCAGAACAATGTACAATGCGAATCTATGTTAAATGTATCTATAAACTAATAACAAGAACAAATATCTAGCTTAACTCAAAAACCGCACGAGCTCCAGATCCAATCCGAATATGCTCCTGTGCGACACCATCCCGCATCCTCCAGAGTTCGTGCATACAGAGCAAATGTGTGAAACACATCCTGTATCAAGGAAATGAGGATCAGGTATTCTGAGTTTTAAGATATTACTGAGTTTGCCAAACGGTTTGGCTTTAGAGCATTTTTCCAATCTTTCCGTGACTGTGTCCCACCTTATGGATTCCCAGTTTGGAACATCGAACAATCGGTCCAGACGATCTGGATCATTTCTTGAAGCACCTTAATACTGGACTCAATCCTGAAGCAGCTGAATTAATGGAACTATGCTTCTCCATGAACGATTCATACAGAGTCGACATTGAATGCACTTCCACGATTGTCTTATCCGGTTACCCTTTCTGTTCATCTGGATGAACAGATCAGCGAGTTGAGCTAATGCTTAACTCCTGATCCCAAAGGGAAACCGGTTTTATATTGTTCGCCTATGTATCCCTCAATCTCGGGAACACGCAAACTGGTGCTACTTCCTTCTATCTTGCAATTTCAAGCTCTTTGAAGATCCTAGTTCGTTCCCTTTATTCTACCAGTTCACGAAACCTTTCCTAAACTAGCTGTGCTAACTTATCAGACCCCAGGAATTCTAAATCCCTGCGGAACTCGGGGTTAATGATCAATAGCATAAGGCAACGAACTTCCTTGGACTCAATAGTCAAGGAGTCATGCTCACCACAAGCTGCTGTGTGATGCCATGTTTGGGAGCGGACACTCAGTCGGATATGGTTCGCCAGCAAAACTAAGAACTATTCTCTAATTGCAAAACCATATCACACCGTTCAGGCCAGTCAGCCTTATCATACTAAACAGGTGCTTTCTGAAGCTCTCAGAAATGGGTGAAGGAGGAGAAGGAGGAGAATAACACTTTCTTCAGACATATATAAAATTTGAATTTATTCGTTTAATTCATCATTTTAAATAATTACCCAATATACATTATTTAACAAGGCTAGGATCCAAAATACCCCAACTATGCTGTGAAGAGGGATGTCGTAGTCACAACACAGTGGTCATTAAGGTAGATAACTTTTATCAATTTCAGTCTTATGAAATTCCTAGATCTGTGAGATTCATTGAACTGTTCAATGGCATGTTTAATCTCGGATATGCCCCACCGTTTGTGACTGGGATGCCGAGGATCACAAACCGGGTGTGAATAACCATGCAAATTAGCTTGGTACTCTCAGGGTCCATTATCATCTCAAATTGATGTGCCGGTTAACCACACACGCTCCATCAACAATGATAACACCCGAGAAACCCATTGCCACTTTTTATGAACCCCCATTGGTGTGCCGGTAACCCACACACGCTCCACCAACGTTTCATAAAGTGCAATGTGCAATTTCATGGGTTAGCATCAAATTCACATTTTTTCTAAAGTAACTAGATTGGGAATTTTTGTACGGGTTCTAGTACTTTTGATCATTATACTTTTAATGATTAAGCGGTCCTATCAAAAACTGTTCGGCTAACGACCCTCCACTGATCAGGCGAGCGGTGGGTGAGAGTGAACACCCATTAGACCGCCATTTTATAGGCAGTCTCCTTATACCCACTTTATAGACCAGCTTCGTGAATGAGGCCTACTATTGAATTGACTGACCAATTTTATCTTATACATATAGTATTAACCTTTAATAACATATATAAGATGTATTTTAAAACTTTTAAAATATTTCTGGTTTATCTTTTAATTTCCTGAAATTTAACTATTAAATTTCAAATTAAATTAAACCTTTAATTTGATTTAATTTATCTTTTAATTAAACTATTAATTAAATTAATTAAATCTTCATATTTTAAACATTTAAAATATTTTTTCGGATTTAATCCTTAATTTTCGTAAATTTAAAAATTAATTAAATCCTTTGAATTATCTTTTAATTATCAATTAATTAAATTAATTCAAAAGTAGATAGGTTTTTTTTTCAATTAATCAAATTAATTTAAACCTATCTTAAACCCCTAATTATCGAATTCAAACAAACTGGGTTTAAGGTTATCCATTTAATTAACCAATTAAAGTTACCAAAAATAGAAAGCCTTCCAAAACCCTAATGCCTATTTTCGAAAATTACCAAAGGGTTGGGAGAAGGTTTCTAAAACCCAAACCCTAAATCCATATCAGGCCCAAAGAGTTATAAACAATAAACCCTAATTAGGAAAACTATTACAGCCATTCAATAAGAAAACAACCAAAAAAGCTCTCCTACCACTGAAATGTTTTCCGCAACCATGAACTAAAAGCCTAAGTTTACATGCAACCTAGAAAAGATCTATGTTTTCTTACTTTGAACATGTAACTAATTCCTAAAGGCCAAACAAAAATTAACTAAAAGAATAAATCAGAAAAAACTAACCTTTAGTTTTAATCTTGAAGCTAAGCAGCACAAGTGTCCTGCCTCAAATGAGATCACACCCAGGGAGCCAGAGGGTGGACCGAAAATTCCAGAGAGAATAATAGAAATGAGCAACTGATAATGAGGTCTAGGGTTCCCTATTTATAGGGAACCAAGTGGTAAAGCTAGAAACCCTAGCCGCAGCCCATTTTCCGGATTATCTGTACGCGCGCCGCGGCCAGATCGTTTGCGCGCCGCGCGCCGCAATTCAACTATTGAATTCGTACGAATATGTATGTGCGTCGCGGCCTTTACATTGGCGCGCCGCGCGCCGCAATTCAACTATTGAATTTGTACGACTTTAATCCCTGACCTCCTGATTAATCTAATTAATGCCACAGAAATTAATCCAATTAATTCCTGATTAATTATTAATCAATCAATATAGTTTCTAATTAATATATTATCAATTTAATATATTAACAAACCATATCTTTTATTTCTATTGATTTATTAATCCCATAATAAACCAACCTTTCTCTCTACCGAACTTTCTACCAACCTCCAGCTATGAGGGCAACCCAAATGGACTTTGCTTCTATTAATTAGGTAAATACAAATTATTAGTCATGGCTTAGACACCTAATCCAACACTAAAATCGTCAGTGAAGGTCACATAGAACCGTGTGCCATCTTTTGTGGTAGATCTGAAGGGACCACACACATCTGTGTGTATGATGTCCAAAAGACCTTCACCTCTTTCAAAGGAACCCTTGAAAGGTGATTTCGTCATCTTGCCCAAAAGACAAGACTCGCATACATCATCCGATTTGAGGTCGAATGATTCCAACACTCCATCCTTTTGGAGTTGGGCGATGCGTTTCTTGTTAATGTGCCCAAGACGAGAGTGCCACAAGCATGCCTTTTCTACACCACTAGAAGAATCAATAAAGTTTACACTATGACCTAAATTGTCTACACATTGCACAGTATCATACACACCATCACAAGGTAAAGTAGTAAATACAGAAATACCATTTTGAAAAACAGAAATGGAACCATTACTATTATCAAACGAAAACTGTAAACGTTGTCTAAACAATGCATGAAATGAAATAATATTCCTTGCCATTTCTGGCAAATAGCAACAATTAAAAAGATCTAAACTAACACCACTACTGAGCACTAAACTATAAGTCCCGATCTTGGTCACAGGTGACGATCTCCTATTCCCCAATCCCCATGATCAGGTTGAGTCTACTGTGCTCCACCTCCCTGCTTTCCCTTAGGCCCTGCAAATCAGAACAAATGTGAAAACCACATCCTGTATCAAGGACCCAATAAACGGAAGATGGTGAGTTTTTAAAGATAGTGTAAATACCTGCCGAAGACGGCTTGACTTTGCCATCCTTCAAATCTTGCAGGTATGTAGGGCAGCTTCTCTTCCAATAGCCCTTGCTTTGCAATAGAAGCACTCTGCTTCCTTGGGATTGGCATTATGAGGAATGCCAGAAGTCTTGGGTTTGGAGCCGTTGCTGGACGATCCAACATGCACCTTTTCCCTCCAATTCTGCATAGGAGGGCCCTTTCTCTTCTTCCCCTTTCCACCGGTAATAGCCAGGACGACTTCATTAGCTGCGGGTACACTCTTACCCTTCATTCCGTCCTTAGCGGTGCGGAGCATGCGATGCAGTTCGGCCAGAGTGGCCTGAGAATTTTTCAGATGATACGCCAGCGTGAACTGGTCATATGAACTAGGCAGAGAATTTAGCACTATGTCTACTGCTAAATCCTCGTGAACTGGCATCTCAAGCTTCCTAAGCCTTTCCACGTATCCTTGCATCCTCTGCACGTGGTTACAGATAGACTCTCCATCCTTTGGCTTCGCATTGGTGAAAGCTTTGACTACTTCGCGCCTTTCTATGCGCTCCTGCTTGCGGAACTTTTTCGCCAGCTCTTTGTGCATTTCATAGGGCCAGTAGTCTTCATATATTCTTTGCAATTCCGGGTTCATTGTACATATCATGATGCAAGCCACTTTGGTTGCGTCATCAGAATGTTTTGAGTATTGAGCGATTTCATCGGGAGTAGCATTATCAGGATCAATTTCAACCAGCTCGGTTTCCAGAACATACTCTTTATGTTCAAACCTTAGAGCCATCTTGATGTTACGGATCCAGTCATTATAGTTGGTACCGTCCAACGTAACTTTGGAGCATAATAACAATATAGAGGTAACATTAGAGTTTGATTGGGGGGCGGTTTGATCAGCAGAAGACATCTATAAAAGAAGATAGTTTTAATTAGATATTAATAATAATCCTTATAATAACCCAATAATAATTATAAGGCTAGGATCCTACAATAACAATTTACAATCTCGAAGAGGGATGCCATAATCAATATTGTAAATTTTATAAGGTAGGCGAATGACGATTCAGCCAATTCCACCGCGGAAAGATAATCATATTAAAATGGAATTCCTAGATTCTTTGAGATTTATTGAACTGTTCAATAGCATGTTTTAATCTCGAATGTACCCCACTGTTTGTGACTGGGATGCCGAGGATCACAAACCGGGTGTGAATAACCATGCAAATAAGCTCGGTACTCTCGGGATCAGTTACCATCTCTAGTTGATGTGCCGGTAAACCACACACGCTCCATCAACAATGATAACACCCGGGAAACCCATTGCCACTCTTTATGAACCCCAATTGGCGTGCCGGTAAACCACACACGCTCCACAAATGTTTCATAAAGTGCAATGTGCAATTTCATGGATTAGCACCAATTCACATTTTTCCTAAAATAACTAGATTGGGATTTTATTAAGCGTTCTAGTACTTTGAATCATTATACTTTTAGTGATTATTAGGCGGTCCTATCAAACCTGTTCGGCTAACGACCCTCCACTAATCAGGCGAGCGGTGGGCGAGAGTGTTCACCCATTAGACCGCCATTTTATAGGCAGTCTCCTTATACCCACTTTATAGACCAACTTCGTGAATGAGGCCTACTAATGATTTGACTAACTATTTAATCTCATACATATAAAAAATAACTTCCTAGTTATAATATATATAAGATGTAATTTTTTAAACATTTAAAAAATTGTTTCTGGTTTATCTTTTAATTTATTGTCGATTTAAGCTATTAAATTTAAAATTAAATTAAACCATTAAAACCCGATTTAATTATCTTTTAATTAACCAATTAATTAAATTATTTAAATTTGATATTTTAAACCTTTTAAAATATTACTATATTTTATCTATTAATTTTCGAGACTTAAAAACAATTAAATACGAAATTAATTAATCCTTTTAATTATCTTTCAATTAAACAATTAATTAAATTAGTTAATATTGCAGATAGGTGTCACAAAATAATCAAATTAATTTAAACCTATCATTATCCCCTAATTTTCGATTTTATAGGATAAAGGTTTTAAGGTTTATCTTTTAAACAATTTAAAGTTTCCAAAAATAGAATACCTTCTAAAACCTAACCACAAAAATCGCCAAATAAGAGGGGAGGGGCTAGGGTTTTGAAAACCCAAACCCTAATTGTCGATTTGCCCAAAATTAGGGTTTAGAGACTATAAACCCTAATTACAAAGAAAGCAATTATAGCAATTTAACAAGAAAAACAACTGAATGCTCTCATACCACTGAAAGGTTTTCTGCAACTATGAACAAAAATACCTAAGTTCACATGCAACCTATATAGATCTAATTTTTTCTTCTAGTTAAACATATAACAATTCCTAAGAGGCCAGAAAAAATTAAACTAAAAGAAAGATCAAGAAAAACCAACATTTTGTGAATCTTGGAAGCAAAGCAATAGAAACCTCTTGCCTCAAATGTAGTCACACCCTAGCTTGGAAGTGTTGGCCGAAAATTCCTTCAGAGAGAGCTTCAAAATCGTGGGTTTAGGGTTTGTGAGTCTCCCTATTTATAGGCTCCAAGCAGATGACCAGATAAACCTTTAGAGATAAACCTTTTGAATTTAAACCAAGATAAACTATTATCTTATTAATTCAAACCCTTTTATCCTACTTATTAAAATCGAAAATATATATGTTTCCATATATAATTTCGCTGGTCACACACTCACTCAAACTGTCACTTACTCAACTATTGAATAATTACAGTTTTAGTCCCTGCACCTTTAATTAATTAATTTAACCACCAAATTAATTCCAATTAATTCCAGAAAAATTACTAATTAATTATTATAGTTTCTAATTAATATATTATCACTTAAATATATTAATAAACTATTTAGTTAATTTCTATTGATTTATTAATCACATAATAAATCAATCTTTCTCTCTACCGGACTTTCTGCCCATCCTCCAACTATGAGGGCAACCCAAATGGACTATGTTACTATTAATTAGATAAATACTAATTATTAGTCATGGCTTAGACACCTAATCCAACAGACACAGACTACGGTTGACACCAATGCCAAACTCAGTTCCACCGTCGATGATCCCGTACCCGACCCTACTCACTACCGCAGCTTGGCCGGAGCATTGCAATACCTCACATTTACTCGACTGGATATTACATACGCGGTTTAGAAGATTTGCTTACACATGCATGATCTGTGCACTGACCATATGTGTACTTTAAAACGAATCATACACTATCCCCAAGGCACCTTACAGCTTGGCATACATTTCACGAAGTCTGCATCCTCACGCCTCATTGGGTATTTGGACGCTAATTGGGGGGCTATTCCGAGGGGTATTGTGTTTTTCTCTGCGATAATCTTATTTCATGGTCTTCCAAACGTCAACACACTTTGTCACGATCTAGTGTCGAAGCTGAATATTGTGGTGTCGCAAATGTTGTTTTCGAAACAAGTTGGTTACATAATCTACTCCGTGAGCTACACTGTCCCCTCACGATTGCCACGATTGTTTAATGTGACAATGTGAGTGCAATTTATCTATCTGGGAATCCTATTTAACATCAGCGTACCAAACATAGAGAAATGGATATCCACTTTGTTCGTGAAACAATCAGCAAAGGTGAAGTTCGGGTGCTTTATGTTCCATTGTGCTATCAGCTTGCGGATATCTTCACCAAATGATTACCAGGTGTTCTTTTTTACAACTTTTGAGATATTCTTAGCATACGTAAACCTCCCGCTACGATTGAGCACGAGTATTACGCAATAAATATGTATTCAAAATAAGATATGTACCCAAAATACATTATCCTGTATTATAGGCAACTTGCTATCCTGTAAACTAGGATCTCCTTGTATATATTCAGATACGTTCATTGTGAACTACATAGAACAACTTATACCAATCTATTAGTAACTAACTACATAACGATAAGAACAATGAAAAATATAAACGATAAAAATACTTATATTTGAAAAGCTATAGAGAGGGAGACGTATAATCACAAAAATTATAAATGGTATGGTCTACTAAGTTGACTTTTTGTTATATAATTTATTTTTATTTTAAAGATTTATTACCAGTAAATAATAATTGTATTATTTCCTAATTGTTTTACATATTGTTTAAAACAATTGTATGGTATTTTGATAATAAGTCTATCTCATCTTATTGTTTATGTTTTGTCATCCACAATACGGTGAGTTTGAATCATATTCCACTTTTTTTATACAAGTCAATACTCGGATCCAACTAACCTCTTCAACTTACCTTAAAACTAATCAAAAATTGTATCATTCAACTCTTCCTTCAACAATTTTTGCTCAGTTTAAAATCCGCCCATTTTACTTTTTTTTTATTAGGTGAGATGTTGCCCAAATTATAATTTCATTTACTAAATTTAATAACTAGTTTTTCAAAAAAAAATTATATATTTTTTATGAAACTTCGTTTTTAGAAAAAAATAATTTTCAATAACTTAAGAAAAAATTTAGAACGGCAAATCCAATCTACTTCTAAACTATATCTATATATTCCACATATGTCCCTGACGGGACTTGAACCCTCAACCTCAAAGGAGGGGGGGGGGGGGGGGGTGAACACCTGTTACCGCTGGGCTAGAAGCCATTTGGTTTGTATAACTACACATATATATATCTAGGAATTACATTTGATTGTAATTGGTAATCGCTAGCTACCGAGTTGGATCAACTAAATGGGATAAAGGTTACTTAACCATTTACTTGTTTCGTAACTTGGATCCTAGACTTTAATAAATTAGTGTTTTAGAAACAATAAAATCTATTAATTTGTAAAGAGTGAATATTGAAAGTACTAAATGAAATTTTTTTAAATTCTGTATATGACTACTAATACTCTTATGCCCATGTACAACCTCTCTCTTGTTGAGTTTCAAGAGATAAGAACAGTTGATGTTTATAATTTCTACAACTCGTATAATGCCTTGAGATTTTCGTCCTCAAGTATAAACATAAATTATATACACTGAAAGGGCCCAATTCGTGAACAACCTTCGCTAACCAGTCTATCTGATCATGATGCTTGGTGGAAGCATTATTGTGATGCTACTAATGTGTTTCACATTATATTGGGAATAATAACCCTTGACCTCTGGAAGGTCTTGGAGAATTATGAAGCATATCAGATGTTTCATCAAGTAAAACAATATTCATTGAGAACGGTAGAACCTAATTCAAACATGTTAAATCATTTGATAAAAGGAAACTCAAAGAGAATGTGTACTCTAAGAGACTTATAGTTTAGTTAATGGAAATAAAGCATAAAACCAAGAAAATAAATAAAATGCCAAAATGATCAGTGTTGTTTCTATTATGAAGAAACTGGACACTAGAAGAGGAACTGCTCCTCCCGTCTCCCCGAGCCAAGGAAGTTTGGTATGACCAACACTTCATATATCTATATGATAGAACTATTTATTTTTCCACCATACACTTGAGTATGTGATACAACATATGACACTAATATTTGATATTATGTGGAGATGTTTGGAAGAAATAAGCAACTGATTACATACGAATAGTATTCCATACTGAAGATATGACATCGTTGGTATTGATACTTCTGGAGCTTTTGATTACCAAACAGTCTGTAATTGAACAATATATGTTTTGTACCTATTATGAGTAGTAACATATAACATTTGCAATTTTTTTTTAATAAATCTAGATTTACTTATCGTTTAATGGATGTTTACATTCATGTTCTGAAACGATGTATTTTGTGTTAATAATATTTTCTCATAATGTTATTTATGAAGTAAATCTATATGTTTTCAATAAATAAATATATCTAAAGATAACACCTATTTAATCAAATGATATTTAATTCAATCTTATCTATGTCATTATCATCATAACTGTATAAACAAGAAACACATATACCGACTTCAAAAGATGGAATTTTGAAGGCAAATGAGGCTTATTCATTTGATATATGTGAATCCTATTTATATGGGAAGATGATTCACAAGTATCTTTCTCTAATAGTAGTGAAAGAACAAAAGGCTTGTTAAAGAATTATACATGGTGATGTATGTAGTCTTTTCAATCATATGAATATATTTAATGATTCACAAGTGTCTTACTCTAAACGGCAGTGAAAGAACAAAAGGCTTGTTAAAGAATTATACATAGTGATGTATGTAGTCTCTTCAATCCTGTGAATAGACTTGGTGATACATACTTAATCAATTTCACTAACGGGTTTCATTTGTTATTGTTTAATTTTTTGAAATTGATTAAACTATTTTTAGTGAAAATGAAATACAACTAAATGAGGCCATCATAAACCTTTTCATTCTGATAAAGAAAATGAGTTATTAAACCAAGTCTTCTTGGAACATCTTTGGTTGTCGAATTGGTTCACAACTCATTCCGTCAAGAACACTCACTCGTCATTTGTACGCTTCTTGTAAATCATGGGTCACCTAGCCACATGGATTTTTTCTTATGATTTTTGAGGTAGTTGTCGTATTTTCTAGTGGGATACGATCACCTGATCTCACTGGTCGTATACCGACACTTCATATTTTTTAATAGGATAAATCAGACCTTGTAGTCTGCTATATGATGTTTTTGAAGAACTCTTTTCTTTATATGTTTTGAAAGTTATGCTTACTGCAACATATATATATATATATATATATATATATATATATATATATATATATATATATATATATATATATATATATATATATATATATATATATATATATATATATATCCAACCAAACAAGTAGACTATATACCTTTGTATACCTAAGGATGAAATATTCTATCCTTATCTAAAAGGTATAGAGTTATGGAGCTTATGTAAGATAAGAAGCATAACTCAACCTAACATCTACTAATAACATTTATGTAGAATATCCTAAATGGTTGTTTAGGATAAAATTTCTACAATCTCACTGATTGTCATTCCAGAAGACCTATACTTAGAAAGTTATTTTTCTAAGTGGGAGCAATATGAAACTTTAAAGGTTAAAGAACCATAAACTAAATGCATCATAGTTTGGAACTAGCAAGTTTTTCAACATTTTTTGAGCCTGCTCAAATAGTTGATCAGAAACTAATCAGACACACAAAGATGCATTCATGTATGATGATCAAGTATGGGCTTGATTAATCTTCCTCAATATAGTATGACTATAAAGAATAAGTGAGTTTACAAAGGATAAAACATACATGGATGGAAATATTTTCAGAGTTAAAGCCAACATCTCAAAGTAAGAATCTTCTTTCTTATAATAAAATTGCATAGTGTAATTTTAGTATAAATCAAGATGATACTTATGTTTTCTAGAAAGCTCGTGGGAGCACAGTCGCATTCCTAGTCTTAAGTTTTTGTACATATGCGTTCTCAAAATGGACGATTACATGTACATAAATCAAGATCTGTGATTGGAAAACGGAACCCAGTTTATGACCATTACGAGGGTGATTTATACAACGATTCATTCAATAATAATGAGGTGTGGACTGAGGATCCGACTCAATATGAAGATTACGATGAGTCATGTTTTGTAGATGACCACGAACTGGACGATTCGTGTAATGAGAAATTGGATCAGGTATTGAATCTGCTGATCGAAACCTTCAAAAAGGAGAAAAAACGCCAATGCACTTTCGACAATGGTAGATCATTTGGAGCAACTAGCAAAATGGCAGGAAGAACAGCTGAATCAACAATCAAACTCACCATATCAAGGTGGATAGTTTTTGCGTTAATAATATTGTGTATGAACTTACATCACCTGAAACTGAGGGTGTGATAGAGGATTATACACTTTAGGAGAACCAATAGACCACTAAGATGGTCGAAATTTTTTGTCAAACACAATTGAGGAGGGGTGGTAGACAACAATGCCACACCCTGCTACCTAGTCATATAGCAACGCTAACTCTACATAAACCCTTTTCACCTTCTTTTTACTCTTCACTTGCTCACACGCCACCACATTCGAGCTGATGACGATAGCCAGTGATAATCTGTATTTTTATTTCTTTTTATTTTTTATGTAGTTAACTATTATCACTTCCTGTTTATGTCTAAAACTTAACCTTTAAAACGAGTTGATATTTTGATTAGCAAACCTGCCAAACTCGTGATGTGGTCGTGTTTTACAATTGCAGGGGAGGATTGAGTAGCCAGTACCCCTAATCCAACTCTAGGCCACCATAGCCCGCGCAGCAGCCTGTTAACATCCAGGGTGCTTTGGGAGATCTGACGGCGACTATGACCAAGGTGGATAGGATCGTAGCCAAGTTGGAGGCTCAGTGGAGGTGGTTAGCTGAGAGCCAGCACGCCATAATGCTACACCTAGGATTGAGAAGATACCATCATTCCCTACTCTCGGTTCAAACGGTGTCGGACCCTCGGGCACCCACCACGATGATTGACTGTATTTTCTAGTTCCTTTTGATTTTCCTTTGTTTTTTGCTTTTGTTTTTAGTCATAGAAATTTTGTAAAATTGTACATTGAACCTTAATATTTTTATAGAAGCTAATGTGTGAATAGTGATTAGCCAATTATGTGATTGTGTTGCACCAAACTTTTGTTGATTGGCATAAACCAAGTGTGGGGTCATTGTACCCTTACACTCGGGTTATGCCAGGCGTGTTTACTAATGCGCCACAAAATCTTGGAACTATCATCGAGCAATAGGAACATACAATCAACTTCGAGGTCAAGGTGGATATCCAGAAGATGGCAGGCCTGCATCCAAGTGGCGATTGACATCTCGTTTTTTTCTTTCCTTTCTTTCGGATAAACCAAAAGCTCTGGTGGTGCTAGGTGAGTCGCCCCCGATTGTAGGAAGCCCACTCTACAGTCTGACATGCTTTCCGTATAGATATTCATCTGATCCCAACAATCAAGCTTTTTCGTCGTCCTAAGGGGTAACTCTTTTCTCCCTTTGTTTTGAATTTTTCTTTTATACAACGGGGACGTTGTATGGTTTTAAGTGTGGGGTGGGACAGTCGAAAAATATAGAGTGTTTTTGTGAAAAAACTAAACATTCTTTTATCATTTTTCAAAATTTTGGGGAAATTGTATCGTAGAAACGAATAATTTTAACATTTTAGCAATTCGATATTTTTCAAGAAATACTTTATAGTTGTTTGATGCTAGTCTTGGTTAAAAATAAGTTGAGCTTAATTCAGGAGTTATAATTATAGGAAAATGTTTTTGATTTAGAAATATCATAGGATTGGGATTCAGGAAAGGAATTTCAATCGGTGGCCTATGTTGTTCGAGTCGGTAGACAAGAAAAGGGTGATTTCCCTCACCTCATTATCTAAGGTCAACTGATCTAGGATAATGTTGTTGAAAGCTCGCTACACGGACAACAAAGAAAGTCATGGAAATTATCCTTAGTGGCCTTTAGAATTTGAACGAGTAAGTTTGCACAATTGTTTAGTTTGTAATCAAGAGTTCTTTAGAAAGTCGTGAGTCACAAGGGTATTCTACTCATTTTCAAAAAGAATTGATTTTTAATATAAGTTCTGACAATAACAATAAACTTTGAAACCGATGATTTTCAAGAAAGTTTGAGTTTTTGATACAAGTTCTTAAAAGCTCTATTTGCTTGGGGACAAGTAAAGCACAAGTGTGTGGTGTTTGATAACACGCTTTATATTACATATTTTACGTGTTCTCAGGCCGTGTTTTAGTTATTTTATCTTTGTAAAAGGACTAATAGTGCACACTTTTAGTGCAAGTTGCTTTGTGTGGAATTTATATTAAGATACAGGGTATAGAGTGTAACATTGGTGAAGATAGAGATGAAAAACAAAGGATAAGGGTCAGGAGAAACTCGCGACGCGGTGCATTGGTCTTCGCGGCACCAAGTGTTGGATAAGAACGTGATCTGGAGTTGACTTGAATTTCAAATCATGAATAATCATGATAAGGCAAGACTCGTGACGCGAAAAGCCATAGTCGGCGACCCGAGCCACCATATTTTACAACAAGAAATAAAGGCTTCTATGTCGAATTTTAGGGAGCGGAGACTGATCCATCGAATAGAACTCTGGAATCTTTGACTCAATTTTGTAGTATTTCAGCTTTACACTTGATAGTTGGTTAGTTTTAGTTTATTTTGCAACATATTGGGATTTGTATCAACTCTTGTGCTACGAGTATTCCACATCAATGAATTTCTCTAACCAAAGAGGTTAATTTTCAGTTCTAGGAGTAATAATTAGGCTCCTGTTTTGGTTTTGGTTTTGCGAACAAGTTGGTTTTGATTTATTTTATGAAATATTTAGTTTTAGTTCAATTGGTGTTTGATCTATAGTTGCAATCATAGATCTGATTTGTTTATGTTATTTGAGCTTGATTTGAGTTTAAAGTGTGGTAATATGCCTGCTATAGAGTGACAGTGTAACATTATAGTACGGTTTTGTTACCGACACAACAGTGCCAACCACGAACTCCACGGTTCGACCCTTACTTGCCCTATCTATTGGATAGTAAGGTTTTGTCTAGTATCTTTGACCGCATCAACGACTGCGACGTGACAAATTTTGACGCCATTGTCGGGGAGTTGTGCTCTTGACATGTTGTGTCAATTTGATCTATGTTTGTTTTTCAGTTTTTGTACATGTACGTTCTCAAAATAGACGATTACATGTACACGAATCAAGATATGTGGTCGGAATACGGAACCCAGTTTATAACCATTATGAGGGTGATTTATACAATGAGTCATTCAATGATAATGAGGTGTGGACTGAGGATCCGACTCAATATGAAGATTACGATGAGTCATATTTTGCAGATGAACAAGAACTGGATGATTCGTGTAACACGAAATTGGATCAGGTATTGGATCTGCTGATCAAAACCTTCAACAAGGAGAAAAAATGCCAACGTACTTTCGACAATGGTAGATCATTTGGAGCAACTAGCAGAACGGCTAGAGGAACAGCCGAATCAACAATCAACCTCACCATACCAAGGTGGGTAATTTTTGCGAAAATAATACTATGTATGAACTTACATCACCTGAACCTGAGGGTGTGATGGAGGATTATACACTTTAGGAGAACCAAGAGACCGATGAGATGGTCGAAAAAAATATCAAACATAATTGAGGAAGGGGTGGTAGAAAACAATGCCACTCCTTGCTACCTAGCCAGATACTGAAGCTAACTCCAGGTAAACCCTTTTTCACTTTCTTTTTTCTCTTCACTTGCACACACGCCGCCACATTCGAGCTGATGACGATGGCCAGTGATAATCTGTATTTCTATTTCTTTTTATCCTTTATGAAGTTAACTGTTATCACTTCCTGTTTATGTCTAAAACTTAACCTTCAATACGAGTTGATATTTTGATTAGTGAACCTGCCAAACTCGTGATGTGATCGTGTTTTACAATTGCAGGGGAGGATTGAGCAGCCAGTACTACTAGTTCAGCTGCCACCACAGCCCGCGCAGCTGCTTGTTGACGTCCAGGGTGCTTTGCGAGATCTAACGGCGACAGTGACCAGGGTGAAGAGGACCGTAGCCAGGTTGGAGGCTCGGCAGAGGTGGTTAGCTGAGAGCTAGCGCGCCATCATGATACACCTAGGGATTGAGGAGATACCACCATTCATTACTGCTGGTTCAGACGGTGTCGAAACCTCGGGCACCCACCACGATGATCGACTGTATTTTCTAGTTCCTTTTGATTTTCCTTTCTTTTTGCTTTTATTTTTAATCGTAGAAATTTTGTAGAATTGTACATTGAAACTTAATATTTTTATGGAAGCTAATGTATGAATAGTGATTAGCCAATTATGTGATTGTATTGCACCAAACTTTTAGAGATTGGCATAAACCAAGTGTAGGGTCATTGTACCCTTACACTCAGGTTATGCCAGCCGTTTTTACTGATGCGCCACAAAATCTTGGAACTATCATCGAGCAATGGGAACATACAATCAACCTGGATATACATCGGATCCCAACAAATCGAGCTTTTTCGTCGTCCTAAGTGGTAAGTCTTTTTCTCCCTTTTTTTGAATTTTTCTTTTATACAACGGGGACGTTGTATGGTTTTAAGTGTGGGGCGGGATGGTCGAAAAAGATAGAATCTTTTTGTGAAAATAATTTATAAGTTTTTTTATCATCTTTCTCATTTTTCAAAAATTTTGGGAAATTGTATTGTAGAACCAAATAATTTTGAAATTTTTTAGCAATTCTGTATTTTACTAGAAATACTTTATAGATGTTTGATGCTAGTCTTGGTTAAAATAAGTTGAGTTTAGTTCAGGAGTTATAGTTATAGAAAAATGTTTTTGATTTAGAAATATCATAGGATTGGGATTCAAGAAAGGAATTCAATCAGTGACATGTGTTATTCGAGCCGGTAGACATGAAAATGGTGGTTTCCTTGACCTCATTACCTAAGGATTGGTGAAGATAGAGATGAAAAATGAATGATAAGGGTCAAGAGAAACTCGTGAAGCGGGGCATTGGTCTTCACAGTGCCAAATGTTGGATAAGAACGTGATCTGGAGTTGACTTGAATTTCAAAACGCGAAAAATCGGGATAAGGCAAGACTCGTGACGCGAAAAGTCATAGTCGGCGACGCGAGCCACTAGATTTCACAATTATAAATAGAGGCTTCTAGGTCGAATTTCAGGGAACGAAGACTGATCCATCGAGTAGAACTCTGACATCTTTGACTAAATTTCGTAGTATTTCAGCTTTACACTTGATAGTTGGTTAATTTTAGTTTATTTTGCAACATTTTGGTTTTTGTATCAACTCTTGTGCTACGAGTATTCCGCATCAATGAATTTCTCTAACCAGAGAGGTTAAGTTTCAGTTCTAAGAGTAATTATTAGGCTCCTGTTCTGGTCTTGGTTTTAAGAACAAGTTGGTTTTGATTTTTATGAAATATCCAGTTTTAGTTTGATTGGTGTTTGATCTATAGTTGCAATTGTAGATCTGATTTGTTTGTGGTATTTAAGGTTGATTTGAGTTAAAGTGTAGTAATATGTCTGCTATAGAGTGATACTATAGTATGGTTTTGTTATCGACACAACAGTGCCAACCACGAACTTCACGGTTCAATCCTTACTTACCCTAGCTATTGGATAGTAAGGTTTTATCTAGTATCTTTGACCGCATCAACGACTATGACGTATCAGTATATTGTTATTATTAATAATAATAATAAATCAAATTGCCAAAATTAATAACAAGACCAAAATATGTTCTGTTTATATTGTATACCTTTGATTTTTATGTGTTTTGCCACTAAATTAATGCAAGGTTTTATGTTATGTATAATAATGCAGTTGATTTCGGATGAACAATAGTGGTGGGTTTCGGAGGAGTTTGTTAACAATGATGGCCTTGTAGGTTAAAACAACAATTTTGGGATACAAGAACTGAGATTGCAATGAATTCGGGTGAACAATGGCGGTGTTTCACAACCTTTTTAGTTGTACTTTCCAAGTTCTATATGTTTTATTTTAATTTTTGGTGAAAACATATATTATATTGTATTATTTAATCAATATAAATGGTTCGAAAGTTTATAAATAATTTTAAATTTTTTATGAAAATTTCTAAATCAAGATTGTTTAATACTGTTTCAAAATTATATACATTTTTTATTATATCTTTTAACAAGTCAAGAACAAGTAAACAATATCTCCAATAGTTAATACTTAATACTCCATGTTTAATTTATCATTATATATCGACAATGTCTCATGTTCTTTCTATATATGAACTTTCTATGGATGATACGGGTTTGGCAGTTTCCGAACGAGTAAGGATTCTAAAAATATGAGCATCGAAAGAGTTCATCAAATATAATATTACATAATACCTTTTTTTGTAAGTTATATTTTCGAAAAAATTGACGATTATTAGACGATTACCGACAACCTGCTAAAATGGCTAAAGCAAAAAAAAAAAACAAAAAAAAAAACAAAAACAAAAACAAAAAAAAAACTAGAAAAATATGAGGTGTTTTTGAAAATATAAACAAGTAAAGATTAAACAGGAAAAATCTTAATATATTGTCTTTTATAATGTATCCTTACTTTTAAACTACATGGTTCCAATTTTAATTGGGAATTTCTTGTCAAGTTCTTTTTGAAAACTGTGGTTACTTTTGCGTAATGTTCTAAATGGCGTGAGGCGTGACGTGGTGGCAACGTCAAGCCTTAAGTTTTACGAGCCATGACGTTTTTTAAGGCGTGATGTAAGACTGCAATTTTATATGAATGTAAAATTATATTATATATAAATAAGGATTTATAAACATATCAGGTTTTTAAAAGTGTTTTATCAATAATTAATAACAAAAAGTTAACAAAAACTCAAATGTTTTATGTTCAATCAAGAAATACAAGACAAAGAAAAAAACGGATCTCAAAAAGCAAAAACTCGTGCCATAATGGCTCGCCTTGGCACGCGTCACGCCTCACAAAGACACCTTGGACGTTTTCGGGCGGCTACCTCACGCCTTGGCGCCGCTATGGCGCATTATTTAGAACGCTGTTTTGCGTACCCAAGCTATCATATTCTTCTTTGGGTTGATTCTAAAGTCATTGTCTATCCAATTAACTACTAACAAACTTTTATTTTTAAATATAAAAAGGAATGATAAAACAGAAAAAGTCATAAAATTAGTTTTTTATAATATTAAAACATAAGTTTTAACGATGGTTCCAATTTCAATTGGGATCTTTTTGCCAACCGATACATTTTGAAAAATATGATTACTGTTGCATATCTAAGCTATCATATTCTCTCTTAGGTTGATTCTAAAGTTATGGTCTATCCATTATCTAATAAGATAGAGAGATTTAAGTAAAATTTAATGGATTTGTATTGTGTTGTAACTAGCTTAGATATTAGAACATTGGGCACACATGTAATTTGAACTATAAGAAGGCTATCCAATTGCTTACTTCAAAGAAACCAAGTTTTTATGGTCATTGGTCATATTTGTTTTTTTACCATCAGTCGTCATCGAATTTAAATTTTTAACTAATGTTTATTTATGGGTTCCTCACAATCCACTTGGCATCCCAATATTATGAGGTTTGGGAGAGAGGGCTTATCTTTGATGATGTATACTAAGTCGTCATTTTCCAGACTGCATCATACCCCATCCTGACCAAATCCTAGTTAAATCCCCCATGACTAGAACCTTGTACCTCCCATATAAGAAGACAATGTCTTACCTGGTAACTCGGTAAGCCACTAGGTAGTTTGTTAAACTAATATTTATTTATTTACAAAAAAAAAATTAATTCAAAATGATAATTATTAACTAAAAATAACAATTCTTGATAAAATTTAATCGAAAATAACAATTATCCTATTAATCAAATGGCGTGATTTCTCAACATGTTTTGTACGTTTTTTTTTTACCCGTGTTGTGTCACGCGGGTTAGCGCATCTATTTGGATCTTCTTATTCGGATTTGGATCGGGCTAACCTGTTTAATGTTGGCCACTCTTGCGGATCTTCTGTCTTTTAGTTACACATGTTCTCTTCTGCTTCCTTCTCTTCTGGTTCGTCTTTTTTCTTTTTGCTTCTTTCGTTGTGTCAGTTGAAACGTGTGCGCTACCTAGAATTTGTGTATCGCCTTTCGTTGTTGTTGCTTCTCCTTCTTCGTCTGCACTTTCTGGATTTTGCGCAGTTGGCTTCGTTATTGTTGTTGGCGGTTGGTTTCAGTCTTTGCATGTCCTCGCATTCCGGCTTTTTAGGATTCTCCGTCGTTTCTGCAACCTTCCACCGCTTCCTTCCTCTCCACTCTCACTCATCCTCCCCAATTGATGTTGCATCGCCACTCCATCGATTAGCGTCTTCTCCTTCATCGTCTGCTACACGGCCACTTTCCTCCAATGCTACACTCTTCCAGTGTGTGTACGTGCGTGTTTGTGCCGCCTGGGATCGACAGAAATAGAAATCGAGGTCAACCCTTGTGTGGGTTAACAGAACAAGGTTGGAGACAAAGAGCAGATCGACGGGAGAGAGAGAGAGACATATCGAGCAGTGAGAGAGACGATGCAACGATATCGCTGTTGTGGGGTGTTTTCCCGACGACACTGTGGTTTCCAACGATGTATTTCAGGTATTTTGAAATTTCCTTTCGGTTACTTTATTCGGGGCTTTTGTGGGTCGAAATTGATCTGGGTTTGGCGGAAATATCATCGACAAATGGCACCAAGCTCTGTGGTGGTCACAATCGACAGATCAAGCAATATTTCATTGGTGGAAGTTAACGATTCGGTTCCATATGGCACTTGCTTGGTTTCTGCACATAAAGACATCTTCTTTAAGTTGTGCATAAATTACAAAACTTTCAAATTCATAATTCACAATGTAAATTCTGTTTAGAGATGAAACTGATGGATTGTGTTGATACCTTCCTTTCTGTAAGATTAAAAATCCATGGCCCTTTCTCTGTTTTTACATCGTTTAATCTAACATTGAAACTAAAGTGCTGAACTTTGAAAATTGAAACCCTAATTATTGACTGATGTTCATAGAAAGCATTAAAATGACCATTATTTTGCATATTGATAATTTCCGTTTCATTATCATGTTAGTTTCCAGGCATAAAACATATGATAGTTGATTAAGTAATAAGTAGCAATAATGTGTTAAATTTGAGTTACTTTGCCTAAAAATATATTTTATACTCCATTGTTCATATCTAGTGATCTTTATAACTGACATTGATTTGCAAAACTTAATCTCTTTTGTAAATGTTTGAAGGATCGTTATTTCCTTCTAATAAACAACATGTATTGTCTTCTTACTTTCTACCGATGACCTCTCTTTGTTTTCTACTTTTTAGGTAAGAAGGAACAAATGGCTTACTCCTCATCTACTCAATTGGTAAATATATATTCCTCTTTTCTTTTTGTTACATCCCTTTGCATTCTAAAAGTGATCTTTTAATCTAATTATATAATTTCTTTACACGATTAAGCAAGTTATCACTCAATCTGCCATATTATGTTTGATACTGACATTGTTGTTTCAATTATCGTCTGCTCATAAGGTATTTCATCGCTATCCATATAAAGACTTAGTGGGGAAGTGTTCAAAAAACTGTAAGTGTTTAGTTTTTTTCTTTTTTCAAAATACAATATTGTAATAGAAAGAAATGAAAGTACGATGCTAGAATAAACAAATCATTGGAAGTACATTGCTATTTCTTGCATTTACCCTGTCTATTCTTGATGTTTTATGCAGATGGTATTCGACAATGCCTTATGTTTGATAAAAGAAAAAACTCGTGTCTGTCTCAACGAAACTTTTATCAAAATAATATATTTACATGCAAACCAAGTCATCAAAAGTTGCATAGTTTGTATAAAGTTAAGAGATGTGTAATAGTTAAATCAGAAATTGCTGGAACTGGATCCCATTCATCTGCTTATCAATTGCCAGGTTATTCTCATTACAATTTCTAAATTCCATGCCCATTTTCCTTTTTGAGTTAAATGCAAGAAACAGCAATGTACTTACATTGACTTGTATATTATAGAATCCTACTTTCATTCCTTCCTATTACAGTATTGTACTTCAAAAAATACACCCAATTATATCAATATCATCTACATACAAAACAATTTTCACATCTATAATAACAAAAAATAGAAAGTACGATGTTATAATTGGGTATATATTCCAAAGTACAATGCTATAAGTAACTTGTAATACACAAATATGCTAAAGTACATTGCTATTCCTTACATTTCACCCTTTTTTGTGTCTTCTTTCAATGACTATTTTTTCTCCATGTATGCAGAATTTCAATTAATCTCAAAAGTTAGAGGAGTTTGCTTTTATGTTGTTACATCAACAATTGCCATATTTTTATTTATATTAATGGTAATTGCACATCCATTTGTGCTGTTAAAAGACCGTTACCAAAGAAACTTTCATCATTTTATTGCAAAATTTTGGGCATCAATGACGGTTTCTCCATTTTTGAAACTAAAGATTCGGGGTCTTCAAAATCTACCCCCAAAGAATTCTCCAGCTGTATATATGTCTCCAACCACCAGAGTTTTTTTGGACATTTATGCCCTTCTGACTTTAGGAAGAAACCTTAAGTTTATTAGCAAGACTGCAATCTTTCTTTATCCAGTTTTTGGGTGGGCCATGTTTTTAATGGGTGTTATTCCTCTTAAACGTATGGACAGTAGGAGCCAACTGGTATTTTGTTTATCCAATTATTATTATTTTTATTTTTATTTTTATGGGTTAAAAGTTAAAAACTGTTTTATGGAAAGAAATTATTGGAAATGTCTTCAAGTTGCCAACAAACCCAAAAAAAATTATAAAAGGGTACAAAGTATATGTTGTGTACTATGACCTGCTATGCCAGGTTATATCTCAATTTTATAATTTTGGCCCAGATTTTAATTTTTATTACGAATTTGGTCCAAACTTTAAATTTTGTTACGAATATCACCCAAACTTTTTTTTTCCAATTTGCCCAAAAATTATTTTTTTTAAATATTTACTTTTTTACAACCTTCTTTTAAAGAATGTTGTAAAAAAGTTTATAAATTGTTGAAAAAAAAATTATAAAACGTCTTAAAAAAGGTTTTAAAGACGTGTAAGTTTTTTTTTAAAAAAAAAGTTGTAAATAAAGTAAACATGTAAAGGAAACTAATTTTGGAGCAAATTTGCAAAAAGGTTTGGACCATATTTGTAACAAAATTTAAAATAAAATTTAAAATCTGGGCCAAAATTGTAAAATTGAAATACGACCTGGTATAGCAGGTCACAATACAAAAATAGAGAGTATGTTACCTTTTTATAACATTTCTTGTGTTTGTTGGCAACTTGACATTCAAAATGTTGACCCGTTTTCAGATTTTGAAGCAATTGAAACTTTCTTATGGCCTAAAGTTAGCTCAAATAATAATAAAGACATAAGCCCTAGTGCTCAATCGCCATCTTATAAAAGTCGACACGAGGTTGGTCAAACTTCTGCTCCAAAATCGTCAAAGGTATAGCTTACCGTTTGTTACTCTAATTTTTTTGAAATTCATTATGTTTCCTATGTCTACCTTCTATACTAGGGGAAAATTACAAGAAATAGCAACATAATTTACTCTTTTAGACAATATAAACAATGTACTTTGTTTTCTACCCATGATAGCAATGTACCTAAATGTTTTTATCCGTAATAGCAACCTACTTTTTACATTTCTCCTCACATAAAAGCAACATACTTGTAATTAGTTGCCCATAATAGCAACATATTCACATTCGTTTACCAATAATAACAATATGTAAAATGAAACTTGTAGCATGTTACAAGTTTCAGGTAAGGAAATGTAAGTACCTTGCTGTTATGGGTAAAAGAACATAAGTATGTTGCTATCATAGATAAAAAAAGTACATTGCCAATATTGGTAGTGAGTAGAAAGTATATTGCTATTTTCTGCCATTATCCCTTCTATAAATTACTAGATTTCTTCACAAAGACACCTTGAGTGTACATACCAATATCTTTACTAGAATCTTAGCTTTAAAAATAAAGGGAAGAAAAAACTGTAAAAATAAAACAAATAAACTCATGGTTGAAAAGTCAAAAAACTTTATACGCCTTGAAACGCCAGCGGTAGCAAACATTTCATCATCACGCTCAAAACTTAATTATGTTGTAAACCACATAATGCAAATTTTAGAACTATACTTAAAACCCGTAATAGCAATGTACTTATAATTTTTTTACTGATAATTGAGATCATAATTTGTACATAGATACAATGTTGGCTGAGAAGTACATTGCCCTGTTGTGGAAATGCCAACTAAATCAAAGCTTAGTTGTTTGAGTTGGAACAAGCATACAAAGAATCATATCACAAGTAGTGATTATGAAGGAATAGTAACTATCTGGGATGTGAACAGTCGACAGTTAATTTGATGATATTTATAAATTACAATCCTACCCCTCTAATAAGAGTTAAACGAATTATTTTATTAATTTGGCACATCCAGAGTGTGATGTGATGGAGTACGAAGAACACGAAAAACACATCTGGAGTGTTGACTATTCACGGATTGAATCATGAATGGTTGTGTCGAGTAGTGATGATTGTAAGATACTATAAAATAGCAACATACTTTTATTTTATATTAATGAAATCTAAAGTACATCGCTATTTTCTCACAGGTAAAACTTTTGTGCATAAAGCAAGAATGAAGTGCTATCAACATTGATATGAAAGCAAACATATGTTGTGTCAAGTAAAATAGAGGAAGCTATCAAGCATGTAACCGAGGCTATTCTCTTAAACCCTGCCTCAGCTATCATGTATGCAACTAGAGGTAAAATGGAGTTTTGAATCTATTCATATTTTATAATGTCTTCCAAACAATCATACAGCTACAGTTTATATCAAAATGAAAAAACCAAATGCTGCCATTTGGGATGCGGATACTGCTCTGCAGATATAAATATAATTTTGTTTTTTTCCTTGGGAAATTAATTTGTATTTGCAAATTATAATGTAGAAGTTTGATTCTTGATTTGACAATGTTTATTTGATTTGCAGATAAATCTGGATTCTTTTAGTAAAAAAAAAACAATGTACATTGTAGCTACATATTAATGGTAAAAGATATTATATTGTGCCTTCTTTAGAATCCAACATGTTTTTAACACAAATCGCTGAAAAAAAAAACTATTCGTCCCAATGAAACTAACCACAAACCAAAATAAAATCAATTGCCAAAATGGAAACTATTTGATGAACAAAATTTGTTCACTGCCACTAGTCACACACCCGTGGCATTGCGAAGTATCCAACTAGTATTTGTGTGTGTGTGTGACACACACACACACACACACTCTCTCTCTCTCTGTCTATATATATATATATATATATATATATATATATATATATATATATATATATATATATATATATATATATATATATATATATATATATATATATATATATATATAAATATATATATATATATATATATATATATATATATATATATATATATATATATATATATGTGTGTGTGTGTGTCTGTGTGTCTGTGTGTCTGTGTCTGTGTCTGTGTCTGTGTGGCAGGGCCGGCCGAGAAATTTTGGAGGCTCTGTACAATTTGCTAAATGTAGGCCCCAAAACACTGAAAAAATCATAAACAAAATAAATCAGAAAACATCATAAACAAAATAAGAAACGAAGTCAGAAAATAAGAATTAAGAAATTGAATGAAATCAGAAATCAGAACCTCACCTCTGTTAGTCTGTTTCGTGTTCCACTGTTAAGATTTTCTTGATTGATCGATTCTTTTCCTCTTTTCGATTCAGCCAAGAAAAAAAGATGGATGTTGAACTCGAAATCAGAACATCACCTCACCGATGTTGAACGATCTAGAAATAAGAAATTAGGGCTCTTTTTGTTCTGATTGTCGCAAAGGTGGATGAAGGAATGGAATAAGGATGATATAAACATAAACCATCAAGAAAGAAGCCGTTACTGCAATCATAATTGTGTGTTCTTCGGTAACGAACGAAAAAGAAGAGAGACGGTTCAGATTTCCTTTTTTCGTTTCCAATTTCTTTTCCGTTTTCCCGTTTCAGTGCTTCACGCTTGGCCGATTTAGGCTTAAATCTGAATACGTAAAACAAAAAAACACCTAATATCAGATTGGGCCTAATCACAATAGAAGACTTGAAAATTTATGGGCCCTTGTAGATTGGTGGGCCCTGTTCCAATGCACTTGTTGAACTCCCATAAAATCGGGCCTGGTGTTAGGCTAAGGGTGTACTCATCACCCCCACCTCACCAAAACTTTTGCCATATCAACACCACTTCACCACCACTTTATGTTGGAAATACCCATCATGAGTCACCTCAATTTAAGTTCTACCTCATATTTTAATTAAGTAACAAATATCAAATAAGAATAAGGCATTTCATTAACTAGAACAATAAATAAAATACATTACATAATTTAAAATCATAGAACGTACATATTTAAATAAATATTAGAACCTCAGAATTCAATCTTCATATTAAAGCATGCCTCTAGATCTTAACCCTGGTAATCAGGTGTCATCTTAGGCTGCACAAATCATCTACACCGCATAATATTATTTTGAACCTTCGCAATGTAATTTGCGGTTCAACATTTATATAAGCACACTATACGGTGTAATTTGTGATTTATAGTTACAAAAACATGGGTCAAACTGCACTGCGCTATATATATATATATATATATATATATATATATATATATATATATATATATATATATATATATATATATATATATATATATATATATATATATATATATATATATATATATATATATATATATATATATATATATATATATACACACACACACACATCTGTTGAGGTAAAAAATAATGAAGATTGAGTTCAACCAAGTTTTGGGATGTGATGTTTTGAAATAAGATGTAAGATAAGAAAAGCAAATGTAAGAACACACCACAAGAGATTACGAGGAAAGCCCTTGATCGTTCAAGATTTTCGACATAAAACCTCGGGACGTGATAAATGTCACACTGCCTTAGAGTTTTATTAATATAAATTTGAGTACAAGTGATTGAATTGGATCGAGAGTAAGTGAGTAATAAGTGTGGAGCGTGTTACAAATGCTTGTTTTTGTGTGTCATCCTAATTTCTTTATATAGCCCGGTCTAACTAGCAATGCTAAAATCTTGGAGGTATCCTGTCTATAATCTTCGAACTGGACTTGACTTGTTTTCCACCTTCGTCGCCCCATATTTGGTGGTCTTTGACCGAATCTTGATGGATAACGGCACTTTCTCCCAATCTAAGTCATCCTCGATTCTTTCGGTTATCCGATACAAGTTTACAAAGAGAAATATTCAAGACGTTATATAAGTCAAAGATTTTAGACTTCAATCAAAGATGTCGAGGTTGTCAAAAGCTTGTTACCAAAGAATAAATTATGTGAGATGTTAGCCAAGATCAAGATAATCATGTCTAGATGTTAGATTGTTCTAAGATAGTAATACGGTCATTGATTTCAGCCATGCTTTTTGGCAAGTCTGATTGCCTGTTTGGGAAACTTGAATTTTGTAGCGCACTCAGTGTTGGACCACGAGAGGAGGTATCACCGGTACCTCCATAGGCATGAAACCTTAGCCATCGGGTTGGGTGGGTTATGGGTTTAGCAAGTTAACCATCTTGTAAGACCCTAATCCCGAAAGGTTCGAGTTCAAACGCGGAAAAGGAAGCAAAAAATGGAAAAGATGGGAGAGATGACATTAGCGCCACTAATGTTATCATTAGCGACGCTAATGAGGGTATTAGCGACGCTAATGCTCTTTAACCGACGCTATTGTTCAGCCTGGTGAGTGGGTTTGCACGTTGTGCAGTTAGAAACACTAACGGGATTATTAGCGACTTAACAACTGTTTTTGGGCTAAAACCATAGATTTGAAGTTTGGGCCATATATTAGGGTGAAGAACCCTAGGGTAGCCGCCAAACATCACATTTCAGCCCCCCAAACTCGTCCTTTTGCTCTCTAGCTCATTTGGAGTGTTTTGGCTCTTTTGGTCACCTTGGAAGATTTTATTGAAGAGATTATGATGCTTGGTGTTGCTAGGAGGTGTTCTTCTTGTGGGAATCAGCTAAAGCTTCTTGTTTTTGGACCATTGTGAGTAAAGTTCCCACCTTTATGCATTTGTATGGTTCTTCTTATGATTTAAGTGGGTTTTTATTGGTTAAATTAGTGTAATGGTCCATTTTGGTGATTGTCCACGATTGGAAAGGATAAAGTCTGGAACTTTATGCCTTTAAGTCCTGATTTAGAACCAATAAGTTGGTTTAGAGAGTAACCCAAGCTCTCTTGGGTAGTTTTGTTGAGTTTTGAGCCATTTTGGACTTGGATCTTGTTCTTGAGCTAGCATAGTTTGAAGGGTTTCTATGCAATCAATGAACCAATAATTTTCCTAAGTTCACATGCAACCCTAGAAAGATCTATGTTTTCTTCTATGAAGATATAAACTAAAACCTAAGGCCAATAATAATTTCTAAAGATAAAATAAGAAATTAACCAACCTTTTGATCTTGTTCTTGAAGCTAGCAGCAAAGAGATCCTGCCTCAAATGAAGTCACACCCAAGAAATCGAGAAGAGAGTCCAGTAGAGTAATCTTAGAGAGAAAATGGCATAGAAATTAGGGTACGAGAGGGTTCCTTTTATAGCCTCCTAGGGTTACACCTGAAACCCTAAGGAGCCTCCAAAGTGGGCAAGCCTGTTGACCACTTGGACCAGATCCCCAAACCCTAATTAGGGTTTTCGCCAACCCTAGAGAAACCTCTGGGGTGGCGCCACTTTTTGGCCCCTGGACTTCTCTTTGCCAGTTATTCAACTATTGAATAAATACAAACCAATCCCTGCACTTTTAATTAATTAATTTAATCACTGAATAAAATCCACTTAATTCTAGATTAAATCTTAATTAATTATTATAGTTTCTAATTAATATATTAACACTTAAATATATTAATAAACTATTTATTTATTTCTATTGATTTATTAAACAATTAATAAATCAACCTTTCACTCTACTGAACTTTACACTAATCCTCCAGCTATGAGGGCAACCCAAATGGACTTTGCTTCAATTAACAAGATAAATATAAATATAAAGTCATGGCTTAGACACCTAATCCAACAGTCTCCCACTTGGATAAGTCTATGACTTTAATTTATCTTCTGATTAATAAACAACCTGCAGCTTCCAAGAAACTGCTGCCGAACTCTGACCCAGTCAGTTCTGTCCATAGATAAGTGATCATATGATCCTTCGTCAAACAAGATATTTTCAGATACGAGACATGGATTGAGATCAATCTCTGTCCGATACTCTGTTTCCCGATTTCCGATTCTGCTTATGACTTTCAGACTTCTAATTGAACACATCAATTTAGTCCAGACTGGCCAGCACTTTAGTCAACTTCAAAATCATCGAGCGGCCTACTGATATCTGTTTCCCATCAGGGTCAAGGAACGAATAAGCTTTGGTTCATATGCTTGTGTCTTTTACTTATCAAAATTGTACACAACAATGCGTTTTATAACATCGAGTTACCGATGTGTTTACGCATTATCAATACACAACCGACTCGCAAATTTCAACTCATATGCCTCCGCTTCAAGATCATAGGATATTATCGTCTCAACATTGCTCGTGATGTAATCCGTGAAGCAATCTATTGAGCGCAGGTTTATCCAATACTCAAATCTCTATTTCTAAGTACTTGTGAACGTTGTAGCAGTCTTACTGCAATGTCTAACTCCTTAGACAATCTACAAACCAATTCACGACAGTCTTCGTTCATACTTACTCCCGAAAAGTATGAGCGACTGTGGACTTTTGAATAATCAAATTATTCGGGAAGTGAAACATGCAAAACTGAAACTTCAAATCTGACTAGCAGCTACTCTTGCTTATTACCAAGTCTCCACTAGGTAATCACCAAGTCGGATTCTTTATAAAACTATTATCGGTTTCTAGATTCCTTTTAAACTTTTAATTCATGTTATGTATCTATGTCTATATGACCTTTCACTCTTTCCATGTATCCAAATGTCATACATTGATACACTTTATCCAATCGGACATTCATCTGATGATATCTCAATTTAGTCATATACTGTCATTCTCACTTACATCTCCATTCTGTGTACTGTGACTTTCCATGGTTTTTGGGATCTTTAGTCTACATGACTGCACCCTAAGACTATTTCGAGGTGTTACGATGTGCCAGTGACCTACACGCGCTCCATCGGAATACCAACGAAATTCTTTAACCATTAAGTCCTTTTACTTATTTGAAACTCTTTTCAAATTATTATTAACATTCACCCCAATCATTTTCCAATGATTTCTCACGTATGTACAGAATCCATTAAGTATTCCCAGCCAGGTCATATCCTGAATCTGACTCATTATGCTCTAAGCATTAAGTCATCAGACATGTTCATGACACTTCTGATCGATCCAAGAAGCTCGTGGAATCTGATCTAATCTTATTCCAAACCCTTTTGGAATCTTAGGATTACTTATAATCCTTGTGTCACGACTTTCAATAACTATTTCCTTTCAGAGACTCTTTCTCATGCATCTTGAATCTTACCAAGATCATGCTTATTATGGCTAGGTCTATACTGATGATAACATCTATCTGATAAATGTCTATGGATTATGTGAGTATGTTGCACCTTCTTTATATCTCTCATGCCAAATCATCACACTTTGCAATGATAGGAAACTCCTTTCCTGGGGCTATGCATCTTGAATCTCATCAAGATCATCTTGCCAGAGTTTCGATCTATCTCATAGACGTTTACAACCACTTGAGTATGTCGTATCTCTATTAAGCCTTTCATAGCGATCCGTCTCGTAACACCAAGTCATTACACTTTGTAATAAAGAGAGACGTTTCCTAGAAACAATATGTAATCCACATATGGAGATAGCAACGACACTCCCACTGGCTTTGACACGGTTGTGGACTGTTCACAAAATCCAAAACTTTTGGCACATTTTGAAAATCCAAACCTTTCTGACATCTTAATGGAAATCTTTCAGCACTTTCTCAAAATCCAATCCTTTGGCACATTTTTTAGAATCTGAATATCCTTTCTTGCGAGATGCCCATGGGGTAATCCCGGGCCCATGTACCTTTGTACTGGGGCACTCTTTGTGAGTCCCTCTTAGTGTGCCGGTGATCTACACGCGCTCCACCAACGACTTACAATGTGCCATGCAGTATCCTTCGGATTTCATCTTCTATTGAGAGTGCTTCTCTCGGAATCAATTACTTGACTCTGAGTGTCGTCTCACTCAACCAGATGTTCTTGAGGTACGTTTCTATCCATGCTGCTTTCTTTTGAAGATTCGATCACTCCCACTGGCTTTTAGACCAGGTGTAAGAATCAATCAAATTTTCACATAGACTGTGTCTGGCCCTAAGGTTCCCTTGTTTGGCAGCAACCGGGCTCACCAATGCTTCCAAGTAGTCGGATTGTAAATCCGTACCAACTATAGTGTTTCACCACTATTCGGTATGTCACCCAATCATAACTACTTATGATGGTGATCAGTACTACTGGTCAAGAGAAGATTATGTCAGTGTTGAAACAGAAATTTGATTTCTGCTCTAAGCCTAGTGATAACTAAAGGTTCTTTCACTTGGCTAATCCTGAACTCATTCAGGACTGTCCCAACTCCCACTGTTTCCTTAAAACATGAGTTCTTTCTAAAAGAGCTCTTTCTTTTTCAGGTACAGCGGGATAGCCAGTGAAACGACAACGCTGATCGGATTCAGGCTAGTCATGAGGTTCGGACGAACGCTACATGACCCTGGACTTTCAAAGTACGCTACATGACCCTGGACTTTCAATGTACAAGCTAAGTCCTACCAATCACCTAATCTTAAGCTCACAACTCCCCGGCAGCAGCGCCAAAATTTGACATCGCAGCGGTCGTCATGCGGTCAAAAATAAGAAAACCTAACACACTCACTTAGCACAGTGGAAGTCAGGGTCGATCCGCAGGAGTTACGTGGTCAAGTCAGGTGATATATTACCAACTATAGTGTCACGCTATAGTCAGAGGACTTAGTTCCTACACTTTTTACTACTAATCCCGGAAAACATAAACCAAACAATCTCAAAACAAGCATAGACTAAGCTAAGCTTCAAATCAAACCTAGTTACTTTCTGAAATCAGAAGTACATCTCTAATTCAGAAGCAACAAAGGCATCCAAAGAAACCAAACAATCTCAAGGCATAAACTAAACCAATAACTAAAGTCCAAATGACAGTCACCGGCTAGAGTCCAAACCTAAAAGCTAACCTAGTTGGCTACTGAAATCAGCAAGGAAAAAAGTCACAACAAGGTCATAAACACATCCAAACATCAAACAAATAAACACAATACAATATCAAGCATCAAACACCAAAAAATCAATATTACTTGTAACCAAATGATTATTATAAACCCAAAACAGGTTCCAATCATCCAATACAGTAACAAAGACTGAAAAACAGTAACTAAAATGCTCAAGGTCAGTGATTGTCACTCCCAAAGACCCTAGCCACTAATGCTAACTTCTAAACTAAAAGAAATTAAACATAAAAAACCTGAAATACCAAAAGGTAGTTGCTGGAAACGAGTTCTTGGAGTCAAAGAGCCTCTACGGTCGATTTTTCACCATGGTTTTGCTCGGGTTTTCGGTTGAAAACACCTCTATTTATAGTTGCAAATTTTACGCAGCCGCGCCGCGCATTTATGGTTTCCGCGGCGCGCGTAAGGTTTTATCCCCGTTTCTTCGGACTTTGAATTTGTTCCACCGCCTTAGATCCGCGTCGTGCCCTCTTGATTTCCACGGCGCGCGTACGTATTTTCTTGATTTTTCCTTCTTCTCCAAACTTCCTCCAATTTATACGCTTTTGGTCCCTGTTTTCATTATTTTCTTCCAAACAAGTACTGGCACGAAAAGTGAGAATACCACGATATATATGATATAATTTCACTAAGAATAGGGCTCAACAACGACTAAAATATGTAATATCACTAGGCGTTGTCAAACACCCCATACTTGTGCCTTGCTTGTCCCCAAGCAAGAGAGTTTTTTAATAAATTCTAACTAAGACTCAAATAATTTTTGACTGTGTTCAGTTTCAAAGTTTATTGCTTTATGAGTTAGAGTGAAATAGTTCGTGAAAACCTAATCAGAGTGTTCTTTGGAATTCATGGCTTTCTAGAGAACCCTTGATTACAAATTTTTTATCCACAATGAAGTGTACTTACTCATTCAGATTCTAAAGGCCATTAAGGAATTGTCCATGACTTTCGATGTTGTCCATGTAACGAGCTTTCGAAAATACCATCCCAGACCAGACGATCTTAGGTGGTAAGGTGCATCAATGCCTCTTCGAGGCCACCCTTTTTGGACCTACCGGCTCGAACAACAAAGGCCACAGATTGACATTTCCTTCCTAAATTCCAATCCTAAAACACTCTAATCGTCTAACTCCTAAAACTCAACTTGTTTGACTAAACTAATAGCATGATAACAACTACATAGTATCTCTTGAAAAATACTAGTGCTATAAACAATCACAAACCATTCGTTTCAAAACTTACAATTTATTTAAAAAATTGAAAAAGTTGCTAAAAATTTGAAAATTGGTAATTTTTGCAAAAATTTCAAAAAAATACTCTTTCGACCGTCCACACCCCACACTTAAACCCGTACAACGTCCCCGTTGTACAAAATTTATTAAGAACAAGGGAGAAAGAGTTACCCCTTTGGACGGTAGATTGCTTGGTTGGTACTCGATATCACAGGTACAAATTCGAACAAAAAGGTCCTCGATTTCGCATTCTGAAGTTGTGGCGCAACAGTGAACACGCCGGTGGTCAAGACAAGTGGAGGGGCACGGTGACCCCACACTTGTCTGAGACAACTCCTTCCCATTTGGTGTAACATGCATAACTCAACAAAACATTAAATGTAAACATAACAAATAAAATATACACAAGCAAAAAGATAAAAGTGTGTCATAGATACGGTACATATATCCCAAAAAATAAAAAACAAAAATAATACATCAAGTGCCACCTGGTGGCCTGGAAGGTCCAGCCTCATGATCATGAGCTCGGGCTGGGAATGGTCAGGGGTGCTGTCCCTGTTGTGTGGCTAACTCCAAAAGTACCTCCCCGATCCACTCCAGCTGGTCCTCCATCCTGGCGACTCGATCCTGCAATCGCCTCAGCTCAGTCACCTCCTCCTGCTGTGGCAGTGGTGCTGGCTCTGCTGGTGCGGGCTGCCTCCTGCGCCTCCTGCCAGGCTGAGCGTATGCTGGCTGGGGGTCCTGTACAGCCTCTGTTGGTGCCCTCACAAACTGACCGGGCCGCTGCTGCTCGATCAGCCCCATCTTCTCCAGGGCCCGCGCTGTAGTGCGGACTGGAGGTATGGCGGTCAGGGATGCTACAACCGGAGCAGTAAGAATCTGGTACTACCGGGCCAAGCGGGTGATGAAATACCCACGACCCAAGGGACTGTTGGCGGATGCGCCTGTCGCACGGGTGGACAGGGCGACAGCTAGGGCAAACGGGAGGTGAAGGAACCTGGATGGGTCGAGGAGGACCCAGAGATATGTCATGTCCTCGCCGGACACCTTCTCGCCTCCCTCCCGATGCATGATGGAGGTGGAGACGATCCGGTGCATGAGTCTATGAAGTGGGTCGCGAAGATGACTCTCTCTGGATGTCCCTGCCTCGTAGTATACGTTGGACAGTGGTGTCCAAACCTCCGTATTGGCAGCCCTCTCGGGCTGCCCCTGAGTGCATGCCTCCAGGAACTGCATGAAGTGGCGGTGCTGTAGATCCGCCTCCGTGTATATCCTGGTACGCCTCCCGAACTCCCGGAGGCTACACTCTCTGTGCACACCCCCTAGTCTGAAACGTACAAGCCTGGAACGGGCCTCCTGAGAAACCGGTGAGTAGCACACAGTAGATAAAAACTCCAGCAAAAGCTCGGTGTATACCGTATCATCCTGGGTGGCCATGAGCCTGTCCCAGCCACGGCAAGTGAACCTGGCCTCACCGTCGACCCATGTGCGATGCAAAAATGGCTCTATCTCTCCCCAAAGCCCGACATCCCGTAGAATGTCTCGATCAATGACCGTCGCCTCGAGAACCCGACGACTGACGAGGGTGTCCCTCCGTGATATATACTCCACTAAGGTGCCGACTAACTATCTAGGGTGTCTATTTGGCACAACAAACACCCTATCAGTCAGCATTGGCGATTTCTAAGTTTTGAAGTTTTTGGAGAAATCAACCAAATTAACCCCCTAATCACTAGTTTTAACAAGTAAAAGCTAGTTAGAATGACGTACCGTAATAGTGAGAACGAAATGAGCAAGAAAAAACGTGAGAAATTTTTGGTGATCAGAGCTCCGAGTCGTGGTGTGTGTGAATACTGTCGCGGGTTACCTTAATATCGAATGAATCCGACCGATCGATTCCCGCGTCATGCAAATGCACAACCCGCGGCGCGCGTGTCAACAAATCAACCCCTGCGCATCGGGTTGGTTTACGATCCCGCGTCGCGCATATGAACACACCGCGGTGCGGTCATTAAAATTTTCAAATTCTTCACACGACCCCACACTTGCCTTAGACCACTAGTACCTGCAATTAATGATGATATTTTTCCTAATTACTTCTAAGAAATACAAAACCTATTCTATGACACGATGGGTTGCCTCCCAACAAGCGTTAAGTTTAACATCTTCAGCCAGACGTACAGTCCTTCTACAGCTACGGTGTATCGTATGCCTTCTTCCTTCGCTGATTTTCAGTCACCACCGTCCCTTCGTTGTCCACATACTCCTTCCACTTCCCTGGGTCGAATGGCTTGCTAATCCTTCTGCTGCTACCCGGTCGCCGTCCTCTAATTACTTCGCGTGAATGCTTGGAGGTAGCTTTGAACCTCCAAGCTCGGTCCTTCCTTCTACATCTCTTCAAAGTCAAAGGCTTGACATGAAGCGTGCCCAGTGCTGCTTCCAGTAAGTGTTCCCCAAGTTGTTTGTTGCTCGCATCTCGCATGGTGTCTTCATTTTGCAATTTTGGCTTGCAGTGCCAATAGAAATTTTCCAATCGAATGGGATCGGAAGGCAACATATTGAGATGCTCCCGAATGTCCTCATCGATGGTATTAATCACATCTAATCTTCCATTCATGAATGGATCGTGAGTGGTGATAAAATCATGTTTATTGTTTTCAAAAACCAACTCGTCAGCATCATCCTCTTGATCATCGTCCAACAGGTGGATCGGGACCAAAAGTGAGCGACGGGTTTGATCTGATGGTGGTACAAAGTCACCCATCATAGGTTCGGGGGTAGTATTGTCATCTACACCCCCTTCCCCAATAGTATCAACAATTTCGGGAATCGTTGGGCTGGGGTCTGTACTGTCACTTACAGCTTCCTCCACAACATCCTCCTCAATCAAATTGTCTGGTGATGGTATGGATTCACTCATCACCAGATCAACATTTTCAAAAACATCAAAAACATTAAAAGCTGTTGAGTCGGGGGAAGTATTGTCATCTACAACATCTTCCTAAACAACCGTTTCGACCATCTCGGTGGTCTCTTGACTTTCCCAAGGTGTATGCCCTTCCATCACATATTCAGGTGATGCAAGTTCACACACATTATCATTGGTACAAAAATCACTCGCCTCAGGTGACAACGCCTAGTGATATCAAGTATTTTAGGCGTTGTTGAGCCCTGTTCTTGGTAAAGTTATATCAAATATGCATGGGTATTCTCACTTTTCGTGTCAGGACTTGTCTGGAGAAAAAGAACAGAAACAGGGACTAAAAGTGTACAAAAAGGAAAAAGTATGGAAAGAATGCAAAATCAAGAGAAGAGGTACGCGCACCGCGGATTTATCTTCTGCGCGACGCGGATGTAAGGCGGTGGAACACATTTAAATGACGAAAAAACGGGGAACGGATAAGTACGCGCGCCGCGGATTTCACATTTGCGCGGCGCGGTCACGGGAAATTTGCAACTATAAATAGAGGCATTTCCAGCCGAAAACCCTAGCAAAGACCTGGTGAAAACATCGACCTAGAAGCTCTTTGACTCGAGGATTCCATTTCAGAAGCTATAATTTGGTATTTTCATGTTTTAGATTTTATTTCATTTTAGTTAAGCATTTGTAAGCTTTGAGTTGGATCTTTGGGTGTGACAACCATTGATCTTCAGCTTAGGGTTCTGTTTTTAGTAGTGTGTGGCTACTGATTTGATGTTTGGATATTGGTTTGAGTGAATGAAATCATTCGGTTAATGTTAATATTGATTTTTCGGTATCTTGGATGTTAGTTTGTGTTTGGAATTGGTTTGTGACTTGGTTGGAACTGTTTTCCTTTGCTGAAAACAGTAGCTAACTTGGTTAGGTTAGGCATTAAACTTTGGCTATTAACTGTCTCATAGAACTGTTAGTTATTAGCTAGTTTATGTTGTGCTTGGTTTTGCTAGTTTGGATACCTTCAATTGCTTCTGATTCAGAGATGTACTTCTGAGTTCAGAAAGTAACTAGGTCATTTGGACATAGCTAAGCTTGGCTTGGGTGTTTGAATATTGTTTCGAGGTAGACAGATAGAAATTAGTTCCTCCGACTATAGCTGTGACACTATTAGTTGGCAATCTCTCATCTAGGCTAACCACGTAGCTCCTGTGGATCGACCCTGACTCCACTATACTAGTGTATGTTAGGTTATTTCTTATTTTTGACCGCATGACGACCTCTGCGTGCACGTCAAATTTTGGCGCCGTTGCCGGGGAGCTGTGAGCTTAGAATAGGTGAGTAGTAGGAATTTCTTTCTTGCTTTTTGAAATTTCATTTTGAGTTAATTTCATTTTGGTTTTGATTTTTGTGGGCGTGTTGCACTAGTGCATGCGTACCCGCAGGGGAGAGCAATCATCCCCATTACAGTTTGATTCTGAAATTGAACGTACTGCGCGCAAACTCCGTGCCCGTAGGCGTTTAAGCATCATGAATTTTAGTCAAGTTAGCAGTAGTCCGGTTAGTGTTGCCCAGGATCCGTCAGGAGAGGCAACGGGGAGGTTTTCCATTCCCCCATTATCAGAATTCCAATTTGGAAGTCCGAGTGTGTCTGGTGGTGCAGTTTCAGCCCCTGCACCCATACCATCATGCACTCCGCCTACCATTCCACCATTTACAACCACTTCTCAACCACAATCCACCAATCCCTTTACATCTGCTATGACTTGGGGAGAGCCGACCCGAGATGGCACCCCAACTCCTAGACAGCATACACCAACATCACAACCACAACCAGCCCTCTTTAAACCTCAACCTACATACCAACCAACACAACCTATACACTTTCAACCACCGCCTCAACCGCAATACCAATACCCAGAGACGGAGGAAGTATATGACGAGGAAGATGAAGGATGGGTGCCACCGGCACCGCAACCACAATGGAACCGAGGTCGGGGACCTCCCAGGCGAGCACCACCATACCAACCACCAGGTCAGCGGGAGTACAATGATCATCTTTACGGTAACCCCGCTCAACCCTTACATTTTGCACAACCGAGACGGCAATCGGTTGCATCACATTTCCAACCGCAGGAATATGATGACTCATCGCCGATCTATATTCCTGATAACATAGATTCGCAGATAGAGATTAGACCTCAGTTATTAGGAATATTACCAGAATTCAGAGGGTATAAGCAGGATGATCCCTATAATCATTTATATGAATTCTTAGCGATCGCTAATGCTAACAACCCCAGAAACACAAATAGAAATATTTTTAGGCTTAGACTGTTTCCGTTCACTCTTAAGGATAAAGCCAAGTATTGGTTCACGTCGTTGCCATCGAACAGTATCACTACGTGGGATCAACTCAAGGCAAAGTTCCTGCAAGAATTTTACCCAGCGAGCAAAACAACTGAAATCAGAAGAGTTATCCAGGATTTTCAGCAAAAGCCTGGAGAGGCTTTTCATGAAGCTTTTGACAGATTGAAGGAGTTGCTGCGATCTTGTCCGCATCATGAGATTCCCAGATGGCAGTTGGTCAAGTTATTCTTCGAGAGAGTTAGCGAAACACACCAGGCCATGATAAATGCCTCCTCCAGTGGGACATTTATGTGGCAGGATCCAGAAGAAGCCTGGCAGTTTTTGGAGCAGTTGAGTAATGGCTTCAAAGCAAACTTCTCCACCAGGAAGACTACAAGTACGGCGGCAGCAGTAGGAGTTGATGCTGATTGGAAAAAGGAAGTGAAAAAGGAAATCAGTGAATTGAACAGAAAGTTTGATAGGCTTATGGCAACATTACAAAATGGACCGCCAAATTCGTCACAAGAAGGTCAAGGAGGATCTAGGATGCAGGAAGCTAATCAAGTTTATGGCCAGGGTCAAGGTCAACACAATAATGGACGACCCTACAGACCATACAACCAAGGACAACAACAAAATTTCAGGCAAAACAATTATCATAATCAATCAAATAGTCAGCCTAGAAACCAGCAGCCTGCAAACAATGGAAACAACAACAACAGGGGGCCCACCAACGCTACCAACAATGCCCCAGGGACCCAAGAAGAGATGATATCAAAGATGTATGATATGGTCACAGCGACACAACAACAATCTCAAGCGAACGCAAAGGCCATCGCAAATATGGAAAGACAAATAGGTCAAATGGCTGCAGACCAACAAAAGAGAGATAATGGCAAACTGCCAAGTGCTACTGAAGTCAATCCTACTCATAATCAACGTCCAGGGAAGGAGCAAGTCAATACTGTTGAATCAGGATGGCGAAAGGTCACTCTGGAGGATTTGTTTGAGGTAGGGAAGGAAGTGAAACCAGGAGAAGAAGGAAAGGCTTTAAAGAGCGAGGAAGGTAAAGAAGGAGGAGTTCCGGTTGAGAATGGCACTCAACCCGAAATAGATGAAAAGGTCCAAAAGGAAGAGCAACCAACGATCGCAGGGATTAAGCAAAAGAAGAAGAATAAGAAAGAAAAGAAGAAGCAGGAAGCAACTAGATCAACGGGACCCTTAATGAATCAGCCCCTATGGGATGAGCTTAAGGATGCCCCCGAGGACACCAGGATTTTACAAGAAATGTGCGAACAAAATGGGAAGAACAAGGCACCTACACCGAAAACGGTGAGATTGACTGTGAGGGCTAGCGAGGCATTATTGGGAACACTACCCAAAAAGGAAAAGGACCCCGGATCACCATTGATCACTACAACTGTAGGGGACGTGGTTATTCGAAACACCTTACTAGATTTGGGAGCAAGTGTTAACATCTTGCCGGGATATCTGTATGACAAATACAAGAATGAAGAAATCGAGCCAGCCGAAGTTGTACTGCAGCTGGCTGACCAATCAACTAAGGTATCCAGGGGAAAGCTAACCAATGTCATAGTCAAAGTTGGAGACTTTTTCTACCCCGTGGATTTTCTGGTGATGGAATATGAAAGTCCAGACGATGCGCCTGCGCTTATCTTAGGACGGCCATTCCTAGCTACTGCTGGTTCAGTGATCGACTGCAAGACTGGAGATATGGATATTTTCTTCGGGACCAGGAAAAGAAGATTGAATATGTTTGGGAATCCAATTTCGTTACCTTCAGAAGAAAACGGCAAACCAGCAGACATAAAAACACTAATGGAGCCAGGAATCAGAAGCAAAGAAAAGATATGGACACGTACGGGGGAGGGTGGAAAGGAAGAAGTTCTAAAGGAGACCAAAAACCACCCGCTGTCCGCCATCGACAAGGAACAACTGCTGGAAATGATAGAGATGATGGAAGCAAGGCATCAGCAATATGAAAGAGAATCCAGAAAACGAGAGGCGAATGTCTTCGAGCTATTGAAATCTCAACAACAATGGATCAGTTGTGTGAGTGATCGGATGACCCAACTCACATCCCTTATGACAATGATGGCCAATAATTTCATGCCAGAATATCAGCAAATGTCATCAAGAGGCCAAGAAGAAGAAGAAGGGTCAGCTTAGGAGAAGTACGTCTGGCTGAAGACGTTAAACTTAGCGCTTGTTGGGAGGCAACCCATCGTGTCATAAGTAGGTTTTATATTTCTTAGGATTAATTTAGAAAATACATCAATCGTTTGCAGGTATTAGTGGTTTGAAGCAAGTGTGGGGTCGTGTGAAAAGTTTTGCAAAGTTTTGAAATTTTCAAAACCGCGCCGCGGATTTTGGAATTGCGCGACGCGGGGTCGAAACTCAACCCGATGCGCAGGGGTTGATTTGGCGACACGCGCGCCGCGGAAACGAGAAATGCGCGCCGTGGGAAACGATCAGACGGTTTTTGCCTTTATCCGGTGAGCCGCGGCTCACAACTCAAATCACACGACTCGGAGCTCTGGTGATCAAAAATTTCTTGCATTTTTTCTTGTTTATTGTGTTTCTACTACCAAGGTACGCTCTTTTAACTATCTATTAGCTGTTTAAACTAGTTATTAGGTAGTTAATTTTAGGGTTTTATTCCAAAAAGTTCAAAAACTTACAATCACTAATGCTAGCCCATCGGGTGTTTGTTTTGCCAAATGGACACCCTAGATGAGCTAATCGGAACCTAGGCTACCTTGTGGTATCATTAAATTGAGATTTAGCAGGTTAAAATGGGGATTTGATCCCTGGTTCTCAAAACAGGCGTACGCCGCGCCGCGCCCTTGCTCTTGGGCCGCGCCGCGGTGCGGTGGGGAAGAAAAAGGACTGATTTTGCAAAAATTTTGTTTTGTGGCTATATTTTCTTTTGCAGATGATGTTCATATTAGACCATGCCTTCCTTCAGTTTCCCGCAGAGCTTGACACTTCAGTGGAGTATACCTCGCGGAGGGATGCTTTGATTCATCGTCGGGTTCTCGAGGCGACGGTCATAGACCGAGACATCTTGAGGGATGCAGGGCTCTGGGGTACGATCGAGCCGTTTCTGCACCGCACCTGGACCCACGAGGAGGCATCATTCACATGCCGTGGCTGGGACAGGATTATGGCCACGGACGAGGACGTGGTCTACACGGAGCTGCTACTGGAGTTCATTTCCACTATCCATTTCGCTCCCAGGGTGGGAGACCCACGCTCCAGGATGGTACGTTTTCGCTTGGGGGGTGTGCACCGGGAGTGCAACCTCTGGGAGTTCGGGAGGCGCACGGGCATTTACATGCCAGCGGACCTCCAGCACCGTTTCTTCACCCGGTTCTTCGGGTCATGCACTCAGGGGGAGCTGGAGCGCCCTCCCAACATGGAGGTTTGGGCACCGCTGTCCAACGTCAGGTATGAGGCAGGGGCCTCGAGGGAGAGCCACTTACGTGATCCTCTTCATCGCCTCATGCACCGTATCGTCTCCACCTCCATCATGCATCGGGAGGGGGGCGAGAAGGTGTCGGGCGATGATATGACATTTTTGTGGGTTCTCCTCGACCCGTCCCGATTCCTCCATCTTCCCTTCGCCCTCGCAATCGCTTTCTCCACCCACGCGACCGGCGCCTCCTCCAGCAGCCCACTAGCCAGGGGGTACTTCATTACCCGCCTAGCCCGCTCATATGGCATCCTTACTGCCCCAGTAGCTGCCTCTTTGACTGCTCTGCCTCCATCGCGCACTCCAGCACGCACTTTGGAGAGGATGTTGCTCATTGAGCAGCAGCGACCAGGGCAGTACATCCGGGCTCCGATCGAGCCTCCTCAGGCACCCCAGCCTGCATATGCCCAGCCCGGCAGGAGACGCCGGAGGCCAGAGCCGCCAGCACCAGAGCCTGCACAGCCGCAGCCACAGCAGGATGACTCACCAGCCCTCAGCCTGCTGGAGGCCAGAGTCACGCGGATTGAGGGTCAGCTCACGAGAGTCTTGGACCAGCTCGAGTGGATTGGGGAGGTACTTATTCAGACTGCATCTGCGCAGGGTCAGCGCCCCCGACCATTCCCAGCCCGGTCTCACGATCATGAGGCTGGACCCTCCAGGCCGCCGGGTAGTGATTGATGTTTTCTTTTTCTTTCTTTCTTTTATTTTCTTTTTGGAATATATGTATAAACTTATAACACATCTATCTGTATATTATTTTTTCTGTCATGTGTGTTTTAATTTATTTGTTAAGTTGTGCATGATACATCAAATTGAGAGAGAGTTGTCTCAGACAAGTGTGGGGTCACCGTGCCCCCTCCACTTGTCTCGACCACCGGCGTGTCTTACTGTAGCGCTACAACTCCAGAATATGAATCGAGGATCTTTTTGTACGCATTATACCTGTGATATTGAGCACCAAGCAGTCCATCGTCCAAAAAGGGGTAACTCTTTCTCCCTTGCTTTGAAATTATTTTTGTACAACGGGGACGTTGTACGGTTTTAAGTGTGGGGTGTGGACGGTCGAAAGAGATATTTTTGAAATTTTTGTAGAAATAATCAATTTTTCAATTTTTAGCAATATTTTTCAAAATTTTAATGAATTGCAATTTTGAAATGAATGGTTTGTGATTGTGATAGCACTAGTATTTTTCAAGAAATACTATTTATTTGTGATCATGCTATTAGTTAGTCAAATAAGTTGAGTTTTACGAGTTTAGAAGATTGAGCCGTTTTAGGATTGGAATTTAGGAAGGAAAAGTCAATCTGTGGCCTTTGTTGTTCGAGCCGGTAGGTCTAAAATGGGTGGGCCTTATGCACCTTACCACCTAAGATCGTCTGGTCTGGGATGGTATTTCTGAAAGCTCGCTACACGGACAACATCGAAAGTCATGGACAATTCCTTAATGGCCTTTAGAATCTGAACGAGTAAGTACACTTCATTGTGGACAGAAAGTTTGTAATCAAGGGTTCTTTAGAAAGCCATGAATTCCAAAGAACAACTCAATTATGTTTTCACGAACTATTCCATTCTAACTCAAAGAGCAATAAGCTTTGAAACTAAACACATTCAAAAATTGTTCGATTCTCTATTATAATTTGTTAAAAACTCTCTTGCTTGGGGACAAGCAAGGCACAAGTGTGGGGTGTTTGACAACGCCTAGTGATATCAAGTATTTTAGGCGTTGTTGAGCCCTGTTCTTGGTAAAGTTATATCAAATATGCATGGGTATTCTCACTTTTCGTGTCAGGACTTGTCTGGAGAAAAAGAACAGAAACAGGGACTAAAAGTGTACAAAAAGGAAAAAGTATGGAAAGAATGCAAAATCAAGAGAAGAGATACGCGCGCCGCGGATTTATCTTCTGCGCGACGCGGATGTAAGGCGGTGGAACACATTTAAATGACGAAAAAACGGGGAACGGATAAGTACGCGCGCCGCGGATTTCACATTTGCGCGGCGCGGTCACGGGAAATTTGCAACTATAAATAGAGGCATTTCCAGCCGAAAACCCTAGCAAAGACCTGGTGAAAACATCGACCTAGAAGCTCTTTGACTCGAGGATTCCATTTCAGAAGCTATAATTTGGTATTTTCATGTTTTAGATTTTATTTCATTTTAGTTAAGCATTTGTAAGCTTTGAGTTGGATCTTTGGGTGTGACAACCATTGATCTTCATCTTAGGGTTCTGTTTTTAGTAGTGTGTGGCTACTGATTTGATGTTTGGATATTGGTTTGAGTGAATGAAATCATTCGGTTAATGTTAATATTGATTTTTCGGTATCTTGGATGTTAGTTTGTGTTTGGAATTGGTTTGTGACTTGGTTGGAACTGTTTTCCTTTGCTGAAAACAGTAGCTAACTTGGTTAGGTTAGCCATTAAACTTTGGCTATTAACTGTCTCATAGAACTGTTAGTTATTAGCTAGTTTATGTTGTGCTTGGTTTTGCTAGTTTGGATACCTTCAATTGCTTCTGATTCAGAGATGTACTTCTGAGTTCAGAAAGTAACTAGGTCATTTGGACATAGCTAAGCTTGGCTTGGGTGTTTGAATATTGTTTCGAGGTAGACAGATAGAAATTAGTTCCTCCGACTATAGCTGTGACACTATTAGTTGGCAATCTCTCATCTAGGCTAACCACGTAGCTCCTGTGGATCGACCCTGACTCCACTATACTAGTGTATGTTAGGTTATTTCTTATTTTTGACCGCATGACGACCTCTGCGTGCACGTCATCAGGTTCCAGCGAGGGTGGTGAATATTTCCAACCTTCCTCTAACTGATCTAAAGAAGCTTGCAATCTTACAAGAGCATCAGCCTGGTCCTTCTGCTCTTGGTGAGTGTTATACATGAGTACCCAAAGTCGGGCCCAAGTTGCAGAAATTTCAGGCTGAGATGACTCCTCGGTCCGCCATCCATTGTCATCGGATGATCCATTGTAGCAATCATCCTCGTAATAGGTGTCGGCCGGATTTTCATAATTTTCATAATACTGATCCGGGTACATGTAATCGCCCATTATGAAGACGTACACATACCAGAATTCAAAGAACTAAAATCAAACATCAAAAATCAGAAGCTAAGTCCTACCAATCACCTAATCTTAAGCTCACAACTCCCCGGCAGCGGCGCCAAAATTTGACATCGCAGCGGTCGTCATGCGGTCAAAAATAAGAAAACCTAACACACTCACTTAGCACAGTGGAAGTCAGGGTCGATCCGCAGGAGTTACGTGGTCAAGTCAGGTGATATATTACCAACTATAGTGTCACGCTATAGTCAGAGGACTTAGTTCCTACACTTTTGACTACTAATCCCGGAAAAGATAAACCAAACAATCTCAAAACAAGCATAGACTAAGCTAAGCTTCAAATCAAACCTAGTTACTTTCTGAAATCAGAAGTACATCTCTAATTCAGAAGCAACAAAGGCATCCAAAGAAACCAAACAATCACACTACAAGAAAACAGCGATTTAGCAACGGACGAATTCCGTTGCTAAACCTTGAAATTCCGTTGCTAAATGGGTTTTGCAACGGAAATTGTTACGGAACTGTTCCGTTACAATAAATCCCGTAGCGAATGAGTTTGCTACGAACTTTTATTTCCGTAGCAACTTTGCTACGGACTGAGTCCGTAGCGCATGTATTCCGTAGCGACTTCCGTAGGTGGACTCCGTAGCGATTTCCGTAGCCGTTTGTCCGTAGCGAATTCCATGCAGATTATAATTCCGTAGCAAAATAACCACGGATTGTATTTTCGTAGCTATTTTCGTAGCAAAATAACCACAGATTGTATTTTCGTAGATATTTTCGTAGCTAAATAGCAACGAAAATCCAGTCCATAGCAAAATTGGTAGCAATATAGCAACGAAATTTGATTTCGTGACAAAAACCGTAGTTATTCTTGTGTTTGCTACGGAATTTTCATTTCGTGGCAAATGTCGTAGTAAATTTGCTACGGAATGTCATTCTGTAGCATAAACCGTAGCAATTTGGCTACGGAAACGCCTTCCGTAGCACATTTCCGTTGCTATTTGGCTGTTTTCTTGTAGTGTCACAAGGCATAAACTAAACCAATAACTAAAGTCCAAATGACACTCACTGGCTAGAGTCCAAACCTAAAAGCTAACCTAGTTGGCTACTGAAATCAGCAAGGAAAAACAGTCCCAACAAGGTCATAAACACATCCAAACATCAAACAAACAAACAAAATCCAATATCAAGCATCAAACACCGAAAAACCAATATTACTTGTAACCAAATGATTATTATAAACCCAAAACAGGTTCCAATCATCCAATACAGTAACAAATACTGAAAAACAGTAACTAAAATGCTCAAGGTCAGTGGTTGTCACTCCCAAAGACCCTAGCCACTAATGCTAACTTCTAAACTAAAAGAAATTAAACATAAAAAACCTGAAATACCAAAAGGTAGTTGCTGGAAACGAGTTCTTGGAGTCAAAGAGCCTCTACGGTCGATTTTTCACCAGGGTTTTGCTCGGGTTTTCGGCTGAAAACACATCTATTTATAGTTGCAAATTTTACGCAGCCGCGCCGCGCATTTATGGTTTCCGCGGTGCGCGTAGGGTTTTATCCTAGTTTCTTCGGACTTTGAATTTGTTCCACCACCTTAGATCCACGTCGCACCCTCTTGATTTCCGCGGTGCGCGTACGTATTTTCCTAATATTCCTTCTTCTCCAAACTTCCTCCAATTTATATGCTTTTGGTCCCTGTTTTCATTATTTTCTTCCAAACAAATACTGGCACGAAAAGTGAGAATACCACGATATATATGATATAATTTCACTAAGAATAGGGCTCAACAACGACTAAAATATGTAATATCACTAGGCGTTGTCAGCTCCTAATCTCAATGTCTTTTACATTTCTATGTAAACTTATGACTTGTTAATTCCGTTCAAGACTTGCAATCATCACTTGACTCTTCGTCAACTGATTCCAAAATCCTACCCTCTGGATCTTTGGGTGATTCATTTCTTGCCACCTGTGCTTTATAAAGAACTTAATCATCATTTGACTCTAAGTCAAATGATTACAAAGTCCTGTCCAACTGGATCTTTGGTTGATTCATTTCTTTACACATTAAGAACTCAATTCATCATGTGACTCTAAGTCAAATGATTCCAAAGTCATGTCCAACTGGACCTTTGGTTGAATTGATTCTTATAATATTCACTTTAACAATCATAAAGAACAAAATTCTTGAATTCAAACACTTTGGATGCATTATCATTCAAGTTATTACTAATCATGCATTCAACACATTCATATAACATTTCAAGGACAATTTCAAACAACAGGTGTTAAAAAGAAAGTCGACAATTTTATTAAAACAAAAATCCTTGAACAATGTAATATATGATAGACAATGTCATACGCATCTAATAAGCTAATAACATAATTTCAATATCTAACTAAACTTCAAAATTGCATGAGCTGGAAATCCAATCCAAATGTGCTCATATGCGTCAAAGTCTCGTACCCTATTGATTCCTTGCATACAAACCAAAATGTGACTATCACATTATGTATCAAGGAATTATGGAACAGGAGTTTTGAGGTTTTTAGATATACCTGAGCTTTCAAACGATTTTGACCTTGGAGCGTCTTCCAATCTTTCCGTGACTGTATCTAATTCTGTGGATTCCCAGTTTGAGACACATCCAGACGATCTGGATCGTTTCTTGCTGCATCTTTTCACTGGACTCAATCCAGAAGTGGCTAAACTATTGGGGCTATACCTATCCAAGAGTGACTCGTATAAAGTCAACAGTGGACGCATTTCCATAAAAGCCCTTTTCTGGTCTTCCTTTCTATACGTCTGAATGAACAGATCGTACTCACTAGTCAGTGAAGCGAGTAGAATGTTTATACTCATCTCCTGACTCATGGAAAAACCAAGTTTGTACAATTCGTCTATGTACGCTTCAATCCGAAGAACATGCGAATCGATGCTACTTCCTTCTTTTAGCTTGCACTCTGCAAGTCTTTTGAAGATCCTAGCTCGTTCCTCTTCAACTAGTTTTTGGAACTTTTCCTCAACCGATTGCATTAACTCATATGGCCCCAAGGATTCAAAATCCTTGCAGAACTCGGGGTCAATGGTCAATAGCATGGGGTCACGAATCTTTTCAGATTCATCAACTAAGAAGTCATGCTTATCATAAAAACTCTCTATGATGACTTGTTCCAGTGGAACCGGGATCGGATACTCGGTGAGATGAAGCTTGCCAGTAATGACGAGAACCAGTCTCCAATTGCGAAGCCATTCCTTACAGTTAAGGCCAGTCAGCCTTTCCATATTTGGCAGGTGCTTTCTGATGCTCTCAAAAATGGGTAAGGGAGGAGAGGGAGGAGAATAGACACTTGATTCAGACATCTACAACAAACATAATTTATTAGTTTAATTAATCCTTTTAAATAATTACCCAGTTTATTATTTATTAAGGCTAGGACCCAAAATACCCCAACTATGACGTGAAGAGGGATGTCGTAATCACAACATAATGGTCATTAAGGTAGATAATACACTTATCAATTTCATCTTATGAAATTCCTAGATCAGTTGAGACACATTTAACTATTCAATGGCATGTTTAGTCTCGGATGTGCCCCACTATTTGTGACTGGGATGCCGAGGATCACAAATCGGGTGTGAATAACCATGCAAGTTAGCTTGGTACTCTCGAAGTCAATTACCATCTCTAATTGACGTGCCGGTTAACCACACACACTCCATCAATAATGGTAAAATCGAGAAACCCATTGCAACTCTTTGTGAACCCTATTGGTATGCCGGTTAACCACACAAGCTCCACCAATGTTTCACAAAGCGCAATGTGCAACTTCATGGATTAGCAACTAATTCACATTTTTGACCTAAAGTAACTAGATTGGGATTTTGTTCAAAGTTCTAGTACTTTCAATTATAGCATTATACTTTTAAGAGGCTTATCAGTTCTATCAAACCCGTTCGGCTAACGACACTCGACTGACCAGGAGAGCGATGGGTAAGAGTGCATACCCATTAGACTGCCATTTTATAGGCAGTCGCCTTATACCCTCTTTATAGGACAGTTTTGTGAATAAGGCCTACTAACGGTAAGACTAACCATTCAATCTTATATATAAATATTAACTTTTAATCATAAATATATAAGATATATTTTAATCTCATTAAAATATTTTAGAATTAATTTATTCATAATTTTCGCTAATTTATTTCAATTTTTTGAAAATTTTAAATTAATTCTTTAAGTTGATTTAATTGATCTTTTAATTAACAATAAATTAAACTAATTAAATCTAAGATAGATATCATAAATTAATCAAATTAATATTACCTATCTTAAACCCCTAAGGTTCGAAATTTGCAAGCTAGGGTTTAAGGGTTCCAGTTATTTTGTAGATCCAGTTACCAAAAATAACACCCTACTTAAAAGGCAAGCAAATAAAAAGGGGGACCAAGGGGTGGCGGCTAGGGTTAGGAAACCTTAGCCTTGAAATCGATTTTAGGCCATTCCAAGGGTTTATTTTCGAAAACCCTCATGATCAAATGAACAGTTTATATCAAATCATAAGAAAACAAGTCATAGCTCTGATACCATTGAAGGGTTTCTATGCAATCAATGAACCAATAATTTTCCTAAGTTCACATGCAAACCTAGAAAGATCTATGTTTTATTCTATGAAGATATAAACTAAAACCTAAAGCCAATAATAATTTCTAAAGATCAAATAAGAAATTAACCAACCTTTTGATCTTGTTCTTGAAGCTAGCAGCAAAGAGATCCTGCCTCAAATGAAGTCACACCCAAGCAATGGAGAAGAGAGTCCAGCAGAGTAATCTTAGAGTGAAAATGGCGCAAGAATTAGGGTACGAGAGGGTTCCTTTTATAGCCTCCTAGGGTTACACCTGAAACCCTAAGGAGCCTCCAAAGTGGGCAAGCCTGTTGACCACTTGGACCAGATCCCCAAACCCTAATTAGGGTTTTCGCCAACCCTAGAGAAACCTCCAGGGTGGCGCCACTTTTTGGCCCCTGGACTTCTCTTTGCCAGTTATTCAACTATTGAATAAATACAAACAGTCCCTGCACTTTTAATTAATTAATTTAATCATTGAATTAAATCCACTTAATTCTAGATTAAATCTTAATTACTTATTATAGTTTCTAATTAATATATTAACAATTAAATATATTAATAAACTATTTATTTATTTCTAATGATTTATTAAACAATTAATAAATCAACATTTCACTCTACTGAACTCTACACTAATCCTCCAGCTATCAGGGCAACCCAAATGGACTTTGCTTCAATTAACAAGATAAATATAAATATAAAGTCATGGCTTAGACACCTAATCCAACATAGTTATGTTCGGATGTTAAAGTTAGCATGTTTATGGACTTAGGGACTGTTTGGAAGGTTCCTGGAGGGTTTAAGACTTTGGGTGAACGAATTAAGAGCTTAATAGACTTTTGAGGCTATTCATAGTTAGCGACGCTAACTAAGGAAGTTAGCGGGGCTACCTGTGTCTGTTGGCTTTTATTGACTTTGACATTTGACCGTTGACTTTTTGACCAGTTTGACTTTTGGTCAATTTTGAGGGTTTAGGATACCGGTCTTTGAGGTTTATCCTGGATAGGAAGTTCGTATTATCGGGATTGGAGGACACTCGCGTGGATTGCTGTTCAGCTTGAGGTCGCAAATCAGGTGAGTCTTCTCACTATACTATGGGTGAAGTTACATGCATAGGTAGCTTAATTACTGTATGTAATTACTATGTGTAAAATGTGTTGTATGTGCTAATGATGATTATTGATGAATCGCCGCAAGCCCGAGAGTCAAACGATGATTACTGATTGATCAGGGCAAGCTTGAGAGTCAAACGATGATTACTGAAGGATCGGGGAAAGCCCGAGACTCAAACAATGATTACTGACAGATCGGGAATAGCCCGAGAGTCAACGATGATTATCGGCGGATTGGGGCAAGCCCGAGAGCCAGGTTTTTTGGGGCAAGCCCGAAGACTTTTTGTGATGGTGTGTTATGGAATGGATTGTGCGGTATTTTGGGGAACTCACTAAGTTTTGTGCTTACTCTTTCACCCTAACTGTTTTTCAATTATTTGCTGATTTGCGCTCGGGGCACGGCGCGACTGTCCCGCATCTGAAGATTTGGTATTTGAGTCTTCCGTTGCATAATGTTTATAAATGTTTTGTTAAATACAATTTGTATGTTTTAAATATTAAGTTTTAATTTGGATGGTTTATTTGATAACCGGCTTTACGAATTTTTACTGTTTTTAAAACTAAAATTTTTACTCTGGATTTTAGGACGTTACAATTTTCATCCCGTATCTCTCGCATGCTTTACACACTTGTAGAAATTGCTTTCCAACTTGTAATATTTATGTTTTTAAAATTTTATATTTTACAACTGTAACTTTTAATTTATTTTACAATTGATTATCGACGGATTGGGGCAAGCCCGAGAGCCAGGTTGTTTGGGGCAAGCCCGAAGACTTTTTGTGATGGTGTCTTATGGAATGGATCATGCGGTATTTTGGGAAACTCACTAAGCTTTGTGCTTACTCTTTCACCCTAACTGTTTTTCAGGTAGGTTTGAGCTCGGGGCACGGCGCGACTATCCCGCATCTGAAAATTTGGTATTTGAGTCTTCCGCTGCATAATGTTTATAAATGTTTTGTTAAATACAATTTGTATGTTTTAAATATTAAGTTTTATTTTGGATGGTTTATTTGATAATCGGTTTTACGAATTTTTACTGTTTTTAAAACGAAAATTTTTACTCTGGATTTTGGGACGTTACAATTTCCATCCCGTATCTCTCGCATGCTTTACACACTTGTAGAAATTGCTTTCCAACTTGTAATATTTATGTTTTTAAAATTTTATATTTTACAACTGTAACTTTTAATTTATTTTTAATTAATTTTCTTTTAAATTAATTAATGTTTTTACTTACAAAATTAATTGGGTTGAATGAGTTGAGTAGGATGGATAGTTGGAGATTGAGGTTGTGAGGGTTAAAAGAGAAAAAAATGATGTGACATTTTGGTTGAGTGGGTTGGGAGGGGTGGACACCCTCCGCCTTTAGGGTGTGAACAGTCGCTTGATTACGGTATTAATTCCCATAATCAATTGTAACTTCTAATTAATGTATGAACATTCGCTTTCCAACTTGTAAAATTTATGTTTTTAAAATTTTATATTTTACAATTGTAACTTTTAATTTATTTTTAATTAAGTTTCTTTTAAATTAATTAATGTTTTTACTTAAAAATTAAATGAGTTGAGTGGGATGGATAGTAGGAGATCGGCGTTGTGAGGGTTAAAAGAGAAAAAAATGATGTGGCATTTGGGTTGGTGAGTTGGGAGGGGTGGACACCTGATATTGTCACAGTTGTCGATGCGGTCAAAAATATTAGATTTAATACCTTACAGCACACTAGTTAGTGGAAGTAAGGATCGAACCGTGGAGTCAGTGGTTGAACTCTGTGTCAAGAATTAACCGATCTATAGTGTCACTCTATAGATAGTGTCGATCCATACACGTAACGAAATCCAAACAATTCAAAATTACCGAAAATATAAACTTGCGATTATTAAACTATCCAAATCTAAATCTCGATCAAACCAAACCAATACGTTCTGATCCTGAGGTATACTCAAAAAATCAGAATCGCCAAACACACACAATCTATCAAATGAATAATAATTGAAAAACCGAAATTGAAACCAAACAATAAACGTAACCGAATGATTGCATTAAAACTAAACCAAACCAGAAGCCGAATGATTCTGACTTTGGTCAATAATCCAGATCTACGCGATCCAGCAGGTTCTACAAGTCAGAATCGTTGAACACATGTGATAAACAATACCGAAAAACCAGAAATAAATCTAAAACTAACAATCTACCAACTACCGATCGCTGAAATACGAAAATACGAGTCGAAGAAGCCTGAGTTCAACTCAAAGCTCGGGTCTTCGCTTCCGAATCACGAACCAGAGGCCTCTATTTATAGTTGCGAAAATTGCCAGGACGCGGCGCGCAAGAGCCAAATCCGCGACGCGTCCTTATCTGTAACCCCGATGTTCGCACTTTGAATTTTGAAACTCTGATCTGATACACAGCTGTCCGCGACGCGCGTGTCTTCTAGACCGCGGCGCGCGTATGCTTTCGCCTGAAAGTGGACTTCATCCCAAACTTCGCCATTTTGCCCGCTTTTAACCCCTGTATTTCACATAATTCGTACACAAGCACTAGACACAAAAACGTGAGTAATATAACAGTTTCAGATATATATTTTACTCAAAATAGAGCTCAACGACGACTAAAATACCTGATATAATTAGGCGTCGTCAACACCCTCCGCCTTTAGGGTGTGAACTGTCGCTTTGATTACGGTATTAATTCCCATGACTTCTTTCGTTTCATTTCACCGGTCTTTTGCGAGATCATCTTGATCGAGCAAGGTAAGTATTTCTCTTCTTCTTTTGTAACACTTTTCTTTCATTTTCATACTATTATGGGCAAGAAGGCGACTCGTTCTCGATCTCCGAGAATGGTTGAGACCTTCGGAGACTTGGTTAGCAAGGATCTTTTAGCACATCCTGAAAGCGAGGTTTATACGCTTATAAATGTTGATATTAAGATACTGCAATTGGAACACAAGCTAGTGTCAAGTGCCCTTTTCATGAACATAAACCTTAAATTGAGACCGGACTTCGTTTCACCCAAATGGGTATGTTTCCTTAAACACCCGTTTTCCATTGTCTGTCATTCCTTTTCCCAATTTAATTTCAGAATTTTTTGAGGTCACCCAAATAGGTTACTCCCAACTTATGCCTCTGGAATGGAGAATCCTTTTCTGAATTAATCAACTTAATCATGCCCATAATCTACAAATTGGTATTCCAATGTAATGCCCGGTTTCTCACTTTCAAGTTACACCTTAGTTTACTCAAAAAGAACCACATAGTTTAAAGGTGTAAAGAAAGTTAAGTAACATATCATACAAGAAGTTACCAAAACATAGTTTAAGTTCTAGTCTATATACATCAAAGTTGCAAACTAGATCCCCAAAAACCGGGTCAACAAACACAAGTCCAAACTATGGAAAACAAGTAGGTCCAAATCTAATTGTTCAGCTATCCTCCCGTGCTACGCTTCCCACGATCTCCACTACCAGAACCTAAATCACAACAACATTAACAATAATTTATGAGCTACATGAGCTCAGTGAGTAATTATTAATTTATCGGTTTGTAAATACCAATATCTCATTGAATTCGTTCTCATTGGACTATCTTAGTCCCTCTATGTGATTTACACAATATAGCTCTTTACATAAACTCAAAGAGTTGGTTATATGAAAGAATAACCAACACACTTCACAAAACTCATAAAACTCTTCTTTTTCTGCAATGAACAACTCAACCACAATACAGTTCATCATAAGAATCAATAATCAACTACTCATCTGATGGCGTGTTAATATGTGGAACTCCCGAACTGCGTGTTCCGTGCTTCTATATAGATTCGGCTATATCACAACAACCCAAGTCAATACTCAAATATCCAAAACAATCTCAATAGCACCCAACTCATGAGAATCAAGAAATTGAAAGATGGAAAGGAGTTACAAACAAAAGATAACAACACTATCTTAGATGTAGCTCCCAATTCCTCAATTTCTACTCAAACAACCATAATAACGTAAAATCAACATATTCTTAGCTAGGTTTTAGGATTAGAACTCTCTTTTATACTCTAATCCATGAAAACTTACTCCAACACACACTAGTTACATATCAACACCACCTGCAACTAACTCAATCGAAGTAATACAACCGTCAATTTGAAGCTAGATAGAGGGATATTACCTTTTAACCGCAAGATAATGATTCCTAACTTCAATTCTTGAATTATAGGCTCCGATTTTGACTTTAGTAGTTTAGGGGTGTGTTTCGATGGTTTTTGATAGAGAAATCCCGAATCAATACTTTCCCGAATAAAGTAGAAACCCACTTATAAAGTCACCCTGCGACATTAGCATCGCTAATGGTCCGCTCCAGAGTTTTGACGACGCCTAGTAATATCAAGTATTTTAGTCGTTGAGCCTATTCTGAGTGAATTATATCTCGTAAACTGTTATATTACTCACTTTTCGTGTCTAGTGCTTGTGTGTGAAAAATGATAAAAACAGGGGTTAAACGCGTATAAAATGAAGAAGTTTGGAAGGAAGTCCATTCTCAGACGAAAAGACACGCGCGCCGCGGGTTGAAGAGCACGCGCGTCGCAGAAGGTCAATGATCGGATGACGAGTTTGACATTCAAAAAGCGAATATCGGGGTTAGAGATAAGGTCGCGCCGCGGTTTTCACCCTTGCGCGCCGCGATTGATTCGATTTTGAAACTATAAATAGAGGCATCCCGTTTGAGTTTCGAGAGCGAAGAACTGGCCCAAAGGTGGAACCTAGGCTTCTTCGACTCGTGTTTTCGGATTTCAGTGATTAGAAGTTGGTATTTTCATAGTTTAGTTTAATTTTCGTATTTCATTGTTTTGTTTATCGTTCGTTTCTAACGATTCTGGATTTTAGAATCTACTGGAACGAGTCGGATCTGGATAGTTCCCGAAGTCAGAACCATTCGATCTTCGGTTTGGTTTTTAGTTTAATGCAATCATTCAGTTTTAATTATTTCACGTTTTCGATTTCAGTTTACGTTTATTTGTTCGTTTGGTTATTTGTTGATATCGAGCACTTTTGATTTTCTGAATACACTTCGGAATCAGATTGTGTAGTTGGTTTGGATTGAGATTTGGAATTGTTTAGTTCGTTATTGCTAGTTTATGATTTCGGTATTTGTGGTTTATTCGAGTTTTGCGAAGTGTATGGAACGCCACCAGCTATAGAGTGACACTATAGTTTGGTTAATTCTTGACACATACTTCAACCACGGAGTCTACGGATCGACCCTTACTTCCACTTAGCTAGTAAGCTCGTAAGGTAATAAATCTAGTATTTTTTACTGTATCAACGACTGCGATGTGTCAGGTTTCTCTTCACTCAGCTTGAAACTTAGCTCCACAGGTCAGCTTGAGCTGACCCACGTAAGCTTGAATTAATTCAAAACCTTTTAAACTTCGTATTTAACAACCTACTTTCGAATGGTGTTAAAATATCATAATTTAAACACTTCCAAAACTCTCCAAAATCACACATTAAGTTAGAAATTCTTAATTATACAAGGATTACCGTGTTAACTCTTACCGAAAGGTAATACGGTATTACATCCAAAAATTGCCTCCATGCATGACCTGCAAACCTTTGGTTCTTCTTGAGATGTGTTCAAAGCCAAACCCCATTTTCAAGGCCACCCCACTGTGATTTTGGGTGGAAAGGAAAGTTATTCTTTTGTGAATAGAAAGTCCCTGACAAGTGGTGAAAGATTGCCCAAGTATTGGGTTCTTCAAGGTAGGACATACGATTTTAGGGTTTAACTATCTTTTTCTTTCTCAAACTTACTATTGGACATTCTGTGTTGTATGCAGTTCCAAAGTTTGAAGTTCTCTGTCCTCCAACCATGGATAATGGGAGAAGGGTGGATTATTTCTTGTCCCTTTCCCTAGAAGAAAGAACTTTCCAAGTCCTTCCTAAAGCCACCAAAGAATATAGTACTTCCAACTCCATTAAGATGTCAACCGGTAAATTCTATATTTTTTCCCTAAAAACTTGGCATCCTTGTGTTTATTCCTACCATGTAATGCTTACTCTCAGTTTCCAGACTTACCCGTTCTGCTTCTTAATTTTCTTACTCTAATATCGAGAACATTTGGTGCTCCAAGAGTAAAGATTGAAAAGCTCCCTCTGCTGGCTCCAAAAGCGTGAGCCCAAGATTGATACTCTTGACCCCAAAAAGAGAAAATTGGTACTTGATGTTGACGAAGACATCTTTGAGGGCTTGACTCTCTTTGAAGTGAAAAGGAGGTTCAACTCTTAGGCCAAAATTGTAAGTTAGTCCATCGTATCAATATTTTTATGGTGTTTTTCTTTGGATAAATTTGATTTGGATATCTTGTCTTCAGGCCACAACCATTATGTTGAATTGCACGGGAGAAATGGAACAATACTTCCACACTTTCAAGGATAAATTTGATGTCCAAATGGCTAAGAAGGAGAATGATCTCACTCAAAAGGAAATGGAGGTGTCAGCCAAAGAGAAACAAGTTCAGAAGGCGACTGAGAATATAATTGAACTAGAGAAGGAGATAGAATATATCTCTATTGAAGCCAAACTCTTCGTGTCAGGGTAGTTATACAGGCCAAATTGAAAATGGCTTATGAGGTGCAACAGAACACACACACACCTCTTGGGACTTAGACCAATGACGTTCTTTGTTGAAGAATTTGAATGGTGAAGCTGAAGGTTCTGATGAGGTCAGTCCAGGTTAGTGGGGTGAAGAGGGGAAGAAGAAACGAGTAGAAGATAAGATAGCGGAAGAGTGTGTGGAAGGAGAAAATAAATAGGGGTAGGCGGTTGTTGCTGAAGGTTCAAGTTGGAATTTGATGGAATAGTTTGTAATGTTTTGTTTAAGACAATTTAATCTTTTGTTGGGTTTGTAATATTCGCATAATTTGCAACATTTACAGGGGTTTAGATTTTTGGTTTGTGAATGGTTATTTGTATATCTAATATAAACTTTGAAATACCTGTCTGTGCTTGTGAAATATGAATGTTTACAGGAAATATGAGTGTTAAAAGTTTTCTTCAGATTGAGGGAAGAGGTAGATATGGTCGGTGATAGAGACGGATGTGGTTGCCGGTAACGGAGCGGAGTTGGTTGTCGATGATGGAGACCAAACTTCTATGTTGGTGATGAAGTGACGAAAGCAGATGAGCTAATGGAAGCGTAAGAATGTGTAGCAGATTTAGTGATTTAGGGCTTGTATCCGTTACTTTTTATAAAATTTTCAAATATGTCCATGAATTTTATGGATTTTTTTAGTTTTGGTCTGAAGGTACTTTTTTCATTTAACAAATACTTAACAAAATATTATAAACAGCAATAGCGTCAGGGACCTGTGGTGGAAGATTTGAAAACCATAGGGACGAGTGACATCAATTTTTTCATAATTTGACTAATACTGTGATTTTAGACAAAAACATGGACCAAAAGTGTAATTTACTTTTTTAGAAAATAATTATTGAAATCTGATAAAAGTGTGTAAAGAATATGTAAGATGTGTATAAGATATAAGACGAAATGTATGTATGTATGTGTGTGTGTGTGTGTGTGTGTGTATCTCGTAAAAGTGTGTAAGGAATATGTAAGATGTGTATAAGATATAAGACGAAATGTATGTATGTATGTACGTGTGTGTGTGTGTGTGTGTGTGTCTATATATATATATATATATAGGGAGAGGATCAACATAGAACCCCATTTTATGCATAGAACCATAGAACCAATTTTCTAACCCTTGGATCAAGCAATCCATGGCTGTGATTAAAAGATGATTTTTGATTTAAATGAAATTAATTTTTTTCTTAAACTAGATCTAGAAGGGTAAAATTGGTATTCACCTTTTCATAATCACTTACCAGATCTAATTTCAGATCTAGTTTCAGATCTAGATCTGAGTTTTTCTTCTCTCACAAAGTTCAACAACCAAAAACCATTCTCTTTGATTTGAACCTCCTGCGATGCTCACTACCACTGTAAACTGCCACCATCATCACCGCCGATCGCCACCATAATTGACAATCGCCACCACTGCCGCCAGTCGCCACCATCGCCGTTGATCGCCACCATCTGTTGCTGTTCCGCTAGCTCGCCTCCATCAGTTGCTGCTCCGTTAGGTGGCCGGAGATGGTGACTCTTGGTCGGATTCCTTGCTAGAACAACTCTCATGTCCTTATTTCAGATTATCTTAACAGGTTTGAACAATTCTTGACAATTTATCTTGAATGTTCATTACTGAACATTTACGAACACTTCTCTATTGTTGACTTAAATCAGCAATATTGAGCTGATTCCAATCGATGTGCAGAGAACGAATACAGATCTGATTCCAATCGATGATCTGTTGAACATTTTTGTTAAATCGATGATCTGATTCCAATCGATGTCTTAGTCTTACATTTTTTAAAGCTTTTTAACAATGTTAATGTGATTAATGAACATATGATTGTTCAATATTGAATACTTTTATGTTGAACACTTTTGTTAAACCGAATCTGAGGAAACAAATGAATGAACGGATCGTCTCATTGAATGTTCTACAAATACGAATGTTCAGTGATGAACATTCCAATATTCAGTAATGAACATCTCGATGTTCAGTAATGAACATTTATGAACACAACGTTAGTTATTGACACGATTGTTTTTAGTTCAATAATTAACATTTTTTAATTATGTTCATTACAGAACACAAGTATAGATTGCAGCAGAAGAGAAAAAAACGAAGAAGGAATATGAGAAAGGAAGATTAAAGTTGGAGCTATACGATGCTTGGAATTACTTTTTTTGTATAAATATTCATCAGTGAATATATAGTTGGTATCTATGTCTGTTCATAACATTTATACATGTTCTGTTATGAATATTTATAAACATGGCTAAAATATTGGTTTTGTATCAATGTTCATTAATGAACATATGTTCATAAGTGAACATATGTTCATAAGTGAACATGAGAAAATGTATATAGGTGATATTTATGTTTGATCATAATACTCATACATGTTCAGTTATGAACATGACTAAAATCTTGATTTTTGTATTAATGTTCATCTATGAACGTGTGTGTATGAACATTTCTGAACAAGACTATTTTTTGGAATTTTGAACATAATGTTCATTAATGAACATATACGTATGTTCATCAATGAACATACGCATATGTTCATCAATGAACATATAAGTGTAATTTACCCATCATACCCTTATCATCCTAATTTGATCTAACGGTAAAGGAGATGGTTCTATGGTTCTATGCATAAAAATGGTTCTATGTTGAACCCACCCCTATATATATATATATATATATATATATATATATATATATATATATATATATATATATATATATATATATATATATATATATATATATATATATATATATATATATATATATATATATATATATATATATATATATATATATATATATATATATATATATATAGACTAAAGTTCAAATGGGTACCATTTTTTTCCTAGGAACCTTTTGACTGAATTTTTTTTTCAAAAAAAATGACATAATATACCTAATCGCTTATATTTAAGACATTTTGTAAAAAAAATTTATATATACACGAAATGTGCACATATGCACGAAACGTGATCATATACACATTTACGAAAAAGTGCATATGTGCACATTTCGTGTATACATATTATTTTTCAAATGTTTTTCGATAAAAAGTCTTAAATATAAGCGACTAGGTGTATTAAGTCATTTTTTTTGAAAAAAAATTTCAGTCAAAAGGTTCCTAGGAAAATAATGGTTCTCATTTGATCCAGACTATATATATATATATATATATATATATATATATATATATATATATATATATATATATATATATATATATATATACATATATATATATATATATATATATATATATACATATATATATATATATATATATATATATATATATATATATATATATATATATATATATACACACACACACACACACAGAGAGAGTGGCGGATTCAGGAAAGAAGATCAGGGGTAGCACAGGTTACCCCAAGCACCTATGAAGGTCCGCCAGTGTGTGTGTGTGTGTGTGTGTGTGTGTGTATGTATATGTATATGTATATGTATATGTATATGTATATGTATATGTATATATATATATATATATATATATATATATATATATATATATATATATATATATATATATATATATATATATATATATATATATATATATATATATATATATATTCAGGATCGGGTGAGGACTCCAATTTTGGTGAGGACTGTGAAGACAAATCTGGACCTCTAATCTTGAAAAATGGGTAGCTAAGATTCATTGTGAAAAAATTGACACATGTTAAAAGCTTAGGGGGATAGTTGTCTAAAAATTAAAACTAGTGGTGGGTAATACAAATTAAGAAGGGTAATATAGTAATCTGATCGAGTACCCCACCCATTGCGACACTTGTCACAATCTCGTTTGCTGTGTTTTTTTTATTCCACCAACTTAGTTTTTGGACCATAACTTTTTTTTTCTTTGTAAAAAAAAATTCTGAAAAAACCAAAGTTCTTAAAATTTAATTCTCTACAAAACAAACACCATCATAAAAATTTGAAAAAAAAATATTTTTTATTTTTTATTTTTATAAAAAATCAAAAAAAATAAAAAAATTCTCCAAAAATTATGAAAATTTAAGGGGACATTGTAGACATTATATTAGTAAGTTTGCAAAAAGAATTTTTTGAAAAAAAATGTTTTTAAGAGTTCGTTTTTATATTTTTAAGTAAAAAAACCATCAAAATAGCAAAAAAAACATACATTATCCAAAAATATTAAGAACCAAAATATGTTTAATGATTCAAACTGTTATAAACTAATTATTTTATGAATCAAAACTTATCAAAATAGCAAAAAAACAAAAAAAAATACATTGTCCAAAAATATTAAAACCAAAATATGTTTTATGATCCAAAACTTATGATCCAAGATTCAAAATTAGTTATGATCCAAGATCCAAAACCAGTTATGATGCAAAACGAGATATGATGCAAAACGACTTTTAAACGACAAACGTAAAAAAAACGAAAAAAAATTGAAAAAAAAACGAAAAATAATATTTAAAACAATAAAAAACGAAATAAAAATAAAAAACCCGGCTAAATTATGTTGTACGGACGTGAGTAACATATGATTATATCCTCGAGTTCGTATTACGTTCCATGGACGAGCGCCGCATGGGATTACGTCAAATCCAATAATTACGTTTGACGTTATTGCCCTTAAGGAAATGAGTGGACGAGAATTGTCCTCGCAGTCCTCACCCAAATTGAAGTCCTCACCGGATCCGGACCATATATATATATATATATATATATATATATATATATATATATATATATATATATATATATATATATATATATATATATATATATATATATATATATATATATATATATATATATATATATATATATATATATATATATATATATATATATATATATATATATATATATATATATATATATATATATATATATATATATATATATATACACTTTAGCTTGAAAGACATCTCAGGAAAGAGCTACTTCAACTCAAGAAATTTCTTTAGTAGCGAGAACCCTTCCTACTCGAGAATAAGGTCAGGAAGTGAAGCGTTTTTTCAGTTTTTCTTTAAAAATATAGTAAGTGTTATGCGGGGGTGGGGATTCAGACCGATGAGGGGCGTAGGAATTGCCCTTAACTGTCCGGAAGGCTGAAATAGCTTTCTCGGGAGCCTCTGGGAGGTCGGGGTATTCAATCCCAAGATATATATATATATATATATATATATATATATATATATATATATATATATATATATATATATATATATATATATATATATATATATATATATATATATATATATATATATATATATATATATATATATATATATATATATATTATTTATTATTATTTTTTTTTTGCAAGTTAAGGATAAATCTGGTTACATTAGTCGTAATATACTACAGCTACGCTAGGTACATTAGGCTAACTAACAGTTCTTCGTTCGCCAACTCTTCTCCAAGGAGACTGCACAGAGACTAGACCCACACGCGCAACCAGCAAACCTCGGTGCAAGCACACGCCCCACCCCGTAAGTGACGTCCTGCAGGCAACTGACTGGGGGGAAACCAGCCCCGGGTACACTAAACCGGCTAACACAGAGGCCACAAGCACTGGCGTAATATCTTTGTCAAACTTGCACGAGAATGGTTTCGAACCCACAACCTCCCAAAAGGGAGGCATGGTGCCTTGTCATCTCAACCACCGCTTCGTGTGTTATATATATATATATATATATATATATATATATATATATATATATATATATATATATATATATATATATATATATATATATATATATATATATATATATATATATATATATATATATATATATATATATATATATATATACACACACGTGTGTGTAAATTTGAAAATAAAATAATTATATAATTTTAAAGAATTGAAAAATAAGACATTGTTTGGCGTGACTCCAACAATGGACCACCACGCCAAATACACCATGTATAGGGAGGATGGTGTTTTGTGTAATCATACGGTCCAAATCACCTCTACGTCGACCTCCGTGTGACAATAACAATAATTGAAAAATACTCCCTTTAGTGATGCATTTCATGGCATGCGGGCCGGCCACTTTATAATAGTTTATGGATGCACAATTCAACTAATTTGAATGCTTTAGTATTCATTTAAAGAGTGGCGATCCGATTTTTTTAGCATTATGTTAAGTGTTAACAACAGGTTAAAAGAATACTTGATCTTCAAATAATTGTAGCGAGTTGTCTTGTATATAATTTCTTTTGCAAATTATCAACGATAAGGTAAACGATATTAAATGACCACGAAACATCGTTTTTATAATGAGAAATATAAAAATACCATTCTAATATTAAACATTCTGAATGCTTGAAAGACACCCTAAGTTATGATAAACCCATGAGCTTTGTATACCAATATGTTAGTGACCAACAATGAAATTTTGTTAGATTCTAACATCGAAATCAAGAAAAAAAATCAGCAAAATGGTTACAAGTGATACGAACATTTTAGCCCAATTTCTATTTCCATCCAATTCGGTCTTACACAAAAAGATCTTCTCATTTTGTTAAAAACGTGATCTACACCAAACTGAAATTGGTAGATGAGCATCTGAAACCATGCATCCTAAAGCGGTCATTTAATCTTTCTTAATAGATGAATTTGGCCTTAATTGGTCACAAAGGACAGCCCCCAAAAAGTCACAAATAGTCGATTTTCTACAAACACGTGATTATAAAAACACTAATATACCTCATAAAATTATCTTTTTCAATATCATATATAGCATGATTAGTCATTTCTCCATGGAATGCTTTTCTTTAAAAATATTTTGCATGTCAAAGAACATGTAATGCATCAACAAACCATATGTTTTTATTCCTACTGGGTCCTTTTCTATTGCTTCGTTAACTTTTCTTATTATTATTTATTTTAATTGCTTATTAGGTTATTTTATTTTGATGATGTGATAATAAGCAGGTTTAAATGTTTCGATTACGTGACTTTGTTTTTTGTTGTTGTGGTTTGAAACCGAGAATATTTTTGAGTTGGTTAATCCTATAAGTTATATTTTGAAATATAATTTATATGACTAACTAACTCAAAATATTGTTTTAAAAAACATGATGATACTATTAAATTTAATGTTTAGAAGGGGTTTTGCTAACTTATAGCATCCATAATAGGAGTTTTTTATAAACTTTTTCAAAAGTTTTTTCAATAAAAAAGCTCTTCTTTTTTTTAACAAGTTATAGTGGAGGCTTTTTCAAAAGCAATGTTTTTCAAAGAGCTTGCTAATTAGCAAGCTCTATGGTTAAAGGTTTTTCACAAATAATTTTATTCTATTATATATCTATTCTATTTACATATTTTTTTACATAATAAATAAAATGGGACATTAATTGAGGGATAAAAAAACTTAAGTGAAAAAGCTCTCTATAGTGGGTGAAAAAACTCAATGACTTGTAAATGATGTGGCATCCAAAAACATTAAAAAGCTTTATGAAAAAGCTTGCCCTATTGTGGATGCTCTTAGACAGTTCGTAAATTTACAAATAATGCTTGTTTTAGCTAGATCTTATATTTTAGGGTGTTACTATACATGCACCATATATACAACTTACATAAAAGTCAAACTATTTTTAACCAATCATATTTACCTTTTCCGGATAACAATGCAGTTTCAACCAATAAAAGTCAAACTATTTATAATAAATTATTATCTTCGTTAGTTGCAATGTGTGTATCTTTTAAACTGTTTTATTTGTTAATTTTCTATACTATTTAATAAAGTTTAAGTAATGTTTTAGTTAGTATTATTTAAGTAATACTATAATTATTATAACTTATGCTAAATAAAGTTTTCATTATAGTTTTCAAAAAAGATACCTATAAATCCATGATTTCATACCCACAAAGCAAAGGAAAATCTCATTGAATCATTGATTAAACGAAATATTATGTAAAAGCAGGAGGAAGTATCAGTTACTTTCATAACAATCCTTTTTAAAATTCTCATCGGATAAAAGCAATCTTACTCGCACTTAACGGAACATCAGCAAGCTGATATTGATATCTTTGTTTTTAGAACAACAAATTGAATCTAGTACTAATCCATACTTGATTCGACCTATGTCCCTTGCGGGATTTGAACCCTCTACTTCAAGAAGGAATGACAAAAATTGATATCATCATGCTAGAAACCCTTTTGGTTGATATTGAAATCCTTAACATTAAAAGAAAAATTACAAAACTTTGGAAAGTAAAACTACTCTTCATCCATTAATGATGTTCTTTGGTTCACCAAAAGCACAAATATCTTATAGTTCAAAATGTTTTAAATAAGACAACTCTCTAAAATTCTAAATACGATATAATTTAATAAAAATGACATCCTATGGTCAATAACAACATACCTATTAATCCTATTTTCCTAATGTAATTCCTTCCATTTGAACCCATCTTGTTGCTAATATGTTTCTACATGAATATATAGTTTTAATATGTTTTTAGTTATGGATCTTACTGTTTCTCATAGAAGGAATATCGAGTCCTCGACACCCCTGAACAATTTGAACATGAATAACTCTAATGATGCCATTATGAACCCTATGATAATCTTCAAAAAAGTACAGATTTAGGCTTGCGAATTTTATTAAATTTAACAATGAACCAACAATTAAAGTAGTTGAAGTTTTGTCTCTTGAAATCTGTTGCAAATGTCAAAATCATATAACCGTGAACATACATTTATTGATTGATGAAGATTGGTTACCTTGGTAAGAAGTGATTGTGTTTTGTTACCTTACTACACTTACGTTTTTAGTTGTTTGTTTATGGGAGTATTTGAGATTGCTTATTTAACTCAATAAACACTTTTTAATATAAATACTTATTGAGTTATATGGTGATAAAAGGAGTTTTTAAAAAATATTTGGATTGACTTATTTGGTGGAAATAAGTTATAAGTTTAAAAGTGTTTGGATTGACTTTTTAAAAAAAATGGTCTTTTGTTTTAATAAGTCATAATGAAATCTAATAAGTAATGGTGGCCTTACTTATGTATTTTGACTTATTTGCTTATGTTGAAATTGAGTTTTAAAAGTGGCTTATTGACTTACTTACATTTGTCAAGCACACTTATTGGCTTATTGACTTGATGAAATTGTGATGGTATAATAAACACACATAAAAAATGTTGTTATGTCTTGCATTTACCCTTCACCAAACTAAATGAGTAGCATGTCGACCCCAATCATCTAAAAAGTAGATGATTGTTGAATAATTTTTTGGTCTCAAACATATATAGGCAAGATAATATGCTACAGATATTCATAGTTAAATGCAATAAATAGCAACATACATCCCACCACTATTATTACTAAATTCAATTTCCATTACAAAAATCAAATACCTATTATAACTAAATTTTACAATGATATAATGAATATAAATGTAGAAACCTAAAACAAATAATATATTACACCAAATCTACCTTCGTAATTCAAAGTCTCAAAATCTAAATTTTGAAAACTGGGTATGTTGACAGCCATATGTATTTAAATCAACAACAAATAATGTACACTTCTAAGCGTTTAATCCATATGTATTAAAATTAAGAACAAATAACATATATTTGCATGCATTGAACTCGTAAATTTAGTGAGGGTCTCTCGCAAATTAGTTGAAATGGATTGATAGTAAGGGTTTTGGCAGAAAAGGTGATTGTATACATAGATCTAAGCATCCACATCACTACTAAAAAAGCATCTTTTCCTAGGAATATATTCCCCAGAAATTCCTAGGAAGATGGTGTTTCCGAGGAAATTTTGAGAAAATGAGCTTTGTAGGAAAAACCCTCCTGGGAAACATGGAGCGAGGATGAAACGACCAAAAATTTATAATATAAATATGTAAAATAAGTTGTGTGTAATTTAAAGCTTTATGTGTATTTTTATGAAAAACTATGTTTGTAAGGGTAATTTAGTCATTTTACCATAAAAAGGGTAAATTGGTCATTTGACCACATGCAGAAATTATCATTTAAGTTATTTCTAATTTTAGGACTAAAAATGTGAGAAATTAGGTTCTATGTAAAGATAATTGATTTTGGTGGTCAAAGTTCAAGGAAGTGAACTAGAGGGACTAAAACTGTAAATATGGAAAATATAAAAATGAGAAAATATCTCATTAATGATCATAAATTCAGAAGAGAGCTCTAGAGACTACGGGAGAGAGCTTGAAGAACCGATTTCTGGAATTCAAAAGAATTGGAAGCAAAGGAAGGTTGAAGTAATCAACTATTAAGGTTAGTAATCAAATTTCAAAGCTTCATTTCCTTGAGTGTTCTTCTCGGGAAGAACTAGAAACTGAAATTTCAGTTAGGGTTCAAATGTTTCAAGTGAATCAAACACTTCATCTAGTTCAAATCATTATAGAAAACATGATTTAACCATTGATTTTGGTTAAATTTCAAGAAATGGATTTTTAGCTCAAGAACCCTAGAAATGGGTTTGTGGGACTGAAATTGGTTTCTATGAATTTAGTAAGTCATATATGTTATAAATGAAGTGAGAAATCAGTCCCATTCTCAAAAAATTTGTTAAAATGGTTTTTGAGAAAAAAATGGGTTTTGGGGGATGATTTCAATCAAAGAGGATGAAATTGGTAAATTTATGGTTTAAATGCATGAAGAAGTTGTTATTAGGGCCTAGAAATGACCCTAAGACGATTAAGTCATGTATTAAGAACTTAATGTGAGGAGTAGTACAACTGCAGTTGGGAAAAATCGTCAAAATAGGCAATACAATCAGGGGTCGCGACGCAACCTGGACCCCCGTCGCGACGCGTGGCGGCGATGCAGTTTCTGCATTGAGTCTCCTGCCAAGTGATTTTGAGTTTTGAGATTTTGTCCAATACTTGTCCGTTTGACCCCAAATTTTAAACATAGGTCTATTATGGCCCAAAACTTCATGGAAAATTGTCGGAATCGAAATACGACCCTCCGAGGGTACTGTAGTAAAATACGTATAAAGTACGATTTAACTAAAGTTGGTCATTCAAAAGTTATACACTTGTTTTGACCTTTAGTGGTATAATAAGGACTCTAATAAGTTATAGAGTCAATTAGAATATAAATTAATGTATGATATATTACATATAGGTGCAAGTCAAGTAATTGAGCATCATCGAAAGGGTAAAGAACCAAGGAACGTCTAATCGACTTTTCAAGAACTATAAGGTGAGTACATGTAGTATTTTTACCCATTTTGGGGTACATGGAAAGTAAGTATTTTTCAGATTTCATATAATATTTTTTTGTGTGAAAATATTTGCAAGAATGATATTTTCTAGCTTAATTGGAAAGTAAACTACTATGTTTGAAAGTATGACTTGGTCTATGAGCCAAATATGTGAAAGTTGAATTTTTGAATTATAAACCACATATGTATGATTTTGGCAATAGCCTAAAAATGTGGTAAAAATATGTTTTAGTCAAAAGCTTGGCATTTAGCCATTATGTTTACAAGTAAGGTTTCAGTATGCAGAAAGTATTTTATATATGACTGGTATTGTAGCTAGCAATGTTAGTAAGGGAACTATGTTCCACCTACCCGGGTTAGGTAAGGAGTCTACTGGGGAAAACCCCTTCGCGAAGTAGGTTGCCTAAGCAACTTCTACTGTGAGGATTGATCCGTTCTTTCTAGCTGTAGAGACTTGGGGTATCACTTATAGTGATTAAAGCCCTAAGTATAAAAATCTAGCAAGTTTATAAAACCAGTCAAAGTAAGTATGAAAGAAGCTAATTTTGCAAAGTATGATATGAAATGATTTTGAAAAGTAAAGAGTTATAGTATATTAATACTATAAAGTTTTAGCAAATGTTTATGTTATAAATTTTTATAAAAGGTTGGAAAAGAGATTAAATGTTTGAGTCTAAAACTCATGTAGCTCACGAGACATTTTTGTCTTACGTATTCTATTTTTATGCCATGTATTCCAGGTTCCGGTACGAAGATGTGAGATAGTTTGAAGTTGTAAAATAAGTCCTAGAGTGTGAAAGAGTGGAGCTGGTTACAGCTATCATGTATTGGTATTGATTAAATCCTTTCTCTTAAACTTATGGTTGTTTGATATGTATTTGTAACACCCCTTGTTGTATTTAAGCAAATACAATGGTTTTTGTTAAACCGTATTTTGTAAAATATGCTTTTATGTAATATAAATGGTTTGTAAAAGTTGGGGCGTTACAAGTTGGTATCAGAGCCATAGTTTAAGCGAATTAGGATTGGATCATTCCACTCCTAGGCTTAGACTTGTGAAATAGTGAGTTAGAGTGAATTATATAGTTTCATTATGTCTTAAGGAATTAAGACATTATTTATTAATAGAACTATATGGGTATATTTATGAGTAAAGTAGCTAGTTGATACCAGTGAACAGTGGAACCGAGTGGAAGCATTGGGGACAACATGTGTATGTGATTATGGTAATATGGGCACATATTATCATAATCACAGGACGCATATTGAGCCTAGTGTAGCCACAAGGGGATACTGGGAAACTGGTGGAAGAAGTAGTAATCTAATATTTATGACATATTATGAAATACTAAAGTATTGGAATTTTATAGCAAAATGCGAACTAGAAGTGGCCAAGGATCGTATGCGGAAAATCCAGATCCTAATCCAAGGCCTCCTATTCCTCACCGACCGCTCTAAGCCGATGATGAAGGCAATGCTAGGGGTGATGCTGATCCACCTTCAGTGACATTGGAGGCAATTTAGAAATTATTACATGATTCGCAAGCGTAAACAAGACAGGAAATGACCCGTCTTTTGGATGAACGACTAGGCGAAAAATCCAAATCGCAAACTGAAGATAGTGTGAAAAGCGTAGCTTCGGAGGGTACTAACCCAACTCAGATCTCTTCTCAGGGAGATTCTTCTTCCAAATCGCAGCCACAATTCAAGACTAAAGGAGTGTGTACTTTTAAGGACTTTATGTCCTGTCGACCCAAGGAATTCAACGGAGAGATGGACCCGAAAATAACTATTCGGTGGGTGACTGAAATGGAGCAGGTTCTTCGGATCTGCCGTTGTGAAGAGGATATGAAGGTAGGGTTCGCTTCTCAAATGTTAAAGGCCGAAGCCCTTAATTGGTGGAATACTCTTCGCCGAACAAAGGGGAGTGAAATTGTGGATGCATTTTCTTGGGAGGAGTTTGTTAAGCGGTTGAAAGGCAAGTTTTGTTCAGCTAGGCACCGAGAGAATTTAGTCAATGAATTCTTCGCTCTCACGAAAGAAAAGCAGACAGTTGATGAGTACACCAAGAAGTTCTGTGAGATGCTACCTTTTCTGGAAGATACATTACCGACTGAAGCCAGGAGAATAAACCGTTATGGCAATGGGTTACCGGGGGACTACTCATTGGAGGTTAGCAAGGCTACTACTTTTGATGAAGCCATTGAATCTGCGTCCAGAGTCGAAAGCATGATAGAGAAGAAGGCTAAAGAACGACAAGCTTTTGGGGAGAAACGAAAGTCTTCAGGAATCTCTGGAGCAAGTAAGAAGAGTCGCTTTTCATCAGGATTTTCTAAGAAAAGTGAAGTCAAAGAATGCAAGAAATGTGGAAGGATGCACGGTGGTGAATGCAAGAAGGGTACTAGTGGGTGCTACAAATGTGGTCTTCCGGGCCACCAAGCCAAGGATTGCAAGGTGAAGGATATTAGCGAAGTGGAGTGTTACAATTGCCACGAAAAAGGCCATTACAGTTCCAATTGTCCAAAGAAGAAGAATGAGACGCTAGTTTCTACAGCAAGTAATAGAACGACAGAGCCGGCAAAGACTAAAGGGAGAGCTTTTCAGATGACTCTCGAAGAAGCCAAGGAGGATCAGGATGTGGTGGCAGGTACACTTATTGTAAACTCACAACCTGCTTATGTTCTTTTTGATTCTGGAGCACATTTTTCCTTTGTGTCCCATGAATTTCGTAAGCGTCTAAATATGCCAATGAAACCCTTAGATGATACCTGTGTTATAGAAGTTACAAATGGAGAGCTAGTTACGGTACACCATGTGTATGAGAAATGTCTAATTGAGATTAATGGATGAATTTTAAAAGCTAATCTGCTACCTATCGGGATTAAAGGATTTGATATTGTTATTGGGATGGATTGGCTCGGAGCTCATAATGCTAAGATTCTTTGCGGGAAACGAATAGTATTGATCAAACTGCCTGATGGTAACAAAGCTTACATGTATGGGGAACGAAGAAAGAATATGCAGAGTCTTATTTCTGCTATTAAAGCCCGCAAATGCCTCCATAAAGGGTGTGAATCATTTATCGCTTATGTGATGAATGGGAAGAGAGAGAAGCAGAAGATAGAAGATATAAAAGTGGTCAATGAATTCCCTGAAGTGTTTCCTGATGACTTACCTGGGTTACCACCCATTAGGCAAGTCGAATTTCGCATTGACCTTGTCCCTGGAGCAAGTCCCATTGCTCGTGCACCGTACCACCTCGCTCCTACAGAGATGAGAGAACTTATGTCTCAGTTGCAAGAACTTCTTGACAAGGGGTTCATTCGTCCCAGCTCTTCCCCTTGGGGAGCTCCAGTGTTGTTTGTCAAGAAGAAGGACGGTACTATGCGTATGTGTATAGATTACCGTGAGCTTAATAAGGTGACAATCAAGAATCGATATCCTTTACCGCGAATAGATGATTTATTCGACCAATTGCAAGGAGCTAGTTATTTTTCCAAAATTGATCATCGTTCTGGATACCATCAAGTGCGGATGAAGATGTTTGCAAGACCGCTTTCCGAACTCATTATGGTCACTACGAATTTTTAGTGATGCCATTCGGTCTCACTAATGCCCCAGCTGTGTTCATGGACCTTATGAATAGGGTCTGCAAACCTTTTCTTGACAAGTTCGTTATCGTTTTCATTGATGACATTCTGGTCTACTCGAAAAGTGAGGCGGAGCATGAAGTGCATTTACGTGAGGTGTTGAGTACTCTGAAGAATGAGCAGTTATACACAAAGTTGTCAAAGTGCGACTTTTGGTTGCGGGAAGTTCAATTTCTAGGTCATGTTGTTTCGGCTGAACGTATTAAAGTTGACCCAGCAAAGATAGAAGCGGTGATGAAGTGGGAGCCACCTAAAACACCTACAGAAGTTAGGAGTTTTCTTGGATTAGCCGGTTATTACCGACGATTTATTCAAGATTTTTCTAAAATAGCAGTGCCACTGACTCAGCTAACCCGGAAAGAAGTGAAGTTTGTTTGGGGAGAAAACCAATAAGAAGCCTTTGAGATATTGAAAAAGAAGTTATGTGAAGCCCCAGTATTATCTTTACCAGAAGGCACAGAAGATTTTGTAGTGTACAACGATGCATCTAATAAAGGTCTCGGTTGTGTACTTATGCAACGAGGCAAAGTCATTGCTTATGCTTCTAGACAGTTAAAGGATGTAGAGACACGTTATACTACACATGATTTGGAGTTAGCTGCAATTGTATTTGCATTGAAGATTTGGAGACACTATCTATATGGGACGAAATGTAAGTTGTACACAGATCATAAAAGTCTACAATATCTTTTCACTCAAAAAGAATTGAATTTGAGACAGACACGATGGATTGAGCTCGTGAATGATTATGACTGTGAAATAATTTACCATGAAGGAAAAGCTAATGTAGTAGCCGATGCCCTAAGCCGAAAGATTCGTGAAAAAGTTGTTAAAGGGAGGTCTATGAGAATTGAAGTAGTTTCAACTTTAATTCAAAAGATCAAAGAAGCTCAAGACGGTACTTTGGCAGAAGATGATAAAAGTAAAGAAAAACTTGGGAAAAAGGTGGTGTTTGAAACAAACACACAATGGCTACGTACTTTTAAAGGACGCATTTGGGTCCCAAAATATGGAGCAATCAGGAAGATAGTCTTGGATGATTCTCACAAATCCAAGTATTCCATACATCCTGGAAGTACGAAAACATATCAAGATTTGAAGCAGCATTATTGGTGGCCAGGGATGAAAAAGAGAATAGCAAAGTATATATCACACTGTGAGACTTGTGCACAAGTAAAAGCAGAACATCAGGTGCCATATGGTAATGCGCAATCATTACAGATACCAGCAGGAAAGTGGGAAGAAGTGACTATGGATTTTGTCATGGGACTGTCGAGAACACGAAGAGGACACGATAGTATATGGGTCATTGTTGATAGACTGACCAAAAGTGCCCTGTTCCTCGCGATCAAAGAAACTACACCACTTGGAGCATTAGCTCAGTTGTATATTGATGAAGTAATCAGGTTGCATGGAGCACCATTGTCTATAGTATCGGATAGAGATCCTCGATTCACGTCTAACTTTTGGGATTCTTTACAAGAAAGAATGGGAACTCGAATCAAGATGAGTACAGCCTATCACCCTCAAACAGATGGGCAAAGCGAACGTACTATTCAGACATTGGAGGACATGTTGAGATCATGTGCCATTGATTTTGGAGGTAATTGGGATGAGCACCTACCATTGGTAGAATTATCGAATAACAACAGTTATCACTCAGGCATCAAGATGCCGCCTTTTGAAGCGTTATACGGTAGAAAGTGTAGAACACCAGTGTGTTGTTAGAAGCTGGAGAAACAAAACTCACTGGGCCAGAAATTGTAAGGGTGACGAATGAGAAGATTGGTGTGATACAGACCAACATGAAAGCCGCGCAAGATCGCCAAAGAAGCTACTCAAACTTGAAGAAAATACCGTATGATCTAAAAGAAGGTGATTTGGTGATGATAAAAGTATCACCTTGGAAAGGGGTTATAAGATTTGGCAAGAGAGGGAAATTGAGTCCAAGGTATATTGGACCCTTCAAAATTTTGAAAAGAGTTGGTTTGCAAGCATTCAAACTGGAGTTACCACAAGAACTCAAAGGAATACATGATACATTTCACATATGTTATCTTAAGAAGTACTTTGGAAAGAAAGAGTTAACCATTCCGCTAGAAGAGTTAAGGGTGGAAACACCCAACAAACTAGTTGAAGAGCCAGAAGCGATGTTAGAAGTGAAAACCAAGAAGCTAAGGAACAAAGAAATTGATCTAGTGTTGGTCAAGTGGAAACACTCATTGGGCTCGGATTTGACTTGGGAAACTTTGGAAAGCATGAAGAAAAGATACCCTAATTTCACAGATTTTGAAGCGATTCCGAGGACGGAATCCTAATTAGGGGGAGGTAGTTGAAACGACCAAAATTTATAATATAAATATGTAAAATAAGTTGTGTGTAATTTAAAGCTTTATGTGTATTTTTATGAAAAACTATGTTTGTAAGGATAATTTAGTCATTTTACCATAAAAACGGTAAATTGGTCATTTGACCACATGCAGAAATTATCATTTAAGTTATTTCTAATTTTAGGACTAAAAATGTGAGAAATTAGGTTCTATGTAAAGATAATTGATTTTGGTGGTCAAAGTTCAAGGAAGTGAACTAGAGGGACTAAAACTGTAAATATGAAAAATATAAAAAATGAGAAAATATCTCATTAATGATCATAAATTCAGAAGAGAGCTCTAGAGACTACGGGAGAGAGCTTGAAGAACCGATTTCTGGAATTCAAAAGAATTGGAAGCAAAGGAAGGTTGAAGTAATCAAGTATTAAGGTTAGTAATCAAATTTCAAAGCTTCATTTCCTTGAGTGTTCTTCTCGGGAAGAACTAGAAACTGAAATTTCAGTTAGGGTTCAAATGTTTCAAGTGAATCAAACACTTCATCTAGTTTAAATCATTATAGAAAACATGATTTAACCATTGATTTTGGTTAAATTTCAAGAAATGGATTTTTAGCTCAAGAACCCTAGAATTGGGTTTGTGGGACTGAAATTGGTTTCTATGATTTTATTAAGTCATATATGTTATAAATGAAGTGAGAAATCAGTCCCATTCTCAAAAAATTTGTTAAAATGATTTTTGAGAAAAAAATGGGTTTTCGGGGATGATTTCAATCAAAGAGGATGAAATTGGTAAATTTATGGTTTAAATGCATGAAGAAGATGTTATTAGGGCCTAGAAATGACCCTAAGACGATTAAGTCATGTATTAAGAACTTAATGTAAGGAGTAGTACAACTGCAGTTGGGAAAAATCGTCAAAATAGGCAATACACTCAGGGGTCGCGACGCGACCTGGACCCCCGTCGCGACGCATGGCGGCGATGCAGTTTCTGCATTGAGTCTCCTGCCAAGTGATTTTGAGTTTTGAGATTTTGTCCAATACTTGTCCGTTTGACCCCAAATTTTAAACATAGGTCTATTATGGCCCAAAACTTCATGGAAAATTGTCGGAATCGAAATACGACCCTCCGAGGGTACTGTAGTAAAATACGTATAAAGTACGATTTAACTAAAGTTGGTCATTCAAAAGTTATACACTTGTTTTGACCTTTAGTGGTATAATAAGGACTCTAATAAGTTATAGAGTCTATTAGAATATAAATTAATGTATGATATATTACATATAGGTGCAAGTCAAGTAATTGAGCATCATCGAAAGGGTAAAGAACCAAGGAACGTCTAATCGACTTTTCAAGAACTATAAGGTGAGTACATGTAGTATTTTTACCCATTTTGGGGTACATGGCAAGTAAGTATTTTTCAGATTTCATATAATATTTTTATGTGTGAAAATATTTGCAAGAATGATATTTTCTAGCTTAATTGGAAAGTAAACTACTATGTTTGAAAGTATGACTTGGTCCATGAGCCAAATATGTGAAAGTTGAATTTTTGAATTATAAACCACATATGTATGATTTTGGCAATAGCCTAAAAATGTGGTAAAAATATGTTTTAGTCAAAAGCTTGGCATTTAGCCATTATGTGTACAAGTAAGGTTTCAGTATGCAGAAAGTATTTTATATATGACTGGTATTGTAGCTAGCAATGTTAGTAATGGAACTATGTTCCACCTACCCGGGTTAGGTAAGGAGTCTACTAGGGAAAACCCCTTCGCGAAGTAGATTGCCTAAGCAACTTCTACTGTGAGGATTGATCCGTTCTTTCTAGCTGTAGAGACTTGGGGTATCACTTATAGTGATTAAAGCCCTAAGTATAAAAATCTAGCAAGTTTATAAAACCAGTCAAAGTAAGTATGAAAGAAGCTAATTTTGCAAAGTATGATATGAAATGATTTTGAAAAGTAAAGAGTTATAGTATATTAATACTATAAAGTTTTAGCAAATGTTTATGTTATAAATTTTTATAAAAGGTTGGAAAAGAGATTAAATGTTTGAGTCTAAAACTCATGTAGCTCACGAGACATTTTTGTCTTACGTATTCTATTTTTATGCCATGTATTCCAGGTTCCGGTACGAAGATGTGAGATAGTTTGAAGTTGTAAAATAAGTCCTAGAGTGTGAAAGAGTGGAGCTGGTTACAGCTATCATGTATTGGTATTGATTAAATCCTTTCTCTTAAACTTATGGTTGTTTGATATGTATTTGTAACACCCCTTGTTGTATTTAAGCAAATACAATGGTTTTTGTTAAACCGTATTTTGTAAAATATGCTTTTATGTAATATAAATGGTTTGTAAAAGTTAGGGCGTTACAGAGGAACTTCTGAGAAACTTTCTGAAGTATTTGCGAGGAAAAACTTTCGTCGGTACTCCCGAGACTTTTCCTACACACTAAATTTGTTGGGTTTTTTGAGGAACTTCCTAGGAAATGGCTTTCGTTAGTACTCCCGAGTATGCATACTTACAACCTAAAATCTACACGATTCAACACAATAAAAATGGAGGTAATTGGTAGTGGTGCAGATCAGTAGTGGTGATTACATATGTGAATCATTTAATGATGGTGTCTGTATAGATCTAGTGAAGGTGACAGTGGTGAGTGGCTTGACGGTGGTGTTTGAAACCTCCATCGGATCCTTCTACAGGTTGAAGAAATCGAAGCATCCTCCAATAGACCTTTTCACACACAAGAAGAAACAACCATTTCACATAAAAATGTAAGTAATGAAGAATACAGCGAATGGATGTGAAACAGAAATCAGTGAATGATTAGGTTGTGTAAGAGAGAATCACAATCATATAGGTTAAAGTTTACAATTCACAAAGTAATAGTTAGGATATTTACGGAGATGGTAAGAGGTAATAAACATCGTCTAGAGATGAGCATGGTCAGTGGACCGGTCCAAATCAAATCGAAACCAAATTAGGACCGAACCGAATTGGACGTGATCATAGACCTAAAACCGAATTGATTAGGGGTATTCGCTCTCGGTCTTTTTAGATTTCAGTTCGCTTCTATGGTCCAAACTGAATTAGGACCAAAGTTGATGATGTTGTTGTGTAATTAGGGATAAGTATGGTCCACGAACTGGACCGAACCGGTACCGAATCGACCGAAACCGAAAACAATCCTTATCAAGGACCGAAAACCGAACCATACTGTGTAAATCAGTTCTGATTCGGTTCATTCCGCTTAGGTTCTCGGTTCGATTCGGTTTTTCCGGTCCATACACTCGTCCCTAACATAGTCGGTGTTGTGAAGAATATGAGGGTGAGGAGGTTCGATGGTGGGGTTTCTAGTGGGTGTAACATGCATGTGCTTGGAGAGAGTGAGGGAGAAGGTGAATAGTGATGTTGGTTTGGTGGTAAGTGTGAAAACCCAGAATAAAATATGGTTACATTCATGATTTTGAATTTTAAAGATGAAAAATGCGGTTACTGGATTTTTGGATCGTGGGGGAAGTTGTTCCCGTAACCCCACTCCCCCTCCAAATTCGCATATGTTCCGGTATATATGGAGGGCATCCCTCCTCTTTTGGCACGCCATTCTTCACAAAGAAAGAGAGTTGAGAGGGAGACGAGGAAGAGCAGTAAGTGGCAGTTCGTGATAGTTCATTGTTTTAAGCTAAGATTTACATACCGGTTGGTTGATGTAGTCATTCTAGAACTTTAACCCTTCGTTAGTTCGACAGTAGGTAAAAAACTTCAACGAACTGTAGTCTATTAAGGCTGGGGGGAGCAGTCAGCGCATGCTAAGCATGCTAAGCATTGCCACGTCAGCGTTTAACATGTTAGCACATGCTAACCAAATTTGGTGGGTGTAGTCGGCATGTGCTAACATGCTAAAAGGTACAAGTCTCAATGGTATATGTACAAGTCACATGACCGAGAGGAAGCAGCTTGGCGAGCTCGCTCACATCTCAGTGAGCAACTTCAGCAAATGGCGACAGCGAGAAGGGAGGGTGCAGTCAGCGAGTGCTTAGCGAGCAAGATGGCGAGGCTTAGCGAGGAAGCATGGCGAACTGCTCCCTCTAGCCTAAAGATACTAGAAATACTAGATGTATGACTTGTGATTTTACTCATATTTTGGTTCGTATGGAAGCATGGAAGAGTTTCCATGGCTGTATATTTATTTATGCAGAAAGACATACTTTCACCGTGTACACATTAGATTAAATTTATTTGGGCTTTAGTATATTCCAGTGGGCTAACATGAAGTTCCTGGGCTAAAATTTTAAACTTAATAATAAATTTTAGGTTTGACAAGTACGTTGAAACATCTGTTTTAATTAATTGGTATCATAAATCTATTTTATTATATACTCTTAAAACTGACGCATATACATATAAATATAATTTGAGAAAATAAAGCTGACAATTGACAAATATAATATCACGTGTCTTGCTTCCATTATCCCATGTATGTTACGAAAATTCCAACTAGTTAGTTTATTATCAAAAATATATAATATTTTGTCAAAATAGAAAGTCAGCCCTTGGAGTTATTAAGATGTTTACGGTTTGACCCGTAAACATCTTAATAAACATCTTAATGACACAAAAGCCCTTAAGTTTAAATAAAATGTACGGTTTTGCCCTTTTGGACTTTTTGTGTTCATTAAGCCGGAACTTTGTAAAAAAAGTTCATTTTTACCCTTGAAACCTGCTATAGCAGGTTTCCAGGTTACCGTCAATTGAATTCCGCATAAAAGCCCTTAAGTTTTCATTCTTTTATGTTTTTACCCTAAATATTTTTTTTTTCATATTATACCACCACCACCTCCCACCACCATTGTCGCCACCACCCACCACCATTGTCGCCACCACGTAACAACATCCACCACCGCCACCATCACCGATACCACCACCACCACCGCCACCGTCACCGATACCACCACCACCGCCACCGGTTTTTCCTACAGTTTGTGAGATTTCACATGACAGCAATTATATCTTTGCGGGCACTAGTAAGAGCAAACACGAGGCGTGCAAGGACAGAAATGTTACCAAATTATTGACAAGATGTCATTATCAAACATAGATAAAGCAATGGGGTGGAGGTAGTCATCCCACAAAGGCATGCTTTACGAATTCTTAAACTGCTACATAAGATAGACATCCTGCTAAATTATCCAATCCAAGTACATACATGTTCATCCAAATACCAACATTTACGATATTTTGTAAATCAGAATATTTTAATTAACATCTCATGAATTTGACATCTTACATAGCCCTATATATATGGATCTCAAAACAAATTCTTTAAACATACACTTGTTTCTATTGCCCGCCCTTCGTATTCATCTAAAAAGATAACCAAAGTTACTGACATGATTATGACAATATAGATAGCCCACATTAGTTTACTAGTTCTTGCTGTCTGTTGTTTGGCCTTTGCCTATGAACCCAAGCCCCTACAAGATTTTTGTGTAGCCGATCCCCATAGCTCAGGTGTGTATGTATATATTGTTAGGTGTATGGAGGCTTTGTGCTTAGTCAAAGAAGGCAAAGAAAAAAAAATATATTTTAGCTACCACCCTTTGTTGATTATTTTTCCATAGTTTCACAATTCTCATGCCTATAAATACTAGGCCTTTGGTTGAGAGCAATGTACCACACAACACAAAAAACACAGAGCAATAAAACATTCCTAGTTATCCGCCGTGGACGTAGGTCATTTTTGGACCGAACCACGTTAAATTCTTGTGTTCTTAATTTGTGAGCTGAGTGTGTGAGTTTAGTGTTCGTATGCTAAGTGTCTCGATCCTAACAAGTGGTATCAGAGCCTTGGTATAGCTCCAGAGAGTGATTCTCTGTTTTTGGGTCGAAATTTTTTTGTCTCATAAACGATTTTGGTTTACGCCGTTGGAAAGGTCTCGTTCCGCAGATTCCGAAAATATATTTTTTGGAATTTTTCGACCACCGGAAGACCTCCAAATCGCCGGTCAAACGTTCGCCGAAATAGTGACCGAAGAAACCAGATCGCCGGAGAAGACGACACTGTAGCGCCGGAGTCCGCCGGAGAAGACGATACTGTAGCGGTACTGTAGCGACACTGTAGCGACACTGTAGCATATTTTGAAAAACAGTCCCTGAAGTTCCGAAAATTGCAAAACAGGTCCCTGAAGTTTCAGGAATTGCAAAACAGGTCCCTGAATTTTCAGAAAATTGCATTTTAGCCCCCAAACTTTCAGAAAATTGCAGTTTAGCCCCCAAACTTTCAGAAAATTGCTGTTTAGCCCGCGAACTTTCAGAAAATTGCAGTTTAGCCCCTGAATTTCAGAATATTTGCATTTTCACCCTTAATTTCTGAAAGAAAAGTGCATTTTATCCGTTAAAATGGCAGAAGACGGTAAAATTAAAATTGAGAAGTTTGATGGTACCGATTATGGATTTTGGAAGATGCAAATTGAAGATATGTTGTATCAGAAAAGTTTGCATTTGCCTATGTTGGGCGTACAACCGGATGACATGTATGATGAAGATTGGAAGTTGTTGGATCGACAAGCCTTGGGCGTAGTTAGGCTGTCATTGGCAAAGAGTGTTGCGTATAACATTGTCAATGAAACAACTACTTATGGAGTATTTAAGGCTTTGTCCAACATGTACGAGAAGCTGTCCGCTTCAAACAAAGTGTTCCTCATCAAACAGTTGGTTAACACCAAGATGAAGGAAGGCATGTCGGTTACCGCTCACATAAACGAGTTTAACTCGATTATTTCTCGTTTAGCCTCAGTTGCAATAAAGTTTGAAGATGAAGTACAAGCGCTCCTCCTTTTATCATCTTTGCCCGACAGTTGGTCAGGCACAGTCACAGCTGTTAGTAGTGCATCTGGCACTACCAAACTCACTTTCGAAAGTATTTGTGACTTAATTGTAAATGAAGATATCATACGGAGAAGCAATGGTGAGACTTCTAGTTCTAGTTCTATATTGCATACAGAAAGTAGAGGAAGAAAAAACGAAAGAGGACGTGGTCGAGGCAGATCAAAGTCCAGAAAAAGAGGCCAGTCAAAAACCAGAAAAGATATTGAATGCTGGAATTGCAAAGAAAAAGGTCACTTTAGAAGCCAATGCCCAAAACCACAAGCTGAAAAGAAAGAAGTAAACAATGTATCCTCTAAAGAATCAGGAGATTTTCTCATATGTTGTGTTGAGAATTCAGCAGAATCCTGGATTATGGATTCGGGTGCTTCTTTCCATGCCGTCTCATGCCCAGATATGGTCAAGAACCTACAAACAGGTGCTCTTGGCAAAGTTCGTTTGGCCGATGATCAAGTGCTTGATATTACGGGTATCGGAGACATAGATTTGAAGACCTCCTTAGGAACCACGTAGACATTGAAAGATGTCAGGGTTATCCCAAACTTAAGGAGAAAGTTGATTTCAGTTGGTAAATTGGATGATGAAGGGTTTGATGTTCACTTTGGGGGTGGACAATGGAAAGTGATCAAAGGCAACTTGGTGATTGCCAAAGAAAAGAAGAAAGGCACTCTATACATGGTAGAGATACCTAGTGATGGTGTTCATGCCGTAACCACAAATCCGAGTCCATCTAATTTATGGCACCAACGACTCGGACACATGAGCAATAAGGGATTGAAGATGTTGGCTGAGAAAGGGAAGTTTACAGACTTGAAGAAAGTTGAAACAAAATTATGTGAATCTTGTGTTCTCGGGAAACAAAAGCGGGTTACTTTTGTAAAGACGGGGAAGACACCGAAAGTTCAGAAGTTGGAGCTTGTTCACTCGGATGTATTTGGACCAACACCAGTTTCATCCCTAGGAGGCAAAAACTACTATGTAACCTTTATTGATGATTCAACACGCAAGGTATGGGTCTATTTTCTTAAAAATAAATCTGATGTATTTGATACTTTTAAGATATGGAAATCTGCTGTTGAAAATGAAACTGATTTGAAGGTAAAATTCCTGAAGTCGGATAATGGTGGTGAATACATAAGCAAGGAGTTTTTGACTATTGTGCCAAGCAAGGGATAAAGATGACCAAGACGGTCCCAGGAACCCCTCAGCAGAATGGTGTAGCTGAGAGAATGAATAGAACTCTGAATGAAAGGGCTAGAAGCATGAGGTTGAATGCTGGTTTACCTAAGACATTCTGGGCTGATGCAGTTAACACTGCAGCCTACTTGATCAACCGTTCACCGTGTGTTCCCTTAGATTTTAAATTGCCGGAAGAAATGTGGCAAGGGAAGGAAGTAAGTCTCAAACACCTAAAAGTCTTTGGTTGTACTGCTTACAGTTTGTTAAAAGATGGTGACAGGGATAAACTTGATTCAAAGACCAATAAGTGCACATTCATTGGTTATGGGTCAGACGAAATGGGGTACAGGCTTTGGGATAGTGAAAGCAGAAAGATAATCCGAAGCAAGAATGTCACCTTTAACGAAGCTGAGTTATATAAAGACAGAAACAACAAAAGTCTAGAAGTTCAGAAGGAGTATGTTGAATATGAAGGTGGTGAAAAGAAGAAAGAAGCTTCAGTTGAAATCCCTGAATCTGGGGATGATTCAACTGACAGTGGGAGCTTAGAGGATGATTCTAGAAATGACTCTGAAGATGAAGAAACCAGCCCTCCAGCTCCAGAGTCCCCAGCCACACCTCAAGTTCAACCAAGAAGATCTTCCAGAGTCATCAGACCACCACAAAGATACTCACCATCTGTCAACTACATTCTTTTGACAGAAAATGGTGAACCCCAGTGTTACTCTGAAGCTAAGAGGTTAAAAGATTCATTGCAGTGGGAGCTAGCAATGAAAGATGAAATGAAGTCGCTTGAGAAGAACAAGACCTGGCTTCTAACGAAGCTTCCATCCGGGAAGAAGGCTCTTCAAAACAAATGGGTTTTCAGGGTCAATGACGAACATGATGGTACCAAACGGTACAAAGCAAGATTAGTAGTCAAGGGCTTTCAACAGAAAGAAGGAATCGATTTCAATGAAATATTCTCTCCAGTAGTGAAGATGACCACTATCAGACTTGTTCTCAGCATTGTAGCAGCAGAAGGTTTGCATCTAGAGCAGCTAGATGTCAAGACAGCTTTTCTACATGGTGACCTAGATGAAGAAATTTACATGACACAACCGGAGGGTTTTCAGATTAAAGGCAAAGAAAACTTGGTGTGTAAATTAAAGAAGAGCTTGTATGGTATGAAACAAGCGCCCAGACAATGGTATTTGAAGTTTGATAACTTCATGAGAAGAGTTGGTTACAAGAGATGTGACAATGACCATTGTTGTTACATCAAGAAGTTTAAGGGTTCTTATATCATTCTACTACTCTATGTAGATGATATGCTGATTGCAGGCTCAGACATGACAGAGATCAAGAAGTTAAAGAAGCAAATGTCTGAAGAATTCGAGATGAAAGACTTGGGAGCTGCAAACCAAATACTCGGGATGAGTATTTTCAGAAACAAAGAAGATGGCTCTTTGACACTCTCTCAAGAGAAATACATTGAGAAAGTATTAGAGAAATTCAGCCTTAAAGATGCCAAAGTTTAAGGGTTCTTATATCATTCTACTACTCTATGTAGATGATATGCTGATTGCAGGCTCAGACATGACAGAGATTAAGAAGTTAAAGAAGCAAATGTCTGAAGAATTCGAGATGAAAGACTTGGGAGCTGCAAACCAAATACTCGGGATGAGTATTTTCAGAAACAAAGAAGATGGCTCTTTGACACTCTCTCAAGAGAAATACATTGAGAAAGTATTAGAGAAATTTAGCCTTAAAGATGCCAAGATCAGAAGCACACCTTTGGGAAGTCACTTTAAGCTTTCTAAAGTTCAGTCATCCAAATCAGATGAAGACAAGAAAGAAATGGCTAAAGTACCTTATGCATCTGCAGTTGGTAGTCTCATGTATGCAATGGTATGCACGAGACCAGATATTGCACATGCAGTGGGAGTTGTTAGTCGATTTATGTCCAATCCGGGGAGAGAACATTGGGAAGCAGTTAAATGGCTGCTAAGATATTTGAAGGGGACTTCAAAAGTGGCATTACATTTTAAAGGGAAAGATGTCATTCTGAAGGGTTTTGCAGATGCAGACCTTGGTGGTTGCAAAGACTCATACAAAAGCACTACCGGGTATGTCTTTACAGTGGGAGGCACTGCAGTAAGTTGGATGTCTAAACTCCAGAAAAGTGTTGCCCTTTCAACCACAGAAGCAGAGTATATGGCAGTTGCTGAAGCAAGCAAAGAGCTTATATGGTTGAAGAACTTTCTCGAAGAACTTGGCAAGGAACAAGTTAATTGTGCACTGTTTTGTGATAATCAAAGTGCAATACACCTTGCAAAGAATCCTGTCTTCCATTCAAAGACAAGGCACATACAGCTGAGATATCACTTCATCAGAGAAAGAATTAATGATGGCACTCTGAAGTTGAAGAAGATCAAAGGAACTGGAAATCCAGATGATATGTTGACTAAGGTTGTTACCTTAGAGAAGTTGAAGCTCTGCATAGCTTCAACTGGCCTTCAGGATAATTAAAGAGAAGGCCAGGGTAACTAGGAATGAGCTAAGATCGAAAGTGTTTTTTTTGGAATACACAGTTGAAGCACAGGTGAAGATTGTTCCGTGGCTTCAAGTGAGAGAGAGTGTGATTAAGAAATATTGCAAAACTTGGACGGCAGAGAATGACTAAATTGTTCAAACCTCCAAGTGGGAGATTGTTATGTGTATGGAGGCTTTGTGCTTAGTCAAAGAAGGCAAAAAAAAAAAATATATTTTAGCTACCACCCTTTGTTGATTATTTTTCCATAGTTTCACAATTCTCATGCCTATAAATACTAGGCCTTTGGTTGAGAGCAATGTACCACACAACACAAAAAACACAGAGCAATAAAACATTCCTAGTTATCCGCCGTGGACGTAGGTCATTTTTGGACCGAACCACGTTAAATTCTTGTGTTCTTAATTTGTGAGCTAAGTGTGTGAGTTTAGTGTTCGTATGCTAAGTGTCTCGATCCTAACATATATAAGTATATCACTATAATTATATCACCCTATTATACCACCACCACCTCCCACCACCATTGCTGCCAACAGGCATCCCTCTCCACTTCGATCGATTCAAAGCCAATTTCAATGATATAAAAACTAATGAATTCGATTCGTTTGAAAAGCTAATGTGAAGTGTAAAATCATCTCGATGCAATTGACGTTACCTTATTGTGCATCGAAATCGCACATCCAGGCTCCAACTGATCCTTGTCAACAAACGAAGAGGGAAACAGAGCAGGGTGTGTAGAAACTACAATGGTGGGTTGGTCGTGATTTGCAAACTTTACGGCAAGCGATGCAGCACAACTTGTCTTTCCGACACCTCCTTTTGCACCCAACATGTAGTACTTCCTTTGATTACCCACTATTGTCTTATCGAAAAGGGAAACAGAGTTGGCATCACTTGCGAACGTTTTTGTTGCTGCAAATACATAAATGAATTCAAATCCGCAATCTTATGGTCAATGTTTCATCTATTTTCAATTTTATTCCAAAATAAAGGAAACACATATAAATTTCAATCCAACGAAGCAGTTTGAGTTGGCAACGATTATGAAAACCTTATCATTGAGTGATGGAGGTAAAGAGAAATAGAAAGGCACCTTGGGAAGGAGGTTTTAGCAGTGTTTTAATGTTGAGTGTAGTTGAGAGAGAGGTGAAGCGGCTTCTGGTAGCATGAAGAAACAGGGATGAATTATTTAGGGCTTTGTTTTGATCGCCAAAGTTGGTAACCGAGCGGCTGCATCTGATCCCTTATGCTTGCGTTGATTCCGGCCAACTCGAGCAGGCGGCGCTGTCGGTTCGAATTTCTTCTCCATTTTGTCGCCGTCGTGTCTTCATCCGCCATTGTTGAGTGTATGTATGAGAGTGAAAGACGGTAACCTGCTATATGGGGAAAACCGGATATATGGCATAAGTGAACATAATTAAAAAAATATCCGGCTTTGATGAACACAAAAAGTCCAAAAGAGTAAAACCGTATATTTTATGTAAACTTAAGGATTTTTGTATCATTTTCCCAAATTTAAATGGTGGTTATCATTTCATCTTAACCATTTAAGGTTAAATAGCTAAAAATGTCTTTATTATTATTTATATATAATGATTTTTTAACATCATTTTAAATATGGTAAAAAGACTTTTGTTGAAACTACAAAAATATCATGAATTCCTATGAAGCTGAACTATTAGGCTATTGAACTTGACGATGGTGGATTTTACTTAGTATACAATAGGACGTTAAGTACTTAAGACTTTTAAAAGTTCGTGCCTTAGAATAATTATTCGAATACTTGTAGGAGTTTCAAGTGCCCGAGGTTTGAACTTTAATGTCCCTACTAAGGTAAGTCATGCGATATTTTAAATGGGGTTGTTGCACTATTCTTTTTTGTATCTTATGACATGTCGATCATTATCCCATGTTGTGTCATGTCATATCATATGAATTTTATTTGTTGTATATTGTACATGTTAGATGGTTAACATGATTAGATGTGGGTTGTGTTGGATTTTAACATTTTGCTGAAAAATGGGTTGAATATGTTAGTATACAACATTGCAAGTTTGCAACCTAGCTGAATAAGTAATATATGTATTATTGTAAATTTGATAAAAAGGTGTTAAAAAGGTCGATCGTTGGCTCATCTTGATTTCCACAACCACTAAGTGTCGTTAACCTATTCGTTGTAAACTATTTGAGTATGCTGGCTGATTTGCTTTTGTGTCAAAATAAAATATGATATATGTGTTGTTATATCATTGTGTATAAAACCATGACTCATTAGGCCCTAAGATGACCTCTCTCTATTTTGAAAATATAAACAACCCCAAGGAACTTCATCATCGATAGTAGCGACAATGGAAAAGATAAGGTTTGAGGTGGGAACACTACAAGCAAGATCGTACTGTGCGTAGTATTTACGTTTAATTGTATTGGGTTTTGGATTTGATCTCAGACAAGTTGTGAAACTTTAAAATTTATTTATGTATGAGAAAAGTGGGCAAATACAAATGGTATCAGGGTAGTAGTTTACACGAATTAGGTTATCAGAGATACCTAAGCCTAAACTATAAGAAATGCTTAAGTAGCAAGCTGATGTGGTATGCGTTGGTTGTAGGTCAAGGAGCAGAATAATGGAGTTTTATACCTTGAAGTTCATGTTGATGGAAATGGGGACGTTCACATACTCTTGGACGGGAAGTATGAACCTTTAGAGCATGATGAAGGCTCATTGTAGGAGGATCTGAACGAGGACCTTGATGACCATTCAGGGCAACCCGGATCACCTACCTACACACTAGCGACTCCTCCACCGAGTGACTCTGAGGAGATTGAGGTGGAGACTGAGAGTGATCACAATCTCTGTTATCTAAAAAATATTTTGATGATATTGAAGCACACGTGCACTAGCTACATGGAATACAAGACACAGAAACAAAAAGCGCATTTGATCACTGGAAGATGAGGTGAAGAGCCTCAACGGTGCAGGAAATGAGATGAAACAGAGTACTTGTAAAAAACTATGGAATAAGATAGTTGTGGGCGTAACGCATGTCAAAGTGGCAATTCATGATTTCTTGGGCTGGGCGGCAATGAGTGAACCGATAGAGAAGGAAGTCATCATTGTTCGACATAGACTAGGAAGGACGAGGAAAATCAAAGTGGTTCAACAACATTTGAAATAGGGAAATGGAGTTTATTCCGATTACATAGTTGATAATTTCGCAAATTTGTATTTGTTTGTTTGGATTGAGTATTTAGGAAAATTTCGAACTTTCTTGTTAAGACTATGATGTAATTTTGATTGTTTGAATCATATATGGCTTTGGATTTATCTTAAATTATGTGTACATTGGAATATTGAGGTGTATAATATTATAAAATTGTAGAAAAAAAATGTCTTAAAGATCTAGAAAGGGAGGTGCATCCACAACCAAAATGGAGGATGGTATCTTTACCCCAGTTGCCCCAGAAAATGCTACAACTAGTTGGGTCGGGGACGAGAAATAGCAGCAGTCCCAAGAAATAAACTAGTGGAGGAAATCACTAATGTATTTCAGGCCACCCAGCCAACCCTACTGGCAGAAGACCAATGGGCAGTAAATCGTGGTGTAGAAAAGCATGAGAATGGTGGAGACAAGGAACATGGTATTAATGCTACAAATACACCTGTTATGCAAAATTTGAACAATAACAATGATTGAAAGAGCTGCAGCTACAAGAAATTCCAAACCTGCAAACCACCAACCTACCATAGAGAATAGGAATCCAATCACCACCTTGGAAAGCACAATAGAGTTTACGAGTCTTTATTTGTTTTTTTTTGTTTTTTTTTTTTGACTTATATGCTAAAAAATAGCAACAAACTACCATTCATTTGTTTGTTATTGCATCATTTACTTATATTTCTTTGTATTTCATCATTATACTTTTGATATGGTTTTACAAATCCTTAATGCTTACTCATTATTTAATCTTTTAATCAATTTATATAATCCAGGGGTAACTAAGTTATAATATACTTAATAATTGAATTGATCTAAAAGAAGTGTATTGCCTTTTATTTCACCCGGTCATGATACTAAAATGAGCGCCATAACACGTATTTCAAAACTTTTGACTTATAAAAGTGACAGGAGGTAGCACCGAAAAACCACAGACGGTGACGTGTTCGCTTCTGATTCGTCATTCACCAACATTTCCGTCAATAGGCCGTTTCCGTACAACTTGTAAAAACAACGGATCGATTTTAAAAGAAATCTCACAAACGCGAATCCGGTTTTTTCAGAAATCCGTCATGGAGAAGAGACTTCGTTCGTCACTGAAGACATCGGCCGACGAATTCCTGTCGTCGGCGGCGAAATTAGGGTTTTCTTCTGTAAAACCATCTCTCAAAACCCTAATTTACTCTCTAAAGCCTTCATCTGATGTCGTTTCTTCACTTCCACTTTCTCTTCACCGTTCCATTTCTCAATCCATCATTTGGTTTAAAGATCTGTCGGCACCCAGTAACACAGGAGGTACATCTTCTTTTGCTGCTAATTCACCTGTTACGCCGGCAAGCAAGCGTGTTCGTAGATCTTCAAGGCGGCCGGAAAGCAACAGTACCGACGTCAAAGACGACGCTTCAGGTACCGTTGATCAAGAAACGAAACTTGAAAAGGTCAAAGCTGAACTTATCGAAAATCTTAAGATCTATGCTCACGTCGCTTACCTGTGCGTGACGCACCCGGGAAATGTGTTTTCTGCCTCTGATTTGCTACCGGCGGCTCAAGAATTACATGACAATTTGGTTGCTTTCGAATTGGAATCCAATTTGTTGTCGGATATCGCGAGCTTATGTGAGGAGTGGTGGAAGAGAGAGTTGCCAGGTAGGGATTGTTTAATTTCACAGTCCTTGCCGTTCTTAGTTTCAAAATCACTGACTCTAAAGAAGAAAGTGAATGTTCATAGAGTATACGCTCTTCGCGAAGCATTCACATTGTTCGATTTTGAGGATGAGAGTATAGAAGACTTGAAATTACTCCTCATCAGGTGCTTGATTTCCCCATTGTATCTGAAAATGGACGAAGGGCGGCGCTTTCTAGCATTCTTATTCGGCTTATCTAGACAACTCGTGAAGGAATCCTTGGCCATGATTAGATCCCAGATACCATTTGGGCGGAAATCAATGCTAGAGGCATATGCCGACATTGTTTTTAGGGCTTGGAAGGCTGCAGAAGGGGAATCAAAAGAGGAAATCGAGAACGATTTTTTGCAGACATTGGTTGATAGCTCAATTCACGCTAGTACAAGCTCTTTCGCTGCTTCAATCAGAAGAATTTTAGGAGGTTTCATCACCCAACGAACTACCGACGGCGTTGAAAAGCTCATTTTTAATCTTACAGAGCCTGTAATATTCCGATCATTGCAGGTTGCAAACTCAAATGTTCGTCAAAACGCACTGCACTTACTCATAGACGTCTTCCCTCTTGAAGATCCGGATCTCACAAGGGAAGCTAAAGACACATTGCTTCAAAAACAATTCTTCTTAATTGAAAAACTAATCATGGATGATTGTCCCGATACAAGAGCTGTAGCAGTCGAAGGTGTTTGTCGCATTCTCAACATGTTTTGGGAGATAATCCCATCTTCAATCATCACCAAACTACTCACCAAGATTCTCGATGACATGGCACATGACGTGTCCAACACCGTCAGGCTTTCAACAGTAAACGGTATCATATACCTTCTTGGTAACCCTCAATCCCACGAGATTCTCAAAGTGATTCTACCAAGGTTAGGCCATTTGATTCTCGATTCATCTCTTTCAATCCGCAGTTCTACTGTAGACCTTCTTCTCCTTCTGAAAAACATTCAAAATTTCCAGTTTCATAAAGTCGTGAACCTCGATGTTCTGTTAACAACACTAGCAAACGATCAACCACTCGTTGCACAAAAAATCACTAAACTTCTTCTCCCTTCTTATTTCCCCACAACTGTAACCCTAGAAGAAGCATGTCAACGATGTGTTACCCTCATAAAAAGATCACCACTTGCTGGTGCAAGATTCTGTGAATTTTCTCTCTCTGAAGGTGCATCTCCACAGTTTCTCAACACCCTTTTCAAAGTTTTAATCAATTTGGCTCTTTCAAGTCCCAATACACCTCCAGATCAGATCGAAGGCATATTAATGGCTGCCAGCAACATCTGCAACAATCTAGCTACCGAACCAAAGTACAAATCTACCCTTAAAGACGAATTAACCGGTAAAAAACTAATCTCGTTGTTTTCAGCTGCAAAAACCGGTAATTCTCAAGCGTCTGTGTTCAAGATTGTTCTAACTGTTCTTCCTGATACTGCTGTTGTTCTTCGCCAAGAATCCATGGCCATGGTCACGAAATGTATCGGATTATCTGAAAATAAAGAAAGACAAGCACAAATGAGACTGGTTCACAAAATGATGATGTCATGTGGTTGGATTAATGATATGATTCAAACTCTCACACGGGTTTTACAAAAGACTGCAAATGGATGTGTTAACAAACATGATTCTTCTTCATGTTCATCAAAGAAGAGAAAAGTCAAACATGGTAATAGAAGTTCAGTGAGATGTAAGAATATGAGTGGGAAGAAGCTTCCGGAAACTTCCAGAAGTAGTTTTTATGAAGATTATACGGTTTGTGTTGGTGTAGCTTGGCAATTGAAGGATTTGTTGACAAATGTTGATACAAGAAAAGCGGTTTTGGATTCAAGAAATCTTGAATCTGCATTCAATGCATTGAAGATTATATCTGAATTTGTTATCGAGTGTTTACAGAGTGATTGTATAGATACTTCTATTGTATCTGCTTACACATCACTTACTCTTCATATGTGTGTGAAGGATTCAACAGGAATTTCTACTGAGGTAAAGTAATCACTTTCTAGATGCTTCTTTTAACAATAGCAATGTACTTTTGTTTAATTGTGTATTATAACAAATAAACTCTTCTAATTGCAGCAAACTTTATTGGAGCAAACAATCGAGCATCTACTAAACTCTACAGAAAAATTATACAAAACAAACACTTCAAGAAAGTCATCAAAAGACACAGGTAAATATTTTCTTATTATCATTTATTTGTTAATTAATTCATCAAAATCATAACAAACATTTTATTTAAATTCTCACAGGATCATCATTTCACGAAGAAAAAAGAATCTCCAACATAATAAAGCTCTCAACATCACTCCTCAAATTCATCATCGATTCAAACACAATAAATCAAACCAACAACCACCAAGAAAAATACTTAAACTTCACAAGAAATTATTTCGGGTTCATAATCCAAAACTTAAAAAAACATTCGCACGGGATTCTTGAATTCAAAGAAGAAGAGATAAAAGAAACATTTTTATGTCTCAAAAGCTCCTTCACATATTCAGCAAAATTACTAAACATAACCCTCACAAAAACCTCTTCACAACCTTCAATTCAAGTCCATAATCTTTCAAACACCATGTTTGATTTCATTCTTTCAATCGAAGAACACATGGGATTTAAATACGGGTCACTTTTATTTCCCGTTATAAAATCATGGCTTCCTGATTTAATTCTTGGATTAAGTTCTTGTTCACAGTTACAAAATCAAGAACCGCCTTTTTGGGTTAAAATCTTGGTTGATGTTATGGAATCGAAGTTTTGTGTGTTTAAGAAAGTTGTTGAATTGATGGTGAAACTTTTGAGGGGTAATAAAAGTGTGATGGATGTTTTTGGGGGGTTTTTGTTGAATTTGGAGATTAAAGATTTTGAATTTTTGTTTAGGGTTTTGAGTTTTGTTTGTGGGAAATTGGTGAGGCATGAAAATGGGGAGTGGGGGGAGATGAAGGTGATGTTGGAATGTGTTGGACGGATTTACCCTTGCATGGAGAAAATGAGTGAGGACGTTGGAGATGAAGAGGAAAGAGAGTGGTTGGAAAAAGGAAGGGCATTTTTGGAACCGGTTTGGAGGTGTTATGTTGATGATGGACTCAAAGAGCCTTGATGTGTATTATTTTATTTTATTTTTTTCTATTTGTATCAAATTGTTGGTTTACTAATTTTGTTGATGTTGGTTAAAATCTAATTTTCTTGGTCATTGGTACATATATAGATGCGTGGAATCAATCTAGCTATATATAGATATTTTTTTTTATTAAACTACATAATCAATCTAGCTTTTGTTTTATTTAACGTTTTGGTAAAATAATTGAATTGGAAAATAATCCATGTTGATGCCATATGGATAAAATGTGAACAATCTTTGCCAAACATACGACAAATAATGGATTAAAACGTCAATTGTAGGTCTAAGTAGTGTGATGAAAAACATATTGGATGTTTAGTAGCCTATTTAATATAACAAAATTTTGATGAATTTGTTGTTATTCTTTATAATATGCAAAAAGTTCCAATATGTTCTCCAGTGGTATTATAGTTGCATAAAATGTTGGGATATTCACCCTAAACTTCCAATGATCGTATTTTTTTTTATATGTTTGAATCCAATAACGATATTTTTTAAAACTTTTTTTTGCTAATGACTATTTGGAATTTTGAACTATTTTTTGTATTTTCAAAATACTTTTGTTAGTGTATCCCCACATTGGTGCAACATGGTTTTACAAGGATTTCGGTTGTAGGTGTAACCAACCCCTTTTTTAAGTGATTCGAAACGGACTTTATCAACTTTTATGAAGTTAACGAATTACAATTTAAAAAAAATAATTTTGGCTCCACATATCTTACAACTTTTTCCTCTATCATTCTTTCTAAATCTTATTTTTTTAATGAAGATTTGGTTTTTCTTGACTAATATCTGTTATATCATTTAACATGAAAAACTAGTTTGAAACTCATATATAGGTGTGAAATTCAACATGGAAACAATGATAAGGTTGACATTTTCGAACTAGATATGGATTTTCGAATCTACTGGAAAAAAGTTTGAAATTTCGAACTACTTTAGAAATATCAAAGTTTGAACTTGGGTTATCGGCTGGCTTCTAACACTTAAAAGTAGGGCTGTAAACGAACACAAACGAGAGCATGTTCATGTTCGTTCGTTTAAGTTAGCCGAACAAACGAACGGACACGAACGGATAAACGAACAAGTTTCTTGTTCATGTTCATTCGTTTATGTTTGTGAGCATGCTAAACGAACAAACATAAATGAACAGAGATAAACAAACATATTTAAACATATATGAATATATAATATTGTAATGCGATCGAACATATATAAATATAAAATGAACTTAAATGAACAAACATAAACGAATGTAAACGAAGTGTTCATGTTCGTTCATTTATTAAATAAATGAACATAAACGAACTTCCCGTCGAACAGTTCACGAAAGGTTCGCTGAACGTTCGGTTCGTTTACGGCCTACTTAAAAAGGTCATTTAAGTGAAAATACATAAAACGTTTGATAGTGTGTTTATTTATGGAAGATTTTGTGAATATAATTGTTTGTACACCAATATTATAAGAATGACCATGATATATCAATTTAACAAATCTGCTTGAAGGTTGGATGCGAAACTTTTGATGTTCTGTACAGCAGAATTACAACTAAAATCTATTTTGGATTTGTTAAATGGATAACCTTATTTTGAATTGATTAAAATTATAATATTGTAATAGAATTTGGTGTACGATTATATTTGGTATCTCTGAATTATGATTAAAAAAAATCACGATTGATAATTTTTCAACGTTACAAAATACTAATGAATTAACAAGTAATTTTTACCGGAAATATTCTTTAAATTAGCAGCCAAAAAAAATGTTCGAAAAATAAAGTTAACACAAAATATATGCATCTTTATTGAAAATAATAAAATAACATTACAAAACACTACATCCAAGATTAAAAGCAAAAGAAATTACACAACGAACCCAATCTTAAATACATAATCAAGAGAGATTTTTCATATCTACAAAACCACCGAAAATGAAAACGAAAACACGAAAATGATTTCAGTTTTCTTTTTCCGATAATTTTTTGGTCAGGTTAACGAAACACCATCACAGTCAGATAAACAGATTGGATGGCGTACCTAAATCTAACGGCTTTCTAAAACCCTAACAAATTAATTATATCTTCAAGTACCAACCTTCCTTCATTCATATTCATATTCATATTAACCTCAAACAGGGACCCTCTTCAAGTACTTAGCAATCGGCATGCTTAAAAATCCCACAAAAATACTAAAAAACCATTGTGTGGTCGTTAACGGTGACGTATTAGCAAACGTACCCAGGAACTCGATTATTATCACCTGAAAAATCGCAGTTGCAGCAATAACACTCACGAAAACTTTATTCTTCCATATTCCATCCAACACATCTTCTTTCTCCATTTCCCGTGAGTTAACCTCGTTAAAAAGCTGCATGATTTAACAATTTATCATTTGAATTCAATTTACTGAAATGTTTACTGATTACTGAATAATAGTTACCTGACAGAAGACAAAAGAGTTGAAAATGAGTGTGTTGAGGATGAGATCAGAATCGTCCCCGTTGAGTCCGAAAAATGATTTTCCTTTCGATTGAAGCATCCAAATGACCGCGAATTGGTACACTGCCTGCCCGAAGATGTTTCTCCACATCACATTGCTTATAAAATTACCTTTCCTTCCAACCGGAGCTCGTTTCATTAGTTCATCGTTTGGTGGCTCGGTTGCAAGTGCCAATGCTCCTAATGTATCCATTATCATGTTCACCCACAATAGCTGTACAGCCGTCAATGGCGCGCTCCCTGAAAATTGTGGATATTAAATTTTAACCCTGAGCCGGCCCACACTATACTGCCCCAGGAGAAGCATCATGTGAAACGTAAATCAGGTACACAGCAACCTGCTAGTTGGCTGACATAAGAGCCCAGTACTCACAAGAAGCCCAATCCATATTGAAATTAAAACTCTCACACTAGAACTGCTAAGACTTGAACCCTTGACAATTTCTGTAATGATAGTATTTAGGAACTAAATGTGCTACGCCTTCCAAGATGGTTTACTTCAAGAAATGTCAAGAGTTCGAGTCTTAGCAGTCGCAGTGTGAGAGTTTTAATTTCAATGTGAATTGGACTTCTTGCGAGTACTGGGCTCTTATGTCAGCCAACTAGCAGGCTGCTGTGTACCTGCTTTACATTTCACATGATGCTCCACCTGAGGCAGTAAATAAGTAAATAAGACAAGATAATTATACCTGTCAAACAAGCGGAAGTGAAGTTGACTATCAACGCAACGATGTTTACGGTCAATTGAAACTGAACAAATTTCTGAATGTTAACATAAACCGATCGCCCCCATTTTGCCACGGTGACAATCGTTGAGAAATTATCATCCAAAATTATAACATCCGCGCTTTCTTTCGCCACCTCAGTTCCCGCAATCCCCATGGCAAGTCCAATATCCGCCTCGTGAAGCGCCGGAGCATCGTTCGTCCCGTCTCCGGTCACCGCCACCACCTCACCAAAAGTGGTCCGCAAGTGTTTCACCAATGTATGTTTATCCAAAGGTGAAGATCGCGCCATCACCTGAATCTTCGGAATCAAAACCATCAACTCCTCCAAACTCTTCTCTCGGAATTCCGGACCTTCGATCGCAATTCCGTCGTCAGTTAGAATCCCACATTCCCGTGCTATCGCCTTTGCGGTGGTTATATTGTCTCCGGTCACCATACGTACGGTTATACCAGCTGACCGGCAAAGAGCCACCGACTCCTTGACCCCTGCCCGGACCGGATCTTTTATACCCACAATTCCAATACATGTGAATCCGGAAGACGGAATCGGAGTTTCAACGGAAAATTTTTCTAGGTCTACATACGCTAGGCATAGTGTCCGGAGAGCCTCGCCGGCGAATTCATCGATTTTACTTTTTAATAAGTTAAGAGATTCTTCATCGAGATTTACAACTTCGCCATTTTCGTTGATCACTTTATCGCAATTAGCCAATACTATTTCAGAAGCTCCTTTACAGTGGGCTCTGACACCTCCGTCAGAAAGCTCCACCACCACCGCCATCTGCTTCTTTGTGGAGTTAAACGGTTCGACCCGGACAATTTTTGCCATTTGGCGTTCGGTTTCAAAATCACCGCCAATCGACAATCCGAATTCCAAAATGGCGGTGTCTGTTGGCGACCCGAGGATTTCGCGTTTCCCTTGTTTGTTACTCACAACTTCACCGCCGGTGTTGGTGAAGATTGATTGCCGGAGGATGTCTAAGGCGGTGGTCGGAATGTCATCGGTGGATGTTTTCATACAAATGAATGATTTGACAACGGTCATGTGGTTGGTGGTTAGCGTTCCGGTTTTATCGCTGCAGATAGTGGTGGCGGACCCCATGGTTTCACAGGCGGCGAGATTCCTTACAAGTGCCTTGTCGTTCATCATCTTCTTCATGGCAAAAGCGAGACTTAATGTGACTGCCAATGGGAGACCTTCTGGAACTGCGACGACAACAATGGTGACGGCGATTGCAAAATACTCCAGCAACATTAGGGCATCATCGCCGGACCAATTCCAGTGAGTTCCTTCGATCATTTTACTAGAAAAGAGTTTTTGAACCAGAACTGTAAATGTCACGATGGCAAAGAAGAGGCCGATTTTTCCGATGATGGTTGCGACTCCGTTTAATTTAACCTGTAATGGAGTTTCGTCGTTTCCGCCTTCACTAAGAGTCGCCATTAATTTCCCCCATTGAGTTCTCATCCCGACGGTTGCGACTAGCATCTTACACGAACCGTCTTGGACTTTGGTCCCGGACATTAAGTAAGGATTTTCGGAGTTGACTTTCACCGGATTGCTCTCGCCGGTCAAACTCGATTCGTCGATGGAGACTGAAAATCCAGAAATGAAAAGTCCGTCTGCCGGGACTTGATCTCCGATGGCGAGATGTACGATATCACCAGGAAGAAGCTCGTATATCGATAACTTTTGGCGGTAACCGTGTCTGGTAACTTGAATCGAAATCTTCTTCTTCTCTTTGTCCAAATCGCGGAACTGTAACGATTGACGATAATCGCTTGTTGCTGTTACGAACACTACCAACAAGATACTCGCCACGATTCCGAGACCGTCGTGGGCGCCTTTCGGCCATCCTTCGGTGGCTATGCCGACGATCAAAGAGACAATGGCACACGCAGCAAGGACCATAAGGGTCATGTCTTGGAGGGCTTCCCATACAAACACCCAAAAGCTTCGTTGCTCGCGTTCGGTGAATTCATTGGTTCCGAAAAGTTCCTGTCTGCAGCTCAAGTCTTTGTCGTCCATGGCGAGCCCATTGGTGGTGCAAGTTTTAAGCTTCTTTGCAAGACCATCTACCCCGCCGTAGAATTGGAGTTTTTCAGGGTCGTGGTTTTCAACTACGGCACCGGCTTCATCGGCACTGATTTGAAAACCAGCTGCTTTGAATTCGTCGGGTAAGGTATGCTCACTCGGTTCCACGACTGAAAAGATCACAAATTCACATTGTTCATAAAAATACATAAATAATAGAGGAAATGAAGAAATGCATATACTAAGATTATGAACTCACATTTTGCAAACTGAAATGCTGCCTTCGACACCAAAACCGCAACTCTCAACTTCTGTAATCATGAAAGGTAAAATCAGTAATTCTACTAACTTGTAACTATCAAAACGAAATCACTAAAAGCTATTACAGAATAAATAAATCTTTGACTTAAGTTAACAATTGTTCATCGATGTTAAGCTCTTCGATGACAACCACCAAGTGTTTGTGAAAATGTCCCAAAGAGTGAAATAAATTGTTGACCTGATTAGTACGGCGCATAGCAGCAGCCTCGTTCCGCTTGCTGAGATTGGCAGTGAAACGAAACCGTCGTTTAGGGTTCTTCACGAGACCACACATCTTCCTCCATCTCTGTAACACCTCCTCCGACGAATTTTTCGGCTGCACTCCGCCGAAATTCTCATTCAAATAATTCTCCATCCTCCCCCAAAACCCACTCTCACTCCCGAAAATTAAAAACTTCTTCACTCAATCAAAATCAAATACCAAAATAATCAACAACGATTCTTTCTTCTTGCTATTTGAAACAATAGTCAATTACATCTATATTATATACACACCTTGAACAATAAAAAGACAGAATCGAAACGTGTAAAGGGGAAATGACGGAGAAAGAATCAAAATGAAGAAATTGCTAAAAAGGAAATGACTGTACAACGGGAACTTTCAGCGATTGAATTGGTAAATTTCAGTCAAGAAAGACCGAAGAAACTTCGTATGATTATTGTAATATACCAAACAAAGTACAATTTCAAAAATCGATAACAAATACGCGATTCTTTGTGTAGATGAAAGAGAAAAAGTACGATCTGTGTATCAGTTGAAAGGAACTTGGCGCGAAGGTTCCATGGTCTATTCTGTGTTTCTATAGAAAGACCAAAGTCGGGTCCACTTTCTCGACGTGTTTCAGTCGAAACGCGTTTACACCGCGTGAATTAAAAGTTTTTTAGTTGAATGCCTTTTTTTATAAATAAAAATAAAGCTCCAATTATTTTATTAAAGTAAATGTTAAGTCATTACGAACTAAACAAAGTTAAAGATTCCACATAAAATTAATATTATCGAGCATGGCAAAACCGAAGTAAACAAATATAGGTTATATTTTGTTATAGAATAGAGAAAATGATTGCTTTTGTCAAATTCTCATCAATATAAACAAACGGTTTCTTTTTATAATTTCCGTTAATAATAATATCAAGATAAACTAATAAGGCAACAGAGACATATGAGTGGAGTTAATACATTGCTAAAAGAAATTGAGTTGGGTTTCATTGTGTTGTCTTGAGGCCATATAAGGATTCGACAAGTTTGCAAACATGATCATCATATTTATAAAAATAATCAGGTGATAAAGACATATAAACTGCTTCCTCAAGATTCCTCATATAAAAATGTATTATTAATATCAAATTGATTTAACTTCAAATCATTTTCAGAAACCATTTAACACATCTTACATTGACAAGCTTTAGCAATAGATGAAAAAATTTTCGCCATAGTCATAGTCAAGTCCTTCCCTTTGATTGTAGACGTGTCAACCACACTGGACTTGTATTTTTCTTTTTCCGCAAGTTATTTTATTTTTTATATATCCACTTACACCATGTTGGTTTCTATTTTGGGAAGTTTGGTGATAGCCCACGTTTGATTCTTATAGAGAGCTTCCGATTTCTCATTTAGGCTGCAGGGAGTGGTGGCCAATGGCCAAGGGATGGCCAAAGGGTTTTTGTGGGCCAGACTATGATTGGCAGGCGTTGGCCATTTTGTAGGGAGTGGTGGCCAATGGCCAAGGGAGTGATGGTAATAACATCAGCAAGCTTGTTCTTCATCTTTTTCCTGGCTTGGCATCTCGCCAAGCCCTTGGCGACTTCACGCTGGCGAGCTCCATGGCGACCGAGGGCGGAGTAATGTTGGCGTGTGAATTTGGTTGGCCAAGGGATTTGGCGAGTGGCTTGGCCACTCCTACTCCCTGCAGCCTTAGGGCATTCATATGGTTTTTTTTATTAAGAATAGTATCATCAAAATTACAAGGTTCGATAGACTTATTCAAGTTCAATATGAGACAAAAAGTATAACGATTAAAATGAGAACAATTACTAAGGGTGCGTTTGGTTAAAAAAAACTGTTTTCAGTTTTCTAGAAAACATTTTTGGAAAATGAAGTGGAGTTTTCATTTTCATTTTCAATAAAAAAACGTGTTTTGTTAAACTAATGGAGTTTTCATTTTCCGTTATAGAACATTAGAAAATGCGTTTTAGAATATTAGAAAACTGTGGAAAACAACAATTTTGAGTTTTCCAAGTTCTTTGTAATTTTGTATAACGGAAAATTTCCATTTTCTAGAAAAATTTGATTAACCAAACGAGTTTTCTAACTTTTTATTTTTCTTAAAATATTTTCTTGGAAAACTAGAAAATTTTTCATAACCAAACACAACCTAAGTTCTGTATGACATAATTCTTGAAATGTTTAGAAAGAATGGAATATTTTATTAACTAGTTTCATTATTGTTAGAACTTTCAATTTTGAGAATGAGAATACTAATAGTGTTCTTAGGGCTACATGCAAGAAAACCCTACGAAGTCCCACATCTGAGTCATGTATGAATAGACTTGTTTCTTATTTTTATTAGATAGGAACCAAAAGAAAACATCATCATTAGGAACAACACGATTAGTGACATCGAATAAGGCATTAGTAGGAAAGGCATTTAACTGGTCACATGCAACAAACTCTACCACGAAACATTATTATTTTAAAGAATATAAAGCTTATAAACGTTTTTTTAAATAGAATAGCCAACCAGGACACAGTTCTCAGTTTTATTATCACACTTATCAAGAAGAATTAATTTTGTAGCAAAACATAAATATTTAGGGTGCGTTTAGTTACGGAAAACTGTTTTCCGTTTTCCATTTTTCATTTTCAGAAAAACGAAATGAGTTTTCATTTTCAGTTTTCTATTGAAAATTTAGAAAACGCGTTTAGATAAAACCAATTCTGTTTTCATTTTCTATTAGAAAAACAGAAAACGTGTTTAGATATCAATTTTCATTTTTCAAATTTTGATTTGGGATGGGGTGGGTGGGGTGGGGGTGCGGGTAGGTGGAGGTGGGGGGGATGGGGTGGAGTGAGGGTAGGGTGTGGGTGGGTGGGGGTAGGGTGTATGGGGTGGGGGTGGGGGTGGGTGGTGGTGGTGTTGGGTGGGGTGGGTGGGGGTAGGTGGAGGTGGAGTGAGGTGGGGTGGGTGGTGGTGGGTGAGGTTGGGTAGGGTGGGGAGGGGGTAGGGTGGGTGGGTGGTGAGTGGAATGGGGTTGGGTGGGGGTGGGGGTGGGGTAGGGTGAGGTGGGTGGGTAGGGTGTGGGGTGGGGTTGGGTGGGGGTAGGTAGGGTGGGTGTAGATCTAATTTTGGGAGCGTAGGTGAGAATGAGTGTGTGTGTGTGTGTGTTTTTGTATGTTTTAGAAAAATCTTGGAAATAGAAAAATTTAGAAAACAATAATTTTGGGTTTTCCAAAATTTTCCAAATTCTTTGTAATTTTGGAAAACTGAAAAATTTTCATTTTCTTGGAAAACTTTGGAAAAATTGACGAACTAAACGGGTTTTTCAAATTCTAATTTTTCTTGGAAATTTTTTCCGGAAAACGGAGCAGTTTTCCGCAACGAAACGTACCCTTAGGGTGCGTTTGGTTGCGGAAAAGTGTTTTCCGTTTTCCATTTTTCATTTTCAGAAAAATGGAGTGGAGTTTTCATTTTCATTTTCAGTAGAAAACACGTTTGGTTAATCTATTTGAGTTTTCGTTTTCCGTTTTAGAAAATTAGAAAACGCATTTGGATGTGTATTTTCTGTAAGTTTTCATTTTCTATTTTTTTACTTCAAAATAATACAAAATAACATATATTTATAAACCTACCCCACTCCTACCCCACCCCACCCACCCATCCATCCCAACCCCTCACCCACCACCCATACGCCAACCACCTGCACCCACCCCACCCACCCTACCCGGTAGGGTTGGGTGGGTGGTGGGGAGGGGTGGGTGAAGGTAGGGGTGGGGTAGGGTAGGATGGGGTGGGTGGTGAGGGTGATTCAGGTTTTGGTGGGATAGGGGTGGGGTGAGTGGTGGGGGTGGGTGGGTTGGTGGGATGGGTGGTGGGAGTGGGGTGGGTAGGTGGTGGGGGTAGGTGGGTGATGGGTTGAGGGTAGGGGTAGGATGGGTTAGGGTGGGGTGGGTTTGGGTAGGTGGGGGTATGGTGGGGTGAGGGTGGGGTGGGTGAGGGTGGGGTGGGTGTGGATGAGGTGGGTAGAATATGTGTGTAGGGATTGTATTTTTGGAAAAATTTGGAAATAGAAAAGTTTGGAAAACAACAATTTTGAGTTTTCTAAGTTCTATGTAATTTTGGAAAACGGAAAATTTTCATTTTCTAGGAAAACTTTGGAAATTTTGATTAACCAAACGCGTTTTCCAACTTTTCATTTTTGTTGGAAAATTTTCTTGGAAAACTAGAAAATTTTCCGCAACCAAACGCACCCTTAAAATTTCTCAAGTGGCCAAGACTTTGTTTCAGTACCCTAAATAAACTTATATGGAGATTTTCTACTGCTTCTACAATAATACTTGTGGGTTATCATTTGTCCGAGTTATATTCACTTTCGCTTAGAGGAGACTGGCTCCCCCTCGAAGGTTGAGAATTAAAATCTTGTCCTTGTTGCGAAACATTACCATTTCTAGTTTGCACCATTTTCTATAATATTTCCAAATTAAGTAATTCTATATTCTCAATTCATAATATAAAAAGCATGTATTCAAAGCATGTAACAACTATTAGTATGGCAATTTCTAAGCATGCATTCTTGATATTCCTTAACACATTGGGCCTAGTTGTCACTAATAGTGGTCCGAAAATGGTCGTTCCTTTTTACCCTCTCACATTTCAAGCCTAGGTGTGTCAAATCATAACATAATTCACTTAAACTAATGCTTTGATACTAACTTGTAACGCCCTATCTTTTATTCTTTGTAATCGGTATAAAAATGACATTAATTTATAATAATTTCATATCCAAATAGAAGCAATGTTTGTACCATGTATAATTTTGGAAACATATCCATAACGATGGTTACAATTTACAAACATCATCAAAAAGTCATCAGAAATAAATTATACATCCAACACTTACAGAACATAATGTATACTAAAAGTTTGCTTTCTGAAATACTAATTCTCAAAACGATACCTTGTAGATGTCCTAAAAGTTTCTGTCTAAGGTGTAATTAAAACATATTATCATCGTTTATTAAAATTTTCAACCCAATCATAGTGTACAAAAAGATTTATTGTAAGTAAAATGCGAAAGTCTTAACTAGGGTTACAAATAATAATGTCATAATATAAAGCAAAATGAGGAGAATGTGAGCGACCTACAGCCACACCAGTTTCTTTCATCTGTCAACCCTGGAGGGTCCTTAAAAAGATTAATAAACAACGGGTAAGCATAAAGCTTAGTGAACATACACACGACTCACATATTATATTAATCTCATACATGGTTGAAACACTTATCACATAATATGTAAAAAACATTTGCACATAGTCTATAACACATAACACACACTATTGCTACCAACTTTCTAATCTGGTCAATTCCCCCTGAAGGGCTTGTCTTGACCTTGTTACCTCTGACAAATTCTCTCGAAGGATTTGTCTTGGCCAGTCTATTACGACCAATTCCCCCAAAGGGCTTTTCTCGGCCATGTGATCTCATAACATGAAAGCACACTGAACAAGTTATAGTTAACATGTATAGTCAATATAATATATAAGTTAGTGTAACTCATCTAATAACGAAATGTCTGGATAATACCGCGGGTGTGAACTAAGATGATCTTTCTTGATCATCCTACATACATCATCAATAATCCTTACTTAGACCATATTTCAACTCATTACTCAATAACACTTTATATAATATATGTTTTAGTTTATGTCAGGACATCAATATGTTCATGGACTATTTTACCCCCTCCCTTACTTATTCTTTCAGAAATATTTTTACATATTATTAAGGTATACTCTTTAGGATTTTTGGGGTTACCAAGAACGCGTTCGTACGATTTTTGGTTGATTTACTACGAATTTTACAATGAGACTCTTGGAAACAGTCACTTTCTGGACCAAGCTGCAAAGTTTGCAACTTTCACCCTAAGAGGGACGTGAGTTGGGTCTTGGGAAAATATGACATCAATTAAACAAAATTACTAAACTACAGTCCCTGACCCCATGCCATTTGGACACCCATAGGATTACTTATAGATTTATCAAGCTGACTGGTGCTGTTTTCATCCTTGCTAGACAGGTTTGGGAACAAACAATCACAACTCAAAATGTGGAAGGAATTAGGCTATGAAATTTAGTGAGTTAAACTAGAATCTAATCCCAAACAGTTCCAGTTGGTTTCAACCAAAAAGGATTTTCCAATAAAGATATATCATTTTCGTAACATAGACTATCCGATTGTCTAGCACATTGGACAGACATATACTAACACTAGAATTTGACCGCCCTAAAGTGAGAATTAGCTCATGGGGTTCATATTGGGAAAAAACTAGACAAATTTTACAATAGAATGGCCCTAGATTCACCTCAAACGAATGATCCTACGATTTTATATGATTTTCAAACATTGATTGATGAGTTTTACAATACATTAAGCTTTAAGCTAGTTCTTGACTTAATCATTAAACACTTGATCCCCATACTCTTACCATCAAACATCAGTGACATTAAGTTCATATTAAGGCTATTAAGACTCATAACGCTCCTTACAGTAATAAGAACCAAATGGATCAAAACATACAAAACTAGGGTTTTTACCTTCCAAAACCTTTAGTTCTGATCGGAGGCTTGTAACTCGAGCTCCATACCTCCAAATGAAAAACTCTCCATTCAGAACCTTCATTTGTATGTCACGAATCTTTAGACAAAAAATCAGGACGGTCCAATGGTTCAATCTTCGTGGATCATCTGAACACCAAAGGGATGTCCAAGGAATCGAGATTGGAGCTAGAACTAAGGTTTCTTCTTGAATGCACCACCTCTCTCCTTCTTCTTTCATGCTTGATCTGAAGGGTTTTCTAGCAAACAATGAACACAAAATACCTATGGTTCACATGCAACCCTAGAAAGATCTATGTTTTCTTCTATGAAGATAATAAACTAATATCTAAAGGCCAACAATAATTTCTAAAGTTTAAATCAGAAGAACCAACCTTTGAATCTTGTTCTTGAAGCTAGCAGCAAAAGTATCCTGCCTCAAATGCAAGTCACACCCAAAGCAATGGAGAAGACAGTCCAGCAGAGTATCTCTGGTTGAAGTTGGCGTGAATAATGGGGAGCCAGAGGGTTCCTTTTATAGCCTCCTAGGGTTACACCTGAAACCCTAAGGAGCCTCCAAGTGGGCAAGCCTGTTGACCACTTGGACCAGATCCCAAAACCCTAATTAGGGTTTTCGCCAACCCTAGAGAAGCCTCCAAAGGTGGCGCCACTTTTGGCCCCTGGACTTCTCTTTGCCAGTTATTCAACTATTGAATAAATACAAACTAGTCCTCACACTTTTAATTAATTAATTTAATCACTAAATTAAATCCAATTAATTCTAGATTAAATCTCAATTAATTATTATAGTTTCTAATTAATATATTAACACTTAAATATATTAATAAACCATTTAATTAATACTATTGATTTATTACACAATTAATAAATCAACCTTTTACTCTACTGAACTCTATCCTGACCTCCAGCTATGAGGGCAACCCAAATGGACTTTGCTTCAATTAACAAGATAAATATAAATATAAAGTCATGGCTTAGACACCTAATCCAACAGTCTCCCACTTGGATAAGTCTATGACTTTAATTTATCTTCTGATTAATAAACAACCTGCAACTTCCTAGAAACTGCTGCCGAACTCTAACCTAGTCAGTTCTGTCCATAGATAAGTGATCATATGATCCTTCGTCCAACAAGATATTTTCAGACACGAGACATGAATTGAGATCAATCTCTGTCCGATACTCTGTTTCCCGATTTCCGATTCTGATTATGACTTTCGGACTTCTAATTGAACACATCAATTTAGTCCAGGCTGGCCAGCACTTAAGTCAACTTCAAAATCATCGAGAGGCCTACAGATATCTGTTTCCCATCAGGGTCAAGGAACGAATAAGCTTTGACTCATATGCTTGTGTCTTTTACTTATCAAATCGTACACAACAATGCGTTTTATAACATCGAGTTACCGATGTGTTTACGCAATGTTAATGCACAACGGATTCGTAAATTTCAACTCATATGTCTCCGCTTCAAGATCATGTGATATTATCGTCTCAACATTGCTCGTAATCCATGAAGCAATCTGTTGAGCACGGGTTTATCCAATACTCAAATCTCTATTTCTAAGTACTCATGAACGTTGTAGCAGTCTTACTGCAATGTCTAACTCCTTAGACAATCTACAAACCAATTCACGACAGCCTTTGTTCATACTTACTCCCGAAAAGTATGAGCGACTGTGGACTTTTGAATAATCAAATTATTCGGGAAGTGAAACATGCAAAATTGAAACATAAAATCTGACTGGTGGCTACTCTTGCCTAATTACCAAGTCTCCATGAGGTAATCACCAAGTCGGATTTTACATAAACTATTATCGGTTTCTAGATTCCTTTTAAACTATTTAATTCGTGTTATGTATCTATGTCTACTTGACCTTTCATTCTTTCTATGTATTCAAATGTTACACATTTATACACTTTATCCGATCGGATATCCTTCCGATGATATTTCAATTTTGGTCATACTGTCATTCTCACTAACAACTCCATTCTATGTACTGCGACTTTCCATGGTTCTCGGGATCTTTAGTCCATATGACTGCACCCTAAGACTATTTCGAGGTGTTACGATGTGCCGGTGAGCCACACGTGTGATAGTGTTTTATTTTTACAATAAAACACTATCATTTAAAGACTGTTTTATCGCATAAAGACGCTCAGAGGCACATGAAAACTATATTTTTGTGCAAAACAAAAGAACTCAAAAACCGCCTTAAAACATGCAAAATGTTTCTCTATAACAGATATGGTTCAGACAGACCCGTCTAACCTACCTCGGCTGTTAAACAAATAAATTGTATTTTATATAAGAATGCATGTTTTCTTAATATCAAGGCAAAAGCTCACATTCCAACGACAGCTCCTAATGCACACCACAGACTCCCAAAAGTCTGGCGGTGATAAAAGATCTACTGTCGGGTCACTACTAGCCCAAGCCAGCCATTTGTTTTCATATAGAAAACATCTCACAAATCACGGTGAAAGCCTATTATAATATCATTAATTCTCCCAAAAGAATTATGATCAATTTGTCTTTCGTCCCCAGACATTCTCACAGAAATTGCAAGCTAACGAGAGAATATCTCATTTTTCTTACACTGCACATCATGGCCCACTGCTGTGTTGCAGATGCAAATCTGCCAGAACTATGGTATTTACCGTAGGAAATCCTGATAAGCTCAACATCAAAACAGGCTTATATTAACAGGTGGCTAAACATGAATTATAATTCATGTTTAACTTGAACAGAGTTCTTCGGAGCTGCTGGTGTGAGGAAAACAAGAGGGATTTATGTGTTAACATTTATGGCTTATTTTCAGGAACAAGACCCAAGAAACTCTGATAAGAAATCAAACCCGAGGAAGTGATGCTCCAAACCGAAGAGTAAAAAGGCGAAAAACTCTTAAAAGAAACAGCAATCGCGACTTGACAGACCCTGTGTCGCAACGTGAAGAGAAGCAAGACAGAAGACCCAAAACCTATAGCAATCGCGCCGCGACGGATGAATGGGTCGCGACGCGAAGACCTTGGACGCGACATCACCAACTTCTTGGTCGCGAGACTACCAACAAACGCACTAGCCAGACCAGTGGCCGACAAAAGCAGCACCAGGCCGCACCCTCGCGACGCGACGGACCCTTTGGTCGCGACGCGAGCACTGTGTTCAGCAAGTATAAATAGAGGCCTTCTATGCACGGTTTTAGACACCCATTTACACCAATTTACATCCTTTAGACACCAAGTTACCAAATTACTCTCTATCAGTTGTAATAGTTTGAAACCTTTCTTAGTTAGTTGTTTAGAAACAATAGATTATCCATCTCGGTGGTAATTCTAGTAATTCAAGATAATTCGAAGGGTAAACGCACCAAGTTACATGCCAAGGAACATCAAGACCATCTTCACGATCATCACTCGAATGGAAGGCTAGTCTCTTCAGATTACTTCCGGTAATGTTATCATACCTTTAGTGTAACATGTTTTTACTTTGATTCCGAACAAATGTTTTACTATTGTAATTACTAAACTCTCATATCTTTGAATACAATTAGTGAATCATTTGTGTCTACTTCTACTTGCTATCATATTCTCAAGACATAGTATTACCAACATATTATTCGTGCCTATCTCACCTAAATAACGAGCTAAGACGGATAATCGGTTAATATACTTTGTGCTCAAGTAATATGTTAATAAGTTGTAACGTTACTATCATCTAGATAAAACATAATATTGCCAAACCATTGTTTGTACCTAATCTACTCAATTGTTAGACAAAGACAAATAATTGACTCAACATATTATGTATTTACACATGTAATAGTAATTGTTAGTAAACTGTAACTATGTCAAAGTAATTATATCGGAATCATTATAGTAAAACATGCGAAACTAATTGTTGATAACTAAACCGGAAGTAATTCTTTCTCTATTCTCAAGTTACAATTTCAATATTTTTACCATCACCGTCAATATTTACTTTACAACTCGTTAAAAGATAACCACTAATTCCTTGGACTCGACCCCGCTTGCCCTATCTACGTAGTAAAAGTGGGTTATAAATTGTTTTTGACGCGTGTGACGATAGCGTTGTCAAAATGGCGCCGTTGCCGGGGATTATGTGCGCTTAATTTCTAAAGAGTTGCTTAAAGTTAAATTTCTCTTTTTATTATTATTTTCCTTCTTGTGCAAACTCACTTGTTTATGCATACAAGACATAGTGTTGTCAACACTGGGATTTATTCCATGAATGAAGGAAGGACAATGAATGATTTTCTCACCATAGATTTGGGCTATTATGACTTTTATTGTCCACCACCGCAACAAGATCCATACGATGATGATTGGTGGGGGAGCAACAATTCTGACCCAAATCAAGATGACGAGTCATCCTATTTTCTAGCAAATCAAGGATCACATGAGTCATCATTTGACAAGAAGTTAGATCTAATATTGGAATTGTTGAAGGAAGGCTTCAAACAAGAGGAAAACAACTCCAAAGCAATCTTAATGCTTGAAAATCAATTGGAACAAATGGTGGAGCAAGTAAAAGAACAACCATCGGACGATCATTCAGGTACTATGCAAGTGGATGAGGTAACTATCTTGTGTAGAGATGAATCTTTTGACATTAATGTACATAAACCTACACCACCCGATTATGAAGTTGTGGTGGAGGATTATGTATCAATTAATGAAGAACATACTGAATTAGAAACACTTAACCAAGAAAAATCTGAACATGAATTGGAAACATCTCAAATAATTTTCCAAGAACTAGAAACACCAAAAGTTGAGGAGGGGTCAGTGGAGTCTAATACCGCCCCTGACCTAGCGAATTTCAAAGAACCAGAAAAGCAACTTCTTTTTGACATTTTTGTGATAGATTCCAAAAGACTGGACATATTCAAAAAACCAAATGACATCATTAATCGTCCCATTTCAGCAACTATCTATGCCCATATTAGTTGTCAAGAAGGTGTGATTGATGTGATATTTGGAAACCAAAAATTTAAACGTCAACTATTTGGACGTACTAATGATCCTCTGATCGGTGGGGACTTGTTTGTAATCAATACTATGGATGATTACTTCTATAAGCATCCCACAAATATGCTCGCTGACACTACCCAAGATCCGGAGATACTTTTCTCTTGTGACAGGTCAAAACATGTGGATAACATTGGAAGTAAACATGTGAAGAAAAGAATACAGAAAAAGAAACATTACACCACACGATCCTACAAATCAAAGATGAAAGTGGTCGGTGGTATCAAGACTCGGTTACAGAACTTTACTTGAAGGAAAAATACATGTCCTTTCAAAACAAGGTTTAAGTGCTCTTTCAGAAGACTCAAAGGTAAAAGACCGGGATTCAATAAGGTCAAAGTTTACATGCCTTTTGATCCGGGTAAAACTCAGGAATGTGAATTGTTTGAAGATAAAGAGAAATATATGACACCATATCACCACAACAAGATTGTTTTTCAAAAACGTCAACTGACATACGATCCTCTGTGAACCATGATACAGGTATGCGTCCGGCTGAAGACGTTAAACTTAGCGCTTTTCGGGAGGCAACCCGAGAACTTTGTGGGTGTGTTCACTACAAACCCTCATTTACACTTATGCAAAGCATAAGTGTGTAGTGTGTTTAATTATTTGTTTTTAGTATGTTTAATTATTTGTTTTTAGTGTGTTTTATTTTATAAAAACATAAAAAACATAAAAATTTGTGTGTATTAAATATACGGACATACAGGTGAAAGGAGGGGATAAAAACAAAGTTGAAAAATGAAAAAAATAGCCCTCTGAAGACCCCTCGCGACGGGACAAAAATTCTTCGTGACCGCGAGAGCAGGTAAAACGCGATTAAGAAAAACCAGATGTTCAGGCTTCGCGACGCGACTAAGGCGTCCGTCGCGACGCGAAGAAGTGTGTACAGGTATATAACTCTAAACCCTAACAGCCGCCGCTTTTTACCCTCATTCTCTTCCTCGCGATCGCTCTCACGGCCAGACGAAATCCGACCAAAAACCACCGTTTTTCTTCATTTTTTCTCGTGTAAATCGTCATACAAGGTACGTGTATCCTTCCTTTACTCTCGATTAAGGTTTCTATATGACAAAACATAGCGAAATCGCAAGAAAAACGGCCGAAACCGAGGTTTGCGATCGGCTTGACTTAGATGTTGCTATTTCCTTGAATTAATGTTTGTACAAGTTAGATTTAGCACCTAGAAACATTGTTGGCTTAATGCATTGAGTTAAAACCGAGCAAAACAGGAGAAATCGAGCTTCCCGTCGGTCCGATTGCCGCTCGCGATCGCGACAGGCCTCTTCCTCGCGACTCGAGGTTTGACGCGACCAGGACGCGACCTGGTCGCGAAGGCTGGGCAGGGGCTGAATTTTTTGTTCGTTTTTGCTATTTTCTTGCTTATTAAACCAAAATGATGATTGTATAAACCTGAAAATTTGCAGATATGACGCGTAGAAGGGAACAAAGGCAACAACCCGCACAAAGGGACGATATCGCTACACATCCATGGTTGCGATTCCCACAGACCATTCCCTCAGCCAGGAAAAATTTATACGAGACAAATTTGGAGAGATACAGACAAAGAGATGTTGAGCCAGCCCTAGTATTGGACTGGAATTTTGCCAATACTATTGGGATTACTGCAGCTATTGACCAGTATTTGGTCAAGACGAACGACACATACACTAGTTACGCGTGGAGAAACCTGTTCCAAATCCGAGAGCATAGCTACAAAGAGCTGATGCTAGAGTTTTTCTCCACAGTCACCTTCGATCCAACCGAGGAGGACATGTTTGTACGCACAGCTATTTCCTTCCGACTTGGAGGGGAACCTAGACAGTGCAGTGTTGCTGAGTTGGGATGGAGACTGGGTCTCTATCCACATGGTGATTCTCGCACACTAGCATTCAGAGAGTACTTAGCTCAATGCCTCACTGGCCCAACTGAAGAACTGAACAACATCGACTTCTGGGGAGAGATTGCCAACACTCTATACATCCCCGAGACTGCAGTAGAGAGTGCGATCCGCTCTCCGATCCACAGATTATTACACCGACTTGTTGCTACCTCCGTCAATCAACGGAGGGGCAGCGAGAAGGTTCCCGCTGCAGATCTCTTTTACCTGTGGTGTCTTTTGACACTAGGGAGGCACTGCAACCTCCCATACTCGCTGGCATTTTTCTTGGCTCGCAAGGCCACAGGGGCCAGGTCTTCTAGCCCCCTATGCGGTGGTCATTTGATCACGCGCCTGGCTCAGTCATACGACGTCACAGCACTACCAGACATACGATCCATGACCCCGAGCGAGCCAAGAGCCATCGGACGTCAGTATTTGGAGGCTATGAGAGTGATCCGACAGTCAGGTCTACCAGGTACATACGTGATCACCGAGCCCGAGCAGGATGAGCAAGCACCCGAGGCTGCTCAAGCACCACCTCCACCTCCCAGGCGCCGACAGCGCCAGCGTCAGAGATCTCCTGCGCCACCACAGGATCCAGAGCCCGAGATTAACCTCGGGACCATTTACCGACAGATGCAGGATTGGCATCTGGCCCACCAGGTCCAGAATCAGTGGATGGCAGATTCCATGACAGATTTTTTCAGGCATCAGGGGTTTCAGCCTCGGTATCCATATCCAGGTACTGTTCCACCTGTACCTGATTGGTACAGGGGTAGCTATTCTCAGGAGGATGAGGCGGGGCCATCGGGTACTCATTACGATGATGAGGATGAGTGAGTTTTTTTATCTTTTTGTTTTCAAATTAGTGTGAACTTTAATTATAGTTGTGTGTTTTAATTACTGTTGGTGTGAATTTTAACTATCACATGGTGTGAATTTTCTTTAGTCTATTTTATGTTTGTTCAGAATGACGTTTGTTGTGTTGTTGATTATATTACAGAAGGTGATCTAACATGCTGGTAGTCAGTTCAGCGCCCAACGTATCAAATGATCCGCCGAAAAAAAAATTAAAAAAATTAAAAATAAAAATTTTCCAAAAAGAAATCAATTGCGAAAAACTCCATTTTGCTTGAGGACAAGCAAACCTCAAGTGTGTAGTATTTTGATAGTGTTTTATTTTTACAATAAAACACTATCATTTAAAGACTGTTTTATCGCATAAAGACGCTCAGAGGCACACGAAAACTATATTTTTGTGCAAAACAAAAGAACTCAAAAACCGCCTTAAAACATGCAAAATGTTTCTCTATAACAGATATGGTTCAGACAGACCCGTCTAACCTACCTCGGCTGTTAAACAAATAAATTGTATTTTATATAAGAATGCATGTTTTCTTAATATCAAGGCAAAAGCTCACATTCCAACGGCAGCTCCTGATGCACACCACAGACTCCCAAAAGTCTGGCGGTGATAAAAGATCTACTGTCGGGTCACTACTAGCCCAAGCCAGCCATTTGTTTTCATATAGAAAACATCTCACAAATCACGGGGAAAGCCTATTATAATATCATTAATTCTCCCAAAAGAATTATGATCAATTTGTCTTTCGTCCCCAGACATTCTCACAGAAATTGCAAGCTAACGAGAGAATATCTCATTTTTCTTACACTGCACATCACGGCCCACTGCTGTGTTGCAGATGCAAATCTGCCAGAACTATGGTATTTACCGTAGGAAATCCTGATAAGCTCAACATCAAAACAGGCTTATATTAACAGGTGGCTAAACATGAATTATAATTCATGTTTAACTTGAACAGAGTTCTTCGGAGCTGCTGGTGTGAGGAAAACAAGAGGGATTTATGTGTTAACATTTATGGCTTATTTTCAGGAACAAGCCCAAGAAACTCTGATAAGAAATCAAACCCGAGGAAGTGATGCTCCAAACCGAAGAGTAAAAAGGCGAAAAACTCTTAAAAGATACAGCAATCGCGACTTGACAGACCCTGTGTCACGACGTTAAGAGAAGCAAGACAGAAGACCCAAAACCTACAGCACTCGCGCCGCGACGGATGAATGGGTCGCGACGCGAAGACCTTGGACGCGACATCACCAACTTCTTGGTCGCGAGACTACCAACAAACGCACTAGCCAGACCAGTGGCCGACAAAAGCAGCACCAGGCCGCACCCTCGCGACGCGACGGACCCTTTGGTCGCGACGCGAGCACTGTGTTCAGCAAGTATAAATAGAGGCCTTCTATGCACGGTTTTAGACACCCATTTACACCAATTTACATCCTTTAGACACCAAGTTACCAAATTACTCTTTATCAGTTGTAATAGTTTGAAACCTTTCTTAGTTAGTTGTTTAGAAACAATAGATTATCCATCTCGGTGGTAATTCTAGTAATTCAAGATAATTCGAAGGGTAAACGCACCAAGTTACATGCCAAGGAACATCAAGACCATCTTCACGATCATCACTCGAATGGAAGGCTAGTCTCTTCAGATTACTTCCGGTAATGTTATCATACCTTTAGTGTAACATGTTTTTACTTTGATTCCGAACAAATGTTTTACTATTGTAATTACTAAACTCTCATATCTTTGAATACAATTAGTGAATCATTTGTGTCTACTTCTACTTGCTATCATATTCTCAAGACATATTATTACCAACATATTATTCGTGCCTATCTCACCTAAATAACGAGCTAAGACGGATAATCGGTTAATATACTTTGTGCTCAAGTAATATGTTAATAAGTTGTAACGTTACTATCATCTAGATAAAACATAATATTGCCAAACCATTGTTTGTACCTAATCTACTCAATTGTTAGACAAAGACAAATAATTGACTCAACATATTATGTATTTACCCATGTAATAGTAATTGTTAGTAAACTGTAATTATGTCAAAGTAATTATATCGGAATCATTATAGTAAAACATGCGAAACTAATTGTTGATAACTAAACCGGAAGTAATTCTTTCTCTATTCTCAAGTTACAATTTCAATATTTTTACCATCACCGTCAATATTTACTTTACAACTCGTTAAAAGTTAACCACTAAATCCTTGGAATCGACCCCGCTTGCCCTATCTACGTAGTAAAAGTGGGTTATAAATTGTTTTTGACGCGTGTGACGATAGCGTTGTCAACGTGCTCCATCGGAATGCCAACAAAATTCTTTAACCATTAAGTCCTTATTTGAAAAACTCTTTTCAAATTGTTATCAACATTCACCCCTAATCATTTTCCAATGATTTCTCATGTATGTACAAAATCCATTAAGTATTCCCAGCCAGGTCATATCCTGAATCTGACTCAGTATGCTCTAAGCATTAAGTCATCAAGACATGTTCATGACACTTCTGATCGATCCAAGAAACTTGTTGGATTCGATCTAGTCCTATTCCAAACCCTTTTGGAATCTTAGGATTACTTATAATCCTTGTGTCACGACTTTTAATAACTATAACATTTCGGAGACTTTTTTCCATGCATCTTGAATCTTATCAAGATGATGCTTACTATGGCTAGGTCCATACTGATGACAACATCTATATGATAGATGTCTATGGATTATGTGAGTATGCTGCACCTTCTTTATATTTCTCATGCCAAATCATTACACTTTGCAATGACAGGAAACTCATTTCCTGAGCTGTGCATCTTGAGTATCATCAAGATCACCTTGGCAGAGTTTCGATCTATCTCATAGACGTTTGTAACCACCTGAGCATGCCGTATCTTTATTAAGTCTTTCATAGTGATCCGTCTCTTAACACCAAGTCATTACACTTTGTAATGAAAAGAGACGTTTCCTAGAAACATTATGTAACACACATATGGAGATAGATAACAGCAACACTCCCACTGGCTTTGACACGGTTATGGACTATTTACAAAATCCAGAGCTTATGGCACATTTTGAGAATCCAAACCTTTCTGACATCTTAATGGATATCTTTCAGACCTTTCTCAATATCCAATCCTTTGGCATATTTTGAGAATCTGAATATCCTTTCTTGCGAGATACCCATGGGATAATCCCGGGCCCACGTACCTTTATGCTGGCATACTCTTTGTGAGTCCCCATTAGTGTGCCGGTGATCCACACGCACTCCACTAACGACTTACAATATGCAGTATCCTTTCGGATTTCATCTTCTATTGAGAGTGCTTCTCTCGGAGTCAATTACTTGACTCTGAGTATCGTCTCACTCAACCAGATGTTCTGAAGGTACGTTTCTGTCCATGTTGGTTTCTTTTGATGATTCAATTACTCCCACTGGTTTTTAGACCAGGTGTAAAATCAATCAAAATGCCACATAGACTGTATCTCGTCCTAAGGTTCTCTTAATTGGCAACAATTGGGCTCACCAATGCTTCCAAGTAGTCAGATTCAAAATCCGTACCAACTATAGTGTTTTACCACTATTCGGTATGTCACCTTGATCATAACTACTTATGATGGTGATCAGTACTACTGGTCAAGAGAAGATAATGTCAGAATTTAAAACAGAAATCTAATTTCTGCTCTAAGCCTAGTGATGACTAAAGGTTCTTTCACTTTGTTAATCCTAACTCATTTAGGACTGTCCCAACTCCCATTGTTTCCTTAGAACATGAGTTCTTTCTAAAAGAGCTCTTTCTTTTCTAGGTACAGCGGGATAGCCAGTGAAACGACATTTCTGATTAGGTTCAGGCTAGTCATGAGGTTCGGACGAACACTACAAGACCCTGGACTTTAAATGTACAAGTGGGACAATCCCAGCTTTACATTTCAGACAGTGTCTGCAAAACCTACTTAGTCGAAGGATGTGGTTGGAATGTGGTCTGACTGGTTTAGTGTTCAATGTATCGGAAACTAATTGACAATGTATCTCATACATTAATGATCGAACTGTTTCGACCAACGCTCCATCATTTTTCCTAAGACACATTATAACTATTAATGTTATTGGAAGGGAATAAACTGTGAAACATTTTCCCAGTTTATGTTGTTACTCAGGTTATGTGGGTCTTGTACTTCCTTTGAAGTCCTTGAACTGTTCAAGGGTTCAATCCAATCGCTTATTCTGATAAGCGGAGACATATTCGTCATACCGAATGACAAATATCGTGAAGTACAAACAATTGTGTTCAATTTGAAGATTCAAGCAATACACAGCAATTGATGTGTCCGTTGCTCCTAATCTCAATCTCTTTTACATCTCTATGTAAACTTATGACTTTGTTAATTCTGTTCAAGACTTGCAATCTTCAGTTGACTCTAAGTCAACTGATTCCAAAATCCTATCCTTTGGATCTTTGGGTGATTCATTTCTTGCCACATGTGCTTTATAAATAACTTAATCATCATCTGACTCTAAGTCAAATGATTCCAAAGTCCGGTCCAACTGGATCTTTGGTTGATTCATTTCTTAACACATTAAGAACTCAATTCATCGTGTGACTCTAAGTCAAATGATTCCAAATTCCTGTCCAACTAGACCTTTGGTTGAATTGATTCTTATAATATTCACTTTAACAATCATAAGGAGCACAATTCCTAAAATCCAAACACTTTGGATGTATCAATATTCAAGTTATTACTAATTATGCATTCAACACAATCATACAACATTTCAAGGATATTTCAAACAACATGTGTTAAAAGAAAATCGACAATTTTATTAATACAAAATCCTTGAACAATGTATAATATGATAGACAATGTCATACGCATCTAATAAGCTAATAACATTATTTCAATATCTAACTAAACTTCAAAACCGCATGAGCCGGAAATCCAACCCAAATGTGCTCCTATGCGCTAATGTCTCATACCATACTGATTCCCTGCATACAAACCAAAATGTGACTATCACATTATGCATCAAGGAATTATGGAACAGGAGTTTTGAGGTTTTTAGATATACCTGAGCTTTCAAATTTTTTTGACCTTGGAGCGTCTTCCAATCTTTCCGCGACTGTATCCGATTCTGTGGATTCCCAGCTTAAGACATATCCAGACGATCTGGATCGTTTCTTGATGTGTCTTTCCACTGGACTTAATCCAGAAGTAGCTGAACCATTGGAGCTATGCCTGTCCAAGAGTGACTCGTATAAAGTCAACAGTGGACGCATTTCCGTTAAGGTCTTTTTCTGGTCTTCCTTTCTATACGTCTGAATGAACAGATCGTACTTACTGGTCAGTGAAGTGAGTAGAGTGTTAACACTCGACTCCTGACTCATGGAATAACCAAGTTTGTACAATTCGCCTATGTACGCTTCAATTTGAAGAACATGCGAATCGATGCTACTTCCTTCTTTTAACTTACACTCTGCAAGTCTTTTGAAGATCCTAGCTCGTTCCTCTTCGACCGGTTTTCGGAACATTTCCTCAACCGATTGCATTAACTCATATGGCCCCAAGGATTCAAAATCCTTACGGAACTCGGGGTCAATGGTCAACAGCATAAGGTCACGAATCTCTTCGGATTCATCAACTATTAAGTCATGCTTATCATAAAGGCTCTCTATGATGACTTGTTTTGGTGGAACCGGGATCGGATACTCAGTGAGATGAAGCTTGCCCGCAATGACGAGAACCCGTCTCCAATTGCGAAGCCATTCTTTACAGTTAAGGCCAGTCAGCCTTTCCATATATAGCAGGTGCTTTCTGATGCTCTCAGAAATGGGTGAAGGAGGAGAGGGAGGAGAATAGACACTTGATTCAGACATCTACCATAAACAGAATTTTATTAGTTTACTTTTTCCTTTTAAATAATTACCCAATATATTATTTATTAAGGCTAGGACCCAAAATACCCCAACTATGGTGTGAAGAGGGATGCCGTAATCACAACATAATGGTCATTAAGGTAGATAATACACTTAGCAATTTCATCTTATGAAATTCCTAGATCTGTTGAGACACATTGAACTATTAAATGGCATGTTTAGTCTCGGATGTGCCCCACTGTTTGTGACTGGGATGCCGAGGATCACAAACCGGGTGTGAATAACCATGCAAATTAGCTTGGTACTCTCGAAGTCGATTGTCATCTCTAATTAACATGCCGGTTAACCACACACGCTCCGTTAATAATGACAAAATCGAGAAACCCATTGCAAGTCTTTACGGACCCCAGTTGGCGTGCCGGTAAACCACACACGCTCCACCAACGTTCCACAAAGTGCAATGTGCAATTCCATGGATTAGCACCAATTCACATTTTTAAACCTAAAGTAACTAGATTGGGTTTTGATTAAGGTTCTAGTACTTTCAATTATAGCATTATACTTTTAAGAGGCTTAGCGGTTCTATCAAACCCGTTTGGCTAACGACACTCGACTGACCAGGAGAGCGGTGGGTAAGATTGGATACCCATTAGACTACCATTTTATAGGCAGTCGCCTTATATCCTCTTTATAGGACAGTTTTGTGAATGAGGCCTACTAACGGTAAGACTAACCAATTTTCTTATATATAAATAATTAACTTTTAATCATAAATATATAAGATATATTTTAATCTTATTAAAATATTTTAGATTTAATTTTCTAATAATTTTCGAGAATTTTACATGTATTTTTTGAAAATTTTAATTAAATCTTTAAGCTGATTTAATTTATCTTTTAATTAACAATTAATTAAATTAATCAAATCTAATAAGAGAATCACAAAAATTAATCAAATTAATTTCCTAACCCTTATTCCCTAATCTCGAAAATAGCATGCCAAAAATAAGGGGTTCCAGTTATTTAATTATCAAATAATTACCAAAAATAACACCCAACTTATAAAAGGCATGCAAATATTTCACAGAAAAGGAAGGGAAGGCTAGGGTTTCCAAACCCTAGCCGCCAACATGAAACCCTGGCCACAAAAGGGATGATTTTCGATCACCCTTATGATCATACAAACAGTTTATATCAAATTCACAAGAAAACAAGCCTATGCTCTGATACCACTTAAGGGTTTTCTAGCAAACAATGAACACAAAATACCTATGGTTCACATGCAACCCTAGAAAGATCTATGTTTTCTTCTATGAAGATAATAAACTAATATCTAAATGCCAACAATAATTTCTAAAGTTTAAATCAGAAGAACCAACCTTTGAATCTTGTTCTTGAAGCTGGCAGCAAAAGTATCCTGTCTCAAATGCAAGTCACACCCAAAGCAATAGAGAAGACAGTCCAGCAGAGTATCTCTGGTTGAAGTTGGCGTGAATAATGGGGAGCCAGAGGGTTCCTTTTATAGCCTCCTAGGGTTACATCTGAAACCCTAAGGAGCCTCCAAGTGGGCAAGCCTGTTGACCACTTGGACCAGATCCCAAAACCCTAATTAGGGTTTTCGCCATCCCTAGAGAAGCCTCCAAGGGTGGCGCCACTTTTGGCCCCTGGACTTCTCTTTGCCAGTTATACAAACTAGTCCTCACACTTTTAATTAATTAATTTAATCACTAAATTAAATCCAATTAATTCTAGATTAAATCTCAATTAATTATTATAGTTTCTAATTAATATATTAACACTTAAATATATTAATAAACCATTTAATTAATTCTATTGATTTATTACACAATTAATAAATCAACCTTTTACTCTACTGAACTTAATCCTGACCTCCAGCTATGAGGGCAACCAAAATGGACTTTGCTTCAATTAACAAGATAAACATAAATATAAAGTCATGGTTTAGACACATAATCCAACAGTCTCCCACTTGGATAAGTCTATGACTTTAATTTATCTTCTGATTAATAAACAACCTGCAGCTTCCTAGAAACTGCTGCGAACTCTGACCTAGTCAGTTCTGTCCATAGATAAGTGATCATATGATCCTTCGTCCAACAAGATATTTTCAGACACGAGACATGGATTGAGATCAATCTCTGTCTGATACTCTGTTTCCCGATTTCCGATTCTGCTTATGACTTTCGGACTTCTAACTGAACACATCAATTTAGTCCAGGCTGGCCAGCACTTAAGTCAACTTCAAAATCATCGAGAGGCCTACAGATATCTGTTTCCCATTAGGGTCAAGGAACGAATAAGCTTTGACTCATATGCTTGTGTCTTTTACTTATCAAATCGTACACAACAATGCGTTTTATAACATCGAGTTACCGATGTGTTTACGCAATGTTAATGCACAACGGATTCGTAAATTTCAACTCATATGTCTCCGCTTCAAGATCATGTGATATTATCGTCTCAACATTGCTCGTGATGTAATCCATGAAGCAATCTGTTGAGCGCGGGTTTATCCAATACTCAAATCTCTATTTCTAAGTACTCATGAACGTTGTAGCAGTCTTACTGCAATGTCATATCCTGAATCTGACTCAGTATGCTCTAAGCATTAAGTCATCAAGACATGTTCATGACACTTCTGATCGATCCAAGAAACTTGTTGGATTCGATCTAGTCCTATTCCAAACCCTTTTGGAATCTTAGGATTACTTATAATCCTTGTGTCACGACTTTTAATAACTATAACCTTTCGGAGACTTTTTTCCATGCATCTTGAATCTTATCAAGATCATGCTTACTATGGCTAGGTCCATACTGACGACAACATCTATCTGATAGATGTCTATGGATTATGTGAGTATGCTGCACCTTCTTTATATTTCTCATGCCAAATCATTACACTTTGCAATGACAGGAAACTCCTTTCCTGAGCTGTGCATCTTGAGTCTCATCAAGATCACCTTGGCAGAGTTTCGATCTATCTCATAGACGTTTGTAACCACCTGAGCATGCCGTATCTTTATTAAGTCTTTCATAGTGATCCGTCTCTTAACACCAAGTCATTACACTTTGTAATGAAAAGAGACGTTTCCTAGAAACATTATGTAACACACATATGGAGATAGATAACAGCAACACTCCCACTGGCTTTGACACGGTTATGGACTATTTACAAAATCCAGAGCTTATGGCACATTTTGAGAATCCAAACTTTTCTGACATCTTAATGGATATCTTTCAACCCTTTCTCAAAATCCAATCCTTTGGCATATTTTGAGAATCTGAATATCCTTTCTTGCGAGATACCCATGGGATAATCCCGGGACCACGTACCTTTATGCTGGCATACTCTTTGTGAGTCCCCATTAGTGTGCCGATGATCCACACGTGCTCCACTAACGACTTACAATATGCAGTATCCTTTCGGATTTCATCTTCTATTGAGAGTGCTTCTCTCGGAGTCAATTACTTGACTCTAGGTATCGTCTCACTCAACCAGATGTTCTGAAGGTACGTTTCTGTCCATGTTGGTTTCTTTTGATGATTCAATTACTCCCACTGGTTTTTAGACCAGGTGTAAAATCAATCAAAATGCCACATAGACTGTATCTCGTCCTAAGGTTCTCTTAATTGGCAACAATTGGGCTCACCAATGCTTCCAAGTAGTCAGATTCAAAATCCGTACCAACTATAGTGTTTTACCACTATTCGGTATGTCACCCTGATCATAACTACTTATGATGGTGATCAGTACTACTGGTCAAGAGAAGATAATGTCAGAATTTAAAACATAAATCTAATTTCTGCTCTAAGCCTAGTGATGACTAAAGGTTCTTTCACTTTGCTAATCCTAAACTCATCCAGGACTGTCCCAACTCCCACTTTTTCCTTAAAACATGAGTTCTTTCTAAAAGAGCTCTTTCTTTTCTAGGTACAGCGGGATAGCCAGTGAAACGACATTTCTGATTAGGTTCAGGCTAGTCATGAGGTTCGGACGAACACTACAAGACCCTGGACTTTAAATGTACAAGTGGGACAATCCCAGCTTTACATTTCAGACAGTGTCTGCAAAACCTACTTAGTCGAAGGATGTGGTTGGAATATGGTCTGACTGGTTTAGTATTCAATGTATCGTAAACTAATTGACAATGTATCTCATACATTGAGGATCGAACTGTTTCGACCAACGCTCCATCATCTTCCCTAAGACACATTATAACTATTAATGTTCTTGGAAGGGAATAAACTGTGAAACATTTTCCAGTTTATTTTGTCACTCAGGTTCTGTGGGTCTTGTACTTCCTTTGAAGTCCTTGACCTATTCAAGGATTCAATCCAATCGCTTATTCTGATAAGCGAAGTCATATTCGTCATACCGAATGACAAATATCGTGAAGCACAACCAATTGTGTTCAATTTGTAGATTCGAGCAACTGATGTTTTGTTGCTCCTAATCTAAATCTCTTTTACATCTCTATGTAAACTTATGACTTTGTTAATTCTGTTCAAGACTTGCAATCTTCAGTTGACTCTAAGTCAACTGATTCCAAAATCCTATCCTTTGGATCTTTGGTTGATTCATTTCTTGCCACATGTGCTTTATAAAGAACTTAATCATCATCTGACTCTAAGTCAAATGATTCCAAAGTCCTGTCCAACTGGATCTTTGGTTGATTCATTTTTTAACACATTAAGAACTCAATTCATCATGTGACCCTAAGTCAAATGATTCCAAAGTCCTGTCCAACTAGAACTTTGGTTGAATTGACTTTAACAATCATAAGGAGCACAATTCCTAAAATCCAAACACTTTGGATGTATCAATATTCAAGTTATTACTAATCATGCATTCAACACAATCATACAACATTTCAAGGATATTTCAAACAACATGTGTTAAAAGAAAATTGACAATTTTATTAAAACAAAATCCTTGAACAATGTATTATATGATAGGCAATGTCATACGCATCTGATAAGCTAATAACATGATTTCAACATCTAACTAAACTCTAAAACTGCATGAGCTTCAGATCCAATCTGAATATGCTCCTATGCAACAACATCCCACATCCTACAGAATCCATGCATACAGAGCAAATGTGAGAAACACATCCTGTATCAAGGAACTAAGGATCAGGTGTTCTGAGTTTTAAGATATTCCTGAGTTGCCAAACTGTTCGTCTTCGGAGCATTTTCCAATCTTTTCGTGACTGTGTCCCACCCTGTGGATTCCCAGTTTGAACCATCGAGGAACCGGTCCAGACAATATGGATCATTTCTTGATGTGTCCTATTACTGGACTCAATCCCGAAGCAGCTGAATCAATGGAACTATGCTTCTCTATGAACGACTCATACAGAGTCAACAATTAATGCATATCCACGATTGTCTTATCTGGTTTCCCTTCCTGTACATCAGGATGAACGGATCAGCGAGTCGAGCTAATGCTTTAACTCCCGATCAAAAGGGGACCAAATTTATACAGTTCACCTATGTGTCTCTCAGTCTTGAGAACATGTGAACTGGTGCTACTTCCTGCACACTTCAAACTCTTTGAAGATCTTAGCTCGTCCTTTCTCAACCAGTTCATGGGACTTTTCCACAACTAGCTGTGTTAACTTATCTGACCCCATGAATTCTAAATTCCTGCGGAAATCGGGGTCAATGATCAATAGTATTAGGTAACGGACTTTCCTTGACTTAACAATCAAGGAGTCATGCTCATCACAAGCTACTGTGTGATGTCATGCTCTGGGGAGCGGACACTCAGTCAGATATGGCTTGCTAGCAAAACAGAGAACTATTCTCTATTTATGAAGCCATACCATTAAGGCCAGTCAGCCTCTCCATATTTAGCAGGTGCTTTCTGATGCTATTAGAAATAGGTGAAGGAGGAGAGGGAGGAGAATAGACACTTGATTCAGACATCTACAATACACAGAATTTATTAGTTTAATTTTTCCTTTTAAATAATTACCCAATTTATTATTTATTAAGGCTAGGACCCAAAATGCCCCAACTATGGTGTGAAGAGGGATGCCGTAATCACAACATAATGGTCATTAAGGTAGATAATACACTTATCAATTTCATCTTATGAAATTCCTAGATCTGTTTACGACAGTGAATGGCATGGAAATAGGACCAAGGAATAAAGAAACAGGACGAAATAGGAACGAATGTAAGCAGAAAATACGTAAAACTGTGTTGAATGAGTTTAAGGGATGTGGGGATAGCGTTTGAGAAAATTCGATTACACCCCCTCCCTTCAAATCCGGCGGGAAACATGCAATAAATTCGAAAGTTGCACTATAGCCCTTCATGTTTCCCATATTGACACACTAAGTCCCTAAAGACAAAAGGTTAACATTTAAGGTTTCTACAAATGCCTCTTTTAGCCCCTCACATAGTTATGTCTCTTTTTAAGTCACTAAACGATTTCTTGAGTTATTTTTATTATTATTAAAATTATTTTCATAGTTTATAAATAATTATTTAATCGTTCTTTGTAAAGTAGGAATTTAAATAAACAATAAATAGACAATGCTAAAATAAAATGGGAGCGTTACAATTCTCCCCCATTTATAATAATTTCATCGTCGGAATTACTGGTCTGCGATTCTGCTTCTGACTCGAGCTTCCCTGCTCACTTAAACTACTTCACACTTTCAAAAGCATCCATTGGATTATCTTGATATTTAGCTCGAAGCTTCTAAACCCTGACTACTCTTACTACTTGAACTTTTCTTTGGCTTACGCTGTATTGTCTGTCTTACCCCACTAACCTGACAAAAATATTGGTGTACTATATATAGAGAACTGAGCGTTACAAAAAAGAAACCTTTATAAATCATAAATGAGAGAGGGTGTAAGACACATCTCTCCTATTTCTTGGTTTTTGACTATACCACCACCACCACCAAAGTATCCAATAGTTGAGCTTTGAGTGCTTGAGTAGAACTAATGCATGTGATTGTTCTTTTCTATGTTAATCAATTAAAGGAGAATGCTTGTAAGTATAAAGGGTAAGTTAGTTGCTTTTTCTCTTAACCCATCCTCTTGGCTGATAGTTTCATCACACATACACACACACACACACACACACTACTTCTCTCTAAAAGTTAGTTGTAAGAAGTTCATACAACATACTATCTTGAAAGACCAAAGTTGTTTTGTCTTTCATGCTTAAGAGATTTTCATAAAAAAGATTTTGTACTAGCATACTTGGTTTGATTCTTGTGGTGGATTATCTATAAAGGAAAGCTCATTTGGTCCGTTATTGCCATCTTCTTCAACCATATTCATCGTAGTTGCTTTTTCTCTTAACCCATCCTCTTGGCTGATAGTTTCATCACATACACACACACACACACACACTACTTCTCTCTAAAAGTTAGTTGTAAGAAGTTCATGCAACATACTATCTTGAAAGACCAAAGTTGTTTTGTCTTTCATGCTTAAGAGATTTTCATAAAAAAGATTTTGTACTAGCATACTTGGTTTGATTCTTGTGGTGGATTATCTATAAAGGAAAGCTCATTTGGTCCTTTGTTGCCATCTTCTTCAACCATATTCATCAAAGTTTCAACGTCTTCAAAGGTTGTATCCTTGGTGGGTTATAAAGTGTTTGTGTTGTTCAAACTTTGTTTCTTCCGTTGCCAAAATCTTATGATTGTATGTGTTTTAGAAACCGATTTTTGAAAAACACCCAACAGCCCGACCCGTCTTGCCTCAGAGCCAACCATGGGTATTATTTTGTATGAGGTGTACATATCATGAGGGGGTGGTGTTTGGTTGGCATGAGATGTACGTAGGGCTGTAAAGTAAACGAACCAAACAATCAGCAAACTGTTGGTGAACTGCTCGACGAAAAGTTCGTTCATGACTATTTTTAATAAATGAACGAACATAAACAAGATTTTGATTCATTTAGATAAACGAACGAACACGAACAATTGTGTCATTCGTTTATTTACGACCGTAAACGTTAATTTATGCTCTTCCGTTATATTTGTTTGTTTGTTTATGTTCGATGAGAGTGACGACTCGACAAGTAATGACTGCTACTCCTCAACAAGTTCGTTTATTTAATAATATTATAAAATTGATGAGAGTAAAATGAAGCTTCTAATAGTGTTTCTTCTAGATTTCATAAAAATATCAAAACTAGCACTAAGAAATACAATCAACAAATCAGATGTGTTGATGATAAACTTTTCCCGTTATTTTTTTCGATGTTTACGTTCATTTACGTTTGTTGATTTATGTTAATTTATATTGGGATAATGCTACAGTAACTAATCGAACTTTTTATTTTGCATCTATTTGGTCCCTTAAGTTTTTTCATTGCTATCTAGGTGCTTAATGTTTATACAACTGAGTTTCATTTGTCACCCCGGGGGTTACTCTAGCAAAATGTATCTGAATGGTTCCTGAACTTTTTCAGATTTATTCATATTTTTTTCCCTATGGCACGGTTTCCAAAACCTTAAGCCCCTAAGGAGCAAGGAAAAAACCAAAGGGATCACATAGATGCAAAATGAAAAGTTTGATGAGTTACTGTAGTATTATCCCTTTATATTCATATATGTTTCGTTATGTTTATTAAGTTCGTTCGTTTATGATCGTTTTTGTTCGTTTGTTTAGCAGCTTAACGAACATAGAACAAACGCAAACAAGATAAATTATCAAACGAATGAATATAAAAAAGAAAAATTCATTCATCTAGTTCTTGGTTAAAAGTTTTGCAGCAAACTTATACTATACTCTAACAATAATAATAAAAATAAAATATGTTGACTTATTAATTTTATTTTAAATAATCCTATGTAGCAAAGTTATAAAATATTTATCTGCCATAATAAAATAAAGTATTAACTTTAAAATATATTAAAACCACAAAATATATATTAAAAACAAAAATAATTTATATATAATATTTATATATTTATACAATTCCCGTGATTTTTGGTGTTTTATGTAACGTTTTTGTGTGTTGTAAAAACGGGTCACCTTTCTTCCTCGGTTCCTCCGCCACCGCCTCCTCTTTACTCACTTTTCCATCTTTTTGAATCCATTTCTCTAATCGACTGCGGATCATCACTATCCCTCAAATTAGCAGCACCAGACCCAAATCCACTTCTACAAATTGCAAACAAATCATCAATTAATAATCAAGTCTCAAGAAATTAGAATCGGGAAATATGCTGTCCAGCAACTTCTACCTCACGACAGTCGACAGGAACCAACAAAATTCCGATTTGCATGTCAAAACCCCAAACCAGAAACCCACTCCAGATTTCATCATCGAAATTGACGACGGAGACGAAGGGTTTTAGTGGAAGAACTTGCAGAAGATCTCTTTACATTGTTTTCACCGCCATCGCTCTCATCCTCTCCACTCCGGCATTCATCCTCTGCATCCAATTTGTCATTCTTCTCTCGCGGCTGCAGCAATGGAGAATCCACCTTCAAGCAAAGGCAAAAAACTTCGACTTCAAACTCAGTGCATCTAATTACTTAACAACTTGCTCCAATTTATTTTGATTCGCACTTTTCCTCAAGGTATCGCCTCTGCTTATTCGAGTGAGCACTGATAATAATCCAACCACCAGACGAAAATCACTGAAATCAACAGTTTCCGAAGCCATCGAGAAATTTCGAAATAGAATCGCCAAGAGAAAAGCATTTTCTGCTCACAAGCCCTTGAGGATTAAACGGTTGAAAAGGGATTCTTATGAGGTATGCCGTTTTTAATAGCTAACTTGCATTGCATATTAGGTGATAGACAAAATCATACATTTATCTTCGTATATGTATAAATTCAGGAATTTTCCCTCATTATCGACCACGCGTTTCACTCTTGATTGAATCTGGAGTTGATATAAATCTCAGAAACTATCGCGGCCAGGTTAGGAGAAATATATTCTTCATCTTTACAAAGATTTATCAATATATAATAATAATATAAAGATTATATGTTTATGTTTCTTGTTTAACAGACTGCTTTAATGCAAGCTTGTCAATATGGTCACTGGGAGGTTGTCTTAACTCTGATTCTTTACAAAGCAAATGTATGCATTCCGTGAACACTTTATTTGTAATTTTTTTCCTTATTTGAAAAAAACGGTTTAAATGCAAGAAATAACAATGTACTTACATTAATTTGTTTATGAAACATCATTGAATTTAGATCCACAAAGCTGATTATCTAAATAGAGGTACTGCATTGCACATGGCTGCTCTCAATGGACATTCAAGATGCATACGTATTCTTCTTGCTGATTATATCCCTAGTGTTCCCAATTTTCTTGAACATGTGAATAAAAAATCAAGAATCGATGAGTTTGTGTCAGAATTGGATGAAGGGTATGCTTCAAGAAATCTTTAGGAGAGATTTTAGTATCTTTTTGTTTACGGGATTTGATATATTTTTAAGTTTATTTACAAATAGATCGCTTTATAAGACGATTAATAGACCTGCTGATGGAGGTGTGACTACTCTTCATATGGCTGCATTAAATGGACATGTGGATTGTTTACAATTACTTATTGATTTCGGGGCTTCTATTGATGAAGTCACTGTGGAAGATGGCACTACAATTGACTTAATTGGTAACTTTCTCTCTTTTATTGAATGTTATAATGCAAGAAATAGCAATGTACTTTCATGTATTGGTGTATTATATTTTAAGGTAATATAGATAACATTATACTTCTAATCTTTTTCCTATTTGGATATTATACTTTGAAAAAAATTGTTTTGGATGATATTGATATAACCGAGTAAATTCCTTAATGCTTTAATAAGAAGAAATGAAAGTAGCATGCTATAGTAAACAAGTTAATGAAAGTACGTTGCTATTTCTTGCATATAACCCTTCTATGAAGAACTAAAACTATGAGATTTTGATGAATCAGTTGTGAAATTTAAGAAAATATGTTTTTTAGGTGCGGGAAGTATACCCCTTCATTATGCTGCATGTGGTGGAAATGCACAATGTTGTCAAGTATATTTTCTTTTTTTCTTTTTTTTTGTCTTTAAATATGTGTTTTTTGAAGATACATGATCTTTGACCCATGTATTCCGATGCATTTCAGATTCTAATAGCCAAAGGAGCCAGTCTAACAGCTGAAAATGCAAAAGGGTATGATTTTGTTTAAGGCTAAATACAAGAAATAGCAATGTACTTTCATATATTTAGTTATTATTTGTAGCACCCATCTTTTATTTCTCTGTATACAATATTATATTCTCAATTTTTTTATTTATTTTTAAAACACTAGGAAAGATCCACCGTATTTTAGCATTGTACTTTCAATTTTTTTTCCTTATTAGAACATTGTACTCTACAAAATTTACCAAATTATAGCGATTTATTTATATGAACCTGCTATAATTTTTTAAATTTCTCAAAGCACAACGTTGTATTAAAACAAAACGAAAGTAAGATTCTATAATAAACAAATACATCCAAGTACATTGCTATTTCTTCCATTTAACCCTTGTCATGTACAAAATTTCTTTCTTTTTAAGGCCTTTCCGTGATGTTTTTCTAATTTTTTTTAAACATTAAAAGATGGACCCCATTAGCCGTTGCTCAATCGTGGCATAGGGACTGGCTTCAAGAAGTCTTGACCGAACAATCGCAAGACCATGAACCGATTCCTCCTTCTCCTTACTTGTGCATTCCTCTTATGAGTGTTGTCAAGATTGCTAGGTAAATATAAAATATAATATAAATATTTTTCTTGATTATAATATAAATCTTTTGGATTTTTAGAGAATGTGGATGGAGTGACCATTCCCTTTCCACTTGTGCGGATCCTTGTGCCGTTTGTTTGGAAAACAAGTGCGCCGTTGCTTCCGAAGGTAATTTGTTAAATTTGTATATTTTGTAAAATTTATTTGAAAATTTGTAACATTTTACCTTTGGTGAGGAAGTGGCGATGACATGGATCAAGTTTTTGCTCTCTTTATAAAAAAATTGTTGTATTGACAAATTTTGTGGCTGTGTGGTTTATATTATTGTCATTTTTTTAATATAACCCATTTTTATTTTTTATGAAATATATTTTGATTGAAATCATGTTTTATTGTTCATGATAATTGTATACAGCGTGTTATATTGGTAAAGAAATAGGAGTTCGTATCGCTACAATAGAAGAGGAAATTTCATTGATTCATGCCAAGTATCAGGCCACCACAATGAAGGAGTTCGTTCAACACTCGCATTCCAAGGTCTTCGACAAATCTTCCATGTTGCATTTCAGGATCTAACCAATTTTACTGTTCCGTGTAAGCCAATGGAATTTTGATTTTCGCATATTTTCTGTGTGTTATTCAAGAGTCCGGTAGTAGGATTTTAGTATGCAAGAGAATACCAAATTACACGATCAAATTTGCTTTATTTATCGGTTTTAAGAAAATACTTTACTTTTAATCATGTGTCTTAAAGGGGTGATTTATGTTAGTTTATCCGGTATTACCCAATGATGATATCGTAATTTCTACTCTCTATCAACTTCATCTGATCGATTATGTTTTCTGTAGATATTTAGAACGAAAGTTCAAAAGAGAAGTCTGCTCAACTTCAAAATCATCATCAGACAGTCACGATGAGGTGGAGCAGGAAGCAAGAATTGCCTGCAAAATCATCTCCGGTACAAGAAATCACATCTCGCCACACAATTACGCACAACTACAATTCAAATTGTCTTTGCAAAACCGTCACAGTCAATGAAGGTATGTTTTTCATAATTAGTTCATTCTTTTTATACTTGTACCTAACATGTTCGATGAAATGTCTCAATGAGACATACGTTTTTGTTTCACGAATTTTTTTAATATAAGTTGAGTATCACCAGGTACAATTGATACATGTATTTGTGGTGGATGGATGGCCTTTTCAGATCATAACACTTATATGAATTTTGTCCCAATTTTTTTATGTTGTGGTTAGGAAACAATTGCTTTACATGAAGCCATGGAGAAAGCAATTTATGGAAGCGAGGTATTCCTTTATCTTACAAACATTTCACCATTAAACTTCTTCTTTGGAGCTAAAATTTTAAGAATGGGGACCAAATACTAAATTACTGTCTAACTTGTAGGGTTCATGGTCTGGTTCTTCTTCACATTGTGTATCTGCTTTACAGAAAGCTTTAGCCACTCAAGCCCATTTTGTAGATGTAGAGATAGATAGAACATCATTAAAGATTGGAGAAAAAATTGCATCTGGCTCTTCCGGAGATTTGTACGTGTACACTGTTCTCCAATTGCATTTCAATATCATTACATTCATAAGTGCGTTACTATTTCTTGCATTTAGCCCGTACTAAACAAATTAATGAAAGTGCATTGCTATTTCTTTCAGTGGAAGTTCCCCAACTCCAGCCACAAGCCTATTCACCTTAAGAATATTACAAAAAACAGCAACCTACCTTCGTTAGTTTGTTTATTATAACAACGTACAATGTTTTAATAGAAACTAATGAAAGTAGGATGCTATATTAAACAAATGTATGAAAGTATGTTGTTAAAATTCTGATTCGATGCACGATGTACAATGCTACAATTGAATAAAATTAAAAGTACTATGCTATAATATAACCTGTTTGAAAAATGCAAGTTTTCACCCCGACCCGTGCATATGCACGGGTTGCCCACTAGTTACTTATAAATAGAATACTATGAGGCCGATTTTCCTAATCAAAAGAGATAAAGTTGAGTAAAATGCAAAGTCAAGGTAATGAAAAATGATATTATTCTCCATTTCTATTTATCAACAATGATTTCATCAATATCTTCTTCATGTGTTTTCAAATTTCCATGCAATTCAATAACCGCATAAGAATCCATATTCTCGTGTCCGTTGATCATCATCGTGACCATCTTCCATTATTTGTGAAGCGACCGAAGTGAACATATTTGTGAATGTTGGCTCATTCAATTTTATCAACTAAATGACAATATTTTTGGAATGTATCGTCGATACGTTCTTTAGGGTTTTTTTGAAGTTTCTAAATTCAACTAACATATGAGTAGTCTTGTTCTTTCCGTCTTTTTTTATCCCTTCATACAAGTATATGATGTGAATGCATGCATGTCTTCAAATTTGACAAATCAACTTCAACAATTATGGCTGCATTTCTTCAACAATATACAAACTCAAGCTTAGAATTTTTTGTGGTTGTTCATATTTGTTTTTCAACAATTGCAACCATGTTTTTTCCTTGATTCACACTTGAAGAAATCCCTATATAAAGGAGTAGAAATCAGCACATTAAAACTACACCAACAAAACAAAAACCTCTCACATCTTCTCTTGTAAATACATAAGAGTTTTTAAACTCTTTGTATTTTTATATTCTCCAAACGTTTTGTAAACACCGCAAAATATAGTGAATTGGTTCTCGGCTTCCTCCGCCCGTGGTTTTTTCCCGATTTGGGTTTTGCACGTAAATCCCCGTGTCTCTATTTTATTTACTTCATTCGTATTTTCGTTGTGATTATTACCGTTTGATAATTTTGATCCCATTCCGCATTGAGCTAATATTTTCTAAAGTCAATTCGGATCCGTCGAAATTGAGCAACAAGAGTCTTCCTCGCCAAATGAGCATGTCGTTGTTGAAGAAACAACAAGTTCACAACCACAAGCTACTACTCGAAGCATTGCAAGAGATAGGCCGAGAAGACAAATTATTCCTCCAAAGAGGTATGCTGAAGCTGAACTTGTTGCTTACGCTTTTATTGTTGCTAATGATATTGAGTCGGAAACAGAGCCTCTAAATTATGATGAGGCTATCAAATCTAAAGACTCAAGTGATTGGATGATTGCTATGCATAATGAGATGGAATCCTTGCAAAGAAATGGTACTTGGGATTTAGTTCCTATTCCAAAAGGGAAAAGGCCAGTTAAATGCAAGTGGGTCTACAAGCTCAAAGAACCTGTTAACCCGAATGAGAAACCAAGATATAAAGCTCGGTTGGTAGCTAAAGGCTACAGTCAAATTCCAGGCGTTGACTATACAGACATCTATTCCCCAGTAGTCAAACACACTTCTATTCGTGCATTGTTAGGATTAGTTGCTTCAAATGATTATGAGTTGGAGCAACTAGATGTTACTACAGCTTTCCTAAATGGTGAGCTTGAGGAAGAGATTTTCATGCAACAACCTGAAGGTTTTGTAGTTCCTGGCAAGGAGGACTACGTATGTAAATTGAAGAAATCTCTCTATGGCCTCAAGCAGTCTCCTAGACAATGGTACAAGAGGTTTGATTCTTTCATGACTAGTCACAAATTCAGCAGGTGCACCTATGATAGCTGCGTTTATTTCATGAAAGGTGACGATGGTTCAAAGATCTACTTACTCTTGTACGTGGATGACATGTTGATTGCAGCGAAAGATATGAAGGAGATTCAGAAGTTGAAAGACCAGTTGAAAGCTGATTTTGAAATGAACGACTTAGGAGCTGCCAAGAAACTTTTAGGTATGGAAATTGTTCGTGACAGGTTGTCTAGGATCTTGCATCTTTCTCAAAAGGGTTACATTGAGAAAGTCCTACGACGTTTTAATATGCATGAAGCAAAGCCTGTCAACACACCTTTTGCAGCTCATTTCAAGTTATCATCCGCTTTAAGTCCTACTACTGAGACTGATATGGCGTACATGGCACGCGTACCATACTCTAGTGCTGTTGGATCTTTGATGTATGCTATGATCTGCACACGCCCTGATTTGGCTTATGCAGTTAGCATGGTTAGTAGATATATGGCGAACCCGGGGAAAGAACACTGGAAAGCAGTACAGTGGATCTTACGTTATCTACGCGGTACGTCTTCTATGTGTCTATGCTATGGACAATCTAACACTGGGGTGGTTGGATATGTTGATTCAGATTTTGGCAAAGACTTGGATAAACGAAGATCCATTACAGGGTATGCGTTTACACTGAATGGTTGTGCTATTAGTTGGAAAGCCCAGTTACAGTCTACAGTTGCGCTGTCTTCTACAGAGGCAGAATATATGGCGATTTCAGAAGCAGTTAAGGAAGATATTTGGTTGAAGGGATTGTTTAGAGAACTCGATGATAGAATAAAGGTTACCACTGTATTCTGTGATAATCAAAGTGCTATCTTCTTGAGTAAAGATCAGATGTTTCATGACCGTACAAAGCACATTGATATTCGTTATCATTTTGTGCGTGATATCATTGAAAAAGGTGATTGTGTTGTGGACAAGATTCATACAGATTATAATCCCGCTGATGTGTTCACTAAGAGTCTTCCAATATCCAAGTTCAAACTGTGTTTGGACTTAATGGGTATATCTGATCGCAGTTGAGCCTGATTAAGCTCGTGGTGGAGGAAGTATTTCAATTTTCAGGATCAATTTTTCTCTATATGGTGATTGCAGTTTCTTTTGGAGTTTTGAAGTTTGATGAGTTGTTTTATGATGGTTAAACATGTTACAGAATCAGTCGGTTACTTACTCAATTTTGAAGTCAAGGTGGAGATTGTGAATGCATGCATGTCTTCAAATTTGACAAATCAACTTCAACAATTATGGCTGCATTTCTTCAACAATATACAAACTCAAGCTTAGAATTTTTTGTGGTTGTTCATATTTGTTTTTCAACAATTGCAACCATGTTTTTTCCTTGATTCACACTTGAAGAAATCCCTATATAAAGGAGTAGAAATCAGCACATTAAAACTACACCAACAAAACAAAAACCTCTCACATCTTCTCTTGTAAATACATAAGAGTTTTTAAACTCTTTGTATTTTTATATTCTCCAAACGTTTTGTAAACACCGCAAAATATAGTGAATTGGTTCTCGGCTTCCTCCGCCCGTGGTTTTTTCCCGATTTGGGTTTTCCACGTAAATCCCCGTGTCTCTATTTTATTTACTTCATTCGTATTTTCGTTGTGATTATTACCGTTTGATAATTTTGATCCCATTCCGCATTGAGCTAATATTTTCTAAAGTCAATTCGGATCCGTCGTATTTTACAACATATGAGACGAATCCAAATGTCACAAGTAGAATTACAGTTCTGAATTAATGAGAAGATATTATGAGGTAAACCATAACGTAACTCCCTTCTACATATAATATCATAGGCGGTCATCTTTTTCTCCACAGTTGCGAGTTCATCATTTTCATCTAAGGCAATGAGTTGTGAACGAGTGTATGCCTGTGAGCTCGAACCAACAAAAATATGTGGACATTTTTCGAACCAATACTATGAGAGGCTAAACGATCCGAGGATTAAGACTAGTCATTTTGATTGAAATTAGGATAAAAAACTAAATATGATTCATGAAAATGAAAGATCAAAGGTAGCAAACAAATCGATTGAATCAAAAATCGATTCCAAAATGAAAAACAATCGAATATGATGAGTATGACAAATTCCTGCTCTGATAACAATTGTAGAGTTAGACGAATTATAATATGCAAAATATAATGAACAGATCAATGTGAATACCAATTAAGCTCAGATTAATTAGATGGACTCGTTGAGGCACCGACTATCGCAACATTTACGAACCTAACAAGTAACAACCTCCAATATTTGTCAAGCGACATGTGTTGATTTGCTGTTGAACTTAATCATTTTAGGGCTTTGGGCTTTCCTTGTGGCAGTTGGGCTCTTGATGGATTTGAATCAACTTCAAGTCTTCAAGTAGGAATTAACTTCCAAAAATAGGCCCACATTGTCAAGGTTGCTCAGTTCACCACCTTATTCCTTTTTTTTTTTTTAAATTATGATTAGTGATAAAATATAAACGTAACACAAAGAGCATAAATCATTCCATATTGACTATAGTAAAATCACAACAAAATGCAACAAAGACCATATTATCGGGAAAAAAAAAAAAATTCCATCGTCAATACAACAACAATACAATTTGAAGGACCATTTCTGCAATTTACTCTAAGAAACGTTTACTTATAAAATTAGGTCTATGTCAAAACCATACACGTGCCGCACGGTGATGAAAGCACAGCCGAGCGCCATTGGTAACAGACACAGGCACATCCCATGAGGTGGTTACTTTTCCCTCTCTCACACTTTCGACATTAGCCACGAATAATAGCCTCTCTCTGGTCTCATTTCCTTACGCCATTCGATCTCACACACGCCTCTCTCTCGATTGAAATCCTTCTGCAACAAACATGAGCTGCGGACCAGGACTTTTCTCCGACATCGGCAAGAAAGCTAAAGGTAATTCGCCATTTTCGAATCTATTCGTTTAATAATCTTCCTCTACACCTTACATTCTCCGTTTCTGTTAATAAATTCTCGTGACGTATCATCAATTGACCTTAATCTGTATATAGAATTTTTTATTAGCGTGCCTGAGCAAATTTGCATTTGTCTTTGTTTCCTTTTGTTTGTAGATCTGTTAACGAGAGATTACCTTACGGATCAGAAATTATCTATTTCATCAACCAGTGCAACAGGAGTTGTAAGTATCACCGCACTCTTTCTCGCTAGCGTTCATGAAATTTGGTTCAATAAGGATTGCGTATGAAAAATTGATGGCATTTAATATTCTCGACACATACATTTTCATTTAATTCGTTATCGAATTCAGTTTCTGCAAGAATGTTTCGCGGAAATACTATCGTTGTTCGAGTTTATGTTTAAATTATCTAAATATGAGTTACAAGAATGTTTCGCTTTGTGAATTCAATAGCCATTTGATTTGAAAATCAACGAGTCAGATCGATGATTGAATTTTTGAATCAGTAGCAAAATAAATATGGATAAAGAAGAGGAAATGTTTTAACTCACACTATTTTAATCCAATATTCCCCAATTCTATCAAAATCATCGATATTATTGTGTTTTAATCTAATTATCTCAACACACAGATAACATCCATGATCAAACAATAACATTATATATCACTTCACTGTAGGCAATAACATCAACTGCAATAAAGAAGGGTGGTCTGTCAACCGGAGATGTGGGAGCAGTGTACAAATACAATAACATATTGGTTGACGTCAAAGTTGACACAGAATCAAAGGTTTGTAAGTGGCCACCTGGATTTTCACAATACCACATAATATATAATCTTTTCAGTTTCCATGTTTCACCTAATATTTCACTGATTTGGCAGATTGCTACAACATTGACTTTCACAGAGATCGTCCCCTCAACCAAGACCATTGCATCCTTCAAATTCCCTGATTTCAACTCCGGCAAGGTACACATTTCAAAACCTTCATCTCTTCAATCATTACAATTTTTGTCACACCTGCTACCTGCTATGATTCCTGCTACATGCTACATTCTACCCTTCATGCTATATACAACCTTCTACCCTCTGCTATATGCTACCCTACCCTACCCTACCTGCTCCCTGATACCTGTTACCTACTCCCTGCTTCCTGTTACCTGCTCCCTGCTCCCTGCTCCCTGTTACCTTGTTACCTGCTACCTGCTACCTGCTACCTGCTACCTGCTACCTGCTATATACGTTATTTGCTAGTTGCTACCTGCTATAAATCCTGCTACCTGCTATGATTCCTGCTATCTGATACCTGCTATGATTCCTGCTACATGTTATCTGCTACCTGTTACCCTTCATGTTATCTGCTACCTGTTACTCTTCCTGCTGCCTGCCGCCTGCTAACCGTTACTCGTCAACAGTTATAGTCGGGCTGTTACCGGTTATAGCTATTGATTTGTCTAATTGTTACATCTTTTGATATGTTTAATCATTACAACTTTTGCCACATTGTACCTATACCTCTACCTGTAAACAAATTGAATTGTCAGTACTGGTACTTTTGCAGGTGGAGGTTCAGTACTTTCATTGCCATGCTGCTTTAGCATCAGCGGTTTCCTTAAGCCAAACTCCAACAATCGACCTTTCAGCTACAATCGGTACACCGTCATTTGTTATTGGTGCAGAAGCCGGTTACGAGCCGTCTTCCGGAAGGTTTACCAAATACACAGCTGGCATAGGCGTCAACAAACCAGAAGCCAATGCCTCCATAATCTTGTAAGCAATTATAAAAAATCATAACCCTTAAATTATCACCATTAAATCCTCGTTTATGACCTTTATTTCTTAGGGGTGACAAAGGGGACACGTTAAGAGCATCATATATACACCATTTGGATGAACTAAAAAAGACGGCTGCTGTAGGGGAAATTTCTAGAAGGTTCTCGTTAAATGAGAATACATTTACAGTTGGTGGGTCTTATGCGGTTGATAATTTAACCATGATTAAGGCTAAACTGAATAACCATGGTAAGCTGGGTGCACTGTTGCAGCATGAGATTATTCCCAAATCGCTTGTGACAATTTCTAGCGAGATGGACACGAAAGCGTTGGATAAAATTCCAAAGTTTGGGGTGGCTCTTGCACTCAAACCTTGAGCGGAATTATTTATTGGTGAGTTAATTTATATAAAGCATTTTTGTTTAGATGTGTGATTTTTTTTTTTTTTTTTGAAGGGATTGCGTTCAATTAATAAACAGTGGTTGCATTATGTATTCTTTTTACTGGGTATAATTTTTGTTCACTTGGGTTCTCGTTTAATTGGTTAGAATCCAAGGCCTACTTCAATGATAATTATATTTTTTTGGTTTTTTGATGTGTGATTTGTTTATGAAAAAATTAAAATGAAACTAAGAAAAGAAAAGGATTATGACTTTTTATTGGCTATTGGGGAAATATGACGTGTGTTTGTGTTGATGTGAAATTTAGCGAACAGGTTTATTAAAATCTGTTGGGGAAAATTTTCTGTTTGATTTCTAGTTGAGGCTGATTCAACGATTGATAAAATCCGAGGCCTAAAGACATTTGCTTTATCACCGGGTCTAAAAATTCCCAATTTAAAGAATCAAAAACTTAAAAAAAAAAAAAAATCTACTTTGAATAACATAACTCGTTTCTTGACCTTCTTGATTATTGGATCACCAAGAATATTCCTACATGTAACATAAGCCGATTGTTCAACACTTATGACGGATGCTATTACCTTATTTAGATGGTTGTCAATCATCTTTAAGAGTGTTAGCCTTATAAGGTGTTTTATGTTTGGACCTTATTTAGTCCACTAGTTTATTTTAGCCCATTTAGCCCATTGTATATAAGTCTTCTTTTGTTTGTTTTGTTTGTCAAGAACTCCATTTTACAGTAATGAATTCTCTCTCAAAACTCTAGCTCTCTTCCCTCTCTTCTCTTTGAAACTTGATCTTTGATAATCAACATGGTATCAGAGCTAGATTGTTAAGGGGTTTTGTAGCAGGCACGACGATTGGTATTTTCGGCTCGATTTGGTCGATTTCAAGAAGGTTATTTTTTTACTCTTAGTTTGTGTGTTCGAACGAGTTTGGTTTTCTGATTCACTTAATATTCTGGGTTGCTACTGTGTTCTTGAGAAGCTGATATTCTGGGTTGGTTGTTTGATTTTGAGGGTTTTAATTGTTGCTGCTATTATTGACTTGTTTGTTCATCTGCATAAGGACGATTTTGGAATATTTACTTGACTGTTTGTTGATATTATGGCTCCAAGAGATGACTCTCTTCAGTCCATTAGTACACAACTTGATGGTAAAAATTATGCGTATTGGAGTTATGTAATGAAGAATTTTTTACGGGGCAATGCTATGTGGGGGATTGTTACAGGTCTAAAGGGAAAACCAACAGATGATAAAGCTGCAAATTTTGCTATTTTATTGGACTCTTGGCAGGGCCGTCTCAAGCCGATTTGGGGTCCGGGGCGAAATATAAAATGGGGCCCCTAACGATAAACTTTTTTTTATAATAAAAAAGGGTGGTACCTGTGGATTTTTTTTATTAATTTAGAAAATAAATACAATAGCAGGGGACTCAACCCCGCACGATGCTGCGGGAAACTTAATATACAATCAGCAGCAACACATAATTATAGTACCATTATATGAGTTTGGTCAGATGGTTAACGATAGAAAAAAGGTGCATTTAAGTTTGGTTACACATATAGACCAATTTGTCGATATAAAGTAGAAAAAATGTAAAAATAGTTATAAAAAAATTATAAAAATTATTAAGTTTTAGAAAACATTGTAAAAATTGTTTGGACAAATTCTTAAAAAAATTATAAATACGGAAAAAATATATATCTTAAAACAATATATATAAAAATGTAAATGTAAATGAATAAAAATAACGTGACAATAACATCTCAAAAATAATTACAAAGAGAGTTCAAATGTAACAAACTAAATAATATGGGAATAAAATCGCAAATAAAATAACATTTGGCTAAAAAAAGGGAACGATAATATAAAGAGAGTGCAAATGTCAAAAACTAAATAATATAGGAATAAAATAACATTTGGCTAAAAGAAAAAGGAAAGAAATGATATGGGGACTAAAAACGTTAATATATAAACCTTTATAAAAGAGAACAAAATAATAGTTGAATGTGCCGATAATATAAAGAGAGTGCAAATGTCAAAAACTAAATAATATAGGAATAAAATAACATTTGGCTAAAAGAAAAGGGAAAGAAATGATATGGGGACTAAAAACGTTAATATATAAACCTTTATAAAAGAGAACAAAATAATAGTTGAATGTGCCAAAAACATGAAAGGAGAAAGAATCGAACCGCTAACCTGACCCTTCAAAGAAATACACGGCTCAACCAGCTGCGCTGGCTGCTATTTTGGTTGTTAAACGACACATAAAAGTTAAAAAAAACGATGTTGTCAGACTTTACAAATTATATAAGTTATATAATGGGGGCCCTTTGGCGTTTGGGGGCCCGTGGCGTTTGGGGGCCCGGGGCAGTCGCCCAGCTTGCCCAGCCCATTGGGCCGGCCCTGACTCTTGGAAGACTGATAATTCCAAAATTATTACATGGATTAATAATTATGTTATTCAGTCAATTGGCACCCAGTTGGCAAAGTATGATACATCAAAAGAAGTTTGTGATCATTTGGAAAGGCTGTATACTCAATCTAATTTTGCAAAACAGTATCAACTAGAATTTGATATCCGAGCCCTCCAACAAAACAGTCTAAGTATTCAGGATTTCTATGCTTCTATGTCTGATTTGTGGGATCAATTAGCTCTCACTGAATCTGCAGATTTAAAGGCTTTCAAGCCTTACATTGCCAGAAGGGAAGAGCAGAGATTGGTCCAGTTTTTGATGGCATTAAGGTCAGATTTTGAAGGCTTACGTGGGACAATTCTTCATCGTACTCCTCTTCCCACGGTTGATTCAGTTGTTCATGAGTTGATTGCCGAGGAAACCCGTATCAAGTCCCAATCTGACAAAGGGTCTAAGGCAGTAGCCACTCCTACTGTCTTTGCTGTTCAACAACGACCACAGACTTCTAATCAGTATAAGCCGAAAGTTGCATTTGATGAGTGTGCCTTTTGTAAAAACAAAAATCATTGGAAGTCTCAATGTCCATTGCTGTTGGGGAAGGGAAATTATCAAAACCAAACAAGGCCATCTGGACAGTTTCAGCCTCCACAGTTCAACAGGCCTTCTGGACAGTTTCAACAACGTCCACCATTTCGTCCCCCACAGTTCACTGCTGCTGCTACTGTACCTTCTACAGAGAACGATTTGAATATGACACCACCATCAGCTTTGGATCCACAGGTTTTTGAGCAGTTTCGCCAGTTCATTGCTTCTAATCCTACTGCCATGTCAACATCTATGTCTCACACAGGTCTATCAGTATCTAGTCCTTCGGGTATTCCTTCATCCTTATGGATATTGGATTCTGGTGCATCTCATCATATGTCACCACATTTGTCATCCTTTTCTTCGTTATCAGCTAGTCCTCATGTTTCTGTTATGTCAGCTAGTGCTACACCTATGCCAGTTGAGGGTATTGGTCCTGTTGTTACCCCTCATATCTCTCTCACTAATGTCTATTATATTCCCACACTTGCTTTGAATCTTGTTTCGGTCAGTCAGTTGTGTAAATCTGGTTATTGGGTCTTCTTTTCTGATTCTCTTTGTTGTGTACAGGACCCACAGTCTCGGAGGGTGACTGGGATCGGCCGTAAACTTGGGGAGCTTTATGTTTTGGAGCAGCTCCAAGTTTCTGATATTGCGACCTCTATTGTTGATTTGTCTTCTTTTCGTTTAAGTCATTCGTCTTCAAATTTTTATCTTTGGCACTCTCGTTTGGGTCATGTTTCAGCATCACGCTTACATTTTTTATCCTCTACTGGTGTGTTAGGTCATTTGAACAATGTTGATATTTCTGATTGTTGTGATTGTAAACTAGCAAAATTCTCTGCCTTACCTTTTAATAATAGTGTCACCCGTTCTTTGGCTCCTTTTGATCTTGTGCATTCTGATGTGTGGGGTCCTTCCCCAATAACCTCCAAAGGAGGATCGCCTTATTATGTTTCGTTCATAGATGATTATACTCGTTATACATGGGTTTATCTTATGAAGCGTAGGTCAGATTTCTTTGTCATTTATAGCCATTTCAGAGCTCTTGTGAAGACCCAACACTCTGCTGTCATAAAATGCTTCCGGTGTGATTTAGGAGGGGAATATACCTCTAATGATTTTACTCAGTTACTAGCATCTGATGGGACTGTTCACCAATCATCATGTACTGATACTCCTCAACAGAATGGTATAGCAGAACGGAAACATCGACACCTTGTAGAAACGGCACGGTCTTTGTTATTATCTTCTGATGTTCCTAGTGTCTTTTGGGGAGAAGCTATCCTTACTGCTGCATATGTGATTAATCGCATCCCGACTCGCCACAACTCTGGAATGTCTCCTTATGAAAAGTTGTATGGTCAATTACCTGATTATTCATCTTTACGGGTATTTGGGTGCACCTGCTTTGTCTTACGACCTCATGTAGAACGAAATAAGTTGTCTCCAAAGTCGGCTCTTTGTGTATTCTTGGGATATGGTATTGGTCAGAAAGGATATCGGTGTTATGACCCGACGAGTCAGAAATTGTATGTCTCTCGACATGTTACTTTTCTGGAGCACATTCCTTACTATGCTATTCCTGTACAGTCTCACAACATGACTCGGTCAGAACTTCAAAATATTGATCCTTTTACCATTGATAGTGATGGCACTACATCTAGTACCCCAGTTGATGATGCTTCCATAGCTCCAGACAACCCTCCTGCTCAGTCTGCAACTGCTCCCACTCCTGTTGTCACTCAAGAAAATCATCCACCACCATCGAGACCTGTACGTACTCATAAGACTACTAAACTGCTAGATTTTGTATATTCTTCTTATTCGCCAACGTTTGCATCTTTTATTGCAAATATACATCGGATTTCTGAACCGAAATCTTACAAAGAAGCTGTTTCTGATCCTCGTTGGCAGAATGTTATGGCAGAAGAGCTTACAGCCCTTTATCAGACTCATACGTGGGATCTTGTACAGCTTCCTCATGGAAAACGTACGATTGGTTGTCATTGGGTATATAAGATCAAAACCAAGTCTGATGGCTCAATTGAAAGATATAAGGCAAGGCTGGTTGCAAAAGGATACTCGCAGCAATATGGTATGGATTATGAGGAGACTTTTGCCCCAGTGGCAAAAATGACTACTGTCCGCACTCTGATCGCAGTTTCCTCTATTCGTCAATGGAAGATTTTCCAAATGGATGTCAAGAATGCATTCTTGAACGATGAACTTCATGAGGAAGTTTACATGTCTCCTCCTCCAGGTATTGCTCACCAACCAGGTGAAGTTTGTCGGCTTCGGAAAGCCTTGTATGGTCTCAAACATGCCCCTCGTGCTTGGTTTGAGAAATTCTCTACTGTAATTACTTCTCTCGGATTTACTCCTAGTAATCATGATTCAGCATTATTCGTTAGATGTACGAATGCAGGTCGGATTCTCCTATCCTTGTATGTTGATGACATGATTATTACCGGTGATGATCATGATGGTATAGAATCTTTGAAGCGTGATTTGGCTTACCGCTTTGCTATGAAAGACTTGGGATTGCTACGTTATTTCTTAGGGATTGAAGTTGCACAATCTTTAAAAGGTTATCTTTTATCTCAGACAAAGTATATTTCTGACCTATTTGAACGTGCTCGACTCTCTGACAACAGGACAGTTGATACTCCCCTGGAGACTAATGCCAGGTATTCTCCAACAGACGGTGTCCCCTTGTCAGATCCAAGCTTATATCGAACTATTGTGGGAAGTCTGGTTTATCTTACTGTTACTCGACCAGACATATCTCATGCAGTTCATGTGGTTAGCCAGTTTGTTACCGCTCCTACTACTGTTCATTGGGGAGCTGTTCTTCGTATCTTGAGATATCTTCGGGGGACTCAATTCCAAACCCTTGTGTTTCCTTCCACGTCCTCACTCAACTTGTGTGCCTATAGCGATGCTGATTGGGATAGCGATCCTCATGATCGAAAATCCACTACTGGTTTTTGCATATTTCTTGGAGACTCATTGATTTCATGGAAGAGTAAGAAACAAGATGTTGACTCTCGATCCTCTACTGAAGCCGAGTATCGAGCTATGGCTGTCACCACTTGTGAGATTGTTTGGCTACGTTGGCTTCTTGCTGATATGGGAGTTGACGCTTCTCATCCTACTCCCTTGCACTGTGACAACAACAGTGCAATACAGATTGCCAAGAATTCGGTTTTTCATGAACGGACAAAACATATAGAAATTGATTGTCATTTCACTCGTCATCATCTTCAACTTGGGACCATCACTTTGCCGCATGTTCCATCAACCCTACAGATTGCTGATATGTTTACGAAGGCATTGTCTGGTTCTAGATTTCGTTTTTTGTGTGACAAACTCTCAATGCTTATAGCTGTGGCATTGTGAGTTTGAGAGGGGATGTGAGTTTGAAAGGGGATGTTAGTCTTATAAGGTGTTTTATGTTTGGACCTTATTTAGTCCACTAGTTTATTTTAGCCCATTTAGCCTATTGTATATAAGTCTTCTTTTGTTTGTTTTGTTTGTCAAGAACTCCATTTTACAGTAATGAATTCTCTCTCAAAACCCTAGCTCTCTTCCCTCTCTTCTCTTTGAAACTTGATCTTTGATAATCAACAAAGAGAATTTTGAACATGCATCAAATAAGGCTAATCGATTAGAAGATCAGAAGTCTCTGGGATAAACGAGATCTCGAACTTTGGGAATGAGGGAAAATGGATGATGCATTACTTGCCCTGCTTAATAGATTCGAGGTGTCAAATTCTTTTATGCAACTAACGAACTAAAGAAAGTCAGGTTTTTAACCACAAGGGTGGTGTCACGTTGGTTAGAGCATGTTTCAAATATGGTTAAAGGCCAGGGGGTCGCATGTTTTAATCCAAGGAGGATCAAAAACCTCTTTGTGGCCACGGAGGTTCGCATGCGATTACTCTGGGCTACTCACGAAGCGGGTAGTTGCCCCGGGAATAGTCGGCTCGCAAAGCATGTCGGAAACCTCGGCTCCTAGCTTTCTCATTACCGCATGCCCACGTAGCTTCCTTGATTTCATTATCCGAGAAGGGGCACTCCAAGAGGTGTGTTAATATGAGGAAATAGATTTGAACATATTGCTCACTAGTGCTGATGTAGTAATCGGGGTTTGTCAAATTTGGAGTAAAAGAATCTTCAAATTTCGTCTTTAATTTCGTTGGGATCATATTTACATTGTCCATTCACTACACGGTATATGGTTTTTACCGGCGACAAAAATCGCCGCTAAAGCTATCAAAAGTCGCCGCTAATACCTTTACCGGCGACAAGTCGCCGCTACAAGGTTGCCGCAAATATCGCGTCGCTAATGCTTAAAAATCGCCGGTATTGCGCCTTGTCGCCGCTAATAGTGTTTTTTTTAAAGGCCCTCGATCATGCTCATCGTCCAGCTATGTGTTGTACTTGATCCCCAATAAACCCTCATGCTGATCATACAACATCAGGAAATAAATGAACATCTATCTAGTTTGTATCAAAACACAACACAAATATGCTTCATGAATCTATAAAACCAACCTCAAGATATATCAAAATTATCCTCATCAGAAAACTATTACAAAAGAAACCAAAATGGAAATCATTATCACAATAAAATGTGTTCCTTACAGATCTGAAATAAAAAAGACTCGTTTTCATCAACAAAATCAAAATAAAAAATCTTTACATATCTAAAATAAAAAACCATCCACCTTGAATCTCGTATTTTTATCATCTCTTCATGTAACAACCGAGACAAGCAGTGGATGTGGGTGGCGAGGAACAACCGAGGAATGCAGTGGATGTGGGTGCCGAGGAACAACTGAGACAAGCCGGAATTGGTGGGAAATCGCCAAAATATGGAGAGAAATCGCAGAAATAGTGAAGATGGAGAGAAAGATTGTGAATGGGTTCTTTGGCTGTGTCGGCAGCTTTAAGAAACTCTGGACACAATAGCGGCGACATCATAGCTCATTAGCGGCGACAGAATGGATCTTTAGCGGCGACACTGGTTTTGTTTCCATCATCGACGGCCTACAATATTTCCATCATCGACGGCTTGCAATGGTTTGAACGTGAACATTCGGATCGTTGGGTATTAGCGGCGACACCTTTAGCGGCGACAAGTGTTTTTAGCGGCGACGAGTTAAGTGTCGCCGCTAAAAACGCCTTGTCGTTGCTAAAGGTGGCGCCGCTAATGATGCAATTTCTTGTAGTGATTTATCATCAAGCCACTGATCATTGTGCTTCTTTTGTTTCCATTGAGGTGCTTAAGCTTTCGAGCAATAATTAAATGAAGGACAGCAAACGAGCATTTATTTCTTAAACGACGTACTATAAACCATCTAAACGAAGCCAATGATTATAAAATTTAAAAGGTGCAGGCCAAAAGTCACAAAGGGAACCCATGACTATTATGGGACAATGATTGAATAGATTCCTCAGTAAGGCCAAAACAGTGAAAGAGGGTCATCTAGATAAGAAGTTAAAACATGCTAGAAATGTGTCAAATTTCCTCCTGTCTTCACTCGTTTAATTGAATTTCCCACCACCCATGTTATTTTCAGAAGGACCTACGTTGCTAATAAAGTTATTGAATATGAACGCTTGAGTTACAAGAGAACAATGATTGAATGCATGAACACTTGAGTCACAAGAGAACACTGATATCTGATTTCATCAATGCCATTCCATGATCCCGAAATGGCGATGAAGTGGCTATTGTTAATCACGATCTTTTTTGAAAATGGTTGGATCTTATTGACAAAAGATCCCACCATATCGACCTCTAGATTCAACTACTTCTAATGTCTCTTGTCCGCTTATAATGGTGTGTCATCGTTTAACTCAGGAATGGGAGTATTGGATTTTGTTGAGTTTTTGTCCGTAATATCACCGAGAGGCCCACATGAATTGTTTTGCGCACCATCGTTAATTAGAGTTGACATATGACCAAATAACGACAACACTAGGAGAGGGTCCAGTTTGGAATATACTTTTTCAGCCAAATTGTATCAAATTTAGGATCCGAATTTTGATTTGTTGATGTATTATCTTTTGGTTTATGAGCTAGAATGGGTTCAGTCGGTATTGCATCATTCATCTTCGAATTATTCCTGTGGGATGCTTTTGTTTGGGATTATTAGTGTACCAACATGGCATTTGTATATTTTTATCGGGAAAACTATAAAATAATCGCCTTTTTTGTATTTTTGTCGTCAATTCATAGTTTCAGTGATGATCCGTACAAAGCTAGTTATGCCACGGTGATTGGCGAGTCTGCATTTTGATTTTTGACTCATTTTTTTTTTCATGAAAGACAATATAAGTCATGTTTGTTCCGGAAATACAATCATCTGTCATCAATATGTTTATTTTGAATTTTTGATTGTACTTAATATATCATAAACCATGTAACACCATTGCAATTTCCAATATATGTAAATGGTTGTGTTCTATGCTGCATCCAAGTTGTGCACCTCAACGTTAATCCGTCCTCTTTTTATATGAAGTATGGGTTGAGTTGTCACAAAGATTATACCGACAAATAAACTTATATAAAGTGTTCAAAAAATACCATAATAACCAACAATTATAGGTTTCTCTGGTTTCGACGACTTTTCACGCAACCAATAAACCTATGAGCGTATTGAAGTTTTCCAAATGTACACATTAGTCACTTTCTTTTTGTTTGTACATATTTTACCGATAATTAATGTCAAACTTAGCCCACAAACTATTTCAATATGAAACACCAACTTATACACATTATTACATTAAGATGTAACAAACCATAAAAGTTTGTCTCAATTTTCATTTACAAATTCGTCCCAATTTTTTATTACAAATTCGTCCCAATTTTTTACAAATTTTCTTTGCAACTTCTATTTACAATTTTCCACCTATGTCATCTTACATATTTTTATATGATTATTTGTTTCCACAAAGTAGTGTTACTTTATAAATTCGCTTTTTACAAATCATTTTTCTAATTTCTTTGTATTTATTTATTTTCATACATGTAATGCCGTAAAAACTCATTGTTTTATATATATTCCTTTTCCTATTTGTAAAGAATAGGGAACCGGTAGCCTAAGCTTTTTCTACAATTTTTCTTTTACAAAATATGTTCATTTTTTTAATTTTATAAAAATAAAAATGTAGAAAAATGAGTTTGTACACCTTAATGAATGAAAACAAATAAGTGAAAAAGTAAAAACATATTTGTGAACACGAATTAATAAAAAAAAACTCCTTTGTGAGAATGAAAAATATTAAAAAAAAAGATACACAAAATTAAATATGTAAGAGGACATTGAGAAGAAGTTGAAAAGATTGTTAAAAAGTTATAAAAATTGCCAAAAAGTTATAGAAAAGATGTAAAAGAAAATTTATAAAAAAAAAGTTGGGATATCTATGTAAAAGAAATTGAGAGTAAATTTATGTTTTAAAAACATTTGAAATAGTTCGTTGCCAATAAATTGACATTAATATAAGTTTATTGATCGAATATGTAAAAAAATAGTGACTCAAATATGTACATGCAAATGTAAATTAGCGGGTGATGGTCAATATGCAGTGAAATGTATGAGAAACGAATACAACAAACGCTTTCCTCCCATTGTTGCATGTAACAACATCAAATGGGTGAAGGAGGTCCCATTTAAAGTTTTATGTTTCATCTGGAAAGCTAATCTAGGAGGTATTCAAACCAAGGCGGGGCTGATCCGGAGGGGCGTTAGTCTTCCCAATTCGATTTGTGAATTATGCAATCAAGAGATTGAAGATCACGATCATGTACTAATTGGATGTAGTAGTGCGAAGCAAGTCTGGACCGGCATCGGAACTTGGTGTGAAGCTCGGTTGGACACTGTAAACACAATGGAGGAGTTACTAAGTTTGGTAGATAGTTGGGGGAGATGTCCGAAAAAAAGGCGAATCTTGGTGATTATTGTGTATGGCACGTTATGGAGCATCTGGAAGAATAGGAATGATAAGATCTTTCGTCAAGAGCAGATTTCTCCTTCGATGGTCGTGGATCTAATTAAGGCAAATGTGTTCAATTGGTTTAAGCATAGGGGGTGTAAGCTCAATTTGAGTTGGGTTGGCTGGAATTTAACTCCTTATGTATGTTTCTATCATGTAGTTAGTTCATATGGTGGTGATTCTCGGCCTTGCACCTCGCTGGCCGTGTATTGGTGTTTGTACTTTCTTTTTTATTTATATTATCGTTTGCCGTTTCCAAAAAAAAATATGTACATGCAAAATTTCATTGCTTTCAAAAGTTTATTGGTCCCCAAAAACCTTTAATTGTCGGTCATAATTGCATGTGTAGACACATTAAGTAAGTTTATAGGTCCGTGTAAAAAAGATAATTGTATAAATATGTTCAAATACAAAAGTTTGATACTTTTATAAGTCATTAGCCCAAGATTGTTCTATAACTACTTAAATTATAACTATTTCACCTCATCAAAGGACATTGCAGGTTAAAACGGTTGAGCACAAAATCCCGGACGACAAATGAGGAGTACGAGCGGAGTACAAGAGGTATGACCACACCAAATTAAATTAAAATTTGAATGTACTTATTTATCCAGCAATGTGTAGATGAATTAAAAAAAATGACAAGTTGGGGCTAGCCCAGTTGGCTAACAAGGTGATATACTAACAAGGAGGTCATGAGTTCAAACCCTGACACTAACATACCAAGAAGTAGTTTAGGAGTAGGAGTAGGATAGATTTGTCGTTCTAAAAAAAAGAAGATGAATTAAAAATGAATCTATTATACTCATGGGTGTACGATAATCCCCTCCAGGTGGTGTAGTAAGATTCGTGAGTACCCCATGCGGTAAAAACCAAGGATACTCTCTTCTTTTTCTTTTTCCTTTTTTTTCGAATTTAATAAATTATTATTAAAAATTAGGACAAATCTCATAAAAACCAACGTATTTTTTTTTCTATTTTTAAAGAACAAGTATATTACTTTTTAGTATATTAAAACTTTTATATTTTTTGAAATGTCTAATTTAAGGTTTCAGATCGGTAAATCATAGATAATCACAAATATTAGTTAACCGACTCTTAAGTGTTTGATGATTATACTCTATTATTTTTTAACAATTTTAGAAAATACAAGAGTTTTAACGTACTAAAAAAATAATATAGTAGTTTTTTTAATTACCTAATGAAAATATATTGGGTTTTTCTGAGATCGGAAAAATTAAATTATACATTTCAAAAAATATAGGGGTTTTAATATATACTAAGAAGTAATATAATGATTTTTTTAAGAATTTTATAAAAATATAATATTCATTATTTTTAGTTTCCTATAAATAGTCTATATTAATTGTAATATTAAAAATTTTGGATATTTAGAAAGTAAGAAAAAAGAAATAAAAGTGATGGAAATTGAAAAACTTAGTAAAAAGGACAAATAGTCAAAAAGGCAGAATAGTCTTTTTATATGACCAACGTGATAAATAATAGTAAACTAGATGAAGCTTCGTGCTACGCACGTGCGACTTGGGACCTCTAAAAAGTAATTTTTTATTTTACGTATAAGGGTTTAGTTCAAAATTGATTTTCTTTTCAATTTTCGAGTTTTTATAAAATTGGATTGTCTTCCAATTTTGATCCTTTCTTCAAATTTGATTTTTTTTTTCAATTTTGGTCCCCTTTACTAAATTACCCAGGTTTAAATTTTTTTTCCCTATAATACCCTTTTACAATAAACTTGAAATTTAGTTGAAACTTGTTTACAAATCCAAGCTAAAATGAAAATATATTTTATAAAAGTAATATCTTTCAAATTCCAACTTGAAACCGGCCATACAAACTGCAATCATAGTAATAATTCCTCTTTTACGTTGCTATTTCATGCATTTAACAATTAAGAGTATTGCATTGTGTGTAAATTTGTAATTTTGGAGAACTTACATCATTCATTATGTTCTTCAAGCTGACTGCTGGTCTCAAGATACCCCTGGAATCAATAAATTTCATTATAGGTTAGACTGTACACCAAAGTACAAGTTTGTCGACCAAAATTTTTTAAGAGAACAGTCACAATGGTAGTTGGAGATGTAAAATATCAGTTGAATCATATAAACAATGTTTGCACGATCTTCCGTTTCCTACAACTATTTTTCTGCATATGATTGGTGATTCGAACAATTGTTATACAGAAGTTAGATGATTGAGAGCAAAACCTTGTCCGTGCAATAAATCCATAAGAACTCTGAGCAAGTTCTCCATTATTAAAGCTTGATTCCTTGGTCTGTATTGCTGTTTCAGCAATGTTTAAAAGCTTTAAATTCTCTTCCCAGCATTCAGCTGCCCGCCAAAGAGGCTTAACTGCAGAAATAGACTTCTTAACACACCTAAATTATCAAAATAAAAAGGGAACATCTTACTAAAAAATGTATAGAATATGCAGTGGTGAAATGATGAGACCTTTAGGAGAATAATACCTCAATTAAACAACTTGAAGTGAGGATAGTACTTCGGTTTTTTAATAGTTCATCGCTATTTACAAAGATTGAATATTTGACAAGGTTCTTTATATGGAAAAAACCCTCCCGATCCAAGTTTATAATTTCCTGAAATATTGAAGGGTAAGGGATGTAAATATTCAATATTTATTTAGTACAAGTACTTTATTCATTTTAAAATGATTTTTTCTACCTGTCGTCGAGATATTCTACAGTCTCCTTCTCTTCCCAAGTCAACATCAACAATAACATCCTCCGTTGCCCTTCCCATTAAAATCTAGATTACAACAATATTTTTATAAAATTAGAGATAAGAAAATGAAAATCTATGTGTTTGTGTATGTATGGATTTTATAAAATTACCTTGGGTTTCTTAATGTAATATATGACTTGCCACCCTTGTAAAATAGCAAAATTACCCCATGATGTCATATCTCTTTTCATAAAACCATTTGCAGATTGTTCCAACCTAATAAATCTCCTTTGAAAATTTGCATTTTTGTATTTTAAGGCTGCAAATTAAGCTAGGATTATTTAATGGTAATTAATAAATATAAACCTAACTAAGATTAGACAATGAAATCATTAAATAAAAAAATGTGGGAAAGAACGACATACTTTGTAGATTCTGATAACTTCAATTTCCATTCAAATATATATTCTTTTCATCTTCACCCAATTTCTCATCAAGTATCTACAAAATCTCAAAAGAAAAAAGGATATTTCCATTATAAGGATATTTCTTTTTGACTTAGTCCATAAATGTCTTAATGTATTAAGCCCAAAATGTTGGCCTAATACATACAGACACAAATTTTTACAAGTTTTCCCTTTATCCAGCAATTTCTTATCGATTTGCATTTATATCATCAATTAACAAAATGATCATTTAGACTCATTCGGGCGGTTTATATAGTTCTGAAAAGAAAGAGACTTTGTGTATATACGATGTTATCCACTTTACCTGTAATTGATTATACATAAGGTATCTTTGTTTTCTAGATTTCTAGAGTGAAAAAATCGTCTGAATGAGAATAAATGACCACTTTACCCTTATATTTCAACAAACAATTTTAACAACCATATATAGCTTTCTATTTGTATGACTTACAGCTACAAACTCTTCCAATATGGAACTGTTTAATCTGTTTAATGAGCATTCTGATGCAAGAAGAGGATTGGCCAATGCACCGGAATATCCACCAGAATGAATTGCCTCTAACAGCAATGTCTCAGGGTTGTTAGCATATTCATTGATTTCAACACTTTGAAAGGAAAGAGAAGGCTACAAAATAGTACAGCTCAAGCCAACTGCATCCTCCTGATGGAATTGGGTGAGTGTTGAGGCTCTCCAGGATCCATAAACCACATTCCATTCTTGATTCTCTATAGCTAAAAAATAATCAAATAGATTCAGATGTCAAACTTTCAAGAAAAACTCCAAAAGAAGCTCCAAAATATCCATTTAACTTGAAAGGAATGGAATATATGTGAAGGATATTACCTAAACTCGCAGCAGCATTTTGTCAAAAACTTGGTGTGCTTGTCAATATCTTTTCATATCTGTTCTCAACATCAATTTAAGCAAAAAAAAACCTGAAAAATCTACAAATGAGGCATGAAATTTACAATACTTGAAAATGAGGCATACGAATCAGAATTTTAAGCATACCTCTTGTTTCTTGATAAATTCATCGCTTGGAGGTTCAAATGCAAACTATGAATCCACCATTGTTAAGGTATACTGAGAGCCGCAACCTGGGTTTTAAAAGCGTGATGTCAGTTCGGTAAAAGTAAATACAGAGACTTGTACAGATACAATAGATTCATTGCTTTAGATACGTGGATTTTCAACTGCAACGGTATGGAACTTTCACAAATACGCGGCAGCAAATTCACAAATGAGGCAGATTTTAACAGTGAAGTTGCAACATTCAATTTCAGCCACAAGTGTGCAAAAACTTCAATTTCAATAAGAATATCTGACCACCAGAACTTCAACATCAATACGAAGTGGGGAATATAATTTCTACTTTTGGGCAAAACAAAAGGCGGCTTACCTTGCTGCAAAGAAAATCAATACAATACAAGCACACAGGCGGATTCAAGTACCAAAGGAAGGTCGCTGAATCTGTCTCTTCAATCGGGCGAAAAAGCCCGATTTTCGAGCCTTGAAGCCGCTCTGAATTTATTAAACTTGAAGAGTATCTGCCATCGGTCACTTATGCACATTACAAAATAATGTCTTTATCCACATCTATACTTGTAGAAGCCAAAGCAATCATGGATTAGTAGCTTGCATAATGTGCATTAAAACTTGTATATATTTTGGTATGGGTTTTTTTAACTTCTGATTACTCTACACAGTCGATCCATAAATTAATCAAATCTTTTGGGTTTTGAATTTTGAATGCGATTCTCTACCTATTTCCCCACTTCCATTGACGCCCAGTTCAAGCTTCTTCATCATCTTCATAGGCTCATCGCTGGTAAATATCTAAATTTTAATTTTAATCTAATATTAACTTCTATCATTCAAAATTCCCACTGCAATTTTTTTATCACGATGCATTTCATAGTTAAAGCCTATGTTTTCACAATCAAATGTTGGTTTGTTCTTCGCAAATTTATCTTAGATATATCGTTCATTACCTGTATGTGCTCTCTAAATCTCAAATTGGTGTTGTAATATCAAATCTCCTGTGGGGCTTTGTCAAATTTGTAAGAAATTTGATTCTTGGTCACCGCATATGCTTTCCATTTACTGGAAATTTTGTGTTATTAAAGTCTTCTAAATACGTTGCAATACACGTGGAACATGATCCTTCTATGATCCACTGAAATTGATTTCCCAAATTGATCGGTTTTTAGATACAGAAAATCGGAAGAAATTTTAGGAATGTAGAAAGATAGAATCATCAGTAGAATAGGTTATAGATGCAGAATTACCGGAGATGGAAGCCGGACCAGCAGTCGCCGGAGATGGAAGCCACACCAGCAATCGGCAGAGATGGAATTATTTATCGACTGGAGAATGATGAGGGGCTCCTTCTCCGAATGAAATTCAACGGGGACCTAGACTGTCTAGTAGATCAACGATGTTGAGGAAAGAGAGTAACGAACCTGATCGTAGATTTTGACAAAGCGGCAACGAAGACATACTCGACCTTGAAATTGTGGGCTTCCCCTTGAACCCGTCAATCTCTCTCTGCCAGTTCTTGAATCTTTCCCTAATAGAAGCTGATTTCTTTGAAGAAACAATTTCAACTCATTTGGCATATTGGGTGTCGAAAGATCAATGCTTTCTTATCCAAGAAGCCGTTTTTCCATCTGGGCAAGTTTCTTTTGGGAAGAATCGATCTGTCGGAGAATTAAGGAGACTTGTTCGGAGATTAAAGAGATGTTCTTGTGGGTATGATGATGGGTAAGGAAGTGAATAGTTCTTTTACCTTCTGCAAATGAGGAACAGGTGGAGTGGGAGAAACGTGGAAGTGTCCTGAAGCGAGGTCGAAGAGAGGTGGTGGAACGCGATTGGTAAATCAAAAGCACCCCGCTAAAAATTATCAAACCCACTCACCCCCTAATCCTTCTAGAAACAGATTGTGTTTTAATATATATAGTAATGTGACCATTGCATGAAGTTATATGCGTACTATATTGTCATGATACAAGTGAATTTAGTACAATGATAAAAGCGGAAAAGAATATTAAATTGTAATTTCACATGATAAAAAAGTGTCAACTTTGAGGCTATAAAGCCTTACCTTAGAGACAATATAACCGAAAGAGTAAAATGGAAACTTGTAATAGGCTTGGAAATTAAGTGAGATCAAAGAGAATGATCAAAATAAGTTCATATGAAGAAACTACAAGCCTACAAAGTTAGCCTAAATTTTAATGAAAGTTAAATTGGAATTTTTCAATGGGTTATGTTTGGAGCTTAATAACTCAATATTTGGATCTAATGAGAAGTAGCTCTATAATGAAAGGTGTAGTTTGGATGAGAAAGAGTAAACAATAAAAAGAATCAGGCCAAATGGATTCGTAGTGAATTAGTTATAACATATTGAAAACAACTTATTCAAAGATAAACAATGGTAAAATGTGTGAACACACATATTCACGGTTTAGTAACTCAAAATGTAGAAGTTTTTAAGGCAAACATCAACAAGAAGAACTTATGGTACTCATAAGAAGCTTTTGATATAAAAAAGAATTACCGAAATCCGATTTCATATGAGGAAGTTATGGTCAACTAAAGTTTCCCCCAGTAGAGGAAGCATTAGCGTCCCCATCTTCGTCACCTTTATCCCCTCGACCAGCCCCAGAAAGAACTTTCTTTCCCCGATCTTCCAAACCCGGACAAACAACTTTCCCATTTGCATCACCACCGTCAGCACCCTCGTCGTCTAGTATCTCAATCACCCATGGTTTACCCAAACTCAACTCATCCCCTTTCAAGCCACTCAACAATCTCCTCCGACTGCATGCCTGGTTAATCTAGTCTCCGTAGCATCAGCATACCGGTCCAAAGCACTCCACGCCAGTTTCCTTTTACCCTGCAATCTTGACATATCACCTACAACACCTTCCATACTATCATGCATAGATTCAAGAGACCCACCCCGGTCACTCCTAAAGATACCTCCAAACAATGTGTCTAGTAACGGTTCCTACTCCATAGTTTCTGCCTTTTCTAGACTGGCCCTTTCTTGATCTTGTATCTCTTGAGCCTGAGCCACCGTCTTCGCGTTCCTGAAAGAGAACGCGTCAGAACTTTATGGACCAAATCTACCTCACGATATTCAAGCTCTCCTCTCCATTGTTTGCCAAGTACATCCTCAAACCTAACCAAACGTGTCACACCTACACCACGACGTTCAACGTAAAGGGGGGAGGGGAGGAAGGAAAGAGAAAAAGGAAAAGAGCAATAAAAACATCGATACATACCCTTGTTGACAACAAAGAATTCAGCATCTTCCCAGCATCCACCAGGCAGTACTCAAACCTCCACCAGCCAAAATGTGTTCCGAAAACTCCTCAGGAACAACGTGAAAACCGTTCAATATCTTCACTATCTACTGACCATGAGAAAATAGCTTTGGAATTTGGTCAGACACCGGCTCATAAAGATGATACTTTCCTCCTTCATGAGAGGAGTTCACCCACAACCACCGATTCTGCCAATGTTTGGGCAAACTCTGAACATCAGGAACCAGTACATGAACGCTTCTCTAGGAGTACAAGGTGTAGTTATCATCGGCGGCAGCAAATCGGAAGAAATACTTGAATACATAGAATTCAGGAACGAACCCAAGGATCGACACAACGGTTCAAAGGCAACAATTATAGTCACTATGTTAGGAGTTAACTGATAGATACCGAAACCGTTTCGACGGAGCACCTCATTGGTAAAGCAGAGGTGGGAAGACGATACCCAGCGTCAAAAGAATTAAGGTAAATCCCCACCTTACCTTCGGGGGGAAGAGCGAAGCTGGCACCATCGGTCGAAAAAAAACGCCGTATTCAAGTTGGAAAATGTATCGAGCGACAAGGAGCTTGTATTGTTCCGTGGTGGGCATAACGCTGCAGGAGTCGCCATGAAAGAAACAATAAATGATACGAAAAAGAAGGAATAAGAAGTTCGAAGGAAATCCAAAAGAAGTAACCGCAAAAAAAGAACAAAAAAGGTTTAAAAAGAGGAGAGAGACGACCTGGAAATTCGAAAAACCGCCTTAATGGTGAAAACTGACACGAGCCACGTCACTCACGTCAGCCTAAATTGCACAGAACTGAATCATGAAGCGACACGTCGTTTCCCCATGTCTAGAGCGGCGAGGCTAGGCAACATAAACGCCTCGAGTACCAAACTGGGGAGACTTGACAGTGTATCATAGCAATACGGCACGACATAACAGCATGAGTCATGATATTCCCAAACCGCCAGCCAGAAATCGGGACCACGAGGTTTACTCGGCTGGCTGGCGAGCCTTCCGAACCACCAACGGGTCACCAAGGCAACGCTGCCTACCCGGTTGGCTGGCGAACCTTCCAACATGCAAGAGCAACCCCAGGCCCCGCTAGGCAAAAAGAACAACCTGCAAGATAGGCTTACACCTGCACACGACAAAGTTAGTGCAAAAGCCACTATCTGGTTGGCCTGGTAAACCAATCACAGCCTTCACAAAGAACCACCTAATACATACCAAGGTCTACTGTCGAGCTGACACCTTGGTCCCATAAAACCGATTTTCTCTCACTGGTACGATGATATAAATAATCAAAAGCCTCACAGGTAACATATCATCTTCTACATTCGAGTCTTCACTCACTAATACTCTCAAGCATCATCCCTTCACTCGAGCTAACTTAACTGTCAGAGCGCCCTCCCAGGGAGCGACTAACGGTTCTTCTTTCTGATTGCCGAATCAATTCATTCTTTGGACTCTCAGGCTCACCCCAATCTGTCAGCATTCTTTAGTCGCAAGATGAATCCGACGACTAACATGTAGCACCACAAAAGCCTAAGCATACAATATGACCCAGCGGGTCCCTAATAACAATCATCCAGTTAAATAACATAAGATACACTCAGATAAAACATACATTGTTACATATATTAGTACAGTGTTGTAAAAGTCGGCCTAGGCGGCCGCCTAGGCGCTAGGCGGGCGGATTCTGCCTACGATTAGTGGTAGGGGGCCAAGTTAGGCGGATTTGGTCAACGGCGGTCAAAATCGGGTTTAGGCGGGCCTAGGCGGGTCTGGGCGGGTCTAGGCGGCAAAGTTTTCAATTTTTCAAATTTCAAATTTTCAAAATTTTCAAAAAATTTCAAATTTTAAAAATTTTCAAAAATCATCAAATTCTCAAAAAAATCAAATTTTTAAAATTTAAATTTAGAAAATGTCATTAATTATGATAATCGTTGGCTAAGTTACAATTATCGATGATTAAAATGATCAAAAATGTCATTAATGAGTCTAAACATTCTGATGTTTGACGACTTACATATTTAAACACTTTGATTTCTCAAAATTTTATACTTATTTATTCATTTTGTAGGGATATAGGTAATATCTAAATTTTTAAAAATAAAATTTGTTACAATTAATACTCCCCGCCTAGGCGCCGACTAGTCCTAGGCGCTAGTCGACCGCCCGCCTACCGCCTGGCGACTTCTACAACCTTGTATTAGTATAAGGCTAACTATGCATGTAAGATCACCCATAATATCGTGAGAAAACTCACCTGATTCGCCAAACTAAAAGCACTCAATGCGTCTGTCCTTGGATCCTGACAACACGAACCTCCTAATAAGGATAAATGCAACGTAGCAAATCCTAAACCCCAAAGAGGATAAACTCCTAAAACCGGCACCCGAATCTCCCAAGTTTGACTAAAAGTCAAACTGGTCAAAAGTCAACGATCAAAGGTCAAAGTCAAAGTCAAAGTCAATGGCTAACAATCAACAGCCCAGATAGCGCCGCTATCTCCTCATTATAGCATCGCTATTACCATGGGTCAACTTGGGCCTTCGCGACAGATAGCGTCGCTATCTACAATTTTTACCAAAACTTCATTAACCACTTAATCCGTTCAGCCAAGGGTCAAGCCCTTCCAGAACATGCCCAACATGACCATAGACTCATAAAGTTGCCACATCTATGGTCATGCATGTCCAACACAAGTCCAAAACTCAAAACCTAAGTCTAAATGATAGCGTCACTAACCCTAAGTTAGCGACGCTATCCCCTCCAAATCCACCAACTTATATTTTTTTATTTTAAACATGATTATTTGAAAACGAGTCTTACAAATCTCCCCCACTTAACGAGATTTCGTCCCCAAAATCCTTCCTTTATTCATCTTGACTGCGCGCCTAAGCCTCATACCATTCCATGACCACTGACAACTCCCTGCATGCCCAAAATTCTGATATCAGAAGGAACTGATTGTAAAACCTCGAAGAGAAATATTACGAACACCCCGTCGATGATTCTCCCAACCTAATCCTCACACTTTGAGAAAAATCAATAATAAAAGGTCTAGTTCCGAGTCTTCAATGTTTATCAAGTTAGAATGAAATCGCTTTGATGCGTTTATGAATGCAATTCTAAGTTGGCTTTAGATAATCATAAAATGCAGTCTTTATGAAAATAAATTGCTAAATTATCTAGGCAATATACGATCATTACCTAAACCTAGTTCCGTTTTATCCAACCTAAATACGCTCTTAGGCCGAATGCAGGATTTGCATGAGGTGTACAAGTACCAATCAATGTCCAATTCTTTTCATATGCTCGGAAGTGTGTGAACTTGTGACCAATTTCTAAACAAGGACGCTTGATTTTGTTACCAAACATCAACTGTGCAAAACAATTAGGTGCCTCACACAGTCGATTAACAGTGCGTGAATTGACATCGCAGCAGTCGTCATGCGGTCAAAAATAAGAAAATACCTAACACACACACTTAGCATAGTGGAAGTCAGGGTCGATCCACAGGAGTTACGTGGTCGAGACAGGTGATAGATTACCAACTGCAGTGTCACGCTACAGTCAGAGGATGTAGTTCCTAATTTTTGCCAAACAATCCCAAAAATCATAAACTAAAACAATTCCAAGCACGCATTAACTAAACTAAGCTATCAACTAAACCTTATTACCTACTGAATTCAGAAGTACATCTCCAAATCAGAAGCAATCAAGGGCAAACCAAACATCAAACACAATCCAATCATTCAAAAATTCATTCACAAGCATAAGTACCAAAAACTAAACAATTAACATAAACCGAATGATTATCATTAACCAAATCAGATCCAACAGGTCAAAACAGTAATCAAACTTCTTAAAAACATAAACAAAGACTCAATGTCAATGGTTGTCACCCCCAAAGACACTAGCCACTATCACTAACTATTTTACTAATTGAAAATTAAAGATAAAAACATGAAAATACCAAAAGATGGTTGCTGAAGCTAAATCTCGGAGTCAAAGAGCCTTGGGGGTCGATTTCACACTAGGTCTTCGCTAATTTTTTCGACCTAAAAGCCTCTATTTATAGTTGCAAAAAATCTCGAGACCGCGTCGTGCATAAGTGGATCCCGCGTCGCGCGTAGGGGTTTATCCCCGTTTTATCGGAATTTGAATTCTCTCCACCGCCTCATACCCGCGTCGCGTGTTTATGAATTCTGCGGCGTGCGTATGTCTTTTCCTGATTTTTCCTTGATCTTCAAACTTCTTCAAAATTGCACGCTTTTGGTCTCTGTTTTCATTATTTCTTCCCAAACAAGTGTTGGCACGAAAAGTGAGAATACCACGATGTATATGATATAATTCCACTAAGAATAGGGCTCAACAACGACTAAAATATGTGATATTACTAGGCGATGTCAAACACCCCACACTTGTGCCTTGCTTGTCCCCAAGCAAGAGAGTTTTTAATAGATTTTAACTAAGACTCAAACAATTTTTGACTGTGTTCAGTTCAAAGCTTATTACCTTATGAGTTAGAGTGAAATAGTTCGTGAAAACATAATCGGAATGTTCTTTGAAATTCATGACTTTCTAGAGAACCCTTGATTACAAATATTCTGTCCACAATGAAGTGTACGTACTCATTTAGATTCTAAAGGAAATAAAAGAACTATCCATGACTTTCGATGTTGTCCGTGTAACGAGCTTTCAGAAATACCATCCTAGACCAGACGATCTTAGGTGGCAAGGTGCATAAGCCCCACCCATTTTAGACTTACCGGCTCGAACAACAAAGGCTACTGATTGACAATCCCTTCCTAAATCCCAAACTTAAAACAGTCCAATCTTCTAAACTCATAAAACTCAACTTATTTGACTAAACTAATAGCATGATCACAACTAAATAGTATTTCTCGAAAAATACTAATGCTATAAACAATCACAAACTATTCGTTTCAAAATTACAATCTAGTAAAAATTTTGAAAAAGTTGCTAAAATTTTGAAAATCGTTCATTTCCGCAAAAATTTCAAAAATTACTCTTTCGACCGTCCACACCCCACACTTAAAACCGTACAACGTCCCCGTTGTACAAAAAATTATTTAGAACAAGGAGAAAGAGTTACGCCTTTGGACGGTAGATCCCTTGGTTGGTGCCCGGTGTCACAGGTACAAATACGAACAAAAAGGTCCTCAATTTAGCATTCTGGAGTTGTAGCGCAACAGTGAACACGCCGGTGGTCAAAGCAAGTGGAGGGGGCACGGTGACCCACACTTGCTTGAAGCAACTCCTCCCATTTGGTATCACATGCATGACTCATAAAAAAATTAAACGCAAACAAACAACTAAAATATAAACAAACAAAAGATAGAAAGTGTCATAAGTATAGTACAGATGCCCAGAAGAAAATAAAAAAAAAAATACATCAATTGCCACCTGGTGGCCTGAAAGAACCTGCCTCATGATCGTGGGCTCGGGCTGGGAATGGTCGGGGGCAGTGTCCCTGCTGTGTGGCTAACTCCAAAAGTACCCCTCCGATCCAGTCCAACTGCTCCTCCATCCTAGCGACCCTGACCTCCAATCGTCTGAGCTCTGTCGCCTCCTCCTGCTGTGGCTGTGGTGCTGGGTCTGCTGGTGCTGCCGGTCTCCGGCGTCTCCTACCCGGCTGGGCGTAAGCTGGCTAGGGGTCCTGGGGTGCCTCAGTCGCCACCCTCACAAACTGGCCTGGGCGCTACTGCTCTATATGCCCCATGTTCTCCAGTGCTCGCGCCGAAGTGCGGGCTGGAGGTAAAGCGGTCAAGGATGCCACGACAGGGGCAGTAAGCATCCGGTACGAGCGGGCCAGGCGGGTGATGTAATATCCGCGGGCCAGAGGACTGCTGGATGATGCACCCGTCGTACGGGTGGAAAGGGAGACGGCTAGAGCGAACGAGAGGTGAAGGAACCTGGAGGGGTCAAGGAGGACACAGAGTCCGTGACTCGTGAAGTAGGACTCTTAGATGCTGTCAGTAGCAGCCCGGCTTCAAAGGAGACTACGGTATTTTATACTCTCCTTGATACGCTTGTACCCGTTTTTACTAAAATATACCCCTTTGTTATAGTTTTAAATGAAAAATTTTTCAGGGGTGTTTTGTTTTAAAAGCCGGGTGTTTACAAGTTGGTATCAGACCGAGATAGTAGATTTACTTCTCATTTTTGGCAGAGTCTTCAAGAACAACTGGGTACGAAAGTACTTATGAGTACCGCATATCACCCGCAGACTGATGGCCAAAGTGAAAGAACGATCCAAACTTTGGAAGATATGTTGAGGACTTGTGTCATTGACTTCGGTGGAAGCTGGGAAGATCATTTGCCTTTAGTGGAACTCGCGTACAATAACAGCTATTATTCCAGCATTCAGATGGCCCCGTATGAAGCCTTATATGGAGCACCGTGCCGTACTCCGACCTGCTGGACTGAAGTTGGGGAAAAGCCGTTGGCTGGACCCGAAATTGTAGCGCAGACCGAGGAAAAGATCAAACTGATACGCGAAAATTTGAAGGTAGCTCAGAATAGACAGAAACAGTACGCGGACAGACGGGTGAAACCGATAGAGTTCCAAGTGGGAGATATGGTAATGCTCAAAGTATCCCCTTGGAAAGGCTTGATTCGTTTTGGGAAGAAAGGAAAGTTGAGTCCTCGCTTCATTGGACCTTTCCGTATATCCCAAAGGGTTGGAGCCGTGGCGTATAGATTGGAGTTACCTGATGAACTTCATGGTATACATGATGTATTCCATGTGTCCCATTTGAGGAAGACGTTGTTTGATAAATCTCAACAAGTACCTCTTACTGAAATCGAGGTGGATGAAAAGCTGAGATACCCGGAACAACCTGAGCGGGTGCTAGACCGCAAGACAAGACAGCTGCGAAATAAGAAGATCAGCATGGTGAAAGTCCTTTGACGTCATCACAAAGGTTCCGACATGACGTGGGAGACCGAAAGTGAAATGCGGGAGAAATATCCTCAACTTTTTATATGATTTCGGGGACGAAATCTCTTAAAGGAGGGGAGAATTTGTAACGCCGAAAATATGTTTATATTGTAATTATTATAAAAAGGGCAAAATGGTCATTTTACCTCAAAAGGGTAATTTGGTCATTTGGACAGAAAAGGACTTGTTTCGTAATAATATTTTAAGTCTTGGATTTAAAATGTTATAAAAATGTGATTTTGTTATTAAAATTGGTAAATTGTGGCAAAACTTTGAAATACGCAACTTCAAGGACCAAAGTGCAAATCTTGGAGATATATAAGCAAGAACTTGTGCAGAATTTTAACACTTACGGGAGAAGTTCTAAGTGCGATTCTGCAGAAGTTTGGAAGGGTTTCTTGAAGGTTTGAAGCTTGGATTGTGATCCTTGGCTTAAAAGGGCATAATTGGAAGAATTTGAGGTAAGTTTCCAAGCTCTTGACTAGTTGTTCTTGGTGAGTTGTGTAGAACTCAAGAACTGCAATTTCAGTTGTGTTTGGGTGTTTAAAATGGTTAGATACTTCCATTAAGTCATAATAATAAGGACTTAACTAAAGAAAATGGAAGTAGATTGTTATTTTGAATGAATTTGAAGATTTGGGGTTGCTAGAACTAAGAACCCTAATTCTTCATATGTTTGATTGAGGGTGTTTTGATGGTTAAAAACCTTGTTAATATATAAGGTTTTAGCCTAGGAACAAACCCCAAACGATTAAGAACAGAAATAAGCACTTAATGGACCAAAACAGCAAGCTACAGTGCATAAATCGCGACTGGCCAGGGAACCTGCACTGCCGCTAGGCGCAGTGCGCCCCATAGCCAGGCGGGGTGCGCCCAGGCGCAGTGCGCCCTCCCCTTGGCGCAGTGCGCCTCCAATGCAGTGGCCAGGCAGGAACTTTGAAATGCTATCTTTTGCGTTGCTTGTCTGATTAAGCTCAAATTTGAACCGTAGGCGTATTATGGTCTGAAAAGTTTGGGAAAATTTTTAGATTGAGTTTCCGACCCCTCGGGGGCACTGTAGACCGATCCGAATGCCTCGGTGAATAGTAAAATTCATATAAAGTTAGTAAACGGAAAGTTTATTAACTAGGCATTGTTTATAACATTGTTTTATTGAACTCTAGTGTATTAGAGTTAAATGAAATGGTATATTAACCTATAATCATTGTGAAATAATGAAATTATAGGTACGGGACAAAATCCTACGGAGTTCGTTCCAAAGCAAGGAACAATAAACGCTAGTTGTAGCAAACCTTCAGGTGAGTAATCTCACTCGTATTTGATGTGATATATGATTGTTGAGCAGCTGCGGATTGAAAATAGTTTTGGGGACGAAAAATGACAGATATATGATTTGATATGACAAGACCAGATAAGCCGTGAGTCTGTTATAGACAAGAACGGAGCTGTGAGTCAATGTATCTATATAAATAATATAGACAAGACCGGATAAAGCCGTGAGTCTAGGCAAGACCGGATAAGCCGTGAGCCATGGTTTATTTTGATGTACTAAACTTATATAGACAAGACCGGATAAAGCCGTGAGTCTAGGCAACAGCGGGCTAACCCGTGAGCCAAGGCAACAGCGGGCTAACCCGTGAGCCATAACTAATTCTGGATGCTATATCCAATGGGTGCGGCCTTGTTGGCTATGTCTCCGATGCGGCCTTGTTGGCTATGTCTCCGATGCGGCCTTCGGGCTATGATTTTGTTACAGGTACATGGTACGGCCTTTTTGGCTATGATATCGGGTATTAAACCCAGTTGATGCGGCCTGCGGGCTATGATTTATATATTGATATTGTTTTGGTGTAGCTTATATAGCTATGACACAGGGTGCGGCTTATATAGCCATGATATATGATGCAGTCCATTGTGACTAAGAAACATGGGACAGAAACGATAGATATGATTATCTGTGCAAATAACTGATGTGGTTTGATAATTGCAGGCTGTCATGAAGTAGCCTGTAAGGCTACAAAATTAGGATGTGAAATCCTAAGAGATATATGGTCAGCCAGTAAGGCTATGAGTTTGGATTCGATATCCGAACAGATATACGAATATATTTGATACATGTTATTTGCAGAAATGATTACTCACTGAGCTTTGTAGCTCATACCGTTTGTTAAATGTCCCTGCAGGTTAGCATGATCCTAATAGGGGAATAGATGGAGTCCGTGACTCGTGAAGTAGGACTCTTAGATGCTGTCAGTAGCAGCCCGGCTTCAAAGGAGACTACGGTATTTTATACTCTCCTTGATACGCTTGTACCCGTTTTTACTAAAATATACCCCTTTGTTATAGTTTTAAATGAAAAAATTTTCAGGGGTGTTTTGTTTTAAAAGCCGGGTGTTACAAGTAAAACTTTCATTTCTTACATTTTTGCCACAACCAACAATATTTTTCATATTTGGTCTTTCACATGGTCAAATGACCAAAATACCCTTTTTCGGTAAAACGACTCAAATTCAGTTTTTATAACATTTTAAGTCCAAAACTCAAAATATTATTTCAACTAAATACTTTTTCTGTCCAAAAGACCAAATTACCCTTCTAAGGTAAAATGACCATTTTGCCCTTTTATTATAATTATATAATAAAACATGTCTTGGCGTTACAAATTCTCCCCTCCTTCAAAAGATTTCGTCCCCGAAATCATACTATCAAGCGAGGGTATTTCTTTCTCGTTACAATTCCGGTTTCCCATATCATATGGAAACCTTTATGGTATTGCCTAAGCACTTAACCATACCAGTCTTCTTATCTCGTGGTTATATCACCACCCGCATATCACTCCTCCGGTTGTCCCGGGCACCTTAATCACTTATCTTCCTCATTTCAACATGAGGGATTCGTTAGAATTTATCAATCTATGTTCTCAAAACCATGAGACCCATAGAAAACTTATAAATATCTTGAAGTTCATCAAGAATCTTCAATCAATACACCGCAATTTTTGCTTTTGGGATATACGGAAAGGTCCAATAAACAAGGGCTCAACTTTCCTTTTTGTCCCACATCAATTTCTAGTCCTTCCGAAGGGTCACTGTGAGTTCCACCATCTTCCTTTACTTGGGGTTTCAATGGTTTTACTCGACAATCCGCATACTACTCTTGTCGACTTTGGTCTATTTCCAAGCTTTCTCGAATTTGCCTAATCTTTTCTTCTATTTGAGATACAATCTCAGGTTTAGTCAACGGCTTCTCCCCAACTTCTGTCTGGCAATTCGGCGTGCAACACGGTAGTCTAAACAATACTTCCTACGAGTCAATAAAACACTAGTATAATACCTATACTTATCTACAACTTCTACCAAGGATAGACGGTCGTATTGTTTTCCGCTAGGGTCTGTTATGCAGATTTCAAGCATAACTCCTAAGGTCTGCATCATTATCTCACCTCGTCAATCCATCTGCGATTCGCACACAGTACTTACTAGTACTTTTGAGCTAATAATTCTAAGAATTAATGCTAAATTCAGCAAATAATTCTAGTATCTCGATCCGATACAGTCGCCACCTGTAGTGCACGTCAACAATTTTCTTTATCTTTGTAGTTTTTCACTACCTTTCCACTCTTAAATTCTTCTTAGTCGGTATAATTCTACACTGATTTCATCAATCAACCTGCAATTCACCCATGTGGTGTCATACCCATACGGTACTTGCAAAGACTTTACTACAAAGTCTATGATATTTTTCGTCCCATTTCTTCTTTAGGACGTACAAACCTATGTTTCTAATGATTTGACTGTAGTTACCCACAAGTCAAACACTTTTCACATATCTTTCAATGTCTTTCTTCAGCCCCGGCCACCAACACATAGGTTTTATCGACCTATACAGTTTGGTATTGCCCCGGGTATGCTGCATATCTGATACAAAATGCATCTTTTCAAGATGATTTTTATGTTTCGTTTGACTTTGGAATTCACATTCACAACCGCCAAGGGTTTTAAATCACTGTGATATTCCAACTAACTTCCGCTACTATTTAATCATTTATTCACTTTTCACGTTTTCAGACTTGCACACATCTTTCTGTGCTACCCGAATCAACTCAGGTAATCAATTTGCCACATTCATACACGTGGATGTAACCTCCAAAGGTTACTCTTTCTAATTCAAGGCATCTGTAATCACATACGCCTTTCTGAGATGGTATAAGATTTCATACCCGAAATCTCTAAGTAACCCATCTATCTTTGCTATTTCATATATAGCTTCTTTTGATCAACTAAGTACTTCAAACTTATATGATCCATATAAACAGTAAGCTTTACACTACATCAGTAGTGTCTCCAAAGCTTCAATGTCAAAGTCATAATTGCTACTGCAATATCATGTATCCAAAGTCAACTCTGGATGCATTTCTATAATCCAGTTTATCTTCTCCGCTTAGCAATAATGCTACCACCGGAGCTTCACACAAGGTTTATTTCAACCTTTGAAAAGATATTTGTGGTCTTTCTACCACCCAAACTTTTTCACTTTTATTAGTCAACCTTAGTCAACTGACCAGCAATCAAGGAGCAGTTTTCTACAACTCTCCTATAGTAACCCGCCAAATCCGAGGAACTACAGTGTCAATCAGATTCCTCAGGCGGTTCCAGTTTTATCACGGTATCATTCTTTCCACTGGTTCTACTTTATCATCTCTGGTATTGTTAACATGCCCAAAGAATATGTAACTTCTTTTAGCCAAATTTTCATACTTAGAGAATTTAACATATCACTTAACTCAGTGTAGTAACTCTAGTATCTGGTACAATGTACCTCATATTCAATCTGGTTTCGAGAATATCATATTCTCAGTAGTCAATGTACATATACATTAACTTATCTTTCTTCTTTTCAAACAGATAGGGCTCCACACGATGACACATTCGGCCATATGAGATCCCAATTCAAAAACAATTTCTTCCAATTGTTCTACCACTCTGCCATCTCTGCAGAGGCTAATCAATATAGAGCCTAGATAACAGGAACGGCTCCCAAGACCAGCTTAATCATAAGCTCTTCTTGCCAATCTGGCAGAAATCCTGGAAGTTCTTTTCAAAAGGAACATCCGAGAATTTATCTAAAGTAGTACACTACTAGCACTGCTTTATTTAGCTTGGCCCATACCACGTATGCCAACTACAAAATCATTCCTTTACTAACTCTTTTCCGAGTTTAAGCAAAGGAAAATAACCGGTATTCTCAACAACGGTCATTCACCATGGATTTTCATCCGCTCATTTCTGTTTCAAGAACCATACTGTTCTTATTTCTACAATTCACGTTAGCATAATTCATTGCTAACCAATTCATAAGCACAACTGCTTCAAATTCACTGGTAGTCATCGGCTTCAGATTCATAGGGAAAATGGTCCCGTAAATCCTAGGCAATCTACCTTCCAGGTGTTCAATATCTAGAACATGTTTGCTATTTGCTATAGCTACTTCCAAAATTTCATCCATAATCGTTGATGAAATATCCAATCACGACATCAGTGTCACCGATCCAAAGCATAGCTTCATGGATCACATATAACATACACGAAGTTATATTCAAAACATTTACATCGGAGATCATATCTGTCTCCTCACGAGTTTCTTTCATAATCTGCTGGAATGATCAAGGCACCACTGGTCCTTTTCGACCATTCGTTCCTTCTTTCTTTCCTGGGTTCACCACCCGTTACTCTACATTTAGCATGTGAGTATGTCATAAGGAAGTGATCTATAGTTCCTCGCTGGAACCACTTCCGTCCCATACAACAAGCTCGAGCAATCTGCTCATATCATCTGCAATTTCAGCATGTCAACGGTAGAGTTTCAACTCTACAATTTTCCTTAGTGCCTTTCCTGCATTGATCACAATACATAACTGCTCGGTTTTGGTCCCTTCCTTTTTAGGTTGGACCGGTCTGTGGCAACTTCTCCTGAAGCGTCCACTAATCGTTTTCTGCTTTTCTTGTAGTCTCAACTACTGTTCTTTCACCTTGAATATCAATCAGGGTGAGCAACCGATTTCTTTTTCTGACCACATCAGCTAATATTGCCCAACATGTGGATTTCTGCTATTCGTCCCCTTTTTGCTCCTCATCCAACGGAGTCTCAAGGATGAGCTGGTCCATTTCCTAGAGCTTCGCGCCCTAAATTTCTCCCAGTAATACTCGCTGCTCGTACTTCTTATACATTAGAAGTCAGCAATAGTTAGGTTATATATGTAAAATAAAAATTTATATACACCTAACAGTTCATCATGTCTACTGTCTCAGAGTTTAAGTCCAGGAATCTACTCTATAGACACCTAGTTCACTTAAACCACGGCTCTGATACCAACTTGTAACACCCGGCTTTTAAAACAAAACACCCCTGAAAAATTTTTCATTTAAAACTATAACAAAGGGGTATATTTTAGTAAAAACGGGTACAAGCGTATCAAGGAGAGTATAAAATACCGTAGTCTCCTTTGAAGCCGGGCTGCTACTGACAACATCTAAGAGTCCTACTTCATGAGTCACGGACTCCATCTATTCCCCTATTAGGATCATGCTAACCTGCAGGGACATTTAACAAACGGTATGAGCTACAAAGCTCAGTGAGTAATCATTTCTGCAAATAACATGTATCAAATATATTCGTATATCTGTTCGGATATCGAATCCAAACTCATAGCCTTACTGGCTGACCATATATCTCTTAGGATTTCACATCCTAATTTTGTAGCCTTACAGGCTACTTCATGACAACCTGCAATTATCAAACCACATCAGTTATTTGCACAGATAATCATATCTATCGTTTCTGTCCCATGTTTCTTAGTCACAATGGACTGCATCATATATCATGGCTATATAAGACGCACCCTGTATCATAGCTATATAAGCTACACCAAAACAATATCAATATATAAATCATAGCCCGCAGGCCGCATCAACTGGGTTTAATACCCGATATCATAGCCAAAAAGGCCGTACCATGTACCTGTAACAAAATCATAGCCCGAAGGCCGCATCGGAGACATAGCCAACAAGGCCGCATCGGAGACATAGCCAACAAGGCCGCACCCATTGGATATAGCATCCAGAATTAGTTATGGCTCACGGGTTAGCCCGCTGTTGCCTTGGCTCACGGGTTAGCCCGCTGTTGCCTAGACTCGCGGCTTTATCCGGTCTTGTCTATATAAGTTTAGTACATCAAAATAAACCATGGCTCACGGGTTAGCCCGCTGTTGCCTAGACTCACGGCTTTATCCGGTCTTGTCTATGTTGGTTTATATAGATATATCGACTCACAGCTCCGTTCTTGTCTATAACAGACTCACGGCTTATCTGGTCTTGTCTCTTCAAGCGTATCTTTGAACCATCAATTTCGTCCCACAATCAGTTTCAACCTGTAACAGTCCAATCATCATATATCATATATGGTATCAGTGAGATTACTCACCTGGATGCTAGCTGCGTTTAAATTTCGGTTGTTTCTTGCCTTTGCGTGCACCACAACCATTTTGTCCCATACCTATTTATCCATTTATATACCAAATGATAATAGGTTAATAATCATCTACATTGACTCTAATACACTAGAGTTCAATACAATATCGTTATAAATAATGCCTAGTTAATAAACTTTCCGTTTACTAACTTTATATGAATTTTACTATTCACCGAGGCATTCGGATCGGTCTACAGTGCCCCCGAGGGGTCGGAAACTCAATCTAAAAATTTTCCCAAACTTTTCAGACCATAACGAGCCTATGGTCCAAATTTGAGCTAAAACGGACAAGCCAAGCAAAAGTTAGCATTGTCCCTGTCTGAGGGGCGCACCCCGCCCAGACATGGGCGTACTGCGCCTGGGCGCACCCCGCCAGGGGTTTGGGCGCACCGCGCCTGTCGCCTGCAGATGTCTCCTGTCCAGCCGCGATTTGTGCACTGTAGCACGCAGTTTTGGCTCATTAAGTCCTTAATCCAGTCCTTAATCGATTGGGGTTTGTTTCTAGGCTAAAACCGTATACTTTAACAAGGTTTTCAACCATCCAAAACAACCAAATCAATCAAAATGAAGAATTAGGGTTCTTAGTTCTAACAACCCCAAACTTCAAATTCATCACTAATAGCAATCTACTTCCATTTTCTTGAGTTAAGTCCTTATTAGCATGACTTAATGGAAGCATTACATCAATTTAAACACATAATCATAACTGAAATTCATAAATTTCAGTTTCTATAAAAGTTCATCATGAACACACACAAAACTTAGGTTAGAATTCAATTTACTAACCTTTTATGCTTAGAAATCTTCAATTCCAAGCTAGGATTTCAACTTTCCACTTCAATTCTTCAAGAACTTGCTGAAATCGTACCCCCCTTGCTCCTCCCGTTGCTGCACAATGGCTGGTCAAAGAAGAGAGTCAAACTCTCTATTTATACCTAAATTTCTTACATTTTTGGTCCTTAAGTTCTATTTCTTGAACTTTGACCACAAAATCAAGTTTTATTACAATAAAACTTTCATTTCTTACATTTTTGCCACAACCAACAATATTTTTCATATTTGGTCTTTCACATGGTCAAATGACCAAAATACCCTTTTTCGGTAAAACGACTCAAATTCAGTTTTTATAACATTTTAAGTCCAAAACTCAAAATATTATTTCAACTAAATACTTTTTCTGTCCAAAAGACCAAATTTCCCTTCTAAGGTAAAATGACCATTTTGCCCTTTTATTATAATTATATAATAAAACATGTCTTGGCGTTACACAGAGATAAGTCATGTCCTCGCCGGACACCTTCTCGCCCCCTCCCTGTGCATGATGGAGGTGGAGACGATGCGGTGCATGAGTCGGTGAAGTGGATCACGGAGACGACTCTCCCTGGATGTCCCCGCCTCATAGAACACGTTGGACAACGGTGCAAAAACCTCTGCATTGGCAACCCTGTCAGGCTGCTCCTGAGTGAACGCAAGAAGAAACTGCGTGAAATAGCGGTGCTGGAGATCCGCCTCTGTATAAATGCCAGTGCGCCTCCCAAACTCCCGGAGATTGCACTCCTTGTGCACTCCCCCCAATCTAAATCGTACGAGCCTGGAACGGGCCTCTGTCGATCCCGGTGCAAAACGGACAGTAGATAGGAACTCCAAAAGAAGCTCGGTATATACTGTGTCCTCCTAGTTGGCCATAAGCCTATCCCAGCCTCGGCACGTGAATGAAACATCCCCGTGGGTCCATGTGCGGTGGAAGAATGACTCGATCTCGCCCCAAAGCCCCGCGTCTCTGAGGATATCCCTGTCGATGACCGTCGCCTCGAGAACCTGGCGACCTACGAGTACATCCCTCCTGCTAGCAAACTCCACAGAGCTATCCAATCCCTCAGGGAACTGGAGAAACTGGTGGTCAAGTCTGAACGACATCTGCACAAAAGAAAATAGCCACAAAAAAATTTCAATTTTAGTCCTTTTCTTTCCCACCGCACCGCGGCGCGGCCCAAACTATGGCACGACGCGGCAAGTGACTGTTTCCAATTCCAAATCCCATCTCGCGATCTAACCTGTTTAAACTCAATCCAACTACACTACAAGGTAGCCTAAGTACCGACTAACTCATCTAGGTTCATTATTTGGCAAAATAAACACCCTACGAGTCAGCATTGGCGATTTCTAAGTTTTTGAGTTTTTGGAGAAATCAACTGCCTAATCACTAGTTTTAGCAAGTAAAAGCTAGTTAGAATGACGTACCTTGGTGGCGAGAATGAAAAGAAAAAACACGAGAAATTTTCGATGATCAGAGCTCTGCGGCGTGGTGTGTGTGAATAGTGTCGCAGCTTACCTTATTATCGAAGGAAACCGACCGATTGATTCCCGCGGCACGGATATGAGCGAACCGTGTCACGCGTACCCCCAAATCAACCCCTGCACATCGGGTTGGTTTACGATCCCGGGGCGTGCAATTTGCCTGACCACGGCGCGGTCATCAAAAATCCAAATTCTTCAAAACAACCCCACACTTGCCTTGGACCAATAATACCTGCAAATGATGATGATATAATCTTCCTAATTACTCCTAAGAATACAACACCTAACCTATGAAAAGATGGGTTGCCTCCCAACAAGCGCTAAGTTTAACATCTTCAGCCAGACGAACCATTCCTACTCCTACTATGGTGGATCGTATGCCTTCTTCTTTCGTTGATTCTCAATCACCACCGTCCCTTTGTTCACTGCTCCGATTTCCCCGGGTCAAATGGTTTGTCGGTTCTGCTGTTCCTGCCCGGTTGCCGTTTTCTGATTATTTCGCGCGAATGTTTGGAAGTTGCTTTAAACCTCCAAGCTCGGTCCTTCCTTCGGTGTCTCTTCAACATCACCGGCTTAACGTGAAGCGCGCCCAGTAGTTGTGTTGTGCCTCATTTGTTGCTCTCATCTTGCGCGTTATTTTTAGTTTGCAATTTTGGCTTGCAGTACCAATAAGGATTTTCCAATCGAATGGGATCGGAAGGCAACATATCGGGATGCTTCCATATGTCCTCATCGATGGTATTGATCACATTTAATTTTCCATTCATGAATGGATCATGAGTGGCGATAAAATCATGTTTGTTATTTTCAAATATCAATTCGTCAGCATCAACTTCTTGATCATCGTCCAACAGGTGGATCGGAACCAAGAGTGAGTGACTGGTTTGATATGATGGTGGTACAAAATTATTGGGTCGGGGGTAATATTGTCATCTACACCCCTTCCCCAATAATATCAACAATTTCAAAAATTTCGGGAATTGTTGGGCTGGGATCTGTACTGTCACTTACAGACTCCTCCTCGGCATCCCCATTAACCAAATTGTATGGTGATGGTATGGATTCACTCATCACCAGATCAACATTTTCAAAAACATCAAAAGCTGTTGAGTCAGAGGTAGCATTGTCACCTACAACCTCTTCCTCAACAACATTTTCGACCCTCTCAATGGTCTCTTGATTTTCCCAAGGTGTATGCCCTTCCATCACATATTCAGGTGATGCAGGTTCACAAACCATATCATTGGTATAAAAATCACTCGCCTCAGGTTCTGGCGAGGGTGGTGTCGATTCCCAACTTTTCTCTAACTGATCTAAAGAAGCTTGCAATCTTACGACAGCATCAGCCTGGTCCTTCTGCACTTGGTAGGTGTTATACATGAGTACCCAAAGTTGGGCCCAAATTGCAGAATTTTCAAGTTTAGATGGCTCCTCGGTCCGCCATCCATTGTCATCGAATGATCCATTGTAGCAATCATCTTCGTAATAGGTGTCGGCCAGATTTTCATAATACTCAAAATACTGATCCGGGTATATGTAATCACCCATTATGAAGACGTACACATACCAAAAATCAACAGACTAAAATCAAACATAAAAAATCAGAAACTAAGTCCTACAGATCACCTACTCTCAAGCTCACAACTCCCCGGCAACGGTGCCAAAACTTGACATCGCAGCGGTCGTCATGCGGTCAAAAATAAGAAAATACCTAACACACACACTTACCACAGTGGAAGTCAGGGTCGATCCACAGGAGTTACGTGGTCGATACAGGTGATAGATTACCAACTGCAGTGTCACGCTACAGTTAGAGGACCTAGTTCCTAACTTTTGCCAAACAATCCCAAAAATCATAAACTAAAACAATTCCAAGCATGCATTAACTAAACTAAGCTATCAACTAAACCCTATTACCTACTGAATTCAGAAGTACATCTCCAAATCAAAAGCAATCAAGGGCAAACCAAACATCAAACACAATCCAATCATTCAAAAATTCATTCACAAGCATAAGTACCGAAAACTAAACAATTAACATAAACCGAATGATTATCATTAACCAAATCAGATCCAACAGGTCAAAACAATAACCAAACTTCTTAAAAACAGAAACAAAGACTCAATGTCAATGGTTGTCACTCCCAAAGACACTAGCCACTATCACTAACTATTTTACTAATTGAAAATTAAAGATAAAAACATGAAAATACCAAAAGATGGTTGCTGAAGCTAAATCTCGGAGTCAAAGAGCCTTGGGGGTCGATTTCACACCAGGTCTTCGCTAATTTTTTCGACCTAAAAGCCTCTATTTATAGTTGCAAAAAATCTCGAGACCGCGCCGCGCATAAGTGGATCCCGCGTCGCGCGTAAGGGTTTATCCCCGTTTTATCGGAATTTAAATTCTCTCCACCGCCTCATACCTGCGTCACGTGTTTGTGAATTCCACAACGCACGTACGTCTTTTCCTGATTTTGCATTGATCTTCAAACTTCTTCCAAATTGCACGTTTTTGGTCCCTGTTTTCATTATTTCTTTCTAAACAAGCGCTGGCACGAAAAGTGAGAATACCACGATGTATATGATATAATTCCACTAATAATAGGGCTCAACAACGACTAAAATATGTGATATTACTAGGCGTTGTCATGAATCTAAATTGTCTAAGATGGCCAGTAAAAAACAAATCAAAATTTAGGACTTAAATTGAAACAAGAAATTGATCATTAGAATTATTCATAAACAAACATCAAACCTAATGTTTCAAACTAAATAATAAACATACCCAAACCCCGAACTAGAGCACGAGTTCTAGTCAGACATGGCTAGAACGGAATCAAAATACAGGAATGAAATGTAAATTGAAGCTTACAAACTAAGATATGCAAACCGGATTTTGAAAGGGGCGATTCGGCCTTCGAAACCTTCTAAAAACTGCCCCGGAACAGCTTGGAGTCGTGGGTATTGAGGTGGGAACTGAACTTTTTTCTGGCTGAAATGATCCACTATTGGTCTTGGTCAGCCCATAAACAGCGATGCTCCAGAGTTTCAGCAACAGACACATTAGCGTCGCTAACTTTGATGTTAGCGACGCTAACCTTCAAAGGTGACAACCGTCAAAAATCGGTCAACAAAAGTCGACTGAAGCATACATTAGGTTAACATGATGAAATGTAAGTTTGATAACCTTTGTACTATATATTTGAATATTATAATACTACATGCACTAGTTGAAAACAGTTATCGAATAAGCACTATAAATACGTATAATAAATTACAGTAGCGCAGAAATTCGATAAACACACAAATATTATTTTGGTATAAATAATATTCATAACACGATGTATTCGTGAATACGAACATGTGGATATATAGAACGCTGAAAACGGAGTTCGTATGCAAAAGTTACAACAAGTTAAATCGCTGTGAACGGTAAATGTACACAGGGCTTAGACCTAAAATACAAAATGTGGTACCTTAAACATCAAATATGGGATAATAAGTCATATATTATGAATCGTAATATTATCTAGTATTTAATTTCCAAGCCAAATATATTATTCCGGTAAAATGCTGAAAATCGCGTAACCGAACGAATACCGCGCTTAAACTCGTATTTCATCGTCAAACGAGTTACAACACCATCTAAATAAACGTTTAACAATCTTTTTATATATAATAATTATTTGGAACATCTTTTATTCAAAACGCATGAAATTTCACTAAGACGTTTTACGATTTTATAAAAATCACTTATTTATATAAGTAGATTGCTATATTTTATAAAACTAACCCACCCTACCCCGTCCCCCTACCACCCATTGGCTGGAACAAGTCACCTCACCATCACCACCTTGTCATCTAGGCTCTAACTTCCAAAGCTCCTAGCCTTAAGGCTAAGAGTATCTTCATGATGAAGATGTAAGATCTCTCTTGGAAATTGCATCTAGCTAGCACCCTAGCCTTCACCATCATCAACAAAAGGGCTCCATCTCTCCCTCTCCTCTCTACCTCACGAAATCAGCCCCTTTCTTCATCTCTTCTCTCAACTTTCGGCCTCCATCTTCATCTCCCAAGCTCTTGCATCTTCAAGTGTTTGCACAATCTAAGTGGTAAGTTGTGTTCCTCTCTTGATTCTAAGACTTTTTATACCAATTACATCTCTTTTACACACACTAACATTCACCAAACTCGTGGGTAATAGCATTATTCAAAGGTTCTTGAGCTCCATTCTTCATCATCTTCAAGAATCATGCAAATTATCCTCTTGGTAAGTCATGATCATCTAGTAGTTTTAAAGTTCTAAATACTTTCATTTACTCTTTTACACACAAATACTTACGGGAATCCTTTGGATGATAGTTTTGTCCAATAGTTCTCCGAGTCCTAGAACCAAACTCTTCACTCTCCTATCAAGAAACCTTAGATCTACCACTCTAGGTGAGTTCATACCACTCATTTTCACTTTTATCCAAGTTTTAGGGGGAGAATACAAGTTTAACCATAAATATGATGTATTTATGAAAAGTTTATGATATGTTCTTGAAATATTATGTGCTCATGGTTTAGTCATCTTATTATAAAGTGATTGGCACAAACAAAATGGATTATGACAAGCTATAATACACAATTAGTCAAAAGAAATAACCATCTAGACGTTTACACATATTTGTCACCAACAAAACTTTATAGTTTATGTGGTTCACAAAATGGTCATGGAAATGATACTTTATATGAATATTTGACAAAGGATGTGAAAATGCACTTATTAAAATGGTCTAAGTAAACAAGATGCCACTATCTTTACGTCAAAACTACTCTTTAGTAAAAAGATTGTTATTACGACGTAATAATGACTTTTGGACTTATAATGTCATAATAGGTTTTGGAAATGTTATTTTATAAAGAAGTTGGTATTTAAAACGAAAAGAACTATATTTTTAGTAATAAGTACAAGAATGACCATTTAGAAAAATCACTATTATTTCCTATAAAATGATGAGGTTTAAAAAGTGTTGCCATCACTTGAATAAAATGACTAAAATAAACTTCTTACCATGACATATTGTATGAACTTTAAAACTATCTTCGACATGTATATATTTAGTGTTTTAGATGTAAGAAATCGTGCATTTCAACTCATCGACATCTTTTAGATCTAAATATACCAATACGAAGGAAAACATTTATATAAATTATAAATGGTATAATTTATGGAACGAACGACAACAAACAGTAGACATACTAAACATGATTATATAAATTATAAAGTGTATAATTTATGGAACGAATGACAAGAAACGGTAGATATGCTAAAGATAATTATATAACAATATAATTATTACACACTATAATTATCATTGACATTTTCATAATTATAAATACAAATGGGTTTTTAGTACACTTATACACTATAATTATCATGGACAAATTTGATAGTTACAAACATAAGGGATTTTCATTTCAATACAAAACGGTATTCACTACGCTACGAAAAAGGATATGACATTTGCGTTGGGTAATATTGTGAGACATCGCTTCACGGTACTAAGAAGAGTACACACTAAATTCCTGGATTATAACCTTAATCATGTATGAGCGGGATAGTTGTATATAGATGTATATGGGATTGACAATCCCTACCTATGGTTGTTCGCTACAACTACGACCAACGGGTTAAGGGTGACAAATGTCTTTCATTATTACGACGCCTGAAGAACGTCGCGCCAGGTTACTAGGTCATAGCAAGGTTATAATAACTCACAAATTAACAATGAACGTCCTTTGTTTGGGGAAAATATCCTCAATTGGTTTCACTTAAGTGTGAAACTACATGTTATACTTTTCAAAGATTCAAACATAAATTTTCACTATTTCACTACGAAACATATATCGCTATCATATTACGAGAACTATCACTGTTACACTATGGGTTTTTCACTTACAAAATTACTTGTATTCTCAGGTAACGATTAGTCAGGTATGACTAACCTCTGGATGGGACGCGAAGACGTCTCTTTTGATTATTTTGATATCATAATGTAATTGGTCTAAAAACATATTTTGAGAATCCAAACCTTTCTGACATCTTAATGGATATCTTTCAGCCCTTTCTCAAAATCCAATCCTTTGGCATATTTTGAGAATCTGAATATCCTTTCTTGCGACTTACATTATGCAGTATCCTTTCAGATTTCATCTTCTATTGAGAGTGCTTCTCTCGGAGTCAATTACTTGACTCTGAGTATCGTCTCACTCAACCAGATGTTCTGAAGGTACGTTTCTGTCCATGTTGGTTTCTTTTGATGATTACTCCCACTGGTTTTAAGACCAGTTGTAAAATCAATCAAACTGTCACATAGACTGTATCTCGTCCTAAGGTTCTCTTAATTGGCAGCAACTGGGATCACCAATGCTTCCAAGTAGTCGGATTGTAAATCTGTACCAACTATAGTGTTTTACCACTATTCGGTATTTCACCCCGATCATAACTACTTATGACGGTGATCAGTACTACTGGTCAAGAGAAGGTTTTGTCAGTATTAAAACAGAAATCTGATTTCTGCTCTAAGCCTAGTGATGACTAAAGGTTATTTTACTTGGCTATTCCTGAACTCATTCAGGACTGTCCCAACTCCCACTGTCTCCTTAGAATATGAGTTCTTTCTACAAGAGCTCTTTCTTTTCCAGGTACAGCGGGATAGCCAGTGAAATGACATTTCTGATTAGGTTCAGGCCAGTCATGAGGTTCGGACGAACACTACAAGACCCTGTACCTTTAATGTACAAGTGGGGCAATCCCAGCTTTACATTTCAAACAGTGTCTGCAAAACCTACTTAGTCGAAGATGTGGTTGGAATATGGTCTGACTGGTTTAGTATTCAATGTATCGAAAACTAATTTGCAATGTATCTCATACATTGAGGATCGAACTGTTTCGACCAACGCTCCATCATCTTCCCTAAGACATGTTATAACTATAAATGTTCTTGGAAGGAAATAAACTGTGAAACATTTTCCCAGTTTATGTTGTCACTCAGGTTCTGTGGGTCTTGTACTTCCTTTGAAGTCCTTGAACTGTTCAAAGATTCAATCCAATCGCTTATTCTGATAAGCGAAGTCATATTCGTCATACGGAATGACAAATATTGCGAAGTACAAACAATTGTGTTCTATTTGAAGATTCGAGCAGCACACGGTAACTGATGTGTTCATTGCTCCTAATCTTAATCTTCTTTACATCTCTATGTAAATTTATGACTTTGTTAATTATGTTCAAGACTTGCAATCTTCAGTTGACTCTAAGTCAGCTGATTCCAAAATCCTATCCTTTGGATCTTTGGGTGATTCATTTCTTGCCACATGTGCTTTATAAAGAACTTAATCATCATTCGACTCTAAGTCAAATGATTCCAAAGTCCTGTCCAACTGGATCTTTGGTTGATTCATTTCTTTACACATTAAGAACTCAATTCATCATGAGACTCTAAGTCAAATGATTCCAAAATCCTGTCCAACTGGACCTTTGGTTGAATTGATTCTTACAACATTTATCTTAACAATCATAAGGGACACAATTCTTAAATCCAAACACTTTGGATGCATTCAACATTCAAGTTATTACTAATTATGCATTCAACACAATCATACAACATTTCAAGGATATTTCAAACAATAGGTGTTAAAAGACAATCGACAATTTTATTAAAACAAAATCCTTGAACAATGTATAATATGATAGACAATGTCATATGCATCTAATAAGCTAATAACATTATTTCAATATCTAACTAAACATCAAAACTGCATGAGCCGGAAATTCAATCCAAATGTGCTCCTATACGCCAAAGTCCCGTACCTTACTCATTCCCTGCATACAAACCAAAATGTGACTATCACATTATGCATCAAGGAATTATGGGACAGGAGTTTTGAGGTTTTTAGATATACCTGAGCTTTCAAAAGTTTTTGACTTTGGAGCGTCTTCCGATCTTTCCGCGACTGTATCCGATTCTGTGGATTCCCAGCTTAAGACATATCCAGACGATCTGGATCATTTCTTGCTGTGTCTTTCCACTGGACTTAATCCAGAAGTAGCTGAACCATTGGAGCTATGCCTGTCCAAGAGTGACTCGTATAAAATCAACAGTGGACGCATTTCCATTAAGGTCTTTTTCTGGTCTTCCTTTCTATACGTCTGAATGAACAGATCGTACTTACTAGTCAGTGAAGCGAGTAGAGTGTTAACACTCGACTCCTGACTCATGGAATAACCAAGTTTGTACAATTCGCCTATGTACGCTTCAATCTGAAGAAGATGCGAATCGATGCTACTTCCTTCTTTTAACTTACACTCTGCAAGTCTTTTGAAGATCCTAGCTCGTTCCTCTTCAACCGGTTTTCGGAACCTTTCCTCAACCGATTGCATTAACTCATATGGCCCTAAGGATTCAAAATCCTTGCGGAATTCAGGGTCAATGGTCAACAACATGAGGTCACGAATTTCTTCGGATACATCAACTAAGAAGTTACCCTCATCATAAGAACTATTTATGATGACTTGTTCCTGTGGAACCGGGATCGGATACTCGGTGAGATGAGGCTTGCCAGCAATGATGAGAACCCGTCCCCAATTACGAAGCCATTCCTTACAGTTAAGGCCAGTCAGCCTTTCCATATTAAGCAGGTGCTTTCTGATGCTCTCAGAAATGGGCGAAGGAGGAGAGGGATGAGAATAGACACTTGATTCAGACATCTACAATAAACAGAATTTTATTAGTTTAATTAATCCTTTTAAATAATTACCCAATATATTATTTATTAAGGCTAGGACCCAAAATACCCCAACTATGGTGTGAAGAGGGATGCCGTAATCACAACATAATGGTCATTAAGGTGGATAATGCACTTATCAATTTCATCTTATGAAATTCATAGATCTGTTGAGACACATTGAACTGTTCAATGGCATGTTTAGTCTCGGATGTGCCCCACTGTTTGTGACTGGGATGCCGAAGATCACAAACCGGGTGTGAATAACCATGCAAATTAGCTTGGTACTCTCGAAGTCAATTGTCATCTCTAATTAATGTGCCGGTTAACCACACACGCTCCGTTAATAATGACAAAATCGAGAAACCCATTGCAACTCTTTGCGTACACCAGTTGGCGTGCCGGTAAACCACACACGCTCCACCAACGTTCCACAAAGTGCAATGTGCAATTCCATGGATTAGCACCAATTCACATTTTTATCCTAAAGTAACTAGATTGGGTTTTGTTCAAGGTTCTAGTACTTTCAATTATAGCATTATACTTTTAAGAGGCTTAGCGGTTCTATCAAACCCGTTCGGCTAACGACACTCGACTGACCAGGAGAGCGGTGGGTAAGAGTAGATACCCATTAGACTAACATTTTATAGTCAGTCGCCTTATACCCTCTTTATAGGACAGTTTTGTGAATGAGGCCTACTTGCGGTAAGACTAACCAATTTTCTTATATATAAATAATTAACTTTTAATCATAAATATATAAGATATATTTTAATCTTATTAAAATATTTTAGAATTAATTATCTGATAATTTTCACAAATTTTAAACTATTTTTCGAAAATTTAAATTAATTCCTTAAGCTGGTTTAATTGGTCTTTTAATTAACAGTTAATTAAACTAATTAAATCTAAGATAGATTTCATAAAAATAATCAAATTAATTTTTCTATCTTGGCCCCTATATGGTTCGAAATTTACATGTCAAAATTAAAGAGGTTCTAGTTATTTAATTAATCCAATTACCAAAATAACAACACACTAAATAAGGCAAGTAAATCAAGCAAATAAAGGGGGACCATGAGGGTGGCGGCTAGGGTTAGGAAACCCTAGCCTAGATTTCGACCAAAGCCTCATCCAAGAGGTGTTTTTCGCACAAAACCTCAAGGCAAACATAGATTAAGCAGTTTATATCAAACACAAGAAAACAGCCTATGCTCTGATACCACTGAAGGGTTTTCTAGCAAACAATGAACACAAAAAATTCCTTATGGTTCACATGCAACCCTAGAAAGATCTATGTTTTCTTCTATGAAGATAATAAACTAAAACCTAAAGGCCAACAATTATTTCTAAAGTTCAAATCAGAAGAACCAACCTTTGAATCTTGTTCTTGAAGCTAGCAGCAAAAGTATCCTGCCTCAAATGCAAGTCACACCCACAGCAATGGAGAAGACAGTTTAGCAGAGTATTTCTGGTTAACGTTGGCGTGAATAATGGGGAGCCAGAGGGTTCCTTTTATAGCCTCCTAGGGTTACACCTGAAACCCTAAGGAGCCTCCAAGTGGGCAAGCCTGTTGACCACTTGGACCAGATCCCTAAACCCTAATTAGGGTTTTCGCCAACCCTAGAGAAGCCTCCAAGGGTGGCGCCACTTTTGGCCCCTGGACTTCTCTTTGCCAGTTATTCAACTATTGAATAAATACAAACTAGTCCTCACACTTTTAATTAATTAATTTAATCACTAAATTAAATCCAATTAATTCTAGATTAAATCTCAATTAATTATTATAGTTTCTAATTAATATATAAATACTTAAATATATTAATAAACCATTTAATTAATTCTATTGATTTATTACACAATTAATAAATCAACCTTTTACTCTACTGAACTCTATCCTAACCTCCAGCTATGAGGGCAACCCAAATGGACTTTGCTTCAATTAACAAGATAAACAAAATATAAAGTCATGGCTTAGACACCTAATCCAACAAAGAGAACACAGCAAACCGTATTGCCTCTATGGAATAAAGAATGGTTGTTTTGGAACAGGGGTACAAGGATGCCCTGGACAGGGCGGTAGCCGCCGAGCGGCATGCGACAGCCGCTGAGCAGCGTGCGACGGCTGCTGAACAGCAGGCAGACCAGGCTTCTCGTCTGGCATGGGAGATGTCTGAGCAATTCGCCAGACTTTGTGGCATCTGATGGATGGATTATGAAACAGATGATTTCTCGACTCGGCTATTAGGAAGAATTATTTCTTCGTATTTTCCCTTTATCTAAGTATGATGTATTAGGATGCGTCGATGAACGCCAATTTTGTTAATGTAATGTAACGAAAACCTTGCGGATAATATAATAAAATTTCAGTTTAAATTGACAAATGATTGTTGTATGAAATAATTACTACGATTACTTGTTGGTTGTGACAACTTATTCGATATTAATATCATGCTCACTTATGCATTTTGTATCAACTGCAATTACTTACAAATTCATCCATCCAAAAGACAAAAACATGCCACCCAAGAGAAATACAAGAGCCAACGCAAGAGCAACATAAACACCGGTAGTGCCACCCCCACCTTTGGACGCGGCTGCCATCGAATCAATGATCGCAGAAAGAGTGGCGGCCGCACTAGCAAACCACAGTGCAGCCAGACAAGAAGGATCGGGGCAGGGGACTAACAGCTCCCAAGGCGAAAGCCGTGGGCACCCTCGCCCGTGCACATACAAAGGCTTTTCACTTTGCAAACCCAAGGGATTCCATGGTGGTGGGGGAGTGATCTCATTGACTCGCTGGTTCGAGAAAACCGAGTCAATCTTTGAAATTTGTGCTCGTCCTAACGAATCCAAAGTCAAGTTCGCTGCATGGACCTTTGTGGATGCAGCGCTGTCATGGTGGAACGGCCATGTTAAAACTATGGGCCTCGTAACGGCCAACGCTATGAGCTGGGAAGAACTCAAGGTAATGATGCTCGAAGAGTACTACCCAAGAACGGAAATTCAAAGCTTGGAACAAGAATTGTGGAACCTAACTATGAAGGGTTCAGATGTGACAGCTTATACAAATCGCTTCAACGATCTGGCTGTCTTATGCCCCGGAATGGTTACCCCTGAGTATGTGAAGATCGAGAGATACATTTGGGGGTTAGCACCACAAATCCAAGGGATGGTCACTTCATCCAGACCGACCACCTATGACAGTGCCAAACGCATAACACACCAACTAACCGAACAAGCTATCCGTCAAGGGAACATGGCGCAGAAAACTGACCTTCCGCGAGGAGGAGAGAACAAAAGGAAATTCGGGGGCAAGAAGAAAGGGAAATATCAACAGGGGTCGCAAAAGAAACAAGAAACGGTGGCAGTCTTCGCCGCTACCACCCCTGTCGTCCCGGCTCAACCAAAGCAATACGCCGGAACCCTCCCAAAGTGTGGCAAATGCCCCTTTCACCACAACGGCGCTTGCCGAGAGCTAACCTGTTTCAACTGTAACCAGAAAGGTCACACGGCCCGTTTCTGTAAAGTTCCAACCCAGGGGACCAATCAAGCATCTAATTCAGGAGCAAGCCGCACTTGTTATGGGTGTAGCGAAACTGGACATTTCAGAAAAGATTGCCCGAAGGCAAAGGGACCGGGCGGAGGTGGTCAAGGAAGGGTTATAGCCTTGGGAACGAAGGAGGCAATCCAAGACCCCACCGTGGTGACCGGTACGTTCCTCATTAATAACTCCTTTGCACATGTACTTTTCGATAGTGGCGCAGAAAAGAGTTTCGTTAGTCATGAATACAAGCAAATACTAAAACAAAACCCCCATTCGTTAAACAAAAACTACACGGTAGAAATGGCAAATGGGAGAACCGAAAGCACTAACGAAATTTACCAAAACTGTACCATAACTCTAAACGAACATACTTTCCATATTAACCTCATGCCAATGACCATTAAAAGCTTTGACGTAATTGTTGGCATGGATTGGTTAGATCCTCATCACGCAGACATTATGTGCCACGATAAAGCCATACGACTTAACCTCCCAAATGACGAAACTCTCATAGTACATGGCGTCAAATCAGGAAAGAACCTTCGAATTGTCTCATGTCTGAAAGCCCATAAGTATTTACACAATAAATACTACGCCTTCTTAGCCCATGTTGTAGATGAGAAGAAGAAGGTGAAGGAAATCACTGACATACCAGAAGTCCGCGATTTTCCTGACGTGTTCCCAGAAGATCTTCCGGAGGTACCACCAACCCGTCAAGTCGAATTCAGAATCGATCTGATTCCGGGAGCAGCCCCCATAGCAAAATCACCATACAGATTAGCCCCTCCTGAGATGCAAGAGTTGTCTAGTCAATTACACGAACTGTTAGAAAAAGGATTCATTCGACCTAGCTTTTCACCATGGGGAGCGCCAGTTCTGTTTGTAAAGAAGAAAGATGGATCCTTCAGAATGTGTATTGACTATCGAAAATTGAACAAGTTGAATGTCAAAAATAGATACCCACTCCCAAGAATTGATGACCTATTCGATCAGTTACAAGGATCCAGCTACTTCTCGAAAATCGATTTGAGGTCCGGGTATCATCAACTTAGAGTTCAAGAAGAAGACATCTCGAAGACGGCGTTTAGAACACGATATGGTCATTATGAATTTGTCGTAATGCCATTTGGATTGACCAATGCCCCTGCAGTATTCATGGACCTTATGAATCGGGTATGCAGACCATTCTTAAACAAATTCGTGATTGTATTTATCGATGAAATATTGATATATCCACGAAGTGAAAAAGAACACGACCAACACCTACGCTTGATTTTGGAACTACTCAGAAAAGAGAAATTATATGCCAAGTTCTCTAAATGCGAATTTTGGATACGAAAATTAGACTTCTTGGGCCATGTGGTTAGCCAAGAAGGGATCCATGTCGACCCATCCAAGATCAAATCGATAGAAAACTGGGAGATACAAAGAACCCCGACGGAGATCCGTCAATTTTTGGGTCTTGCTGGTTACTACCGGAGATTCATCAAAAACTTCTCCAAAATAGCGAAGCCTCTCACGGCCCTAACACAGAAAGGTGCCCGCTTCGACTGGGATGACCCCCAAGAGAATGCATTCCAAACACTAAAGCAAATGTTGTGCAGTGCGCCAATCCTGTCTCTTCCAGAAGGAACGGATGATTTTGTGGTATATTGCGACGCGTCAAAACAAGGTTTAGGGTACGTACTCATGCAAAGGGAGAAAGTTATTGCCTATGCTTCCAGACGACTCAAACCGCATGAGGTCAACTACACCACGCACGACCTCGAGTTGGGAGCCGTGGTATTCGCACTAAAGATATGGAGACATTACCTTTATGGAACGAGGTGTACGATTTTCACCGATCATAAAAGCCTGCAGCATATCCTCAATTAGAAGGAGCTCAACATGAGGCAACGAAGATGGGTCGAATTACTGAGTGATTACGAGTGCGACATTCGTTATCATCCGGGCAAGGCAAACGCAGTAGCAGATGCTTTGAGCCGGAAGGAGTACTCGGGACGTCGAGTAAAGTCGCTAACGATCACCATACACTCACACCTCCCTACTCAAATCAGGGATGCTCAGCTTGAAGCCCTGAAACCAGAGAACGTCATCCATGAGACTCTTCGTGGGATGGACAAAAGTTTCGAGCTCAAGGAGGATGGCACGCAATATTTCATGAACCGAATCTGGACGCCAAAGTTCGATGGGTTTAGAGAGTTGGTTATGGAAGAAGCTCACAAGACAAAATACTCCGTCCATCCTGGGTCGGATAAGATGTATCTTGACTTAAAGAAGTTTTACTGGTGGCCAAACATGAAAGCAGACATCGCCACTTTCGTGAGCAAGTGCTTGACCTGTGCAAAAGTCAAGGTAGAATACCAGAAGCCCTCAGGTCTGTTGCAACAGCCGGAAATACACGAGTGGAAATGGGAGCGGATCACCATGGATTTCATAACAAAATTACCTAGAACAACTGGTGGACATGACACCATTTGGGTGATTGTAGACCGATTAACAAAATCTGCTCACTTCTTACCAATCAGGGAGACTGATAAGATGGAAAAGCTAACGAGAGTTTACCTCAGGAAAATTGTAAAATTGCATGGTGTGCCGATATCAATCATCTCTGATAGAGATAGCCGATTTACCTCGCGCTTTTGGAAATCATTGCAAGAGGCCATGGGAACCAGACTCGATATGAGCACAGCTTACCATCCGCAGACAGATGGTTAAAGTGAACGAACCATTCAAACGTTAGAAGACATGCTTCGCGCCTGTGTGATAGACTTTGGCAAGTATTGGTACGTTTACTTGCCACTGGTCGAATTCTCCTACAACAACAGTTATCACACTAGCATCAAGGCCGCTCCATTCGAAGCATTGTACGGGCGTAAATGCAGATCACCTTTGTGCTGGGCCGAAGTTGGCGATACCCAACTAGTCAAAGGTCAAGTGACAAACAGCACACTCACCGGACCAGAAATCATACGAGAAACAACGGAAAAGATCGTTCAAATCCGAGAACGATTGAAGGCCTCTCGTGATCGACAGAAGAGTTATGCAGACAAAAGGCATAAACCGTTAGAATTTTAAGTGGGTGATCTAGTCATGTTGAAGGTCTCCCCTTGGAAAGGAATGATACGCTTCGGTAAGAGGGGAAAACTGAACCCAAGATACATTGGACCCTTCAAAATCTTGGCAAGGATCGGTCCTGTAGCCTACAAACTTCAGCTACCCCAAGAGTTGAGCAAGGTACACAGTACCTTCCACGTATCAAATCTCAAGAAGTGCTTATCCGATGAAACCCTGGTTATTCCACTTGACGAAATCGAAGTCAATGAAAACCTACATTTCATAAAGGAACCGGTGGAGATCATGGATAGGGAAATCAAAAGAACCAAACTGAGTCGTATTCCAATAGTAAAGGTTAGCTGGAACGCTAAGCGAGGACCTGAGTTTACTTGGGAACGCGAAGATCAAATGAAACAAAAGTACCCTCAATTGTTCCCAGAGACCCCCGTAACCGCTACCTAAAACTAAATTTCGGGACGAAATTTACTCTAACGGAGGGATGATGTGACAACCGTCAAAAATCAGTCAACAAAAGTCGACTGAAGCATACATTAGGTTAACATGATGAAATGTAAGTTTCATAACCTTTGTACTATATATTTGAATATTATAATACTACATGCACTAGTTGAAAACAGTTATCGAATAAGCACTATAAATACGTATAATAAATTACAATAGCGTAGAAATTCGATAAACACACAAATATTATTTTGGTATAAATAATATTCATAACACGATATATTCGTGAATACGAACCTGTGGATATATAAAACGCTGAAAACAGAGTTCGTATGCAAAAGTTACAACAAGTTAAATCGCTGTGAACGGTAAATGTACACAGGGTTTAGACCTAAAATACAAAATGTGGTACCTTAAACATCAAATATGGGATAATAAGTCATATATTATGAAGCGTAATATTATCTAGTATTTAATTTCCAAGCCAAATGTATTATTCCGGTAAAATGCTGAAAATCGCGTAACCGAACGAATACCGCGCTTAAACTCGTATTTCATCGTCAAACGAGTTACGACACCATCTAAATAAACATTTAACAATCTTTTTATATATAATAATTATTTGGAACATCTTTTAGTCAAAACGCATGAAATTTCACTAAGACGTTTTACGATTTTATAAAAATCACTTATTTATATAAGTAGATTGCTATATTTTATAAAATTAACCCACCCTACCCCGTCCCCCTACCACCCATTGGCTGGAACAAGTCACCTCACCATCACCACCTTGTCATCTAGGCTCCAACTTCCCAACTCCTAGCCTTAAGGCTAAGAGTATCTTCATGATGAAGATGTAAGATCTCTCTTGGAAATTGCATCTAGCTAGCACCCTAGCCTTCACCATCATCAACAAAAGGGCTCCATCTCTCCCTCTCCTCTCTACCTCACGAAATCAGCCCCTTTCTTCCTCTCTTCACTCAACTTTCGGCCTCCATCTTCATCTCCCAAGCTCTTGCATCTTCGAGTGTTTGCACAATCTAAGTGGTAAGTTGTGTTCCTCTCTTGATTCTAAGACTTTTTATACCAATTACATCTCTTTTACACACACTAACATTCACCAAACTCGTGGGTAATAGCATTATTCAAAGGTTCTTGAGCTCCATTCTTCATCATCTTCAAGAATCTTGCAAATCCTCTTCGTAAGTCATGATCATCTAGTAGTTTTAAAGTTCTAAATACTTACATTTACTCTTTTACACACAAATACTTACGGGAATCCTTTGGATAATAGTTTTGCCCAAGAGTTCTCCGAGTCCTAGAACCAAACTCTTCACTCTCCTACCAAGAAACCTTAGATCTACCACTCTAGGTGAGTTCATACCCCTCATTTTCACTTTTATCCAAGTTTTAGGGGGAGAATACAAGTTTAACCATAAATATGATGTATTTATGAAAAGTTTATGATATGTTCTTGAAATATTATGTGTTTATGGTTTAGTCATCTTATTATAAAGTGATTGGCACAAACAAAATGGATTATGACAAGCTATAATACACATTTAGTCAAAAGAAATAACCATCTAGACGTTTACACATATTTGTCACCAACAAAACTTTATAGTTTATGTGGTTGACAAAATGGTCATGGAAATGATACTTTATATGAATATTTGACAAAGGATGTGAAAATACATTTATTAAAATGATCTAAGTAAACAAGATGTCACTATCTTTACGTCAAAACTACTCTTTAGTAAAAAGATTGTTATTACGACGTAATAATGACTTTTAGACGTATAATGTCATAATAGGTTTTGGAAATGTTATTTTATAAAGAAGTTGGTATTTAAAACGAAAAGAACTATATTTTTAGTAATAAGTACAAGAATGACCATTTAGAAAAATCACTATTATTTCCTATAAAATGATGAGGTTTAAAAAGTGTTACCATCACTTAAATAAAATGACTAAAATAAACTTCTTACCATGACATATTGTATGAACTTTAAAACTATCTTCGACATGTATATATTTAGTGTTTTAGATGTAAGAAATCGTGCATTTCAACTCATCGACATCTTTTAGATCTAAATATACCAATACGAAGGGAAACATTTATATAACTTATAAATGGTATAATTTATGGAACGAACGACAACAAACAGTAGACATACTAAACATGATTATATAAATTATAAAGGGTAAAATTTATGGAACGAATGACAAGAAACGGTAGATATGCTAAAGATAATTATATAACAATATAATTATTACACACTATAATTATCATTGACATTTTCATAATTATAAATACAAATGGGTTTTTAGTACACTTATACACTATAATTATCATGGACAAATTTGATAGTTACAAACATAAGGGATTTTCATTTCAATACAAAACGGTATTCACTACGTTACGAAAAAGGATATGACATTTGCGTTGGGTAATATTGTGAGACATCGCTTCACGGTACTAAGAAGTGTACACACTAAATTCCTGGATTATAACCTTAATCATGTATGAGCGTGATAGTTGTATATAGATGTATATGGGATTGACAATCCCTACCTATGGTTGTTCGCTACAACTACAACCGACGGGTCAAGGGTGACAAATGTCTTTCACTATTACGACGCCTGAAGAACGTCGCGCCAGGTTACTAGGTCATAGCAAGGTTATAATAACTCACAAATTAACAATGAACGTCCTTTGTTTGGGGAAAATATCCTCAATTGGTTTCACTTAAGTGTGAAACTACATGTTATACTTTTCAAAGATTCAAACAAGAATTTTCACTATTTCACTACGAAACATATATCGCTATCATATTACGAGAACTATCACTGTTACACTATGAGTTTTTCACTATGACACTATGGGTTTTCACTATTACGCTAAGAAAGTTTACACTATTTCTCTAAGGTATTATGGAAATTAAAACCACCTTTCGGAATATACAAATATAAGTATTATTTTACTTATAGATATGAGTTTTATGAAGTTTAAACTACATTCCAACAAGATACAGATGAGTATGGTTTTACACTATTACACTACGAGCTTTTCACTATTACACTACGAACATTTTCGGTATTACATTACGAGCGTTTTCACTATTACACTACGAACGTTTTCGCTATTACACTACAAGCTTTTACAAAGGAATCACTATATTTCTCACTACAAAAATCTTATGAACTCACCAACGTAATGTTGACACTTGCAAAATTACTTGTATTCTCAGGTAACGATTAGTCAGGTATGACTAACCTCTGGATGGGACGCGAAGACGTCTCTTTTGATTATTTTGATATCATAATGTAATTGGTCTAAAAACATATTGTTGAACAATGTAAATTTCCAAATATAATGTATGATGGTTGTTTATCTACTTATGTTTCAATGTATGCAATGATTGTGATACTATGATTCGTTCCACCCTCCGATGATTCCGCCATCGTGGTTTGGGGGTGTGACATCAAACGTTTGCCATATTGTCATTTTTGCCCCCCTTTTCCCTATTTTTTGCGATTTCAGCAGTTAGCGTCGCTAATATTAATATTAGCGTCGCTAACCAGTTACAGACGCTAACTTTAAAAGGTAGAGTCGCTAACTGTAAATTCCAGCATTTTCATTTTTGGCTCTTTTTCTCCAACTTTTGCCAATTTTCGCCCAAATCTCCAAAAATCTTGTACAAAGTCATTTTCCAAGTGTAGTGAGTATTTTAGCCATTTTTAACTTAATTTTATTCATAAAAACACTATGATATCGCCCAAAATATGTGCAAAATTAACGCGATATCATGATGCTTAATCAATGTTGTCTTATGCAAAAACTTCTAGATCATCAGAAATGCAACTTAAATCATGGAATGTTGATGATTTTGAAATGGTTCTAAACATGTTTTTAATTTCAATGGATCAACTTAAGTCATCAAAACTGAAAGAAATAATCCTAGAACTAAATTGGACATGTCTATAAGACTTGAACATGAAGAAATCATGTTTTCACCCAGCAACATAGTCGACTGTACCAGAACCCGAGTCATATTTACTTAGTAGAGTACTTCTCTATGAGAAGATGGTCAACTTTTGTAACTTTTGCAAATGGTGTCCAAATCATGTCTAGTTTTCGCATATGTTCTTCAATGGTGTTATGGATGATATGCATGTAATTAAACTAGATATTCACCATTAAGAACTTAATAAAGTTCGTAAAGACTTATAACTTAGTCTTTGACATTTATAGGTGACCACTAGGTGCTATAAAAATCTAGAAGTTGAAGCTAGCTTTTTTAACATAAAATCTACTTTACTCCTACACTAATCACCTAAACAACCAATTCCTCATGGTGAGGATTGATCCCTCAACCACAAGAGTAAGAGGGCAACTCCAATGCCACTAGACCAAGATGCCTTTTTAGGAGTTGAAGCTAACTAGTTCTCCTAATAGGGAGTACACATCCCTACAACTCTATGTTTGGTAATGTGGTTTCTAAAATAAACTCATACATATTGTTTGCTATGTGAATTTGCATATTACTTGATGTATTTCATGAAATACAATTTCGAGAGAACTTCCATCTAGATATGCATAATTGTTAAAATTTTACTTTTTTTATTTGTAGATTTCATGCAAGATGAGATTGACTTATGTGTTGCGTGGAAACCTTCGAGAATATATTCACTTGTTATTTATTGTTGATATCGAGCTATAGTAGCTTGGGGAATTGACTTTTTAATCTCATTACATGGATGACATATTTAATGGTCACATGTCTACCCTATAAACCATTTAGTAGGGAGTAACTAATTTCGACAACAGACGAAAGCGGTTAGCTTCGACAATAGACGAAAGCGGACAACTTACCCGGTTTTAGCTGGACCATTTGGCTCTAGTTTGGACGAGACTTACTAGAGTTTGGAGAACTTGTGAAATGCGTTTTGAAAGCATATGCATATCATGTCTTGACATTGCATAACGATATTATTTAAACTTCTCTTCCTAAGATTGTTTTGGTAAATATTTCAAATGATTTTGGGAATTTGACTTAAAGTTGGATGATTGCTTTTATCAAAGTTTATCTTAAAGTCAAATTCCGAATTTACTCACTAAACTTTCCAAGCCTCACTTTATTATTTTACCATGTATTTGCAGATGAAAAAATGGAGGGTTATGAGCAATTTTGGGACATTTGGAAAGGCACATGTATGTTGGTTCTCTTAAACTCTTGTGATGATATTAGATTGTAAACCTCTAACATAAATCTTAAAACTTGGTTTGATAAATTAGTAACTGGGACCTAAATTCCGCAACATCGTTACCTTAAAAACTCATTTTGAAATGAACTAGATATTAAAAATGAAATTAAATTGAGGGGTGTTATATGTATGTAATTTTTTCAAATCCATGAAACATAATAGTTGATTTTTGCACCAAAAATGATCTGATTCATTTTGCACTCTCTTCTCACAAACCTTCTATTTCATCATGTTTTATAGTCGTTTATGTGCACGTCCATCATGTTTTTGTGCACATTTTTGGTAGAGTGGAAGTGTATATTGGTTAAAGAAAGTGATGAGAGAAAAGGATTTAGACAAAAGTGGAGAATCGATGAGTAGTGATTTATTCGGAGTCGCTAGTGGATATTTGTTTCGCATCTTTTCGTTGAACAATCTGGACAGTCAAAGGTGGGTCTCAATAATATATGGATTTATTTGATGATATCGGGTAATGTTATAGAGTAGAAGCATTGGAAGTTTTCTTTAGAAATTAGGAAGTGAAAAGGTCAAACATTTGAAATGAAGTAGGGACTGGAAAGGTCAAGCAAGGTCGTTTTTACTTTTAAGAAACCAAATAGTTTCAAAAAATAGGGAAATTGAGTGGATATTTAGGTCTCAACTTTAAATTCCACAATGTTTATTATGTAACTACAACTATTTATTTATTTCATATATATACTTCATACAAGGTTGTCAAGATGCAGATCTTACCTAAGATCGTTTTATGATTTGCAAGATCGTGATCGTAAGTTCGAGATTGGGATTGGATGATAGTATCAATAACCTAGTCTTCAAATTGTCTTCAATATCATACTTTATGCAATACCTGTTATAACTTAATGTTGATCATCACGATACTGTAAGACTCTAATCCCGAGAAGTCCAAGGTTCGGTTTTAAAGGGGTCAAGACTCACAGAATACGGAGAAAAATTATGGAAAATAAGAGGAACAGGACATTAGCGCCGCTAACCAGGAGGTTAGCAACACTAATGTGTCACTTTGTCACTAAAGTTCGTTTTTTGCGTCGTTGATTGCCAGCTGTCTTTGTGGGTTGGCACGATCGATATTAGCGGCGCTAACCTTAGGGTTAGCGGCGCTAATGTCTGATTTTGGGCCAAAACCCTAGATTTTCATGCTTGGGCCATATTTGAAGGTTGGGGCAGCCGCCATTTGCTCCCTTTCAGCCTCCAAGACGTCTCTTTTCACTCTTAAGTCATCTTGGTTGGGTTTTTGGCATTTTTGGTCTCTTTGGAAGCATTTTTGGATCTTGGATGATGTTTGAAGGAAGGTGTTGATGCTACAAGTTGTTCCTCTTTAGTGAAGCTTCAAAGATCTGCATTTTTCTGGACCTTTGTGAGTAAAGTTCTCACCTTTATGCAATTTTATGATTATTCTTATGATTTAAGCATGTTCTTATGTATTGAATAAGTGTAATGGTCCATTGTAGTGTTTGTCTGTGGTTTGGAAGGATAAAGTTGGAAACTTTATGCCTTAAATCTTTGATTTGAACCTTTGGGATGGTTAAGAGAGTAAGTCAAACTCTCTATGGTGATTTTGATTGGTTTTGGACCACTTTGGACTTGAATCTTATTCCTGGTCTTGTTTAATGATGTTTGGGAGAATCAAGTTAAGATCTTTATGATTTTGGACTGTTTGGAAGGTCCCTAGGAGGATTAAGACATTGGTTGAATGGATTAAGAACTTAATGGACTTTTTGGATCTGTTCATTATTAGCGATGCTAACTTAGGGAGTTAGCGGCGCTAACGGTGCTGTTGACTTTTGTTGACTTTGACCTTTGACCTTTGACCGTTGACTTTTTGACAAGTTTGACTTTTGGTCAAACTTGGGGGGTTTGGGGTTCCGATCTTATAGAATTATCTTGTTTGGGATTTAGGAAGTTCCGAGTAAAGTTTATCTTGTTAGGGCGTTCCTATTGTCGGATCCGTGGACGCGTGTGAGGAGTGTTGTCTGGCTCTGCGGATCAGGTGAGTATTCTCACTATACTATGGGTGATGTTGCATGCGTAGGTAGTTTTATTACTTTGTGTAATAATATGATGTATGTGCCTTACGTGTTTACCGACAAGATCGGGGCGAGCCCGTGAGTCAAAAAATGAGTTGATTAGACAAGACCGGGGCGAGCCCGTGAGTCAAAAAATGAGTTGATTCGGTGACGGACACCATTAATGGCGTGAGCTCGTAAGTCCTTAGCCGAGGCGGATAGGGGCAAGCCTGAGAGCCAGGTCGATCGGGGTGAGCTCGATGATCTTTTGTGATTGTGTTTATGTGATGGATCGTGTGGTATTTTGGGGAACTCACTAAGCTTTGTACTTACTCTTTCACGCTTACTGTTTTTCAGGTAATTGTTGGCTTGAGCTTGCAGCACGGCGCGACAGTACTGCATCTGAGGTTTTGATAATAAAGTCTTCCGCTGATTAAAGTTGTAAATGTTTCGATAAATACGATTTCTAATATTTGAATAACAAAGTTTTAATTTGGATGGTTGTTAATAGGTAACCTGTTTTATGTATTTGAACCGTATTTTAAAAAAAAATTTATTATTGAATTTGTGACGTTACAGATACTCTGCCTAATTTGAGATGAAAAGATGAAGTATTAATACTATGTGACACTTATTGCGACATTCGATGCTCGATTTTAAGTTGAATGAACGACTTTTTATGCTTAACTATTTAATAAAGGCTAAAAATATGAAATCGAAATCTTAAGATCTTAATATTCCAATATAGATATTGTTTTATATAGGTCCTACTGTGATCAACATTATTTTCGATTGAAGGATCTTAAAAACATAATATCTTAATATCAAAATCAGCATTTTAACTTATGGTATAGTGTATTGAAAATTATCAAATATCTACGTTTTTTTGTTAAGCGCAATTTTGGCGGTATATCCTTCTATTATTTTTTTACTCAAATTTTAAAAACAAAAACTTAGAAATGGCAAAATGGTACCTTAGGCAGATGTAAGAAGCATTTAAGACTCATCACATGCATCGTCATGAATGCGCCTAACCAGTAGCTTATCAATTCCCCCCAAACACCTCAAAAATTAAAACTTAAAATTCATTTGTAAACGTTTTTTCTTTTTTGGTAACGGTCTATTCTCTCTACAAACTCGGAGGAGATCAGCCATGGAATTCACGGTGGCTGATTTGGAAGGGTGGCGAAATCTGGGGGTGGTGGAAACCATCTACGAGGAAGATTCCGGCGACTCCTCCTCCTCTACCACCCCTTCTCTCTCCTCTCCTCCACCTCCCTCCTCCCCTTCCACCACCTCTCTCCGTTCCCGAGTTAAAGCTTGGTAAGTGTTGCTCGATCTCTACCTTTCGGACAATAATGTATCTTCAATGTGATGATCATACTTGTTCTTTTTTATTTCATAATTCATAAAAACCAAGGGGGTTTTTTTTTTCTTTTTACAATTTTACATTAATGTTTACAATTTTACTTATGATTTAGGTCCTTCAATAATAGAGTTGAGACCGATGTGATGGTACATGTTCAAGGGTCAACTTTTCACTTGCACAAGGTAAATATATGGTTTTTTGTTTATTCAATTTTCTAGCAATATTCTATATCAAACATATGTACTCATATCAATTGTTTATTTGAATATATTTGTTTGAAATAGAACCAATAAGCTTACTTTAGAGCCAGAATAATGCTGAAAATATACGTATGGATTACACATTGAGATCACACTCTTTTAATTTGCCATTCTCATATAGGTATTTAATGCCAAAAAACAAGAAACAACTAATACATTCTTTTACATTTATTAGACTGCAGAATAAGTTAATATCAATAATCAATAATTATCGTATAAATTTGTCATAGATTCATAAAATAATTTAAATGCATAAAAGAAATAGGGTATGCAATTATTATGCTTATTTTTCAATAAAGAATTTAAGATTGAATCGATGGTTATTGTATATTGGCTAATTAATATTCAAATAATGTTTTATTATAGATTATATTCTATTACACCTATGAGATATACGAATGTTTGTAATTAATTCTGTAACCTAAACATTTAATGCATTGTTAGTCTCATTTATTGAAAATTATTTGTAATTTTAATGTTACACATAGGATCCTCTGGCACGATGCAGCAGATATCTGAAACGGCAGTTAACGGAAACCTCCGACGTGTCTCTCTCGCCGCCGTTAAAGATAACGCTTCACACATTTACTCTCGTCGCCGATTACTGCTACGGTGGAAACCTCTTTATTACGCCGTTCAACCTCGCTTCTCTTTTACTCGCCGCCGAATTGCTGGAAATGACCGATGGTCCAGACAACGTTGAGAATCTCCGGCGGAAGACAGAGGCGTACTTTCACCGGACAGTCGCGGTTGATCGCGACTATGCGAAGGTGGTGCTACAGTCGTGCATGGAACTTTTGCCGGATGTCGAGACGCGAACGGGACTTTTAAGCATGTGTGTAGAGGCTTTGGGTTTAAATCGAGGAGATGTCACCGGTGATGTTTTGAGTTTGTTTAATGGCGTTCAGGAGTTGTCCGGCAAAGACTTTCGGTTACTCGTCGGAGCTTTGCACCAGAACTTGACCGGTAGTCATGATCTTCTTTATAGAATCATCGACTTCTATTTCAAGGTGACTACATAACAATAATCAAAGAAACGAAACAATAACGAAACGAATTTCATTAATTTTCGTATCTCTGTAACAAATTTCGAAAATTTTGAATATAGGAAGAAGGCGGGAAGATGACGGAGGAGGAAGGAAGCAAGATCTGCAATTACATCGACTGTTCAAATCTATCTCCTGAAATCCTCATGCACGCAGTTCAAAACCCTAGAATGCCATTAAGGTTCGTGGTTCAAGCCATGTTTGTCGAGCAACTCAACACTCGCCGTTCCGTTTTCTCCGCCGCCAAGACCCTCAAAACCCAACACCAACTTCCCAAACAACCGACCGCCGCCACCGCCATCACTCTCGGCGCGATACTCCAACGTGACGCGGCTCTCCGCCAAGTTGCGCACCTTAAAGCCACCATGGACTACACCAGCAACCGAATTCAAAGCTTGGAGCAAGAACTTAACGGGATGAGGAAGATCCTGACCAAATCGGAGATGGGTCAAGTTACTGATCGAGTTAAGTCGGAGAGTTTCCGGTTTAGCTCCGAGAGGAAGGTGGAGAGAGGGCAAAGAGGGTCGGTTTCTTCGGGTAGTTTTCGGGTCGTGGATATGGAAAACGGGTCTGACTCTTCAGGTGATCAAAGGAGTCCTAGACGTTTTGGGATGCGTGTAATGAACAAGTTAAAGAGTGCTTTCCGGATGTCGGGTTTGGGTCGGACTCAGGATGAAAATAAAAAGGATAGTTAGTGGTTTAATGTAATTTTTGGCTAACATCGACTTAATATCGGTTTTACTTTAATTTGAAAATCTATATTACATATTATCTGTTTTTAAAAACCTTAGTATGTGTGCATGTATGTATGTGTTTATGTGCGCGTGTATTGTGTGAATTGTGTTATGTATGCATGCATAGTTGCATACATGTGTATACGTATGTATGACGGACTATGTATGTGTGTAAGATTTGTGTGTGCACGTGTGCGCTGTGTATGTATGGTCATATGGAATAACGTGAGTGTGTGTGTGAATTTATGAAAAATATGTAAATAGTGAGAAACAATTTTTGACAAACATTCATCAAATCAATTGTAAAACGTGTTGTGTGAGTTTATAGAAAATATATAGATATTGAGAAACGATTTTTTGACAAACGATTCATCAAATGAATTGTAAAACGTGTTGTGAAATTGTTTGTTATTACTATATATATTAAAACACAACATGTTTCTAGAAGGATTGGGAGGGTGAGGGGGGTTTGAGAATTTTTAGCGGGGTGTCTGTTTTTTGCCAATGGCATTCCGTCAGGTTTACTCCACCTGCCCTTCTTTGCTGCTACGTGTTGCTTCCTTCTTCACACTTCTCCTTTATCCGCATCCCCTTCTCCGACTCCTTATCGTCTTCTTTATCCCACACAGACAACCCGGGTTCTTGGGTGGACTTCAAGCGCGATGATGGATTGAAACTCGCAAAAGGGTACAGACAGTGGAACCTCCATCGCTGCACCTCTTCCACCGCTCGCTTTTTTGATCCCGAAAATAAATGGTAACGTTTTTTTTTCAGTTGTTTTCATTTGCTTCGAATTTGAAACAGGTAAGATTGTCAAAATTCATCTGAACCAGTCGACGGACGCTACTCAACACTCCAAGAACCGAAGATTTCCTAAATCCCCACAAAATTTTCAGAAAAAGGGTCTTAACCCCTCCAAATTACTTCAAATCTCCCATGTTCTATTCATAACATTTCTCCAAATTGGAGAGACCCATATGGATTTTTAAGTAAATTTTCCGAAACAGAATCTGGGTTTTGTATATATATTGTTCAGTTTTATCAACGGGAGTCCAACAACATCTTGTGGTTAATTGAATTCCCACCGGATATTAAATTAGAGAGCACCAAATACACATAGGAGATCCATCCGAGCAATCGTCTCAAAACCCTAAGCGCAGCTTCGCCATCACCGTCTTTAAAAGGCAAATCCAAAGTTATTAAAGAAGACGACGATGATTTGTTGTGGGATCAACATCTGGATACTTGCGGCGTATGTTTGTTGGAAGAGGGTATGTCCCGTCGAGGTTTTATCGACAGTTGCGAACATTATTTTTGCTTTGTGTGCATCATGGAGTGGGCTAAAGTCGAGTCCCGTTGCCCAATATGTAAACGTAGGTTCTCTGCTAATCGTCGCCCTCAAGATGGTGTCTTCCTCTCCGAAAGAATTGTCAATATTCCTGTTCGTGATCAGGTAATTTTGAATCCTTCTAGCATCTGTTTAAATTCATTGTCCTATCTGCCATACGTTCTCTCTAAACCTTTTCTACGAGTATAAAACATATAATTCGTACGAAAATTGTGCGATGCACATCAATTGGTAGTCACTCTGTTCTTAAACCAGCATAACAATGAAACTGTTTACCTTTCAATCAAAGTGACTTGCATTCAATTTACCATATAGTCCGTGATTTGTAATTTGTTTTCTTTATGCAGGTTTACTATCACAATGGCAACACAACATTAGGACCCTCAGATCCATATTCACAAGTCAAATGCACCATTTACAGTCTTTCATCAGATGACCATCTTCTTTTACTATGTGATCTTTGTGACTCAGCTGCACATTCCTACTGTGTGGGCCTTGGTGCCACTGTACCAGAAGGTGATTGGTTTTGTCAAGATTGCACTTTTTCAACAAATGAACATGCCAAGATTGAAACAGATACAAATTTTGAAAATGAACCCCTTTCCCTTCAACTTCTAATTCATTTCACTTCGCTCGATCCAATGTTTCAATCAATGACATTTTAAGAGAATCTAGGAACCAATCTTGCATACAAGAACCTGATTCATCTTCAATTGCTCCTTCTTTTGGTCAAACTGAAACGGTTGGAATTGTTGACCGGAATTCAAATTCAGCAAATGCGAGAACTTTGAAACATTGTGTTGATACAGGAAATGAGATACGGGTTGATTTATCTCTCTCCACTTGGATGCCGTAAGGCGCATGGGAGCCAGCACCTCAATCAAATCCTTTGCTCATCAGGAATTAGCGGTGGAAGAAAGCTGAGAAAGCTGCAGAAGGGATACTTTCAAAGTTTGAGCCAACTATTGTTGCTGAAGGGAAAAGGAATGTAGTAATCAACTATTTGCAACGATTGTTCAAGCATCTTGATTGTGAGGTGATTTTGTTACCATCTATCTGTTCAACCTGTTGCCTTTAAAGTTCGAGATTATTATCATTATCCTTATTGTTAATCGTCCTTATGATTACTGATAAACTATTATCATCGATGGCCTGAAACTGCAACTAGCAGAATAGCGTAGGGGTGGTTTCTGTAATTTACTCTTATTCTTATTTTACAGGGTAATGAGTTTTTCAATCAACTTCAAAAAACGACCCTCCACCTAACCAAACTCCGGCGGTGCCTCGCCGGAAAATCGATCCGCCATCGTCACCACCATCTCCGGTAATATTATCCACAACTAAAGAGCTATTTTGACTCAATTCTCCGTGAACTGTCCCGATCCAAGAACATTCATGGGTGGCATCAGATCCGATTAGCAATCGTCCATTTATCAAATGTACATTATTAGATCGGTTAGTACTTTATTACTTTTATAAAATATATTCTCATTTTAGCTTGGATTTGTAAACAAGTTTCAACTAAATTTCAAGTTTATTGTAAAAGGGTATTATAGGGAAAAAAAATTTAAACCTGGGTAATTTAGGAAAGGGGACCAAAATTGAAAAAAAAAATCAAATTTGAAGAAAGGACCAAAATTGGAAGACAATCCAATTTTATAAAAACACGAAAATTGAAAAGAAAATCAGTTTTGAACTAAACCCTTATACGTAAAATAAAAAATTACTTTTTAGAGGTCCCAAGCCGCACGTGCGTAGCACGAAGCTTCATCTAGTTAAGTTTATATCTCATCCCAAATTTAAAACTTTCTATTTGATCAAAATGGATAAAAAATGTCAATATTACCCTAGACTCGAATCAATATTCTTCCAAACTCAAGCCGCAACGAATCAATATTCTTCCATTTTCATTTTCATTAACCTTACCCTTTTTTTTTTGGAACCGGCAAACAATATATTAAAAAGCTGAAAAAGCGAACCTAGCGAGAAGCAACGACGCCCAGCAATGACATTAACCTTACCCTTATTCTATCATTAACCTTACCATTTTAATAATTACTTTTTTGATAAGAATAATTATTAACATTGACTTTATTCTATCATTACCCTTTTTTTTTGGAACAGGCAAATAAATATAACTATCATTTAATGCTTCTAAATACGTACAAAATCCCTTTCATCATAAGCGCCTGTACAACTTCTTTATTTAACTAATTTGACTAATTTATTTAACTAATTTAATGGATAAAAAGTTAATAAAATATACAAGTATATCCAATTTATCTATTAATAAAAATACAAATAAGATTTTATTGATTTTGTTTCGTCAAATTGCTCTCACGGATCCATTGTAAATTTGTTTTGGTAATATTTGGTAGTATAAAATAGAGGACATCTGTAATGATAATTTATTTTTCGATTAATTAATTAATGTATCGTTAAATGTTTGTTCGTTGTTTTGTTACAATTTCGTATTTTGTTTATAATAATCCGATGGTTAATGTGCCGATGGTAATAATCAATTTATTTTTTACTAATACGACGGTTAGTGCGCCGGTGATAATAATCCTTTTTATCTATTTAGTCTATTTTGTAATGTCATTTTATTTTTTGGATTTTGTTTACGTATACCTACAAACATATATTTCCTTTATTTATTTTCTTTAAATTGTGTGTGTGTTTTTTCTACCGACACATCATTATAGGTTTAGACAAATAATATTTTATAGACAAATATTAACGATCATAACCAAAAACATAAAAATAGAAAAATAAACAAAATAAAAATAACTGAAAAGGAAAAAGTAATATTAGCCGATTTATTATATTAATAAATAAATAAATAAATATATTAATTATAGTAATTATTAATTTAATAAATTTTCTATATTAAGAAATGATTGTAAACGATCATTTGAATAAATGTAAATGATCTGTGGTGAATCCTCTCCCCCCACCCCCTAAAAAAACAAAAAAAAAAAAAAAAAAAAAACATACACACAATGAAATCAACAAACCAACGGTCGATTTACATCACTTTGAATAGGCTGCAAAAGATCTCCAAAAGCAACAAAACATTTACAAATTTAGGACCGTTTACCGGAATGAATGACGACGAAGCAACAAAAAAAAAAAAAAAAAAAAAAAGCGTACTATTAATATGTTTTATGTTTCATTACAAGTTACATGTAACATTTATAAATTTAGGACCGTTTACCGGAATGAATGAGGACGAAGCAACAAACAAAAAAGAGCATGCTATTAACATGTTTTATGTTTCATTACAAGTTACATGTAACATGTTTCTAACTTTTTTGTTGTTTGTATGAAGTAGTGATGCATGAGAAGACAAAAAAATTGTTGTTTGTATGAAAAATTGTTGTTTGTATGAAGTACTGATGTAAATATAAAAAAAAAATAAAAAAAAATAAACTCAAAAAGTTATCAACATTGACCGAAAAAAAGAAAGCTGAATAATAATGGAAAAGAAATTCTATTAATTTTTTATTTTTCTAATATTGCATAATATTGACATATTATGTTACATATCATTTAGATCGTTAAAATATTAAGACTCGGTAAGATTTTTTCTAAACAAAATCACCGATTTTAGTCTATGTTTGACAGACTAACTGAAAAATTATCTGCTAGCTGAAAAACTAGCGGTAGCTAGAAAACTAGCAACTAACTGAAAGTAGTTGAGCTGAAAAACTGGCTGATAATAAATGACGTTTAGTAAACTAACTGATAAAACTAGCTGAAAATCGTAGAATGACATAAAAGGATATGCACAAAATTAATCCAATATTATAAGAAAAACCATAATACATTCAATTAAATTAAAGTAAATACTAAATAAAATATTACAGATTTTAAAATAAATTTCTTACATCTCATATCATATTCACAATATTATCACGAAGTTCTCGCATCTCGTGACGTGACTCTCGAATGTTCGCATGATTAGATATTGAATGGTTGTTTTGTTCTTCTGAATATATGTAATCAAATTGTTATTCAACGATGTTGAAAATCATATCTGTCAAGTCATGCATTCGAATATTTATGAAGGGTAAAGGAAGCGTAGATATATGTCAATTTAGGATAAAGAAAGCATATATAACAATTTGGGATAAAGGAAACGTAGATAATTTGAGATAAAGGAAGCATATCCCTTGTGAGGGTAAAATGAGAACATTTTGAAACCGCTACTTAAAACGTTACTATTAGTAGCATTTAAAAAACCTAGCTTTTTAGCTAGCTTATAAGTTAGTTTTTGGACCCAAACATGTCAAACTAAAAAAGCTCGAAAAAAACATTAGTTTATACGCTAGCTGTGGAAACGAAGAGGAGGGAAAACAGATATGATTTAACTTGCAGATTTGATATTGGACAAAGGAAAACGATCGATTGAGAAACTTGATACAGTCATATAATGTAATATTAAATATCTGAGAACGACAAAGAGATTGATTTGATTATTGTGAAGTGAAAGCATAATATGAGACTAAACCTTACTTGAGATATAAAGAATAAAATGAGCAGTCTATCTTTATTTGTTCTACAATGCATATATTTGAACGGTATAATCGTCTCAAGTGGGTGTAATACTTGTATTTCATGATTAAAAGTTTTACCTTTTATGAGAAATTATTTTAAAAAATTAAATACATTAAATATAATTAAAATAAAATAAAATAAATATAATTAAAATAAATAAAGTTAATGGACCAAAGAGTTTTAAGTTAATTAGGGTCAAATATAAAATTTTAAGTTGAGGGACTAAAGTGGTCAAATTTGAAAACTTAAGATTGACCTTGACCGAAACATAGTTGGGTAAAAAATGTTATGAAATTAATTTTGTGGACCTATGTAGAAATATGACTTGGTTGGTGAAATAGATTTAAGACGGAGATCGTAGTGAGTATAACTCTCATGTTACGAAACCAATCAAGATAGTTCATATTATTGAGCTTATCCTTTTTGATGATCGATCGTAGTGAAAAACTTGAAATGAATGAATTTGTGTGTGATAGCATCTATAAAAATTGAGACGAAATTTTAGTGATTTGATAATAATCCTCATTAAATGAAACCCTAACCAAATTCTTTTAATAAAGAAAAAATTCATATTTCACTTCTAGTTACTAAAAGTTTTACCGTATTCGAAAAAATAAGCTATTTAGGTATGTAACTGTTTTACAAATTTTCAAGTTCTATGAATTTCTTACCTCCTTATGAGACTCATTTACATCTATTATGTCATTTGACATGTTTAATACCTTCCATATTTTCCTTTATTGTGACAGGTTTGTTGTGGATCACAAACCAATATTGAAAATTATCCATAAAAAAACACATGATACTAACCCCAGACTCTTAGGTATGGTGAACACCACATCACTACCCCTAATTTTCAACTTTTGTACTTTCCCATGTTGAAACACATTTAGTTCTAGTGTGTGTTTCAAGATGGATAATGTGAGATTTACTTAAAAAAATAGGTTTTGTTTTACTTAATTAAAGTATTTTAACTTTTAATTTTAGCAAAATGAGTGTGTTGAACTATTTTAAAAACTTATATTTAAGATAATTTTTATAATTTGTCAATTTTACTTACAAGTGCTTTTAAGTTAACTCATTGACATTATGTTGTGCTTCAACTATTTTGAAAAACATTTTCTAACACGCAATAATCCTAGGAAAAATATAAAATAATAAATAAAACCACACATGCAAATAACGATATTAATTGCCTCATTCATGTACATTTTTCCTATGAGTCAACACCCAGAATACCCTAGTCATTCTAGAGAAAAATCAGCAATAAGTGATGTATCGACTCCCACTATAATCGCCATCACCAAATGACACTCGAATGGGCATCGAGCCAATATATCAATCCCCGTGACTCCCATTGATTGCCTCAATTTTCAATAATTACGATGTTTGTTAACATATTTACTTTTATCTAATTATATACTATTTTATACAAAATGAAACTTACAATTTCATGAAAAATAATTATACAACATACAAGTCGCACAAAATTACCAATACAAACAACCAAACATCACAATACATAGGTCTATAGAGAAAATTTATTATCGTATCTAGAAAATAGTCTTGCAATAGATCTGTGCAGCACTTGTGTAAAAGTCTTGCATCAAAACTATTAAAGTAGCACACATAAAAATGTAATAGAATCAGTTCTTTCCAGAAGTGTTGCTTTTGCAGATTTTGTAGTTATAGTCATGGTGTGCCAAAAATCAGGTTAGTGTCAATATTTTGATCAAGATTGATATTACATACAATCTTGACACTTAATTTTAATCAATGTTGTTTATATATCTCAATGTCATCAAAATCATATTTATCGACACAAACATATAAACATATTCCATATTTTTATTAGTATGATATTTATGTCAAAATCATCCAATAAAATATGCAAGTGAATCAAAATATTCAAGAAAACAAAATGATCATAAATAAATTTAAAACTCATTGAAATAAAATTATTTTCCTTTTTTTTTAAACCATAGAAAGTCGATGTGTATATTTCATACACATATTTTCCTAGTTGTATATACAAATTCATACCCCAATAGATTTCTATAACAAAAAAACGATTTCATTATGCAAGAAATATGTATATATGACTCTGATACTACCGTTAGATGATGATGCTACTCAAAACAAAATGGAAGCCAACCGAAGCATTAACAAAAACATATCATTATTCACCACGTATCCATGCACAACAATCGCTTGTAATAAAAGCTACAAGAGAATTATATTTTTCGACTGATCTTGAGAATCAAAAGTGGGATTCCTCTATGTGTGCCCGAAAGTAACAATCCGTCTTCTTATAGATGCTAGTCCACAAACTAAAGCCTATAACACCTTCTTCATTGCGTTGCCAAGATCGACCACAAGAGAGTATGCGAAATGTGTTGATTCTTGAAGAAAAAGAAAGTTGAGCCCCTATTTTAGGTGTGCTAGTTCGCAACCATGAGTAATGGTAGAGGGGAGAGAGAGAGATATATATATATATATATATATATATATATATATATATATATATATATATATATATATATATATATATATATATATATATATATATATATATATATATATATATATATATATATATAGATAGAGAGAGAGAGAGAGATAACTTGTGTGTTCTAGCGTGGGGAGAGAACCAATGAAAGCCTTTTTATACACAACCTAAACCTAATCCCGTTAATTGCCGACCAAACAACATTTAACCTAAAAGATAAGTATCACTTTAATTATATTTATAATTCGAATTATGTCTAATTACAAATTAAGTCCTCTATTAATTTTAGTTTCCAATTAAGCACCATTTTAATGACAAATTAATAAACTAAATCCTCGTTTAATTGTTTTTTGCTAATTATAATTTGGATTGTACTTTGTGTGTACCTCAATTGACTAGTGCAATATTTACAATGTTAATAACTTATTTTGTCATTAACATATTCCGAATGTTTATAAAATGTTTACATTGTTAATTCACATACGAATTAACATGTGTAAAACTTAGGAAATTTGTGTTTTGTGTTCAATATGAAAGCTTGATTGTATAGCACAGAAGATCATGAAATTTGATATGTTCTGTTTTTCCGTTGGTGATTTTAGTATCACATTTACCTTTCAGTATAATAGAACTAATAAATATGTCAATCGGTACACACTTTAGTTCTAATACAAGTAAGGATGTGCTGGAATGCACATTTGTATTAGAATAAGTTGATACCGGTACGACCAATTAGCAGAGGTCTTGTAGGTTCTAGGGGCAGAGCCCCTAGCTTGGGTTCCGTTTTCTTGGATTCGGTTTGCTGTTCCTATTTTTTTGGATTCGGTTTTCTGGTTCAAAAATATTAATTTAACGTTCAATTTGAGATACAGAAGAATATGATTTCTCTCTAACTATCTAAATCGCGAACTTGCAATTGTGTCTGATTACAAGTTTGATTATTCAAGAATTATTCCCATAATTTAAATTTTGTGCAACCCAGACATAAGGTCGAAATATCAAACTCAGACAGTGTTCACACCGACCTCGATATGTGGAATCGTTTTGCGTTGAACCAATCTGTGATTTCAAAAACCGTCCTTATTTGTATACATACATCCGCAACATTTTCCAATAAACTAAAACCATAAAACCGAAAAAGAAAACAAATAAAAACAATTTTTAACATATATTAGCCTTATGAAATATCAATATTTAAAAACACAAGTACTTTCTAAATCATATACGCGCACATAACAACTTTAGATCTTTCTTTTTGACCCTTGGTCTTAATCCAACAATCAACTTTAGATTTTTCTTCAATTCCGTACTGAAACTGTCCCAGTATGTATATATGTATCTTTTATGTATATTATAAAACCTTTTTAGCGTAAAATTTAAAAACTATGAAAAACTATATATCAACCCGAATTTTTCTAAATGATAACACTATAATTAACGTATGCTTGATCTGGTAATCTAACACGCTCATAATTATTTCTCTAAATACACACATACACAACAACAAAACCTACCACCAGTATATATATATATATATAATGTACAAACAGCACTTATACCCATACATGTATAAAAAATAAAATAAAAAATCATTTCTTCCCGCTCCATTTATACGGAAGTCTCCACCTCTTATGCCAATAAATCGAAACCCGCGGCCACAACGGGAACCCGAACGAGTAATCAAGCGGCCGGTCAACCGGTCCACCAACCAACAAAGGCAACCAAACATATCTCGAATCCCTCAAATCCGCCGGATTCCACCTATCCGCCATAAAAATAAAAACACCCGGAAACCCACGTAACGGAAACACAAACGTACTTTGCGCGAAAAAAGTCGTAACCCGAAAGACCTTATTACCCCCAACACACGGGTTCCCCATGGTCTCCCACGGCCCCATGATATTCTCAGCAGCGTGGGCCAGCGCCTCATTTGGAGCCCAGCCCGTGCAACCCGAAGTGACCATATAATAGGTCCCTTCGTGTTTGAACAGGGCTGGCGCTTCGCGGTGCTGGCCCACGAGCACCCGTCTCATGACAGGTGTCACGTCGAGGTAGTCTCGTGTGAGGGGCGTGATATGGAGCTCGGTGTTATCGTCAGATGAGTAGATTAGATACGCGGTGTTGTCGTCGTCTTTGAAGATTGTCATGTCACGGGAATCGGAATTGTGGGGTCGGATGGATTTGAGGTAGGTGAAGGGGCCGGTGGGGGAATCGGAAACCGCGGTTCCGACCGCGGCTTTGGTGTAGTTGGTGTCGTCGATATGCATCCACATTATGTATTTGTTTGTGTTTTGGTTGTAGATTACTTTCGGGCGTTCTAGAACGTTGGAAATGTGGAGGTCGTGTGTTTCGTCAGTTTGTTCTGCGGGGAGAACGATGCCTTCGTTTTTCCATGTCCATAGATCTTTTGAAGAATAGCAACCGACTCCTATGATGTCAACCTACAATTTTTAATCTCAAACACATTCATGATATAATTCAAACCTTAAAAGGAAAAGTGCATAAAAATCAACAAATTTGTGATACTAACCCGTGCAGCAGCCTTTTTGTGAGCATGATAAGTGGGCCCATCTTTATATTCACCATACCAATAATAAGTCATTGATCTATCATCATACAAAATACCACCTCCATGAGCTTGAATAGGATTCCCATCGGTATCCAACCAAATTCTACCGGGATGATAATAAAAACTCTCGTTACCACCATCCTTCATTGGATCAATAACGGTTTTTTCACCCGGAAAAAATATATATCTTAATTGAGAAGTCTCATCAAGAAATTCCTCGATCAATGTTGTAGGCCTTTTAGGTTTTCTTTTTATAGCACGCGGTGATCTTTTTCTTGGTGGTGGGATTTTTATGTTGTCGTCTTCAACTTCTATGAGTTCACGGTATGATGGATGGTAACTTGTTAGCATTTGGGTTGACTCAGTTTGACTTCGTTGACTTTGATTCAGGAAGTAGAAGTGGAATAAAATTAGGCATCCTATGAGGCTGCATACCACGAGTGTTGAGTTATATCTGCTTCCTGCATAGCAATTTAAACTGGTTGGTTTCCGGTATTTGTTCTTCATCCTCATTTTGTTCTCCATTTTTAACCTTCAAAATAATGATGCGGTTATGAAAATGTCACCTAAATAGAGATTTTTCTTGTTTGGAATGAATAATGATCGATAGGAAAGATTTGGTTTCCTTGTTTTGGTGACAAATTGTAGACGGAAATTGGGAGTTAAAAAGGTAAAGGAATGATGAAGATGAACTGGAATCTTGACTAAAAAACCCTAATTTTTAAGTTTGGGAACCTCGGAATTGAAGGGGAATTCGGTTCAGAGTCGTATATGTTATAGAACTATGGAACTTCCTTAATTGTCACATATAAAGCTTAACATTTGATCGATGTTAGATTCTGCTTAAAACTGAGAAAGATGCACAAATCGAATGATCAAATTGGAAACTACATCAAGTTAAACCACTACTGAACAACTAAAAACCTAATTCGGTATAAATCAAGTCGAATAAATCGTTAAAGCAAAGAAATTCGATGCCTTTGAGGATGAACTAAAGGAAGTTTGTTCCATACTTGAAGAATGTTTACCTGGAAACATTAATAACAATCGGTCAATCAATCTACCATGAAGGTGAAGCAATCTGAGCTCGATCGTCCAAATACTGTTCTGAAACTTGTAAAAATGGTTTCTTGATACCAAATTTTGGATCTGGAGCTGATGAATCGGTGGTGATTGTGACTTGAGACCAAAATTTGCTGAATCTGTTTCTCTCTCTCTAGTTGTCTTGGACATGTATGTGTCAATGATGAATCTTTGCTTTTATGTGTGCTGTAGAAGATGATAATTTCAACGACTAGTTTGCTCTGTTGAATTATTAATTTACTCATAATATTATTATTTGCATCACCTCACCGCTCCATTTCTGAGCCAGATGGACTCCTATTTTATCTCAACTAGTATTTCGACTGTCCGTGTGATGCTGCGGAAGCCCGGTATATTGAAAAACGCAGCTCGACAATAAAAATTATCTAAGAGACAAAAAATATAAGTTTAAAATATAATAAAGGACCAGAATCGTAACTTACGAAATACCAATAATATAACTTTATAATAAATAGGATGAAAACAATTAATTCAAAATTAGTTGAGGGAAAAAAACGTAAATATAAAAGTTTGCTATATAAAGAAACAAAATTGTTATTTCCAAATAAAAGCTTATTCGGATTTTGTATCAAATGCTTTAACAATTATAATATGATTTTAATTTAGTAGTTATGGTTCTGGAAAAAGTAATATGAATTGAATAGTAATTATGTGAAGGGAAAGGATTTTGGTAATTAATATATATATAATAAGAAATTACCATATTTCCTATATAAAAACCAGATAATGTGTTTTCTTTTTTTCAAAAAATGTAAATGTTTTGATTTAGGGGTGTTCAGATAAGTTTTTTGAGATTTTTTTTTCAATTTTCCATAATTAGTTTTTCTTTCATAACCCGGAGTTTTTGATTAAAAAAGGTATTTTATTAAAATATTTATTAAATATGTATAGTTTTAAAAATATTTATCAAATAGGTGTAGTATTAATATTTTATATTTTCTTAATAATTTTATTTCAGTCTTATATATATGTAATGAATTTTATATTTGAGTCCTGTTATTAACATGTATTATTGATTGTTAAAACAAACAAGTAAACTTTATATGCAAGTGAAGTTTACTTATTTACATTATTAAAAAGCCAAGACAAGAAGGGTTCACCATTTGAAGATATATATATTCTGATGAGCAAAAGAGATGCATCTTTGAAACTTCTTAGAAATTATATATTAATATTTTTTTATACAAGAAAACTTTAATTCTATGTTTTAGAAAAAAAATATTCCGTTTGGCATTATTTAAATGCTAATGTATTTCTTTTGCCAATCATTACTTAAAATTGATAAGTTAGATTGCGGTACATTTTTTTTCCTATTAGAGACATTTGTAAATATAATTATATATTACTGAAAAAATACATAAAACCCATAATGTATTTATATTATTTTATTGGTTTACTCTTTTTGTTTTTTTTTCTTTGATTTTTATACCATAATTTTCATTCAACTTTCTAGTACTTTTTTTACATTTCTTTATTAGTTTTCAGATTTCTTCAAAGTAAAAAACTCGCAATAAAGTCTGCAAAAAAATGTATTTTTTTTTTCAGTTTTACCATATAATTTTCATGCAATTTGTTGATTTTATTTGATTTACTTTTTTTCAGTTTTACCATATAATTTTTGTTGGCTTGACATACCACGTCAAACATCTGATAAAAAGAAATGAAAAAATTGTAAGAAGGAGGCTCGAACTCGAGGCCTCTCGTGCGTAATACATGCTTCTTATTCGTGAAGTAAAAAACATTTCTTTTATAATCAACACTACTTTAATGATCCCATAGACTTCTTTTAAGTGTTCGATTGTGGTTCCCAAGTATCCCATTGTGATTCTCAAATGAGTTTTGTACCAAACAATGGTATTCTTAAAAAGTATTTACCATTTCATAGTAGTTTTACGAATAATTACCAAAAGATTGTTGTCTTATTTTGACAGGATTTATTACTATTTATTTTAAAAGATCTTGATTATTGTTTTGATTTTTATCAACACTATCACCATTGTTTCCAGCGACCATCGTCATCGTTAGGGTCAGCATCATTGTTTCCGGCAACCATCATTTTTTGTAATTAAAGTAGCATTTATTACAAAAATGTTGCTTGGTTTACTAGTAAGACACATGTCTAACACATAAGAGGTCTCGAGTTTGAGCCTCATTCTCACCATGTTTTCCACTTCTTTTTATAAAATGTTAACGTGACATGTTATGTAAACGAAATTTGCCGATCAGTACCGACGAGCAAAAATCAAATGGAAAGCAAAAAAGAACTGAAAACCCCGCATAAATTAAAAGCAAAAATGTGAAACCGAAACGAAAATCGATAGTACGATTTTAGTTTTGCAAAAACCAAAAATTTCAGTCGGCATAGGTTTGAATGAAAAGTCGTCCAAAAAAATCTCAAGGCATTGTTTATATGTATATAACCGGTTTCGGTTTTTTTGAGAACCGGTTTTTTTGATAACCGGTTTTGTCTTGACCGGTTCCGGTTAAAACCGGACCGGTTTTGGCCGGTTTTTTGTATGTGAAAGGTATAACCGGTATAACCGGTTCCGGTTCCGGTTAAAACCGGTTTTTATATAACCGGTTCCGGTTAAACCGGTCCAAAAACCGATTTTGATGTTTTAAATCTTTAAAAATACTAAAAAAATACTATAAAAATACATAAAATTTTATATTGTCTTTGGTTATGATATAAAATAAAAAACAACATTGTTTGAACTTGAATAACATTGATTGAACTTGAAATGAAAAAAACAAACATCGACGACCAATTACGTAAATATAAAAAACTAGGAATTATAGTTTTCGAATAACCTAGGTTCAACATCGAATAACCTAGGTCAATCTCCAACACATTACATAAACTAGGAATTATAGTCTTCATCTAGAAATACCAAAGTTTTAAAATTCAAATTACATAACGTCAATAATAATAATAATAATAGTAGGAATTATAGTCTTCCACTTTGTCGTCTTCAAATCTTCAAGCATTGCCCACGCTTTTAATCCAAAAATTCTTCAAGCTCACCCTCATCAACTTCGGTCGTTGGAGGTGATATCCCCATTGCAACTTCTTCTTCGTGGATATACTCTTCCACCGGTGGTAAAAGCGGCCCTTCGAGCGAAACGCAATGTTGTATCCTTTCGACGCCATCCAAGTAGTCCTTCAAGCAAACACATACTTCCATCGATTCGGCCGTGAGTTTGGACCTTCTTTCCGTGATGACACTGCCACTAAAAGAAAAGGCGGATTCCGAAGCTACCGTGGAAGCTTGGACGGTTAGTAAATCGCGGGCCATGGCGGCTAGAATCGGGAATTGCGCTTCCTTTTCTTTCCACCAAGCCAAAATGTCAAAGTTTTGAAATTCATCGACGGTAAAGTGGGCTAAAAAGTTTGAGGCCATATAATTGCCCAATTCGCTACTTGGGGCGGAAGTACGTTGGCGTTTTGTGGCATCCTTCATCAAAGTGTTATAAAGATTTATGTTAACGTTTCTTCCCAATGAAGATGAACCGGCCATACCTCTCCGAATATGATCAACTATTACATTAGTTGGTTGACCATATTTGGTAGCGTAGATTTCAAATAATTTTTTGAAAGACTCGTTGAATTTAAAATTTTGATTTTGAACGAAATTTGGTTCGAGTTCACTTATACTAACAAATGAGGGGTAAAATGGGTATTTTGGGCATTTTAACGGCTACAAACGGCTACAAACCAAGCAAAAGAAGCCAAAAATCAAAAAATTCCCGTTTTTTAACGGTCAGGAAAAAAAACGGGGTAAAACCGGTTTTTTTCCGGTTAAAAACCGGTTTAAAAAAACCGGTTAAAAAACCGGGGTCAATAACCGGTGCGCGTCGGGTAAGGATAACCGGGTTTTAACCGGCGGTTCGGTTTAACTGGGACCGGTTTTGTAATAACCGGTTATTGTAAAAACCGGTTCGGTTATTTTTTTCCGGTTTTTTAAAAAACCGGTTCAAATGTGCACCTCTACATGGGCTTATGTAAATTAGAGGTGGCAAAACCTGACACGACACGACAACCCGACACGAACTCGACACGAAATAAACGGGTTTGGGTAAGATATTTCAACCCGTTTAATTAAACGGGTTGACACGACACGACACGATAATTAAACGGGTAAGGTCAGGGTTGAAACTTTCAACTCGAATATGACTCGAAAATGACCCGTTAATTTATATTCAAGTTTTTCTAATTCTTATGTAAATTGGACAGGTCAAAACACCAATACCATATTTAAAAGAAAAACTATTGATTGACGTGTTTTATAATGTGGAAGTCTTTTAGCCACCTAGGTCATGAATTCATTTGACTCGGCCTCTCTCTCCTCCTCGCAACCTCGTCATTCATCTCCCCGACTCCTAATCTTTTAACGTTGCTCTATAAACTTAGTGTGAATGTTTCTATTACTAGTTTTTAATGTTTTCCTTTTCGCCTCAAACTCCTATTCTTTCAACATACTTAGTGTTTCAACTCAAAAAGTGACATGATATATTTACAAGGTCTAAACCCCAAACCCGAAACTCGACACGAACTCGACACGAAAATAAACGGGTTGACACGACACGACACGATTATTAAACGGGTTGGGTTATGGTCGAGCACTTTCAACCCGTTTAATGTTTTGACCCGACACGAAATCGACACGACACGTTTGCCAGGTCTAATGTAAATAGGCAAAGATGTTGTATAAGGACCGCTTAGAGTTGTTGTTTGAGGACCATTTATGCAGATAGGTCAACGATTTTGTCCGTCGGACTATTTAGAGAAATTGTTTTTGTTCCTACATTTTATTCCTACTAATCTTCCTACCCAATTTAAATTTTGACATGTGTATTAAAATATTATTAATTTTATTAAATATGACACTTTTCGTGATTTCATATAAGTATGAATATGGATAGGAATAAAATGTAGGAATCAATCCAATTACTCGACTATTTATGTCAATAAGGGAGAGTTGTTTTGTAGAGAACATTTTTATTAAAAAAACAAACAATCTAACTTACATTTTAAAACTAAACAACACCCACAAAACTTCAAAAACCAAAAATTTTGGATTTCGGTTCGGTTATGGCAAAAAATCAGACAAAACCGCGCTGTGTTTACCCCTACCAATTAGCATGAATCGAGAAAAAAATGTAAAATGAGTAAAATCAAAAGTTACATAATGGGTAAAACTTTAAAAATGTATATTTAAGGTAAAATCGTAAAAGAATTTGCAAAATTAAGGATTTTATTGCGAGTTTCATTTTAAAAAAAAAGTTAGAAATTAATGAAGAATGTGAAAAGGTAAAAACAAAATATGAATGAAATTTATATGATAAAACCAGAAAAAAAAATTTAAAACTAATAAGATATTATAAATCTAAGAGTTTTTATACTATTTTCCATTATTTTTATATCCTGTATATCAAATCAAAGTTTAAAATAAAGAGTTATTTTTTTAGATAATCCAAAAAAGTACTCAAACTTTTAAAAAAAAGTATTTTAGCAATAAAAACATTCGAGGTGAGAGTTAGTGATAGTTCGTCCGGCTAATATATTTAAAAAACCATATTTAAAATCTTAATCTAACATAATCTATTTAAATAAACAAGGTGAACACAACATGTTTATTGAACTAGTTGAAATCGAGTTGGCATGTGTGTTTTTTCCAATTCAATTTGTTTAACAAGCGAGTATAGTCATTTAAATTTCTAAAACCAAATAGAAATTGGGAGACATAAGTTGTAGTAAATAACTAGTGGTACAACATAACATAGTTGTAACATTACCATATTCAATTTGTGAACAAAAAATTCATCTATATCTCATGTTGATTCATCTTACTTAGCCTTCAATGTATCAAACCCTTGGGAAATTTGTGAGTTACCACCATGATGGAGTTTAATAGTGAACATGGTGGGATGACTCTTGTAAGATAAACACAAAAATAATTAAAGTTAGATTTTTCTTAATCTTTAAGGACTTTGAAGAATTTTAAATGAAGCATAGTAGAGCCCATGCGATATAAACTCTTTGCATCAAATGCTCGATAGGTTGGCCTAAGTGACCACATTGTGAATACCATTAACACACGATATGTAAAGAATATGAAGAACAGATGAAAGACTATCATTTTTCGTTTAGAATTTTCTCAGTTATGGAGAGAGTTTTGTAGAAGAATATGGATAGACCCAACTAGCTTATTGATGTTTAAAAGACATGTTAGGCTTAATTGTTTTTTAAATTGATGGTAATCCACGCCACAGGAGAGAGAGAGAGAGAGAGAGAGAGAGAGAGAGAGAGAGAGAGAGAGAGAGAGAGGGGAATGATATACCCTCTTTTGTGATACATGTGTTCTAAGTCGATTTTTTTTAACATATGTCACATTAAGGACCAAAACCACAAAAGAGATCTTATTTTTAAACCACCATGCAAATTAAACCTTTTTTGCACTAAAACAAAAAAAACTAATAACTACAAGTACCAATTTTATTTTTTTCTATATTTTTTAAAGGTATAATTTCGTTTATATACTTATTCCTTATAACAATCTTAATTACGTCTATATCCTTGTAAAATTAGAAATTACATATATATTCTTATGAACCCTAAAAACTCACACATATACCCAAAAGGTTAATTTAATAATAATTAACAAAAACTGCTTTTGAATTGATCTTTTATTAATAAAGACGTAATTAACTTGTAATGAACAGATTACCCTTCTTCCAAATAACCCAATGTTCTCGATTAGGAATGGCAATGGGTCGGGTTCGGGTCGGGGCAGGGAGACCCATACCCGACCCTAAAAGTTTCGGGTTTTCGGGTCGGGTTTCGGGTCATTGAATATATATATATATATATATATATATATATATATATATATATATATATATATATATATATATATATATATATATATATATATATATATATATATATATATATATATATTCTTATCGGGCCGGGTCGGGTCGGGGCAAGAAGACCCAAACCCGACCCTATACCCTAAATTTTCGGGTTTCGGGTTTCGGGTCTCGGGTTTTTTTGCTCGGGTTTCGGGTTGCCCCGTCGGGTTCGGGTTTTTTTGCCATCCCTATTCTTGATACATATAGTAGAGGCCATCGATAACTTATAAATCCAAAAAAAATGTCGACAACCACAATCAATGTCTTCGTGATTGAACTTAAGCCGCAAATAACCCTTCTAAAGTGATTGATTGCAGCTTCTGTAAATCAATTGTAGGAAATCACAAACAAATTGCGCCTAATCGTATCGCATTCGAAATGCTTCACAACCGCAAATAATATGTGACTAGTTGGTCAAATCATGAATAAATCGTAGTCGATTATGGAAAGATTGCATAGGGGTATATTAGTAATTTGGGTACAATCTAATCTAAAACAATTTTTCTACTTTTTAAAAAGATTATATATCATTAAATTATTCTTTTGGGTATATATGTGAGTTTCTAGGATTTATAAGGATAAATACGTATATAACGTAATTAAGAATGTATAAAAATATAAACAAAATTCTCCATTTTTTAAAAGTTTAATGCGTGTTAATATAATTGTTTTGTTAATGTTTATCTTCCCAATTAATTGGTATTTATTTAGGTGTTGTTTGTTTTTGAAGAGGTAAAAGGTCTGCAGTCTGTGGACCACATCTGCAAACATATGAAAAAAAAAGATAAAATACCTGCAGTCTGCGGACCATACTGCAATCATGTGACTTACTATCCGTCTATCCACTCTTGCTAAAGCTACAAGTTTAGAATCAATTATGGACCCAAATTTGTTCCCTAAAGAGGAAAACAATTAGCATTCTAATTTCAAAAAACACCTTAAATAACAAGAAAGATGGTGGCAGCCAGCCAATTTGTTTATTTATTATTGAGGGGTTCTCTAAACTCAATTATATGGTTCGTAGCTATACAAGGATGTATTTAGATATTTTAATATTGGACGAATTAGCCCTTCATTTCTTTTCATCTACTCACAGTCTCGCATGAAAAAACATAACATTAATAAAACTAAACCAAGACACCTAATAATTTGAACTAATGCTAATCAAATGACGATAGTGTTGATCATCGGTAGTTCTAATTGCATGATAACGGAAATATTTGATGTTAAATAAAGAAAATAAAACAAACCAAAAAGGTGCACTTTCTTAAAATAAAAAAAGACTTCATATATCATCAACTAATATACAAACAAAGATGCCTCGCAAAACTTTTCAAAAAATAAATTTTAAAACAAAAATTCAGTTCTTACTTCTTGCAATAGAAACTAGAATTATCTTACAACATAGTTACATTTTACAACTACGTACAACCTTTAATTGGTTACAAAATAGACAAAGATTTCTTTGGCTTGAGATCATTATAATAAATAAAAACACAATACCAATTAAACATTCCAAATGTTTATTCTATTCAAATGTTAGTGTTTAATCTATGAACTTGAATCAAAGTTTATTCTGTGGATCTAATTTATTTGTTATAAGCAGAAACAAAGATATTGTTGAGATCCATTGGCATGCTCCCCATGTTACTCGGGTACCAATCGATCTACATGCATATGCTTATCGTATTATGAATTTAAATGTAACCTTATCGGGTTACGAAACTTAGCTTTTATATGCCCTGGTATAATCACCTTAAGGTGTTTTGGTTGTTTCGCTTATGTGTATGATAGTCTTGGCAAACAAGACAAATTTGGCGAAAGAGGGAGACCATAATAATATATAGAAAACACAATACCAATTAAACATTCCTATATAAAATTACAATGTGCATATCAACCACACACTTACGACTTACGAGGCCGCACATATTTATTTTCAAACTTGTCTCACTTTTCGTTTCTTCCCACAACGACGGCTTAACAAAATCTTAACCACTATATATTAGCCACATGTAGAGCAGTTGCCACCGGGCTTGGTTGCGCTTGCCTGTAACTCAAGTGAGGGTAATAAAGATGGGTGGACTGTGACTTTAGCCTGGTTCGATTGGTCTTGTTGGTGCATGAACTGGCTTGCCTGTTCCAAGTTGTGAGTTGAACCATGTGGCTTGGACGAAGGCTTGGGTCACTTGTTTCCTAGAGTAGAGGGCATTGCATTAGGCTGGCTTCACAGAGCTGTGAAAACCTCTCGCTTTCAATAGTGGAAGGATAACGAGCCTTGGCTCCACAAGACCTTATAAATCAACCAGGGAGTTTCAAACGGACAACCATCTTTTTCCTTCCTAAAGCTTTTTAACCATAAGATATAATAATATGCATGCTATTGTATATGATAGTTATTTTACAAGATAATTACAACTACACTTTTTGAAAATCATGATGTTAAAAAACTCAACAAAATTTACCAATTTAATACTCTAATTTCTAAAAAAATCAATGTGGAAATCAACTACGAATTACAAACTTACGTGGCTTCAGTTATAGCTTATATTTTTCATTTATATTATAGCTTATTCCCACATCAGCAGCTTCAGAAAGTTACAATCTCTCTATAAACCACACTTAGAGTTTAAGTATCATCGGGCTTGGTAACGCTTGCCTTTACCTCAATTGAGGGTATTCAAGATGGTTGGACTATGGTCAAGCCTAGTTCGATTGGTCTTGTGGGTTCACAAACTGGCTTGCCTGAATGTTGTATTGACGAAGGTTTGTGCTTTTTCAGGCTATAAAGATTTGTCTTCTTCCTCTCTTTTTGAAGTGTGTATGTAGCTTCTTGCAACCTTCGCTTGTGAAAAAGATTACCTTTTACACACTTTTCTATGGGTTCATATTCTATCCCTATCTATCAACATGACAATTTTTAACATTGTTAGTGATCCTAAAAGCTTACCAAAACACATATCTGTCTTTGTTTAAGTGCATTGTGCTAAGTTGTTGTAGTTAACCGACAGATATTGTCGACAAATTAGAGAACTATATAAAGATTGTCGGTTCCAAACCGGCCCGAACCGTACCGGGAACCGGTAGAACTGAGGACCGACGAAGTGTTGAAAGCAAAACCGGGAACTGGACCGTTGACTACTATACCGGTTCCGGTCCTTAACCGGTTCGGGTTCTGGTTCGCCGGTTCAAAAACCGTTTTACCCGTTAAGCAATTTTAAGTCTATTAAAACATATCATTAAGACAATCTATCATCTCATTTCATTAAAACAAACACACTAAAACTCCAAAACGTATTTATGAGTCATCGGGTGGGCTTGCGGATTGCTATATTTATTTTTTTAATAAAAAGTGATCACATGAGGAACCACACATCTTAAAGATTATCACCAGAAAAAAATTTCATATATTTATATAATATAATTTAGTCATTTGTCTAATAATTTAACGTCGACAGAAATAAATACATTTCAAATTTTGTTGTAAAAGACTAACAAATCATTAGGAGTTAATTAAAAGACGTTTAAACGTCTCGTGTGCCCTTCAATCTTTTCTCACGGATTAATCAACATGTTTATAAGAGCTTTTTGTATATATTAAAAGACGTTTAGTAAGTGAGAAAAGACTAACAAGTCATTGGATTTGTCACAAAATAAATTAAATCCCAAAACATAAAATCGGTCCGAGTCCAGTTATCTTTGAGGAACCGGGTGGAACCGAACCGAAAAAACCGGGAACTGTTGAAGCCCAGAACGTAAAACCGGGAACTGGACCAACAAAGAGTATATCGGTTCGGTTTGGCCGGGACCGGTTCGGTCAATAGCCGGTCCGACTGGTTTTTTTGAGCATGCCTACTATAAAGTAAAACCCAACAATGAGTTTACGAGACTGGGGTTGACTCAATGAGGTTCGTGTATCGTCATTTGTACGAAGCATATTGAGCGTTTAGCAATGTAGTTTATGAATAAATGAGAGTATCACAGAACACATGATAGCATTGTCTATTGACTTACAACACCTCTCACTTGCATGGATTCACTATGCATATCTCTAACTTTTACGTTTATGCCATTCTGTTCATTTTCTATTTAGCTTATGACTTTGTCTCCAAGTAGTGGGTAGTTTCTATTAGTTTTCATGTCATGTGTTAGTGGAATAGTTTTCCTTTGTTACTTCCTTGTTTTTATGTAACACATATATGGCGGCCCTTATTTTCTGTTTTAGTGTAATATGGAGTTTTCTTTCATACAATTTCCTTCCTTGCTTAGTTTCTCTTATTGTATATAAGTAAACTCGTGTCCCTTGATTTTACGAACTGGTATTAGAGCCAAGTTCATAGCGGAACTCCAAGTTGTTGGTGATCTCAAGAAATTCAATAATCGGAACTACAAGTTTTGGTCGACTTGCATCATATCGTATATGCGGAGAAAAATAATTGTGGGAAGTCGTGAATAGTGTTGAGACAAAAAACTAGAGGCCAAAGACAACAATGACGTTTTGCGGTAGTGGGAAATCAAGGCGGGCAAGACGGTGTTCATTTTGAAGAAAATCGTTAAGGCGCAAATCGGTGAAACCAGAATCAAAATGAAATATTATTCATGGGTTGACACATGAGTTTAGAAGCTTCATGGTTGCTATTCAAGGGTGGTCAATTCAAGCGTTGTTAGCCGAGTTTGAGAATTTGTTGGCATGTCAGGAAGCACTAGCAAAGTATATGGGAGGAGCATCCACTAAAACAAAAGATGACGCACTCTACGTGGAGAAATGCAAAGGTAAAACCCCATAGATACGAAAAGAATAAATGTGAACATGAAAAAGGCGAGCAGTCCAACAAAAGAGTGGTCACGTTAAAAATGTTTTACGTGTAGGTATTATCAAAATGGACGAAAATGCCATATGGCACGAGATTCTAGATAAGAATTTGTGATAGAATGTAACACAACAATGGCCCAAACACTAATGGGCATAATGATACCAACAATCATTATATAAAAATGCTAATGTTCACAATGGCCCAAACACTAATGGTCATATTAACCACATTGGTTATGCTGAAGTTCATAAACAACAATGATGAAAAACTGGCATGTTTAGTTAAACAAACAATAATGGCCATAATGGTGAACCAACAAATGTAAGGCGGCCAACCAGGATCAGCAAACCAAATTCAATATATGCAAATGCAACTTTGATTAAACAAGAAGTATGTAAACTATAACCATTTGATCAAGCATGCATGAAACAAGAATGGGTTGCATCGATAGAAAAGGAGAACACAACCCTAATACGAAATCAAACATGGGAGTCGGTTCCAAAGGCTCGATGATGTAAAGGTCATCTCATACAAATAGACATAAAAGGTGAAGCATAGAGAAGGCGTATCGGTAGAGAGGTTTAAAGCTCGCTTAGTGTCCTATGTTTTTTTCTTAACAATATGGGCTGGACTATGAATACATCGCCAGCCCTTTGGCTAAGTTAACCACGATTAGTGTACTTCGAGCCCTAACAGCAATCAAATGATGGAACTTGTGGCAAGTGGATATGAGTAAACCATTCATATATAGGAAATCAGATCACATAATTCACATGGATCAGCCACTTGGTTTTGTAAGTAAATATTATCATACTACATATGTAAGCTCAAGAAATCCCTCAATAGACTTAAGAAATCACCAAGGTCTTGGTTTGGGGAGATAGTCAATTCGTGAAGGCAATAGGATATAAAGTTGCAGTAGATCTTTTCTATGTGGATGGCCTAATAATTATAGATGCCCTTGAAGAACCGATCAGATAATCAAATAAGAATTTATATACTCGATTCACATGAAGGATCTTGGAAGACTGAGACACTTCACAGGGTTAGAATTAAATTCTGATCATGGTGATATCATGTTATACCAACACAAGTATTCAATTGAAATTTTGGACATGTTTGGAATGCTTTATAGTAAACTGGAGGTGACACCTATGGACATCAACACAAAATTATGTGCATATTCTATAAGAAAGTTAGAAGATACCACCATGTATTAAAAGATTATGGGCAGCCTAATTTACCTCACAATATCATTTCATCGTAGAGAAAGTTTTGATAGTGGATATTTATCTCAATTATGTGCAGACTGGCCGACTTATTCACCAAGAGTTTACCATGCAAGAATTTCTTGACTTTTGTATGGGAATGGATGAAGTATGTATTGACATGGAGTATGACTTGCAACACCTCTCATGTCCTTGAATTCGCCATGCATATCTTTGTCTTTTACGTTTATGCCTTTGTGTTCATTTTCTATTTAGGTCATGACTTTGTCTTCAAGTAGTGGATAGTTTCCATTAGTTTTCAGTCATGTGTTAATGAGGTAGTTTTCCTTTGTTGCTTTATTGCTTTTATATAAGCCATATATGACAACCCTTGTTTTTAGTTTTAGTGTAATACAAAGTTGTCTTTCATCCATTTTACTTCCTTGCTTAGTTTATCTTGTTATGTATAAGTAAACTCGTGTCCCTTGAGTTAACATAGACACCTAACTTTTAACGAACATAACTTTTGAAACAAACATGTATCATCGTATTTCTCGATAATGTACGTGAAACAAAACAATATCATAATAACAAATGGAGGGATTTCTTCTATCATATGAAAGGTTGCTAGTGTGCTACTTATGAAGGAATTAGGACACAAAATCTTTTACCCAGAATTATGTAAAGCCAAGACGAATAAATAAAAATTCATACCAATATGTTTTCAATGTTTAACAAATAAATATTTAAGATTATGCAAAAACAAGTTTTAATTAAAAACTATAAATTATTACTCTTTATATCAATTTTGAATGAGTTTCTAGAAGAAATAGGTGGGGTAGGGGTGGGGGGTTTGGGGATTTTAAGCGGGGTGAGTCTTCTTTCACCAATCTTCTGCTTCCACCTACCGTTTACGTGTTGCTTCCTCCGATTCTTCCCCCATTTGCCACCTCCTGTCTGCTTCACCATGCGATCCGCCATCTGTTTCTTTACATTATCCATGGCTTCCGCTTCAATCTTTATCAGGTATGTCTTCTTAACTACATACACAACGGAATTTTGGGGGTTTATGCACCACCTCCACCTTCCGCTCTTTGCTCGACCTCACCATCTCTTCGATGTTGACTCATCACATCCTGGGCTTGAAGAAGGTCCCAAGGGTTCGGTTGTTCGCTGATTGTAAAACAAGAAATTTTATTCTGAAATTCTGTAATATAATGGAAAAGTCTTTGTATCTGTACAGGTTTTGATCTATTTCTCGAACCCTAAAACTATCATTTACTTCAGCTTTTGTATGAATTGATTATTAAATTATTGCTGCACGATTTATTGTAGTTGAATAATGCGTACGTATTCCCTGGATTGGGTCTAGGGTTGATAATTTCTGGGGCGAATCATGTTCATGACGACATGCTTTTGGCGGCCTGTAAGTTTTTAAACCCCTTATTTAATCAACGATGATGTTCCAAATCCCTGCTTTGTGAAATTCTGTATGAATCCCTGCTTTGTTGTAATATGTGGTTCTGATTTTATGCAATTGTTTGACTGTGATCGTAATTTTTCTGCAAATGTTGAAATCAAATATCTTGGATTAAAGTTAATAAATCAGAAAGTTGTGTCTATAACTCTATATAATGCTAAAATCAGAATTTTGTGTGCATATTGTTGCTGAAATCAAATTTATTGGATTAAAATTGTTGGTAAAACCATATTTTTGTTTGTATTTCATTGCTGAAATAATATTTTTGTGTGTATTTGATTGCTGAAATCAGTTTTTTGTATATATTAGTGCTTAAATGTCTTCATTCTTGCTTAAATGTGTTCATTTGCAAAGTAGGCTGCTATTATTAACACAATTTACATACTATGATGCTAAAAAAAATGAAAAGTTTGTACAAAATTGGGCCATTTCTGTAAATTTTAGCATTTTAAAAAATATCTTCAACATGACGCACCATTCGTGTCATTTGAACTAATTAAGGGTTCTTTGCTACCAAACTACAGAAAAATACTTATTTTCGTCTATTTAGAAAGTAGGCTGCTATTATTAGCACTACTTTGTAAAGTATGATGCTAAAATAATATGAAAAATTGTCCAAAAATAGGCAGCCCTTCTAAAAAAACATTACCTTCAAGGGCCATTTTAGTAATATGCAGTACAAAAACAGAAAATTGTACATTGTCGGACAATTTTGATAATTAGTAGGTTGCTATTAACAAGAAAATACATTTTTTTTAAAAAAAAAAATATTTTATTCATAAAATAACAGAATTCTTTTTAAGAAAATAACACAATCGGTCCTTATAAATGCTATAACAGATTTGGTCCTTATAAAAACTTGCACCGTTTGTCCGGTTTTTGTAGAAAATAATAGCTTCCGAAAACATTGTTTTAATGAAGCTTAGTATTAACCAATAAAACCTGTTATCGACATTCATTTTTAACCTTAGCATCGCTTTTTATGTTTGCAACAATTCATTTGCCCATAGACATAGAATCTTCTACTCTGATGGTTGTCTTATTTTCTTTGTCTACCTACGCGGATTCGAAGCACTAATAGGCATAGGAATCGGGCGACGATGCAGGGATGGAAAGGATTTGATATGGCCTGATTACAGACCTCACTATGTGAAGGTGAGGATAACTGAAGCTTTGTGATCTTTTTATCTGGGCTGATTACGTTTTACTGTTGATAGGTTTGCTAGGTTTGTGATTCACCAGGTAAATTTTAGGGGTCCTATATAATTGAAGTTTCAAGATGCTAAATAGTAATCTATACACACTACACATGCTTCTCTTAATCTTATTTGCTGTCAAAATTCATTAAACCGTCGTCAAGTTTTAAATAATTGAATATGGAATTTAATTACGCGAGACCTCTCCTGTATCCTCCCTATTACTATATCTTGCCCCACATATTTCACTTTCTGCCTTCCTATATTCATCTTTATCTTCACAGTCAAACCCCTGTCTCTTTGATGCTTATCAAATCCCAACCGATCACAGGTTTCATACTCTTTAATCATGTCGTGTTATTTAATTAGGGTCATTTTGGTGTTGAGAAATATGTCAGACAAAGAAGACAATGGAAGTGACTACGGTTATTTCAAAATCATGTTGGAGGTTTCAAGTTTCAATTGAAACCTAACTACAACTAACGCCCCATCATCATCTTCTTCATTTTTCAATCATAACGGCACTCCCTGCTCTCTAATTGAAGATCACAATCGTTCCCTACATGCAACTGTATCACTTTGATATGTAATTTCTAATCATGGTTGTATTTTAAGAAATTGCTATTGGATTATTTAGGTTTTGATGGTATATAATTCGGGCTTTAACTTCAGAAATATAATGTAAAACATTCATCCGTGGAAAGGATCGTACATGACTTGAAAGAGATGCAATTAAAACCATCTGACGATTTCATGAGCCTTCTTCTAAAGGTAATCCGGTTGAAATTTCATGTCTTTTGGGTATAACTTATCTCAAATTTCTTTATGCAACCTTCTCCTTTCTCTTACGTCCTTGAATTGAAAGGTTAATTTTTGTATTACTATTTTTTTCAACTTTAGTAGAATTAGGTTTTACTTTACCAGAAAGTTACTACTTACAATAGTTTAAGAAGCATTAACTAAACAAGAAAGATGCAATTTTCAGTCAGTTACTCATGTTTCGTAGTGTACATTACCTCTTTCTTTTAACCTATTCAAAGAGTTACGATTGCCTAAATTTTTCGATATTTTGGTTTTTAACTTTTTGATATTTTGAATCTTTTAAATTTTGGGGTTTGACTATGGAGAACCTGTTGTCAAACTTCATTTTTTTGGTCTGAAATTTGACGTAATCACTTTTTTGGCTTAAAAGAATTATAGTTTTATGTCATTTGTTATCATTGCTTTTATTTTTTTTCTAATAATAAAATTATCAGTTTTCTAGCACCACAGTCGGGCAGTGTGTACTTCTTTCCAATTTTTTAACAATGCTTCAGTATGCATTTCAGTTTTCTTTAATGTTTTCAACATTGATTATTCAATTGACTTTTACCTAAAAAATAATGTTAGCCTTTGACAAACTTGGGTTAGGCCTTGCATTTTTGTTGATTAAGATATGTTTCTATATATACCATAAACAATTTATTTTTCATGCATGTGTTCACTCTTTTTGTCCAAATACCATAAAATATTTACATTGGTGTTGAATAAAGGATATAATGCAATTTCGTAATAGCAATAACATTGTGTTTTTTTAGATGACAGTTGTTGCAGGAGTCGTGCATACATTCCAGTTTGAAACTATACAGGTTTGACCATTTTTACATTTCCCATTTTTATAGTTTGCGGCTTTTATATCAAGCATTTTTTTTCTTTTCTTAAAGATGGTGTGCCAATTCTACTGAACTGTCATTTCAAACACGGCGTGTCAATTCGACCTCTGGTGGAGGATTAGTAGTGTATGACAGTAAGTTTATCCATGCCCAATATACATCATCTGTGCAATAACTTAGTACAAAATGCTAGCATTAGCTTTTTAATATTTTTAATGTATCATGTGCTCTATGATATTTAGGTTGACTTAGGATTTTGTGAAGTTACTTTCTATGATTCACAAGTTTGTGTAGTTCATTCATATTAATATTGTGCAAGATCTTGAAGGGTAATTTCTAGATCTGATTTTCTTCAGAGACAAAGAGTCACTTTTATTTATACATTCATCGCTGGTCAACAAAGAGATCTTGAAGGGTAAGCATGCATGATTTACTATAATTTATAAATTGATAAAAAGACAATTGTTAAAAGTAATTCGAATTCCAGTTCAGGGCATGTGGTGGAGCATATCCAAAAACGCCCTTCCCATACCAAGTACTACTCCTTTAAGCATTGGGGGCTCCAGACTACCTTTCACCAATTTGATGTCATCTACGTGTTCTTATCTAAACTACATGCATTTTTCTTTAAAACGGTAAATATTTTTTTCAGTACTTAGATTTTGTGTCGTAAAGAATAATTGCTGACTTTATGGCATTCTTTGATGTTAATATCAATCATAGCATTATACTTTCATATTAATGATATTTATAGTATTTTGATGTTAATTACAACACTTCTTTATTTTAATTTTAATGTAAATTATAGCGTTTCACTTTCATCTTAATGTCATTCATAGCATACAACTTTCATTTTAATGTCTATTATAGCGCTTTAGTTTGAGTTTTTTCAATTATATCGTTCTACTTTGATAATAATGTCAATTATAGCATTTTAATTTTATTTTAAACTGAAAATCTTGATTTGTGCAATTTCAGGAAAAACAAGGGGGTATAATTGGAATATCATTGGATATAAAATGGTACGACCCTTTTTCTGATTCTGATGAAGATCAACATGCTGCAACTCGAGCTATGAATTTTGGGCTTGGCTGGTAATATTTTGACTGTAAAAAACATCTAAAGAGAATAACCTTTTTATGTTTTTCCATAGAGTTTTTTCATGTGGGACAAGCAAAGGTGGTGAATCACATATTGTAGAACGGAATGAAAGTGAAGGAGCCGCGAAAAGGACCTATATCGGGTTCCGTAAATGATTTTTAGCAGCTTGTGTGATGATTTCAAACCAAGCTACCCTACAATGCCCATAATCTGGACCGACAATTGGCCAAGATGGTATGTTTTTTCCGTAATAACAACCTATACTGGGGCACATAAGCATAATCTTCAGAGATAATAGGGGTATATTGATGCTTGCATTTTAAAACTCTCTACAAACAAATAAAGAACAGTCAGATCCCCACCGACCCGTGCGGAGCACGGGACAAATCTTGTCTGGTTTGACAGAAGATATGGAATGTTACAAGGTATATTAGGAGGGCATATACGTCTTTTTTACAAAAATATGCTTACGTTTTGACACATTCTCCCGGACCCGTGCGGAGCACGGGAGGAAACTAGTTTAAGATTATGTTTGACAAAAACAAGTTGTAATTAAAAACCGAAAGTTGAAGCTTTTATTTCTATAAAAATATTCACAAAAGTAATCATAAACTTTTAAAATTATAAAATTCTATTAAAACTAAAAACTTAAACTTGATAAAAGCCAAAACCTTTCAAAAACTAATATAAACTTTTTTAAAAAAATTAAAATACAAACTCTAAGCTCGTGCTTTTTATTTGGTTTGAACTTTTTCTATAATAACTAAAACCTTCCAAAAAATCTCTATTCATCAAACGACGATATTATTGATCATTGACAGTATTAATCGTATCACAATTCACAAATGAAGATATTTGACGTTATATACACGAACCTCAATGAGTCAACCCAAAGTCTTACGACTTCACTCTAGGGTTCCGTTTTTACGATTCTCTAATTTCTTTACAATATCTGTAACCCGCCATGAAAACTCAACACGGATGCCGCATAGGAACAATCGAACACCACGAGAAGTATTTCCCCTTATCTTGACAAGCTTTTACAATCAATAACGATGTCAACATCATCATATCGATAGAAACGGTGAAAATACAAGCCCAAAGAAATCGAACCGAGGTTTTGAACGGTTCGCATTGATGCAAGGCCACATCGGAAATTGCGTGTTTGACCGGCGTGCATCCGGCAAGGCTTTGCAGATCTGGATATGTAGCAATCAAATTCTCGATCGATTGAATGTAAGCCATCGTTTTTCCGTATGAAGATTCTGGAAAAAATCTCCCTTGTGCTTTACAAATGTCTGTCGGTGTGTGTTTTTCACAAGTTAGGGTTGATAGAATCTGCATACACACTCCAAAAAGAGAGGAAAACGAACAATTCTTGAGTTCTTAGTAAAAATTAGGGCTAAATCCACGAAATTACACCATTATACTTTTAATTTCTTCGTTATTAGGCATTGTACTTTGAAAATTGGGCTAAATGCTAGAAACATTATCATTATTCTTTCTATTACATCATTATACTTTCAAATTTTTTCTCATTCGGCATTTTAATCTAGAAATCAAGACAAATGCAAGAAACGGATTAAGACACTAACATTTGGGAGGTCATGAATTTGAATAGAATCTTGTGGACAATCACTAGGGGCATAGTTGTAATTTGGTGAGGTGGAGAAAGGGTCGCAAATTCTCTCAATAACAAAAGAATCATCACTTTCTTCATTTGGTTGAACCATTTTATGGGCTAACGTTGTTATTTCTGAATTTGACTGCAATAAAAAAGAACTAATTAAGAACTAATTCGCAAAAAAATAAAAAACAAGAAAAATGTACCTCAGCTATGTATTTATGAACAGTATATCCAATTTGAGCCATGAATTTTTCCGAATTTGAAGTATTTGAACATGAAGATAAAATTGACATGATACTATTGCTTTCTGGATTTTGATTTTGTTCAAATTTCTCAAAAGCTGAACAAGTATCACCTGCAAAACTGCATTGTCACCTATGATTTTAGATACAATAAATAAAATAACCAAATTTTATTATTGAGTTAAAGAGTATTTAAAATTGTTTACTCACATGTGAAAGAAGAAATCAAAACCGGTTAAAATCCAACTAACAGTTGTCAAGATCCAGCAAACAATAATAAGGCTGTGTAATTTGTAAATTAGAGTATTAATGACAAATATTTTCCTACAAAAAAAATTGAATAAATTTACTCAATTATATATCATTTAACTCACATTATAAATCCAGGGTGCCAATGCAAAAAGAGAACAACTGAAAAAAAGAAAAAACAAAATCCATTAGTCTAAGCCAAATTTATTTTGTATATTTTTCAAAGGAAACAAAAAGAAAATGTTCACTTTTAAGTCAAAACCGTAAAAAAAATTATTTTTCCAGCAACCCTTTAGTCTTGTACCAAAAACATCATGCGAGATGTATATTAGGTACACAGTGGCCCGCCAAGTGACAGACCGTTCACAAAGAGCAAATCCACATTGGAACTGAAACTCTGATACTACAATACTACAGCTGCTAAAACTTGGACCCTGTGACCATTTGTATTAATATTTGATAAATAAAAAAACTAAATAAATCTCACCACATCCTCCGACTAACACCACCAAATTGACCGTAACAAAAACAAGATTCGCGATATAACTGAAAAACAAAAAGAGATTGTTATAATTTACGAAAAAAATTTGTAATCAAACGTAAAAATTCATTCAATCATGATAACTTACACTGCCTTCATTGCATGATTAGAAGCATTTCGGGCTTCTTTAACAAAATTCTGAATTGAAATTGTTTCTTTTCGCATTTGATTAGTTATATGATTCAAAAGATCATATGCTTCACCATCATAAGGCTGTAAAAGAGTCTGAATTTTTATTAATCCATTCATAACAGCTTCAATTGTTTGTTTCATACTAGTACCACCTCCAAGAATAGTATCCATAAGATTCTTGCTTCTGTGTAAAGAACTTTGATTTGCTACCAAGATTAAACTCGAGAAGATTCTAGAAAAAGGATTGAATTAATAAGATTTGGTGAAAACTGAAAAGATGTTTATGAATTATGAATTATGATGATGAACTTACATGGCGATTGAAGTGAAGATAACAATGAGTGCAAAAGATGCAAGATAGTAAGAACTTGGATGATTGATGAATGGATGAAATCCGCCATTAAAGGTCTTTACGATTAAGTAACTTCCAAAAGTTAATCCAAATAGCATCCAAATTCCCGCCATAGCGTACCCATGGATGCCTGTAAATGCCGTAGACTGACCATTTTTCAATATATTAATATACAAAACTCAAACCTTGTTGAATCAAGGCGAAAACAGAAACGAAAGTTCATTGGGGAATTTCAACAAACACTTACCGCCCAATAATGTTTATCGCGTATATCGTAACCTCCTTTGTACAATCTGAAATGGCGAAGAGGATCTGGCCTGGTAAACGTCTGATTACGAACAAAATTGGAAGCAAAAACGGATGAATTGTGAGTAAAAACGGAGGTGAAAAGCAGTAAGGAGATTAACGGAAGCTGAAACGCTTTTGAATTCGACATGGACGAAGGTGTTTGTGAAAATGCCAATACGAAAGAAAGAAATGGGGGTTAAGAGATTGCCATGAAAAGGGAAAAAGGGAAGGTAGAAGCGAATGCATAATTCTTTATGATCTTTAACTTGGTGATTAAGGTAAGGATAGCTTTGTGGTTAGTGTTTTTATGGAATGAATTATGAAACTGGTGTTTTGCGTGCGTAAAGAACTCATGCGCGTAAAGACGATTGATGATCGGAGAATCAAGAAACCGAAGATTTAGGTGATACGCCAGTTGTTTCAGGAATCGGCCACCATTTTCGTCCGTGTGTATGAAGATTTTCCCTCCTTTTTTCGATTTCATACACCTTTCGCCACCCAAAAAGAAAATCTAGGGTGATTTGGATGGGTTTCTAGATTTGTGTGTGAGTGGAATATTTGATTACCATGGGTTGAAGTTATGCTGTTTAATATTGGAGGTAAGATTGAGAAATTTTGTTATACAAGGCTCGCCTAACACAAATAAACCGAGCACGTGATGATTGAAAGAAAATTAGTTGGGCTGGTTTACATTAAATGGGTTGATTATGATTAATCCGTTTAAATCAAAATATTAAAAATTAAAAAACTTAAGATTTTAGTTGTTTGAGTCTTGGTTTCTGTTGGGTAAGGGTGGGATAGGGTAGGTAGGGTGAGGGAAGGGTGGGTAAGGGTAGGGCGTATTCATGGGTAAAAGGTGGGCGAGGTAGTGGCGGGTGAGTTATGTGGTGGGTAGGGGTAGGGGTAGGGGTAGGTCGTTGGTTAAGGTGGGAACGGTGGGTGGGTGGGTGAGGGGTAAGGTAGGGTGGGCATGGGTGAGTAAGGGTAGGACGTGTTGTTGGGTAAAGGGTGGGCGGGGTGGGGTGCGTAGGCGATGACGTATGTTGGGTGGGGTGGGTGGGTAGGAGTTGGGGTGGGTGGGGTAGGTCGTTGGTGAGGTGGGAAGAGTGGGTGGGTAAGGGTAGGGGTAGAGGTAGGGGTGGGTAGGTAGGATGGGTGAGGCAAGGTAAGGGTAGGTGGGTGCTGGATAGGGTGTGGTAGGTGGTTAGGCTAGTGGGATACACACGTCGGGTTTGGGGTAGGGGTAGGGGTGGGTGTGGTGGGTACAGTTTTGGTGGGTATAGGTAGGTGGGCATGGGGGGAACGGTATGTAGGGTGGGTGGGGTTAGGATGGGGTGGGGTGAAGTGTAGTTGAAAAGTTTCAAAAAGAGGTTCAAAAAGCTAAAAATATATGTCTATTCGAAAAAAAAAAAAGGTTAAACAGTCTTTTTAGATCTTTTGTCTTCTAGAAAACAAACGGTCTTTTTCAAAAATATCTACCATTCCGCAAATGATTTAGGGGAAATAGACTTTTTGAGGAAAAACAAACACCCCTTAGACTCCAAAAGGCGGGGTTCTAGAATATAGGCTTCCAAAACCTCATCATAAGACTTTAGAAGGCTTCTCAGTCTTTCAATATGTGTTGGTCCCAAAAATTGTAATAGATTTGATGATCACACTTAGTAATAAAGTTTTCACAATTAACATTGGTCATCTGCAAGTCTAACAATATTTGCATGAATATTAGATCTTGTGGCATCTATATTTTGGAAAAAGATTTTGTTTTCGCCAAGCATTTGCATCTCGTTAGTTTAGCTTAATAGCCAAAATTATATTTCAACCATTGCTTGAATGATAACTTTGACGAAAAGGAACAAAAGGAGTAGTATCTTTTAGATGGCTGAAGATATGGTAGCCATATGGAATGGCTTGTGTATATATAACATGGATACAACCTACAATGGTTGTAAACTCCTACACTTTAAGAGTAAGTCCTCTAGACATCTTGTAGTTGGTTTCATGTTGATAATCTTTGTCTAATTTGATCCATAGTTGTGGGGTTTAGAATTTTGAATTTATACTTCCGTTGCAATAACTATTTTCTTAAAAGGTTTTAGATTACTTCAAACTCAATTGTGGTAAGAGTTCCATTTTAGACACTTACATTGGATTATTGTTGTATGTAGTTTGTTGTGCTTTCTATTTTCCCAATCTTGAAGAACAGCCAAAATACAACAATTTGTAAAATTTTAATTTTGATGGTTTAATGGTTTGTATGTAATTTTATTTTAGAGAATATTATTATGTAATTAAATTACATGCATGATTTAATCAAACAAGTTACTAAAGTGTTCATTAGCATGAATGCAGATATTTCTCAAGTTAGATATGTTTAAATGTTATTGGTTGTTCATTATTTTTATTGTAAATGTTGTTATAGTTTGGCTCATTTAATTTGGCAAAATTGTTTGGAAATTTTAAGTGTTGTAATCTTTGTTGTTGAAAGTTATTTTATAGTTGTAAATTGTAAAAACAACGGCTCTAACAACAAACCCTAATCAATAAGGACCAGAAAGATTGACAATTAGGCCCACCAGTGAAGAAATGGGCTAGTAGCATCAACGACAGGAGCGCTACCATTCAGCCTGCAGCATGCTAGGCCTAGCCTTTTTCTTCGGCCTAACTTTTTCTATGGGAGATAGACCCAACTAGACTGACGCCCACCATCCTCTGGATGGCCCAACTAGTGAATTGTGCTGGTAGGAAGTGGTAACAAGATTATCGGTGGCATTGGAGGAGCCCAAAACGGCTTTTTTTTATGTCGATTTTCACCTGGTCATTTATTTATTTATGAATTTTTTACTTTATTTTTACATAATTATTTTTAACGTCTCGATAAAAAATTATTTAAGATTGGGCTTTGGAAAACATATTCTTTTTATTAATTGGTTATATTTTGTAATGCATGTTTGTTCCTTACTATTTCTTTGGTAAAAACAAATTATAATTGCATTATATTAAAAACATTTTATTTGAAACATGCACTAAAATTGTTTTAGAAATTTAAAAACTAGTTTGAATTTTAAAGAAATGTTTGACAAATATATTGTATGCATGCATTTTGTTTGTAACATTATAATTTCTTTTAACGCAAGATAAATTAATCTTTAAACTAAAATATTTATTGTGAGTTTAAATTTTGTTTTAGGATTAAAATGTATCGCCAAATATATATCGCTAGCATACAATTTATTTGTAACATTTTTGTTAAAATGACATAAATTTTTCAAACACATTAAATCTAAAGATTGTCATCCAATAGTTGGAAAAACTTGGAGGTATATTTTTGTACCTTGGTCGAACCTAAGTCATATGTCAACAAATGTGAAATTCTCCGCACTGGCCACTCTTAAGCGAGAAGTTCACTTGTTTTAAATCGGATGTTTTAATCATCGTCTTGGCCAGTTAAACATGTCAAGCACGAGGTATTAAACATGGCATAGATAGTTTATCCATATTCGCATAAAGATCTAAGTGTTGCATGAGTTGCAATTATGTATACTTACCTACAAATCAAACTTATTGGTGTGTGTATGATCAACAAAACATGACAGCGAGACCTTAACGTGGATATTACCCTTTATATAATTAAGCTTTATGAAAGGAAAATAATGATCAATTTATAAAGGATTAAAAATTGAAAATATTTGAACTAAAATTTTCCTAAATCTTTTGTAGATAGACATAAGATCCGCAAACAACTATTCATTTATTTTTTCTATTAGAGAAAGATTAATGAATAATGCAATTCTTCCTGACTGGTATTATGATCTTGAAAATAATTCTCGAACACAAGAAGAAGTTGCATTATATGTCACAATGTTTTCTTTTGAACCACATCATCTAATTAGTAAGGATACTTGAAGGTGTAATATTTGTGCTTTGTTCTGACCTAAGCCATATTACATCATCAAGATTTTTTGGGGGCCATGGTAGGACCTAAGCCAAAACTCGTTATTATGATCTATTAGAAATTGGATGGTTAAGGAAATTTGTGTAGCATTCAAAATAAGAAAGCAAATATATTTTTGTTAAACCTGAGAATAGAAAATGAAAACCTCAAAAATGATGACAAGCGAGGTACTAGAAGAGGAATTATCTTCTTCACCTTTCTAAGCTGATATGGAATGTCTAACATTTCCAGATGTCTTTCAGTTCCTGAGTATTTGACAGTTGACGCTGATATTTTGTAAAAGCTTTGTAAGAAGTAGGAACTATATACATAAACTTTGATGGTTACCAATTAGACATTCAAGCTGTTTTATTTTGTAATTTAGAATTATTACAATTTTTTATTAAAACAAAGTTGTTTTAGAAACTATTTAATAATATGGAGTCTTTCACGAATATTGCGTTGTGATAGTTGTCCCTTTTTTGATGATTGGCCCTCTTCCGAAGAACCCACCATTATTGTAGCTACCCATAGTTATAATCTTTTTGAAATGGATGTATATAATGTTTTTTCATTCATGCATGTGATGCCAAAGTTTTCGAAGTGTGACTTGAAATCCTAATGTGTGACATTGTCCTCTTAAACATATTAACAAGAGATGCATGTACAAAATCCAATTCAAATGGGATTTTAAAATCAACCGACTCTAAGTTACATGGTTCATGTGGATATTGTTAAATAAGGAAATATTAGTAAGGCCCTTTTACATACTTAATTCAGTTTCTAAGGATCTACTAGGATTCATACATACTGATGCATGCAAGTTTTATATAACCAGGTTTAACTCTTTTGTTTCGATAATCTCTCGAACACAAATAATTTGAAATTATATTATTACAAAAACTAAAGATTAATTAAAGACAAAAGAAATATTATTAATAAAAGCAACATCCTCTCAACCATGTTCATCATTTTCGAACATGTTCAAAGTTTTCAAACAAGTTCTCGATTGTTGAAAACATTTTTATTCGTATCGTTTAATATTTTCAAAAATTTTGAATAAAAAATGTTTTCATATTACCATAAAACAGAGAATAACATACTTTTTTTATGCAAAACGGTCAAATAAAAGAAATTTTCATAGAGGCTTAAAATGTTTCAAACATTTTCTTGATGAAACATGGCATTACATATACAATGAAATTTCACAGGAAAATTTCGGAAGTCATGTTTGTTAGCGATTAGGGTTAATACCTATTAGGGTTTAGATAAGCCCATTAGGGTTTAGGTTCGGCCAAAAGCCATTTTGTATCCATATTTATATGAGTTTAAACCCTCATTATTATTATCAATCAATTCTATATTATAACACGGTATCAGAGTTTTAGGTTAAAACCCTACTGCTGACCACAACCCGCCACTGCCGTCGAACTCCACCTCCGACGACCTTCTTTAATAGTCGTCGGAGGTGCCTTCATTATGCTTACTATTTTTCTCCTTTCTATTTCTTCTCATAAATTATAATACAGCCGTATGCATCAAACCAGAGCTCCGTCATCGGCTTCTTCTACTGTCTCGTCTGCTACAGTCCCTTTCCTCGGATGGCCTCTACTTCAGACCTTCTCCATTGGACAACCTCTAATCTGCTGTCGTCTCTTTCTCTCTATCAACATTGTAGTCGCCGATCTTGCCGGAATTGGCTCTGTCTGCCGCAGCTTGAGCCCTCTCTTTTGCTTGCTGCCTTTCTCCGAACTCCTCTGCTGCCGATTCCATGATTGTTGTCGTTGCCGTTGTCTCTCTCTTCTTCTACAACGGAATCGCCTTTGGCCGCCGCTCTTCTCTTCTTCTCCGACAAGTTGTCATTGTTAGCTGCCATCGTCGGAGTCCTGTCACCACCGCTGCCGCTGTCTTCATCTACGTTTTTTTATGTTTTTTTTTTATTTTTCCAGTTTAATCGTCTCATCCTGATCAAATTGCGATGGGATGTTAGTGATTAGGGTTAATACCTATTAGAGTTTAAATAAGCTCATTAGGGTTTAGGTTAGGCCAATAGCTCATTTTGTATCCCTATTTATATGATATTAAACCCTCCTTATTATTATCAATCAGTTATATTATAACAATGTTGGACAACGAAAATGACATCACTTTAAATAGAAGGGATCATTTTCGAAAATAATAATGTTTACTGAAAATGACATCATTTTAGATATGGTGGCATTTTCAAAAATCATAATTTTTTAAAAAAAGGAGATTTTTGAAATTCATGGTCAAGAATGCTTTTTTTTTTTTACAAAAAAAGGTTATTATGTGATACAAGTTTAGAGAATATGATTATTGGGGTGAATATTAATCGAGTCATTCATTAAAATGATCACAAAAAATTGGAGCAATGCATATCACTGTGACCACAATTTTATAATTTATCATAATATGACCACTCCTATTGCTTAAATAAAGTAGGAGTTCGTGCATTCATTTTTTTCATACAAAATATATTTTGGGCGTGTTCGGCACGAAACGTATGAGAGCTTCTAAAAGCTCCAACTTCCAGCTATCAGCTACCAGCTAGTTTTGCCAAACACGCCCTTTATCACTTGACTTTTTTTTAACAATATGGATGTTGTGATGAACAAAAAGAAAATTGCCATATGAATATATCTCACTCTAATATATGGTAACTTTTTTAACAATATAGATGTTGTGATGAACAAAAAGAAAATGGCCATATGAATATATCTCACTTTAAGGCCATCCGGTGTGGTCTTTCGGTTTCCTTTACTTTTTCTCTGTCACGTCAGCATACAGTCAGCATCATTCACTATTCTCCTCACCTCTGAAAATGGTTACCTCTCACTCCCCTCACTTTTGGTACAATATATGATGCAAAATATACAAGCCATATTTCTTTTATTTTTTTCCTCACGCAACCAAAACTCGCCCTATGAAGAGAAAAATATGACGACCCTTTGGGAGGGGGGCGGCGTGTCTCGTAAAGAAAATGGTTGCTCGGCACCCACACCGGGTGGTCTATGGCAACTCTATATCGTTTCTATAATGTACTCCAATTTCTTTTACAGAGAAATTTTTTTGTAATTCAGTCAATATGCCAAAGTACTATTTTTGTAAGTGACAGAAACATAAAACACCCGAACCTCTATCACATACGAGCCTCCGCGGTTTGCCCTTTTAAAGAAAAAAAATTACAACACAAAGTTCCTTGTGTGAAATAGAACGTCAGCATACGAACCCAAGAGTGGAAGTGGACAACACGCACCAATAATATTCAATGAAGTGTAGCCGTCATCCACTCACATCCATTCATACGATCGCGTAATGTTCACGCGCCAAACGCTTGTGTGAGAGGTAGCAACTTGCAGTTGATTGGTCCACGTCACGCTCACTCAGTGAAATCGAGCTTCAAAATCACAGGTCAGTTTTATCATTCCTGTGAATTCCCCAATTTGAAAAATCACGGTAATCGTTCACCGAACTCCCTACGATTTCGCTTCAGTTGTTCTTGAAGATTAATTCTGATAAGAAAGGAGGAAGATAAGTATTGTTGAAGAAAGTCAAAATCAATCGACGAAGGTCATACAGAAAGAGAGAGAGAGAGTGATCTCGTTGGTTCAATAGATCTCTTTCTCTCTTTATTTTTCGCTTGAGATTTATATTTCTTTCTTTCTTATTTGAATCGCTATGGGTATATGGGAAGTTTTTCTCAATTGGCTGCGAAGGTAATCTCTTGATTCATGCATCGAATTCGCTTATATCTGGTTCAAATTTGAATGTGTGGTTGTCTAAGGCTGAATTCGTTTAGGGTTTTCTTCTTTCTTTTTCTTTTTTGTTCTGTTAGACTCGCAGATTGTTGATTGTGAAATTTATCTCTAAATTTAGGAAATTACTCTATGTCGAAATTTAAAGGATCTGTCTCTATTCTGTTGGGATTTTAGGTGATACGATTGATTATGTTCATGGTCGTGAAATCAATTTGATGACTTAAAAATGCCAATATAAGACTATCCTTTCACTCACTGAGCTGTTTGATTATGGATACGATGCTCAAATACGCATACAAACATGAAATTTGTGCACAATACTAATTCCCGAACATTAGCATGTAGTTATTACTCTTATTTATCAGTGTGCTAATGTTTATGATCGATAATTACACACACAATACCACCGCAACAGAGTACAAAATGGTGTAAAACAAAGCTAATCTTGAAATCATATGTGACAGCCTATTCTTCAAGCAAGAAATGGAGCTTTCTTTAATCGGACTCCAAAACGCTGGCAAAACTTCACTTGTTAATGTTGTTGCTGTAAGTGAATTATGAATAAAACCACTTTTATATACTTTTCCTGATTTTGGTTTTTCAAGAACTCATCTTCTAACATGGTCAAACCTGTCTTTTTGACTTTTCTTTCTCGTAGACCGGTGGATACAGCGAGGACATGATCCCTACAGTGAGTTTTTGTTTTTCACTTTTTTCTTTCTAACAACAAAAAGTGTTAACAAACTAATTTAATTTTACATTTTTATTTTAAGGTGGGATTTAATATGAGAAAAGTAACTAAAGGGAATGTGACAATAAAGCTATGGGATCTTGGAGGTCAACCCCGATTTCGCAGTATGTGGGAGAGATATTGTCGAGCAGTTTCCGCCATTGTGTAAGTTACTTTCAAGAAAACAATTTGTCTTTTTGATTTTGTAAAAAAGCTTTGACCTTTTTATATTTTCTTGATCTTTTTTATTGTGGGTTGGTTGCAGTTATGTTGTAGATGCTGCAGATCATGATAATTTGAGCATTTCAAAAGGTGAACTTCATGATCTTTTGAGTAAACCAGCATTGAATGGTATTCCTTTGTTGGTTTTGGGCAACAAAATTGACAAGGCTGGTGCCCTCTCTAAACAAGCTTTGACTGATCAAATGTAAGATCACTTTTTTTTTTTTTTTTTTTATAGTTTATACATTATATATATTAAAGTTTTTTTTGTTGTTTTTCTTGGTGATTGTGTACAGGGACTTGAAATCTATTACGGATAGAGAAGTATGTTGCTTTATGATCTCATGCAAGAACTCAACAAACATCGATCAGGTGATTGATTGGCTTGTGAAGCATTCGAAATCAAAAAGTTAAAAACCAAATTAGAAAGAAAGAGGATCATCATTTTTTGTGCTTGTTTTTTTGCCAAACTTTATGTGGAATAGAGAGATGTTTGAGTGAATCTATGCATCGGTGTGCCTTCCTATCGTATACGTTATGTCGTGCTTTTGTTAGAGTTGTATTCTATATTTTTTTAGTTATTTTTATTGATTTTAAAAAGCTTCGTTTTACCGATATGTTGGTATCATTAAGGGGGGAAATATTCTATAAGCTTAAGCCCATTTAAAATTTCAAACTGTACATAAAATAGAAAAAAGATTACACCTAGTTAAATGAGTTACAAACCCGTATATATGTTGAAAGTTAGAAAAATACAACCACAAATTCAAATCAATTGTTAAAATAGCATTATAAATATAACTTCTAAGCAACTAGACGACAAATCATGAAAATTGAAATCGGTGCGTAACCAACATGCACAAGTTTTAAAAGAGCCAAACTAGAAGGATTTTTCTGAAAATTATCGGCTAAATATTAAATATATAAATGATTGTCCAAAGTCCAAACTTTGTCATTTTCTGTAAACAATTACCGGTTTTTGTTTTATATTGTTGAGAAAACCAAATTCATAGATATATCGTTAATAGCATAGAATATGTTACTCTACTATAGATTTCCCTAAATCAACCACCATGAAGGCTCTAATATGTTCAAGTAATATAGGTGTTGTTGGAATTTTTGCAAAAAAAATATGCCAAGTAGCACTGAAAAAAAATCTAGTAACATAAACTCATAAAGGGTGTTGTGTGAACAGTGAAGTATAACGATTTTGAGTAAAATATGCAAAAAGTAGAACTAAAAAATCAAGAGTAAATTACAGTTTTGGTTATTGTGGTTTCGCTTAAGTAACCATCTAAGTCTAAGTATTTAAAAACACGCGTGTTTGTTCTTATAGTTTGATATTATGCATACGTGAGATCCTTCGTCTATATAAAAAGACATTTTTGCCCTTTTCATTTTCTTTTTTCATTTACTTTGTATTTTTTTAATAAATAAAAAATAAAAAAAATAAACCCCACCAACCTGTACTTGATCTTTTTTCATTTTCACATTCTTTATTTGAAATCACATGTGTTCTTTTTTTTATTTTCTTTATTTTTTATCGGGAGTGCAAATTGCTTTAAGATTTGACAAAACTTCATAAATGGTCACTGTGGTTTTACAGGATATCAACTTTAGTCCTTAACTTTAAAAAACCTCAAAGATAGTCCTTTGGTTTCAATTTTCTATCATGAATGGTCCCTCACTCATATAAAATGACTTATTTACCCTTTTTAATATCATTTACATTTTCTTTAACAATTTTAACTAAAATTTATTTTTTATTAAAAAATAAAAGAAATACCCCCACCCCCACCCTTTACGCCCACTTCTCTCTTGTGCGAGCAGCACACCGCCATCTCCCTCCTCACAGTTTCCGGTCACTTTCTTCGACCACCTCGCCGGACGTCGCCGCTGCCACTGCCGACCTGCAAACGCCTGAACCACCATTCACCTCGTTGTCTCTCTGTTTCTCCCGCATCTCTTCTCGCTTTCCCTCACATGTGCGAACCCAACCAACCCACCGAAGTCGAAACCCACAAAGGAACACCTGCAACCTCCGAATTCCACCACTTAACCGTCGGTTCTCGCCACTTCGAAACCGATTCTTAGCCCTGGTGAACCTCCGGTGCAAACCCCTACCCTCTCCCTCTCTCGATCTCGCACCAGTCACGCCCATAACCGTACCTCACCATCTCGCCTGCAACTGCCGCTTCTGCTAATTAGCCGTCGGTTCCCCTCCTTCCACCACCGGTTCCGAGCTCCAGAGATCTTAGCAGAAAACCCCACCCACCACCTTCTCCGATCCGCCATCGGCTGAGTTGACTCAGTCGAACTCACTGAGTTGACTCGGCAAGTCGACTCGGTGAACCGGTCTGAGTCGGGTTGAGCAAACAGTTCGAGTCAGGCTGCCGGAGGTGAGAGAGAGAGGGGGGAAGGGGACAGGTGGGGGTGGGGGTGGGGGTGGTGTATATTTATTTTATTTCTTTTTTCTTTTTGTTTTTCATGGAATTAATTTTAAATAAAAAAAGCTAAAAGAAAATAAAAAGGTTAATTTAGTCATTTAATATGGCTTAGGGACCATTTCTGATCTAAAAATGAAACCACATGGATGATTCTTGAGGTTTTTTAAAGTTAGAGACTAAAGTTGATATCCTATGAAACCACAGGGACCATTTATGAAGTTTTGTCTTGAGATTTTGACAAATGGGTTTTTGCCCCCTTTGGGCTGGTGTTCTCATCACCGTCTTCGTTGGAAAGAGAGAGAGAGAGACGGGTATGGGGTGGGGGTGGAGTGGGGTTTATTTTTATTTTTATTTTTTTATTTATTAAAAAAAATAAAAGAATACAAAAAAATAAAAAGGGCAAAAAGGTATTTTTAAAAGGATCAAGGACCTCACACGTGTATAATATCAAACCACAGGGACAAACACGTACGATTTCAAATACTTGGACTTAGAATGTTACCTAAACCAAATCACAGGGACCAAAACTGTAATTTACTCAAAAATCAAATTTAGTAAAGGGTAAATTGGTTATTTCATTTGCTGCATCATGAAGTTGTACATTTGTTTGCTGAAGCGGGTTGTTGTACTCTCTAAAACCCTGGCTTATAGATTTCCCCACCTTCCTTGTTTAGAGATGAGCTAGATTTTGCTCTCGGCGATGGAGTCCTTAAGGTTAAGGGTGCCACCACGTCCACCTCTCCCTTCTCAACAACCAGACACCGAATCCATCAAGCACAATCTCCTAAAAAATGGAGTCACTCCAACCCCTAAAATCATCCACACCCTCCGGAAGAAACAGCTTCAAAAATTCAACCGCCGCCGTCCTCCCCCGCCCGACCAATCCCCAGAAAAAGAACAAGAACAAGAAGAAGAAGCCAATTTCCAGACCCTAAAGGCAGAATTCAAAACCTTCAACAAAGCAATCGTTAAAGCCACAAAAAGTAAACAAGCTATGGACATAGACCACGCTCTCGTGTCTTCGTCGCTTGTGGGGAAGCCATGGGAGAGGTTGGAGAGAACTGAATTGATGGAGCATGCGAGTACTAACAAAGAGGTAGTCGGTGGGGAGAATTTGAAGTACGAGCATTTGGATGAATTGAGCGAGTTTATCGAGAAGGAGCGTGATAAATTCAAATGGATTTTAGAGGATGATATCGAATTAACAGATGAATTGCTTCAGAATAAGACTGAAAATTGGGTTCCGCCCAAGAGAAAAGTTTCCGATGGTGAAGCAATTCGGTTCCTTGTCGATAGGTATTTCATATTTGTCATGTTTCTTACAATCGCTAGCAGATATAAATCATACAATCGTATTCAATATAGTAAAATTAGGGTTTTTTTTGTGTGTTTTGTAGGCTTAGTGGAACAGAACCGAGTATGAAGAACTGGAAATTTTCCAAGATGATGAAACAATCGGAATTACAGTTCACAGAAGATCAATTATTGAAGATTGTGGGTGGACTTGGCGATAAAGGTCAATGGAAGCATGCTGTATCTGTCGTCAAATGGGTCTACAACTCGAAAGAGCATAAGAATTTCAAAAGCAGGTTCAATTTGAATTTTCTTGTTCCAATTCAGTTAGAAATTCACAGATACATGTTTATTTACTTCTTTTGTTTTTCAAATTTATAGATTTGTGTACACAAAACTCTTGTCGGTTTTGGGAAAAGCAAGAAGACCCCACGAAGCCCTTCAAATCTTTAATTTCATGCGTGTAATGATAAAATTAACAACACATCTCGTTAATTACATCTTAAAGTTTTAATCTTTTGATGAAATTGAATTAATCTTAATCATTTTCAAATTAATGTAGGCTGATTTCCACATATATCCAGACATGGCTGCTTACCATTGTATTGCAATTGCACTTGGTCAATCTGGTCTTCTAAAAGAATTGGTCAACGTGATTGACTCCATGAAGAAAAATCCTTCAAATACTATCAAGAAAACAAAACGCAAAAACTGGGATCCTGTTCTTGAACCCGATTTGGTTGTGTATAATGCCGTAAGGGAGTTCGTTTTAAAAGATTTATAATTTAAAATTTTCGTTATTTGTTTTTTAATTTAAAAAAAAAAAATAGGTGTTGAATGCTTGTACATTTTCTGGTGAATGGAAGGGAGTTTCTTGGGTGTTTGAAGAGTTAAGAAAAAGTGGTTTGAAACCCACGGGTGCGACTTATGGACTTGCAATGGAGGTAATTTATAAATTTAATTTCCATGATTTAAATAAAAAGTACCCAATTAAATAAATAGTTATTTTATAGGTAATGATGGCATCAGGGAAGTATGATCTTGTGTACGAGTATTTTGAGAAAATGAAGAAAAGTGGAAATGCACCGAAAGCTCTTACTTATAAAGGTATTATGATTTTAGTTTTATTGATGTAATAAAGAAAAGATAGTTGAAAACTAATTTTAATATCTTTTTAAAAATTGTGTTGTTTTTAGTGCTTGTGAAGGCGTTTTCAAAAGAAGGTAAAGTGAATGAAGCGATAGAAGCAGTTAGAGATATGGAACAAAAAGGTGTTGTTGGAGAAGCTTCGGTATATTGTGAGCTTGCATTTTCCCTTTGTTATAATGGAATGTGGCAAGAAGCTATTTTGGAGGTACTTTTGACTTTGACTTTGACTTTGACTTATTGGGTACTTGATTTAGGGGTTGTTTCTTTTTTACTTAATCTAGACAGAATGACTTAATGGGTTAGGCCAAAGAAATAAGACTTAAGGTATTAAAACATTAACCCTTTACCTATCTGTGTTTTCTTCACATTATTTTTGATGAATTTTGTGATTTTTTTTTTTTTTTTGTAATGTAGGGCCAAAATGGTCATTTAGTGTCATTCAAAAAGAAACATGCCTTATGTATACTACACTATCTAGACAGACATCATTACCGATTCAACCACTTTATCTTTAGAGGATTTAATGGGGGAAAAGAGAAACAAACCTTACAAATTTGCCCTCATATATCATTTTCTTTAAATAAGAAATTCAAGAAAATGAACTTTTCCCCTAAAGTCTTTAACTTTTTTTTACAAATTTGCCCTCATATATCATTTTCTTTAAATAAGAAAATCAAGAAAATGAACATTTCCCCTAAAGTCTTAACTTTTTTTTTACAAATTTGCCCTCATATATCATTTTCTTTAAATAAGAAAATCAAGAAAATGAACATTTCCCCTAAAGTCTTAACTTTTTTTTACAAATTTGCCCTCATATATCATTTTCTTTAAATAAGAAAATGAACATTTCCCCTAAAGTCTTAACTTTTTTTTACAAATTTGCCCTCATATATCATTTTCTTTAAATAAGAAAATCAAGAAAATGAACATTTCCCCTAAAGTCTTAACTTTTTTTTTACAAATTTGCCCTCATATATCATTTTCTTTAAATAAGAAATTCAAGAAAATGAACTTTTCCCCTAAAGTCTTAACTTTTTTTTACAAATTTGCCCTCATATATCATTTTCTTTAAATAAGAAAATCAAGAAAATGAACATTTCCCCTAAAGTCTTAACTTTTTTTTACAAATTTGCCCTCATATATCATTTTCTTTAAATAAGAAAATCAAGAAAATGAACATTTCCCCTAAAGTCTTAACTTTTTTTTTACAAATTTGCCCTCATATATCATTTTCTTTAAATAAGCAAATCAAGAAAATGAATGTTTCCCCTAAAGTCTTAACTTTTTTTACAAATTTGCCCTCATATATCATTTTTTTAATTACGAAAATCAAGAAAATGAACTTTTCACCTAAAGTGTCCAACTATTTTTTACAAATTTGCCCTCACATATAATTTTCTTTAATTAAGAAAATCTAGAAAACGATCTTTTTCCCTAAAGACTAAAGTCTTAACTTATTTGGTACAAATTTGCCCATCATATATCATTTTCTTTAATTATGAAAATCAAGAAAATGAACGTTTCCCCTAAAGTCTTAATTTGTTTTACAAATTTGCCCTCATATATCATTTTCTTGCAGATCAAGAAAATGAAAAGACTACGTCTAACACGACCATTGGTGGTCACCTTCACGGGCATGATATTATCCTCAATGGACGGAGGGCATATCGGTAATTGTATACGCATCTTTGAAATAAGCAAAGAGCATTGTTCACCCGATATCGGAATCATAAACGCGATGCTGAAAGTTTACGGGCGAAATGATATGTTTTTTGAAGCAAAAGAATTATTTGAAGATACAAAAAAGTGCAACGGTCATAATATAAGTTTAGGGCGTGATGGTCCTTTTGTTAGCCCGGATGCTTACACGTATGGTGAGATGCTTAGAGTATCCGCAAGTGCTCATCAATGGGAGTATTTTGATTATATTTATAAAGAAATGGTTTTTTCGGGGTATCAAATTGATCAAAATAAACACGCGTTTTTGCTTGTTGAAGCTTCTAGAGCCGGAAAGGTACGTTTTTTTTTTTTATAATTATCTTTCTTGTTTATTGAATTTGTGTTGAAACTATCATGTTACCTTTTCTTGTGGGAATTCCATATTTAACATTTTTTTTTTTAATTTTACGTTTATTTATAGACGCATTTATTGGAGCATGCTTTTGATGTGATGTTGGAATCGGGTGAAATCCCTCCATCGTCATTTTTTGTTGAAATCATATGTCGGGCCATGATCCAAGACGACTTTGACCGAGCGTTGACCATTCTCAACACCATGGCCCACGCGCCTTTCCACGTGCGCGAAAAGGAATGGCGGGGCCTATTCGAGGAGTACAAAGGCAAAATCACGCGGGCCCACTTACGAAAACTATTCGAAAAAATCGGGACTCATGATGTCACAATGGAAGCTTCCGCATATAAGCTATCAAGACTATTGCAATCACTTTGCGGACCAAAGTCAAAGTCAAAGTCAAAGTCAAAGTCAAACGGATTGAGTTTGGAGAGTGAATCTACAGACGGGTTGGATTTGGAAGTGCCGGGAGAGTTGGATAGTGTAATGGAGCATTTTGCGGAGGAGTTGACTTTAGATGAATCGGTTGACTATTTTGGTGATGAAAAGTCAAAGTTGACCGATTTGGATGATGGTTATGATTCGGAGGAGGGTTTTTTGGGGGGTGAATTTGGGGAAGTGGATGAAGTGAAGAGAAATAAGTTGCCTTCTGCTGATGGAATATTGGAAAATTGGAAGGAAAGTATGATAAAAGATGGGGTTTTTTTGCCTTTTAAAATTGGGAAGAAGTGATATTTAAATGTAATTTGCGTAGAAATATGCAAATGAGAGTTTTGGTTGCATTTGTGTAAAAGTATGTATGTATAATTAATAAATCTTTATACTTTAAATTCAAACTAGTGTTTAGACCGTCCGCGAGCTGCTGTGGAAGCCCGGTATATTGAAAAACGTAGCACGACAGAAAAAAAATTAAGTAAGGACGAAAAACGTAATTTTAAAATATAATAAGGGACCGAAATCGTAACTTATGACATACCAATAATATAACTTTATAATAAATATTGATGAAAACAATTAATTCGAAATTAGTTGAGGAGAAAAAATGTAAATATAAAAGTTTGCTATAAGAAGAATCAAAAATGCTATTTCCAAATAAAACCTTATTTGTATTTTGTATCAAATGATTTAACAATTATACTATGTTCTTAATTTAGTAATTATGGTTCTAAAAAAAGTAGATACCAAATGAACAGTAAAAAGTCCTCACAAACCAAATTTGGTAATTAATATATATATATAATTACCATTTCAAAAAGTTGGCTGATAAGTTCTTAGGAGTGAAAACAAGTAAAAATAACATCACATCATTTGTTAAAACTTAGAAAATGTCTTTCAAAATCATAATTTATTTTTATGTCCACAAAAAAGTTTACACTTAAAACTTGGGGATTTGTTTTAAGCATTTACAAGATTGTCAAGTTTTAATTATTCTAGCTATCTACTTGAATCACATAATTTTTTCGTTATATTTTAAGTAGTGGTTACCGATTATTTTTACTTGTTTTCAACTTGTGCACACCTCCAAAAGTCTTTATAAGAGTATTTCTTCTTAATTGTGTCAAATAACATTACAAAAATTCACATTTCCTTGTAAATTAAAATCATCCGAATAATGTCCCAAAATTTTCTTACAGCTATGAAATCTTTCAAACCAAATCAACTCAATCACATTGAAGAAATAAAATACAAACACTAATGTTTATAAACAAAAGTTTGAGATTAAACTCATGTTTCAAAAATTCATAACTCCATTAATAGAGAAACCTTTGATATGTCTTTAAAGTCAATTCCCATGGTTGAAATTCTCTTGAAATGCTGAAAGCCTATTATTGCATAATACATCCATAAAAAGAGTATTAACAATTGCCTAATAAGAAAATATATAAAATTATACGAGAAAAAAGAAATCTCACATCTTTAATTTATTCATCAGAATCAAAAACTTCATCATCTTTCATGTACTTCTCTTGCACTGCTGCTGTTGTGAAATTACGGTCAAAGTCAACCATTCATAACAAATACCACTACAATTTTCAAGTAATAGCAATGAACTTTCCTTGATTTATTTATTATAGCATCCTACTTTTGTTTTTCATATTACAACATTGTACTTTGAAAAATATACCCAATGTCATGATAAGAAAAAAGATTGAAAGTAGGATGCTATAATACACACATATATATATGAAAGTACATTGCTATTTATTGATTTAGCCAAAATTTGAATATATAATAAAATGATGCAATTTATTAAAAGGATATCTATAGTAATCCCAATCTGTTGGTGCAATGGCAATTTTGCTGAATTCAACTGCACTTGCATCAATGCCTTGAAATATATAACCGTTGGTTTTGTCTATTAATTTCACAAGATTTGTAACACTCTCTTTGTCCTGAAAATATTCAAAACAATTAGAAAGAAGATAATTTATTAATTTGCTTACAGATCTTATTTTAAAAAATGGGATAAAAATGAACATGCCTGAATAGCCAAAGTACTAAAGTTGACCAAACCAAAGTCTTCAATCACTTCACACAATTCCTTGGTCAATTTCCTAACACCATAAATAAAGATTCGTTAAAATTCGTATAGTTAAAAATGTTTTCCTTTCAACTTAATAAAAATTAAAATACTATATAAGAATTTGATGTAAAATGCATATTTTTTTAATTTTATAAACATGTATATGTAAAAAGCTAGAATTTGCTTAACATATTTGGTCGAATTGTGATCACGAATGAAAATGTTATTGCTTCAAATATTGTTTTATATGTATTAGTTACGCTTTATTTATTTTTATTTATTGTTTTGTAGTAAAAAATTATACAAATATATATACAATTTATTTATTTTATGTTTTTCAAGATTTACCTATATTTAGAAGACCGGGGATCTTGATCTAGATGATGTTGTAAATAAGATAAATCTTCCACATCCGTGTAAAAATCAAGATTGAAGGCTACATAACAATAAAAATAATTAACAGTTTAATCACTAAAAAATAATGACCAAAACGCCCCCACCAGTGATTCTCACCTCCTTACTGCTAAAGCAAGGACACGGGGGCAATTTTGGAATTAAGTAATTAACAAAATGATTTTCATACCTAACTTTCCATAGCTCTCAATAAGATCAATCTTTGATAAAACATTGACATGTGGCAGTTCCATATGCAACATTGTTGATAGTGACAAAAGTAATGCACTCACATATTTCCCAGGGTCACTACACAGGTGGGCATCTATTAAGTGGACAGCTGTCAACTGTAAAAGATAGCCACGTCATACTGTTAATAGAATGTGTGTGTGTTTATTAATGTACAAAAAAAGGTGTCACTTACACGAAGATCAAGTTTTTTGATAAGTTGCATGATGACTTTTTTTGCATTAGAGTGAAGGAAGAATAATTCCACTTGGCCAGGGAAATCAAAGAGAAAATAGTGATCTGGAAATAAATTTAGGGTTGAGTACAAGAAATGGCAACGTACTTTTGTTGACTTGTTTATTATAGCATTGTACTTTTATTTTTGAAAAAGTCTAACCTTTTAGAAGAGGCTTCAATTTTGATTCCAACCAATCAATATTTTTCTCCAAGTAATCCATACAATACACAAGACCTGATTCAGAACAACAAAAAGATCAAATAGTATTTATATTTTATCGCACGTATAAAGCAAGTTCTTTTTATATTTAAACAATCTTGCATAAATCATGCCACATTCTTTTGTTTTCTCAATAAAATTGAAGACATTTAACACTAGGAAATATGTCTAACCATTAAATACTGACTTTTTACAAGTTTGAATTCGTTTAGAGAAGAAGTCTAACCTCCATTAGGACCAAGAGAGTGCTCATTCATCACATCGCTGAGTTTTATGAGATCTTCAATGTTGATAGCACAATCGTATCTTGATATAAATGTTAAAGAAAGCTGCATTTCCAGTTGCTAAAAGCCAAGTTGTATGGTTTGAATAACAATAAAATAGCGAGATTGCAATAATCTGAGTTTGAAGAGGATACGGCAATGAATCATTTGCAGGGTCTAAGTTAATAACAGCTACTTTCCTGCAACAAGAAGTATAAATGTTATGAACATGATATAAGCGCCAAGCGGAATTCAGGGGCGAAAAGGAAAGAGGTGCAATTTGATTTTTAGGGGAAGTGAGGGGTAAGAACTAAGAAGGAAGAATTTCAAAATGAATACATATGTACCTCCCAATGAGTTGGAGGAACTGCGACATTCCATTGCAGTAAGTGGTCTTGCCGGAACCCGGAGGACCGATTACCACCTGACCAAACACCATCTTTGAATCCTTCGGCGCAACCCTAAAATTTAACTTTGTGTGATAAAAGCGTAGCTGCTTATGGAAGATGCAAGGAAATCGTTTCAAACCTAGGAATTGTGTTCGCCAAGCTAAAGGATATAAAGAGTACGGTGGTCGCCGGCAATAAGGACTCAGGAAGAACAGTCGCCGGATAGTCGTAAGGCAGCAGCTGTTTGTTCTGCTTCTCCAGCCGTGAAAATTCCCCACTACGAGGCGACCTGATGCTTATAAAAACATTTTCATTAATTACAATTATTTCACTCGAGTCCAATTTTTTTCTTTGTTTATTTTTTTTTTCAATATATATTTTTACTGAATTTGATTATATAATAATTATTATGAAGTAAAGCCCAATAAAGAGATAACGAAAGAAACAAGAAAGAGAAACAATAATGATTTAATCATTTATTCTCCGATGAACCTTGAGGGAGGGTACATGAAAGAAACAAAAATGATAGTGAAGGGTAACATTAAGCTGCCATGGTTTAAGCTATCTTCCGGAGACGACTCGTGAGCTCTATGTAATAGCGGGTTGCGTGAGTTGACAAAAGACGACCGTATCATGCGATTTTGTCAAGCGGTTTGCGGAAATTGTGGGTGTGGGTTTTGGTTTCGGAAAATTACTTTTGGTTGTCGACCCAAGATTCTTGGAGACGAGTGAAACCAATTATCCGACTTACGTTGTGTTCCTAAGGTTAATAATAGAAAGAAAAGAAAGGGAATAAAATAATGATAGAATGGAGGGGGAAATGAAAGATATATTGTATATTTGTGTTCCCAATGTCGAAAGAAAAGTTGGGTTGAACAGAAAAATTTGGAGTCGTCCAATGATAACATCATTTGGTTTTCATAATTCAAGCTGATGATGATTCTGGATTGGCTAAGTTGATTAGTTTTTTTTTTTTTTTTTGAACGACTTATAACCTAATCTTAAACTATATAAATGTCTTCAACGATACCTGAATCCTCAACTCGTGATACCTTAAGGGAAGGACACTTTTTCTAACACCTTATACCTCTAGGCATAAATTATTTGGTGGATAAGTTGATTAGTTATTTTCATTTGAATGATAACATACGTTGAGCATCTACGATACAAGTGTTTACAAAAACTTGTTGAGTGAAATAAGCTCTTGAAAGTAAAAACTATTGTTGGAGCTTATTTGATTCAAAGCTCTTTCAAATACTTGTAAAATTTACAAATTCTTTTCTTTAGGTTTTATAACGATTGTGTAAATTCTGTAGATTTCAATCAATTACAAATAGGGCAAATTGCAAAAAAGTTATTGGGTTTATACAAAATTTTGATTTTGATATTATGTAAGTTTCTAAATTGTTGCAGTTTTGACCATTTGACCGATCAACCCAGTTACCAATTTGGCATGACATAATGATGTGTCAGTCTTTGATGACGTGGTACTGACATGGCATGATGATCTTTTATATTTTAGCAAAAATTTTCTTTTATTATTACGTATTTGACTATGAAGACAAATAATAACTCAATTAACAAATTCACTCATATATAAGTCATAATTACCACTTCTGCTAAATATACATTTCACATTTTTAACATAATTATTAATAAATAGTATATATACAACCATCGTATATCTTCTTACTTTCAAAAACTTGCTTTGAAATTCTTTATAGTATACACAATGGCCATATATCATCATACTTTCAAACATTGTATTTGTATCCTTAAAAAATAAATAAAATCATCTATCACTTATAATTATTGTTTTAAATCTTATTTTTGAAAGAAACTATAGCCATGTCGGTGTCCAGTCAACGTCACATCATAAAATACTAACACGTTGACATATCACGTCAATTGACAATCGGATTGACCGATCAAATGATCAAAATTGCAATAAATTGGAAAATTTAGTGATTTAATTGTCAACAAAATACACATAATAAATCAACGACTTATCAATAAAATTGATAAAAAAGCTATTGCAACGTGAAATTTATTTAACCCTTTAAATTAATATTTAGATATCATTAAAAGTTTCAACAAACAAGCTCCACTCGTTGGGGTAACATATCAATCAATCTTTAAACCAAAAAATTGTTCCACTAAGATTATGTTTGGTAAACTAACTGAAAAACTAATTGCTAGCTGAAAAACTAGTGGATAACTAGATTACTAGCGACTAATTGAAAAACTGGCTACAGCTGAAAAACTAGCTGATAATAAACGACGTTTGGTAAAAACTAGGTGTATAAACTAGCTGGAAAACGTAAAATGACATAAATGGGCATACACAAAATTTATCAGTATGTGTATATACATATCCAGATATATTTTGAAGGGAAAATTTGGAAGATTTTGAAAACGCTACTTTAGATGTTATTCATAGTAGCATTTTAAAACACTAGATTATATGCTATTTTATATGCTAGTTTTTGATAAACCAAACATGTAAAATGAAAAAAAAAAAACTTGAAAAAAAAAATTAGCTTACAAGCTAGTTTTGGCGTTCCAAACCTAAAACTAAATACCACATATCATAATAACTGGAAGTCGAAGGGATCAAAGTGAAAACAAGTTTAAAATGTGAGATCAAAACACCTATCGAAATGACAAAATCACCCCTTCTCGTCTTAATTCACTCCACTACACAACTATGGAACCCTAAACCCCAAATCAGAAACCCTTGCCAAAATGCTTGCTAGAACTGCTCCTAAATCGCTATCCAGATTCTTCTCGATTTCACGATACCTTTCCACGGCCACCGAAACTCAAACGCAGAAGCTCGAAAGAATCGCCGACGAGATCCTTAGCCTTACAAAACTCGAGAGGAATGATTACGCAGTCCTCTTACGGTACAAGATGGGTTTCAACAACTACGGTCCCGCGGTGACCGGAATTGGTTCACCATCATCCGCCGGCGCCGCCTCTGCCGGACCAGGATCGGATGCGAAGGCCGCCGAGAAGGTGGTTTTCGACGTGAAGTTAGAGAAATACGATGCAGCAACGAAAATCAAAATCATTAAGGAAGTTAGGGCGTTTACTGATTTAGGATTGAAAGAAGCGAAAGATTTGGTGGAGAAAGTACCAGTGGTGGTGAAGAAAGGGATCACCAAGGACGACGCTGAATCAATCATGGCGAAGCTCAAGGATTTGGGTGCTACTGTGGTATTGGAATAAACTTGATCTCTTTTTAGTAACTCATTGCCATTTTGAATAACTGTTGAAGCTCTTTTGAGTAATTGCAAACGATTTCCTAATTCGATTGCTGAGTTTTTTGTTTCCAAAGTGTTTTTAGATCAAATATAGTCGCACATTTTTAGATGAACTAAGATTATACTTAGAGTTAAAATCTTGTTTTACTGTACTTCATTGAGAGAAATGCTGATCTTGATGTCCTTTGTTAGTTTCAACTTACAAAAGTCATATTGACAAAAGAATGCCTTAAAGGGTTACACCTCGAACGAGTCATTATATCAACATTATTGGAGGAGAGACCATAAATAAAAATTAAAATAAACACAAACATAACCGGTTCAAACCATGGTAAGTGTAGGTTTGTGCCAATATCCCTTTGCAAAGATGTAAACGCAAGAGACTTTGTCTACAATCTCTATACATATGTGGTGTATGAGCATAGCCTTCTTTCTTTGGCTTTAGCTAAGCTCAGGTTCCTTTTCTAGATGTATCGTATCAGACGTGATAGACATCTAATATTATTTTTCACCCTGAAATAACATTAACTACTGTCAAGTAAATTTTAAAAGTTCATATTCAAGTAAAATATGCTTCTATATACATCATTATGGTTAGATAGTACTGTCTTAAACCAGAAAAAAAAAATAACCTCAAAATAATGACCTTACTGAATGTTTCATTAGTATAATTTCGACCTCTGATGATTTCAAGTACCACGATACCAAAGTTGTAGATTGAACATGTTGAGCAATAGCACCATTGAATAGGAGCAGCCAACAGCTGTTGAGATATACCGCGCATACACACATAAGAGAGGTTAATGTAGAAGTTATAAGAGTGATGGATAGATCTCGGTGAGGAAAGACTATCGGAAATCCAAAAAGAAAGACAAGGAAAAGAGATACAAAGCCTTGGTGAATAAGGACTTATCCGTCGCACTTTAAACCTTTGATGAACAAAGAGAAGAAGCACACATACAACGACTCAGAGAAAGAAGACTTTACCAATTCGAGAGAGGGGCGGTGAACGGTTGTTAATATTAGAGAAAGAGATATGGGAATAGAGAGAACATAAGTGGTGGTGATGGTAGTGGTACGGTAGTGCAATGGGTGGTGGTGAAGTCTATGGTGTTATGGTGTAGGATGTTGACGGAGGCGGTGAGTGGTAGTGGTGCCATCAGTTAATTTTAGGTTTTTGTTTAAGATGGATCTATCTCAACTCTTTAGATGTGATCCTCCACCGATTCAACTTTATATGCCCTTTATAATGTAAAAAATCACCGAGATTATGAAATAATATCAAGATAATAATATCATAGTCAAATTAAAAGAGGAAAATAGGATTTACCTGAAAGAGGATTCTTCTATAAGAAAACATAAGGCAAAGTTTGGGAGAAGCTTGAGGATGCAATAAACATTTTTTTAGCGTGGGAACGAATGCTCGTAGGAAACAAAGGGTCATTGTCGCTGTACACTACCAGGAACCATTTAAATCTACCTAGCGTCACGTACAAAAGTATTGTTCTGTTATCATTGGATCACATGTCATATAATTACATTAGAATGGATGCTAAAAAATCAAACAACCATATTAAATGGCAGGGTCATGGCAGCTAGGGTTTCTGGAGTTAGGAGTGGTGGTATGTACCTGTCATTTGAATGTTTGTAAATCAAAGGATGAGAAGGTGACGCGGTTACAGGGTGATTAGTTTAGTGTTGGTATACACAAGACGATGGTATAAACCATTGGAAAGATAAGTTGGTGGTGGAGAAGAGGCGATGTTTAGGGTTAGAGAGAAAGGGAAGTGGTAGAGGAGAAAGGGGTGAAACTTCTTTTAATACGCAAAGGGAAACCAAAGGCGGGTGGACGAAGGGTTACACAGATGTAGTACGTAGATAGATTGGAACGGATGGGTGCTTTTCACATGATTCCTTGATATGTTTGTATTGCTTATACATTTTTAAGATTTTAAGACTTTTTATGCATTAAAAGACTTATAAATTATGTATGTATTATATAATGGTATATATATGTTTGAACTATGGTGATGTAATTGAAGTTGTAATACCCCACTCTTGATATTTTGAAACTTATGATTGTGGTTTTTGATAAACCATGTTTTGTAAAGTTTGTGAATGGTTTATAAATTGTTTGTTTAAGTGATGAGGTGTTACAATTTTGGTATCAGAGCCATGATTTAAGTAAATTAGGTTGGAATACCATCATAGGCTTAAACTATGAGAATAGAAAGTTAGTATGCTTTAGTAATTTAGAGATATGCTTTGACTTATAGTATTGTTAGTTTGATAACGCCTAGTAATGTTAGATATCATATGCGTTATTGTAACGTCCCAAATTCCGTAATAAAATTTTCATTTTAAAAAGCGATTTAAATACATAAAAAGGTTTGCCAACTAAAACGATTCAAATTAAAACTTAGTATTTAAACATATAAAATGTATTTATCAAAACATCTATATCTATCTATATATCTTATAATAGAGGCATATTTCAAAGCACCACATTCATTTGAAACCCCCATGTCTTTTCATATTTCCATTGATTTTTTAAATTTCTTTTAATACTTCAATATTTCATGTTTTTTCCTTTATCCCACATTGCTTCACATACATATATGACAATTTATCTTTCTCTTATATAATACAATGCATTTGCTTCCATTCTCCATCAAACTTGATCTTTCAAGTCTATTATTAGTTAGTGATCATTTTATCACAAAACATGCTTTTATCGCAAGTTTTAAAATATTTTTACTATTTAGTTTCAACTATAAAAAGTATTGGAACTCGAAAATAAAAATTAAAATTACTAAAACTTTTAAAATTTTGACTAGGTTGGAAGTTACAATATGTCGTTTTTAAAAAGCGACACCGGTGTAAACATTTTTCGTTTCACCAAGATGTATCTACGTAGAGATTTTAAAATTACTTAAAACTTTTAAAAACTTGACTAGGTTGGAAGTTTATAGTACGCCGTTTGTAAAAGTGACACCGGTGTAAACATTTTTCAATTCACCAGTATATATATACGTACAAATTTCCAATTGTTAACATTTTAACCTTCTATTATAAAGGAGATTATTCAAAACAATGTGGTTTAACATTAATCTTGATCATAATATGACTTTCAAATTCTAATATTAATTAAATATCACATTATCGTACAAACATGTTTTCTCAATGTGATAAAGGCTTCTATTTATAGGTTTTAGTTTCCAAAAATATTAAAACTCAAAATGAAGACGAATATTGAAAAAAAAAACCTTTTGAAAACTGACTAGGTTACAAGTTTAAAATATATCGTAAAAAAGTGGCAAAGATGTTGGGTTGCACATATATAACCTTTAATTTTCCCTTATATGGTACCACTTTTTAGGTTCTCTTATCAATATTTAGCGTACCATTGTTTTCAAAGTCTATTGTTAATTAGTGTTTTTATCTCAAAGTTTCAACAATTATTCTATTTTTTTAACTTCAAAAATCATTTAAACTAAAAGATGAATATTTAAAAGAGTTAGAAACTATTAAAAAATCAATTGAGTTGCAAGTTCATAGTACGTCGTGTGGCACAGTTCAATGTGTGATAACAATGTTTTAAACATTTTATTTTGCTTTCATAAGATTTTATGCACATGAAACTTCCAAAAAGTATTCGTTTAAAGTTCAAAAAAAATTGTTTATATAAATATTATAATAGATGTCATTCAATCAATACAGTTCACCAATCAATACAGTTATACAGTTCAAGATAAATTTTTATCATGTATCACATTAATTTGAATTTATTAAGAAAAATCATATCATAGTGGACATCGGTGAGTATCTGTCTAAATTTTAGGAAAATGGTCTTAAAATTGAAACCAAAGGTTCCTAGAATGTAACAACCGATTCCTAATTTGATTATAATAAAAAACACAAAAGAACAAAGATATTAGAGAAATGATTTTAGCCATTCTACTTATAGATGTTTTCTTTCACTTGAGATTTGTATCTTAAGCTATGTGGGATGAGAAATATATTAGTCTCTTTACTTATAGATTTTTGATTTCTCTTCATTTGTATTTTTAAGCTATGTGGGATAAGAAAATGACACAAAATAACACACTACGAATGAACTTTTGATCCCACATCGTCATGATAAACCAACTCAAGAAGCATTTTTATTCTATAAATAAAGGTCTCCTCAAATTAAAATAATTATATAGATCATTATCTATATTTTATTGTTGGAAACATTTCCAAATAGTAAAGTTCAAGGAAATATATAGTTAAAGTTTTATTATTTTTTAATGAAGTTGAGCTTTAAATATTTAGCAAGTCGATCTGAGATGAGCTATGAATTCGTTCATCAAGTTTGCACAAAATCGCATTCATTGTGTTGAATAATGAAATTTTGAACTTTTATTTATTATGCAATATCGTTGGTCAAAAATGACGATTTCTAATTTTCTCAAAGGTCATTCAATAAATATACTTCGAGTATTCTAACTATATTTATTTTTTATTTGTAAATGAAGTCATTCAAATCAATATGGTTCAAGATAAATGATTTATCTTTTACCACATCAATTTGAGGTTTTTTTTCTTTATCTCACATTGCTTCACATACACATATGATATTTATCTTTCTCTTATATAATACAATTAATTAACTTTCATTATTTAGAAAAGAGCATACTATTAATTTAGATTTAAATATTTGCAATTAAAACATGACAAAATACACAATCTTTAAATTGATTTTAAAATAGATAAAAGTAAAATTAAATTTGAAATTTTACAAAAACTTTATCCAAACACAAACTGTCGGTAGACTACCAAACTTATGTGGTTTAAGATAACTCTTTATCTTAAACCATATTAATTTGATTTTTATTTGATATATTGTATTTATTCATTAAAATTGTTAAAATTCGTTGTCTTCCAAATTTATGACACGTGTACGTATTATCATATAGTTAAAAATAATGAAAATATTTTTCTATATAATTTTTTTAATTTGGGATAAAAATAACATGTATTTGTTTATATTTTAACTAATTTTTTCCTGCGCAACGCGCGGGCATTCGTCTAGTTTACAAATATTGTCCTGCGGAAGACTTAATCATTGAAATCCTCAGATGCGGTATAGTCGCGCCGTGCTCCAAGCTCAAGCCAGCAATTTCCTGAAAAACAGTTAGAGTAAAAGGGTAAGCACAAAGCTTAATGAGTTCCCCAAAAATACCACACGATCCATCACATAAACACCGTTTAACAAATCATTGTGTGACTCTCGGGCTTGCCTCGATCCGTCCTCGACTCTCGGCCTTGCCCCGATCCGTCGGAAATCATCGTGTGACTCTCGGGCTTGCCCCGATCTGTCCTCGATTCTCGGGCTTGCCCCAATCCGTCGGAAATCATCGTCATCGGCTTTTGCCGGCAAATACGTAAAGCATAAATAATCACATTATTACACAAAGTAATAAAGACTATCTATGCATGTAACATCATCCATAATATAGTGAGAAGACTCACCTGATTCGTGACCTTAAGCTAGACAGCACTCCACGCGAGTGTCCTCAGATCCCGACAATACGCACTTCCTAACAAGGATAAATCCCACTTAAATTTCCTAAATCCCGAACAGGATAAAACTATATGACCGGCATCCAAAACCCTAAAGTTTGACCAAAAGTCAAACTGGTCAAAAAGTCAACAGTCAACGGTCCAAATCAACAAAGTCAACTGTTGAAGTTAGCGCCGCTAACTCCCCTGTTCAGCCCAAATCACCATTAAGTGCTTAATCCATTAAGACAGAAGCCACAACTTCTATGGGTTGTCACAAACAGTCCCTTAATTTACAGAAACATGACTTTACCAACCAATCCTTGCCAAACAAGCTCATGGTGACAAATCTGGTTCCAAAATGAAGATTAACTTGCATGAAGTTCATCCAAAACCATATAAGACTAGGCTAGGGTTTTTCTTAAGAATTCAGAGACTAAAGAAGAAGAACTCCTTTCTTAGCCCCTAAATCCCACCCTCATCCAAGATATGGAGCCACCATTGTCTTGAGGAGCTTAAAAATGATCTTAGAACTCCATTAACAACAATAAGCTAAGGAAAGCAAGGTCTTAAACACTTACAATGGTCCAGGGACATCAAGAGGCTTGATTCCTTCCAAGCACCACTCTCTTGAGCACCTTGCTTCCTTCTTCTTCCTCCAAGAACCTTCAAAACTTCAAGGAAATGATGCAAGAACATCCATGGAGGATAGAGAGTGTTTCTTAGAGTTTTCTCTAAGTTAGAACTGAAAAAACACGAACCCCAAATGAGTTTTAGCCTTGAAAATGACCCAGATCCACGAAAATATAGATTTTTCCCGCTCAGAGGCAGTTAGCGGTGCTAACATGAAAGTTAGCGTCGCTAACTTCACATACGTCCAACACCTGCATCTTTTTCAGACTGTCTCGTGACTGAAACGCAATCCTGCCACAATAGCGGCACTAACCCTTAGGTTAGCGGCGCTAATGATTTTCCCCCATTTCTCATTTTTGTTTTCTTATTAAATGCCATCCTCTCAATACTTGGTTCCCATCTTTACACTTTGACTCTTTAAAACTCGGAACTTGAATTTTCAGGATTAGGGTCTTACAGTTATTGAGCTGAGTTTTAATTAGTTTATTTTTTATTCATAAAAAGACTAATATCGTTCACTTTTAGTGTCAAGTGTTTGTTTGTGTTTTTAGTGTAAATACAGGGTTTATAATTCAAAATTGGTGAAGTTGGTGATGAAAAACAAGGATAAGACCAAAGAGACACTCGCAGCGCAGATGAAAGCTCCACGCGGCGGTCAATTGGATAAAAACGTAATCTGGAGGAGTTCAATTTTCAAGAAGCGAGAAAGCGAGGGATAAGGCTGACCCACGACGCGAACAACATATATACGCGTCGGTGGAAGGCTGATTTCTCAACTATAAAGAGGCTCCTAGGTCGGATTTCAGGAGCAAAGATTCACCTGTAGAGTTGAACTCTGGCTTCTTTGACTTAGGATTCGTGGCATATCAGTTTAGATTCATTAGTTGGTTCAGTTTCTATTTTTATTTCGATTTATAGTTAATATTTGCACTTGTGTTATCGAGGGTTCTGATTGTAGAACACTGTTGGTCACAGAGATTCGATAATTCTCTGATTTCAGAAGCATTCGACTCTGATTTCAGATTCGGTTGATGAACAAGTGTTCTTGGTATGTTTTATGAGTAAAAGTTGATTTTTGGTTCCATTGATGTTTGTTTGAGTGTTAATGCATGTTTGGATACAGATCTGAATTCTAGATCTGATTTATGTTTTCGTAAGTTGTTTGAGATTCATTGGTGTTTGATCTTCTGCGTGTGCATAGATCTGGTTGTTTTATGAATTTTAGTTTGAGTTCGATTTTTAGGATCAAGTGTGATTGATATTCACTGACTATAGAGTGACACTATAGTGTGTTATTATTCTAGACACAAAGTGCAAACCACTGACTCTACGGTTCGACCCTTAGGTACCGCTAGCTAGTGGAATGTAAGGTCAAGATGAGAGTGGGATAGTTGTTGTTGATAGGAAGTGACTAACGTATATAGAGGAAGTTTGCATAGTTAGTCAATGGGTGGAATGTGGTAAGCTAGTGTTGTTACCAATTTTCCTTTGTAAGAATTGCACCATATCGGTGGCAAGTGTTTAGCAGAACACACTGTGAGGCAGAGTTAAGATGTTAGAGAAGTGGTTGTTAGCCTTATGCGTTATGTAGTTATGCTAGTGTGGCTGAGATATTTTAATTAGTGGAAGTTGGGTTCGTTGTGAACCAGTATTGTGGAATTTACGTGGCTAAATTCTAAGATGTGTGATATATTAGGGCAAGTGGTCTCAGATGTTTAAATGAGAATCACTTCCCATGGCCTGCTTGTGTAATAGGTGTATGAGAGAATAGTTTGACTGTTTAAGTACAACTTATGTGGTTGGAAAGATAGAGACAAATGCTTTGGCCGGCTAAGTCAGGATGCTAGAGTGTAGTTGTTTTAATATGTATAGCTTGTTGGCAGGCTGTGATAATTCCTAGTTGGGAATGCAAATGAGAGAGAGCGAGAGAGAGAGAGAGAGAGAGAGAGAGAGAGAGAGAGAGAGAGAGAGAGAGAGAGAGAGAGAGAGAGAGAGAGAGAGAGTCGTGAGGAGTTGTGTGACTAGAATGAAATAGCCAGTAGATTTATATTGGGATGAGTATGATAGTGATTTGAGTTGTGATTGAAGGAATCTTATTTTCCCCAAAATCAAACTGGCCACCTCCTCTGTAAACACGACTATGATCTCCAACCATAACCTCCGATAATAAGTGGCCTAACACCTTTTTGTTCGCTTGCCGACGATTGGGGTTCAATTGGGTCGACGAACATGTGTGTACGCGGACAAATTTCTTACTATAAAGGAAGGATACAATTTTTTTTTACTAATTTCGTTGTGAGACGCCTAGAACAGTTTTCTTGACAGCATACACCCTTATACCTTTCTTTGGTACAACGCAATGTTTTGAATTGAAAACCACCCTCAACAACTTTCCTCCTAAGTGACCTTTGTAACGCTTGTTTGTTGTCAAAACGTTGTGTTAACATGGATATGATCACTTGGATGTTTGTTATGTGATGCAGTATCCATGCGAAGAGACTCCGGACAAGACGATACAGGGGGCATACCATAAAATAATGTGTCCGTATATGTTTCTGTATGGTCATCGTTCCAATCGTTATCGAAGTCACCCACTTCATTTTTAGAAACACCTAAATCAACATTACCAGCTGCCCCGTACAGTGCTAATTTCAAATCGTATAATAGAGGGTTTCTTTGTGGTACGTTAACATTGTTGGGAATAGGGTTGGTTTTTGGAATGGTACTGAAATCACCAGTACCAACATCTTTACCAAATGGTTCGACTGTGGGTTGAGGAAGGATGTCATATCCACCCACATTTTCTTCATTGACATACTTAAAATTTGTAGGATCTGGATATAATCTTGGTTCTTTGACTATGTTTTCAGGAATAATACTATAATCATGATGACTTTCATAAGTACGCATAGGAGGAAATGTAATTACATGTGACATTATTGCTTCCAAAACCGTTAGATTTGTTCTCGTTAGAGACTTTACCTTTTCGCTGCAATCTATATCTCCATACTCTTCAATGACATACAAATGCACAATATTTTGAACAGTCTGGATGACACCAATCATGTGAAAAACATCACCATCATCAACTAAGTTAATGACGTAATACATATCTGGATGTTGTAAAGACAAAGTAATGTCTGATTTATCAACCATACGTGTTTTTTTTTCACAACCATACGTGTTTTTTTCACAAAATTTAATAACTCAATATAAGTTATCGAATTCAAAAATTGTAAACCGTAATTTTTAACAAACGGTTTAAATGTGTTGGTTAATCATCTATAATCTCCCAACTCCTATCAGTGCAAAGAACAAGTTAGATAAACTCATGTCTAGCTTTTTTTTTTAGATATTTTTTTCTTTCTACAAATTTTTAGTATTTGCGATAGATATTTTGTATTATAGGTATATATTTTTTTTACTTTTACGTAGTTAAACTTCAACTTTTTGCAATCACAATTTCATTTTTCGCAGTCAAACTTATGCTTTTTAATTAATTTTATAAAAAGTTAATTAAAAAAATAAAAAATAAAAAATTTGAAAATTTGAAAAATCGCAGGTAGCCAGAGAAAATCGCAGCTACCTGCAAAAATTTTAAAAAATTTGGAAAAAGTGAAATAAAAACTTTATACAATTTTTTTTCGCATGTCAGGTCATTATTTTCACAGATGATCTAGTCTACCCGCAAAAATTGTGGGCATTTTGATAATTTAAATAACTTTTAACTATTTTTCGTAAAAGCTTATAATATTAATCTATTTTTTTTTTAGAAAAGATTAATCTGAAATTTTCTTTTTTCCCAACTTAAATGGCCAAAATCAAATGCAACCTTAATCCATATTATGTGAATATTTATATAACATTTTACAAAAATAAAAATAAGTCAATTTATAAAATAAAAAGATAAATAAAAAGAATAAAAAACTTTTTTGGGGAGGTTTACATTGCGGAAGCCCTCCAAACCATGGTTGTTAAGATCCCGATCTTGATCTTAAGATCTTACGATTTTAAGATCCTTCGACCGAAAAACGATCCCGATCACAGTAGGATCTATCTGTAGCAAGATCTATACTAGGATCTTAGGATCCTAAGTAGGATCTTAAGATCTTAATACGATCCGATCCCACCTCTAGTTGTGGATGGTCATGATGAACTTGTTTATTTTTCTACAAAAGATGTTTTCTTCCTAACTTTTGCGGTTTCTAACTAAAAAAACCATAGTTCATGCTTAAGAAGTTAACTTTGATTCTACCATCGATGTTTTAGTAGAGATTAAATTATAACAGGTACTACACAAAGTATGACATTAAGAGTAAATTTAAAGACTACTTCAGTGGTAGGATCTTAAGATCCCGATCCCGATCTTACGATCACGATCTTGCAAAGCATAAAACGATATTGGGTAAGATCCCGATCTTAACAACCTTGCTCCAAACAGCTACCGATACCTGCGATTTGCCCAACCCAGGAGACAAATGGCGACCTCTCTCCGTCGTATCGGAAGCCATTCCATTACAGCGCACCGATTTGTTCTTCCTCAATTAATCAGTCGATTCTCTACAGATGCCTTGTCTGTTGAGTATAAAGCAGGAGAGATCGGCACTGTTTCGGGTATTCCGGATGAACATCTTCAAAGGAGGGTAAGATCCGTTTATCGTTTTATGATTTACCGCATCTTTCGTTTCGTTTAATTCTCATTTTGTTCCTTGATTAGAATCTCGAGTACTTGATTTTTTCTTTCTTCCGGTTCGTCTATTGTGGAATTTCGAATCTAGGTTTTGTCAATCACGATGCCATTTTCGCACATTTTGGATATACTCATCACTGAACGATAACAGTTAAACACAACTTGCTTGTTTATCGTATGCAACTGTTGATATGTATTGTTGTTTTGTATGGCTTGTTGACTCATTTCGATCAAAATGTTTTAGTTTTGTATATTGGAGCTGAAACTGCGGCTGTTTGTGTTCTGTATTATGAACTTCTGATTGAATCCATCTACTCTTTCTTGAAAAATTGTGACTTAACTTCCATGAACGCCAGGTTCTGATCTATTCACCAGCTCGAACAGCTTCACAACAAGGAGCAGGAAAAGTTGGAAAGTGGAAAATCAATTTCATGTCAACACAAAAGTAAGCTTCCTTCACTTCTTCTATATCTTTCCTTAACAAATTCTTCTAGAAAACACTGAACACCATTTCATTACAACTTGACCACTATGCTATAATGGCCAATGTAGATGGGAAAATCCATTGATGGGGTGGACTTCAACAGGGGACCCATATGCAAATGTTGGTGATTCTGCACTCAGTTTCACTAGTGAAGCAGATGCAAAAGCATTTGCAGAAAGGCATGGCTGGAACTACACTGTAAGAAATATTTGTTCTTGTTATTATATTAACTTTTGAACATATCAATTTCCCTAAGTTTGTTAAATAATTCATCTCTATGTGTAGGTCAAAAAGCACCAAACACCTCTATTAAAGGTTTGACACTTAATAACCAACTTTAATTTAATTGTCTCTACATGAAAGAACCATGTTTCTTTAATTTATGATCCGATTTAATTATACTTTTTGCAGGCAAAAGCATATTCAGACAACTTTAAATGGAAGGGACTTCCAAAAACATCTGCAAATTAAAGTATTTGGATTTGCATTTTTTATGTTTGGTTTCATGAAACAACAATCTCTTTTGATTGAAATAAATCGGTCTGTTTGGTGCACTTTTGTATGTTTAACAATGGTACAAAACATTAATGCTCATGGAATCTGATTAAGAACATTTGATTTACATTATTTCATTGATGCAAATGTAAACTTTATACATTGTTTTCCACATGATATTTTCTGGTATTTAGTGGCAATTGTTTCATATAAAACTTGGATTTGAGGGAAAGGTTTATATTTTTTCTTCTTTCTTCTGGTATGAACTCAATTGAGCACTCCTTGAATCCACGCGTTACAAACCTGTTCATTTTAACAAAATTCTCAAACGAAATATACATGTATTGTTATTTATAAAATCAGAAATAGACAATAGTACATTGGTTGTATTCTTGAAAAATCATGAAATAGAAAGTTTCAAGTACAATATTTACCAATTTGCCATGTGGGTTGACAGCAAGAATAGCTTTTCAAGTCCCATGGAAGATGCTTTCTTCTCTATGTATTCTGCAACAAATTTCAAAAGCTCTTGACTCATTGTTTTTTTTTTAATTATTGTATTTTACAATTTTTGATCTAAGGTTATTAGTAATCCACAATTTTAAAGCTTATAGGGGGATTAAAGTTCTCACTTTTTATCCATATTGGACAAGTTATTACTAAAATGAACAAAATAGATGGTATATAAAAACTTGAAAGATGAGTTTAATGGTTATGTACCAAGTAATTTGTCTTCTTGTTCTTGTCCATGACAATCTTGAGAAACAAAAATACTAGTAACTTCGCCGCATTTTTCTTTATAAAATGGGAACAAAGCGGTACATGCGATAATTTGACCCTCTCTTTCCACAACAAAGAACGAATCCAATGCGTTAATAAGCTATAAAAAGTACCGAAATTAGGTCATTGAACAATAAAACGATGTTGGTAGGACAAAAGGAATGAACTATAACTAGTGTAAACCTCTTTATACGATGTCGTGACCAAAGTGCAAGAATCTTGTAAAGGTCTTAAAAGTTGTCTTATTGCTGGAAGATCGGTCATTGTAGCCGCTCTTGTTCCTTCGTAAAGGTCGCTAGAAAGTACAAATTGATATATTGATTAAATCTTTAGTTATATATTTTTTTGGAGAATTTTCTTCTTGCAAATTGTATGGCATACCTAGCTATCATTGTCCCAACTCCATCTCTTTGAAACAATTCTTTTAATAGCACTCCCGATGTATTCCCATCTAGTAGATGAACCCTCTTCACACCAACCTGCGGTAAAGTACATGTCCAAAGTTAGTAAGGAGTATACACAATGAACAAGATTTTTAGTACTATTTCCAATGATGAGGGCATTCATGTCTTTTGTATAGATGAGAGATCAAGAGTGAGTCCTATCCTCTCTCATTCCACTTTCTGCTTCGGAACAAAAAATTACAAGTTCGTCCATTGACATCCTTCTCAGTTCAATACACAAATACACCTCGAATATAGTTGAAAAGACATTAAACATAGTCTCTCGTTTCAAAGACTTGGGTGAAGTGTTTTTATCCCTATAATGATGTCTGTTTGGATAAAGTGATGTATACACAAGAAAAAACTTTTGTATGAATAAACCGCCTGAATGAGAGTAGACGTTTTATCCTTACATTTTGAAAAAACAAGTTTCAGAATATTCATCAAATTTAACATGAGGAGCTAGGAGGAAAAAAGATTAAGCAATGATTTTTTTGGCTTGATCCAATAAGTCATTTGGTCCGGATTAAATGAAAAAAATAACCATGTATAACGGTCCTGATTAAATGCTTAACCCATCAAGCTGATTAAGTAAAAAAGAAACAACCCCTTACTCTGCAAACAAAAGCTGCATAAGCCAATTCTGAGAGATTACCATTTGGTCTACACGCTCTCTCTTGACCTTGAATACCAAACCCATTTCCATGGTCAAACCCAACTCCATTCTTGAATGTTGCGATACATGAGGATCTTCCGTTAGTATGGTCTTCCTCACCAATTGCATTTACGTAATTAACAACTATTTCACTTTGCTTGGCTTGTCTTCTGATTACTCTATCGGCATCTTCAAGACTCAAAAATCTAATAACACGGCCCACTTCATCTAATATGGGCCCGTCTATAATGCAAATAAGCTTTTCGGCTCCAAGAGCCAAAGCACAAGCTGTAGCAACTTCATACGTGCTGCATCGTTTTAACAAAAATATGTAAAACTATTTATCTACGGTCAATACAGATTGTAAAATGTGAATGCATATGATATTGTTAGAGCATCGATTTAACAAAAATATCGTTAGAGCATCCACAAGTTTTTTGATATATATATATATATATATATATATATATATATATATATATATATATATATATATAATTATATATATATATATATATATATATATATATATATATATATATATATATATATATATATCATATGAATGTTGTCATCTAATAACAAACAAAGATACCTATATTAGTAAAACCAAAAAAGCGTACTTGCAATTTAATACTTCCCCGGAGCTCGAATATCCAATGTTGCTTAATGTCACAATGGAGTTACTGTCAAGCCTTTCACGGATACGAGAAACATCTACTTTCTTTACTTCACCCGTTGCTCCATAATCAATGCCTCCAACCACTCCTCTTTTCTGCCAAAGAAGTACGTTGATTATGCTAGAATTAGCAACATACTTTCATTGATTTGTTCCTATCGCAACATTGTTTTTTGAAAAATCTACCAGTTTATAGCAATGCCATCCAAATACAAAGCATTTTTCACTACTGCAATCGGTAAATTAACTTTCAAAGTATATAAAATGTCGAAACTAGAATAAAAAAATGTTGAAAACGAAGGTGCATTGCTATTTCTTGCATTTAGCCTTTCTTTTCAATATGTACTTAAAACAATATCATAAAGTAAACCATGTTATGATAGAAAAATAAAGTTAAAGATTTGAATATATTTTTTTTTTACCTTGGCTGCAAGAAAATTACCGCTAGCGACGGTGACATTATCATGCCAGCAAGTGTTGTCTCCATGTTGACGGATGGTGTGTAAAGAGGGTCCGGGAGAAAGCTTTGATTGAATTATTTGACTAATTCTCCCGGCTGAATCTATTGCCGCTTTGAGAGAATTATTGTCAGTGATTCTGTATCTTCCAACATACTTCGGGACACATCCTACAATATAATAATTATATATATGTAAAATAAAATTTGATTATGATGTTATCAATACCCAAAATTTTTATAAGTTATAAAACGAAAGAGGGAAGTTATTACTAACCTTTTTCAGCTAACAGCTTGTCAATCTGTACATGTGTATCCGGGACAATAACAAACTTTATTCCTAGGCCATGAAGAAGAGAAATATCCTGCATGTATCTCATTGAGTTAGTCTTCTACATATTTATTTCTTATTATAAAACTTCAAATGGAGGTTGCGGTTTACATAACGATTATCATCGACATGAAGTCAACATGTTGAAATCATTAGAAATAACAATCAATTTAGTAATTTAAACGGAAACAGGGATGGGCCGTTAATTAAAGAGTTAATTACAAAAATGACCAAAAACGAGAAGGCGATATTATAAAACCATATTGTTTTAACTTTTATCACAAAATGATCAATGTTTCAACATTTATTATAAGATAGACCACAATTTCAATATTTATCATAACGTGACCACTATTATCGAAAAAAACATTGCGATACACTTTTCTTATTGTGAAATTGTTTTTTAGTAGTCCCCAACGCAATATATTGTGAAATTTGTTCTTTTAGCATTTTTTTATACAAAAAAATGTTAAATTTGAAAAATAAAAAAGAAACCCCATAAATGGCTAATATGTTTCAACAAATTTAAGTTTACCAAAATTGGTTTAAGGTATTGGGCCTAATGGCTCGTGAGGTTTCATGGCCTTCTATGGAAGATATTAATACTAAACTTAGTATACATTTAAATTAGATACTTATGTTAATCAACTTCATGGTTTTTTTTTCATGAACTTTTATGTTGAGTGACATCATTTTTGCGAAAATTTATGTCATTACAACAAAAAGCAATTTAGCGAATTAGAAGGTGAACATGCATTTCACTAAATAAGCGGTCATTTATGATAAATGTTGAAAAAGTCGTTATTTTGTGATATGACCTTCTTTTTGGTCATTTGGTGATTTAACTTTTAGTAAAATAGGATTATAGAGGAGAGCTATCAAAAAATTCAACAGATTTACTCTATATACAGTGGTGGAGGATGTTAGTATTTTACCATGATTTTTATGAAATTTTTAGTTACATTTACCTTATATTAACATCAACGCACGATATTAGTAAATGAAATAAACTAGTGTCAAACATTTCGTAGATTTCTAAATTACATAAAGGGTCATAGCCGGCCTATTATTATTTTGTTTAGACATGATATGATTAGTCATACAATGTGTGCAGTGTAAGTTGAAAAGTTAAAACTCAATTTGATAAAGTGTGTGTACGTTGATAATCTCACTCCACTCTATGTTTGACTTTTTCACTAATTTTTATTGGCCGTTTCAGTTAATTTATATTTTATAAACCATTAAATATTAATTACATTTGTGTTCCCCAGATTATTTAATTACTTAAAATATCTTTAATATTAATTACATTAAATATTAATTACATTTGACGGCAAATCGACATTTGAGGCAAATCGACAATGACGACGGTATAAATCAAAATGAAATAGAAATTCCAAACTTCCAATTGCCTAATTCATCCAGTACATGCTATTTTTTTCCTAATAGTAAGATCAATTGGAAAAAGAAAAATAATAAAAAACCATAACAAATAAACTTACAATTACTATAAATTTACAAGAGTTTAATAAAGAAAAAAACTGTAAAACTGTAAATTGTCGTCGGAATATAAGCTTGCTCGCCGGAAGAGAGGTTGTCAATAGAAGGCAGATATTGCTGCTCAAGAAACGAGGTCTATGAGATAGGGTTTGTATGAGGTGGTGGGTCTCGTTAATTTAAATGTTCACGTAAATAATAATAATAATTCTAGAAATAAATGGACAAAAATGAAGTCCAAAAGGTAAATACCATGAAAATTACTATATCGAAATTTTAAAACGTGAACTTGAATTATGATTTTCACTATGTTGCAAGGACCATTCTCGTAATTTAGTGAAGTTTTAAAAAATTATTATAATTTTTTCATATCGTCATGTCTTCAGTAAATTGGTTAGGGCCCTCATTATAGGTCTTTAGGTTCACATAAGATTTCATGTTCGATTTCACGGATGCATTTGAAAAAAAAATTAATTGGAAAAATAGAATAAGTTTGAAATAAAATATTTGAATAATAATATAACAGCACCCTAATTTTCAATTTGGTGTAATAATTAATTAATAAAAGATTAATTGAAAAAAAATAAAATAATCATTATATAATAATAGGATAATTAAAGAATCCTAGGTAATTAAAACCCTTAAATATATCACCTCATATATTTTTGAAAAAGTAAACCTATACTCTGTTAATAGGGTGGAGTGTGAGTGTGACTATCAACACCCAAAAGACAAACATGGAACATAGAAGGTTTCATAAAATCCTCAAAAGTCAACAAATATTTTGGAGCTTGTTAGAGGTCGGTCAATGATGAGAAATTTCAGGAATATTGACTTTTGCTCGGATTTGAATCAAACCCAACATCATTTATAGTGTATTACACCCTAAAAGTACCACATTAAATGTTAAAGTTTCATTTGTGATTTTAAGCTCTTCAAGTTTACTTCATACATATCTAGTTTATCTAAGTTATTTCAGGTCTGAGTTTATATATTTTTAATCAATTTAATTGCGTTGTTATATTTAAAATGTAATAATTGCTTCAAATATATTTAAAAATTTGATATTATTAATGACTTAAAGCATGTTAACATATTTGAACGCATGAAATACTAAATTTCCATGTGTTAAATGATCATTTGTGTGAAATGTATTTCAACATATAATACGTGTGATACTTCCTTAAATATGCATGTAATATTTCTTTAAATATCTGTATAATGAATGTGTAATATTTATTTAAATGTATTATAGATGTAATATTTTTATTTATTAAATTATTTGTTTTAATTATATAACAATTAACTTGAATTAATTATATACAAATTATTTGTTTGATTATATTTATTTAATAATATAACATCTAAAATTAATATAATAAAAAACTGTAAGACAAATTTGTAAAAGGAGCTAATAAATATTTTAAAAATCTAAGAGTTAGGAAAAAATAATATAAAATATTCTTTTTGGTATAAACAAATCTTTTAGAGTTTGAGTTGAATAACTAATTATTATTACCTTTACAATTTTTTGGTACAAAAAATAATGTTAATATTGTAAATGAGTATTTAAAGTAAAAAAATATGAAAAAAAACTAATGCTGGTAGCAAAATATTTCCTATATTGAAACAAATATATATAGGTTGGCACATTTTATTCCATGCGAGTATCGCTTTTGGGTCTGGGTAGGCTGTTTGATTTGTCTTTTACCGAATCGAGCAAGAAATTACGTCTGACTCAGTCCGATCCGAGTCAGACCGTCTGATAACGCTAAAATTTACATCTGACTCGATTCTAAGCTCTAAACTTTACCTCTTACCCGGTTAGTTTCTGGATAAGTCTTGACTCAGTCAGCTATTATTCATTCAACAAGTATCAAACAGCCTTAAGACTTGTGTTTATTGCAACTAAACGTGTAGCCTGATTTTCTCTATTGAGAATCCGAGGGGACCATCTATCATCTCAACAAAAAGTTTGATTTATTATTGTTCTCAGAGAATAATACAATATCATAATCCAATTAAAAAACAAAAACGTTCGTATTCAAGATATATTAAACAATTTATTTTAAATTGGGAAATAAATAATGAACTAATTACCAAAATTGTTGATTCTCTTTCGACACTAACCTTTGTAGATCTTTTTTTTTTTTTTTCCTTTTTCCTTATACTTAATCATATATTTTTATCGCTCCATTTTCTAGAACAATTAGGCCACTTAATCCAACGATTGTAATTGATCTTTAAGAGATTTACTATATTTGTTCTTTTTCTTTTTCCTTATATTTAATTATATATTTTTATCACTCCATTTTCTAGAACCATTAGACTACCAAATCCAATGATTGCAATTGATCTTTAAGAGATTTGCTATATTTGTAACCTTTAGTAGATCGCAACACCTCTCCTCTCTTATACTAGTATACTACTAACACCAAAATAAAATTAGAGTAAATTACAGTTTTGGTCCCTGTGGTTTGATCCATTTTTCGTATTGGTCCCTAAACTCGAAATCTCACATCATTGCCCTTCTGGTTAGGTTTAACTTTCACTGTTGGTCCCTCCCTCTGTTAGAGTTAACATTTGCTGTTAAATGGATGGTAAAATGACTATTTTTCCCCTCATTTATTATTTAATGTCTGCGTATCACAACCATCTAGATGGAATCGGGAAATAGGGAAAAAGAGTAAAACCTCGAAACTTGAGGACCATAGTACAGAAATCACTAAATCTTGCATGAAGATCAGGATATAGATATATATAAACGGAATTAACTAGGGCTACATCTCGTCACAAATCAAACGCAAAAACCACAACCGATCGAGAGATATAGCAAGAAGAAGGATAGACCAAGAGTGTTGTTTGCATCGGAAGTTTCTGTTACGTGAATATGTGATCTTGCATCAACAAGGAAGAAACAGGTTGAACCTCACCCCACTCCTGGAAAGATCCCGCACAAAACAGAAGATAGGAAAGAGAGAGCGAGATCGAGAAAGATAAACCGAGAGGGAAGAGATTACGAGAAAGATAAACCGCACAAAACAGAAGACGAGAAGAGACTGAGAGATTATTTTCTAAAATCAAAATTTTAATTAAAAATTAAAATCAGGGGTAAAATGACTATTTTACCCCTCTCATTTAACAGAAAAAGTTAACATTAACAGGGCAAGGACTAATAGTGAAAGTTAAACCTAACCACAAGGGCAAGAATGTGAGATTTCGAGTTCAGGGACCAATACGAAAAGTAGCACAAACCACAGGGACTAAAACTGTAATTTACTCATAAAATTATAATGAGACATTACAATTGTACATACCGGTCAAATATTAGATTTTTACATATATCTATTGATATTATATTTCATAAATATATGAGATAACCTATCATATTAAAATTGTGTATACCTTTTAAACAACTAGATTAAAATCATGAAATTCCTTAGAAATAATATTGACGCTATGATTAGTGAAACATGATAAAGATGAATGTCTCAATGCTATATTTAGTAAAAAAGATAGATGGTTGTTAATATTGATAGTTGACTCAAAACTACTTTCATATTTCGAGTTATTCGGACTTTCAAATTGAACTCGACTCGCATAGTCGCATTAAAGAAACTTGTCATGGATTATAGTCTTATAGAATTAAATTTGATCGAAGTCAACGTGACTCCCTCAATAGTCAATACTTAATTTATTTCATATTATATTTGATAATACGTCTTAAGTTCCATTTCGTTGATAATTCTTAAACTTCATTAACCAGTTAAATAACAAGACATTAGTAATTGTTGTGTACAAATCACTCTCCTTAACCTTTTGCCTAAGCATATTTGAATAGTAATTATTTTATGAATCAAAGAATAATTTTGTATATTTATTATTATTTTAATCAAGCCGATCAAAAAAATGAAATTGTACTACTTACTTAAAAAGGAAATAAATTAATTTAATTACCTCGAGAATACCCCCTAAATTGTTGCTGTCAATTACTTCAGCACACAGCACAACTACAAATGTCCGACCACCGTGAGCCTCAAAATACGGCCAAGCTTCCCTCATCATCTCCACAAACTCATCCTTTTTCCGACCACTGTCACCACCGCCACCACCCGTACAACAACCACGGTACCTTTTACACTCGTCATTAACTTTACAATTCATCACCAACTTACCTCCGATCTTACCGACACCAGACCCTCTCAAACTTCCACCACCACATTCCGCCGTGTTCCACCATGAATCCCGGCGTTCTAGAGGAAAACAAGGTTTGGAGTTGGGAACAGCCATGATAATGAAGGCGGTGATTGAGTAGAATTTAATGTGAATGATTTTGAACTGTTGATAGTGATCCGTGAGTGAAAGACGCAGCGAAACGTTTGTTGATGGATTGATGTGAGAGAATTTGGACGTTTGTGGAATTGCATTTGAGCAAGTTTTGTAGTCAGGTACATGTGTAGATGCACCGTCAATGTTGCATTTGTCGTTGGGTGTTCTTGCAAGAAGGGTATATGCCGCTATGGGATATTTCTTATTCTTTTGAGTATATCCAAAGGTGTTTGTATATTGTAAAAATTACTATTATGAGTTTTAGTTTTTTATATTGTTTAACTTAAATGATCTAAAATTGCATTGTTTCAAGTATTAGATTTACACAAGTAATTAATAATTGGTTATTGTAATAGAACTATATGAGTGTTTGGATTTGAGTTATAAGATAACTTGTTGATTTATTGTATTGTTTTTGGAAGAATAGTCGAAATACTAATTTTTGTTGAATAACTAACTTTTACATAATAGATAGTTGATTTATTGGATTGTGTTTGGAAGACTAGCCGAAATAATTAATTTTTACCTAATAGAAAGTTAGGTAAAAGTAAAAATCTTTAGATAAAATTTACCATGAATGCTTTAGTTACCTCTTTTGTTTTCGTTTGCTTCTCATTGCATAACAGTAAAAATATTGACAAATTGACATATCTTATAAGAACATGAAAATGTTAGATCTAATCTAAATATGCAAGCTTAGTTATAAATACGTTATCACAATATATATCATGCATCAATTATAAAGTTTGTTTCATAATAAATTATTTGAAATATTTATAATGTTACCAACATATTAATTTAACCAACATATATGAATAGTCTAATGTTAAAACATAAGAAAACGCACTTAGTCACTTATGTTTTTTTATACATATGACCATTAAACTTGTTTTTTCTGTATACATTTAGTCACTTATGTTAATGGTCATATATGTACAAAAATAAAAGTTTAATGATCATATGTGTACAGAAAAAACAAGTTGCATGATCATATGCGTACAAAAAAACATAAATGACTAAATGTTTACAAAACAAAATGTTTAATGGTTATATGTGTACAAAAAAAAGATAAATGACTAAATGTGTACTTACGATAAAGTTCATTACCCTAAGGGGATATTTTCCACAATCCAACATGATATCAAGCAAGCTATACGTGCGCCGATTTGAAGCTTTGGAAAACTCACGATTTTTTTCTCTCCTACTGCATTCGATCGTGATTAATTCTTCCTGCTCTTCACTCACGGCTACCGACTACGTATTACTTCACTCACGTATTGCTTTGATCTCCACCATTCCGCTGCCTCCACGCCTTTGTTTCTTTTCGGGTTTCGTACGGTACATCTACTACAATCCCTCTACCAAAGGTTAGTTTTCCGGTTAATATTACGTTCTTTTTTGTTTTCATCTTGTTTTTCGATTTTCCAATCGCCCAATGACCTCCGCTGCTGATACCTCATCCAATGTTCCCACGACTCAACAACTTGTGTATGCGGTGACCAATGTTTACAACTCATTTAGTTTTAAATTGACATCAGACGGGTCCAAATACAAGTTGTGGTGCCGTATTTTCAAGGACATTTGTACCGGGGCCAAAGTTTCCGGTCATATAAATGGAAAATCCACACCAAAAAACGATGATGATGAAGATTGGTACTCCATTGATTCACGCGTCAAATCTTGGTTTTACTCCACATGTGATCCTTCGGTTTTGCAAGTCATTACCAAAGACTCATGCACCGCCAAAGACATGTGGGATAATCTTCACGAATTTTTTCTTAATAACAAGATGCCAAGATTGCTTCAACTACAAGAGCAATTCCGCAACACTAAGAAAGGCGCATCTTCCATTCATGATTATTGTCATAATCTCAAGCATTTAGCCGATGCCCTTCACGACGTTGAGTGTGAAATTTTCGATGTTGAGCTCGTTATGAAAATACTTCGTGGCTTGCCGTCTTCCTACCAAAGTATTATTGATGTTATCACAAACACCAAACCTTTCCCGTCCTTCATGGAAGCTAAAAATATGTTACTTTTTCACGAACATCGCAACAATGTTGGTAACTTGTATCCGTGCACTCCTTCTTCCCTTCCTGACAAAGCCTTGGCCATGGTGTCTCTTCCCGTTTGGCATCGTCACTTAGGTCATCCGGGGTCTTCTGTTCTTCGGTTTCTGTAGTCGCGTCGCTTTATTTCTAGTAGCAAAAATGAACTTCCACTTTGTCATGTTTGTCAACTTGGAAAACACCGTCGTTTGTCTTTTTCTCCTTCTTTATCTAAAACAACTCGTGTGTTTGAACTTATACATTATGATTTATGGACTTCACCTGTTACTAGCTTGAGTGGTTTTAAATATTACATTTTGTTCTTAGACGATTTTTCGCATTTTTATGGGTTTTTCCTCTGCGTGCTAAATCTGACGTTTATAGTGTATTTTGCAATTTTCGAATGTATGTTCAAACTCAGTTTAACACCACCATCCAATCTTTTTAGTGTGATAATGGTCGTGAATTTAACAACCGACTTCTCCTAACGTATCTTCAATCTCACGACATTACCATTCGCTTCTCCTGTCCGTACACGTCCCAACAAAATGGGAAAGCCGAACGCTCTATTCGTACAATAAACAACATAGTGCACACTTTTCTAGTTCAGGAATCCTTAGCCCCCATTTTCTAGACCGAAACGCTCCTTACTGTTGTTCATACTCTTAATCTCCTTCCCACTACCACGTTGTCCTTTAAAACTCCTTTCGAGGCTCTTTTCGGTTTCTTTCCGACTTACGATCATCTCCGTGTCTTCGGGTGCTTGTGTTACCCTAACACATCCTCCACTCCCCCACAAACTCTCTCCTAGATCGTCTGCGTGTGTTTATCTTGGCCCTGCTCTGGATCATAAGGGTCACAAGTGCCTTGATCTTCTCACTCAACGTGTCATCATTTCTCGCCATGTGGTGTTTGACGAAGATCACTTCCCCTATTCTGACTTCCACCCCGCCCCCACTGAGTCTGAATATTTGCAATTCACTCCCGATGATGACCCACCCCTATTCTTCTCACCACGGTCGACACTCCCACCGAGTCCGTAGCTCCTTCCTCGCCCGCTCCTTCTCATTCCCCCTTCTCCTTCCCCTCCTTCCTCTCCTTCCCCCTTCCCAACCTCCTCCCTCGCCGATTGCTCATCCAATGACAACTCGTTCCAAAACTGGTTTCTTGAAGCCGCACACCATTCTTAATCTCTCCGCGGCTTCTTCCATCTCTCCTATTCCGCGCTTAAGTGCTCAGGCCATGCGAGATCCCAATTGGAAATCCGCCATGGATGCGGAAATGTCAGCTCTGAATGAAAATCATACATGGGATCTTGTCCCTCGCCCTCCTGCCACAAACATTGTCGGCTGTCGATGGCTCTACCGACATAAATTTGATTCGCACGGTAACCTCGATCACTACAAAGGCAGATTAGTCGCTCAGGGTTTCTCTCAGCAACCAGGGTTAGACTTTGATGACACTTTTAGTCCGGTTGTTAAACCTACCACCATTCACACCGTTCTCAGCATTGCCGTCTCACGTCATTGGCCGATCCACCAGTTGGATGTCAAAAATGCCTTTCTTCATAGTGATTTAACAGAAGAAGTCTATATGAAACAGCCTCCCGGTTATGTTCATTCAGATTTCCCTGATCATGTTTGTCGCCTCCGTAAGGCCTTATATGGCCTTAAACAGGCCCCTCGTGCCTGGTATCAGCGGTTCGTTGTCTTCATCTCCTCTCTTGGCTTCAGTAGCAGTAGGTCTGACACACCTCTTTTCACCTTTCATCGCAACTCTAGTATTATCTATCTTCTCCTTTATGTTGATGACATCATCCTCACGGCGTCTAGCAACTCTCTCATTACCCATGTTATCTCTCGTCTATCGTCTGAGTTTGCCATGACGGATTTAGGTCCTCTATCTTTCTTTCTTGGTATTGCTGCTACTCGCTCCTCTCACAGTCTTTTTCTTTCACAGACTGTATTTGCTAAGGAGATCCTATCCAGGGCGGATATGACCACCTGCAACCCGTGTAGCACACCTATGGACACCAAACCAAAACTCTCTTCCTCAGGGAAACCGGTTTCCGATCCGACCCTATATCGAAGTATCGCTGGGGCTTTGCAGTATCTTACATTCACTCGTTCGGATATTGCCTATGCGGTTCAGCAGATCCATCTCTTTATGCATAATCCGTGTAAACCACATTTTCTTGCCCTCAAGCGCATCCTGCGTTATCTGCAGGGCACTCTTCACTACGGTCTGTTCATTCGTCCGTCTCATACCGATCGTTTGGTCTCTTACACTGATGCTGACTGGGATGGTTGTCCTTTGACACCCCGATCCACTTCTGGGTTTTGCGTTTATCTTGGTGACAATCTTATCTCTTGGTCTTCCAAACGTCAGCACGTCGTATCTCGGTCTAGTGCCGAAGCTGAGTATCAGGGGGTAGCCAACGTGGTTGCCGAAACTACATGGCTCCTGAATCTTCTTCTAACCCTTTGACTAGATCTACAGTTGTCTTTTGTGATAATGTGAGTGCTATGTACTTAGCTTCTAACCCGGTTCAGCACCAAAGAACCAAACATGTGGAATTAGATTTGCATTTTGTCAGGGAACGTGTTGCTATTGGACAGGTTCGTGTCTTGCATGTTCCTTTAGCTCACCAGTTTGCAGACATTTTTACTAAAGGCCTTCCTGCACAGCTATTTCTGGATTTTCGGGACAGTTTGAACATTCGAGAACCTCCTGCTAAAACTGAGGGGGAGTGTTAATTATCATACGTTATATAGTTTAGTTTATAGGTCCTTTTATTCAATTGTATAGTTTAGGGTCTTTATTGTAATTATATAATTGTCTGTAATATATATACACATGAATGTGAATGCAAACCCTAAGGGGATATTTTCTACAATCCAACAATTACCCTTATAAGTCATTTTCTATATTACAAATGTTACCAATGAGAAAGAATTGTATTATTACGACTTTTTTTTTTCTTTTTGAGTTTCATCAAATATAAAGAAAAATAGCATTTAAGGATTTCATTAAATACATAACTGTGTTTAATATGGCTTAAAAATATGTATCATACAACATAAAAAGTGAACTACTCTCAGGCACAAAGTAATTACATTCGAGCCATTATATTTCATAAAAAGATAGCTATTTGCTTTACTTTTAGATAAATTCGCAAAAATCATACCCAAACACTCTCTTTAAACATAACTAAGTCCAATTTATATTAACTAACATAAAGATTCTTGATTACATGAATAAAATAAAACATAAACATTTTCTCTTAAATAGTATCGTAGTATGGATTTTCATGGATTGCATATACATATAACATCATGCAAAAATAAAAGTTCTATCTATTTTCCTCTTTTAACCAATGAACAACATAAATGCCTATAAAAAGAGAAATCGTAAGTGAAGTTAGAAAATAATGGAACTAAAGCACGAAATCTCAATGGATGTTAGCAAAAATATAAATGTGTGTTCATATATTCTTTTCCTTCTTCTCATTTTTGTAAGCCTAACAACTTAATTTATATATATATATATATATATATATATATATATATATATATATATATATATATAAATATATATATATATATATATATATACACACACACACACACACACACACACACACACACACACACACACACACACACACACACACACACACACACGTCTCATTGTCGATTTCACCACAATACCCGAATAATAACTTGTCTAATGTTTGGGATCAGCAAACATGCCACACCGTCATGGTTTTAACTTTTATCTTTCTTTTATGTTTTCCATTTTTGTTTTTAAATTAAGATAACTATATTGATCTAAAGTGATATACGTGTTTGACTAAACTAGCTGATAGCTATGTTATCTGATTGTTGAAAATTGGAAGCAAATAACTAATAGTTGGTAATCGATAGCCGAAAACTGAAAGCCAGAAGATGAAGTTGTAGTTTTTATTTGTTTAGACAATGTTCGACAAAAAAGAGTTATTAGTTTTAAAAATATAAAATTAAAAGCTAAAATCTCAAAAAATCCTAAAATCTCAAAAAATCCTAAAACTTTTAATCTATGTTTTTTGTTTAAAGTAAAGTTAAAACTTCCTTTCATCAAACAAAATCTTTTTTTTTCATTTACGTATTTTTAAATTAAAAAATAAAAAATTCCAAAAACTATCAAAACAAGTAAATACCATAAGACTAGCATGTATGGTAACCCCTCACACCAAAGGGTTTTGATGTCACGTAGGTGCCACCTTACATTCCCCTCACCTCTTCAATTCTAGGAAATTGTAACCCCTAACCAACCCCTCACTTTTTGTTTTAAATAAAAATAAATTAAACAAAACTAAAACAATTAATTTTTTTTAACTAAAACATTTCATTAATTTAAAAATTACAACCGGAAATTAAAACGACAAACGCTAAAACGATAAAACAATAAAACGACAAACTAAAAACGATAAAATGACAAACTAAAAAAAGACAACTAAAACGATAAAACGACAACCTAAAAAAATTAAACGACAACCTAGAAACCATATTTCGCCATAATATCCGCTTTCATTTTTAAAACCAACTCCCGTTGTCGCCCTTCGAGACCCTCTTCCGGATTGAACGTCAAAAACTTAATATCTTTTAAACGTTGTTTTTCTTCACGGAGTTGTTTTTTTCTCAAGGGCTCGTTCCCGTGCTTGTCGGGCTCGTTCATGTGCTTCTCGGGCTAGTGTTCTCTATTCCAACGCCTTTCGATCCAACTCCATCCGGTCGACGTAACTTAAATTGTAACGTTCGAATTCCAATCGAGATTTCCTCTTGGGTTGTCCATGGTTGTCGTGACGCTTTTCCTCTCCTTTGTGCCGCGGGTTGGACTTCGGGTTGCGTTTCCGACACTAATTCCGGTGAACCTTGTGTTTCGAACGGAATCGGGTAATGAGTTTTGGAATTGTTGGGTTGGTGTGTCGGGAAACGCTTGAAAAGAATTGAATAAATTTTGCGGTTGCATTTGGGGGTATCCCGGCATTTGGTATGGGAAAACGTTGGGTGAGAAAATCGGTTGGTCCATTTGTGGACGATAAACGTCCGTGTTGTAGAATTGTTCGAAACCGAGAACGTTTGGTCGGTTTCAATTCGTTGGTGGCGTTTGGTTGTTTGGTGAATCTTGGTTAGACTTGATTTTTAGAGGGAAATAGGTGTGTAGAAGATTGGTAATTTTTTGTGAGTGAATGTATGTATTTATAGTTGATAAATGTTTAAAAAAATATATATTAAATTTTTTTTTAGCCGTTGGAATTTCCTAGCCGTTGGGGGGTTTTTTTTGCAACTTGTTCCATAGTTCAGGGGCCAAAGTGTAAATTTGAAGGGAGTTCATCGCGTGGGGTTGGAACCCCGGTGTCTAACCTTCCCTGCACCTAAAACCCCAACCGGGGCGGTGTTACCGGGCGGGGTCGGGATCCACCGTGGACACCGTGCCCCTTCCCCGCTCCCATACCTCTTGGTCTAACACCGCATGACCATTTTCCACATTTAATCTTTTTGAAGATTTATAATATTTGTTCATGTCCATAATCAACGGTCGTTGTGTCTCGAGTACAAAAAGATTGAATTGACATATTATTCTTTAACACTCAATTATAAATGGAAAAGGTGCCTACTAAAAATAAGCAATTTCATCTTAGCAATGGAATCTTGCATTATTTTATTACTACTTTTTTCCTTTCGTAAATTGGGATGTTATAAATAAGTTTTGATGCAGCACGACTCGTGCGTTGCTTAGTTATATATGTATAACTAGATTAATAACCCGTATAGTATACGGGTTGACTAAATAAAAATTGAAATAGTCAATCGTGAATATTAATGGAATACAAAATGATATATTTGAAATTACGACTTTTATTAATAACTTAAACTTTCATAGCCTAAGTGTACATTTCTCAACTTTCATAATCTTCTAAACATTATAAACATGAAAATTGTAATATTTCAATACAATGAGTGTAAAGCTTTTATTATGTGACAACACTAACAAACATCAATGAACACTTGTTGAGAGAAAAAACTTATTATCTCTTGAAATGCATATAATTTGTCTAACAAACTAATTTGAACTATTCAAAGTACAAGTACTTCATAACTACTCATACCGAATATAGTTTTTTTTTTAAAGAAAGACACTATTCGTAACTATTTATGCCCAATATTAATATCCACACAACTATTCATACCCGATATAAAATTTTATTTTTATACTAAACAATTTTCCATGAAAACATACAACTTAAACTAAAAGTATCCATATAAATAAGTATTTATAGTATGAATAATGATAAAAAAGAATGCGATAATATTTCATTTGAATACAAAATTCAATCAATCAAAATATTTAAAAATATTAGCCCAGACCTTCGGTTTATTCCAATAGATTATTTTCTTTGTTTTCCTTATTGTAACTTCTAAATTGCTTATTCCAGAAAAGAAAAGGCTCCTTCCAATTCTTAAAATAATCCAATAAGTAGTCCACTTATGAATTGGGTTATCTCTTTATCCAAGTTTACTTCTTCATAAAAGAAAAATATAATACAACTTGCATAAAATTCACAAACCAAAATTAAACTATAAGCATATATATAGACTGCATATCATTTGTGGGGCCTTCTTTTAGTACCAAATGACCTAATAATTTTTTTACAAGCTTTAGTTGACTTGTTTCCATTGAAAAACCTGCATATATATATGTAGTTACGATATAGTTGTAAGTAAATATTATCCAACTACGATATTGTTTACGCATGAAAACCTATTTAGATATGTAAATAATATTTAGTTTTACAGTAGAAAATGTGAAACAATAAGACTATATACAATAATTATATACCACAAAAAGAAGTTCGCAAAGAAGGTGATACGCCTATGAGCTTCGAAATCTGTACGCATAGTAATTGCAAATTGCTTGCTTGTTAAAAACAAATGAAGCCTCACCACGTAGGGACACAAATGGAAATTAGCCAAAAGAACAAAACTGTGATTAAGAGTGCCGGATGGCTTTTTTTTTTGAATATAGTGCACGAATAAATAGAAATAACAGAATTAACTCCAAGTATAAATAAGGTATAAAATGCCATTGTCTTAGATAAAAAATGGCATCATCAAAACTCTCTTGCAAAGTATCCATTTGACACAATTGACACAACCAACAAATAACCATACCAAATAGCAATAAATTTAAATAACGTAAAGAGCAACAACCAGAAGTTTGACTGATATCTGAGTAATAGCTTTGCGACTTTGGAGAAAAAAATGCACAACACCGAACTTAGAGCACACAACAGGAATATCCAGAAATGGTATTTTTTTTTCTCCATGTTGAAGCACATTAATCACTTAATAACTAAAATAGCAATGAATTTTGATTGAATGAGTAGTAAGTCGTTAACCTGGAACCTCAATATGGTCAACCCCATTGAAACTTAATATTGGGGTGGAACAGTAAACCTTACTATCGACATATATACTTTCAGGAACACCTAGCAATCAATTATCTTCAAGAAATATGTATCTTACTCGATAGACGATTTAGAACATCAAGTATTAAAAATGGAGGTTTTCACATTGCTTTGTTCTTAATTAGAGCACCAAAGTCTAATCTATGATATGTACCATTGTAAGTACACCCAAAGACTAAAGATCCCAAAATCCACTCGAGATGTTACATGAAACTAAAATAAAAATGTTGGTTTAAACTTAATATTTTGATTAAGATAAAAACAAAGAAAGACTTACTGATACAATATATCTGTTTAGTAAAAACATTATACTGATTTCGTGCTTTATTGTCTCCCCAAAACACCCATGATCGACAGAATTTTGTGCAACCTCCTGTTAGATTCCAAAATCGAAAATAGAAAACAAATTAGGAGCTTACATTGGATGCAGAAGGTGAATACTAATAAATAGAGGAGAGAGGGGATGATTCAAACGAGTAGAAGGTTGATAATAACAACAATTTCCTTCTTAATGTCTTAGAGCACATTCACAAGACAAGGTGTCTACCTAACAACTAAAGAACCAGAACAATGCATCCCACACATCCCTCCAATCATTGCTCTATGCCCTAGCTAATACAAATGTATACACCTTAATCACCAATTATAGATAAAGATGAAAGAAAAATGGTAAACTAACCAGGGTCAAGGGGAAGAAGAAACCATAAGGTGCCAAGTATTCATTAAGTTCCACTATCTGATCCCGGGATTAACAACAACATCCATGTCGTCAACATGTTATCATTGTTATGCGTTAACATTCTAGATATTTACATGTTAAAAATCAGCCAATCATTAAGTCAAAAAGAAGAGTCACTTAATAAGAAAAGTGGTTAAGTAAAAACCTGAGTTGAGATTGTGTTCGATATGTTCTAAGTTATACATTCGACAATATTTTTGTAAGCCAAATTTTCACTCATGCCGCCTTCTGTACACCAATGGGAGAATTCAGTGACAGTATCCTTTTGATGTTTCAACATTTTCACGGCACTGGTTTACCAATGGGGGAATAGATAAAAGTAAAAGGTAAGTAGAGAAAAGGGGGAACAGAGAAATTACATACTTTGGCCAAGAAGATTAAGAATAACGACGGAGAGGAAGGCGGTGCTATTGTTGGATACCACTCTTTGAAGACAGAATCGAGATGAACTTACATCGTAGACTCCTTGCTCAATCGACGAAGCTTCAACCGGTAAATGCCTTGTATCACTATCCCTTCTACAGTTTTGATTACGTGAAGTATTAGAATATTTGGTTCCCCAAAAACTGGATTGTTATTTAAGCGTGAGTGCTGCCGGTGGTGGTTGCGACGACAGTATAACATTCGCTAGGTCATGGAAAGAGGGAAGATCAAGGACCGAGATTTAGGGGACGGTTCACTGATTTCTTTCCTAAATTTTAGCCGTAAAATTTTATGGGGAAAAATATGAGCAGGAAAAAAAACCCAACCATTCTTATAAGATGACACGTGTAAAAATGGAAGTCTAAAAAATGTCACGGGGTTTTTATAGGATTGCTTTATTATAAGTTATTATATAAATAAATAAAATAGTATCGCAGTTTGACTAAAATTCTAGTTTAACAATTATATATATTTTTTGTTTTATAAAATTATTCATATTTTTAAAAAAGTTTATAATGATCATTATTTGTTTTATTTTATAATTTCTAATGACTATTTTCATTAAATATTATATGAAATGTTTCATATCGATATTTGAAGCAAATATTTGAACTCTATTGCAGTGAAAATTATAAATATAGTTGTGTACATGTGAATTTTGTCTTCGTAAGTGCAGCTCTTCGGTCACGCTGTGAATACATATGGTCTTCAAGTAAATCCATTAAATTTTGAAATGTGACGAGGGTAATGAGCATTTCGAGTTGATGACACACAATCATGATTTTTATTTGTTATAGTGGTTGCAATGGATCTTTTTAAAAATATGAGTGATTTTTGTGATTTTTTTTGAAAGTATAAGTTGTTTTTTTTAAACAAAAAATTATAGTGTTTAAATAAGATTTTGGCCAAACTACAGCGGTTTAATTATAATAAGATGATATTTAATTATACGTGATATTGTATTTTTCATTTGTTAAAATAAATATGTAAAAAATAAAAAAATGGAAAAAATATAGAAAACGAATTCATAAAAAAAACAATATGTAAAAATGAAGAAAATCATAATAAATAAAAAAAATGAAGATCTAAAACCGAACAAAAATTAAAAACATACATAAAAACGAAAACACACAAAGGTTGAAAAATAATTCCATAAAAAAATATTTGTAAAGAAACTGTACATCAATAAGTTGTAAAAAATACTTTTGGCAAACTAAGTTTTAAAAAAATGGAAAAACAAAGTTATAAGAAATGTACAAAATTTTAAAAAAGAGTGAAGTAAATTCGAAAAATAAATTGAAATGCCATCTCGAATTGTAAAAAAGAAAAACTTGTATAAATGGTAAAAAAAAACTTGGAAGGGTTGGTGCAAAATTATAAACATAAGAAATCTAATGAGGCATAATGTAAAATAAAAAAATGAATAAAAAACAATATGCATTAGGTAAAGAAACCGTACATCAATAAGTTGTAAAAAATGCTTTTAGCAAACTAAGTTTTAAAAAAATGGAAAAACCAAGTTATAAGAGAAATTGATTTTTTTTTAAAAAAGAGTGAAGTAAATCCGAAAATTACTCTATTAATTAAATACCGTAATTTTTCCAAACTTTGGTACGTTTTTTTTCCTTTCGGGACATGTAACGCGGGTTATTATCGGGTCGGATCTTTATTTGGGTGCTCAGACTTTTATATCTCGAACCTTCTATCGTCTCGACTCTCCATTTCTATCGTCTTTGCCATTCATCGTCTCCATCGCTTCATCCAGTCTCCACCAATTCCTCCATTTAGCGTCCTAGGGTTTTCGTCATCCTTACGTTGCTCCGATTAACCACCGCTTCAGAGAGCACTTCGAACAGTTTTGAGCATCTCTATGATCCGTCCACCCGTTCCCTGATACTTGGTGAAGAAATCTAGGGTTTGTAACGGTTGGTTTACAAGGGGTGGTTTGCTTCATCCCCTTTCCGTCCTTGCTACACCTTTCTTCTTCTTTCTTTTATCTCCCGCCGTACACGGTTACACCAAAGGTATGTTATTTCTTCACCCTTTCATTCACTCCCCATGACACGTTTTGTCTACGCACATACACATAGCAGCACTGTTTTCCTGTATGTTGGAAGAGAGATGAATGTAGACTTTAATTATGTAGGTTTGCTTTCGGATTTGAACAAAGCTACGGTTAATTTTGGGTATGATTTGGATTCCGTTTTTATTTCATTTAGATTTTCATCTTCTCCTGCTCCTACTCCAACACTGGTGTAGGGTTCTATAGTTTGATTTGTTTCCCTTCTGCGTTTGATTTCGATCTTCATCTTCACCTGTTCTGACATCAGGTATGAGATTCTTTAAAAATTTCAGTGAATTTTTTTGTTTATCGACATATTTATTGGTTTATTAAGTATAAAATATAAAATTTGGTTAATTTCTTGAATCTCAGCATATGGCTACAGTGCGTCTACTATGGTTGTTGCTTCGGTCACTCCCGTGACTGTAAGTTCATCCCTCAAGCTCCACCAGACGGTCCTCCGGTAAACCTAATCCCTTAACCTTTTTTCCCCCAACAATTTCATATACAATGAGGAACGAATTCAAAGGATTCGGTGATTTCGTTGTCAGTTCCGGTAAGCAATCGCATCATAAACTGATGAGACGGAGGGTGTTTTTTCAATGCATCTCTCGGTTGTGTTATGATTATTGGTAGACTTTTGTGTTTGGGCTGTTAAAGATTCTATTTTTTCTGAATAAGAGGATGTATTTTGGTAGAAATTGCAGAAAGAATTGTACTTCTTTTTGTATCAATTGTGTTTGTGATTATTTATTCTGTTATATTCTTCATTTTTCTGCTGGATCTGACAGTTGGTTTATATTACTTTCTCTTATAAGCTTGATTTTGGAAACTGTGAAGACTCACAATCTTACGACTAATTGGAAGGACACCAAAACCATATCATTATTCGTTTCCCATTGAAAATGAGTTCCAATATTGACCTATAATTGAATAAAATCATGATTTTGGATGTAACCATATAGATGCCATTTCTCGGATCATTACATCCATAAGCTTTCTTAAAATTTTCTTCTTTGTGATTATACGTTGTTTCATTAATTAAAAATTTGTTGATTGCTTGAAAATTATTTTGTTGGCAGAGTCGGAGAACAAGGAAGAAGTTTTTATAAATGTGGATAGTGATACTAGGGGGGAGGATGATGGTGATGAAAAAGAGTGAGGTAAAGATGATGATGGTGGTATGAACATGAAAACATTATCATCTTTAGCCTTTGTAAGAAGCTTCACACAGATCGTGAGCCTTTGTAAGTTATTTAACTAAATTCGTACTTGCAGGCTTTTAAAGTAATTAATTAATATATTATTTTATGTGAGTAAGAAAGGAGAAACATTCTGCAGAAATCAGGACACCTGAAATATGTAGAAGGTTTTGAATGGCACGGGCAAAGTCAAACATGAAAGCTTATGGCATGTCAAGAAACTGCATGCAGGTTTTGTTTTGTATCAATTCCAAAGTTACAAGGAACATGAATGTACTTTAAATTAACTATTATTGGTAACATCTTACTTTGTTTTTTCAATTACAGTGTTGTGGGTTTTACTTCAGACCTGAATAGGAACTGACAGTGGAAATGGGTATGATTCTCCAGGATGATCAGACCCAAATGGGTATGATTCTCTTTCCTACATCACATCTTCGACACCTCCAGGTTATTATTTTCATCTTTACTCTCTATATAGGGAAAATGGGTATGATTCTCTCTCTTTCTCCTCGAAACTTACTTAATCTATCGACCACCCAGTACCCAATCGGTAATCATAGGTTTCAATAAGAGAAGGTTGTTTAGGTTTGATTGTTGTTTCCGTGACAAAGACTGTGAATTTTACCTTATGTTGTTGAAGACGATGTACGTTTCTTTCTTCAACTTTAGGCAGATGGTATAATTACTTACTTGAAAAAACAAGTTGCTCCTGCATCAATTGAAATCAAAACTTCACAACATGTAGAAAGTCTTGTAGACGACATAAAGAGCTCAATCGTAAGCATTTTCCAGTTTTTTCCTATTTGTTCACGATCGTTTGTCGTAATTAGAAATGAAATTAAAATGTTTGATGTGTAATTTCGCAGATCTGGATTTTCCCCAAATTTTCAGGGGATAAATTCGATAATTTCATGGTTCTTGCTGAAAAGTTACGATCTGATTATGATTTTGGTCATACTACAAACGCGGAGCTCATTCCACGTGGGGAATCATCCGTTACAAAGCCAACTCTCCGATTACTAAAGCCTTTTGATGAACTTTTTCTTGCTTTTACGGTAATGTTGTACATTATTATTAATATTTTGATTCGTTGTTTGTTTTAGCAATTGAACAACATATACTATTCACAGATTTCAGGAATCTAAAGTTGATGCAATGGAGAACTTCATTGAAGAATCCAGCACTCCTCTTGTGACTCTTTTTGACCAAAGCCCAGAATACTCAGTATTTTTAAGCAAATACTTTGAAAGTGAAGATGCCAAAGTTATGTTTTTGGTGGATTACAGTCATGAGGAAATTGAAAATTTGAGGACAATTTACCATGAAGTTGCTGCCTTGTACAAAGGGAAAGGACTAAAATTCCTCATGGGTAATGTTCCCGATAGTAAAGGCGTCTTCCAGGTACACTATCTTTTTTAATAACTAAACAAATTTTATTTTTTTATTTTAAAGGACATTCTAAACCTGCATTTAAATCTTGATGAACAGTACTTTGGTGTTCAAGAAAATTGTTGTACAAGAAGATCTAGCACCTGTCATCATCGCACAAAATACCGATGGTCTGAAATATGTTCAACCAAATGTGCAAATTTCAGAAATTGTTCCTTGGTTGAAGGACTACACGGTATATTCTTAGTAATTATCTTGCATTTTATTATAAGAAAAATACAAGAAATCATGATAAAATTTTCTTGCATTAGTACAGGAGGGAAAGCTAAAGCCGTTTATAAAATGCGAGGCGATTCCTGAAACTAACGATGAGCTTGTGAAGGTGGTTGTTGCCAAGAGTCTTAGAGACATGGTTTTGGACTCGAAAAATAACGGTAATTTAGTCAAATTAATATATGTTCCAACAGTTATTTTGTATAAATTTATAGAAAATAATAGGAGTACTTGACCTAAAAACATTTGTTACACAGTTCTACTAGAGATCTACGAACCTGGTGTGGTCATTGCAATAAACTCGCTCCTATCTTGGACGAAGTAGCCGTCTCATTCGAGAAAGATCCAAATGTTGTCATTGCAAAACTGGTAAGTCATATTTTGTATACTTTGATATATAATTGGGATAGTCCCTCAAATGATTAGGAACTTGTACCTAATTGTTTAGATCGACAATCGAAGAAAAGTCCCTCAAATGTTTAGGAACTTGTACCTAATTGTTTAGACGTTGTAGTTTCATAGTATTTTCAATTTTTGACAAAAGAATTAAGGTGATAGAGTCTTACAGGCTTCGTAATTCAATGAAATGATTCCTTCGAGAAGCCGTGCGTAGCACGGCACTCCACTAGTTAAAATGAAATGTCGTCGAGAATTGTAAAAAGAAAAACTTTAATAAATGGTACAAAACTTGGAAGTGTTGGTCCAAAATTATAAACATATGAAATCAAACGGGACATAAATGTAAAATAAAAGAATGAATAAAAATGAGTGAATTTCGTATATACCCTTATTAAACATCGAAATATCATATATGCCCAACCTAAATTCTAAATATCATATTTATCCTTGTTAACTCTCAAAATGTCGTATTTGCCCAAATCTTTTTATTAAACATTTTTAATCAATTTTTATATTTACAATCAGCATAATTTAAAAAAGGGAGTAGCTTGACGATATTACCCCTAATATCAAAACCCTATTTGATCACATACATACAGGAGACCACGTACACATTCCATTAGCACACATTGATAGCTGAAGCGTTCAAGTAGTCATTCAATCTATGTCTCCTTACTCATTAATGTGATCAAATTGTGAAAAGCACCTGATACTCCACCATCGAACCTAATTCAGACTTAATAGCATCTAGAGGCCAAAACTGAAGACAACATGTAATGGCAATGAAAATCCATGTATTCCAGCAGCAGCAATCAAACTAGATGTTTTCGCAAGTACTTAAGTCATCACTGTTAGACAATGTAGTATGGGTTTAGTATTAGACAATATAGTATGGGTATTATAAATCCTGTGTTATTGTAATGGAATGAGAGAACAAAGCTTAAACCTTATCATGGTATCAGACCTGTAAGGTTTTCTCTATTCTAAATCTTCACCGGAAAATCTCACCGGCACCGGCCCGACCGATACCGGACATCCTAGAGCAACTGACAGACGTACGCACACATTCTTCCATATTTTCCTGTACGTATGCACTCTTTGAATCCTCTCAAGATATCCAAGCAGCAGCACAACTAAATTTGTGGTCACCCTCTTTTCTCCACCTATGCTTCACCAGAGCCACACCTTCACCGGAAATCTTTCTTGCTGCTTGTTCATCTCAACCTTCTCGCTCAGTCTCTCTCTTCTATTGAAATCAAACCCGACCACTTTCATCTCCACCGAAGCATCTATCTCGGGTGACAAGCCTTTTCTTCTGCCACTGATACATACTACCTATTTCTGCTGCACCATCTCTTTCCATTACGGGCTTATGGCCCTGGTTTGGTAAATAACTTGGGCAGCCCCACTGATACAGATGACCTGTTTCTGATACATATGACATGTTGCGAATGATGTTGTTTCTGCTGCACCATCTTTCAATAATTTCATCGAGCGCATTACGAGCAGCATCCAAGAGTTCATAACTAAAACCATAAAGACTTATAAACTGTCAATGTATTTGCATACCCAAACTAACTCCGCAAACAACACTACAGACTTTCAACAAAGCGATGAATGTAAAAGAAACAAGAAAAATCCCTCGTCGTTGTAGTAAATTATACAATTTTATAATTCCATAAAGAACAACAATAAGCTCACCGTCCATGTTACATTCTAGGATACAAATTCGAAACGAGTTGGGATGTTTAGGGGCTTAAAGGTATTTTACATCAAAGAGTTTCGCTACTCATGGGTAATATGGTCAAAGCCACTCTCTTTTAAAATTACAATGCTTTATAAATATTCAAATTGATTAAAAATGTTTAAAAACGTTTAATAAAAAGATTTGGGCAAATACGATATTTTGAGAGTTACAAGGATAAATATGATATTTAGAATTTAGGTTGGGCATATATGATATTTCTGAAAGATTTTCTGCAAATCTATGAACTAAAACCCTAAGTTCACATGCAACCTAGATTGGATCTATGTTTTCTTACTTTGAACATGTAACTAATTCATAAAGGCCAAACAAAAATTAACTAAAAGAATAAAATAGAAAAACTAACCTTTAGTTGTTTCTTGGAAGCAAAGCAGCACAAGTGTCCTGCCTCAAATGAGATCACACCCAGGGAGCCAGATGATAGTGGACGAAAATTCTAGAGAGAGGAGGAGTCAAGAATGGCGCATAATAGGGTTCCCCAGGACCCCTATTTATAGTTTTCCAAATGGTTGCAGATAAGCCTTTAGAGATAAACCTTTTGAATTCAAATAAGATAAACCTTTATCTTACAATTCAAAACCTTGTTTATCCTAATCTTATTTTCGAAAATCATGGATTATCTTATCCATATTTTCGCTAACCACCAGCTGCCAAAATTGTTACTTACTCAACTATTGAATAATTACAATTCAGCCTTTGCACCTTTAATTAATCAAATTAATCACCAAATTAAATCCAATTAATTCCAGATTAATTTCTAATTAATTACTATAGTTTCTAATTAATATATTATCACTTTAATATATTAATAAACTATTTATTCAATTCCTATTGATTTATTAATCATATAATAAATCAACCTTTCTCTCTACCGAACTTTCTACCAAACCTCCAGCTATGAGGGCAACCCAAATGGACTTTGCTACTACTAATTAGGTAAATACAAATTATTAGTCATGGCTTAGACACCTAATCCAACAGTCTCACACTTGGATAAGTCTATGACTATAATTACCAATTTAACCTCTAATTAATCAGCAAACTGTAGCTTCCTAGAAACTGCTGCCGAACTCTGACCTAGTCAGTTCTGTCCATAGATAAGTGATCAAATAATCCTTCGTCCAACAAGATATTTTCAGACATGAGACATGGATTGAGATCAATCTCTGTCTGACATTGTTTCCCGATTTCCGATTTTGCTTATGACTTTTAGACTTCTAATTGAACGAATCAATTCAGTCCTGGCTGGCCAGCACTTCAGTCAACTTCAAAATCATCGAGTGGCCAACAGATATCTGTTTCCCGTCAGGGTCATGGGACGAATAAGCTTCGACTCATATGTTATATCTTTTACCCGACAAATCACTCACAACAACACGTTTTATAACACCGAGTTACCGATGCGTTTTCGTACCATCAATGAGCAACCGCCTTGCAAATTATAACTCATATCTCTCCACTTCAAGACCATAAGATATTATCGTCTCAACATTGCTCGTGATGTAATCCATGAAGCAATCTATTGAGCGTGGGTTTATCCAATACTCAAATCTCTATTTCCAAGTACTCATGAACGTTGCAACAATCTTATTGCAATGTCTAACTCCTTAGATAATCTACAAACCAATTCATGACAGTCTTCCTTCATACTTACTCCCTAAAAGTATGAGCGACTGTGGATATTTGAGTAATCCAATTACTCAGGAAGTAAACATGCAAAAGTGAAACATGAAATCTGACTGGCAGCTACTCCTGCTTATTACCAAGTCTCCACGAGGTAATCACCAAGTCTGATTTATCATAACTATTATCGGTTTCTTATTTTCTTTTAAACTTTTAATTCAAACCTTTTTATATTTGGTCTATTATGACCTTTTCACTCTTTCTATGTATCCGAGTGTCTAGCACTTATACACTTTAATTGCAGATAATCCAATCGGATACTCTTCCGATGATATCTCAACTTGTCATTCCGTCTTTCTCTCTCACAAATCCATTCCGGTGATGTGTACTGTGACTACCCATGGTTCTCGGAATCTATAGTCTACATGACTACACCCTAATATTATTTCGAGGTATGACGATGTGTCGGTGAACCACACGCGCTCCATCAGAAAACAACGAAACTCTTCAACCATGAAGTCCTACAACACCACGTCCTGGTGTAACCAATTACTGATTCGAAACTCCTTTCAAATCGTTCACCCTAATCATTTCCCAATGATTTCTCACGTGTGTTCAAAAATCCATTTAGTACTCTCAGCCAGGTCATATCCTGAAACCAACTCACCATGCTCTAAGCATCAAGTCATCAGGACATGTTCATAACACTTCTGATTGGTCCAAGAGGCTCATGGAACTTGATGTAATCTCGTTCCAAAAAAAAACTTTCGGAATCCTAAGATTACCAAATAATCCTTGTGTCATGATTTCCGGAAACCATTTCCTTTCAGAGACTCTTTCTTATGCATCTTGAATCCCATCAAGATCATATTCTCAACGGCTAAGTCTATACTGTCAGTCTCATCTATCCAATAGATGTATGTGAACTACGTGAGTATGCTGCACCTTCTTTGTTTCTTTCATGCCAATTCAGGAAACTCCTTTCCCAGGGTTATGCATCTTGAATCTCGTCAAGATCATGTTGGCAGAATTCTGATCTATCTAATAGATATTCACAACCACCTGAGTATGTTGCATCTCTTAAAGTCTTTCATAGCGAACCATTTCTTTACACCAAGTCATTACACTTTGTAATGAAAAGAGACGTTTCCTAGAACCAGTATGTAACCCACATACAGAGATAGCAGATAATAACGATACTCCCACTGGCTTTGAAACCGTTATATGACTCTTTCAGACTATTCACAAAATCCAGAGCTTTTGGCACATTTTGCGAAACCAAAATCCAAACCTTTCCGACATATCAAAGGAAATCTTTCAGGCTATTCACAAAATCCAAACCTTTTGGCCTATTTTGAGAATCCGAATATCCTTTCTTACGAGATGCCCATGGGACGAATCCCAGGGCCATGTACCTTTTGTAATGGCATGCTCTATGTGACTCCCTATTAGTGTGCTGGTAAACCACACACGGTCCACTAACGACTCACACTATGCCACACAGAATCCTCTCGGATTTCATCTTCTACTGAGAGTGCCTCTCTCGGAATCAATTGCTTGACCTCAAGTGATGACTCAATCAATCAGATGTTCTGTAAGTACATTTCTATGTTCCCTTCTTTTGATGATTCAATTACTCCCACTGGTTCCTAGACCAGTTGTAAAATCAATCAAACTGTCACATAGACTGTGTCTCGTGCTAAGGTTCTCTTATTTGGCAGCAACCAGGCTCACCAATGCTTCCTAGTAGTCGGATTACTTATCCATACCATCTTTAGTGTTTTACCACTAATCGGTATGTCACCCAGATCATAACTCCTTATGACGGTGACCAAAACTACAGGTCAAGCGGAGAGAGGGTATGTCAGGTTTAACAGGAATCCAATTCCTGGTCAAGGCCCAGTGGTGACTAAAAGGTTCTTTCACTTCGCTAATCCCTAAACTCCTTCAGGGTTATTCTTACTCCTACTGTTTACTTAGAACATGAGCTTTTTCTAAAAGAGCTCTTCTTTCAAAGGATGACCGGGATGTCCAATGAAATGACATTGCTGATCAGGTTCAGGCTTGTCATGAGATTCGGATGAATGCTACATGACCCTGGACTTTCTATGTACTAGTGGGACGATCCCAGCTTTACATTTCAGACAATGTCGACATAACCTACTTAGTCTAAGAAATGGTCAGAATATGGTTTCTACGGTCTGACTGGTTGAATATTCAATTCATTAAAAAATACTAATCGGAAATGTATCTTATACATTGATGATCAAAAACTATTTCGATCAATGCTCCATCATCTTCCCTAAGACACATTATAACCACTAATGTTCTTGGAAGAGGATAAACTATGAAACATTTTCTCAGTATGTTGTCACTCAGGTTCTGTTGATATTATATTTACTTTTGAATCCTTGAACACCTCAAGGTTCCAATCAATCGCTTATTCCGACAAGCGACGCCATATTTGTCAAACTATTTGACAAATATCAGGAAGTATAATTAATCGTGTTCTGTTTGAAGATTCGAGCAATACACAGCAACTTATGTGTCTGTTGCTCAAAATCTTAAGGTCTTTTACATTTTATGTAAATTTTATGATTTTGTTAATATTGTTTAAGACATGCAATCATCACCTGACTCCAAGTCAACTGATTCCAAAATCCTATCCATTGGATCTTTGGGTGATTCCTTTCTTGCCACAATTAATTTTATTAAGCACTCAATTCATCATGTGACTCTGAGTCAAATGATTCCAAAGTCCTGTCCAACTGGACCTTTGGTGGAAGTGATTCTCATAAAATTCACTTAACAATCATAAAGAAACACAATTTATAAGTCCAATCTCATTGGATGTATCAACGTTCAAGTTATTACCATTTATGCCATTAACACATTCACACAACGTTTCAAGGATAATTTAAAACGATCATGTTTTAAAAAATATTTTATTAAACTAGATTTATCCTCGGACAATATACTATGCGAATCCATGTCATATGTGTCTATAAACTAATAACAAGAATAAATATCTAGCCTAACTCAAACCCGCACGAGCTCCAGATCCAATCCGAATCAACTCCTATGCGACACCATCCCACATCCTCTAGAGTCCGTGCATACAGAGCAAATGTGTGAAACACATCCTGTATCAAGGAAATGAGGATAAGGTATTATGAGTTTTAAGATATTACTGAGTTTGCCAAACGGTTTGGCTTTGGAGCATTTTACCAAATTAATCAAATTAATTTTAAACCTATCTTAAACCCTTAAATTTCGAATTCAAACAATTTGGGTTTAAGGTTATCCATTTAATTAAACAATTAAAGTTACCAAAAATGGAAAACCTCCTAAAACCCTAATAGGCATTTTCGAAAATACTAAGGGGGGAATTAGGGTTTCCAAAACCCTAAATCTAGAAATTGATCCAAACAATAATTAGGGTTTATAAGCTTTAAACCCTAATGTTAGGAAAACTATTACAACAATTCAACAAGAAAACAACCAAACGCTCTGATACCACTGAAAGGTTTTATGCAAATCTATGAACTAAAACCCTAAGTTCACATGCAACCTAGATTGGATCTATGTTTTCTTACTTTGAACATGTAACTAACTCCTAAAGGCCAAACAAAAATTAACTAAAAGAATAAAATAGAAAAACTAACCTTTAGTTGTTTCTTGGAAGCAAAGCAGCACAAGTGTCCTGCCTCAAATGAGATCACACCCAGGGAGCCAGAGGATAGTGGACGAAAATTCTAGAGAGAGGAGGAGTCAAGAATGGCGCATAATAGGGTTCCCCAGGACCCCTATTTATAGTTTTCCAAATAGTTGCAGATAAGCCTTTAGAGATAAACCTTTTGAATTCAAATAAGATAAACCTTTATCTTACAATTCAAAACCTTGTTTATCCTAATCTTATTTTCGAAAATCATGGATTATCTTATCCATATTTTCGCTAACCACCAGCTGCCAAAATTGTTACTTACTCAACTATTGAATAATTACAATTCAGCCCCTACACCTTTAATTAATCAAATTAATCACCAAATTAAATCCAATTAATTCCAGATTAATTTCTAATTAATTACTATAGTTTCTAATTAATATATTATCACTTTAATATATTAATAAACTATTTATTCAATTCCTATTGATTTATTAATCATATAATAAATCAACCTTTCTCTCTACCGAACTTTCTACCAAACCTCCAGCTATGAGGGCAACCCAAATGGACTTTGCTACTACTAATTAGGTAAATACAAATTATTAGTCATGGCTTAGACACCTAATCCAACAATTTCGATGTTTAATAATGGTATATACGAAATTCACCCAATAAAAATAACCTGCGTTAGACAAAGCTCAAACGTTTTGTCTTCTCTACTAGTTAAAGACATGCATACCACTAAGCCAAGCCTACTTAATTATTTGTTTTAAATTGCAAAACATGATTATAACACTGAAATCCAATGTAAGATAGTAAAACACATTAATGAATATTAATCGAGACATTATAAGTGAATACAATAAAAAGGGGCCGACAAATGTTATATATAATGAAACCACACATGGGCATTATAAGGGGGTGATGAATTTCATGTAACCTAAAAATGGTTCAGCACAACCTTAAATATCATTCACTATAAAAGTATATTTATAATGTATTCACTTTGTTTGTATTTGCTTTCACCTTATAGTTTTCTTTATGGTCTACGGTGTATCGTTTTGGGTTTAACATTGGGGTTTGATGTATTGGGGTTTTAGGTTTAGAGTTAAGTTTTTTGAGTTATGGGTTTGTGTTTAAGGTTTTAGGTTTTTGTTTAAGAAACTACTCATCCAATGTAAGAGTAGTTTAGTAGATTGCTAGAAGCTAGTGAAGAGTAGGTCATAACATTACGATCTCATGAAATTTTTTGATAATCAAAGTTTGTGGTTAATTGTTCAAGATAGACGATGCTCTACTTAATTTGTAAGAAATTTACCACATATAAGATAATGTTTTTGCACTACTATATTTATTTGAAAAATAATAGCTAATATGCCCGGGCCACTTAACAATGTCTACCTTATTAATCTTTTACTTTATAATACTAATGGATATTTGGAATGTGTGAATTGTGATATGGGTGAGTTAGATTTGAATTGCTTGATTTGTTTTATGCAGTAAAACAACACTAAAGTTGGAGTCCAATGTTGGAATGTTGGATCAAGCTATCCTATTAGGCTATTACGCATCAAGATTTTTGTTCAAAGATAATTCATTCGACTCCAAAGTCATAAATGTTCGATTTAGTTTAATCAGTTTTTTTAAATGTCAAATCTAACTATATAAGATCCGAATAAGATGTGGTTTAATCAATTTTAAGTAATTCGGTATTGAGTCGGTCGGTTGAGTTTAACAGGTAAACCATATAATTTCACATCTACTTTTAGTTTTTTATAGTAATATATTAATATGAAATCCACATCTATTTTTAATTTATTACAAGTTTAAAGAATGAGTTACCACTTAACTAATATGCAGTTTATATTGACATAAATTCAATCATAATCAATATAATTTCACATCTACTTTTAGTTTTTTTATAGTAATATATTAATATGAAATCCACATCTATTTTTAATTTATTACAAGTTTAAAGAATGAGTTACCACTTAACTAATATGCAGTTTATATTGACATAAATTCAATCATAATCCACACATAAGTTAGAACTAAAAAGGTATACAAACATCGACAACAATTAACTAAGAAAATTATAGAAGGACGTTAAGGACTAAAAGTAAACATTATAATATTGTTTTGAATGTTGTTCTATCGATATTCAAACTTCAAAGAACCATAATTTGTTTTACTTGAAGTATATTCCTTACTTCTTGAACCAAAATTTGGTTTTTCATAAAACTTCTTCCCCGATCTATCCATATACAATGCTTTTTTGTCATAAAAACCTTCATTCTCTTCATTTACATTGTTCTCTTCTATAAATAATTTTGATGCAACCAACTGTTGCACATTCAAATGTGAATTTGAACCTATCACCCTTAGCAACCAAAGCTAAAAGATATATGAAAACTTGACTAAATAAACCATCATACACAGTCTTCATGTGATTTCAAAACACCTTACACTGTCATACAAATTATATGAATCAAGGTTTAGGCGTCCTTGATCATCATAAAAAAAAGTCCACTCTTTTCTCTAAGAATGAAGAAATGTAACGTTGTTTTCCTGTTGAGTTTTAACAATATCATTTCAATCAAGTTTGTTGCAAATGTTATCGAATTTTTAAAGGTTTGATCAAGAGTTTTCTCACGTTATTGTTTAGAATCTTGAAAATCGGATAAAATGTTTGTTATTTTGGTTTTTTAAGGTACCTTCATTGAGATCTCGATGATGATTCCATATTGCTTGAAAAGTTTTTCAATTTAATTTGAACACAAACAAAAATTAGGTGGAAGTCCATACCTCACTTATCTCTTATAACGATTATCGTTATTGAATTTAATTTTGTCAGTAGATAGAACTATGCCTTCATCATTGTTCATGTTTAGTTGAGATAGAGTATCACTCATGGATTCATCAAGGATATGTAGACCAACAATAAACATCTTTATCCAAATTAGTGAGATAATTCTCCATACATATTGCCCAAGAGCCATACTTATTCAGAACTAGAATTGGAGCTCTAGTATTGTAACATACACTGTTCGTGAGATAGTAAGCAACTTAATTGTAATTTACCATTGAATTCAAGATGATTCACCAAAATATTCAGAAAAACAAATTTCAAAGAAGAAAAACTAGATCTAAAAATAAATACAAATCTAGAAGTAATGAAACGAATAGAAATCCTAAAAACATAATGAACACTGCTCTAGTACCGATTGTGATGTACCAACTTAGAGTGAAATACATGAACAAGCATGTGTAAAAAGTTAATTATATGTTGTGCCCCAATGATATATATATATATATATATATATATATATATATATATATATATATATATATATATATATATATATATATATATATATATATATATATATATATATATATATATATATACACACACACACACACACAAGCCTAGCAAAGTCATTGGATCACAAACAATCGATCAAAAATATACACGTAAGAAACCTATGTGAAATGGTTACAACAACTAGCTAGCTCATACTAACCTACGTCGAAGGGTTAGGAGCACCTTCTACTGAGTTATTCATGTATATGATCTGAAGGAGTACTTCGATGCTCTTTCATTTTGGATCTACAAAACATACTTCATAATGAAAACTTTAAAGGTCGTCTTTGGATGACTAAGACATCGATACAATAAAATGATCTTCTACGAACCTAGTATTGATTTGATATGGTACATAACTAAGGTGAATCAATATTCTATTTGAATTTAGGAAGGCATAAACAACATGGTCCATGTATATTAGGAAGGTAAATATTCTTCACATCTTGAATGCCTTATAAGAAACTATAGGATCTAGTTTGCGAGATATAAAGAACTTTTTATACAACTAATTGTATGTGAATGTATGGGCCATATACAAAGAGCATAATTTTATTTTGAAACAACCCTATTTAGAATCAAAATCAATCACAAAATAAATGAAAAGTAAAACTCCAAATCCGACAATATAAATCATAATACCATCTTGAAAATAATTCATGTGGTTTTTGGATGAAGAATGGCCATAATAAAGCAATAATGTGTGTCTAGAAGGAGCTTATAATCATATTATGACAAATCATATAACCAATCCTATGTACCTATGAAGTAAACAATAGCTATATTGATAAATATTTGTGTGCCTAAATAATTGCAAATGACAAGGTAATAATAAATCTATATGGCTATAGTATAAACGCGCGATAACTACGATTAAAAACATTGTGTAACTACAATAAGTTGATAGCCATGAGTTAATCGATTTTATGTGTCTAAAAGATATATATTAAATATTTGTGCTTATACATGATAAAAAACATCACGGTGCACTATCAAATAGTGTACTATTAGATAAATAACTTTAATAACAGACGAACGATAACATATAATATTTTTATGACATATAAAAAAGTCTGTCATAAAGATTATGTCATCTTTTGTAAAATATCTAAAATTTATAACAGACATAAATATTCGTTGATAATTTAAATTCTGCCATCTTATGCTAAAACTCATGACATGCACTAATATAAGTCGTCGTTTATAGTCATAAAATGAAATTAAAAAAAGAACACGGGATACACCTAATTTTCGTACGTCATCTATGAAATAAAACTCCGTTGCTTTTTAATACCCTCTTGTGCTTAATTTTCATCACATCTTCAAAATTTCCATCTCTCACATACGTTTGTTCCCCTCACAGCGATTTACGTTGTGTTCCCGAGTCTCATTTAACGAGAGAAAGGAGAGAAGTTGATGGAACTGAGAGGAAAAAGAAAAGTTTTTATGTTCCCGAGTTTTTTTTACGGAATGAAGTGGAAAGAAAAGAAAGAAATGGGAGGGATAACATTCTCTCCTAACTTTCCTTCCGATTCTGAATGAAAGAAAATTACTGGTAAAAATAACACTTAATTATAAATTTGTTTTCCTTTTTTTTTCCTCCAATCGGGAACACATAAAATGTTTATTTCTTTTGATTTTCTTTTAACTCAGGAACACAAAAATATAATTTTATTTTCCTTTCCTTTTTTTCCTTTTTTTTCTTTTCTCTGCATGCTAAAACTTAGAAACTAAGCGTTAGGGTTTTCTTAATTATACAAATATCATCTTAGCTCAATTGAATGGAAACCTTCCCCTTATTTCCTCTCATTCTCTCAAGTCGAGTCCATGACTATGAAGGCGTATCAAGTGGATTACCGATTCGAGAAGGCCGTCATGGGATCTATTGATGTGGAAGAAGTCTCTTGTCCTTATCACGAGCACCGGAATATGGGCAGATCCAACCATGTAAAGGGCAATTTTTTTAAGTTAGATAATGACTAGGGTGAACCCATCATTCAGCTTGGGTTAATCGTATATAGAGATGACCCAGAATTAAACAAATTTGATCCGTTGCTACGTCATACGAAGGGGAAATTGACCAAGGTGTAAAGTCGAGAGAAGAAACTTGCAAAACAGATCAGACTTCCTCTTTGCTTCTGATGACGCCTAGCAGGTTTGCATATTCCTTTCCATTTCTCCATCAATCATGGAGCAATCGAGCAATGTAATGTGCTGGTTTTTTCATTTTATATTTTAGGCTTTGAATCGTGTAGAGAAGAGGTTAATTCCTTTGTCGAATGCATACATTTTTATCTTTAAACATTTTTACATCACCTTGAAGACAATTGAAAATTTAGCTTTGGAAACAAATATAAGTTGTGATTTAAACTTGGTAGAATTGTTAAATCTTTGAGGAACTATAAGATGGGTGTTTGGAGGTGTTTTAAAACTCGGTAAATTTGCCTTTTTCTGTTAATTGTTATGACGATTTTTCTGTTGTTGGATTTTGAAAACCAATTTTGTTATAATAATGATAGTTTCAGTTGTATTAGTATAGAATAAATATCGGTTTGAAGTTTGAAGTGAACTAACATAAGACATAATATGAAACCTACCGATCAACCTGCTTACAACATACATGATGAGTCCATATTGGAAATGATGGATATTTCTAGTAAATTTATTTACATTTTGTATCCCTCTATTAACCAGACTTGTTATGGTATAGCCTCATCTCTATCGACTTTCTGTAATGAGATTCTAATGTCTTTCCCACTATACAAGGACCTGTATTTACTGTGTAATGAGGTTGACTCGTTTATTATTAAAATTTACATAAAAGTAAAAAAATAGTTTACGTCTTAAAATTAGTTAAAATTAAAAAATGTTCAAAATTAGAAAGAAACATGGTGGCGGTAGAGGGGTAAAACCGAATAAAAGACCAAATGAGTGTGTACATATTGTTTAATTGTTTTTAAGAAAACAATTTCAACTTATTCTTGCGTCATAAAATTGTTGGTCTCTTTGTAATGGTGAATGTGTTTGTATTGGTTTCATGGCCCCTTAGTATGCAGGTACATTTTTCTATGAAGTATGATGTGTTTGTTTTTGGTGTCGTTCTTGAGATCATCACAGGAAAGAAAAGTTCACACTTTTATAATGAAGATGATAATGAGGATCTTTTGGAAAGAAAACACAACACATTGCCATATATGAAGCAATATTTTAAATAGTTTCTCAAATATGAATGTATACTTTATATTCCTAGATTATGCAATGTATTCCTTTGTATTTGACAAACTATACTTTTTGTGTAATAAATTGTGTTTCTTTGTTTGTATGATATTTTTTGTGGTATGAGAAATGAAAGTGTTTTAGTTTGAATATTAGTATGTTTAAAAAAAATATATTTTTATAAAAATGTAATGCCTATCATATATGTCTTTCAAGAATTAAAAAATGAATGTCTAAATTTACAACGTACAAAACGTCAATCATAAATGTCTGTCGTAATTGTATGTCGTAAATTTAAGACAGACAAATGTCTGTCATATTTCATTAATCGACAAACAAATGTCTGTCATATTTCATTAATCGACAAACAAATGTCTGTCATATTTCATTAATGACAGGCTTTCAATGACCGACATTTATCTATCACCTATGACTATTTACGACAATCATTTTCTGTCATGAACAACCCTTTTTCTAGTAGAGTCACTATTTATTAAGATATTCTTTTTATTAAAAGTGTTTGTTAGCTTATTCGATGTCAAAATGAAGTTTTAAAAGTGTTTGATTTAGCTTATCCGGTACCAAAACCTAATAAGTCTGATAAGTTGTTTTTTAGTGTTTGACAAACGGTGTTTATATATGTGATAATGAAATGACTTATTAAAAACTTCTTGAATTAATGATCAAAAACTCATTATTTAAATATGCTACATGTAGTGGGACAATTATACATCATGAATAATAAATGTCAACGAATTCCATGGGAAAAGATATGGTGAAACAAATGCCGTGTCATTCTTTTTAACTTACGTCAAATCTAACATTAAATCTAACATTACACCTAAACTAGCGAATACCGTGTCATGATGCAGGTGAGCACAGAAATTACTTTGAAAAGTAGGAAAGTAAGACATGTGACATGAAGAACTAAAGCTAGAGATATGTTAAACTAGCAACATTAACGACATGCATTCAGAATATTCAAGTGTTATGACATAAACATCAAATTGTTCCAGAAAAAAACTTATAGCTTGAAGATTAAGTTTACCACTCACATTGTATAACCTAGATAACCTCAAACTCCTCCTCCTCCTCCTGCACATCCACTGGTTCTTCAACTGGTTTTTTAACCGGTTCTTCAAGATTACGTTGAAGAATGTATTCGTTTTTCTTGAATTGCCTGAATATGCAAAACATCACCATATAGAACAAAAGACTGGTTATTTCCACTGACGCAATAGATACCCACTGGTACTTGTAACCTACAATGACCTCCACTATGCCAGTAAAAAGAAACAACCCAATGAAAGTGTATCCGAAAACTACTGGTACATACAACTTTGTCAAATATTTCCTAGCAGCCTTTGAATCATGATCAGTCTCACTAGTCTCTATAAACGAGTCAATCTGGAAGATTAATATAATACCGCAACAGATGCCTTCTACAAGAACTAACCCTGTGTTCCAAGTCACCCACTCGCTAATAAAAGGGCCGGTTTTCCCTATCAATATAGAAGCTACGGTAGCCAAAACCTGAAGTGTGATCACAATCATCAGAACCTTCTTATTATTTACCTTTTCTTGCGAAAAGGGCTTCAAGAACGCAATCACAATGTACAAAATCACAGCCTTGATAAGCTGAAATATGTAAAACATGACATCCCATCCATGAGGAGTACCTGTAACCTTCAAATGATATTGATCCTTCGCAGCACAGAACATGCTAAGCGACTTTATAACAACCAACACACCAATTAGTAAATGAATCCTGTGGAAAGATGACTTGTTCTTGAAGCATACCAAGATCCAAAACCCTAGAAACCACAAATAAATTAGGGAGAAGATGAAGTAAAGAGACGGAAGCTGTGTTAGCCCGGCGGATAAATAGTCTTTGGCGGTGCCATTATCAGTGTTGTAGAACTCTGTCCTGACATCCATCGTAACGTAGGATAAAGGGTTGCAATTGGCAAAGTAGAGTGAGTATTGACTCGGAAAAGTGACAGGGTGGGATTTGCTGATGGAAGACGGATGTGGAAGGGAGAGTTCTTGGAAAGTAAAGAGAAGTGAGATGAATTTGGAATCCAGGTAGCAGCACTTACGTTCTCGTTGAAATATGCTTAGCGCTTCTTGCGACAGAAGGAAGAAACCAAGACGTGAAGGATCAGGTCGTGATATGTTGGAGGTGACCGGCAAGGATGTGACGGACACGGAGGAGATGGCAACTGAGACGTGACCGTTTTGTGTGAATCCGAACTTCTCGAAGAAGATCAGATGTCTGTTATCGGATCGGATCTTCACAGATGTGATGTCTGCGGTGGATGGTGCTGTGAACAGAAAAAAGAATAGGAAAACAACAGTGAGAATTTTTGCTAAATTTCTCATGTTAGACTCCCGGTGGTGGCGAAGCCAGTGGTCAAAAAGGTAAAAAGTTACAGAATATTGAAGTAAGACTTATAATGGATCGTCTATATTGTATCTGGTCAATAACTTACCTAACTAACGAAAATTTATGAAACGATATTATACAAAAGATATAAAATCATTATTTATCCTAATCTAATAATATGTTCATGGTAATATATGCACTAAAGGTCCCTGAAATAAAATCGTTTTGTTATTCAGCCCACTAAATCTCGATCTCTTTAATTTTGCAGACAACTTTTATTTCCTTTTAAATTTTATATTATAACTAGGGATGATCGTCGGTTCCGAACCAGCCCGAACCAGTAAAATCTTGTACCGACGAAGGATTGAAAGCAAACCGGACCAATGATTAATATGCCGGTTCCGTTCCGTTCGCCGGTTCCAAAACCGATTTTACCTATTAAGCCATTTTCAGCCCATTAAAACATACCATTAAAGACAATCCATCATCTCTTTTCATTAAAACAAATACATTAAAACTTCAAATTTGAAAGCTAAATTAACAAATTGTCAAAGGAAAAAACCAAAACAAAACAATTTATCAACAAAATTAAGCATCCACTGTCTTCTTTCCTTTTCATTTGTCACAGTTTTCTTCTATCCCTTCTTTTATCATTATAGAAATAACAAAAAATTGTTAGTATATACGAATTTAAACAAATTAACTAATATATGCTGGAAAGATTTAGAGTTAATACCCCTGGGTACGTCACCATCCTTTAATAAATCTTTAAAATCGTCTACTATAAGTTTTTGTGACTTTCAGTTCCAATCTTGGGTACACATCTGACGGGTTTTATGCAAATCTATGAACTAAAAACCTAAGTTCACATGCAACCTATAAGGATCTATATTTCTTCTAATTGAACATATAACAAATTCCTAAAGGCATAAGAAAAATAACTAAAAGAATAAATCGGAAAAAACTAACCTTTAGGATTTTTCCTGAAGCTGAGCAGCATAAGTGTCCTGCCTCAAATGAGATCACACCCAAGAGCTAGGGAGGTAAGCCACGAAACACTACTAGAAAAGTAGGTATCAGCGACGGAATCAGCGACGGAAACAATCCGTATCTAATTCACCGACGGACTTGAGAAGAATTAGCGAGAGATAATGCATTTATGCATATTATGTGAATTGTAGCGTTTAGCAACGGATTAGCGAGCGACTTGCGAGGGAATAGCAAAGGATATGCGACGGAAATAATCCCTCGCTAATGAATTCTCGAAAAAATAAAAAATTGGTCGCTGTTTTTCTTTCCCGCTCCTTAGGGTTTTATTCCCCCCAATTCCACACTAAAGATAATCGGCCTCTTTTAAGGAGACATCCTTTTTCTCCCTCCTAAAGTGAGACAACTATACCATACCGCTGCTCATGGTCGCCGATTCCAACCACCACTATACCTAAAGTCGAGAGAGTACCGGAAGGCAGTTTACATGCTCCACCCCTAACATCATCGGTTTCTTCAAGAGGTAAGTGTTTACAGTTCGTCTTGGTTCTGCTTTGGTGCTCCTGTATATGCTTTTTTCACGTATTTATGTTTACTTGACATTTATTATTTTCTACTCCTGTAATCCTCTGCAAATCATGCTCGTATTTGGAGTTTCACTGATGAACTCAATAAGAAAACCCATATGTTAGTGTATTCACCGGAAAAAATGGAAAGTGGGTATCGGGATGGTCGGTGGGTTGTAGATATGAAACGGTGGAAAAGAATTTCTAGGTTTGAATTGTTGAAAAAGAACTTTACATTTGTCTCTTTTGCGTAGATCTGTGTGAAGCTTCTTCTAGTTGAACCAACTCTATATACCTCCAAAATTACGGTTTTGGCATTTTGCTTTCTTGTATTTGTTAATAAGACTTCTAGTAGAATCTAAATGGCTATATTGACTTTAAGCAAGTTTCCATCGGTTTGAAGGTATAACTTTTTTGAAGGTCTCTGTGTTATGTGTTCTTCTGGATTTAGATGTTTTGGGTGTGGAAAAAGTCAATGAAATTACATGAGTAAGTATTTACAATATTGATAATAGATTTCAAAAAGTATAATATTAACTGCGGATCTCAAATGGGTTGCTAGAAAAGTCAACATTCATTTTGTGAATCTTCTTTCAAATGGAATTGGTGGGACAGTAAAATTAAAGGTTTTGTTACAAAAATTTAATTTTAGTTTACTCATATTTAAGTTTAATAGCTTTAATACAAGTGATGGAAAATGTATTTTCATAGTTAAAATTTTAATAATGTAACAATATATAAAAATGTCGAACCTAGAAGAGCTCCTCCGTATAATTTGTTTGGTTTCAACTTTATAAATATTGTTTTTGTTTACAACAAATAAATAAGTAATCTTAAAACTTTTACGTTAATGTGATTCTTTAAAGAATTTTATGTTTTGTTTTGACGTCTAAAGAATGCATAGTCGATAATGATACAATGTTATTTTGACACAATTGTGTGGTGTTTAGTTTTTTAGATAAACTGTATGATATTTAACTTATTATTACTTAATTTTTTGATTAAAACGTATAATATTGGTAGTGAAATATTAGTCTAATCAAACAGCCCATTTTGGATATTAGTGTGTAATTAGTTGGTGGGTAGCTTTGACCGGGGACTGTGCTTTCCTTAATTTTTAGTGAAAAATAGAAACATCCCTAACTATTAGAATTCAAGTTGAAAGTATGTTTGTTATTAATTGTTGCTAATTTTTTATTCAAGTTGAAAGTACGTTGCTATTAGGTGTTGCTATTTTCTTATTCAATTGGAAGTATCTTGCTATTAATTGAATGATATGACTTGACATTTTATTAGGTGTAAACTTGGTTGTTGTTGCTTTGTAGGTTATTGTTGATCGTATTCGTGAGGAGATGAAGGAAGAACTTAAGGCGGAACGTGAAGAAATTGAGGCCCAAAAACAAGAAATTGCTAAGATGTATCACGAGTTCTTAAAGTTCGCCCAAGGAAATAACCTACCCACTTAATCACACCATGACACATGATTTTTGTTATTTGGTTTCGGTACATTGAAATCGAATAGACCTTGGCACATGATTTTTGTGATTTGGTTTCGATACATTGAAATCGAATTAGACTTGGATATATGATTTTTGTGATTTGGTATCGATACATTGAAATCTAATTAGATTTGGTTTCGATACTTTGAAATTGAATATGACTTTTTATTTTGTTAGTCAAATATTAATATTTATTTGGTAGTTTAGTCTTAATGTTTTGATTTCGGGGTATAAAATTTGACTTTAAAATTGCATTTTTGGTTAAGCAATAGTGACAGATTCGAAACACAACAGATCGTCGTTAAATACATTAGACATTACAGACAAAAATTAGCGACGAATTTAGCGACGAAAATTTGCGACGGAACTGCGACGGTATGTACCAGTTTCATCCACATATTGCGACAAGCTAATCCGTCGCTATTCCGTCGCTAAAGTCCTCGCTAATCCGTCGCTAACGTTTAGCGACAAATGTTTTCCGTCGACATATTTCCGTCGCTGATTTGTCGCTATTGACCTTTAGCGACGGATTTGCGACGGATATTTCCGTCGCTGATACCTCTATTTCTAGTAGTGAAATTTAGAGAGGGAATAGGTCAAAATTGGCACAGAAAACAAAAGGTCTAAGGCTCCCTATTTATAGCCTCCAGCAGATAACCAGATAAGCCTTTAGAGATAACCCTTTTGAATTCAAATCAAGATAAACCTTTATCTTTAATTCAAATATGTTTATCTTAACTTATTATAATCGAAATTATATATATATATATATATATATATATATATATATATATATATATATATATATATATATATATATATATATATATATATATATATATATATATATATATATATATATATATATAATTTCGCTGGTCATTATCCTGCCAAAATTGTCATTTACTCAACTATTGGATAATTACATTTTCAGTCCCTGCACCTTTAATTAATTAAATTAATCATTAAATTAAATCCAATTAATTTCAAATTAATTTCTAATTAATTAATATAGTTTCTAATTAATATATTATCACTTTAATATATTATGAAACTATTTATTTTATTTCTATTGATTTATTAATCATATAATAAATCAATCTTTCTCTCTCCTGGAATTTCTGCCAAACCTCTAGTTATGAGGGCAACCCAAATGGACTTTGCTTCTATTAATTAGGTAAATACAAATTATTAGTCATGAATTAGACACCTAATCCAACAGTCTCCCACTTGGATAGGTCTATGACTATAATTACCTATTTAACCTCTAATTAATCAGCAAACTGTAGCTTCCTAGAAACTGCTGCCGAACTCTGTACCCAGTCAGTTCTGTCCATAGATAAGTGATCATATGATCCTTCGTCCAACAAGATATTTTCAGACACGAGACATGGATTGAGATCAATCTCTGTCTGATACTCTGTTTTCCGATTTCCGATTCTGCTTATGACTTTAGAACTTCTAATTGAACACATCAATTTAGTCCATGATGGCCAGCAATTTAGTCAACTTCACAATCATCGAGAGGCCTACATATATCTGTTTCCCATCCGGGTCAAGGAAGAATAAGCTTCGACTCATATGCTTACATCCTTTACCAGTCAAATCATTCACAACAACTCGTTTTATAACATCGAGTTACCAATGCGTTTTCGTATTATCAATGAACAACTGCCTTGTAAATTATAACTCATATCTCTCAACTTCAAGATCATAAGATATTATCGTCTCAAACATTGCTTGTGATATAATCCATGAAGCAATCTATTGAGCGTGGGTTTATCCAATACTCAAATCTCTAGTTCTAAGTACTCATGAATGTTGTAGCAATCCTATTGCTATGTCTAACTCCTTAGACAGTCTACAAACCATTTCATGACAGTCTTGATTCAATACTTACTTCCTAAAGCATGAGCAACTGTGGACCTTTCTGAATAATTAAATTATTCGGGAAGTAAAACATGCGAAAGTGAAACATAAAGATCTGACTAATAGCTACTCCTGCTTATTACCAAGTCTCCACAAGGTAATCACCAAGTCGGACCTTGTCATAAAATATTATCGGTTTCAAGATTTCTTTTAAACTTTCAATTCTAATTTTACAGCTATGTCTTTATGAACCTTACACTCTTTCTATGTTTCTAAAGTATCTTATACTTATACACTTTATTGCAGATGATCCAATTGGATGTTTATCCGATGACATCTCAATATGTTATCCTGTCAATTTTTCTCCTAACTCCATTCTGGTAATGTGTACCGTGACTTCCTATGGTTCTGGGGTCTTTAGTCTAGTGGACTGCACCCTAAGACTATTTCAAGGTGTTATGATGTGTCGGTGAACCACACGCGCTCCATCAGAATACCAACGTGATTATTTTACCATCAAGTCCTTTAAGATCATGTCCTGACGTTAATAATTACCAATTTGAAAATCTTTCAAATTAACCCTATCACCCCAATCATTTCCTAATGTATTCTCACTTGAGTTCAAACAATCCATCCAGTATTCCTAGCCAGACAATCTCCTGAATCCAACTTACTATGCCCTAAGCATCAAGTCATCAGGACATGTTCATGACATTATGATCGATCCAAGAAACTTGTGGAACCCGATCCAATCTTATTCCAAACCCTTTCGGAATCCAAAGATTATTTATAATCCTTGTGTCATGATTTTCGAAAAACAATTTCCTTTCGGAGACTCTTCTCATGCATCTTGAATCTTATCATTATCGTGCTTACAATGGCTAGGTCTATGCTGGCGATTTCATCTATCCAATAGATGACTGTGAATTACGTGAGTATATTGCACCTTCTTAATTTCTTTCATGCCAAGTCATCACACTTTGCAATGATAAGAAAACCCTTTCATGGGTCTATGCATCTTGAATCTTATCAAGATCATTTTGGCAGAGTCTGGGTCTTTCTCATAGACGTTTACAACCACCTGAGTATGCCGTATTTCTATTAAGTCTTTCATAGCGATCCGTCTCTTAACACCAAGTCATTACACTTTGTAATGAAAATAGACGTTTCCTAGAAACAGTATGTATCCCACATATGGAGATGGTAGACAACAGCGACAGTCCCACTGACTTTGACACGGTTATGGACTATTCACAAAATCAAGGACTTTTGGCATCTTTTGAGATTCCAAACCTTCTGACATCTTAATGGAAATCTTTCAGCCCTTTCTCAAAAATCCAATCCTTTGGCATATTTTTGAGAATCTGAATATCCTATCTCGCGAGATGCCCGTGGGGTAATCCCGGGCTCATGTACCTTTGTACTGGGACACTCTTTGTGAGTCCCTATTAGTGTGCCGGTGATCAACACATGCTCCACTAACGATTCACAATGTACCATGCAGTTTCCTTTCGGATTTCATCTTCTATTGAGAGTGCTGTTCCCGGAATCAATTACTTGACTCTGAGTATCGTCTCACTCAACCAGATGTTCTGAAGGTATGTTTCTGTCCATGTCGCTTTCTTTTGATGATTCAGTTACTCCCACGGGTTTTTAGACCAAGTCTAAAATCAATCAAATTGTTACATAGACTGTGTCTTGCCCTAAGTTTCTCTTATTTGGCAACAACCGGGCTCACCAATGCTTCCAAGTAGTCGGACTTCTAATCCATACCAACTTTAGTGTTTTACCACTAAATGGTATGTCACCCAGATCACAACACTTTATGACGGTGACCAATACTACTGGTTAACAGAAGAGTATGTCAGGTTTAGCAGGAATCTGATTCTTGCTCAAAGCCTAGTGATGACTAAAGGTTCTTTCATTTGGCTAAACTCATTCAGGACTATCCCAACTCCCACTGTTTCCTTAGACCATGAGTTTTTTCTAAAAGATCTCTTCTTTTACAGTTACAGTGGGATAGCCAATGAAATGACAATGCTGATCATGTTCAGGCTAGTCATGAGGTTCAGATGAACACTATAAGACCCTGGACTTTCTATGTATAAGTGGGATACTCCCAGCTTTACATTTCAGACATTGTCTGCAAGACCTACTTAGTCTAGGATGTGTCAGAATATGGTTTATATGGACTGACTGGTATAGTATTCAAGTTATTGGAAACTAATTGGCAATGTATCTCATACATCGAGGATCGAACTGTTTCGACCAATGCTCCATTATCTTCCCTAAGACACATTATAACCATTAATGTTCTTGGAAGAGAATGAATTGTGAAAATTTTTTCTCAGTTTATGTTATTGCTCAGGTTCTGTGGAACTTGTACTTCCTTTGAAGTCCTTGGACAGTTCAAGGTTTCAATTCAATCGTTTATCAATATAAGCGAAGTCATATTCGTCATACTGAATGATGAATATCGTGAAGTACAAACAATTGTGTTCTATATCAAGATTCGAGCAATACACAGCAACAGGTGTGTCCGTTGCTCTTAATCTTAATGACTTTGTTAACTTTGTTCAAGACTTGCAATCTTCAGTTGACTCTAAGTCAACTGATTCCCAAATCCTATCCTCTGGATCTTTAGGTGATTCATTTCTTGCCACATGTGCTTTATAAAGAACTTAATCATCATCTAACTCTAAGTCAGATGATTCCAAAGTCCTGTCCAACTGGGCCTTTGGTTGATTCATTTCTTTACACATTAAGAACTCAATTCATCAAGTGACTTTAAGTCAAATGATTCCAAAGTCCTCTCCAACCAGACCTTTAGTTGAATTGATTCTTATAACATTTGTATTAACAATCATAAATGACACAATTCTTGATTCCAAACACTTTGGATGCATCAACATTCAAGTTATTTCTAATCATACATTTAACATAATCATATAACATTTCAAGGACAATTTTAGACAACAGATGTTAAAAGAAAATTGACAATTTTATTAAAAACAAAAAATCCTTGAACAATGTAATATATGATAGACAATGTCAAAACGCATCTAAAGGCTAATAACAATATTTTAATATCTACCTAAACTTCAAAACTACATGAGCTGGGGATCCAATCTAAATGTGCTCCTATGCGCCAAAGTCCCGTGTCTTTTTGATTCCCTGCATACAAACCAAAATGTGACTATCACATTATGTGTCAAGAAATCTTGGAACATGAGTTTTGAGGTTTTTAGATATACCTGAACTTTCAAAAGATTTGGAGCATCTTCCAATCTTTCCGTGACTGTATCCGATTTAGTGGATTCCCAGTTTGAGACATGTCCAGACGATTTGGACCGTTTCTTGTTATGTATCTTCACTGGACTTAATCCAGAAGTAGCTGAGCCATTGGAGCAATGCCTGTCCAAGAGTGACTCGTATAAAGTCAACAGTGGACGCATTTCCATTAAAACCTTTTTCTGGTATTCCTTTCTATATGTCTGAATGAACAGATCGTACTCACTACTCAGCGAAGCGAGTAGAGTGTCAACACTCATCTCCTGACTCATGGAATAACCAAGTTTGTACAATTCGCCTATGTACGCTTCAATCTGAAGAACATGCGAATTGATGCTACTTCCTTTCTTTTAGCTTGCACTCTACAAGTCTTTTGAAGATCCTAGCTCGTTCCTCTTCAACTGGTTTTTGGAACCTTTCCTCAACCAGTTGCATTAACTCATATGGCCCCAAGGATTTAAAATCCTTGCGGAACTCGGGGTTAATAGTTAATAGCATGAGGTCACGAATCTTTTCAGATTCATCAACTAAGAGATTATGCTTATCATAAGAACCTTTTATGATGACTTGTTCCGGTGGGACCGGGATCGGGTACTCGGTGAGATGTGGCTTGCCAGCAATGTCGAGAACCAGTCTCCAATTGCGAAGCCATTCCTTACAGTTGAGGCCAGTCAGCCTTTCCATATTTAGCAGGTGCATTTTGATGCTTTCAGAAATGGGTGAAGGAGGAGAAGGAGGAGAATTGACACTTGACATCTATAAGAGAAATAGAATTTATTAGTTTAATTGATCTTTTTAAATAATTACCCAATATGTTATTTAATAAGGCTAGGATCCAAAATACCCCAACTATGGTGTGAAGAGGGATGTCGTAATCACAACATAATGGTCCTAAAGGTAGATAAACACTTATCAATTTCATCTTATGAAATTCCTAGATCTGTTGAGATTCATTGAACTTTTTAATGGCATGTTTAATCTTGGATGTGCTCCACTATTTGTGACTGGGATGCTGAGGATCACAAACTGGATGTGAATAACCATGCAAATTAGCTTGGTACTCTCAGGTTAATTATCATCTCTAATTGATGTGCCGGTAAACCACACACGCTCCATCAACAATGATAACACCGGGGAAACCCATTACAACTCTTTATGAACCCTATTGGTGTGCCGGTAAACCACACACGCTCCACCAATGTTTCATAAGGTGCAATGTGCAATTCCATGGATTAGCACCAATTCACATTTTTCCTAAAGTAACTAGATTTGGGGTTTTATTAAGTTGTTCTAGTACTTTGAATAATATCATTATACATTTAATGAGATTAGGCGGTCTTATCAAACCCGTTCGGCTAACGACCCTCCACTGATCAGGCGAGCGGTGGGTGAGAGTGGACACCCATTAGACTGCCATTTTATAGGCAGTATCCTTATACCCACTTTATAGATCAGCTTCGTGAATGAGGCCTACTATTGATTTGACTAACCATTTAATCCTATTACATATAAAATTAACGTTTAATTATTATATATATATATATATATATATATATATATATATATATATATATATATATATATATATATATATATATATATATATATATATATATATATATATAAGATGAATTTTAAACCTTTTAAAATGTTTCTGGTATCTTTTAATTTATAGGAATTTAAACTATTAAATTTAAAACTAAATTAAACCTTTAAATTATCTTTTAATTAAACAATTAATTAAATTAATTTAAATCTAGGTATTTTAAACTTTTAAAATATTTATGGTTTATCTTTTAATTTTTCGAGAATTTAAACTATTAAATTAATATTAAATTAAACCTTTAATTATCTTTTAATTAAACAATTAATTAAATTAATTAAATGAAGATAAGTATCACAAATTAATCAAATTAATTTTAATCTATCTTAAACCCCCTAAAATCGAAAATTAGCAATCAAAGGGTTTAATGTTTTCCATTTAATAATTAAAGTTACCAAAAATAGAAAACCTTCTAAAACCCTAATTGGCCAAAATCGCTAATAATGGAGGGAGGGGCTAGGGTTTCTAAAACCCTCACCCTAAAAATCGAAAATCATCATATTAGGGTTTAGAATCTTTTAAACCCTATTTTTTAGGAAAACAATTATAACAGTTCAACAAGAAAACAACCAAAAGCTCTGATACCATTGACGGGTTTTATGCAAATCTATAAACTAAAAACCTAAGTTCACATGCAAACTATAAGGATCTATGTTTTTTTCTAATTGAACATATAACAAATTGCTAAAGGCATAAGAAAAATAACTAAAAGAATAAATCGGAAAAAACTAACCTTTAGGATTTTTCCTGAAGCTGAGCAGCACAAGTCTCCTGCCTAAAATAAGATCACACCCAAGAGCTAAGGAGGTAAGCCATGAAATTTAGAGAGGGAATAGGTCAAAATTGGCACAGAAAACAAAGGGTCTAAGGCTCCCTATTTATAGCCTCCAGCAGATAACCAGATAAGCCTTTAGAGATAAACCTTTTGAATTCAAATCAAGATAAACCTTTATCTTTAATTCAAATATGTTTATCTTAACTTATTATAATCGAAATTATATATATATATATATATATATATATATATATATATATATATATATATATATATATATATATATATATATATATATATATATATATATATATATATATATATATATATATATATATATATATAATTTCGCTGGTCATTATCCTGCCAAAATTGTCACTTACTCAACTATTGGATAATTACAATTTCAGTCCCTGTACCTTTAATTAATTAAAGTAATCACCAAATTAAATCTAATTAATTCCAAATTAATTTCTAATTAATTAATATAGTTTCTAATTAATATATTATCATTTTAATATGTTAATAAACTATTTATTTTATTTCTATTAATTTATTAATAATATAATAAATCAATCTTGCTCTCTCCTGGGATTTCTGCCAAACCTCTAGCTATGAGGGCAACCCAAATGGACTGTGCTTCTATTAATTAGGTAAATACAAATTATTAGTCATGACTTAGACACCGAATCCAACAACATCAACGTCTCCACAATCGTTGTTGTCAAACGTATTCGATATTCGTCTAAAACTCGACCACAAGTGCTAAATGCGGATTTGGACACCAGCGTTGATATTTGAATAGACAAAATATCTACCAACAAACAATTTTAAAATTAAAAGTCAATTAGTTTATAACTTAACATATAAAATACAAATACTTATAGAAATTACCTTTTGCAATACACGCAACAATAGGGAAACAAGATGTGCTGTTTTTCCACCAATCTAGTATGTTGAAATCTTTATTAAAAGTCACATTACCCTCACTCAAGTACTTTCTTAACTCGGAATCAGATGTCGCCACGTTGGTTCCCGCTACGTTCAGAAAATCATCCAAGAAATCATTATCAAAAGACAAAACTTCATAAATGGTCCATGTGGTTTTACAGAATATCAAGTTTCGTCCCTAACTTTTTTTGATCCTCATAGAAGGTCTTTGTGGTTTCATTTTGTTGCAAGGATGATCCTTAAGCCACACAAATTAACTAAAATACCCCTTTTAATTTATTTTATATTTTTATGAACTAACTTTAATTTATTAAAAAAAGACATAAACCCACCCCCACCCCTTTTTCCATCGGTTCCCACCCCTATCGTGTTCATCGTCCTCGTCAAGTTCTTCTTCTCTGTCTCCCCTACCAGCTTGCTTGCTCTTTGCTAGATTATCACTACGGAAGCGATTAAAGTTGTCGGGCTTCATGTCACTGTCTGTCGGAAATCACGATATAGGCCTTTATGATCAATGCCGTTGACCGACCAACACTGCTTGAATCCACCAGCGATGAAGTATCACCATAGCCACCGGGACATTGGCATATTAGTACCAGTTTCTCTTTATCTTCTCCCTACACACAGAATTCCAATTTAATTGAATCTGAATGAAATTTTGTGAATGAATTAGTAAGTTGAGGAGTGGGAGAAGCAAGTGAGAAACACAACAAAACAACACAGTTCCGAGGTTCTGGAAAGAAGCATTCGAGGCGGCGTACACGCATCTCACCAACATTTTCGGATCAAGAGACGTTGCCATTTCATAAATCATCAAGATGCAGTTAGTCTCCGTTGATGTAGATCCATTGCCTCTCAACACGGTTCATTTCCCATTACCCCTTAATTAACCATGATTCCACTCCTTGATTCATTCTCTTCCTGGTCCCTTGAATAAAGGTGTTGCTTATGCAAGGTTTGGGTGGAAACAGGAAAAGCATGCGACAATGTGGGTTTGGGTGGAAACATGAAGAACACTGCATAATTCCTGCCCACCAACTGGTCAACCAAATGCCACTTGTAATAAAGTTTCAGCTTTCCCATGGTTTACTACATAACGGAGGCGTGTATTACTCGTCTCCAGCATTATAGTTGGAGATTTGATCTGGAAGCTGCAAATGCGAGTGATGGTGGTCGGTAGGGTGGTGGTGAATGGTGGCGGTAAGGTGAAAAAGGAGTGGAGGGGAGGGGGGTTGATCGAGGGCCTGTTTTCATTTCATTTATCTTTTTTTTAATATAAAATTAATTAAAAAGAAATGCAAGATATAGTAAAAAGGGTATAATAGTTTTTTTATATGGGTGATGGACCAACTACGATGGATTTTCAAACTACAAGGACCTTCCATGGGAATAAAAAAAAGTTAAGGATGAAACTTGATATTCTGTGAAACCACAATGACCATTTATGAAGTTTTGTCTTATCAAAATCACAAAAGAAAAGTTCATTTTTCTTTTAAGACAATCCAATATTTTCATATTTCTCTTTGTAGTTCGAAATAAATTCTCCATCCTTTTATCGGCCTCTCGAACCATAGATCACCATCAATTGTATGGCCGATCCTGATAATTGGTTTTCTTCCGTTGTCGTGTTTTCAAACATCTTTCTAGAAAGCCGTGATACAAAAATGTTGACTTGACACTAGCACAGAAGAGACTTTTAATGACCAACAAACAATGACAAACATTGTTTTTATGCTAGAATAAATGTTTGTCATAAAAATTATATCATCTATGTAAAAGTTTAAAAATTTACGATAGACAAAATTGTCCGTCATAAAATACTGTCATCTTTTGTTAAAATTCATGACATATATAATGGTATGTAGTATTTTTTTCCTCATAAAATCAAATTAAAAAAAACATTGGATACAATTTATCTGTTTGTCCGTCGTTGAAATAAATTTAATATAGCCTAATAATTGCTCCTTATTCCCTCTATTGCGACTGAAATCTATTATTTTCCAGATTAACACTCTCATGTCCAACATACATACTCCACCACTACGCCTATGATTTAGGGCTACTATGGCCAATATTCCGCCGATATCGTGGTAATAGGGTCTCATAAAGTCAGTCGTAACCTCGCCGTTGACGTCGCCGTTCACACCCTTACGAAGTCTGTAACGACCCGAATCTTACACCTTTCATTTACATAGAAAACGCAAGATTAGCGGAATACTATCCTATTTTTTTCTAGCATATGTATTATTCGGTGTACAATTGGGTGTTACAACAGATATGCGACAAGTGTACCTTCAAGTACAATGTATCTTGAATTAAGGTCTTCTAGTCCATACTTTTATTCCCTTACACATGTCTACCATACTTGTATACATGCCGCAAACCAAACACACAATAGAGATGTTAGATATAAGTCCGGTGAGTGCAGAATACGACGACAATATACTATAATTTCGGGAGGCACGTTCTGTCACACCCTCAAACCGTATTGGCGGAAACGTTCAAGGGTGGATGACTTCATGAACAATATCATAACAAGTTGAATTATAGTGATTCCAAGCAACACAACCATCATAAATAATTGTAAAGGTTACATAGTTCAATGTATCATGTTTTCGATTACAATTACAAATGATAACAAAATATGCAAAATGACGTCGTAACGTCCCTTCAACCAAGCTTGTGGTTTACCTTTTTAGTTTCCTGAGAATACAAGTAGTTGAAAAAATGTCAACAATTAAGTTGGTGAGTTCATAAGATTTTTGTATAAGAAATATCCTTTGTTTGTAAACAATAGTGTTGAAAACCAAGAAAATCCAATATTTTCTCATAAAATGTTCCAAGTCTTTAAATCCCAAAGACTAAAATGTAGTTATGTAAACTGTAGTGTAACTTTCGTTGAAATGTATTTTTCCACGTAAACAATTTATGAAAATATTAAGTTGATTATTTTCCCATGTGAGATACCATATAACCATACTGTGACTAGTTGGCCTGCTGCGACGTTCTTCAGGCGTCGGAATGTTAGACATTTGGACACCTCAGACCTGCCGGTCAAGCTGTAGCTAGCAGCTCAGGTGCGGGGTTTGTCAAGCCCCGTATAGATCTATACTCAAATATCGTGCTCTCTTACCGAGACCCTGGTTATATAAATTCAAGACTTATAGTAGATACTTATAAAAGTACTGTGAAGATTCATCTCACAAAAATGTATGTATTCCAATCAACTTGTTTACGTACGTTTTGTATACAAAACTCTTGAAATCGTCCATTATCATTTTTCCCATGATAATATAGTATAGTATAATAATTATATATTTTTATATAATTATTTTCGTCATGTTCAAATGTCATATTAACCTTTTGTTCATAAACTATTCCAATAATAGTCTAGTTTTAGTAATTGCGTCGTAATAACCTTATTTTTACGTACGATAGCGAAATAACTTGTTCAAAGATTATAAATATCATCTTTTGAGATATTTCTCACAAAAATAGTGTAATATCTTGATTATAACCATTTTTGCTAGAAAATAGTGCCTTATTTATAAAAACGTAGTTTTTACTAGTTTTCGTTTTTATAACGTTTTTATTCAAGATCTAGTATCTTTGTACACTTTATTTGTAGTTTAGTAACTTTTACACAACTTAATATGTCAAAGTGTTCATAATACATGGATCTACTCATATTTCATGCCAAATTCACATTTATAACATTTTTGTTCAAGATCCAACATTTTTACACACTTTAATTATAGTCTAGTAACTTTTATACAAGCATATTATGTATCATTATGAACATCTTACAAGGATCTAGCCATATTTCATGTCAAAGGTATTTTTACCCAAATACTAACTTTATGAACTTGTGTAAATCAACAAATATATCATTTAAACACATATAAACTTGAATAAACAACATATATAGTTAAAGAACTTGTATTCTCCCCCAAAAAGGTTTGAAAAGATGAAAATGAGGGGTATGAACTCACCTTGAGTGGTTGATCTTAAGGTTCCTTGGTAGAAGATTGAAGATTTTGGTTCTAAGACCCGGAGGACCCTTGGACAAAGCTATTATCCAATGGATTTTCGTGAGTATGTGTGTGTAAAAGAGTATATGAAGGTATTTAGAACTTAAATCACTAGATGATCATAACTTACCAAGAGAGCTTGAAAGATCTTTGAAGATGATGAAGATTTGAGCTCAAAGACCCTTGGACAAATCTAATATCCAATGGATTTTGATGGATGTTAGTGTGTGTAAAATGTGTAAAACTTGTGTTATGTTGTTTAGAATCAAGAGATGAGTGAAGATTACCTCTTGAACTTGTGAAATGGACTTGGAATTGAAGCTTGAAGATGATGATGGTGATGGTGATGGTGTGGCCGAGAGCAAGAGAAGAAGAGAGGAAGAGGAGAACAGTGTTGGGTGAATTAGCTCCTAGTTCATATGATGGGTAGTTTGTAGATTTAGTGACTTTTAAAATTGGATTTCTTTGGATTATTTAATTCTAGGCTAGGATTATGAATAGTGTGGCTTAGATTGCATGGGGAAGTGGTTTGGATCCCATAATTCAGCCGATGGGGGGGGGGGGGGGGTAGGGGGGGTGGGGTGGGGTTGGTTTTTATAAAATAGCAATGTACTTATATAAAATGTGTGATTTTTATAAAATAGTAATGACGTTTTAGTGAATTTTTGTGAGATTTTGACAAAACGAAGTTCTAAATAATTATTTTGTATAAAAACATTGCCAAACATTTATTTGGATTGAAATATAACTCGTTGGGTGTCGGAATACGCGTTTAAGCGCAGTATTCTTCCGTTTTCGCGATTTTCGGCATTTTACCGGAAATTGCATTTAGCTTTGGAATTAAATACTAGATACTAGATACTATCACGTCACTTATCATATGAATTGTTATTTCATATATGATGTTTAAGGCACCTCATTTTGTATTCTGAGTCCAAACCCTATGTACATTTATCCGTTCACAGTGATTTAATGGTTGTAACTTCTACATACGAACTCCGTTTTCGACGTTCTATATATCCACAGGTTCGTATTTACGAGTAGATCGTTTTATGAATATTATTATTCTCAAAATAATAATTGTACGATTATCGAATTTTTACGGTACAGTAGTTTGTTGTTCGCATTTTCGACTTTTAATCGCTAATTGTTTTGTTTTAGCATACGTAATACTATAATGTTAATAATTCATTGCAAAAGTCATGAAAAATAACTTTTCAACATATAGATTGACGTACGCTTCCTTTGACTCCAGTTGACTTTTGTTGACCAAAATTTACAATTGTCACACGTTCCCTAATCAACTATATATCCATACGTTTGCATTTATGGGAAACATTTTAACCTAACCTACCATTTGTTCATGTTTTATAGGTATGAGGTGCGCGTTCATTATATTTTCACTATTAGTACTCTATAATGGTGGAGTATATATTCTCCGGACTATTTCGATTCTTCCCTTCTGTACCAAGTATCATCAGACATGTTAATTCGTTCCCTAGTCACTGTCCAAGACGTTGACATCTAATCATCGAGATAGTTCTCTGTAAAGATCTCACATCTCCCCATCCGTTAAGGTAGTACCTCGTGAGGATCTCAAAATTCTATCCATCGGGGCAGTCCCTAGTAAGGATGTCACATCCCTATCCGTCGAGGCAGTCTCGTAAAGATTTCACATCTCTTTAACATCGAGGCAGTTCCTCGTTACTTTTCCAAATATTTATCCATCGAGGCAATTCCCCGTTACCATTCTATATTACTGTCTATCGATATGACGAGTGTCTCCACAACTTACATAGATTTTCCAACCCTGCATATCATGAACACCCTTCTCTTTTCCAGGACTAGAGAGTAGTAAACCAAATTTTTTGTTCAATGAATGCATGCCAAACTTTACCTTGTTTTTCCATGCTTTTTCCAGTCGCACTAAAGCAACCAGTGAAGTATGGTTTTCCCACTTCTTTGCTAAGTAATTGGTTTTCGACCCGTTACTCAATTGCTCTAGGAATCGCTAGGCGGCTTGATTATACTGCATCATGATTGTGTTACATGATGATGCATTGATCATCGTCAGATGTGTACTGTCAACCCCGTTAAAGAAAAATCATACCTACTAACAACGAGAGAATTCATGATACGTATATAAGCACAATAATTCCTTAAGATGTTCGAAAGCATCATGGAATTCGTCGTTGGGTTTCTGCTAAAAGTCTTGGATCACTTTTCTTATTTCTGTCGTTTTGCTTTCTAGGTAATACTCTTGTAAAATTTTTGGTTGGAATTGTTCCCATGTAGTAATACTATTGGGAGCAAGTCATGTAAACCAATATTTTGCATTTTCCTTTAAAGTAAACGGAAATAAGTGAAGACGGAAAGAGTATCTTATAGTTCCCCATGAGATATTCGCGTTAGCAGTCGCGAGGAACTTATATGAGTGATTGTACGAGTCATCATTTTTGTAGCCTCTAAAAACTGGCAAGACATTTAACAGTTATTGCCTGATTTCAACGTGGTGTTCATTTCCCTCCTGGTAAAGTATAGGCGATGCGTCGTCATACTCATCCGGTTGGAAATGGGAAGCCACAAAATTTTTATTAGGTTGTGGAAAATATAGGTGCGAAAAATTGGTTACCTTCGTTATACAAATTTTTGAATCTTTGTTCTTCCAGTTGTTGAACCCACCGTTAGGGTTCCTTCCTACCTTTATTTCTTTGATTGCCTCCATTTTTGTTCGGCATCCATCCGTCGTCACTTTCGTTATCATAATTCCAATAACCCACTTGACCTCCATTATGGTGTTGGTTATGATTCCCTTCGTTCATCGGTGGACCAAATTGCGGTCCCATATTCCTTGGGTTGTAATGCTGGTTACCACCATTATTGTTATTATTACAATTATACCACCAATTTGGTTCGTTTCGATCGTTGTTGCCACGATTGTTCGCGTCAGGTGGTGGTGGTACTTGTTGAAAAATCGGTGGTCCAGCATTATTGTTGCCACTGTTGGTTCCTTGGTTTTCGTTGTTGTTGTTGACTTGCAATGCTGTGGGCTGACCGGCTTTTACTACATCTTCATGTTCTTCCGTAACATCCTCAATTTACCATGTCCTCTCCAATCATTTTGAAGAGTCTTTTTGCAACATGATTTGTTTGTGTTGTTCGTTTGATTTCTAGGTCAAACACCAGTGGTGAAGAACGTCCACCACATCGCGTATGCATGCACCGGTATGCCTGCACAAATGATAAGTGTATATAAAAAGCAGTAAAACAAAAACTAAAAGTACGAAAAGTTGTAGCTACTTAAATAAAAGGACTTAAGCGTACAACTCCCCGGCAACGACGCCAAAAATTGATCCTCAATTTACCACGTCCTCTCCAATCATTTTGAAGAGTCTTTTTGCAACATGATTTGTGTGTGCTGTTCGTTTGATTTCTTGGTGAAACACCAGTGGTGAAGACCGTCCACCACATCGCGTATGCTTGCACCGGTGTGCCTGCACAAATGATAAGTGTATATAAAAAGCAGTAAAACAAAAACTAAAAGTACCAAAAGTTATAGCTACTTAAATAAAAGGAGTTAAGCGTACACCTCCCCGGCAACGACGCCAAAAATTGATCACAATCATTGATACAACCAAAAATAAACCTTAATACCACTAATAGCTAAGGTAAGTAAGGGTTGAATCCACAATGAGTTCATGGTCAAGTTGTTGTGTTTGAGTAGTTAAACAAGAAAAACGAAAAATGTATGATTGCAAATCAGGGAATTAAAACAAGATTATCAAATATGAAAGAGAGGACACTTCCAGTTCAGTATCATGTAACCAAGACTCCTATATTTATCTTCCCTAATGTTCCAATTTAATTATGAAAAACATAACTAAGGTTATAACCTTTGTAACCAATAACTTTCAGCACACGATATGTCACTCCACTAACTGTCTTAATCCTTATTGTTGGACTCGGCACACTTAGTGATTCATCAATATCATATCTTATGCTTACCAACTACAATTTACTGTTGGAAATCACAATTTTGCATAACATATGTTGATTCAACCGATCGTCTTAATTTATATAATTGATGAACTCGGAACGATTAGTGAATGACCAATATGCCATCTTAGTTGTAAAATCAAACATTTTTAAATAACCCAAATCTAATTAACATACTAAACATCATACTTGAAGAACAAATGATAACTAAAATTGATTGGAACTCAAGTAATGATCAAAACATCTTTGTCATTTTACCGTCAAAATTTCCGAAAGTTGTCCCGAAGGGTTTAGCCTTCCATTGCAATTGAGAAACAGAAAATAGCCAAATGATAAACTGATTTCATCACCGAAAGGAATAAAGAACTTGAATTCATAAACTAAAACGTCAAACAATTGTTCAAAACACGAAACAGTGCAACCTTAACACGTTTTTGCTTGGATGTATGAAATGATATTGATCGAGGAGCCGAATGATTGAACTCCAAAGTATCACAGAGGAATCGAATGATTAGAGTGACCCCAAATGATTAGGGAATACTTTAAAACACCAAAATTGTCTTCTAACACTAACTAGAACTCAAAACAAGTGCAACAGAGACTAATGTGAAGTGTATGAGAGTGAAAAAGTCGTGGATGATGCCCTTGAACTCCTGGAATTAGCTATTTATAAGGATCTTATATCCTGAAGATCGTGTCGCTAACTTCGTATATAGCGCCGCTACACTAACTAACATCCCGATAATACGCGGATATCATGGTGTCTTCGCGTTGTGAACTTAGCACCTTAGCGTCACAAGTTAACTTCTTAGCGCCGCTACCATCAGTTAAGAGTGCCTCTAACTTCAGTAATCCAATATTCCTTTTTGTGCTCTAGTTCCGTTCCATCTTACTTTCCACTTGATAACCCGCAAACTCTGCAAAAATACACTTGCCAAGTAAAGTGAGTATATTAAGCTCAATTATATCAATTATCACTTTAAGATCCCTGATATCGCAAAAACATTTTCATTAATACAACAATATCATTGTACTTCTTTTTGCTAGATTCTTAACCTTTTATATATAATTCTAATTATATAAGTTTATTTCTTACAACCTCTTCACATATTTATATAATGTGTTCCTAATTTGGCTGCAATGGGGGAACGTATTTTATATGAACTTTTGTACATCGGAAAGATAGTGTGACATCATGAACCATAATTTTGAAAACATGGCGTCATGGCCGTGTCAAGACAAACAAAATGTGTGCACTTAAGACTTAACAAATGAACATCAATTTTGAATAACAACTCGAAACGTTTTGAAGTAGCACCATTACCCACAAAAAACACAAAATTTCAAACACACTAATTAATGTCAAACGGTTAAAAACTATTGGACTTGACAACTATCGCCTAAGCTCAAACACTTCATTCCACGCGCACCACTTGTAAGGATTTGTTTTTCTCAAATGGCATAAACATGTATAACATAACCATATAGAACCCAAGACTAGCCATCTCATTTGCCGCATTACTCACCCAATGGCAACTGCAAATCACAATGACTCTCAAAATAAGAGCAATGAACAAGTATGCAACAACCACTGGAGTAAACTCTTCCGAATATTTCCTACCAGGGTGATCTGTCTCACAAGAATCGCACATGGGGGTGATTATAGCAGCGACACAAATCAAGTTTAGCAGTATTAATCCCACGTTATACACGGAGTCTGTATTGAAAGGACTGATTTCTACTCTCATTGGAAGTACAGTAGCCCAAACCTGAAGTGGGATCACAATCATCAAAACATCCTTTGTTTGTGCGACCACGATGAAAGGGTACAAAAGCACAACCCTTATAAACCCAAATATGTAAAACAAGATGTCCAATCCATGAGGACGAGTACCGGTAACCTTCAGGTAATGCTAGACCTCCGCCCCACAAAACAAGTTAAGCCACTTTATAAGAAGCAAAACGCCTATTAGTAAATGAATCCAGTGAAAAGATTGATGGTTCTCGAAGCAAACTATGATGCAAAACCCTAGGACACACAGATAAATGTGAGAGAAATTGAAGTAAAGAGACGGGAGCTTTGTTAGCCTGGCTGATAAATAGTCTTTGGTAGTGCCGTTGTTGGTGTTGTAGAACTCTGTACGGACGTCCATTGTCACGTGGGATTGAGGGTCACAGTTGGCGAATCTGAGTGTGTACCAGTCAGGATATGTCACAGTGTAAGATTTGTTGAAGGAAGAGTGAGGAGGTGGGGAGAGATCACGGAAAGTAAATAGAATTGAGATAAGATTGGAATCCAGGTCGCATGAAAGACGCTCTCGTGCGAATCGTGAAAGCTTATTATCAGAGATAAGGAAGAAACCAATACGTGAAGGGTCTAGTTGTGATAAGCTGGATGTTACCGCAGAGGTGACTGAGGCGAAAGAGATTGCAACAGAGACCTGACCGTTTTTTGTGAATTCGAAGCTCTTTAAGACGATCTCATCCCGGTTATTTGTAACACCAAAATACTCTTTATATGTAAATATAATAAAAAGGGTAAATTGGTCATTTTACCTTAGAAGGGTAATTTGGTCTTTTGGACAGAAAATGATTTAGTTTGTAATAATATGTTGAGTTTTGGACTTAAAATGTTATAAAAACTAGTTTTTGTCATAAAAATATGTTAGTTGTGGCAAAAGTTCAAGAAATAGAACTCCAGGGGTTAAATTGCAAATTCTGGAAGTATAAAAGGTGGAAACACTCTCCCACATGTGCAGAAGATCAAGCAGCTACGGGAGAGGGTTTTCATTGTACGGATTCAGCAGGCTTGGAGATTTCTTGAAGGTTTGAAGCTTGTAATTTGATTATTAGCTTTGGATTGAAGAATTGGAAGAATTTAAGGTTAGTATTTCAAGTTCTAACCTAGTTTTGTTCTTGATGAACTTTTATAGAAACTGAAATTTGTAAATTCAGTCATGAATTATGTGTTAAGTGGCTTAATACTTCAAGTAAGTCATGCTAAAAGGACCTAATTCAAGAATATGGAAGTAGGTTGCTATTCTTGATGAATTGAGATTTTGATCAAGAACCCTAGATTGTGAGTTCTTGTGATAAACTTGATTCTAATGGCTTAAAATGAGTTCTAGATGCTACATTGACTAAAAGAAATCAGTAGATGCAAGTTAAATTCTACAATTTCGGTTTTTGGACTAAAATTGTGAAAACGGGAAGTTTTAGAAATGGGTTGGAATCACCAATTCCATTGTCTAAAACTTGATATTAATCAAAGGTTTTGATATTGGAACAATCCCCAGTGATTAAGTCGTGTATTAAGGGCTTAACAAGAGAAAATGGGAATTTGTAGCATGAAAAACGGACAAGAGAATCTGCACAGCGGCAGATCGGGTCGCGATCCCCATGGAGATCGGGTCGCGATCCTGCAGCTGCATGAAAATGAGCAGATTTCTTCTGCTCTCTGTTAAGGCTTGGTCCAATTTTGAGACTTGATGCTAGACTTGTCCGTTTGACCTGAAATTTTAAACATAGGTCTAATATGGTGTGAAACTTCATACAAAATTGTCGGAATACGTATACGACCTCCCAAAAGTACTGTAGCAGAATACGCGTATTTCGGGAAGTATATTAAAATTTTATAACTATGGTTATTGCTTGGAATTGGTCTCATATTAGACTCTTGTGCACTAGAATCAACTAAAATGGTAAATTAACCTATAATCATTATGAAATGAATGAAATTATAGGTACGGGACAAAATCTTGTGAAATTCACAACAAGGCAAGAAATAACCAAAGCTAGTGGTAGCAAGCATTCAGGTGAGTAATCTTAACTATATCTAGTGTGATATACGATGATTACAATGGCACTACTTGAAGTAGTTGAAAACGAGATAAGGGTAGAATACCCGAAACATATACGAATATATTATTGGATTGAGAATCCAAATGGTGCGGCCTCACGGCTATGATATTTAATCTTGAAACTAAATGGTGCGGTCTTAGGACCATGATTTTGGGTTATTGAACCTAAATTGGTGCGGCCTTTGGGCTATGATATAAACGATAAAACTGTTGGTGCGGCCTTAGGGCTATGATTTGATTAACTAAAATGTTTTGGTGCAGCCTATATGGCTATGATATTTGGTGCGGCCTATATGGCTATGATATTTGGTGCAGTCAGTGATGACTATGATATATGGGACAGAAACTGTTTAAGAGTTAATTGTTATTATTCTCTTATATATGTGTAATGTTATTTGCTGATTACTCATTGGGCTTTATAGCTCACATTTTTATTTGATATGTCCCTGCAGGTGAACGTGATCCCGCTAAGGGAAAAGATAAAGTCCGTGACTAAGGACTTAGGATGGTGAAGTGACAACCCGGCTTAATGGATGTATAATAAATTTATGTATTGTACTCCTTGATACACTTGTACCTGTTTATGTTGACAAATACCCTTTGGATAATGTTTTCTTGTAAAATATATGGTTTGAAAAATAAAAAATTTTATGGGGTGTTTTGTTAATAAGTCGGGTGTTACAAGTTGGTATCAGAGCCGTGGTTTAAGTGAACTAGGCGTCTTAGATTAGATTCCTGGACTTAAACCTTGAGAGAAAGTAGGCAGATGGACTGTTAGACATATATAAGTTTGCTATATTATATATGTAATCTAACTGTTTGCTGAATTTTGAAGTATGAGAAATACAAGGAGTAATCCCACTGGTGCAAATTCGCGTGGAACATCAAGAAGTGGACCAGCCCGTTCACGTGGTTCTGTTGGATGAAGAGCAAGGGAACCAGTGATGGAAAATCCACCGGATCTACGGGAAATTGTGGCTGATGTGGTTAGGGAACTTATGCCTACGCTAATGAACAATCCCAACCCGAGTGCCAATCCCAATCCGAGTGAAGAGGCTGCAAAAAGCATTCATGACAAGCAGCCGGAAGATGAAAGTCAGGGAGAAAGTCGTGCACGTGTAGTAAAAGAAACTGACAACGCCTAGTGATATCAAGTATTTTAGGCGTTGTTGAGCCCTGTTCTTGGTAAAATTATATCAAATATGCATGGGTACTCTCACTTTTCGTGTCAGGACTTGTCTGGAGAAAAAGAGTAAAAACAGGGACTAAAGATGTACAAAAGGAAAAAGTATGGAAAGAATGCAAAATCAAGAGAAACACGTACGCGCGCCGCGGAATTCTCTTCTGCGCGACGCGGGAGTAAGGCGGTGGAATACATTTTGAATGACGAAAAAACGGGGAACGGATAAGTACGCGCGCCGCGGATTTCCATTCTGCGCGGTGCGGTCACGGGAAATTTGCAACTATAAATAGAGGCATTTCCAGCCGAAAACCCGAGCAAAGACCGGGTGTAAACATCGACCTAGAAGCTCTTTGACTCGAGGATTCCATTTCAGAAGCCATCATTTGGTATTTTCATGTTTTAGATTTTATTTCATTTTAGTTAAACGTTTGTAAGCTTTGAGTTGAATCTTTGGGTGTGACAACCATTGATCTTCAACTTAGGTTTCTGATTTTGAAACATTTGGTCACTGATTTGATGTTTGGATATTGGTTTGAGTAAATGAAATCATTCGGTTAATGTTAATATTGGTTTTTCGGTATTTTGGATGTTTGTTGGTGTTTCGATTATTTGATTGTGATTGGATTGTGTTTTGTGACTTGGTTGGGACTGTTTTCCTTTCCTGAAAACAGTAGCTAACTAGGTTAGGGTTTAGCATTAAATCTTGGCTAGTGATTGTTCAAGTAGAACTTTAGTTATTAGCCAGTTTATGTGTTGCTTGGTTTTTGCTAGTTTGAATGCCTTCAATTGCTTCTGATTCAGAGATGTACTTCTGAGTTCAGAAAGTAACTAGGTCATTTGGACATAGCTAAGCTTGGCTTGTAAGTTTGAATATTGTTTCGAGATAGGAAGATAGAAATTAGTTCCTCCGACTATAGCTGTGACACTATCAGTTGGCAATCTCTCATCTAGGCTAACCACGTAGCTCCTGTGGATCGACCCTGACTCCACTATACTAGTGAATGTTAGGTTATTTCTTATTTTTGACCGCATGACGACCTCTGCGTGCACGTCAAATTTTGGCGCCGTTGCCGGGGAGCTGTGAGCTTAGAATAGGTGGGTAGTAGGAACTTGTTTTTTTTGCCTTTTGAAATTTCATTTTCATTTTAGGTTTTTGTGGGCGTGTTGCACTAGTGCATGCGTACCCGCAGGGGAGAGCAATCATCCCCATTGCAGTTTGATTATGAGATTGAGCGTACTGCGCGCAAACTCCGTGCCCGTAGGCGTTTGAACATCATGAATTTCAGTCAAGTTAGTAGTAGTCCGGTTAGTGTTGCCCAGGATCCATCAGGTGAGGCAACTGAGAGGTTTTCTATCCCTCCGCTTTCAGAATTTCAGTTTGGAAGCACGAGTGCTTCTGGTGGTGCAGTTTCAGCCCCTGCACCCATACCATCATGCACTCCTCCTTCCATCCCATCATTTACACCCGCTTCACAACCCCAATCCACCAATCCATTTACATCTGCTATGACTTGGGGAGAGCCGACCTGAGATGGCAACCCAACTCCTAGACAGCATACACCAACATCCCAACCACAACATGTTCTCTTTAAACCTCAACCCACATACCAACCAACACAACCTATACATTTCCAACAACCGCCTTAGCCACAATACCATTACCCAGAGACGGAGGAAGTGTATGATGAGGAAGATGAAGGATGGATGCCACCAGCATCCCAACCACAATGGAACCGAGGTCGGGGACCTCCCAGGCGAGCACCACCATACCAACCACCAGGTCAGCGGGAGTACAATGATCATCTTTACGGTAACCCCGCTCAACCCTTACATTTTGTACAACCGAGACGGCAATCGGTTGCATCACATTTCCAACCGCGGGAATATGATGATTCGTCGCCGATCTATATTCCTGATAACATAGATTCGCAAGTAGAGATTAGACCTCAGTTATTAGGAATATTGACTCAGTTCAGGGGATACAAGACGGATGATCCGTATAGTCATCTGTATGAATTCTTAGCAATTGCCAATGCCAATACTCCTAGGAATACTGATAGGGATATTTTTAGGCTTAGATTGTTTCCATTCACCCTTAAGGATAAAGCCAAATATTGGTTTACATCCTTACCATCAAACAGTATTACTAGTTGGGATCAGCTCAAGGCAAAGTTTCTTCAAGAATTCTATCCTGTTAGTAAAACCACAGAGGTTAGACGAGCGATACAAGATTTTCAGCAAAAACCTGGAGAATCTTTTCATGAAGCCTTAGACAGATTGAAGGAGTTACTGCGATCTTGTCCGCATCACGAAGTCCCTAAGTGGCAGCTAGTCAAAATATTTTTCGATGGAGTCAACGAGACACACCAGGCTATGATAAATGCCTCATCAAGTGGGACATTTATGTGGCAAGAGCCAGATGATGCCTGGAGATTTTTGGAACAGCTGAGTTTAGGATCAAAAGTCAGTGGATCAATGAAAGATAAGACTGTTTACGTGGCAGATATCGAAGCAGAAAACAAATGGAAAGCTGAAATTCAAAAAGAGCTCACTGCTGTTACGAAAAGGTTCAATCAGATGCTTGAGAAATTTCAACAGGAAAAAGGAGCATACGTGTTGCATGGGCAGAGTATTTGCAATACATGTGGAAAAGTAGGACACAATCACAATGAGTGCTCAATGACTCATGAGGAAATAAGTCAAGTACATGGATATGGTCGATTCCATAACGCACCAAGGCCATTCCGAAGCAATCAGCAACGAGAGTCGAGACAACCATCTATAAGGCAGCAACAGGTGCAAACTCCACCTTCGTCAGGAAGTACGAACATTGGTTTGCAAGAAATTTTCGGGCTACTAGTGCAACTTCAGGAGGTAGAGAAATCTAATTCAGAAGCAATCCTGAGATTAGGAGAGTCTCTTGGCAAAATAGAAAAACAGAAAGCAAGGGAGCCGGAGCAATCACACAAGATGCAAGTCATTGAAGTCATCACACTTAGGAGTGGGAAGAAGGTAGACAACAAAGTTGCAGCACCGGTTAATGATGATGACAGTGATGTGGAAATAGTTTTTGATGAAAAAGAAGAATTAGAAAGGAGAAAGAATAAAGAAGAGCAGGTACAGAAGAAGAAGACGAGTATTTGGGAAAAAGGAGAACCAAGTGGAACAGTTCCTTTTCCTACAGCATTGGAAAAGCCGGAAAAGGGACTATTTGGGAAGAAAGGACCACAAGCTGAAGATATGTGGGAATTATTTAGCCAGATCAAAGTAAACATTCCTTTAGTCAAACTCATCAAGGAGGTTCCTGCATATGCTAAATTTCTCAAGGACATGTGTATACACAAGAAGCATATTCTGTCTCACCTGCCTAAGATGATTAGCTTACCCGAGAATGTAAGCTCTATCCTCATGGATGCACTTCCACCAAAGATGAAAGATCCAGGAGTTCCCCTCATTTCTGTAGATTTAGGCAATGTGCACATCAAAAGAGCTCTGTTAGATTTAGGTGCTAGTGTAAATATTTTGCCTGGACAGTTATTCGACAAGCATGAGTTCGGTACTATGAAAGCCACTGATGTGATTCTGCAACTGGCCGATAAGTCCACCAAAGTTCCTAGGGGCATGTTAGTCGATGTAATCATCAAGGTAGGAGAATTTTACTACCCAGCAGACTTTCTTATTTTGGACACTCGGCAAGCAACAAATGGGGAGCAACCGACAATTATTCTAGGGCGACCATTCTTGGCTACAGCTAACGCAAATATTGCGTGTCGCACCGGCGAAATGGGGATATCTTTTGGACACCGACAGGCTAAGATCAACATTTTCAATGCTGATCTTAGAGGAAGCAGCATAGAAGAAGAGGAATGTTATCAAGTGGACATCATAGATGAACTGGTACAGCAATACGCCCCAGAGGTACTTCAAGCAGAAGAATTAGAAACTCAGGAAGAAGCAATTGTTGGAAGAACAGAAACACAAAATACGGAAGAACAAAAAGGATTCAGGCCTGAGGAATGCGCGCATATAGAGAAGCTACCAACAGAAATTCCAAAGACATTAAAACCCTCTTTACAAGAACCACCAAAGTTGGATCTGAAACCCTTACCAGAGCATCTGAAGTATGCCTTTCTAGGGGAAAAGGATACTTTACCAGTAATTGTAGCAGCCAATTTGACACAGAAGCAAGAGCTAGAATTGCTTAAGGTATTGTTCAAACACAAGGAGGCTATCGGCTGGACAATCGCAGACCTAAAAGGGATTAGTCCGACCACATGCATGCATCGCATTATCACAGAAGAAGGAGCTAAACCTGCCAGAGATACGCAAAGAAGGTTGAATCCCAACTTAAAAGAAGTTGTCAAAAAGGAGGTTCTTAAATGGTTGGACGCAGGAATCATCTATCCTATTTCCGACAGTGAATGGGTAAGCCCAACGCAAACTGTGCCGAAAAAGTCAGGAATCACTGTAGTAGATACTAAGGATGGTGACAAGATATCAACGAGACCTGTGACTGGATGGCGAGTTTGTATTGACTACCGGAAACTTAATGCTGCCACGTCTAAAGATCACTTCCCATTACCCTTCATTGACCAAATCGTGGAAAAATTGGCAGGGCAAAAGTATTACTGCTTTTTGGATGGATACTCGGGGTATAACCAGATCGTAATTCATCCAGAAGATCAGGCGAAGACAACGTTCACATGTCCTTATGGTACCTTTGCTTTTCGCAGAATGCCATTTGGATTATGTAACGCACCTGCGACATTTCAGCGATGTATGATGGCAATCTTTTCTGACATGATTGGTGAAGCTTTAGAAATCTTCATGGATGATTTCTCAATTTTTGGACCTACATTCGAGACTTGCTTAGATCAATTGGAAAAAGTGCTGAAAAGATGTGTGGAAACAAACCTGGTTCTTTCCTGGGAGAAAAGCCATTTCATGGTACGAGAAGGAATAGTCTTAGGACATGTGGTCTCTGAACGAGGATTTGAAGTCGATCGCGCTAAAGTTAAAGTCATATCCACATTGCCGCCTCCAACATCGGTGAAAGGAGTTAGATCATTCTTGGGGCATGCAGGGTTTTATCGCAGATTCATTAAAGATTTTAGTGCTATCTCTAAGCCCCTCTGTGGTCTTCTGTTAAAGGACGCACCATTTGTTTTTGATGATGAATGTACAAAGGCATTCAATATCCTTAAAAATAAATTGGTCGAGGCCCCCATCCTGAAGCCACCTGACTGGACACGACCTTTCGAGATAATGTGTGACGCTAGCGATTATGCCGCTGGTGCAGTGTTAGGACAGAAAATCGATAGGAAGCCTGTTGTCATCTGCTATGCTAGTAAAACTTTTTCCAAAGCTCAATTGAATTACACAACCACTGAAAAAGAGTTATTAGTTGTAGTTTTTGCTTTAGATAAATTCCGATCTTATATCTGGGGATCCAAGGTGGTGGTTTACACTGACCACAGTGCAGTTCGACAATTGCTCACAAAAAAGGAATCCAAACCTCGATTAATCAGGTGGATTCTTCTGCTGCAAGAATTCGATATAAACATCAAAGACAAGAAGGGAACTGAGAACGTGGTAGCAGATCATCTTTCATGATTACCAGCTGAAGGACTGGAAGCAGGAATTCAAGATTCATTTCCTGACGAACAGTTGCTAGAAGTTAATGGAGCTCCATGGTACGCAAATTATGTAAATTTCATGGCCACGGGAGCAATACCAAAACATTGGGCGAAGCAACGGCAGAAGCAATTTCGCACGTACGCAAAAAGATTCATTTGGGATGACCCAGATCTTTTTAAGGTAGGTGAAGATCAGATAATTCGGCGATGTGTGCCAGACAATGAAATTGGTGAGGTGTTGGATCTTTGTCATGCGTCAGCATGTGGAGGACACTTCAGTGGAAGGAAAACCGGGTATAAAGTTCTCGAATCCGGATTGTATTGGCCGACTATCTTTCAGGACGCGCATAGGACTGCCAAAGAGTGCATCAATTGCCAGCAATTAGGAAATATATCAAAAAGGGATCAAATGCCTTTGAATCCAATTTTGGTGGTAGACATCTTTGATGTCTGGGGAATCGATTTTATGGGTCCATTCCCCACATCACATGGATACGTTTACATTTTGGTGGCAGTAGACTATGTCTCAAAATGGATTGAGGCGGAAGCAACTCGCACAAACGACCATCACGTGGTTTGCAAATTTGTAAAGAAAAACATCTTCACCAGGCATGGAGTCCCAAGGGTAATCATTAGCGACGGAGGATCACATTTCAAGAATTTCAAGTTCGGAAGATTACTGAAACATTATGGGGTAAATCATCGCATTGCAACACCTTATCATCCTCAGACCAGCGGCCAAGTAGAAGTATCCAATAGGCAAATAAAAGAAATCCTTCAGAAGACTGTCAAGACGGATAGAAAGGATTGGTCGCTAAGGTTAGATGACGCATTGTGGGCATACCGGACAGCATACAAAACACCGATCGGAACCACTCCATATCGGTTGGTGTATGGAAAAGGATGTCATCTACCAGTGGAAATCGCCAATCGTGCCTTATGGGCTGTTAAGAAAGTCAACATGGATTACACTGACGCTGGAAAAGAAAGGAAGCTTCAGCTATCTGAATTAGAAGAATTACGAGACGAAGCCTATGAGAATGCAGCCACTTACAAATCAAAGATGAAGCGATACCATGACGCAAAGCTTCGCTTGAAGGTCTTTGAAATCGGACAAAAAGTATGGTTGTACAATTCAAGGCTGAAGATGTTCCCAGGGAAGTTAAGAAGTAAATGGAATGGTCCCTACGAAGTAATTAGCATTACAGATTATGGTGCAATCGAAATCCGGGATGTGAAAGGTGGGCAACTGTTTAAAGTCAACGGCCATAGACTCAAACCATACATCACCACAGGTACATTCCAGAAGCTAGAAGTGGAGACAGTTGAATTTGTAGCAGATATTCCAACATACACTCCATGAGGCAGGTAAGTGCACGTCTGGCTGAAGACGTTAAACTTAGCGCTTGTCGGGAGGCAACCCGATCATCATTTGTATAAATTTGCATGTCACTCTCAATTCTTTACATTCATGTTATCACGGTATGAAGAAGGCAAGTGTGGGGTTAATTTGGTAATTTTGTAGCACCGCGACGCGGGATCTTTGAGTCCGCGGCGCGCGTGTTCAATTTTTACGATTACGCTTGAAATCAGATTTTTAACGCGACGCGGATAGAAGCTCCGCGGCCTTATCTTAATTTGAAATTAGAGATAATCCTAAAAACAGAGTTTGAATGCCATTCCAAAACCCCCATACTTGTATATAATCGGAACGTGATAATTCTTGCTTCTTTTCCCCGTGGTAAAATCTCTTCGTGCAAGTAATACATCTGCATTGTCTGTTTCTTCACAGCAAATCAAGTAAGCATCCTCTTTTCATCTCTTTTTCTCTCTTCATGAACTTAGAGTAAATACTTCTGTAATCCACAATGTTGCAATCATCTGGTGAAATTGACAGTGAAATTAGGATTAGACCACTATGCTCTGCAAAACCCAATATTTAGAACTAGGAAAAATGGCTTAGTAAGGACGTAATCTGCGAATGTTTCACTGAACTCATTCGCCGCGCCGCGCCTGTTACAGTCTGCGACGCGTATCGTGAACACTCATATAGCGCGCCGCGGGACTATATACGCGCGATGCGTCGAACGTCTGGACAGAACAGTAACTTTCAATTTTTGTGATTTTGCAGAAACAATGTCTTCTTCGGCTAGTTCGGAATCAATTGATTGGAACTCCCTGGCCACGGGAGTGGGTAGAACACGAGGTTATAGCTTTTACAACCGTCGATCTATTCAACAACAGAAGCGAATTCTTCCCGCGAGATCGGTCAACTGGGAGTTGACCACGGAGTCAGGGATTATGGCACATTTGCAATACTGGCTGGTACAGACGGGTTATGACAAGGATGAACTTATTTATACGTGCCGAGCTATCGAAAACGCGGTCAACATGTCTGAGCCAATCTACCGTGAGGTATACTTGCAGTTCCTTGCAAGCTACCACTTTGACCACCAACCGGTAGGGATGGATACTGAAGAGATGGTGCAGTTTCGGCTGGGCAACCACAACCGCAGCTGCAGCTTACGGGAGTTCGGGTATCGGATTGGGCTTTACACTGAGGAGGAGTCTGAGGCGCCAGGGTTTGACTTATTCCACCGGCGGGCTAATTACGCCGCCGACGACTCGTTTTCCCCTGGTGATTACTGGAGCACCATTTCATCCACACGGTATCATGAGAATACCGTGCGTGAGGGATCGATGCACCTGCCTTCTCACCGGATGCTACATCGGTTGATCACGACCATGATCTGGCCGCGTGCTGATGAGGAGCGAGTTACACCGCGTGAACTGCACCTCATGTGGTGTCTGATCCGGATGTTGCAGACATGCAACATGCCATACTTCATTACAGACTATTTCAGACAGATCACCGACGCCCCGCTGCACCAGACTGCTCTCGGTGGAGGGCACTATGTTATGAGACTGGCCCAGTCTTATGGGTTGCTGACTGAGCACGCCACCCGGGGGCTGACAGTTATTCCGCCAGTTCCTTTCAGCCCGCCTACCACCTTATCGAGGGATGTGATCTACATTGACAATGGTGTCACGACATCTGAGCGATTTCCATTCCCGGCCCTCCGGACCGAGCCATCTTCCTCAACATCCAGGAAGCGTCAGCGAGTGACCGACAGTTTACCTCGCAGCCTCTCCCCTGCTACCATGGAGTCCCGGTACCTGGTGGACAAGATGCAGGCAATCCAGCAGACTCTGCAGACTCACCAGAGAGACCAGCAGGCACAGTCGGTTGTCACTAAGGAGATGAACAGACGGACCGAGAACATGCAGGATCAGCTCCTGTGGTTAGCCGATTGCATGATCACTTTCATGGATAAAAGCCGATGTGCCCCACCGAGACCACAACCAACAGTCCGGGATGAAGACGAAGAGCCCATGGAGGAGGATCCAGAAGAAGACCCGGAGGAAGGTGAAGAAGATGACACTGCACACAACTAAGGGTGTATTTATGAGTGTCTTTTGTCTTTTCTTAGTTTTGTTTTTTGAGAATATTTTGCATAGATTTTTCATATTTTTTTTTAGGTAGATAGGAATTGATTGTTCTTAGTTAACAAAAATAAGCCATTGGGCATTAGGAAGTTGAATAAAAATAATAGGTTTTGTGTTGAGTGCTTGTTTATGAGTGTTTGAATGTGGCTGAATTTCCTGCAATTACCGCGCCGCGGATCTCATATATGCGCGACGCGGTCATTTTCACTTCCACAACAGTATCAACTCTCGTAATTACCGCGACGCGTAGATCTCAATTGCGCGCCGCGGTCATCCGCAACACATAAATTTTAATATTGTTTGTTAAGTGATGCATGATATACCAAATTGAGAAGGAGTTGTCTCAGACAAGTGTGGGGTCACCGTGCCCCTTCCACTTGTCTTGACCACCGGCGTGTCTTACTGCAGCGCTACAACTCCAGCATATGAATCAGGGATCCGATTGTACGCATTATACCTGTGATATTGAGCACCAAGCAGTCTACCGTCTAAAAAGGGATAACTCTTTCTCCCTTATTTTGAATTAATTTTTTGTACAACGGGGACGTTGTACGGTTTTAAGTGTGGGGTGTGGACGGTCGAAAGAGAATTTTTGAAATCTTTTGCAGAAATGATCAATTTTTCAATTTTTAGCAACTTTTTCAAAATTTTTAATGAATTGCAATTTTGAAATGAATGGTTTGTGATTGTGATAGCACCAGTATTTTTCAAGAAATACTATTTAGTTGTGATCATGCTATTAGTTAGTCAAATAAGTTGAGTTTTACGAGTTTAGAAGATTGAGCTGTTTTAGGATTGGAACTTAGGAAGGAAAAGTCAATCTGTGGCCTTTGTTGTTCGAGCCGGTAGGTCTAAAATGGGTGGACCTTACGCACCTTACCACCTAAGATCGTCTGGTCTGGGATGGTATTTCTGAAAGCTCGCTACACGGACAACATCGAAAGTCATGGACAATTCCTTAATGGCCTTTAGAATCTGAACGAGTAAGTACACTGCAGTGTGGACAGAAAGTTTGTAATCAAGGGTTCTTTAGAAGGCCATGAATTCCAAAGAACAACTCAATTATGTTTTCACGAACTATTCCACTCTAACTCGGGGGACAATAAACTTTGAAACTAAACACAGTCAAAAAATTGTTCGATTCTCTATTATAATTTGTTAAAAACTCTCTTGCTTGGGGACAAGCAAGGCACAAGTGTGGGGTGTTTGACAACGCCTAGTGATATCAAGTATTTTAGGCGTTGTTGAGCCCTGTTCTTGGTAAAATTATATCAAATATGCATGGGTACTCTCACTTTTCGTGTCAGGACTTGTCTGGAGAAAAAGAGTGAAAACAGGGACTAAAGATGTACAAAAGGAAAAAGTATGGAAAGAATGCAAAATCAAGAGAAACACGTACGCACGCCGCGGAATTCTCTTCTGCGCGACGCGGGAGTAAGGCGGTGGAATACATTTTGAATGACGAAAAAACGGGGAACGGATAAGTACGCGCGCCGCGGATTTCCATTCTGCGCGTTGCGGTCACGGGAAATTTGCAACTATAAATAGAGGCATTTCCAGCCGAAAACCCGAGCAAAGACCGGGTGTAAACATCGACCTAGAAGCTCTTTGACTCGAGGATTCCATTTCAGAAGCCATCATTTGGTATTTTCATGTTTTAGATTTTATTTCATTTTAGTTAAACTGTTGAAAAATATATTTTTGTATGTGACAATCACTGAAATAAGATGAACTGTTATTATCTAACAAATATTATCAGTTTATTTCAGATTGCGTGAATTCGAGATCAAAAACAAGAATAAATCAAGACCCGAGAAACTTTGAGAAAACATCCAAACCTGAGGAAGTAACGCTACAACCAAAGAGCAAAATACAAAATATCACACTGCTACAGCAATCACGACGCGACAGGCATAGTGGTCGCGACGTGAAGAAGAAACAAAGACAGAAGACCAAAAATGCCCAGCGATCGCGACGCGACGGCCTTCCTGGTCGCGACGCGAAGAGCTTGAACGCGAAGCTCCAACGTGACACCACCAACCTTCTAATCGCGAGACTACCAACCCAATCCTTCGCGACGCGACCAAAAGCAACGCGACCAAAAGTAAACGCGACGAAAAGCTCGACATACCAGCGAAGACGCACTGACCCGACAAAAAGCGCACCGACCACCAGCCAAGCACCTTCGCGACGCGACGGACCTTCCGGTCGCGACGCGAACGCTGTGTTCAGTGACTATAAATAAGATGCAAACCTCTTGCCATTCTTGTGCAGAAAATCATACACCACACCATACCCTTCAAGCACCAATATTACCCTACGTCCAAAGAGTGAAAAACCTGCCAAAACTATCTAGAAAACTCTTTTCAACCAAAGAAAATCCACATCCAAACAAAACCGCTACACCCATACTCTACCCGACACCAAACAAAATCTCTACCCAACACCATACAAAACCTCTACCCGACACCAAACAAATCCTCTACCCGACACCAAACAAAACCTCTACCCAACACCATACAAAACCTCTACCCAACACCATACAAAACCTCTACCCGACACCAAACAAAACCTCTACCCGACACCAAACAAAACCTCTACCCGACACCAAACTTCAAACCTCTAAACAACCTCAACCCGAATACCAAACTACAAAACCTACACACCCACTACCAAATACATACACGAAAACTAAACCACAAAAACCCCGTGCATCTCAATTAAACCGACACCAAAAACCCATTTCACCAAACACCAAAAACTACCAAACCTCATCCTACCGTAAAGAACGAGAATCGACGCTTCAAAGAAAACGCCATCTTCATCAGCTATCGATAAGTTCTTTTGAAATTATTTGTGTCGTTATTGATTTATTCAAACTGTTATAAATCAACTGTACCAAATATCCAATACATCCGAATTGAACCTTGACAACGAAAACATATGAGGACTGTATTTAACCGAGACATCTAACTTCTAACTTCTAACTTCTAACCTTTTTATTTATTGTAAAAACACTTTATCGTTGATAATGGCGTTTATTACATCTAACCTTTAACTTCTAACTTTTACTTTATTTACCGCTTTCTGTCTATTTAAATACTGTCTAGTTTAGATTTACCGCTTTATTTTATTCCGCAACTCTTATTTATTCCGCATATTATAGATAAAATACATATCTGTCACATAGTAGCCGGCTTAAAAACCTTACTCGTGGAGATCAGCTATAGTATTTTCAACAATTGGTATCAGAGCTTGTGTGATTTAATCTGAAATTTTTGTCGAGAACTTTTGTGTAGCGTTTTTATAAACCACCAATAAGTTTCCTTTAAAAATTTCATCTTAATATCACTTGTTCAAAAAAAAAAATTTAAAAAAAAATTTAAAAATCTTAAAATTTTCAAAAAAAAAAAAAAAGGAAAAACAAGATCAACCAAAAAATGTCTTCCACAACCTACTCAAGAGCTCCATATGTCATCGATCAGGTACTTTGTGCTGGAGAGCCCAAGGATGATACATGGTATATCGATAGTGGCCGTTCCAAGCATATGACAACAAACCATAGCCTTCTACAAGACTTCAAACCCACACTACCTCCGATGCAGAAACTTCACAATCAAACCAAAATGATGCGGATCCAGTCGAGGGGGAATCACCAAAACCAGAACCCTCCTAAAACACCCCAATCCACCTATCCAAATAATCCCAATGCATCATTTTTGGGAGAACCACCAAAACCAAATTCCTCTTTAAACAATCCCAATCTACCTATCCAAAATGATCCCAGTGCATCATTTATGGGGGAACTCTCGTTACCCCATTCTCACCCCCAAACCAAAATTTTCAAAATTTACCAAAAACATTCAAATAACCAAATTTTTCAAAAAACATCCACATAATCAAAAATCACAAAAAAAATTGAATAAAGTTTTATCCTTTTAAAAGTTTTTATAAAACCATGTGATTAATATCTTCTTGACTAAATTTTCAGATACTTATGCTCGATGAATGTTCTCAGTTATATTGATTCTTAATTAAAGAGAAGGTTCAAATTTCAAACATTTGTGTTATGTACATTCTCCTATTCCCTTTGAATTTATTTCAATTATAACGATTTTATCTATTAAGGGACATAAGATCAGGAGATTCAGATGAAAACCAAACCCATGTGAGAAATTGTGCCTCGTCTTTAAATGCTAAGTGGAATTCATTTCTGTGAGCAAAGGTGTTTTCATTATGACTTATAGGATTTATACTCTTATACCGTGATACTAGTCTCATTTTTGCTTAGATATCAAAATGACCAGGGACGATACTTTCATTTTCTTATATATTAGACAAACTGTCTATTATATCACCTATCCCTATCCTCAATCAAACCACTTCAAAGAAAAGACTGATCATCTGGCATAACAAATCTGACAAAAGAAGAAACGACAAAGTCATATCCAACAAATGCTGTCAACAAATCACAATTGGTAAACACATCAGATGTCTTTTATACAAAAGATATTCTCGAAAATCAAGAAAAGATAAAACAAAGGTGAACAAATCACCAAAGAAAAAGAAGAGTTATTACAACAATCCGTGAAGACAGACATCTCTCAAACAACGAATCCTCAAAAGCTTTATCAAATATAGCTGTCAAAACCGAAGATTTACCGGGATACTGTAGCTTTCATAATTGAATATTCTTAGTTGCAAACTGCACTATGAAAATTTCTAAACCCCTCTACATGTATTTCCCGACGGAGAGAGAGTGAACATCAATGACATGAATGAAGAAACCCTCTGAGTAATGCCGAAACCAGTCTTATGTGATTGATTATCTAAAACGAAGACCAAGTGACTAAAGTATATAGGTATAAATCCACATTAAGCATAAGTCAACACCTTCAAACTGAGAGATATCACTCATCTTTAGTGATTATACACCCGTTCTGCACCCAGAACAAACAAACACCTCAGTCAAGTGTGAGCTATACCTATGAGAAGTTCATCTGAATCGACCTATTAAGATCACTTGTCGTCTTTATAAATGTTATAAAATCTTAAGGAATATTATGAAAGTACATATACAAAAACCTTTTGATAATTGAACATGAAACTTTGATTCAGAAACAAATATTATTGACAAACATTTTTCAAAACATAAGTAAAATCTAGTCACACTTTTTCAAAACAAGTGATATGGTTTTATAAATATTTTATCCAAATATTCAAGAATTTGCAACGTTACCTTTTAATCTGTTCTTATTTCAGTAATGATCACATAGGGGGAAATTGTTGAAAAATATATTTTTGTATGTGACAATCACTGAAATAAGATGAACTGTTATTATCTAACAAATATTATCAGTTTATTTCAGATTGCGTGAATTCGAGATCAAAAACAAGAATAAATCAAGACCCGAGAAACTTTGAGAAAACATCCAAACCTGAGGAAGTAACGCTACAACCAAAGAGCAAAATACAAAATATCACACTGCTACAGCAATCACGACGCGACAGGCATAGTGGTCGCGACGTGAAGAAGAAACAAAGACAGAAGACCAAAAATGCCCAGCGATCGCGACGCGACGGCCTTCCTGGTCGCGACGCGAAGAGCTTGAACGCGAAGCTCCAACGTGACACCACCAACCTTCTAATCGCGAGACTACCAACCCAATCCTTCGCGACGCGACCAAAAGCAACGCGACCAAAAGTAAACGCGACGAAAAGCTCGACATACCAGCGAAGACGCACTGACCCGACAAAAAGCGCACCGACCACCAGCCAAGCACCTTCGCGACGCGACGGACCTTCCGGTCGCGACGCGAACGCTGTGTTCAGTGACTATAAATAAGATGCAAACCTCTTGCCATTCTTGTGCAGAAAATCATACACCACACCATACCCTTCAAGCACCAATATTACCCTACGTCCAAAGAGTGAAAAACCTGCCAAAACTATCTAGAAAACTCTTTTCAACCAAAGAAAATCCACATCCAAACAAAACCGCTACACCCATACTCTACCCGACACCAAACAAAATCTCTACCCAACACCATACAAAACCTCTACCCGACACCAAACAAATCCTCTACCCGACACCAAACAAAACCTCTACCCAACACCATACAAAACCTCTACCCAACACCATACAAAACCTCTACCCGACACCAAACAAAACCTCTACCCGACACCAAACAAAACCTCTACCCGACACCAAACTTCAAACCTCTAAACAACCTCAACCCGAATACCAAACTACAAAACCTACACACCCACTACCAAATACATACACGAAAACTAAACCACAAAAACCCCGTGCATCTCAATTAAACCGACACCAAAAACCCATTTCACCAAACACCAAAAACTACCAAACCTCATCCTACCGTAAAGAACGAGAATCGACGCTTCAAAGAAAACGCCATCTTCATCAGCTATCGATAAGTTCTTTTGAAATTATTTGTGTCGTTATTGATTTATTCAAACTGTTATAAATCAACTGTACCAAATATCCAATACATCCGAATTGAACCTTGACAACGAAAACATATGAGGACTGTATTTAACCGAGACATCTAACTTCTAACTTCTAACTTCTAACCTTTTTATTTATTGTAAAAACACTTTATCGTTGATAATGGCGTTTATTACATCTAACCTTTAACTTCTAACTTTTACTTTATTTACCGCTTTCTGTCTATTTAAATACTGTCTAGTTTAGATTTACCGCTTTATTTTATTCCGCAACTCTTATTTATTCCGCATATTATAGATAAAATACATATCTGTCACATAGTAGCCGGCTTAAAAACCTTACTCGTGGAGATCAGCTATAGTATTTTCAACATAAACGTTTGTAAGCTTTGAGTTGAATCTTTGGGTGTGACAACCATTGATCTTCAACTTAGGTTTCTGATTTTGAAACATTTGGTCACTGATTTGATGTTTGGATATTGGTTTGAGTAAATGAAATCATTCGGTTAATGTTAATATTGGTTTTTCGGTATTTTGGATGTTTGTTGGTGTTTCGATTATTTGATTGTGATTGGATTGTGTTTTGTGACTTGGTTGGGACTGTTTTCCTTTCCTGAAAACAGTAGCTAACTAGGTTAGGGTTTAGCATTAAATCTTGGCTAGTGATTGTTCAAGTAGAACTTTAGTTATTAGCCAGTTTATGTGTTGCTTGGTTTTTGCTAGTTTGAATGCCTTCAATTGCTTCTGATTCAGAGATGTACTTCTGAGTTCAGAAAGTAACTAGGTCATTTGGACATAGCTAAGCTTGGCTTGTAAGTTTGAATATTGTTTCGAGATAGGAAGATAGAAATTAGTTCCTCCGACTATAGCTGTGACACTATCAGTTGGCAATCTCTCATCTAGGCTAACCACGTAGCTCCTGTGGATCGACCCTGACTCCACTATACTAGTGAATGTTAGGTTATTTCTTATTTTTGACCGCATGACGACCTCTGCGTGCACGTCAGAAACACAAGGCGGGGAAGCTTCTACAAAGAAAGTCGGATGTACTTACAAAGCTTTCCTGGGTTGCAAACCAAAAGAATTTTCAGGGACAGATAATCCAGTCCAGCCAATGGAGTGGATAATGCATATTGAGAAGGTGTTTCGGGTCAGCAAATGTGCTGATGAGGACAAGGTAGAATTTTCCACGAATCAACTCACAAGCAGTGCATTACATTGGTGGCAGATTTACTACAAGTCATTGGGTACTGATTCAACCCTATCGATACCTTGGGAACAATTCAAGACCAAGTTCAATGAAGAGTATTGTTCCGAGGTGGCTATAAAGAAGTTAGAGGATGAATTCCTGCACATGGAACAAGGTTCCAAATCTGTCCAAGAATACACTCTGAGCTTTCTGGAGAAAGCAAGATTTGCGGAACACCATGTCAATACCGAAAAGAGGAAGATTGATAAGTATGTTTGGGGGTTGACAACCCGAATCAGAGAAATTGTGCAACCATTGAAACTGACTACTTTCCGACAAGTGGTGGATAGGGCCACCGGGGCATGATGCCAGTAATTGTCGGGCCGAGCGTAGGTGTTTCCAATGTGGAGCTACGGATCATATTCGCCTGAACTGTCCACAGTTGAAATCTGGAACATACAGTGATAGATCCAGAGATGATCAAGGAGGAAAGAAAGAAGAGGCGAAGAACAGGGGAAGACCAGTGGCCTCGCGAGCTTTCCAGATGACTGTGGAAGAAGCTCGTGAAAAGACAGATGTGGTTACAGGTATCTTCACTCTCAATTCCATACCTGTATATGTTATATTTGATCCAGGGGCTACACATTGTTTTGTATCGGAGTCCCTAATGCCTCGTTTGAACGTACCCTTAACTCCTATGGATGAAAGCTTGGAAGTAGCTATAGCAGATGGTAGATATGTTTGGGTTTCCGAACACCTGGAGGGTTGTCAGCTTAAAATCTACGGGACCGCTTTCCCTATAGATTTGAAGCCGATGACTACTAATGAATTTGGAGTAATTGTGGGTATGGATTGGTTGGCAACGAATTATGCTAACATGGACTGTAGAAACAAAAGCATCACAGTACTGTCACCGGATGGGAAATGGATAAAGATTCAGGGTGAAAGACCTCGGTTGAGAATGCCGGTTATCTCCTTTGCTCAAGCCCGAAGCTGTATTAGTAAAGGAGGGATGTTTTATTTGGCCTATGTAGCAGTGGCTAAACCAATTAAAGTGGGGGTAGCAAATGTAAACGTGGTGAACGAATTTCCAGATGTGTTTCCAGACGAACTTCCAGGGTTACCGCCAGATCGACAAGTAGAATTTACGATTGAACTGGTGCCGGGAGCTGCTCCTGTTGCTCGAGCTCCATATCGTTTAGCACCTTCGGAGATGGTGGAACTGCGAAAGCAACTGGAAAAACTGTTGGATCGAGGTTTTATCAGACCGAGTACATCGCCTTGGGGAGCCCCTATCCTGTTTGTTAAGAAGAAAGACGGGTCGATGCGCATGTGTATTGACTATCGGGAATTAAACAAGATCACGGTGAAAAACAAATATCCGCTATCTAGAATAGATGACCTGTTTGATCAGCTGCAAGGAGCATCTTATTTTTCCAAAATTGACCTGAGGTCGGGTTATCATCAGTTGAAGATACGAGAATCTGACATACCGAAGACAGCTTTTCGTACACGATACGGTCATTATGAGTTTTTGGTGATGCCTTTCGGGTTAACCAATGCTCCGGCCGTATTCATGGATCTCATGAACCGAGTGTGCCGTCCGTTCCTCGATACCTCGGTGATAGTATTCATAGATGATATTCTGGTGTATTCACGAAGTCAAGCCGAACATGAGGTGCACCTGCGACAGATGTTGGAGTTACTTCGCCAAGAACAGTTGTATGCAAAATTCTCCAAGTATGAATTTTGGCTAAGAGAAGTTCGATTTCTTGGCCATGTAATTAATGCTGAAGGTGTGAAAGTTGATCCAGCAAAAATTGAAGCCATGATGAAGTGGGAACCGCCTCGAAGTCCGACTGAGGTACGGAGTTTCCTTGGTTTAGCAGGTTATTACAGAAGATTTGTCGAGAATTTCTCCTCGATAGCTGCCCCGTTGACAAAGCTGACCAAGAAAGGTGAAAGATTTGAATAGGCGGAAAAACAGCAAGAAGCTTTCCAAAGGTTGAAACAAGCCTTGTGTAAAGCACCGGTGTTAGCTCTACCGCAAAGCGGAGAAGAATATGTGATTTACAGCGATGCTTCTAGAGTCGGCCTTGGTTGAGTGCTAATGCAAAAAGGTCGAGTGATAGCTTATGCGTCTCGCCAATTAAAAGAAGCCGTGAAGAAATATCCAGTTCATGATCTAGAACTAACTGCTGTGATACTAGCATTGAAGTTGTGGAGACATTATTTGTATGGTGTGAAATTTGTCATCTACATGGATCACAAAAGTTTGAAGTACCTTTTTGCCAAAAGGAGCTTAACATGAGACAGCAAAGGTGGATGGATCTACTTAAAGACTTTGACTGTGAAATTCTGTACCATCCTGGCAAGGCGAATGTCGTGGCAGATGGTCTAAGCCGGAAAGAAGCTTCATTGAAAGTTACATCCGCTTGTATGGGTGTAGCAAGCCGATTACCCGAACTGATCCGTTTGGCACAGGAAGAAGCGTGCAAGCCGGAACATGTAAAAAGCGAACGAATGGTTGGATTCTTAAAGCATTTGGATGAAAATGCACAGAAATTGAAGACTTTTAGAGGACGTGTATGGGTCCCAAAACAAGGAGAGGCACGAAATTTACTACTAGAAGATGCACATTATAGCCGATATGCAGTTCATCCGGGCAGTACCAAGATGTACCGGACGTTAAAACCGTTGTATTGGTGGCCTGGAATGAAGAGAGACATTGTAAGATATGTAGAAAGATGTTTGACGTGCCTGCAAGTTAAGTCAAACCATCAGAAACCATATGGAAAAATCCAGCCATTGCCGATTCCAGAGAAGAAATGGGACAATATTACCATGGATTTTGTGACAAAGTTGCCGCGTACACCGCGAGGTCATGATGCGGTATGGGTGATTGTTGATCGATTGACCAAATCGGCACAATTCATACCAATTAGCGAAAAGTACAGGGTAGATCAATTGGCGAAAATCTACATAGATGAGGTGATATGTCGACATGGATTACCGGCGTCGATCGTGTCGGATCGAGATAGCAGATTTACTTCGCGGTTTTGGCAAAGTCTGCAAGAGCAACTGGGTACAAAAGTACTTATGAGTACAGCATACCACCCGCAGACCGATGGTCAAAGTGAAAGAACTATCCAGACTTTGGAAGACATGCTGAGAACTTGTGTCATAGACTTTGGTGGAAGTTGGGAAGATCATTTACCTCTGGTAGAATTCGCGTACAATAACAGCTATCATTCCGGCATCCAGATGGCCCCGTATGAAGCATTGTACGGAGCACCGTGTCGTACTCCGACTTGCTGGACTGAAGTTGGGGAAAAGCCGTTGGCTGGACCTGAAATTGTAGCACAAACTGAAGAAAAGATCAAACAGATACGAGAAAATCTGAAGGTAGCTCAGAATCGACAGAAACAGTATGCAGACAAACGGGTAAAACCGCTGGAATTCCAAGTGGGGGACATGGTAATGCTCAAGGTATCCCCTTGGAATGGTTTAATTCGTTTTGGGAAGAAAGGGAAGTTGAGTCCTCGCTTCATTGGACCTTTCCATGTATCCCAAAGAGTTGGAGCCGTGACGTATAGATTGGAGTTACCTGATGAACTTCATAGTATACATGATGTATTTCATGTGTCCCATTTGAGAAAAACTTTGTTTGATAAGTCTCAACATGTACCTCTTGCTGAAATTGAGGTAAATGAAAAGTTGAGATATCCGGAACAACCCGAGAGGGTGTTAGACCGCAAGGTAAGGCAGCTGCGAAACAAGAAAATCAGCATGGTTAAAGTGCTGTGGCGCCATCACAGAGGTTCCGACATGACGTGGGAAACCGAAAGCGAAATGAGGGAGAAATACCCTCAACTTTTTGTATGATTTCGGGGACGAAATCTCTTGAAGGAGTGGAGAATTTGTAACACCAAAATACTCTTTATATGTAAATATAATAGAAAGGGTAAATTGGTCATTTTACCTTAGAAGGGTAATTTGGTCTTTTGGACAGAAAAGGATTTAGTTTGTAATAATATTTTGAGTTTTGGACTTAAAATGTTATAAAAACTAGTTTTTGTCATAAAAATATGTTAGTTGTGGCAAAAGTTCAAGAAATAGAACTCCAGGGGTTAAATTGCAAATTCTGGAAGTATAAAAGGTGGAAACACTCTCCCACATGTGCAGAAGATCAAGAAGCTACGGGAGAGGGTTTTCATTGTACGGATTCTGCAGGCTTGGAGATTTCTTGAAGGTTTGAAGCTTGTAATTTGATTATTAGCTTTGGATTGAAGAATTGGAAGAATTTAAGGTTAGTATTTCAAGTTCTTGTTGGAATACGATAACATAAAAACAACGCAGCGGAAACAGAAATCAAAATCGTATTCAACCAGGATCACAGAATCATGCACACTTTTGTAACTGTAAAATCAAGAGGGTTCAAGACATACCTTTTAAATCACAGATTTGATTTTGTTAGGATGACGAGAGCCCAAAGTAGAACTCCTCTAATGTAATCGCACCCAAGACAACGATCCAGCACCCGTTGATGTAGTATATACCTTTGCTTGAAGTTTTAGCATGTAATACCTAGGGTTTTGAAAGAAATCGGCCGTATACCGAGGGATGGGAGGAGGGTGAAGAAAATTAGGGTTTTGGCAGCCCTTACAACTCAGATCTAGGGTTGTATTTATAGTGCTCCTCATCCTTATCCCCTCCTTTGTGGATATTTCACTTTAGTCCTTTATCCTTATTAAGTTTCTAATTAATATACCTTTACTTTGGTATATTAATAAACTTAACCATTAAGTTTCTAATTAATATACCTTTACTTTGGTATATTAATAAACTTAACCCCTCAAGTTTATTTTCGATCTCTTTTAGCTAAATCGTCTCTTGCGTGTAACCCAAAAGGACCCTACTATTTATAATAATATTACCAACTTGTTATAACGATGGGCATATAACCAACAGTCTCCCACTTGCACTTGTTATAACAACTATATGGTCTAATATTCATTAACCTAGTAAGGTGTATGTCATCCTAGACAAGTGCCGTGATCATCGAATGAAACAGCCCTTAGGCAAGTGATCAAATATTCCTTAGTTCTACAAGATATCCATATGAACGTCTGACATGGAACTCTGTCAGTCTCAAACATTCAAGATTATGTTTCCCGATAGAGATTTGTGATGACCACAACAAACTGCACTTATTGATTCTATATCAATTCAGTTCGAGTACGGCTGTACATTTGCTGTCAACAACAAATCATCGAGGGGCCCACGGATATCGCTTCTCCTGTTAGGGCAGAAGGAACAAATAAACTTTGACTACACGGATCTCGCCTACTCATCATGTCATATCTGGACATTCCCTGTATGGCTGCCAGTTACAGACAACGTTGGAGAAAACCAAGACATAACAGACTGCAGGACTAAGAATCAATGCATCTCCGCTTGAAGAATATAAGATATTACCATCTTAGAATTACTCGTGACACATTCCATGAAGTAATCTCTAAGTACAGGTTACTCCAATACTTAATCCCTATTAAGTACACATGAGAATTAGAGCATCTCTATGCTATGTCCATCTCTATGGACAATTTACTAATTCCTCATGTCAGCCTTGAATCAATACTTACTCCCAAAAGTATGACCGACTATGGACGTTTTGAATAATAAAATAATTATTCAGGAAGTCAATAAAACATGCAAAATTGGAACACAATGATAAACTAATGAAATGACTGCCTTCATGCATATATTAAGTTCTCCACATAATAATCTTCAAAACAAATAGAGTTTCACATTGCTTGAGTTCCAAACACAAATCAAACTAAATTAAATACACTTAAACCAACTCATTTGCAAATCTAATGCCCATCGACCTAGTATGAGAATCATGTTTGGCCTGAGATAATGGTTTAGTGAATGGATCAGCAAGATTATCTTCTGATGTAACTCTACTAATCGTGATGTCTCCTTCTTCAACGAGCCTCCGGATATAATGGTACTTCCGGTGTATATGCCTTGTGCGCTTGTGAGCTCTGGGTTCTTTCGCCAAGGCGACTGCACCCTCATTGTCACAGAAGATCTCAACTGGACCATCAATGCTAGGAACAACACCGAGATCCCTGATGAACTTCTTCATCCACATGGCTTCCTTTGCAGCTTCATTAACTGCAATATACTCAGCCTCCGTTGTCGAATCAGCTACTGTTTCTTGCTTGGTACTCTTCCAAGTTACTGCCCCACCATTCAGTAAGAACACGAATCCTGACTGCGAACAGGAGTTGTCTCTGTCGGTTTGGAAGCTAGAATCACTATAACCACTTACAGTGAGTTCTTCCATGCCCCCATAGACCAAGAACACTTCCTTCGTCCTCCGAAGATACTTAAGAATGTTCTTGACTACGGTCCAATGATTTTCACCAGGATTGGCCTGATAACAACTCGTCATACTCAAGGAACAAGAGACATCAGGTCTTGTACATAACATGGCATACATGATCGATCCCATTGCTGAAGCATATGGGATTCGACTCATTCTTTCTTGTTCATCACTAGAACTAGGACATTGGTCTCTACTCAATGTCATACCACGTTGCATAGGCACGAATCCTTTCTTGGAATCCTGCATCTTGAACCTTTTCAAGATTTTGTCTATGTATGTACTCTGGCTTAAACCAATGAGTCGCCTAGATCTATCTCTATAGATCTTTATACCAAGTATGTATGCCGCTTCTCCCAAGTCTTTCATAGCGAAACAATCCCCAAGCCAAGTTTTAACACTTTGCAACATTGGGACATTGTTTCCTATGAGTAGTATGTCATCAACATACAGCACAAGGAAGACAACAGCACTCCCACTAGCTCTGACATATACACATGGCTCATCTTCACTTCTCGAAAATCCAAATTCTTTGATTTTCTCATCGAAGCAGATATTCCAGCCGCGAGATGCTTGTTTGAGTCCATAAATCGACTTCACAAGTTTACACACTCTATTGGGATATTTGGACTGTACAAAACCCTCTGGTTGTGTCATATACACATCTTCTGAAAGTTTTCCGTTAAGGAAAGCGGTTTTTACATCCATTTGCCATATTTCGTAGTCATAAAAGGCTGCGATGGCAAACAATATCCTGATAGATTTAATCATTGCCACTGGTGAAAAAGTTTCCTCATAATCAATCCCTTGGGTTTGAGTATAACCCTTTGCCACCAGTCTGGCTTTATATGTGTGTACTTTTCCATCCATGTCTGTCTTCTTCTTGAAGACCCATTTACATCCAACTGTTTTAAGGCCAGGTGTTTGATCAACCAAGTTCCAAACTTGGTTATCATACATGGATTTCATTTCGCTCTCCATAGCCTCCTTCCATTTGGCAGCATCTGGGCCTGCCATTGCTTCCTGATAGCTGGTAGGTTCATCGTCACCTACCATTGACTCATCACCTTCAGTAATATGTAAGCCATAAAATTCAGGTGCATGACGTACTCTATCAGATCTCCGGATAGGAGGTGGAGGTATGTCAGATTCCCCAGCTGTACTTGGCTGAGGCTCAACAGGTTTTTCAACCTCTGATTGAGATCTAGTGCCAACATCAGGTCCTTTATTGGTTGGTTCTTGAATCTCCTCAAGATCAATTTGGCTCCCACTGGCCTCTTGGTGTATCAGCTCTCTCTCTCGGAAGACTGCCCTTCGTTTGTAAAACAAATACCCAAAAGAACTAGCAGGATAACCAATAATGTAACACCTCTCTGATCTGGGTTCTAGTTTGTCGATGGCTTCACGACGGACGTAAGCCTCACAACCCCAGACTTTCAAATGCGCTAATGAGGGTTTAGTCCCATTCCATATTTCAGAGGGTGTCTTGCTGACCTTCTTAGTTGGTACAAGGTTCAGGACTTTTGCTGCAGTCTCCAAGGCATAGCCCCAGAAACTGATTGGAAGCGTAGCACGACTCATCATGGACCGAACCATATCAAGTAATGTTCGGTTCCTCCTCTCAGCTACACCATTATGTTGTGGTGTTCCGGGAGGAGTCAACTGTGAAACAATTCCACAGTTCCCCAGATGATCGTAGAATTCTTGACTAAGATATTCTCCACCCCTGTCGGATCGGAGGATCTTAATCCTTTTGCCCCGTTGATTCTCTACTTCGTTCTGAAACCTTTTGAACACCTCGAAAGTTTCAGACTTATGTTTAATCAAATAAACATACCCATATCTGCTGAAGTCATCAGTAAATGTGACGAAGTACCTTTTCCCATGTCTTGTGGCTGATCTGAACGGTCCACACACATCAGTGTGTATGAGGTCCAACAGATCCTTGCCTCTTTCAAAGTTCCCTGTGAATGGCGCTTTTGTCATCTTGCCTAATAAACAAGACTCACATACATCATCATACTTGAGGTCGAATGATTCCAAAATCCCATCCTCTTGGAGTTTGGCGATGCGTTTCTTGTTTATATGGCCAAGTCGACAATGCCATAGACATGATTTATCCAATACACTTTTGGATGTATTTGAATCAACATTTAAGATTAAGCTATTATTTCTTCTAATGCTCACGATAGTTTCATAAATACCATTTGTAGGACATGCTTTAAAGTAAAGACAATCATTTTTGAAAACTAAAATATTTCCATTATCAAAACCAAAATCAAAACCGTCTCGATACAAAGCACTAAAAGAAATAATGTTTCTAGCCATTTTGGCGAATAGCAACAATCTAATAAATTAATAGAAAATCCTGTAGAAAGCACGAGCTCGTAATCCCCAATCCTCTTGACAGCAGCCGTATGTCTGTTGCCCATGATCAGGTCAAGCTCCCCATGCCTTAACTTCTTACTTCTTCTTAGTCTCTACACATCAGAGCAAATGTGAGTACCACATCCTGTGTCTAGGACCCATGAATTAGTAGTAGAAGTATTATGGAGTTCTATCATGTATATACCTGAGGTACCAGACACTTTGGGCTTGATCTTCTTGATCTCCTCCAGGTATTTAGGGCAGGTTCGCTTCCAGTGTCCCTTTTCTCCGCAGTGGAAACAAATGGCCTCATCAGGGTTTGGTGACGGCACTATCATAGAACCAGCCTTGCCTTTGTTTCTAGGGTTGGAGTTGGGGTTACCAACTTGACCCTTCCTTATGCTTTTAGGTTTCTTGGCTTTCCTTTTCTTGATTGCCCCTTCCCTGATTGCCAATACCGGAGCCGTGGAGCTGGAGTTCTTAGATTTAGACATATTTGCCTCGGCAGTTTTTAGCATGCCGTGTAACTCCATTATGGTCTTTTCCAATCCATTCATATTAAAATTCAGTGTGAACTGACTGAATGTACTGCTCAGCGAGTGGAGGATGATATCTGTAACCAATTGCTGAGCGATCGGAAATCCAAGTCGCTCCAATCTGTCAACGTACGCTTTCATCTTAAGCACGTGTGCACTGACAGCGGTTCCCTCCTGCTGCTTACAATCTAGTAGGGAGATCATAGTGTCATATCGTTCCTGTCTAGCCTGCTCTTGGAACATTTACTTGAGCTGGTCGGCCATGTCGAACGCCCCAGCGGTCTCGAAACTTTTTTGGAGTTCCGGAACCATGGTCGCCAACATGAGACAAGCAACCTCATCCGACTGATCTTTATGCTTTTGCCAAGCATCCCTAACAGCTCTAGTTGCATCATCAGCTGAAGCCTCAGGAAGAGCTGTGTCCAGGACCCATTCTTTCTTATCATATCGGAGGGCGATCCGAAGGGAACGCATCCAGTCCAAGTAGTTGGATCCGGTCAGCTTATCCTTAGAGAGGAGTTGCATTAGTGAGATATTTGTAGCCGAATTCGAATTTGCATTTGTGTTTGGAGCCATCTATATGAAAAGTAGATTTTAATTAGTTTGATTAATCCTTAAAAAATTAATTACCCAAAACAATAATTTTACTTAAGGCTAGAATCCATATTTAACTTCTGGTGGTGAAGAGGTATGTCGTAGTCACCCCCAAAAGTTATTTAGGTAGACAATACTCTCTGCCAACTTCAATCTCTATGAAGCTTCTAGATCTTTCGGGATTCATTGAATCTAATCAATGGCATGTTTAATCCCATCATGCTCATCCTCTCTCCCGTGACGGGTATGCCGTGGATCACGGGTTTGGATGGTAAATCGACCACGAAGAACCCACGTGACACCCGGCCCATGATTCATAAGTTATCGCGAGTATCACATCATTTTGGCCGAGTCCAATCCGACGCGTTGGCTATAGCACTTCCCACGCCGGAAGGGCCCGGTTAAATGTGTGGTTCTTTGTGGGTAGCATGAGATTTACATTTTCATAAAACGGGATTTTGTTTCGTTTTTGTTAAAACATTTTAACCTTTTAATTGGCATAAGGGTCAATTTAAACTTTTAAAACCGGTTTGAAATTGCCAATTTGACTTTTGAAAAAATTCCATTAACTTTTAACAAATTTTTCTTACTTGTGTATTTTCAGTAATACTTTTATCTTGAAACACTGTCCTATCAAACCCTTTCGGTAACTCCACTCGATAAAATGTGATAGGCGGTGACGGTGGTAAGCAATGAATGCTATTTAAAAACCGACCTCGTTAGGAATCAAAGAGACCTCCTTCAACCTTCTACACATTTAGAGTAGGTGAGCCTAGTCACACAGTCTGACCAATGTTTTTATTTTAAGTTATACATATAGATACAATTCTAATATATATATATATATATATATATATATATATATATATATATATATATATATATATATATATATATATATATATATATATATCATTTAAAATTTTAAGTATTCTTTGAAAATTATGTTTAACTATTAATTCTATTAAACACGCAAGGATGCAGTATTAATAATTAATTTAAACAATCATCCATTAAATTTTGAAGCATTTTAAACTTTGTGTTTAGCTATTAATCCTATTGAGCATGCAAGCATTCTATGTCAATGATTAATCTAAACAATCATACAATATTAAAATCACCATTTTATAACAAGAAATCTGATTTCAGAAAATAAAACATCACGACCCCCGCGACGCGAAACACGAGAAAACGCGACGCGGTAATCAAAAGAAACCGATCATGCCAAGAACGATGCGGCGTGTAACACTAGGAAACGCGACGCGGCAAAACCCTAATGATCGTAACTTTAGAGAAGACCGCGACGCGACCATTCAAGGACCGCGGCGCGGACGTCGACAGATTCGATAATTCAAAGAAAAAAACTATTTTTAACAATTTTAATCGAATCAAAACAGTACAAAATCATGATAAAGTGGCTCTGATACCACTGTTGGAATACGATAACATAAAAACAACGCAGCGGAAACAGAAATCAAAATCGTATTCAACCAGGATCACAGAATCATGCACACTTTTGTAACTGTAAAATCAAGAGGGTTCAAGACATACCTTTTAAATCACAGATCTGATTTTGTTAGGATGACGAGAGCCCAAAGTAGAACTCCTCTAATGTAATCGCACCCAAGACAACGATCCAGCACCCATTGATGTAGTATATACCTTTGCTTGAAGTTTTAGCACGTAATACCTAGGGTTTTGGAAGAAATCGGCCGTATACCGAGGGGTGGGAGGAGGGTGACGAAAATTAGGGTTTTGGCAGCCCTTACAACTCAGATCTAGGGTTGTATTTATAGTGCTCCTCATCCTTATCCCCTCCTTTGTGGATATTTCACTTTAGTCCTTTATCCTTATTAAGTTTCTAATTAATATACATTTACTTTGGTATATTAATAAACTTAACCATTAAGTTTCTAATTAATATACCTTTACTTTGGTATATTAATAAACTTAACCCCTCAAGTTTATTTTCGATCTCTTTTAGCTAAATCGTCTCTTGCGTGTAACCCAAAAGGACCCTACTATTTATAATAATATTACCAACTTGTTATAACGATGGGCATATAACCAACAGTTCTAACCTAGTTTTGTTCTTGATGAACTTTTATAGAAACTGAAATTTGTAAATTCAGTCATAAATTATGTGTTAAGTGGCTTAATACATCAAGTAAGTCATGCTAAAAGGACCTAATTCAAGAATATGGACGTAGGTTGCTATTCTTGATGAATTGAGATTTTGATCAAGAACCCTAGATTGTGAGTTCTTGTGATAAACTTGAATCTAATGGCTTAAAATGAGATCTAGATGCTATATTGACTGAAAGAAATCAGTAGAAGCAAGTTAAATTCAACAATTTCGGTTTTTGGACTAAAATTGTGAAAACGGGAAGTTTTAGAAATGGGTTGGAATCACCGATTCCATTGTCTAAAACTTGATATTAATCAAAGGTTTTGATATTGGAACAATCCACAGTGATTAAGTCGTGTATTAAGGGCTTAACAAGAGAAAATGAGAATTTGTAGCATGAAAAACGGACAAGAGAATCTGCACAGCGGCAGATCGGGTCGCGATCCCCATGGAGATCGGGTCGCGATCCTGCGGCTGCATGAAAATGAGCAGATTTCTTCGGCTCTCTGTTAAGGCTTGGTCCAATTTTGAGACTTGATGCTAGACTTGTCCGTTTGACCTGAAATTTTAAACATAGGTCTAATATGGTGTGAAACTTCATACAAAATTGTCGGAATACGTATACGACCTCCTGAAAGTACTGTAGCATAATACGCGTATTTCGGGAAGTATATTAAAATTTTATAACTATGGTTATTGCTTGGAATTGGTCTCATATTAGACTCTTGTGCACTAGAATCAACTGAAATGGTAAATTAACCTATAATCATTGTGAAATGAATGAAATTATAGGTACGGGACAAAATCTTGCGAAATTCACAACAAGGCAAGAAATAACCAAAGCTAGTGGTTGCAAGCATTCAGATAAGTAATCTTAACTATATCTAGTGTGATATACGATGATTACAATGGCACTACTTGAAGTAGTTGAAAACGAGATAAGGGTAGAATACCCGAAACATATACGAATATATTATTGGATTGAGAATCCAAATGGTGCGGCCTCACGGCTATGATATTTAATCTTGAAACTAAATGGTGCGGTCTTAGGACCATGATTTTGGGTTATTGAACCTAAATTGGTGCGGGCTTTGGGCTATGATATAAACGATAAAACTATTGGTGCGGCCTTAGGGCTATGATTTGATTAACTAAAATGTTTTGGTGCCGCCTATATGGCTATGATATTTGGTGCGGCCTATATGGCTATGATATTTGGTGCGGTCAGTGATGATTATGATATATGGGACAGAAACTGTTTAAGAGTTAATTGTTATTATTCTCTTATATATGTGTAATGTTATTTGCTGATTACTCATTGGGCTTTATAGCTCACAGTTTTATTTGATATGTCCCTGCAGGTGAACGTGATCCCGCTAAGGGAAAAGATAAAGTCCGTGACTAAGGACTTAGGATGGTGAAGTGACAACTCGGCTTAATGGATGTATAATAAATTTATGTATTGTACTCCTTGATACACTTGTACCTGTTTATGTTGACAAATACCCTTTGGATAATGTTTTCTTGTAAAATATATGGTTTGAAAAATAAAAAATTTTACGGGGTGTTTTGTTAATAAGTCGGGTGTTACATTATTGGATTGGATCTTCACAGTTGTAATCTCCGCGGTGGTTGGATTAGTGAACAGGAAGAAGAGAATAACACCATTAAGAATTTTTGCTAAATTCTTCATGGTGGTTGACGGCTGTGGAAGACCTTTTCAAGACTAATGTCGAAGTAAGAGAGGTACATAACTCGATCTTCATTGAATGGATCCTATATATAGACTCCGAATAATGCATACAACTTCGCTAAGTAAAGAAAATATATGCAGGAAAAGGTATATATCCACTAATCACCTTATGACCTTATATCGATACTATAGCATATAGCTTCAAAGTCTTAATGTTTAAGTAATACAGAATGTCAGAAATTCCCGTGTACACGGTCTTCCCTTATACGATGGCATCGTAGCATTGATTGTGCGATTTTACTTTTCGAAATCCCAACTCCAACCATAGTTCGACTAAAAGATTTTCTACCATAAATAATATTTTTTCTGCGCCTCTCAAAATCCAAAATTCCGCCAATCTTGCCCTTTCCCGCCATTTGGGATGTTTATTTGATCTGATTTCACCCTCCTACCCTCAGAAGGCACCAACGACGCAATTGAAGCATCAAAGAGGTATCTACATAAGTCATCTACGGTGCAAATACTTGGAGAGTGGTGGTTTTTTCCTTGACTGTTAATTTGATATACTTTGTTCACAACGGAAAACTTCATCCATGCCTTGACTCTTAGAGGAGTCAAACCTACTTCTTCTTCGAATTACAGCCATGAATCTTGTTAAAGATGCTTCAAACCAAATGCACGAGATTGTGTTTGACGACACTTTCAAGAAACGGTCGCTAACAGACGTTGCTATATATGCTATCAAAATTTTTGTTCCCCAAGTCTGCGGCCTTTTTTTTTCCAGTTATCCATCTATAAGTTCAAGATTTTTATTAGACTAAGGGGTTTGGAGGGACGCAGCCCCCCTGCGTTATGCCACCTCAGTACCAGGACGCTGGGCGCTGGTAACACCGCCCCCTAGGTGCGTTCTCTTTGGTGTTGTCCTCCGGTGTGTTGTTGAAGACGTTTGTAGAAGGCGGGATTTTTTTCCTAGCCAATAAAAAAATGTTTTTTAATTAAAAAAAGGTGATGTGGAAATAAAAAAAAAGAAGGCCTAGGACTATTTGGAGTAAATGACCAAATAGGTGTAATTTGAAAATTTATTTACCAAACAAGTATAGTTTCAAAAATATTTACCAAATAGGTATAATTTTAGATATTTATAGTTTTTTTATTTTTTATTGTATTTTCACTGCTTAAATATTTATAATTTTTCAGTTTTTGTTTTATTTTCACTGTTTTTAATGTTTGTTTTTAACTTTTTTTTAAACTTTTTGCAAGTAATTTTTATCATTATTTTTCAAAAACTATTTTTACCATTTATTTTAAATAAACATGCTAGATTGTTTATATTGTTCATTTTTAAATAACAATGCTAGATTGAATCGATAACCAATGTCATAGATATAACGTTTTCCGGTACAAAATCAATATCATAGGTACAACGTTTTCCGATACAAAACCAATATCATAGACGCAATGTTTTTGGGTACAAAACCAACGTTTTCTTACAAATTTTTTTTTCTAAATAGCTTGACGATAACCACTATCTGCAAAAAAAAAAATAATAAAAAAATAATAAGATATAAAATCATACCAATAAACCAAAATAAAAATTTATTGAATTTCTTTATTCTTTACCTTGGCTTAGACGGACATTTTTTTCGATTGTGAGCACTTTGCTTACAAATTCCACAAAGGTATGCATTTCTTCCTTCTTTAATGTCCATTCCGTTTCGTAGCCTTGTTGAGCGGGGACGACCTTTTTTATTCCGTAAGAGCTCTAAATTTGGAAGCAATTCTACAAACAATGATTGTGGCCAATACGCTTCATGGGGAAGTGGGGAAAACTCGGATGCCTACGTATCACAATACTTTTCAATTGAGTAACATTTATCAACATATTGCCAACTATTCAAAGAAAGGTTGGCACATACACTCAACACATGAGAACAAGGATATTTAAACACTTCCCACTTACCACATGTGTAAGTTTTTTGTTCCAAATTAACTACTTGCACAATTTTCCCTTTTTGAGTTATCAATTCAAATATACCTTTCAATCGATTAAAAGATCGTAAGGAATGTGCACTTGCTTTTGACATTAAAGCTACTTGTTTTGCAACAACATGTGGGGTATATGCATCTCCATTAGTTCGAGCACTAATTCCTAAAGGACGCCTGACATCAAAATAGTGCACCAATCTATAAAAAGTAAGTTGGACACAAGCTGTGATTGGTAAAAAACGAGCACCTAAAGTACACTGTTAAAAATCTCCGACATATTTGTTGTAAGCAACCCATATCTCCTCCCGCCATCATGTGCAAGTGTCCATCTATTAAGTGGATGTCTCTCCAACCATTGCCGAGCTTGTGGATTTAGCTGCCCAATTTCTTCCATGACGGAGTTAAATTTTCGAACTTGATTTTGACTCCCGGCACGATAAGCTAAAGCTTTCAATTCTGAATTATGAAACTTGTCATGGAAGTTGTTGATAAAATGTCGTAAACAATACCTATAAAATAAACAAAATAATGTGATTTATAAAAAATAATTATGAAAAAGTTGTACAAAATTCCATAATATATGAGTTGTGACAATACCTATGAAAACCACGTGGCTCTGACCATGGAGATCCGTGCTCATTGACTACCTTTAGGATTCCAACATGACGATCAGATATTAAACAAATTCCTTCACGCTCTTTGACCACATAATTCTTTACATAAGAAAGAAACCAATTCCAACTATCATAAGATTCATTTTCCACGATAGCAAATGCTAGTGGCAAAATCTGATTATTACCATCAACTCCCATGGCGATCATCATCGTTCCCTTATATTTACCATACAAATGTGTGCCATCAATGCTAATCACAGGCCGACAATGCGTGAAACCCTCAATAGAAGGAACAAATGCCCAAAAAACACGTCTAAATTCCACATGTTCCGTATTTATTGCTCTCGAAACACACCACTCGACTATCGTTCTTGAATTGAACTTTTGAAGTGCACCTAGAAATTTTGGTAAAGCAGCATATGATTCTTCCCAATTGCCAAACACCTGTTCAATTACCTTTTGCTTTCCATTCCAAACCTTTCTATATGAAGGAACATAGCCTAATTTATCAACTATTTCGGCTCTCAAAGTAGGAATACTAATAGAAGGTTGCTCTTTTATAAGGTGTTTGGTTTCTTGAGCAATCAAGCTTGCATCTAGGTTTGGATGGTCTAGAGAAATATTATTGTGCAAACAAGTATGTGGACCAGTGTATTTTGTAATTTCAAAATATCCACTTCGTTTTCGTTTACTTGCACGAAGTTGCCATTTGCAACCAGATTGTAGATGTAACTTGCATCTTATATTCCATATATTTGGACGTGTCTCAATGACCTCAAACTGTTTATGTGTCTTAATGAAGTGAAGCTTGATAGCTCTAATAAGTTCATCTTTATCTTTGAATGTGCTGGTGGTCGGAGGCGATTGGAAGTCGACAAAGCATAGGCGGGATAATTAGGGGTTTCAATTTTGAGCGTATCCGATGTCAGTAAAGATTAAATGACAATTACACTATTTTGGTAATTATTTTTAAAAGTACACCACTTTAGTAAATATTTTTGAAATTAACACCCTTTTGGAAAAAAAACTCGACTATTTGACATTTGGTGTTATGGGTGTCTTGCACAACCCATAACCTTAAGAGTCTTACTTAATCATATATATATATATATATATATATATATATATATATATATATATATATATATATATATATATATATATATATATATATATATATATATATATATATATATATATATATATATATATATATATATATATATATATAGAGAGAGAGAGAGAGAGATGTTACTTAAAAGTAGGTTTTATCTTCTATTTAGGAGAAAAAAGATTTTTTTTAATTGTATATTTGGATCCCATTTCAGAATATTTGGCATTTACTTGTAAACCTTAAATATTCAGATTTATTATTATTATTATTATTTTTGCATCATTAATTTCTTATAAAAGATGGACCCTACATTTTGGTTATGGATCCGCCAACGCTGTAATCAAGTACGTTTAGGTTTATAGATTCAACTTACTTGTTGGTTTCATTTGTTCACAATTTTATTTATAATTTTTCATTGTTTACTTTGGTTCTAACTTATCCTGTGTGTCACTTGTTTCGTGTGTGATTGGTGTGCCTTTGTTGTTGCGTCTTCCACCTAGAGGTGTAAATACATTATTGTGTATTATTATTGCTTGGGTGGTTGAACTGGGACAAGCCAGGAATACGAAGGTGCTTTTCCTTATTCGGTAGTGTTAATGTATGCAATGTTGGGATGTGCTCCTTATGTCTGTGTCTTGTGTGTTGTGTATTTTTCATAGTGATGTGCGCGCCTTTGGAATGTACTCCTTATTGGTTTGGAAAAAGATGTTATGTAGGAATTGTGATGTTACACAATCTTTATCTGCTCTATTGATGTGAATCCTAGAGTTGGAGATGTGTCGAGCCGATTTTTCCTATTGCGATTTTATAGTTATCTTTTGTGAAATCATAAGTATTTCCTTACTCTAATCCACAAGATAGTCCTCTCTCAAAGTTAAAGTGCTATATCTTTTCTGAGGTGTTGTTGAGTCTAAATTTAAAGTTCGTTGGTTTAGGTGAAATTTATCTCCAACTTAGGCTCGAGGTGTTTGACACCACATACTTCTTTGGATCGATAAAAGTTCTAACTTGGCTGCTTACTGCTTCGTCCCTCCCATGTGGTTCCTGACTTCCTTCCTTTACAATGCTGGTTCAATTTTAGTAGGTAAATTGAAATGCTTCCTGCTGGTGTTTGATATCTATTTCATTTATGACTCACTCGTAAAATGTAAATTCTCCGATATGTATAACGTATGTCATATGACCATCTGTAAATAGCCTCATCAATCAGAATTGTCAAAGATATTCAGTGGGACCATGTCAACACAAATAAAATGCGCTTAGCAAATGAACATCACGTTTGAAAACGTACAGACATTTTGAACTAGCAACATTACCCAAAAAAATACAAAATTTTGAACACACTACCATTCAACATTACCCAAAAAAATACAAAATTTTGAACACACTACCATTAATTCCGTTCATGTTACGACAAAAAAAAAAAGGAGAGAAAAAACAGTTGAATATTGAGGTGACGACTCACAGTCTGTCAACTAGAAACTAGTATGACTCACAAGATGCCCGTTTCATAGCACAAACTCTTCATCCTCCATTGGTGTTTAAAGATTAAGTTGAAGTAAGTATTCGTTTTTCTCAAATGGCCTAAACATGTATGACATCACCATATAGGAAACAAAACTGGCTATCTCATTTGCGGCATTACTCTCCCACTGGTAACTGTAAGTGACAATGATTCCCAAAATAATATCAACGACCAAGTATGAACCAGCCACTTTATGGAACTGCCTAAATATAGTAAACTTTGTCAAATCGTTCCTAGCTTCCTGATCTGTCTCATCAGTCTCGAACATGGGCGTACACAAGATACACATGGAGTTTAACAGCTTTACTAATAAGTCCCTATAAAACAAGTCTTCATCAAGAGGGATGGTTTCCATTCTCACTGAAACTACAGTAGCCAAAACCTGAATTGGGATCACAATCATCAATGTTTTCGTTGTTTTTGTGTGTGTCACAGCGATCAAAGTGTACAAAAGCACAACCCTGAAAAACTGAAATATGTGAAACAAGACATCCCATTGGTGAGGATGAGTACCTGTAACCTTTAGAAAATGTTGGATCTCTGCAGCACAGAACAAGTTAAGCCCCTTCATAACAAGCAACATACCGATTAGTAAATGAATCCAGTGGAAAGATTGGTGGTTCCTAAAGCATACGAAGACCCAAAACCCTAAAAAACACAGATAAATGCGGGAGAAAAAGAAGTAAAGAGCCGGGAGCTTTGTTAGCCCGGCTGATAAGTAGTCTTTGGTAGTGTCTTTGTTGGTGTTGTAGAACTCTGTACGGACGTCCATTGTTACTTCGGATAGAGGGTTGCAGTTGGCGAATGAGTGTGTAAAAATCGGGATGTCTCACAGCGTAAGATTTGTTGAAGGAAGAATTAAGAGGCGGGGTGAGATCTTGGAAAGTAAAGAGAAGTGCGACAAATTTGGAATCCAGTTCGCATGAGTAATGCTGTCTAGAGAGTACCAATAGCGCATACTGGGAGATAAGGAAGAAACCAATACGTGAAGGGTCAACAGGTCGTGATAAGCTGGAGGAGACCGGCATAGTGACGGACACGGAGGAGATGGCAATGGAGACATGACCGGTTTTTGTGAATTCGAAATTGTGGAAGTTGATCTGTTGGTTATCGGATCGGATCTTCGCATATATGATCTCCGTAGTGCATGGTGCAGTGAAGAGGAAGAAGAGGAGAACACCTGTTTGAATTTTTGCGAATTTCCCCATGGTGGCTGGCGCCGGAGGAATATCGAAATAACAGAGATAATTGGATCTTCATTGAATAGGTCGTATAGGGTTGATGTTAGTGTATGGGTTAGGGTTTCGGTCCAATGTCATTTAGGGTTTAGTTAGGGCTTCGGCCCAATATCGTTTAGGGTTTAGATATGGTGTCTATATATTCATATGTAAACCACTCATTTGAGACATCAACGAAGAATATCAGTTTTATATTATAACATGGTATCAGAACGGGTTCAAACCCTTGGCTGACCACAACCACGTGCCGCCGCCGCCCACCTCCGGCGACATTCTTTTGACGTCGTCGGAGGTGCGTTCCCTTTTGTTTATTTCTGTTTCAATATATGTCTATATATCTCTCTTTCTCTCTAAAGAATCTCTCGAAAAACCCTAAGGACGGGCCATATTTTCTCTTCGTCTTGATTTTTTACCACACTTCCTTGCAACCAAAAAAAAAAAAAAAAAAGAAGTAATGTTGAAGTTGTTTGTGGTTAGTATTGACCCTTTGTTTTCACCCACCGCTGATGTGTCCCTCCATTATCTTTCACCCATTTTAAATCTCGCTGATTTTCCTTCATTCTTCATCCTACTCACAAATACAGTCGAAAACAATCACGCCTACTTAACATCACCACCACTCCCATTTGTCAAAACAATCACGCCTACTTCCATCCCTCCAACACCACCGTGGCACCAATTTTGTGCGTTTTTAGATGAGGATTTCCTGTATCTGTGGCCTTTTTTTTATCTCTTTTGCAATCTGGCCCACCACAATTTGCCATCACTGAACCTCTTCATTCCTCTCCGTCTCTCTTCTCTTGCAAATGTGTCGAACCCTCCGCCGCAGCCTTCTCCTCCATCGGCGAAAGCCGCCTCTTCATGTGGCTTCTTCACCGCCGCTTCTCAGCACCAAAAAGGCGCCATCTTCTGTCGTCGGTGCTCTCTCTTTCTTCTCCCGCCACTACTAGAAAAACAGCTTTTAATGACATACGAACTATGACACACACTAATTTTATGACACACAAAAACGTATGTCATTAAAAAAGTGTCATCTTTCTTAAAATCTGAAGAATTTATGACATAAATAATGCTATGTCGTAAATTTGTGTCATGTTTTATAATGATTACGACCTACAAAAATGTATGTCATCTTTTAGTTTCATAATCAGAAAAGAAAAAAAACACGGGAGACACTTTAGTGTCAATTTATAAAAAAAGTGTGTCATCTTTATTTCCTTTTAATTATTTCCCTTATCTCTCTAGGGTTTCACTTTCCCTCTCTACCCGTTTTCTCTCTCGGCTTCCTCAAATAATTGAAGCGATTCTCCGCCGATTTCTCCCCTTATTGTCGCCGACCATCTCTTGCCGGTTGAGGGACCCTATCAAGTCGACGCTGTTGCCATTCAGCCATCTAACTTGCCTCCGGAAGCTACTCCACCCCCTGTGTAAGACTTGTCGCCTTCGATCCTTGGTCGCACCAGACGGGAATATCATCAATGGTTATCAATCGCCACTGTCAACAGTCGTTATCAATCGCCACCATCATCAATCGTTAGGGTTTGATTCTGTACAAAGATCGATCATAACTACTTCTACATGTTTCTCTCCTTTTCTCTCATTTATCGCGTGTTAGGGTTTGATTCTTGCGGATGATAGGGTTTCGATTCATGTTTTCCTAGTGAGGAATTGATCTTCCGGTGATGACATTCTTCGACCTTACCAATCGATCCGACTGCACAGACCATTCGTACCACTTAGCGACTCCGACAGACATTTGTACACCCATCGACTTCACCAATCGGTTCGACTGCCTCCACATATCTGCAATTTGCTCCTGGTTTGTTCTCACCTATCTGCTACTGACTGCCTTCACAAAGCACACCACCGATTTGTTCATGGTTTGTAATTTTTCTTTTGGTTTCTGATTTTTTTATTAAGATTTTGGTTTTTGATTATCCATTTATCCATGGTTTGTTGTTGGATTTAATTTTTCAGATTCAGTCTCAATCAACTTCTAATATACGGTTTTTCATTACGAAAGCCTTATTTTCAGATTCAGTCTCAATACTTTTGTTTATGGTTTGGATTTAATTTTCAGATTCAGTCTTAATACTTTTGTTTATGAAGGGCTTATGGTTCGTCTGATTGTACAAGAAAATCAAGAATTTATCATACAAAATAAAGACTTTCCTGCTTTACCAGGTTTTAAAGGTGATAACACTCTCACATAATGAAATTTCTTTATCTTAATTTATTAACACTGTTTTAGATTTTGTATATGTTTCCATGGTGATTATGCTATGTATTTGCATCATAAGGAACCTCTTGGGGTAGGTTTGAGAGTGTTCAACTCTGATTACAGTCGTACGGGGATCAAAGGGTAAGTAAATCATTACAGGCACCATAGATTGTTATGTGATTTGTGTTGTATGCCTCAAGATAAAGACTAATTTGGAATTTATAGTTTACTTTGAAATGTTAAATGTGAGTTTGCTTTACTATTTTTTAAAACTGAGATTTGTTTTCAGATTTTTATTTGATTTTGGTTGAACGTTTGTAGGTAGTGTGTCAGCAATGTTAATTATTCCAAGTTTTAGTTAAACACTATTCTAAATCTTCTACACGTGAATTTTGATCATCTTTTTAGCCATATTTTGTAATTTATAGTTTACTTTGATTTGATTGCTTTCTGATTTGTGCAGTATGCCTTGAGATTGAAGTCTAATTGTATCTGCAAATGAATTATAAGTTAACATATAGAATTTTGTCCATGTTGATAAAATATGACCAAAATTGACTCATTTTGTAAAATTTCAAGTTCTTTAAGAACCAAAATTGTCCTATTTTGACACACTTACATTTATTTATATGGAGCTTATACGGATTCTGTTTGGGCACTTGGTAGCACTCCAATATCGATGATCGTGAAGAATGGGCATATTTATAGTATTTTGATAAATTTAAAATGTTTATTATTTTGTATTTGACATACGACATTGTGATAATGTGGTAATGTATGATATTTGTATTAATAATATTTTATTTCATGTTATGAGACATTAAATTTAATGTGTGATTTAATTTTAGTACTAGTTAATCTAATATATATATATATATATATATATATATATATATATATATATATATATATATATATATATATATATATATATATATATATATATATATATGTATATATATATATATATATATATATATATATATATATATATATATATATATAGTTTTTTTTTTAAATAATTTACGACTTACATTGTAAGTCATAAAGGTTTGTCATTAATGTATGTCGTAAATTTACGACACACAAATGTGTGTCATCTGTCATTTATGACAGGGGCTTCCTTGACATACATTTGCGTGTCATCTGTACCCTTTAATGACACGTAATGCGTGTCATTAAAGGCCTTTTTTCTAGTAGTGCGGTTTTCCGGTCTCCTTTACCGACCCCCGCCGTATCTGTTGCTTTCTCCTCTTTCATCAACAAGTCGGAATGATGAGGGATCCCTATCTTTTTCCTGCGCCGACTGCACCGGGGTTCTTGTGCTTCGTCACTAGCCCCAGTCGCCTTGTGCTATGTACTTCTCTTCTTCCGCATCATAAGGGGGAAATAATGTGTCTGAACTGTGATGGTCTTTTCGGTGAGAGTTTTAATGAAGATCTGCATATAGAAAAGATATAGAAAAGATTGAAGAAGTCTCTTGGGCAAAGATGGGTTTGAATGGCAATTGTGTTGATGGGTTTGTTGATGCTTCTGTGCGTTTCAAGATTACGTAAATGGTTTTTATTTGGAAGATTCCTCTTTCATTGGATGTTACAACTATAGTCCCTGAGCTATCTTTGTTTTACACTTGAAATCTCTTATTCTTATTTGTTCTCATTTTGTTTTGTTTTATTTGTTTTCAGTTTCATCGTCCCTCCCGATGAAACTACGGGGGGATGTTAGTGTATGGGTTAGGGTTTCGGTCCAATGTCGTTTAGGGTTTAGTTAGGGCTTCGGTCCAATATCGTTTATGGTTTAGATATGGTGTCTATATATTCATATGTAAACCACTCATTTGAGACATCAACGAAGAATATCAGTTTTATATTATAACAATAAGCAACGGAAACACATGAATGGCTATACACGATAAAATTATATACATCCACAAGTAACAACTCCTCCTAAAATAATAGACAAAATTTCAAATTTTCAAAAATGGTTGTTGTGGGTTGCGATTTCAAGTGGATATGGATCTTAAACTTTCAAAAATTCTGAAAATAGCCATTATCTGTAGGCTTCTTTGTGGTTAACTCTCTGTCTAACTTGAAATGTCTATTTTACCATTTTAATTTCTTTTTTCTTTTTATTTTTACCCATTTATATTTTTTTAATAAATAAATAACCCACCCACTGTCCCGTACCCCATAACCCTTATCACACACACACACACACACACACACACACACACACACACACACACTCTCTCTCTCTCTCTCTCTTTCTTTCTCTCTCACTCTCACTCACACTCTCTCTCACTCTCACTCCCCTCTCTCTCTCTCTCTCTCTCTCTCTCCGTTCCTCTTCCGCGGTAGAACTTGAAGTGTTGGACTTGCAAATACGTCGATATCTATCTATCACCACCACCAACCCATCATCCTCATCCTCATCGTCCATGAAATCGCTATTAAAAGCAAATAAAATTAACCCCAAAATAGTGTAGTTCTTCCGTAGGGCGTGGAGTTACCAACAACGGAGACTTGGTGGCGTCGTGGACAAGAGAGAGTACTGTCTGATGATGTTGACAAGAACATACGAGACAAACACGCTTTGCAGAATCCATGGCGGCACCTGAGCAACAACGAACATCTATCTTCTTCCTTGTACCAAATCCTCCAACAATTCAAGTTAACTAATTGGATTAAACCCACCAACTGATTCAAGATCTCAAATTGATTGAATCAGGAATGGTAGATCCATTGAACATATGATTGATGGATTTGGAAATAATAGCTTACAGCCTTCTAAATTTTGGTTTTCAGTTAGCCATTAGGTCACATAGGGAGATTCAGGTTCTTGTTAAACATTCTAGTTTTCAATAATTTGATTCACAAATGGGGATACAATTTCAAAGTTTGCATATGCTTCTTCTACTTCTTTGCGTTCTTTGGTAGCCAATACTTGAATCTCCATTATCTAATCCCGAAACAAAGCCTACGAGGGCTCTTGATGCGAATTTCTAGGAAAAGATCATCCACGTACTGGTATTCTGTTTGAAGGACTTGTCCCTCCATATTTGATCGGGATTAAGATATCGGAAATCAGTGTGACATTGAAATATGTTTGGACTACCGAAGAGAGTCGGTGCACTAGTCTGCCAACCAAGGGATAAATCTCATCTGGGTTTTATTGATTTTGTTAAAAATTAATTATCTTTCTATAAGTAAAAAAAAAGTAATGGATTTGATAATCAGAACCGATGGGTATATTTTTTTTGTTATAGTGTTAATGATAATTGGATTGAATGAAATGTGCACTAATGATGATGTAGTAGGAGCTCCAATGGTGAAAAACAAAACAGAGCTTATACACGGCTGTTCAAGGTAAGGGGTGCATGTCAGATTTAAACAGAAGAGAGAGAGAGAGAGAGAGAGAGAGAGAGAGAGAGAGAGAGAGAGAGAGTGTGTGTGTGTGTGTGTATGTGTGTGTGTATATGTGTGTGTGTGTATGTGATATGGGTTATGGGATAGGGACAATAGGTGGTTATTTATTTACTTTTGTTTATTAGAAAATGTAAATAGGAAAAAGAAAAAAGAAAAAGAAATTAAAATGGTAAAATAGACATTTTAAGTTGGACAGGGGCCTATACTACAAAGAAACTTCCTGATAAGGGCTATTTTCACAATTTTGAAAGTTAAAGGACCCTATCTACAAAAATTACAAAGCACAAGGACCATTTTTTCAATTGTCTAAAATAATAATATCACTTGGTCATATACATAAAAAAAGTTATACATCCACTAATCATCGTAATATAATAATACATACTTGGTAAATATATGCACTAAAGGGCCACAGAAATTCAATAATTATGTTAGTCTTAATTACTAATAATAACTACTCATTATTATTATTCTCATTATTATTATTATTATTATTATTATTATTATTATTATTATTATTATTATTATTTTATGATTATTATTAATATAGCTATTATTATTAAGTAATATTCTCATCCATATACACGTTTAACGTAATTTTTTTGAATGTCAAATTCATGATGTTTCTAGTTTAGCATTATTTTTTGTTTCATTCATTCACAATAACAAAATCAATACACATACACAAATACACAAATTTTGTTATTATTATGATTATTAGCATTATTATTTCCATTATCATTATTATTTATATAATTAATATTCCTATTATTATTAACTAATATATATACACATAAATATTTGCATGTGTGTATATAAGTATGAGTATGTGTATCAGTATAAATGTGAGTGTTAATATGAGTATGAGTTTGTGTATGGGTATAAGTGTGAGTATGGGTATGAGTTTATGTATAAATATAAGAGTGTGTGTATGTGTATGTGTATGAGTGTGAGCATGTTTATAAATATGAGTATGTGTGTGTATGATTATGCTAATGTGTATGATTATATGTATGTGTATGAGTATGTATGTGTATAAGTATGTGTGTGTATGAGTATGAGTGTGTGTGTGTATGTATGAATATGAGTGAGTGTGTGTGTGTGTGTGTATGAGTATAAGTATGTGTGTGTATGAGTATAAGTGCATGTGTGTATGTATGTGTGTGTGTAAGTATCAGTATGAGTGTGTGTATGTGTGTGTGTATGAGTATGCGTATGAGTATGCTAGTGTGCATGTGTATGATAATAATAAGTAATCATAATAATATGTGTATGTGTGCATCTATGTGTTGGTGTATTAGTATGAGTGTGACTATATGTCCGAGTGTGTATGTGTCGTTAATCCGTCGGTATTACCTACGCATTTCCAACGATTTTTTGATTTTAATTTTTGGAAGACAAAACATTTTTTTGGATTCCTTTTTACACATATTTACTACACTTTAAAGTGGTTATTTTCCTAAATTTATACGTAAATTTAACATACACACAAGTGTGCACACTATCCGAACCCAGTACTCACATCGAACTTTATCCTTTTAAGGTGTTAACAAAATATACATGTAGTTTTAAAATACCAACACATAGATGCATACATACACATATTAGTAACATTACTTATTATTATTATACAAAAACACGCATACTCATACAATCACACTGACACTTATACTCATATACATACTCATTCTCATACTCACACTCAGACTTATATACACACTCATACTCATACATATACTTATACACAAACTCATACTTATACTCATGTATACATACACATACTCATATATACATTCACACTCATACTCATACTTACCTTCATATTGATACACTCACACTCACACCCATACTCACACTCATACTCATACATAAAGTTGTGTGTTTATGTATATGTATTGATTTTATTATTGCAAATACATGAAACAACAAAATGATGTTAAATGAAACAACCTTAATTTGACATTCAAAAAAATAAAATTAAAGAGGCGGAGTGAATTAGAGGTCTAGTATTGGATATATGTTTGTGGGATATTCCAATGCCATCTATTCGCATGTATTATGATAGCGAGGCCACACTATCTAATGTATAGAATGTGATATGTATAGGAGGTCAAGATATGTTGGTCTGTGACATAATTTTGTTAGACAACTAATTGAAAGTGGTACCATCAAAGTTGTCAATGTTTAGACAAGTAGGAACTTGGCAGAACCACTTACGAAACCTCTAACGAGACGTTTGGTGGAATCTAGCTCAAGAGTCATGGGTCTAAAACCACATCAGAATCGTTTAGTGATTGAAACCCAAATTGACATTAGTGCTCCTAATTCTCATGTTTAAAGTGTGACAACGAAGTCACTAATGATAGAAGGTACTATCAGTTATAATAGATCCATTTGAGGTAGGATAGTACGTCGTTGCCGAGAACGAGGTTGAGTTAAGGCTCTTAACAAAGTTTTTGAGATACTAAGCAACGATGATGTTGTAAACCTTTGCCTACACAACCTAGAGGTGGTTCTGCCTCAAGTGAAGACCGATGGTTTATCTTCTAGAGGGTCATGAAAAGGGTTTATAGTGCAGGACCGTATTCGCGCTCAACGAGAACGCAAAGACGACAGGTGATGTGTGGGGGTACACCAGAGAGGTCACAAGGTTCTTAGTTCAAACCTATAAGGATACTGTTGAATCAGTCTCTTTTTATTTATTCACATTAAACTTGGGTTTAATCTTCGTGACACCCAGGTAGCGTTATTTGTCTGAGTGAAAGAAAATTTTCCAAATTGGTGGGGGATTGTTGGAAATCTAATGTTAAGTTAGAACTTGGTAACTTTCCATTGTCCCACATTGGTGGGTGGAAAAACCATCTGTGGGTTTCTAACGTTCTGCCATTCCTTAATGTTCAATTGTTTTAAGTGGATTAAGGGATGGGCCTAGCCCACACACGTGCCGACTTAGGCAATGGATGGAAATGCGACATTCACGAAAAGCCGCGATTAGACGGACTTTGCATGACACATCGGTCGTTGGGAGCTGGGAAGCTTTTATTATTAAGGGGTTCGGTTCGGATAGAATGGATCGACATGATCAACGGGTTCGCGTTGACTTCATGGGTTGCATCAGGAATTTTTTGGAAGGCTCCAAAAATCGGGTAAATCCAAGTTGAATTCGAATAACCTTGAGGGTTTTTTAATTTGCAGATAATGGCAAATGTCGCGTCGTGATAGGGCTGTCGTAGTCATCAGCTCTGATTTTTGGGATTTCGGTGTAGTATAAATAGGGACTCCCAGATACCAATTATTCTACACCTCATATATGAATTTCGATGCTCTCTCCTGTCCCTGCGATCCAGCTTCTTCCGGTTTCCGAGTATTCACTTTGCGCTTATCCATTCTTCCAAAGTTGTTGGAACGAATGATATTCTGCATTAAATCATGGGATTTTACGCTGACATCTTACAACCGACTAGCGCCATAAAATTTTATAAGGACGGGACTCATTTCGTGCAGTCTTAATAACTCAATAATCAGCGTTCTGCAGGTTGGTTTTAATTTTCTGTCTCATATTTTATTTCATCCGACAACGGAACTGTTTCTTTCTACCTTTCTTCAATTAGATCCGGTCGTAAATGATCATTTTGATTTTTGGACGAAATTCGGTAATTAATAATAATTGAATTATTTATTAGCGAGCAATCGATATTTATTTCTTACTATTATATATCGATCAGTTAGCGTTAATTTTTCCTACTCTTTAGAATTAGTTCATAATACTAATATCCGGATTGTAACAGCTATTCGGTCAGTTTTAATCGCACCATACAATCTATAAACCTCAACCTCCACATGCATGATTTTCGACAAGACAAACCATCCTTTGTGGGGAGTTAGAAAGTTTAGGCAGTTAAGTAGGCTTTAAACATTTGCCAAATTACTTTATAAGTTACTAGCCGTGTACCCGCGTAATACGACGGGACACAAATTGTTATGCAAATTTGAGAATGTAATGGATGTATTGGATAAGACTTAGAAAAATTACACACATGCTATACCGAAATACAATCATATAAGGTATGATAGATAAAACCGGGTTAACTTTTGTCTTCGCTCTATTCTATTTGTACTACCTCTATACCACGGAATATAAGAAGAATGCCACAATTTTGATAAAGGACAAGATTTTAAACCAAATCAAGAACAAACAGAGAGTGTGTGTGTGTGATTGCAAATTTGGTACAAACTGATGTCTCTACGCCAATTGTTCCAAAATTAAAAAACTAAAACAACCAGAGAAATAAAGCAGCAACTAGACAGTCATACAAATATTCATTAATGAAAGTCCTACTTTTAAATCCACAACAATAGCCTTTTATGATCCCACAACCACAACTTGTTGGATTCAAACACATGTACTTTATAACTAAATGGTGCAAGAATTAATAAATATGTAACTAACATATTCACCATAAATCAATTGGACAAAACCTAAGCCAATCCTAAATAACTCGGTTAATGCCCAATCCAATCTTAGCTTAGATTCAGGTCCATTCTTAGCAAGGTTCGGTTAAGAAAGAAGAACATTATATCGGTATTTTAAATTCTAGTTCTTGTCTCACCTTCTTTTATAAAGAAAAGCTAATTTTTACAATCAAATTGTAACAAAGATACAAAAATGACATGCTAATATGAAAGGGTAAAACCTGATATTGATAGACGATACACAAATTATCTTGATATCAGTATATATATCCACCATATAACCTAACCATGGCCTATCCAAATATTAGCAGGCTGCTTCAAACACAAACACGACCAAATAATACTAATATTACTAATTTCTATCTGAAATCCCTTAAATGCTCATTTTTCTTAACAGAACTTTCTTTATAAAAAATTAATAAAAGAAAATTAGAATGATTAAAACTATAAACAGAAATATTGAGGACATTAGCAAATTCATTAAGGTAATCATGTGTTTGTTTCTCAAGTATATATTTAAGTATGAGCTTTAATATGTACAAAAAATAGAAACTTAACTATATTTCAACAGTCCCATCAACTAAAACATGACCAAATAGCACATGAAAGTTTGCAAATTGTGATAATTGGAGAAGAAGCCAAAGCAAAAGATCATAAACATAACCCAAAATTCAAATTTCCTTATTCATAATATTACCAATCACATCTAAAACATAGAGTTTTGAGTCGAAATCTAGATTTTAAACACCTAATTTCGACAGATACATATGGTTTTTGACTTAACAAGTTTAATGAGATGAAAGAAAAAAATTGAATTGAACATCGGGTGTAGTTTATCTATTTGGAAAATACTGAAACCTCGTACAAAGATACAAAAGTCTACAATCTGAATAGTAAGAATAGATGGAGAAGTGTTGAAATATTTAATTGTTTCTACATTTATGTGCAATCTGAAGCAGAATATTATTTATGTTTATTACTAACTTGATTTGTTTCTTTGTAGAGAAGTTGGGCTGACTTGTGATGGGCTGAGATGGAGTTGATAGTGGGCCTAAAGCTGATGGATGCTTAATCTAGTGGGTTGCAATAAATTCGGGTTGATAGTGCTACTGGGCTTAAGTGCGCGGGTCGGTACCGGGTCAAATATAACCCAGCGGTATATAAGGTTGTAAATGGGGTTTTAGAGATAGTTTTTATCAGACACAAAAAGAGATATTCTCTCACGCTCTCTCTCTCGTCCTTACACAGCACCATCGTGATCTTCATCTTCTTTCTTTTTCTGTCAAGGTTCTTGCTAGAACAATGGTAGTGTTAGCTAGGTTAGACTAGGACTGAGTGTTAAGTGTTAATGTAGTGAGTTTTTGTATTGTATTTGTACGAAAATCTGGTTCTTCGTAAATAAAAGAACTGATTTAGTTTGATTTGAAGGTTGTTCCATTTTCTGATTTGGTATCAGAGCCGTGGAAAGCTCTTGTGTGACCTTCGTCTTCTTCATTCTAGATCTCTTGCGACTTCAAGCTCTCGTTGTTTTTGTTTATCTGGTCTGGTGCGACTTCCAACCGGTAGATCTGATCTTGTATGTTGAAAATGTAGTTCTCCTTGGTTCGTTTTCTAAGTCGTGTTCATTAGATCTGATATTCTCGAAGAGCTTGCATCAGATCCTTTGGTATCTAGTTGTGTATGCCGCAGGTCTGGTTCATCTTGGCCTTTTTTCTGTTCGTCACACCTTTGTTCAGACGCGTGTGAATTTTTACTTGGTACTAGCCTTGTGGTTCATTGTTTTTTAGCTTCAGAATCGTTCAGATCCTGGTATCTCTTGGCTGGTATCTCTTGGCTGGTATTTCTTGGTCCTGTATCAGATCTCTTTTTTTTGTTCCTTATTGTCTATGAAACTCCGGATCCGAGTGGAGACATTGTTTTTTTAGAAAAGCTGATCTATGAAACTCATTTTAAGTTGAGATATTTTTTACATTAAATCAGTGAGACTCTGTTGAGTTTAGATCCTTGTTGGTAGTCCTGTGATACTGTTTTTTTGGTGTTTATCAAGACTGATTCCTTGATATAAGCACCAAATATGAGTTGAGGATCTTTATATTTGCCTTACATACATTCAGATCTGGTCCTTGAATTGTTTCAGATCTGGTCCTTGAATTGTTTCTCAGATCTGGTTCGAATATAAATTGCTAATTTGAATTGTTTCTCAGATCTGGTCATTTTCTTAGATCTGGTCATGTTTAATATCTGTTAAATAATATCTGTTAAATTGAACTACTCCACAGATCTGGTCATCTCCTTAGATCTGGTCCTGTTATAATATCTGTTAAAAATACTCCACAGATCTGGTCATCTCCTTAGATCTGGTCCTGTTATAATATCTGTTAAATTGAACTACTCCACAGATCTGGTCATTTCCTTAGATCTAGTCCTGTTATTATAATAGTTAACTAACTTGTTCGCAGATCTTGTCCAGTCCAGATCTGGTCCTGATATTTTGTTACATATCTAGTCTATATCTAGATCTGGTTCATAACTTGTTATAATTGTCTTTTTTGCTAATTGTTCTTTAACCTTGTTTGTTTGGGTTACGATCTTAAGATAATCGGTTACAAAATTATTAACCGGTTGGTGCTCATTTTGCTGCTTCCGCTCACTGTAAATTTTCTTTAGCCTTGTTGTAGCAAGGACTTCGTTCAGTTGGATCCTCTGAAACATCCTTGGCCTATAGCAAGGTTCCCTATTCCTTTATTGTATTCCTTATTGTTTGTCTTAAAATGCCTGCTACTGCTGAATCTGAAACGACTAGTTCTGGTCATGGTGAACCTGTTGTTAATCTAGATGATCCTTTGTGCTTGCATGCGAATGATATATGTTCTGATACTATAATTAGTTTTAAATTGGTTAGGACTAGTAACTATAAAAATTACGCTACTGCTATTGTACAGGCTCTTATTATTAGAAATAAACTAGGTTTTATTAATGGCAAATGTTCTCGTCCCACAGAGGATGAAACAAAAGCTGAAAAATGGGATCGTGCAAATGCTGTTGTAGTCTCTTGGTTGCTAGCTTCTATGATAGAAAATATATCTTCTATGTATATCTTGTCTGAAAATGCTTGTGAGTTGTGGATTGAGTTAAGACAAACCTATGAAAAAATTAATGGTTCTGTTGTTTTTAATGCCTTTCAAAAGATAAATATGCATACTCAGGGTTCTGAAAATGTTTTTGATTATTTCAACAGTTTAAATGGTCTTTGGAAGGAGTTTGATTCTTTATCTAAAATAAGCGAGTGTACATGTGCTGCTTCTAAAGATCGACAGTCATTTTCCAAACAACTTAAGTTGTTTAAATTTTTTATGGGATTAAACGAGAGTTATAGTTCAATTAGGAGTAATATCTTAATGCAAGAACAATTACCTAGTGTACAGTCTGCTTTTGCTACCATTTCTAGAGAAGAATCACTTAAGAGTAGTTCTTCTGTAAGTAATTCTAGCAAAAGTCAGAGTTCTGTTTTTGTTGCTAAAGGACCTGATGTTAAAAAGAAACTTGGTAATAAAAACGTAACTTTGATTTGTAAGCATTGTAATATGAAAGGTCATACTATTGAAAGGTGTTATAAACTCATTGGTTTTCCCAAAGATTCTAAATCAAGAAATGATGATAATTCACAAAATAGTTCTACTGTCAATGTTGTTACCTATATTTTAGTCTGTTTCTTCTCTTGATGATAATAAGATGGCATTACAATTTACAAATGAGCAAGTGTCTAAAATTTTAGGGCTGATTAAAGAAAAATCTTCACTTGAGGATGTATCTACTAATATGGCAGGTATATCTAATATGTCAAATATGTTCTTTGCTTGTAATTCTATTAGTTATGCCTTGGGACATCGTGACTGGTCGTAGATTCTGGAGCAACACAACATATGACTGGGAATTTTACAAATTTTGAAAATTTTGTTGATGTTTCAAACTTAGAAATGTGTGTAGATCATCCAAATGGGACAAAAGCTAAAATTTCTAAAATTGGAGATTTGAATGTTTTACCATCACTTGTTTTGAGTGATGTTTTGTTTGTTCCAGAATTTAAGGTCCATTTATTTCAGTCCACAAACTTGCACGTGATAGTAGAGTATGTGTTTATTTTGATGAAAATAATTGCTACATATGTAATATTCAGGATTTACAACCCAATCCTATTGTGACGACTGGTAAAGTCTCTGGAGGCTTATATTTTTTAGAAAATAATAAGGTTAGTTATAATAATAGTTCTTCCTTGTCTGTTGTTATGTTTCTAAAATGACATGGCATCATAGACTTGGTCACCCTTCTGATCAAGTTCTTGGTGTCTTAAAAAACAAGTTAAGACTAGGGAGTGACCGTATTTCCTTGTGTGAAGTGTGTCATAGGGCTAAACAAACATGAGAACCTTTTCCATTAAGTACTCATAGGTCATCTAGTCTAGGAGATCTTGTTCATCTTGATGTATGGGGACCTTATCGTGTGTCAACTAGAGATGGTTTCAAGTGTTTTCTAACTATTGTTGATGACTATTCTCGGGCTGTTTGGGTCTATCTGTTGAAAACAAAGGATGAAGTCTTTGAAAAAATTGTTGTATTCTTTAACATGTTAAAACTATAATTTTCTAAAACTGAAAAAAATTTTAGATCTAACAATGGAGCTGAGTTTGTAAATTCAAAGGTGAAATGTTTCTTTGGAAAAGAGGGTGTCTTGCATCAAACAACTTGTGTCTATACGCCTCAACAAAATGGAATTGTTGAACGAAAACACAGGCACTTGATGAATGTTGCAAGGTCTTTACTTTTTCAATCAGGGTTGCCTTTGAATTTATGGGGGGAAACTATTTTAACTGCAACTTTTTTAATAAATAGAACTCTCACCTCAGTTTTGAATGGTTAGTCTCCTTTTGAGATGGTTTATAATGTTGAACCGAATTTTGAGTTTTTAAAAGTTTTTGGATGTTTGTGTTTTGCAACCAAGTTAAATAATTCAAATAAATTTTCTTCTAGGTCTGAAAAGTGTGTTTTAATTGGTTTTCAAATGAAAAAAAGGTTATAAATTGTTAAGTCTTGATAATAAGTCTATTTTCTTTTCCAGAGATGTGCGGTTCTATGAGTCGGTTTTTCCTCTTAAACTGACAATTTCAAAAGGCGATTCTAGTCTGTCCAATTCTGAAATAAATCATTCAAATTTTTTTGATTGTTTGTATCAAACTGTTCCTAGCTGTTCTAGTCCCGAGAATCCCAATGATGTTCGTACTCAAGGTAGTAGTTTCGCCTTCGGTTCAGGATGGTGAAAGAGCTTTCGCAATCGAGTCGGAGGATAGAAATGAACAGTTTGTTGAAATTCCTAACATTCCTGAAGGAACATCAACGCTTGAAAATCTTGAACCACGTCGATTTGATGATGCTTTAGGAACTCATGCCTTAGGATTTAGAAGGTCTAGTAGAAAAAGTAGAGTTCCTTCAAAATATGATGATTTTCTTGTAGAAGGAAAATATAGCTTTGGTATAGAAAAGTCTGTTGGTTATGCTCATCTTGATTCTACTTCTGCCTGTTTTGCTGCTACTTTAAATAAATCGTTTGAACCAAATTGTTTAGATGAAGCTGTTAAAGATCCAAATTGGGTTAGAGCCATGAATGATGAAATGGAAGCTCTAAATATAAATGGAACTTGGGTTATAACAGATTTACCAAAGGGGCGCAAACCCATTGGTTGTAGGTGGGTTTTTAAAATTAAATATAAGTCCACCGGTGAAATAGAGCGTTTTAAAGCTAGACTTGTTGCAAAAGGTTACAGTCAACGAGAGGGTCTCGATTTTGATGAGACTTTCTCACCTGTTGCCAAACTTACAACTGTTAGGTGTGTTATTGCAATGGTTGTTCAATTTAATTGGAGTCTTTATCAAATGGATGTTAATGATGCTTTTTTGTATGGTACACTTGAGGAAGAAGTTTATATGGCTTTACCACCTGGATATTTTTCAAAAAATGATAAACAGGTGTGTAAACTTGTAAAGTCTTTGTATGGACTAAAACAGGCTCCTAGAAAGTGGAATGAAAGACTTACATCTTCTTTAATAAAATTTGTTTTTGTACAAAGAAAAATGATTTTTCATTATATACAAAACAATATAGAGACATATTTGTTGTGCTTTTAGTGTATGTTGATGATATTGTGTTAACTGGAAATAATGAGCAGGAACTTGAGTCTGTTAAAGTGTTTTTGAAATCTCAGTTTTTGATTAAAGATTTAGGAATTTTAAGATATTTTCTTGGAATTGAAATTGTAAAAACTAATAATGGATTATGTTTGTCGCAACGTAAGTATTGTTTGGAATTGTTATATGAATTTGGGCTTTTAGCTTCCAAACCCATTAGAACTCCTTTAGATGTAAATATTACTGTTTCTAGTAGTAGTTCTGATGGAAAAGATGATTTGTTAGAAAATGTTACAGAATATCAGAAATTAGTTGGAAAGTTAATCTATTTGACAAACACTAGACCTGATATTTCTTTTACTGTTCAAACTTTGAGTCAGTTTATGCATGCTCCAAGAAAGTCTAATTTGAAAGTTTCAATTCGTGTGTTAAGATATTTAAAACTTTGTCCAGGAAAGGGTGTTTTGGTGTCTAAGAGTAATGAGTTGTCCTTAACTGCTTGGGCAGATTCTGATTGGGCTAAATGTATAAATTCGCGTTGCTCTATAACTGGTTATTGTTTGTTTTTGGGTAATAGTCTGGTTTCATGGAAAAGCAAAAAGATATCAACTGTTTCAAGATCTTCTACCGAGTCTGAATATAGAGCTCTTACAACAGTAACTTGTGAAGTTTTATGGTTGCTAAAATTAATGAAAGATTTAAGTCTTAGGTATAAGGTTCCAGTTAATTTATATTGTGATAATCAATCTGCTATTCTTTTGTCTTTAAATCCAGTGTTACATGAAAGAACAAAGCATATTGAAATTGATGTCCACTTGGTAAGGGACAAAGTTTCTGAAGGCGTAATCAAGGTGGTAAAGGTTAACTCTTCAGAACAAATTGCTGATATTTTCACCAAACCTCTTGGTGTTAGTCAGCATAATGTTTTGTCAGAAAAACTCGGTTTGTATAATGCATTTCCGGTTCAGATTGAGGGAGGGTGTTGAAATATTTAATTGTTTATACATTTCTGTGCAATCTGAAGCAGAATATTATTTATGTTTATTACTAACTTGATTTGTTTCTTTGTAGAGAAGTTGGGCTGACTTGTGATGGGCTGAGATGGAGTTGATAGTGGGCCTAAAGCTGATGGATGCTTAATCTAATGGGCTACAGTCAATTCGGGTTGATAGTGCTACTGGGCTTAAGTGTGCGGGTTGGTACCGGGTCAAATATAACCCGGCGGTATATAAGGTTGTAAATGGGGTTTTAGAGATAGTTTTTCTCAGACACAAAAAGAGATATTCTCTCACCCTCTCAACCTCTCTCTCTCTCGTCCTTACACAACACCATCGTGATCTTCATCTTCTTTCTTTTTCTGTCAAGGTTCTTGCTAGAACAATGGTAGTGTTAGCTATGTTAGACTAGGACTGAGTGTTGAGTGTTAATGTAGTGAGTTTTTGTGTTGTATTTGTATGAAAATCTGGTTCTTCGTAAATAAAAGAACTGATTTAGTTTGATTTGAAGGTTGTTCCGTTTTCTGATTACCACTCATAAACAAAAAACTTACCGTCGAAAATATATCCCAGTAAAAAAACTATTACAAAAATGTACCTGTTTATGTTTCTTTCGTATTTCAGGAACGGTTGGGGCATATACCATACCAAATCAAAAACCAAACTCGGAAAATTCCGAAAAATCTAAATAGAAAATCAATATACGAATACCAACGAAACGTAAACCTTAATCTGGAGTTCTGGAAAATTTCTTGTTCGCTTCTCATTTGGTTAATATATATCCAGGTGATTTATGTTTTTGTCTGAAACAATAAGGCCAGGAGCAAGAATCAGGAAAATTGGATTTCAAAATTCAATCCGCAAATCCTATCACTTCCTTACGTATTAGAATTTGTACCATACGCATAATTATTAGGACCTCTTAAAATTTATTATTATTAAAAGTTTTCTTAATTAGAAATCAAATTTCCTTTATATGTATAGATAAATGTATAATTGAAAATGATCCATCGTTTCTCAAATTCAATGAAATATCAAAATATTTGTGATGTATGTTTAGAATTAGTGAATAAATGTATAAAAAAAATACTATCAACATCGATATTTATAGAACTTGAAATTTATTTTAATGATATTAATTACCTATCAGGGAATTGATTATGTTTTAGTTTGAAAGGAACCTATAAATGTTTGCTTTTGACTCACAAGAGATGAACTTTTTTTTGGAAACAGCAACTTTTATAAAAAACAACCCCAAGCAGCAAGAAACTAACAGGGGAGGAGCTAAAGACAGTTACAGAACATCACAACCAAAAAGAAGAAGATACAAAAAGTTCAAAATATTCAAATAGAAGAGAATGGTGAGGAACTCCACTCCGACCATTCGCTCATCACTTCTTTTCCCCTACCTTTAATCCACATAAACACCAATGATTTAATGGAGTCAACACCACTTGCTGGACCGATAAACATCTTGTTGAATGCGCGATCATTTCGGAACTTCCATAGACACCAAATCAAACCGTAACAGATTGAGAGGAATCGTTTCTTCCTTTGTGAGTTTTGGCTCCAATTGGCTGCAAATCCAAGTAGTTCATTGACTGTGTTTAATGTTTGATGATTTATACCACACCATTTGAATATCCTTTCTCTCAGAGAACAAGCAAATGGACATGATACCAGGATATGATCCGTGCATTCCATCCCATTTATGCAAGCACCACAGCATGTCGAGTCAGTTTCCACGCCCCTCTTTCTAAGTGCAACCAGAGATGGGATCTTGTTTTGAGATGCTCTCCATACAAAACAATTTACTTTAATCGGCACTTCATTGCACCACGTGATGGATGGCAGGGACAAATTCACCTCTGTTTTTTGGTCTATGTATCTCCTTAAAGCACAAACCGAGTACTTTCCATCGGGGTCAAGGGGACATTTCCAATTGTCCGGTTCATGTAGTAGATGTACCGAGTCTAAGTCACGTTGCAATCTGCCCAGCTCCCTTGCTAAGCCGGACTCAATCGGGCACGAAGCCCAATGCCCAACGAAGCTTCCTTCATAAAATCTATCCGCCACTGTGCAACCTTTTCTTTGTTCAATATTATACAAAGATGGGTATTTGGTTTGTAGCTTCTCCGATCCAATCCATTTATCATACCAGAATAAAGTGTTTTCACCCGATTTAACCTGTAGGTTGAATATGTCACCCATTTCGAGCCCCATTCTCCTTAGATCTTTCTTCACAGACGCAATATTATTCCAAACCCCACTAATGTTTCTGTTTGATAGGTAACTATGTGGTTTATTTTTTAGATTATGCAACCCGACAATTACTTTTCCCCACACTGAGTCTTTTTCGGTTTTAAGTCGCCACCACCATTTTACTATCATAGCTACATTCAACGCGCGAATTGAGCCAACTCCAAGCCCACCTGCAGATTTGGAAGCTAATACCTTATCCCATGCAACCCAATGTATCTTCTTTTTATCCTCATCACCTCCCCATAGGAACCTTCTTCTTATACTTTCCAGTTTATCCGTTACTGCCACCGGAGCCATGAATAGAGAGAAAAAATAAGTGGGCAAGTTACCAAGTACGGAAGTTATCAACGTGAGGCGTCCACCAAACGATAGGGCTTTAGACTTCCATGTGGATAGTTTGTTTTGAAATTTTTCTATAATTGGCTTCCAATTTTTTGTGAGGTTCATATTGGCGCCAACAGGAACTCCGAGATATGTAAATGGAAAGGAGCCGACATCACAACCAAGAATACTAGCCCAGTTCGAGGTTTCACTTTCAGGCGCTCCTATTCCGAATACTCTTGATTTGTGGAAGTTTACTTTGAGTCCTGAAGACACTTGAAAGCATTTCAGAATTCTTGCAAGATTTTTTAGATTGGCTCTATCCCATTCGCCAACAAACAGCGCATCGTCCGCGTAGAACAAATGCGATATGCACGGTCCATCGTTGGGAAGTTGCACACCCTTGAACAACCCTTTGTCTCTAGCCTCTTGAAGTGCCACGTTTAACCCTTCCATTGCAATAATGAAGAGAAAAGGGGACAAAGGGTCACCCTGTCTTACGCCTTTGGATATCTCGAATTCATCCGTTGGGGAGCCGTTTATGATAACAGAAGCACGGGATGAGTTCAAGCACCCGCTGATCCATGACCTCCATTTGGTACCAAAGCCCATTTGTGAAAGGATGGAATCTAAAAATTCCCAGTTAACACTATCAAATGCTTTTTCAAAATCCACCTTAAAAAGTAGAATTTTTCTCCTCGTCTTTTTTGCCCACGAGTATAGCTCATTAATCACCAACGGACCATCAAGTATATTCCGTCCTTCTACATAAGCAGATTGCACATCACTAATTACTGTTCCTATAATTTTCTTAAGCCGAATGGCAAGAATCTTCGAGATAATTTTATATACACATCCAATCAGACATATGGGTCTGAAATCAGATAAGGATGTGGGATCTTTGACCTTTGGCGCCAATGTTATGAAGGAAGAATTACAGCCGCGTGCTAAGGTACCATATTTGTCAAAATGAAGAACACAATTCATCACATCCGATTTGAGTGTATCCCAGTAAGTTTTGATGAACTTGAAAGTGAACCCATCAGGCCCGGGGGCCTTGTCGCTACCACAAGCCCATACCGCTACTTTCACCTCATCTAGAGTAAACGGAGCTTCCAGTTTGATTGCATCCATCATCGAAATTGATTTAAAGTAAGGACTCACCAACTTGGGCCTAGAAGGCCAAGACTCACTGAACTTGTTTTTGAAATAGCGGAGCACTTCACCTTTTATTTCGTTGACCGATGATACCCATGTACCGTTTACCATTAGACCATTAATCGTATTTTTCCTATTCTTACAATTGATGTAGCCATGAAAGAATTTAGTATTCTCCTCGCCCTCCACAGCCCATTTGACACGCGACTTTTGCTTCAAATCAAGTACCGTAATTTTCTCGACCTCAAGAATTCTTTGTAAACCATGGCTGCGGGTCTTCAGTTCCGATTCATTTAGGGCTCTTTTTTCTGCTAGTTTTTCCAGATTCGACACAGTGTTCTTTATAGTCAAGATCTCCAAATTTTCCTCCTTTTCATTTCTGGCTCTCCATTGCTTAATCTTCATCTTTAAGTTCTTTAGTTTGTTTGCTAAGTAGGCGTCGGGAGTACCGAAACCCACAAAATTTTCCCATGCTTCTTTGACCGTGTAATCAAAACCGTCTTTAAGTATCCAAGAATTGAAAAGTTTGAACGGGGGAGGACCGTAGTCGGATTGACATGAAGTAAGGGTAACAGGACAGTGATCCGACAGATACCGTGGGTGGGCTGTTACAACCAATGACGGGAAGGTAGCGAGAAAATTTGAGCATGCCAAGAACCTATCTAACTTACTCAATTTGGCCCCCACTCTAGACATGAATGTGAATTTCTCACCGCCCATGTTAAAATCGTGAAGGTCTGCTTCGAAAATGAACCTATTGAAAGCGGAAGCACTCTCCGGACAAAATAAAGAATTGAACCTCTCCTCCGATCTTCTAACAACATTGAAATCTCCGAACATAACCCAACTGCCTGGTAGTGAGTTCTTTACTTCAAGTAGATCCTGCCATAGACGCCTTTGTTCAGCTAACTCGTGTGGCCCGTATATGTTAGCGAAGATGATATCGTTATTAGTTCCCGTCCACTTCCCTTTAATGATTATATAGTTTTTCGATTTTACAACTTCTGATTTCTGAAAACACGTTTTATTCCATATTGAGACAAGTCCACCTGATTTTCCGTCTGAGTTCACACCTACGTAATCATAATCTAGAGTCCCCCAACATCCTTGTACGTCTATCTTACCCCAATCTGTTAGCTGAGTTTCTTGAATCCCCATGAAATTCGCTTTGTATAGGTTTTTTAGCTTCTTGACCCATTTGACCTTGACATTCGCCCCAAGTCCTCTAACATTCAATGAGATACAATTCATTGATTACATTTTTGCTCTCCAATTCCACCCAAGACTTCAGCAAGGATTGGGTTGTCAGCCGCAATCTGGAAACCCACCGCAGATCCAATCTCGACCGTCTGCGAAAATTCGTGCGTTTCCATTTTGTCACGTTCATCTACTCCATTCTTGGTAGTGTGTCTTTCTGGATAATCAATGTCAGGGCTCGATCTCATAACGACTGGGTTGGGAGGTATTCTTATGTTCGAAGTTGAGGGTGGAACCTGGGTGTTCGATTTTTGACTCGTGGAGGTGATGTTCTGTTCGAAATTAGGGGAGGGAGAATGGGATATATTACGAAATCCCAATTTATCACGCTTACGCTTCTTTGGTGTCGGACCCCCGCTATTAGATTCAGTACCCACATTGGAAACAGATGTGTGGGCTTTATGTGCTTTAAACGTAAACTCATAGTTGCCACCATTATTTGGAAACGGGCCGAAACACCCCAGTGGGACTAGATTTTCAATTGGTCCAATAGTGTTAGTCTCAATGGGCCCAGGAAAAAAGGGTTGTACCTTAGGCAGCTGTGAATTATCTCCTATACGTGTCACAGAGATATGATTGTCGGGAACTTCAACCGACTCACGATTTTTGGGAGATACGACCTCATTATTTCCTGTCTCGTAATTCCCACCAAGTTGCTCTTTCGTCGGAGACTTGTGCAGTTCGTCGGCCTCCGTCGTGACTTCCCCAGCCATAGGATCGTGGACCTTTGACTTCTCATTCGGTGACTGGTTGGGCCGGAATTCTCCTTCCTCTTCCTGTTCGATCTCCACCTCTTCCATCCATGTGTCGGAAACACCGTCTACATCTTCTTCTTCTTCGTCCTCTGATTCTTCCACCTTGTCAAAAGGAACAGGTTTGAAAGGCGACCAATCATCCGTGTATTCCACAACGCCGACTCGGTATTCCATCCCGTTGGATTTGATCGTAACTTCTTCATTTATCCATTTTTTTTCCGACGTTAGAACTCCCACCTTTCCCATGGAGTAATCTCTTCTGTTGGAGATGTAATCGAACGGGCTAATGACTTTTCCGAACCAACTGGCAATTAGTGAAAAATTCGATTCATCCCATAACTTCAAGGGGACCCCCAGGATTTTAAGCCATGCAGTTCTTTCGTAATTGAGTTCCTGTTTATCTGCATGTATCAGCCACTTAAACCAGTCTTTCCACCTACTCTCGTCACCCAGAAATTCAGAAGCAGTAGTGCTATTTTGAAATTCGATTGCGAGTCGTAGTCCTCCAAGATATTTAGTTACTTCCTTTACAATGCCGGATGCATGCATTGTGCCAATGTGGTCTAGGCTATGTGCTTCACCAATCAAAACTCTTTTCTTCAGCCATTCGTTCATGTGAGTGTTGGGATTGAGTGTAATGGGGGGTGATGGTTGCATCGGCTTACCAACATCTAAGCCGGAGATGACCTGAGCAAAAGTACGGTTGTCTCTAACCTTTAGTCCTTGAGGGGGAATGCCAAAAGTCCTGCTCTGTTTTCTGGCCGAACCGACCGGGATATTCCCGTTGCTCACGCCGAGGTTGTGTGCGGCCTTCCGTTGATGTTTAGATATGTTTGTTTCAAGAGTCACTTGCTTGCATCTGATACCTTGTAGCTTTGCTTCCAACTCCTTGCAGTCTTTCACATCCAGAAATCTTACGAATGCGTAGTTCCTCCCTTGGACATTCTTTTTCCAACCAAAGTACACATCTACCACCTTCCCAAATCTAGAGAATGGGTCTCGCAGTTCCTCCTTCCTGGTTCCGTCTGGAAATCCGGTCACGTAGAAAGTGGTGAGCTCATTATTCGCCTGAAATCTTCCGTTATTTTTCCGTCGACTAACCTCCGTCCAATCTCCGTTCACGTCTCCCATAGAGAGATATTTCTAATTTACTCTACAGTTGTGCACGGTTGTTTCTTTTTAGACCATTAATTCCTTCTAGATGTGCACTCACAAGAGATGAACTATTACGGTTTTTCATTTTGACTCAGAGATTAAAGCTTTGGTATTAAATGATCATTATGTAATCTAAATCCATATTTGCAAATATTTGCATGGTTTCCGATATTTTTTCCTCCGAAAGGTAAACATGGATGACTAAGGTGTGTGGTGAATTATTACATCTTCGAAGAAAACTATTTAGTTTTTCTTCTATCAATCAACTAATTAAGCTTAGCTAATTATATATTAAAACATCATTTAGAGTTATCCAAGCAAATTTATGTAATTAGAAACCTGAATAACAAGGCTTAATTTATGGTGTTCGACATGAATTAACCAATAATCTATTGGGTTAATCATAAACAAACGTTTATCATCGAATAATCAATGGTATTAAGGTGTTTTTATCATCAAATAACGTTTTATCGACATGAAATAAGATTTATGGGCCAATTGCTTTTGTTCATTTTAACACCTATAACAAAATAACTTGTTTTGCAAGCGGTTAAGGTATTTTTATCTATCTCAAGTAAATTTTTAAAGCATATGGTAATTTTCTGCATTACATCCAAATTATGTTTTAAAAATAGAATTTTCACAAAATATGTTTATTTTTTATATGTCTTTTAAAAAAATCGTTCATCTTCAATATTTAAATCACATGTCTTTAGTTTGGTGCTTTAGGGGAACGTATTTAACATAAGATCGCTAATTTGAACACATTTCAAAACCAACAAAATACATTTAAACATCAAGAACAAATTAACTTGAGATTAATTACTCCAAAAAAAGGAAGCTATATAGAACACCCAATAGACCATGTAAACTTTTCAACGACAATTGAGATTACATGAAAATACCTAATTTTAAACAGACATCTTTAATTCCATACCACTGACCCAAAAAAGAAAGAAACAAAAACGACATTAACATCAAATTGTTCAACAAAAAACTACGGTGAAGATAAAGCTGACTACTCATAGATAAAAAAAAGACCATCAAATTTCAAACCTCAAACTCCATCTCGATCTACTGACTATTCAATTTCATTGAAGTATTGCCTGAACATGTTAAAACTCACCAGGTAGAAAACGAGACTGTTTACTTCCATTGCAACGTTAGACTTCAAGAGATACTTGTAAGCATCAATGGCGTTTAGCTTGAAATTACCATGGATTATGATAACTGTAAACGACCTCGTAGCCATCAAATACAGCGTAACAATCAAATAGAAGCTCCTAACCAGCTCCAATCTATACGACATCCTAGCAGCTACCCCGACAGTCGACAGCAGCGAGCAAACACAGGCGAAGATCACAACAGACGAAGTCATCATATCTAACATCAATACAATTTCGTTACCATCCCCTAATACTATAGAAGCTGCATTACCTGAAACTTGCAGTGGGATCAGAATCATCAGCGCTGCTTTATCAACATCTTGCAAAATTGGCTTAAAGAGAGGCCATCCGGTACCAATCAGTAGTATCACAATCAATAACTGAAGAACACTGATGCATTGATGGAAGAAAATCAGTAGATCTGGGAAACTACGAGATCCAGTAACCTTCTCATAGTATCTCTCTTCCGCAGTGAAGATCAAGCTGATCCCCTTCATTACAATCAGCCCAGCTATCAGGAAGTGCTGTATCCGGCGAGAAGATGGCCGGATTTTGAGACAAATCGAGATCCAGACACCGAGAAAAATCAGGTATAGGAGGGAGAAAATGAGGTAGATATACGAGAGCTGTGCAAGGCCGGTAGAATAGTAGTTTTCGTAGTTGTATTGAGGGTTGCAGGTTTCGAACAGGATTGAGTACTCAGTGGGGTAGTTAACAGGGCACGATTGGTTATTGGATGGTATCATGGGAGATTTGATTTTGATCTCCGCCGTGTTAAGTGCAGCGAAGAGGAAGAAGAGGAAGAGAACGGCGGTGAAAGTTTTTCCAAGCGTCATTTTGGATTCAACGGTGGTCGGAAAAAGGTGATAATGATTGGGATGTAATTGGTTATTGGTGTGCCTTTGTTGCTTTATCCAGTGGGTCGTATATATAGTGTTTGGAATATTCAATACATTAGGGCTGCGTTTGCATGAAACTTGTTGAATTAAAAAAGAGAAAGTATTATAAAATAGCTACTTTGAGTCCAATGAAATATTAGGAAATTAAATATAAATAGTAGATAGGAATGCGATAATTTTATATATTTCGATGTGCGATTGGTTGTTTAAGTGCTATTTGCTTTTATTTTTAGGGTTCATTTCAATAAAAATGTATGTTTTACGATTTTTGGTTCATATTATTTATAAAATGGCTAATTTTGTGTATGCGTTTTTTAAATATCGAAATATCATATTTATCTAGAGTAATTTCTAAATATTATAGTATCATTATTAAAAATTCTAAATATTATATTTGCCTAAAACTTAATTTTAAACAAATTTTTTTAACATTTTACAATGAATTTGTATATTTTAAATTAATTATAATTATAAAACAAATTAAATTAACCATATTCCCCCTCGTTAACATCCTTGTGAATCAGCAAACCGTTTCCATAACAAACAAGATCATCAAACACAATCGGAACCCCTCATTCTCTGGCTCAAAAACAAAAAGTTCCTTGATGATCTAATTTCTCTGAATTCTTTAGAACGGCAATTTCTCTGAAATATTGAATTCTTCGTTTTTATTTTATGCATAGTCGTGTATTCATGTTGGTCATTTAAGTTACCGGTGATGCTTTTTTACGTTATCCTCACTACAAGAAAAGTCCTTGTTAGTGACTAGTTTTTGTGACGACCTGAATTTTTGTCACTAACAATATCATTTAGTCACCATATATTAAGTCGTCACTGAATTTTGGTAATGTTATAAATTTAGTGACGAATACTATGCTGGTCACTAATTAAAAGCTTAGTGACAAAAAGGGTGGTCACTATATGGGAGAATTAGTGACCAAAAAATAGTGGTCACTGTATGGGAGAACTAGTGACCAAAAAAGTGGTCATTGAATTTATAATTAAAAAAACTAAATTTATGGACTCGATAAGGTTTTTAGTTGAAGCAATGCAAATACCAATAGTGCCCCTATGACAAGAATTAGTGACCAAAAAACAGGGTCATTGTATGGGAGAACTAGTGACCAAAAAACAGTAGTCACTGAATTTATAATTAAAAAGACTTAATTTATGGACTCGATAAAGTTTTTAGTTGAAGCAATGCAAATACCAATAGTGCCCCTGATGACAAGAATTAGTGACCAAAAAACAGTGGTCACTGTATGCGAGAACTAGTTACCAAAAAATAGTGGTCACTAGATTTTTTTGAATAAGTATCCTACAATAAAGAATACCAAATGTTTTTATGTTCTTTTTAAAAAAATAAAAAACCAATCCGACAATGAATAAAGATCATGTAAACAAAATGTAAACAAAAACGATGAATAAAGATCATGTAGACAAAAACGATGAATAAAGATCATGTAGACAAAAATTTCATTTGAATTATAAAATTAAACAAACTGCAACTTAAAATTTATTCACATGCTAATTCATTTATATGTTACGGAACTACAAACGGAACATATGAAACTATATGTAATTAAACTTAGTTAATTAAAAAAATTTGGAACTACAGACCCAATTTTAAACCAAGAGTAAACCCAGTTCCATGATATAACCCTAAGTGATTTTAAACCCGGTTCCGTGAATCACCTTAATTGACGTTAAACCCAGTTTCGCGATATCACCCTAATTGACGTTAAAGTAATCCATCCTCTGAAAGGTCGGCAACCCTGCTGCACTTCACCGACGCCTCCACCACAACATCGACGTCTTCCACCATCGGACTCCACGATCTACTGTCTTCTCCACCATAATTGTTCCAATTGAATCCTTGATTCTCCATCACTCACTTCAGTACCGTGCTCCACAATCTAGGTCGTCTCTTTGTTAAAGAACTACAGCCTGTTGTTGCCGTCTTGTCGACATCGATGCCGCCCTCAGTTTACTTCCTAAACAAACTTCTGTCGGTTTCGATCATAATTACGCATTTACGCCAAGGTTTGCTTCATTGTGTCGCACTTCATTTTCCTATTTCTCTGATAAAAAATTAACTTTCATTCCGGAAAGCTGAGATTGTAACACCGTCTTAGATTTTTGTAGAAATTGCAGTGTTTGTTCGAATTCAAGTCAATTTTGGAGTTTAAATAGTTCTAACATGTTGTCTCTTCTTTTCTGTTTAATAAGAGTTCTTCCTTTAGCTTTGTTTTACTGTATTTATTTTTCTTTTTGCAATTTAGAACTCCAAATCCTCCCTGAATTTCGGTTCACATTATTGGATTGGGTAAGTGATAGCAGGTGTTTGCTAGTTTGTGTTTATTGGAATGCATAACATGTGTTGGACAAAATGCCTGTGTGAAAGTTTGATTGTAAGACTAGATCCAATTTGTTTGTAAGTGATAGCAGGCGTTTGGTAGTTTGTGTTTATTGGAATGCATAACATAAACTCTTCCACATTCCATACTTTTATAATCAAATTTCCTTGTTCTTTAACTCTCTACAGGACCAATGCTGGTATGCTATAACTTTTTTGCGACTTAGAAACAATATCAAATGCTTAAATACTTTTTTGATGCAATTTTTTTTGTTATGCAGGTTTATAGTGGAACTATGGAAGAAAGCTTGTTTAGGGAGATATTTGACAAACACATAGAGGATAAGGTAATGTCTGATTAAACAAATTTTCATAATTATTCAAATAGCTAAATCGATAAATTAAACATCTTAACTTTATTTATTGAACCAGCAATGGGAATGGCTTGTTGGTGCACAGTACAAACAATGGAGTTGGCAAAATCAGAGTGGACAACAATCACGTAACCTTTTATTGCCTCATTTATTCTAGACTTTCTTTTCTCATATACTTTATAAACTTATTGCCAGGCTGTCTCATTTATGAGATTTTTGCGGGTTTGAAATTGAACAAGACTGAAGAGCTACGAAATACCAAAGGTCGACAGGATGCCCCTTCTAGAAGTTTCTTTCTTTCTGTAAAATGTTTTTTTAATTGATATTGTAAAAGCCGTCCAATTATAGTTATAGTAATGAAGCAATTTTGAATGCTATGAGTAGGTATATAAAATGTTATCATTGGTTTTATGGTTAAACTATACATATAAATTGTAAATATAGTTAAGTTGAGTTTTTATGTATTGTTTCCCGATTCAAATTTTGTTGTGTTTGGAAAAGAGTCAGGATCGAAATCGGATCTGGAATCGGTATCCAAAGTGGAATTGGAATTGGAATCAGAATTCGAAAGTAAAATTGGAATTGGAATCAGAAGAGGAAATCCAAATGTCTTTTTTCAAATCATCATTATAAAAATTATTGCAACCGAAATGTCTTTTCTTGTAATTCCATAATTAGTGACTACTTTTTTGGTCACTAATAATAAAAGATCAGTGACTACTTTTTTGGTCACTAACAATAAAAGATCAGTGACTACTTTTTCTTGGTCTCTAACAATAGTGACCATATATTTGGTCACTATAACAAAGTAACCAAAATAGTGACGTTTTTACTCTGGTCACTAGATAAGTCTTTAATTGTATTAGAAAGTGACGACTTTCATTGATAGTGACGAACTATAGTGACGGAAATAGCTATCATTGATATAGTGACTACTACACTTTAGTCACTATTTAGTGACGATTTATATATTTTTGTCACTAATCAGATTAGTGACGGACCTATAGTGACGAAAAGTGACCACTTATATTTTGGTCACTAAATCATTTAATGACTACATTTTCTTTTGATAGTGACAACTTCATTTTCATCACTAAATAAGACTGTTCTTGTAGTGCCTTGTGTGCAGTTTCAATTTAAATATAATATCTATCATTAATTAAACGAACTAGGGTATAAAACCGTGTTTCACACGGTTAAGCATTAAAAAGATTTATTTAATAAAAAATTAATTTATTTAATGATATAATTTGATATATACGAAATATAACAACAACAATACTACATGTTACTACAATTTAGTTGTTATAAAAAAATCCAAACAAATAAAATAATAGCAGAGTTATATGTATATGAACCGGAAAAAAATCAAAACTAAAAAAATTTAAGATAACTTTGTATTCAAATAATACATAATTAATGTCATAAGTAAAAAAATCTGATTACATTCTTATGTATTTGCATTGAATATATGCATGGATGGCATTATCTCCCAAATGTCTATGCATGTTCCTTTATATTATACCTAACAACATAAAATAGTAAATGATATTTTTCATGAAATGTATTACAAATTATTCATTGTATCCAATAGATGATAGAAATACATTCATGTCTTAACTTAAAAATATAAGTAGTGTTGTTTAGATTAAAAGTAAGTTGTAGTTTTGTATTAAAAAAAATTAATGACGGTGTAATAATTTAATTAATATGTTGCTATTTTCTGTTAAAATAAAAGTTCATTATTATTTTTGGTTAATAATTTTCATTTTTATTGACTTTTATTAATAACTATCTATTTTGTTAACAATGGTCATTTCAAAGGTAGTGTTAGAAACTAAAATTAGCAACCAAGTATAAAAAAGAATTGCCAACAAAGTTTAATTTGGTATGTAGTGGTGTTTTTAGCGAATTGTGTAGATTTTTCAAGGTTACCGGTTTTTTCTATCTTTTAGCATCTAAGTTTTCTAATTTTGTATTTTTTTAGCAACCAACTATAATTGAAGTCAACTTTTTAGCAACCAAGTTACAGAAACGGTCAAAACTGTGGCGTTCTTGGATTGTTATGTAAGGGATATTTGCGTCTAAATTAACAAACATGTCAGGTTTTTGCTGGAATTTTATTTTAGCAAAAAAGTTTGTAAAGTAACTTTTTTACCATCGTAGTTCGTTATTTATCATATTTTTAGCCATTTAGTAAATAAACTCTCGTTCTTAGCGACTTGTGCGTGTGTTTGTTAAGGCAACCAAGTTAGACATCTATCGTTTTTAGCAATCATTTACTGAGTTTCACTACAAGAATCGTCCATATAGATGCCTCCAACGACATGTCGTTACTATAGCCTTCGTGCCTACAGAATAGTCGCTATAGACCAAAATTGTCGTCCCTATAGCCTTCGTCTCTATAGCTGAGCTATAGAGACGACATGTCGTGACTATAAGGTCGCTTCAAAAAAGGGAACAACGGCTTGTGGTGACGACTTGTCGTCCCTATAGCTTAGGCTATAGAGACGACATTTAGTCTCTATAGCTTCGGCTATAGAGACGACTTGTCGTTACTATAAGGTCGTTTCATAAAAGGGAACAAAGGCTTGTGGTGACGACTTGTCGTCCCTATAGCTTAGGCTATAGAGACGACATTTTGTCTCTATAGCTAAGGCTATAGAGACGACTTGTCGTTACGATAAGTGTTTAGAAAAAATTCGCCTAAGCTATAGAGACTAAATGTCGTCCCTATAGCCACTGTACAGGTTTTTTTATGTTTTCTACAAACTGTCAAATTTTATATACATTACAATTTAATTCTGCAAAATATAAAAACATGAAAGCTATAGCGATTTAAAACAACATATCAATATCACATAAAGTTTAACATGTAAAATATTATACAAAATTTGTGTGTCAAAACATAAATACTAGAACATTTAAAATTTTTAATCACTTTCACTTTCACTCTCGCTTTCAACTACATTTCCGGCGTCATCTCCTTGAATATCACTCGCGGTTGCATCTTCATTTCCGGTTCCACCTCCTTGGTTGTTTGGAGATTCAATTTGCATATTTTGTAGTTGTGTTGGATCGAATTGAAACGGTTGCAACGGTTGAAACGGTATGTTATTTTGGGTGAAAATGGTTTGTAAGTGTTGATTGAATTGTTGAGTCATCTGCTGGGTAAACTGTTGGGCAAACTGTTGGGTAAACTGGTTAAAATTTTGGGATGATGTTGAAGCATCCGGTACGTAGTGGGCTGGGATATTTTGGATTTTTCTACCAACTCCCCGTGTATGGCCACGCCTTTCTCCAAGCGCGCATTCAAGGCATTTAATTTCATTAACCTTTGCCTCGTCACCGTTAGCTTTGTCAAGCATTGTTTTGTACTCGACTTGTATTTTTTCCTACAATAAACAAAACAACAAACGAATGTTAGTTTTTATATATATAATTCGACAGCATAACTGCTATAAAATGGATAACCAACTTGTTTACCTGTAAATAATAACAATAACAATTCTCATATTTCAATATATGCAATGATTTCTAATACCAAAAATAGACATTCTACACTAAATTGCATATCAATATATATAGCTAGAAATTTTACTTACCCAATCAGCATGTGCTTTATCATTCACCCAGCCACGACCTTCTTTGAAGTGGTTTTTTCTCCACACTTCTATTTCGCTACTTTTGCCGGTTTTTTGGACCTATAAATTAACATCAATAGTTAATATAATTTCATAGACTTATTAATAACTCCTCAAATACTTAAAAAAATACTTACTTCTTTATATCGTTTTTGGGCATATGATTCCGTCCCATGAGAACTTGTATACGGTAGAAGTTCTCTGTTGCCTTTGTTACTTTGTGAACGGGCTTTGTACTTATCTGTGGTAAAAAGTTTATCAATAACCTTCCACCACGCCCGGGGAGTCTGTGTAGGCGGGGGATGCGCCCTTGCCCTCTCAATATTTGTGTAACCTCCTTGCTCATCAAAATGTACTTTCAAATCGTATTTTCGTCGCTTGTATGCGTTGGCACAGTCGGCCTCTATTCCATGTACAACGCCATTCCAATTTCGTGTGTTCTTCCATGCATCAATATCAAAATAATGCTGCAAAACAAAGAATTAGAAGATATTTAGAAATTATAAAATTGAAAGAAAAATAAAACATTATATCATATACTTACATGCAGCGTCGGATAAATCTCTCTCTTGTGTTTGCTAGGCACAGCTTTCCAACTGGGATAGTGCATTGGCACTCTTCTACCAACCTCATTTGATACCAATCGTATATACATCTGGTAGTTATCTCCGATCATTTTGAACTTATTTCCCTCGTCATCTAACAAAAGAGGTAACGGTTGCTCATTGTTTTTTGCAAACTCTTCAAGCAGGTTTAAGTCTTTTCCCTTTCCACGAGTCTTTTTGGGGTTGGCTTCATTGATACATGTAATTGACAAGTTAGTAAGTTAAAAAATATATCCAATATAAAATGTTACAGTAAATTTGAACAAGTTACTTACATGACTCGCAGGTCGAAGGAATCCTATCTGGGCCTCGTGGAGGGTCAGCCCCACCGTCTCCACCATGACCTCTGGCAACACGTGCTGCCATGCCTTGAATTGAAATAAATAACATGCATATTTTTAACAAATACTATAAGCAACAATTTAATATAAGCAACACCATAGCAATTTAACAAAAATCATCCATTAAACATACAGAAAAACATTACATTACATTCAATCAGAGTCATCACTAGAATAACATGCATCTATATCATCATCATCATCGCTATCATCTGTATCAACAATGAGCTCGTCTTCTGAAGGGTACATGTCACCGTCCTCTTCATCATCGTCAATAAAATTTTCATCATCTGGAATAGGGTCATCATTTGATTCATCAACTACATCTAAACTTGCTTGCATAGGCAAATAGCCTAAGTCGACAACCAAGTTACAATGAAATAATTGATCTTCCACAACAGGGGAGACAAATCTCTCAACAACCGTATTTGTTTCACCAGCATCGCCTATGTCGACAACCAAGTCATAATCAGACGATTGAGTGTCGTGCAAGACATCTAATTCATTAACAACAGGGATACTCGGATGATCCCAAAGTTTCTGATGGTGAACGTCTTCCACGACCCTCCAATTATTTGGGTTTCGAGAAAGATCTTGGAGATAAAACACTTGTTTCGCTTGTGTGGCTAAAATGTATTGTTGAGTATCGTACCATGCCTTACCGACATACCATTCACGGCTGATGTCGATAGCAACGATTCCATTTTTATCAACCAATCGCCTCTTCCCCGATGTGTTGAACCATTTACAACGAAATAGTACAACCGAGTAACCACTTAGATAGTTCAACTGTATTATATCCTCCAGTTGACCATAAAATGGTGTACCGTCTTCTCCTATTGTAACGACACCACTGTTTTGAGTAGTACGTCGGAGATCGCGGCTGTGCACGACAAATCTAACACCGTTGACGATGCAAGCAGTGTAAGAAAATGCGCTCAACGGGCCATGTGCCAATGCCTTTAATTCGTTGGTACAGTCCAGGGACATTTCTTTTTGTAGACGATAGACCTGGAGAAAAATATAAAATTGATAATTTATATAATATTATACTTTAGATTCATATATAATACCGTATAATGTATTCACCTTATCACTGAACCATGATGGGAATTTAGCTTTTTCATCAGTGTGAGGATGTTTAGCTTTATATTGGCTGTACATCGGGAAAAAATATACAAATTAGTTTATGACAATACTAACAACGAAACTATAAAAAAATAAAATACTTACGATAAATAGTCTTTTACTTCATCACAGTTCTCTAGTGCAAACCAATGTAATGTTTTGTTGGCCTCTCCAGAAAGAGCAATGATTTTCTTTTTGGACATTGGTCGACATTGTGATGAAAACACAGAAAACTGCCTCTTTGGCATGCCATCATCCGTATTTCTATCAGGACGGTTGAATTTGGTTTGCATACCCTCAAGATACATGGAGCAAAATGTCAATGCTTCCTCTGCAACATAACCCTCTGCTATCGAACCTTCAGGTTTGGCTTTGTTTCTAACATAGGCTTTCAGTTTTTTCATGTATCTCTCAAAAGGGTACATCCACCTCATATACACAGGCCCTCCAAGAATAGCTTCTTTAGGTAAATGTAGAATTAGATGGACCATTATGTCAAAAAATGCAGGTGGGTATATCAACTCCAAATTACATAGTATCTTTATGACCTCATTATGTGCATCGTACATGTCTTTCACATTCACTGACCGTGCACAAATTTTTTTAAAAAATGTACAAAGGTCAATGATAGCTGTTGAAACATTTGAAGGCAGGCCAGCTCGGACCCCTATTGGTAGCAATCGTTGCATGAGTACGTGATGATCATGAGACTTTAAACCCATGACATTTGAAGCATTAAAAGGCACCTTATTCTTAAAGTTCGATCCAAAGCCATCATGTAGTCTTACATCTTTAATGAACTGACAGAAACGTACACGATCGGTTGGTTTGAAAGAGTAAGGAGGATGTGGTTGATGTGTCTTGTTGTTTTTCTGTTGCATCCATAGATCTTCGCGAATACCCAAATTTTCCAAATCTTTTTTTGCTTTTTGAGTGTCTTTTGATTTGTCGTTCATCACCAACGTACCTAATAAGCTCTCAGATATGTTCTTCTCTATGTGCATGACATCCAGATTGTGTTTTAGTTCAAGAGAAGACCAATACTGAAGTTCGTAGAAGATACTTCGTTTGCTCCAATTGTACAGTAGTTCAGTACGCTTTCTTTTCGGTTTCTTACCCCCAAACTTAGGATGTTTCCCTGGAAGACGGACCGAGACGCACTTCAACTGCTTTAATATTGCTGCGTTACTAAATCTTCTGGGAGGCCTTCTTGACTCTTTTTGGCCATTAAACAACAGACTGTCCCTCCATTTATGGTTGCTACGTAAGAATCGTCTGTGACCAACATAAGCCATCTTATTGGTTATACGGATCGATGGTGTGTCCTTGTTGCAAGTGGAACATGCCTTATAACCTTGACCACTCCATCCAGACAAAATGCTACGAGCTGGATAATCGTTGATCGTCCACAGCAATGCTGCACGCATCATGAATAGAGTGTTGGTTGATGCATCTCTCATCTGGACTCCTTCGGTCCACAAAGTTTTCAACTCGTCCACTAGAGGCCTCAAAAACACATCAATGTCTTTCGTTGGTGATTTAGGGCCAGGGATTAACAGTGTCAGCATGAAAGAAGACTCTTTCATACATAACCACGGTGGTGTGTTGTACGTTGTCAATATTACCGGCCACATACTGTAAGGCTGAGTCATGTTACTAAATGGATTAAAGCCATCAGCAGCCAAACCCAAGCGGACATTCCTAGGTTCTTTGGCAAACTCAGGATATCTCTTGTCAAATTCTTGCCATGCCTTCCCATCAACCGGGTGACGCATCATACCATCATCTGAACGCCCAGTGTTATGCCAAGTCATATCTTTTGCAGTGAATCTGGAACTATACCTTCGACGAAGCCTGGAAGTCAAAGGAAAGTAACGTAACACCTTCTGTGGCACTTTCTTCCCTTTCGTGTTTTTGTCAACCCATCTACTCTCTTTACAGACGGGACAATTCTGCAATGAGGCATTCTCCTTCCAATACAGAGCACAATCATTAACACAAGCATGGATAGATTGATATCCTAATCCAATCTTTCTCAGCTTCTTCTTAGCTTCATAGTGGGATGCTGGAATCTTATTTTCTTTCGGGAACACAACTCTAAGAAACTCTAAAAGTTGGTCAAATGAACTGTCTGTCCATTTGTTGATAACTTTAATGTGCATCATTTTTGCTAGAAAGTTTAGAGAAGACATCCAGGTACAGCTAGGGTATAACTCCGTATTGAGCTCTTCAAACAATGCATCAAATTCCGAGTCCGCACCACTTCCCTCTTCGTTTCTATTTTCTTCAAATGTATCTTGCTCTGCCATAACATCATCTATTACGTCAAACATCTCATGCGTTGTTGTAGTATGTCTTCTTGCAGCCCAAAGTGTGTCTAAATCGGAAGCGGGATATTCCTCGCCGTGATAAGTCCAAATCTTATACGTCTGTTGAAAGCCACGATCATGTATGTGGGCGTAAATCGTAGACATAACGTGCCGGTACGAATTCACACAATCTCTACATGGGCAAAACGCTTTCCCTTCATCGTCTACATGGTTCTTGGCAATCTCTATGAAGTTCCTTAGACCTTCCAAGAACACTAGAGACCGCCGATTTCGCTCTTTAATCCAGCTCTTATCAATTGTCATTACTGTTTCATTATTAAGACTTAGATCGTATGCATGCTAATTAGTTTGTGTTTAGTTATAATAAGTTAGACTTTTTTTAGGATTTGTGTAAGTTGAGGCTGATCGGATGAATGCACCGTATGAACCCACTACATGTTTGTCTAAAGGTGGCCACCTAACCCACTTTTTAAATACTTTGTCTCATATGTGAATGAATATTATCAGATTGAGTATTTAAGAAAAAATCGACAACATTTCCCCTTAACTCCCCAAGTATGCGTTTGAAACGCAAACTCGTAGGAGTAAAGAGAAATGTGTGTATCGATTTTTCCTTAAATACTCAATCCGTAATATTCATTCACATCCTAAATGAGACAAAATATTTAAAAAGCAGTCCCAAAACGGGGACTGCCCGAAATGAATTTCTAAATTCATTTCGGGCGGGAATAAAACTAAGGTTAATGCAATGCATGTATGTATATATATATATATATATATATATATATATATATATATATATATATATATATATATATATATATATATATATATATATATATATATATATATATATCAACTAAGGTTTTTAATTATTTGTTTATTTACTTTTAGAATGATATCTTTTTATATGTATATGTGTTTTTACAACTAAGATTTATAATTGCTTAGCACGACCCTAATTGTTATAATTGTTTATTTATTTATTTTTAGAAACTTGTGTTTTATATGTATAAGTGTTTTTGGAACGATATTTATGAGTGTGAATTGGAAAAAACACAATAAGTTAGCAATCTCCAAGGGCTATTTTGAAACTTTGACATACATAGAAGTTCTTTACAATATAGTCCTATTCAACCTCATAATAAGCACTTAATTGACACTTTAAGAAGTTTGAACCGTACTAAATCCAACAAAAACCATGTACACACATAAAATTACAAGAATAGCTAATAAAAATATGATTTGGAAATATTCAGCAAGTTACAAAGTACAGGGGCAGTTTTGAAAAATATTTAGACATGAAAAATTCTTACATAAAGGTCCTAATTCACTTTATTTGCTGAATTTCAACACATATCAGGCCACAATACACAATTAAAAAAAAATAACATCTCCTAATCAAGCATAGAACACATGATTTCCTTTGAAACATTTAACAAATCGAGAGAAAAAACTAACCCAAATTAGGTTTTGTAGAAACCGAAAGCCAAAAGCTGAAAAGGGACCTCACCGCCGGCTTTCCACCACCCTTTGCAATCGGAGACAACCACCACGAACAGCCACAGCAACAAACCTGCAAAAAACCCCAAATTGTATCAATTTTCTGGAAAAATTGACATTCAACCAATTTAACAAAAACCGATGTGTTGCACACCTAGCTTGGCCGGATTAAGCAAGCAATTTCGTCACCGAATCACTCCATAGCCACCGGAGACACCAACGTAGCAACCCACAGCCACCGGAGTCGTCGGCTACCACATCATTGACAACAAAATTAGAACTTAAAATGCTTCTCGGGATGTAACAAGGGACAATGCATTACATTGCTTGGCCGGAAACTACTTCAATCGTTGAACAAAACCCTTGGTCGCCGGAAATCGCCGAAAGCCTACAGAGAAAACGAAGGAAAACGAAACCAGGAAGAAATGAGGAAGAAAGGCAGTCGCGCAAGGTTTTAGATCTGGGGGGAGTCTATAGAGACGACTTGTCGTCTCTATAGCCGAAACCAAAACGCCGTCGTTCCTTTAAGTCGCGATAATTGTAACATAAAATTAAAAAAAAAAATTAATTAGTTTAGAGACGATTTGTCGTCGCTATAAGTATTTCGAAACCCGCCAACTACAATTTCGTTTCCCGCTAGACCTACTGCGACGACATGTCGTCGCTACAATGTTAAAGATCAAAAAAATTCTCCTGACCCTATAGAAACGACATGTCGTCGCTATAGGGTGACCTATAGCGACGACAATTGTCGTCCCTATAGGTTTCGTACCTATAAAGTCAATTTCTTGTAGTGTTTTAGCAACAAACTTTTCCAGTTTACGGTTTTTTAGCAACCTACTTTCATAGAACACGGTTTTTGTCAACCAAGTTCTAGAAACGATAAAAGTGGGGCTTATTGACTTTTGTACCAACAAAGTTCCAGAAACTGTAATAATAAAAGGGTATATCTGTCTAAATTAATAAACATGTCCTTTTTTGCCGGAAATGTTTTTTTAGCAAAGAAGTTTGTAAAATAATATTTTTAGTAGCCTGATTTGTTATTTATCCCTTTTTAGGTACCTAGTATATAAATTGTCGTTATTAACGACTTGTGTGTGTTTATTAAGGCAACCAAGTTTGAAAGCAATTTTTTAGCAGCAATTTTTTAGCAACAATTTTCTGTTTTTTAGCGTCAAAGTTGTGCAGTTTTTGTTTTTTTTAGCAACCTACTTATACAAAGAAAAAATAATCAAACTAGCAAATTCACCTGATGGCAAACAACAATATTATTCAAGACCTGAAATTAAAAAAAAAACATGAAAAAGATGCAACTAAAGATGATAATATATTATTAGCTTCGTCAAGATTATAAATCTTTCCTTAACTCCACATAATATGCTCAAAGATCGTAGAATCGGAAACTTTGAGGCATGGAAACTTAAAACCATACTACCTGACGATATTTATTCTAAATTGTTGATTTTTGCCTCCTCCACCATCGCCTTCACCTATATTGTCTCCAATAAAAAAACAATAAGATCTTGTGCTTTCGTCCCTTTTTACACACACAAACTTACACACGCTGCAACACATACACTCACACACTACAAGGATTAGTGGTTTTAGTAGCGACATATGTCGCCCCTAATAGTCCAGTTTGTCGCCCCTAAAGGCATTAGCGGCGACATGTCGTCCCTAAAAAAGTCGCTGCTATAGCTTCGTCGCTAATGCTTCAGTGTCGCCCCTAAAAGCGTCGCCCCTAAACGTGTCGCCGCTAATACTGTTAAGTCGCCCCTATAGTGTCACCACTAAAGCGTTCGTCACCATTATGGTTCACCGTCACTAAAACGTTCGTTGCTAATACGTCGCCCCTAAAACTGTCGCCCCTAATAGCTTTTTTTTTCTTTTATCTGTTTGCCTTATTTTCATTAAGTTCTTAATACAGAAGCTCTTAATCAATTCAGACAGGTTCCAGAAAATAAAGAAATTTAAACAACATCCAGAAATAGTTATATAATCCATAACATGTTTCAAAACCCATAACATGTCTCAAAATCCATAACATGTCTTATAATACTAAATAAAACATTAACTACATGTCATAAACTAAAAAAACTACTCATCATTACCACCGTTTCCATCATCGTTATCATCATCCACTACAAATAAAATGGCATTTAGTGGCACACAAAAAGTGCCACTAAATCCCAGAAAAGTGCCACTAAAAGCCCTCTTGGGAATCAGCGACACAAAAAAAAGTGTCACTATAAGCGCTGCCACTAAAAGCTTTTAGTGGCACTTTTTTGTAGTGCCGCTGCAGGATTTTCGAGTTTTAGTGGCACTTTTTTTATATGCCACTACAAATTTTTGGGTTTTAGTGGCACTCTTTTTATATGCCGCTACAAATTTTTGGGTTTTAGTGGCACTTCTTTATGCCACTATATGCTTGGTTTTTTGCTGGATTTTTCGAGTTTTAGTGGCATTCTTTTTATATGCCACTACAAATTTTTGAGTTTTAGTGACACTTTTTTTATATGTTTTAGTGGCACTTTTTGTATATGTTTTAGTGACACTTTTTTATATGCCACCTCAAATTTTTGGGTTTTAGTGGCACTTTTTTATGTGCCGCTACAAATTTTTGGGTTTTAGTGGCACTTTTTTATGTCACTATATGCTAGCTACAGTAAAAGCCATTTCAATAGTTTTAGTGACACTTATTTATGCCGCTATACATTTGGTGAAATAAATAACATTTACATGCTTTTAGCGACACATTGTTTTTACCACAAAAAGTCTATATTCAATATTAGGCTAAATACACAAATATAATAAATGAAAAACACAATATCCTTGATTAAAATAAAAGTTTAATTGTCTAACAACAATATCATCAATATTTAAAACACTAATGTCTTCAAAATGTTTCATAAATCTCAATGTTGTACCAATAGCCATCAAAACATAAATCAACCAAAGTAACTAGTCGTTGGGGAAGAAACACGAAACATAATTCCATATGAACATTGCATTCTCATGTTGATCCACCGCCGGCTTTCCACCACCCTTTGCAATCGGAGACAACCACCACGAACAGCCACAGCAACAAACCTGCAAAAAACCCCAAATTGTATCAATTTTCTGGAAAAATTGACATTCAACCAATTTAACAAAAACCGATGTGTTGCACACCTAGCTTGGCCGGATTAAGCAAGCAATTTCGTCACCGAATCACTCCATAGCCACCGGAGACACCAACGTAGCAACCCACAGCCACCGGAGTCGTCGGCTACCACATCATTGACAACAAAATTAGAACTTAAAATGCTTCTCGGGATGTAACAAGGGACAATGCATTACATTGCTTGGCCGGAAACTACTTCAATCGTTGAACAAAACCCTTGGTCGCCGGAAATCGCCGAAAGCCTACAGAGAAAACGAAGGAAAACGAAACCAGGAAGAAATGAGGAAGAAAGGCAGTCGCGCAAGGTTTTAGATCTGGGGGGAGTCTATAGAGACGACTTGTCGTCTCTATAGCCGAAACCAAAACGCCGTCGTTCCTTTAAGTCGCGATAATTGTAACATAAAATTAAAAAAAAAAATTAATTAGTTTAGAGACGATTTGTCGTCGCTATAAGTATTTCGAAACCCGCCAACTACAATTTCGTTTCCCGCTAGACCTACTGCGACGACATGTCGTCGCTACAATGTTAAAGATCAAAAAAATTCTCCTGACCCTATAGAAACGACATGTCGTCGCTATAGGGTGACCTATAGCGACGACAATTGTCGTCCCTATAGGTTTCGTACCTATAAAGTCAATTTCTTGTAGTGTTTTAGCAACAAACTTTTCCAGTTTACGGTTTTTTAGCAACCTACTTTCATAGAACACGGTTTTTGTCAACCAAGTTCTAGAAACGATAAAAGTGGGGCTTATTGACTTTTGTACCAACAAAGTTCCAGAAACTGTAATAATAAAAGGGTATATCTGTCTAAATTAATAAACATGTCCTTTTTTGCCGGAAATGTTTTTTTAGCAAAGAAGTTTGTAAAATAATATTTTTAGTAGCCTGATTTGTTATTTATCCCTTTTTAGGTACCTAGTATATAAATTGTCGTTATTAACGACTTGTGTGTGTTTATTAAGGCAACCAAGTTTGAAAGCAATTTTTTAGCAGCAATTTTTTAGCAACAATTTTCTGTTTTTTAGCGTCAAAGTTGTGCAGTTTTTGTTTTTTTTAGCAACCTACTTATACAAAGAAAAAATAATCAAACTAGCAAATTCACCTGATGGCAAACAACAATATTATTCAAGACCTGAAATTAAAAAAAAAACATGAAAAAGATGCAACTAAAGATGATAATATATTATTAGCTTCGTCAAGATTATAAATCTTTCCTTAACTCCACATAATATGCTCAAAGATCGTAGAATCGGAAACTTTGAGGCATGGAAACTTAAAACCATACTACCTGACGATATTTATTCTAAATTGTTGATTTTTGCCTCCTCCACCATCGCCTTCACCTATATTGTCTCCAATAAAAAAACAATAAGATCTTGTGCTTTCGTCCCTTTTTACACACACAAACTTACACACGCTGCAACACATACACTCACACACTACAAGGATTAGTGGTTTTAGTAGCGACATATGTCGCCCCTAATAGTCCAGTTTGTCGCCCCTAAAGGCATTAGCGGCGACATGTCGTCCCTAAAAAAGTCGCTGCTATAGCTTCGTCGCTAATGCTTCAGTGTCGCCCCTAAAAGCGTCGCCCCTAAACGTGTCGCCGCTAATACTGTTAAGTCGCCCCTATAGTGTCACCACTAAAGCGTTCGTCACCATTATGGTTCACCGTCACTAAAACGTTCGTTGCTAATACGTCGCCCCTAAAACTGTCGCCCCTAATAGCTTTTTTTTTCTTTTATCTGTTTGCCTTATTTTCATTAAGTTCTTAATACAGAAGCTCTTAATCAATTCAGACAGGTTCCAGAAAATAAAGAAATTTAAACAACATCCAGAAATAGTTATATAATCCATAACATGTTTCAAAACCCATAACATGTCTCAAAATCCATAACATGTCTTATAATACTAAATAAAACATTAACTACATGTCATAAACTAAAAAAACTACTCATCATTACCACCGTTTCCATCATCGTTATCATCATCCACTACAAATAAAATGGCATTTAGTGGCACACAAAAAGTGCCACTAAATCCCAGAAAAGTGCCACTAAAAGCCCTCTTGGGAATCAGCGACACAAAAAAAAGTGTCACTATAAGCGCTGCCACTAAAAGCTTTTAGTGGCACTTTTTTGTAGTGCCGCTGCAGGATTTTCGAGTTTTAGTGGCACTTTTTTTATATGCCACTACAAATTTTTGGGTTTTAGTGGCACTCTTTTTATATGCCGCTACAAATTTTTGGGTTTTAGTGGCACTTCTTTATGCCACTATATGCTTGGTTTTTTGCTGGATTTTTCGAGTTTTAGTGGCATTCTTTTTATATGCCACTACAAATTTTTGAGTTTTAGTGACACTTTTTTTATATGTTTTAGTGGCACTTTTTGTATATGTTTTAGTGACACTTTTTTATATGCCACCTCAAATTTTTGGGTTTTAGTGGCACTTTTTTATGTGCCGCTACAAATTTTTGGGTTTTAGTGGCACTTTTTTATGTCACTATATGCTAGCTACAGTAAAAGCCATTTCAATAGTTTTAGTGACACTTATTTATGCCGCTATACATTTGGTGAAATAAATAACATTTACATGCTTTTAGCGACACATTGTTTTTACCACAAAAAGTCTATATTCAATATTAGGCTAAATACACAAATATAATAAATGAAAAACACAATATCCTTGATTAAAATAAAAGTTTAATTGTCTAACAACAATATCATCAATATTTAAAACACTAATGTCTTCAAAATGTTTCATAAATCTCAATGTTGTACCAATAGCCATCAAAACATAAATCAACCAAAGTAACTAGTCGTTGGGGAAGAAACACGAAACATAATTCCATATGAACATTGCATTCTCATGTTGATCCAATTTATGAACAATTTCCTATCATATAACCAAGAGACATCACATAAAAAACATGTAAGATTAGCTAACAACCATGACACATATAAAAACATAACTTGGTAATCTGAGTTGAAAGTAATTACCATTGTTATTATGGCTTTCAGATGTTGATCTTTGCTTATGAACCATGGAAATGTTATCAGGAACCTGAAACGAATCCAAAATAATATTGTCACTAACACATGGGGTAATAATATTTAAGAAGTCTAGCGACCCATTTTGGAATAAATAAAATATAACATCCTACTGTGAAACATAACAAAAGGAGTTACTTGTAAATGGTGTAGAGACCAAACACATGGTCTAAAGTTCTCAAAGATGAAAATAAGATATTATAAATAAGTTTAGATTTGAAAGTACATGCAAGTTCAAATTGTTAAGCACTCCAGATAAGTTTGCATTTGGAATATGATCATTGACGAGGTTGATGAGAATGCTTAATGCATTTTGTGTTTGAGCCAATCCATCCTTTAGTTGTTGTATAGTTTGTGAATCAGTAGAACTTGAAGCACCATTTTCTTTTGCAGATGGCATCCTTCCTACACATCGGATGTACCCAGTTTCTCTGGATCCTTAACTTTAAAGTAGTCATCATTTGAATAATCGTCTTCTGTCCCTTGTGTGTTTGTTGAGTCACTTGAAACAGCTTGTAGGAAAGACTATACAAAGAAACAAGTTATGATACAACTTATCGTGAGAATACAAAGCTACTAATGTTTATAACCCGTTCAAAAAAAAGAAAAAGAAAAAAAGAAACTAATGTTTATAAAATACATTACCACAATTTGAGCAACATTGTCATTAACAATACTTCCATCTTTACGGGTATGACTAATTCGGTATATTTGTCCTCTTGTTGGGTATGTACACTTTTTGTTGCCTACAACAAGGATTAATCGGTTCAGAAACAAAATACCAATATAATGAAATAACCAAAATAGAACCTCTTCTTGAGCAAGTCGGGCAAATGATTTTGTCCCCGAGACATGAGGCTCTTGCAACTTCAAGCGACTCATTCTTTTTACCTCGCATGTCCTCTTTGTAATTACAAATATTAACATGTTAAATGTAAAAAATGTTTGTTTATAATTTCAACGACAAACTATAAGATACAAAACATTGCTACCTGATATTCTGGAGTGAACCAACGAGCCACCAATTCTTTAAATTGATCTTCGTTCACCCGGCTATCCTTATCAGTTTGTTGTGCCACAATTTCATCAATCGTAAGGGTTTGATTAAAGGCACGTGCTTTTAATGAACCTTTCCAATGCCTCCACTTTTTCCCCATGTTAAAAAATATCTATTTTTTATGGCATTTGTTTTGGTCGGACGAATAACAAATTTTGACTGCAATGAAACTTAAAGGTGTTAATATATACATACACAATAATAAGATTACTTCCGATAAAGTAATTTTCATTTACCTTAACAATTGAATACATATCCTCTTTTTTCTACATGGGAACCTTTCTCCAGTCATGATATTGTATTCCAACATGGTTGGCCATCCTCACAAGTGTCCCAAGAAATTACGTTAGTTCATTTCCTTCTTCTCCAATTGGTTTCCCAAACGTGTTAAATGTTACTACAATTTTTGTGTCGCTGCTCATCTTCCATGTCGCGGATTTTCTAGTATGACCCCTACCCTTCTTTTGAGACCCTTTTAAAAATGGATGCAAAACAAGTAAGAAAGAATGAAGAAAGTGAAAGTATAATGCTATAATAGACGAATCAAAGAAAGTACATTTTTTCTAGTTTTCTGTTTTCTGTTTTTTAGTGTAATGTTAAGGCATTTTCTATTTTCTGAATAATTGTTTTTTTAGGCTAATACTCCTGTAGGAAAGGATCAACCTCCAGATGTTTCAGAGAAAATTCTTTATAATTAAAATTCCAAAATGCAAGTCGGTCTCTATTACTGTTACGGGTATAATTAAAATTCTTTATTCAGTAATTTTGTTACGGGTATAATTAAAATTCTTTATTCAGTAATTTTGTTACCTGATGTAGGCAAAGCATCGAAGGCCCACAGAAGGAGAAGATGGTAAATACTGCAAACTCTTTTGCTGATCCTGAAAAGTTAATTGAAGATGATAAAGCATTATACAGAAGTGAACGTCATTTATATGCAAGAAATAGAAATCAACTTTCATTTGAAAAATCTATTTTAAATACTAATACTAAATGCCTAAGTCTGTTAGATTTTTCTCATACTTGCTGCCTAAAGACCATTTAACCCTTGGAGCAAAAGTTTAAATACTAATACCAAATGCCTTATAAAGAAAAGTCTAATTGAGGGTCAGTCAGCCTTAACTCATGGTTTTTTCATTGTTATCATTTTGTTTTTTTCTTTCTTTGTTTTAATTGGTTGTCTTGTTGATATTTAGATGGGAATGGCTTCAAAACCAGTTCCATGAGGCTGGGTATGACCCACTTTTTTATCAGCATCTATAGATCTTCTATTGTTTTTCTATATTTATGTTATTGAAGTGTACTATGAATTCAAGCTCCAAAAAGAAGTCTTAAGAAACCGATGTAGACTCAAAAACAATGATCACCTGCAGTTGAAAGCAACTGGTTCATGTTGTTTTCACTGTTTTTTCACACAACTTAAAGATTATATTCAAAATTTATGTTATTTTCTTTTGACATCCTAATTATTTTTTGTACAGTTCTGAAGAATGTTTGAATGGGACTGTGACACAAAGCATTGGCCTTTTATCATATACATTTCTGACTCAATCTGGCTATGACAGAATAGTTGTTCCCATGGTGAGAATTTAAATTTCTAAAAATATTTTCCCTTTCTGCAGTGGCTATCTGCTATCACATCTATGCATACAAAATCAGACTCATAGTTATATTTTGAATTTAAAAAAAAATGATCTCTTGGCTTCCCTTGTAAACTGCAGGTACACTATAAGTTTGATCCTAAAAGTGACCAACACTCTAATTCAAACCTATATGTGCTGTTGAAGTGGTCTCCTTATTCAACAGAGGAAGAGCTGCTAAAGCAAGTGAGCACAAGGAACAATAGTGAAAGATTGGTGCCTGTGATTTCCAAAAATAGCTATCTACTTTCAAATTATTTCTTTCTTGTGCTAATTGTCAAAAATAGCTATGTACTTTCAAATTATTTCTTATTATGGTATTGTACTTTAAATAATCTATCCTATTATAGCAACGGTAACCTGCTATATCTTAAACATGGAAGAATTTTCAAAGTATGATACCCTAATTAAAGATAGTTTGAAAGCACAATTCTGTAATAAGGAGAAATGAAAGTGAAAGTCTAATTTTGCTAAGTTTGTAACTCATGGTTGCTAATTTTGAAGCGTACAGAAGATGGAACTTTATGATATGAAGAATAAAAAGAATATCAAGTTTTGAAGGAGCTGAGGTTCCTAATGACAGGTAAGTCTATCATTCTATTGATTAAACCATAGGGACCAAAAGTGAAAGATTTGGAAACCACAAGGAACAAAAGTGAAAGATTGGTGTCTGTGATTTCCAAATCTTTCACTTTTGGTGCCTGTGATTTCCAAATCTTTCACTTTTGGTCTCTCCCTCTGTTACCGTTTGTGTAAACCACAGGGACCAAAAGTGAAAGATTTGGAAACCACAAGGACAAAAAGTGAAACATTTGGAAACCACAGAGGCCACCGGTGCAAGATTTTCAAAACTAAGACCAAAACTGTAATATGGTGTAAACCACAGGGACCAAAACTGTAATTTACTCTTTTATTTATAACAGAAACCAGGACCAAAACTGCAAAACCAACTACACTTAGGGACCAAAAATGTAATTTCATCTATGATATAAATGATATGAGAATAAGAAGAACTGAAGACTGTAAATTGAAATACCTGATCTTTCTTTTAAGTTATCCTAGATAACCGACCTTGTTCTTTTTGTAGAAGGAAGTCTATGCCAGTCAAAGCTGAACAAGTCAAATTCAAGCCAATTGTGCAAAGGTTAAATTTAATACCACTTCCCTACTTCTTAAAAAGCTGAAACCAATCAAATTCAAGCCAATTAATCATATGTTTTTTCATAATAATCATGATGGTTGCCCTCAACAAGTTGGACAAGTTTTGTGGGAAAAACATCAACTCTAGTAAGCATTATGTAACTTAACTTTTAGTAAAACAAGTTTTCTTGCTTGTAGAACCTTTTTAACAAATTTATGCTTCACAGATCAAACTAAAGTAGGAAGAAAAGTGCTGGCTGACATCAGCAATTCACAGAGTAATCTTCAGAAAAATCAAACTTCTGATGGCTCCAAATCTGGGTGAGTGACATTGATTGACCTTCTTCCCATCTAAATTTATAGTTTTAGTTCAAATTGATATCCCAATTGTGCAATCTTTACATTGTAGGAAAGTTAAAACAGAAAAGATGACATCGATTGACCTTCTTCCCATCTAAATTTATAGTTTTATTGAGTTTTAATTCATAGCGTGGAGGTTAATTAGTGTGTGTTAGTTAGGAGCTTTTGGTGATAACAGAATTCACGAGAGTGCAGGGAGAACGCTACTTAAACCTTGTGTAACCATTTCAATTTCCAATCATTCAATCAGTTCTTAACACATTCGGTCATTCTAAATATAAGAGTTCATCACATTTACACAAGATAACTAACTAATTAGTTCAAATAGAAATTTCATGATTTCAATTAATAGTAACTTCTTACAATGAGAATCCAATTAGAAAAACCCCCCAATTCGTTTGAATATATAACAACGAGAATCCAATTAGATTGTTTGAATATATAACAACAAGAATCCAATAGAAATTTCATGATTTCAATTTCATGATTGTTTGAATATATAACAACGAGAATCCAATTAGAAAACCCCCCAATTCGTTTTTCTAATCTGCAGTAAAAGAAGAGTAGAAAATACCTTGATATTTAACTAACCGTGCCTTAAGCCATGACCGAAGGTTGAAAAAGTCGGAGCAGGGAAGATGAGGGCGGAGTAAGGCGGAAGGCGGAGGCGGAGAAGCGATGAGAAGCGAGTGAGCAGCAACGTCACAAGCGCACTTGGATTTGGGATTGAGGACTTCTTTTGCTTCAACGTCACACGCACATTTTTGGGAACTTTGATTTTCAAAATTGATTTTCATAAAACATAAAACATAAAGTAAAGGAAGGAAAAAATTGATTTTCATAAAACATAAAAAAATTTTAGTGGCATATTTTAAGTTATAGTGGCATATTTTAAGTTATAAGATATAAAAGATAAAGTTTTAGTGGCATTTTAAATTATTTTATGACACTAATAAATAGGGATTTAGTGACATAATGTATTAAGTGCCACTAAATCTATTAAGTTTTTTGTGGCACATAAAAATATGTCACTAAAAACATAATATAGTGGCACAAAAAATATATGCCACTAAAAATGTGTGCCACTAAATGTAAATTTTTTTGTAGTGATCTTCTTCTTCTTGCAATTGTCGCATAAATGCTTTCATTTTTTCAACTTTTCTTGGGTTGTTGAATAAACGGTCTACATCATCCATCTACAAAGTACACAACAAATGTATTAAGTACACAACAAATTACTAAGAAATGATAGCCAAACTATAAAGTATACAACAAATGTATTAAGTCATTATAAAATAAGTTACAACTAACCTGAGTACTCTGTGGTGGTTGTGATGATTGGCCCTCCATAAAAGAAGGATTCTTGGAACTTTGTTTTCCAGACGGTTTACGTCTGATCCCTCTTATGTGTCCTCGTCGAGTACCGAGCACTTTTTCAAATATAGCCACCTCGTCTACTGGAGTGTTTGTGGGGTTACATATCATACATCCCTTTAGCAATTTCATACAAATTCAATCATGTGTTTATATAAAAATATACATATACAATCCTATAATTTCACATATATTAACTAATGCAAAATCTATAAAAATTAACACAAAATGTATTCAATGTGCATATCATAAAATCCATATATATTAACATACATTTTAACACAATATTACACAATCAAAACTTTATACATCAAAGAATCAACATGCATATACTTCAAATGATCAATCAATTCTCTATATAAAAGAATCCATCTTCAAACAAACAACTTATTATATAAATGATGCAATGTAACACCCAGTTTCTTATTCTCTGGATTACATCATAATCACTCAAAAATAGACACAGTGATCATGGTATAATCAAGATTAAGCAACAAAAGTACAAGTAGAAATCAAAGAAACAAGTACTTTAAAACAACAGGTCCCAAAAAGCTGGTTTACAAAAGACCGTTTACAAACTATACAAAAGTGTATTCAGGTTTACAAACAGTTCAAGTCTAGTCCCATATCCAAGCAATCATCCCTCTGCTATCTTCTTACCCCTGTCACCTATAACACAAACCATATAACTACTTTTATGAGCTAATTAAGCTCAGTGAGAAAATATATCAAGGTTTAGAAATCAATCTAATTATTATCAAAATTTCCACAATTTAAATCACAAATCTCTGTTTCAATGACTATCTCAGTCATTTGGTGTACTCAATCAAACTCAGCAATCAGATTAACAAAAATTCCTCAATCTCGTTTAATTCATGTTAATTGGTTGTCTCAACCAATTAAGACATACAATTAAGTCAATTTAGTTATAATCAAACTATTTATATTGATTTATAACTACTCACCTGAAGCCTGTTCAGTCAATGGTCCACCTGTGCCCCGTGTATCTCTTTCCCTCCTCTGTGTATCTGCTCAAAACAACATCATATATCATACTTCAACATTCTCAAAACAATTTAATCACATCTAACTCATTAGATCAAGAATCAATAGCTAATAATGATCACAACTATGAACATCACAAACAATGACTTCAAAACTTCCAAGATTTGCGGTTTTTACCAAACCAACCGTTAAAACTTCGCAATAATCATATCATAGACTCAAGACAACGTATAATAGCAACCTACTAGCAACAAATGAACTATTTCTAAGCATAAAATCGTATTAGAGCAATTAGGGTTTTGGAACCCTAGAACTCAAGATGTACAAATCTCAATCCAAGAACTCAAGAACGAAATCCATGTATTAAATCCGACTTACCAAGCTTTTCCCAAGCAAAAATCTCGATCAAAGGGACTAATTTTATCCTCCTAGCTCTCAAAAATCGCCTTGAAGGGTTTATGGGTCGAGAAATGGTTCAAATGAGGGCAAAAACGTATTTATACCCACAGCGAAACCCGACCCGGGCTGTCAAACCCGGTCCTGGTTTTACCCTCAACCCGACCCGGGCTGATCAACCCGCCCCGGGTTTTTAACCGCTATTTCTCGCTTGGTTTTTGACGTAACTCGGTCCGGTTTAATTAACCCGACCCGGGTTTCATTCGAACACGACCCGGGTTATATAACACGACCCGGTTTGGTACTTTTTCATTTTTCCTTTATTTCTTTTATCTCTTTTAACATCCTACTTTTCTTTATTTAACTTTTAAACATCGTAACTCGCATTTTAACTCATCTAATCTCGTATAGATGTATATTTAACATAATTATACTATAACTTAAAATTAAGGTATTACAAGTTCTTACCCCCTTCAGAAGATTCCGTCCTCGGAATCTCTTGAAATAGAAAGGGATACTTTAATCGCATCTCTTCTTCGCCTTCCCAAGTAACATCTGTGCCTCTATGATGTCGCCATTGTACTTTAACTACTGCGATCTCTTTATTTCGCAACTTCTTGATCTTTTTGTCTAAAATTTTCTCCGGTTGCTCTTGATATTGAAGTTTACGATCTAACTGAACTTCTTTCAAAGAAACTCGTATCGACTCATCATGCAAGGTTTTACGAAGATGTGAAATATGAAATACATTATGAATTCCCCGCAGCTCGTCAGGAAGCTCGAGTTTATAAGCCACTGCTCCTACTCGTTGAATTACACGAAAAGGTCCGATAAACCGTGGACTTAGCTTGCCACGTTTACCAAAGCGAATAATTCCCTTCCAGGGAGACACTTTTAACATTACCATATCTCCAATTTGAAACTCCAATGGTTTTCTTCGTTTATCTGCATATTGTTTTTGACGCTGTTGAGCAACTCTCATATGCTCGCGAATGCTTTTTATCTTTTCCTCAGTTTCTGTTATAATCTCGGGACCCGCTAGTGGTTTTTCTCCCGCTTCTGACCAACATGATGGTGTTCTACACATTGAACCATATAACGCTTCAAAGGGTGCCATTTGAATACTAGAATGATATGAGTTGTTATATGTAAATTCAGCCAAAGGTAGATGATCGTCCCAACTACCTCCAAAATCAATCACCGAAGCTCTAAGCATATCTTCTAGCGTCTGAATAGTTCTCTCGGTCTGACCATCAGTCTGCGGATGATAAGCCGTACTCATTAAGACTTTAGTTCCCAAATGTTTTTGAAAACTTTGCCAAAAATGAGAAGTAAAACGACTATCGCGATCGGAGACTATTGAGATTGGTACTCCGTGTCGTTTCATCACCTCCTTAAGATAGATATCTGCTAATTTGGACGCTTGATAATCTTCTCGTATGGGAATGAACTGCGCTGATTTAGTCAATCTATCAACAATTACCCATATAGAATCAAACCCTCGTGGCGTTCGGGGTAACTTGGTAATAAAGTCCATAGAAATCTCATCCCACTTTTTCTTCGGTACAGGTAGTGGTTGAACTAACCCGTATGGTTTCTGATGATTTGCTTTGACTTGTAAACAAGTCAGACACTTCTCCACATATCTCCCAACGTCACGTTTCATTCCCGGCCACCAGTAGAACGGCTTTAAACTTCTATACATCTTCGTACTACCTGGATGGATTGAATATCGTGTACAATGTGCATCTTCAAGTAACAGCTGTCTCGTTTCTCCGTGTCTCGGGACCCACACTCGTCCTTGAAAAGTCTTCACTCCTTGTGCATTTTCAACTAGCTTATCTACATAGCCAACCATTCTCTCACTTTTCATGTCATTGGCTTCTCTCTGGGCACGTCGAATCATTTCTGGTAATTTACTAACCACTCCCATCCGAGCTGAAACGACTCGAATAGGTGGTTCTTTTCGGCTTAACGCATCTGCCACTACATTTGCTTTACCAGGATGGTAAAGTATTTCACACTCATAATCTTTCAAAAGATTCATCCATCTTTGTTGTCTCATATTCAGCTCTTTTTGATCAAACAGATATTTTAAACTCTTATGATCTGAATATATCTGGAACTTTACACCATAAAGGTAATGTCGCCAGATTTTTAGTGCAAAAACAATAGCGGCTAACTCCAAATCGTGTACTGGATAAGTTTGCTCATGAGGCTTCAGCTGTCGAGACGAATACGCAATTACTCGTCCCCTTTGCATTAATACACATCCAAGACCGATCAATGAAGCATCGGTAAAAAGGACAAAGTCTTCCACACCTTGAGGTAAAGCTAACACCGGAGCTTCGCATAACGCCTGTCTCAGTTTCTCAAAAGCTTCTTGTTGTGCTTCAGCCCAGATAAACTTCTCTGTCTTTCTGGTCAGCTTTGTTAAGGGCAAAGCAATACTCGAAAATTTCTCAATAAATCGTCGGTAATAGCCAGCTAGTCCCAAAAAGCTCCGAACTTCAGTCGGATTTTTGGGTGGTGCCCAACTCATCACTGCTTCTATCTTGGCAGGGTCCACTTTAACTCCTTCTCTATTTATCACATGACCAAGAAACTGGATCTCTTGCATCCAAAACTCGCACTTCGAAAATTTTGCATACAATTTTTCTTTACGAAGAAGATTTAAAATCAACTGTAAATGTTGTTTATGCTCCTCCCGGCTCTTGGAATAAATTAAGATATCATCAATAAACACTATCACGAACTTGTCTAAAAATGGATGACAAGCTCGATTCATCAGATCCATAAAAGCCGCCGGGGCATTTGTCAAACCGAACGGCATTACTAAAAACTCATAATGACCGTACCGGGTGCGAAATGCTGTCTTCGGGACGTCAGATTCTCTTACTCTTAGCTGATGATATCCCGATCTCAAATCAATTTTTGAAAAATATACCGCTCCCTCCAATTGATCGAACAAATCGTCTATTCTCGGTAAGGGATAACGATTCTTCACAGTAATCTTATTTAACTCGCGATAGTCTATGCACATACGCATAGAACCATCCTTCTTTCGAACAAACAGTATCGGCGCACCCCACGGAGACGAACTCGGACGAATAAAACCGCGATCCAAAAGTTCTTGTAGTTGTTTCTTTAATTCCTCCATCTCGGACGGCGCCAATCGATAGGGTGCTCGAGCTATTGGTTTCGCTCCAGGAACTAAATCGATAACAAACTCCAATTGACGATTTGGCGGTAAGCCCGGAAGATCGTCAGGAAAAACATCAACAAAATCTCTTACTATCTCAACATCCTTCACAGTGGGATGTTCGGTTTCAATTGGGGCAACATGTGCCATAAACAAAAGAGCACCTCTTTCGGTATACCTTCGCGCTCTCGCAAAAGATACAACCGGAATATGTTGAAAACGGCGTTCACCTCGTATTAACGTCTGCGACCCGCTCGGAGTTCTCACGGAAATAATCTTTCCGTGACAATCCATATTTGCCCTATTATTATCTAACCAGTCCATTCCAACTATTACATCAAACGCACGAGTATTCATCGGCTTCAAATCAATAAGGAAAGAAATCCCATTGATTTCAAGTCGACAATTTGTATACTGAGTGTTCACTATAACATCTCTCCCGTCAGCAATATCAACTATCAGACTCTCACTCATTTTAGACAACGGTACATTAATTCGAGACGCGAAAGGTACAGATATAAAAGAAATCGATGCACCAGAGTCAAACACCATACGAGCTCGAAGAGAATTCAGGTTAAAAATACCTGTAATCACATCTGGTCGCTCTCTAGCCTCTTCCACTGTCATCTGGAAAGCTCGAGTTCTAACATTCCCACCGCCTCTATCTCGTCTATCACCCCGATTATCTCCTCGTCCCGCCCTCGGAGTCTCACGACGTGAATCAGTTCTCGGCTTTGGGCAATCCGGGCGAATATGACCACTTTCCCCACAATTGAAACACACACGATTCTTCTCCAAACAGTCTCGAGCCATATGCCCTGTCTTCCCGCATTGATAACACACAAGAGACGGGGTGCTCGTGACACAATTTCCAGCATGTTTTCGACGACATTTTTCACACCACTTGTTCTCAGTCTTTCTTGGATCATCTCGATATTGATAACTCGGAACTGGCTGCTTTTGGGAACTACCCTCGGGTTTTCCTTCCCATTTCCTCTTCTGGCCTCCGCTTCCTTGGTCCCCCTTCCTTTCACTATCTTGTCTCCGCAGTTCTTTTTCTCGAGATTTAGCTGCCTCAACGATCTGCTGATAAGTCATAAAACTGGAACTCTGTAAAAACTCTCGTATCTGGGTCCTCAGTCCCCACAGATACCTATCAATCTTCCTTTCTTCAGTATCCACCTGATGGGCAGCAAATCTGGCTTTTTCGTTGAACTCTGTCGTATACTCTTGTACTGACCGCGTTCCTTGCTGCAATCTCAGAAAATCTTCTTCTAAACTTTTCATCGCAGTAATTGAACAATACTCCTTCATAAACTTCATTTTAAACTCCTCCCACGTCGGTTCTGGTTCCAATCCTTTCTCTATATCAAGGTTTATGTTCTCCCACCAGAATTGAGCATCTTTATGTAAACAATTTGTGGCATACTCAACTTTATCTTTTTCCGCACACTTGCTCGTACGAAAAACTTTCTCGATATGTGTCAGCCAATTTCGTGCAATAACAGGATCATCAGTACCGAAGAAATCATTTGGTTTACATTTGCGAAACGTCTCATAACTGCAACCTTTTGGTTCGCCTGACCCTCCAACTTCAGCATGTAAAGTAACCGGCTCTCTCTGTCCCCTCCCAACCACAGGTGTGATAGGAGGTCGGTCTCGATCATCTCTATTTGTCTCCTCCGTCTGAGGTCTCACTAAGGTAGGCAATAAGCTTTTAACTGCCTTTGCTACCTCTGCAGCAATTAACTCTTGTAAAGATGATGTTAACTCAGGCGGTCTCTCGCCTTCAGACTGGCGCCCCAGTCTTTGATCTTGTGATCCCGAATGCTCATCTCGGTGATCACCTCCCTCTTTCTCCTTTCCAGAACTCATAATGAGGCTGAAAAGAAATTGAACTCGTTATGATCTCGTTTATCTCATTTCTCTTTTCGTATCACATATCTCATAAAAATTCTCGAAATAACACACATACTCATAATATGTGTTATTTAAGGGTGATTGCATATGGACAAAATGGGACTTCTCTTTAATAGTTTGAGTTTAGAGTTTACTCTTTAAAGTCTAATTCACTCAAACTCTTGCTCTGATACCAACTTGTAACACCCAGTTTCTTATTCTCTGGATTACATCATAATCACTCAAAAATAGACACAGTGATCATGGTATAATCAAGATTAAGCAACAAAAGTACAAGTAGAAATCAAAGAAACAAGTACTTTAAAACAACAGGTCCCAAAAAGCTGGTTTACAAAAGACCGTTTACAAACTATACAAAAGTGTATTCAGGTTTACAAACAGTTCAAGTCTAGTCCCATATCCAAGCAATCATCCCTCTGCTATCTTCTTACCCCTGTCACCTATAACACAAACCATATAACTACTTTTATGAGCTAATTAAGCTCAGTGAGAAAATATATCAAGGTTTAGAAATCAATCTAATTATTATCAAAATTTCCACAATTTAAATCACAAATCTCTGTTTCAATGACTATCTCAGTCATTTGGTGTACTCAATCAAACTCAGCAATCAGATTAACAAAAATTCCTCAATCTCGTTTAATTCATGTTAATTGGTTGTCTCAACCAATTAAGACATACAATTAAGTCAATTTAGTTATAATCAAACTATTTATATTGATTTATAACTACTCACCTGAAGCCTGTTCAGTCAATGGTCCACCTGTGCCCCGTGTATCTCTTTCCCTCCTCTGTGTATCTGCTCAAAACAACATCATATATCATACTTCAACATTCTCAAAACAATTTAATCACATCTAACTCATTAGATCAAGAATCAATAGCTAATAATGATCACAACTATGAACATCACAAACAATGACTTCAAAACTTCCAAGATTTGCGGTTTTTACCAAACCAACCGTTAAAACTTCGCAATAATCATATCATAGACTCAAGACAACGTATAATAGCAACCTACTAGCAACAAATGAACTATTTCTAAGCATAAAATCGTATTAGAGCAATTAGGGTTTTGGAACCCTAGAACTCAAGATGTACAAATCTCAATCCAAGAACTCAAGAACGAAATCCATGTATTAAATCCGACTTACCAAGCTTTTCCCAAGCAAAAATCTCGATCAAAGGGACTAATTTTATCCTCCTAGCTCTCAAAAATCGCCTTGAAGGGTTTATGGGTCGAGAAATGGTTCAAATGAGGGCAAAAACGTATTTATACCCACAGCGAAACCCGACCCGGGCTGTCAAACCCGGTCCTGGTTTTACCCTCAACCCGACCCGGGCTGATCAACCCGCCCCGGGTTTTTAACCGCTATTTCTCGCTTGGTTTTTGACGTAACTCGGTCCGGTTTAATTAACCCGACCCGGGTTTCATTCGAACACGACCCGGGTTATATAACACGACCCGGTTTGGTACTTTTTCATTTTTCCTTTATTTCTTTTATCTCTTTTAACATCCTACTTTTCTTTATTTAACTTTTAAACATCGTAACTCGCATTTTAACTCATCTAATCTCGTATAGATGTATATTTAACATAATTATACTATAACTTAAAATTAAGGTATTACATGCAAGAACTAAAATTCATAAAAACCAAGCTAAAGATAATAAAAGTTACCTCTTTTAGTTGAAAATTACACAAACAATGTTGTAGGAGATGAATGTTCCACGAAAAGATTCTTCAATCCTTGAAATTTCTGGCCAAAATCGCAGCTTCTTGAGAGGATTTTGAGGGTTTTTTGGTGAAAAATGCGAGAAAAGAAAACCTCCTGATGGGTTTTGCTGTTCGACACTTTAGGGGCGACGCCCCTTAGGGGCGACATACCCCTTTAGAGGCGACATATTGGAGCGAACTTCCCGCCTGATTTTTGACCGTCCGATTCGCTGGTTTTTCAGTGGCCACGATTGAAAGGAGTGGGGAAGGGCGGATAGTGATATTAGGGGCGACATGAATTAGCGGCGACGAAGGGCTTTAGGGGCGACACCTGATTTCACAAGGAGGGAAAATGTCCCGCCTGATTTTTGACCGTCCGATTGGCTGGGTTTTCGATGGCTAGGATTCCATACGGTGCGGAAGCTCGGATCCAGACATTAGCGGCGACCCCTTTAGGGGCGACATGAGCTTTAGCGGCGACACTCGGCTCGTCAGGCTTGGTGTCGCCCCTAAAGCTTATGTCGCCCCTAAAGGGGTCGCCGCTAAAACCACTAATTCGTGTAGTGACACACTGAAACACGTGCACACACACACAATGAAACACATTCAGAAAAAAATTGTTTTGCAGAAATTGACTTGAAGCTAACCTGTAAACGGATGGGGAAAGCACTGTAGACTCGTTTTGCTATGGCAGAAACAAAATGATACTCGACAAAATTATGATACGTTCTTTATATAACAACAAATGGTTTCTAAATATTGATAAGATTGAATCCCTAATATATTGCAAAATCAAATAAATAAAATTCGTAATTTATTAGTTTCCTTATATTTTGGGATAACATATCACATATTTCGGGAAATCAGCAATTTAAATGCTGTGATTTGAATACTTTCAAAGTTATTTTTGTTGTATAAATACCGATTTATTGAGATAAATAAATATGGTTTAAAATTCAGATCCCAAAATTTCCGGAAAATCGTTGCAAAAAAATGCGGATGGGATTGCAGCTGATGAAGCAGGCAGAAAAAGGAAAAAAATAAACCGATGATATGATATAAGTTTAGGCGGGAAATATTTTTTAGAATGGCTATTAGAATGATATGTGGAAAAATGGGAATCTAGAAATGTGTCAAGTGGTAATTTAGGTTTATTTTATTAAAAATGATAGATATAATATCTTTTCCATAACGATTTATGATTTTTTTCCTCCAATCACAAAGTTTAAGACAAGTACCCTTCCAATACTTCAACTTTTTAGTTGTTTAAGAGTTTGTTTCTTTAATGTGACAAGCATTTACCATGACATAATCTAAAAGTTCATATGCAAATAAGGTTAGGCAAAGATTGATTCAAGCATGTACATTCTAACTTGTAACGACATAAATGAGATGGTAAATTTAATAGTTTTTTAATTTATTGAAGTTGGTTAAAATAATAAGTTTGGTAAACATGATATTTTGAAAGTTTATAAATATATAGTTTATAAATATATAGCTGATGTTTTAAATTAGATTTATAGGAGGGGCATAATAGGCATTTGAAAAGTAAAAATTAAAATGATTATGAAATGTTAAAAATAAGGATTTTGGCAAATTTGATATTTTAAATTTTAAAAATAGCAAATTTGATATTACATATATTTTTTTCATGATTTCTATTTTTGCCCTTATGTCTTTAAAACTAAATTATAAATGAAAATTAGTCTCATAATAACTTAAAAAGGTCTTAACACACATATCTTCATATTTTCACCATCTTTGATCATTTTCCATTTCATAATACACTTAGTATATGCAAACATCCTTATACGTCATTTTTACATTATTTAAAATTTTACTTTGTCACAAAGATCATGGATTTTTTATTAAGAATTTGAAGCTTATTTTTTTTGTTTTAAATGGATTATTAGATTGGAATAACAATTTATCATTCCCGACTTTCGTGAAATCATTCAATGGAACTAAATACAAGAGATCCAAGTTTTTTGAAGATGTTTGAACACAAAATTCAGTGACATCAACTTATATGGAGATTTTGAACATAAACTCATATGGTCGTTATGTTTTGCTTAGAAATCGTAATTTTAAAAAGTGTTTTCGATATTACTTGACATGGTTAACAAGTTTTTGAATGATATATAATCATCCAAAGTCATTAGAAATGGAATGAAAGGAGTTGAAGTTGATTTGGATGTGTTTGGAAATCTTTTTGGAAAAATAAACTCGAAGTTGTGTGGAGTTCCAACCTGATGAAATTGTCTTGTAGATACTTTAATTTTTCTTAGAACTAGGAAATATCGTTCCGTCAAAGCTCAAAATTGCCATGGACGATTTTGACTGATTTTTAGATATTTCCTTTCACATTTGTGACCTTTTTTTACCTCAAACCACTGACATTACATTATTAGTGACTTAATAAACAAATTAAGAAATAAAACATGATTAAAAGATACTAATTATCATTAGCATTTTGATTAGTAGATAATTAGATATGTGTACATGTGTATGTGTTTGTGTATGTGTCTGTTCATGTGTTTTCTGTATGCATATAATAAAACTGCTATTATCTGCATACATAAAACACACACAAACATAGACCCATACACCTACATTCATAAACATACATAAAAGAGATAAGTGCAAACAGGTAAATCGAAAATAATTACCTTATTATCGTGGTTTTCTTTGTGTAGGTGAACATATGAATGCAACTAGGTTGAAATTCGTTGCAATTTGTATTAGGGTTCTTACGTGGGAATATTTTATATGGAGTTTGTAACTTTAAAAGGTGAATGCGTATATTTTTCCTGATTTTAAAGTATTAACTAAACTTGAGGGTATTTAAATTAGATAAGAATGAATTTAAATTTAAATTAGGATGAGATTAACAAAGATAAGGTTGGAGGATTATGGTGGCTAGGTATTTTGAGCAGAAAATTATTTCTAAGAAGCGTATTACAATTACATGTGGCAAAGGAAAAGTCTAGAAAAAGGACATGTGAGACATTATGATTGTTTTATTATAAGAGATAGATAGATAGATATGTTCCATGCGAGGATAACTGTCGCTAAATAAATGACAATAAAACAGTACATGACTTGAGGACTCCTTGCTCAACCATAAACACGCACCAATACATCCATGCGTAGGGTTTAGGAGACATGGGTATAACGCCTGCAAGGAAACCAAAGAGAGATAGGTGGTAATATAGTCATAGGTTCCAACGACAAAGAGGAGATAAAGAAAGTTGCAAATTGCATGAATGGTCCCGTGGTATGGGGTTACTTACAACCTTGGTCCCTAATTCCTTTTTTTAACTCGGACCGTCCCTACTTTTTGGTTTTGTTGCGCGCTTGGTACCTGAAAGACTTAAAATTACTAATTTCCCCTCTTTATTTCTTTTTCTAGTTAATAATTGATTATTTATTGTTTTTAATTAATTTGTAAATTTTAAAAATGCAATAGGACCACCTATACCAAACACTCAAATCTCTCACCGTGTCATTTCATCTCCTCTCTCACGGTGACGGCTTCTACTTCACACCCACCCCCTTTTCTGTTTCACATTTTCTTCCATCGAATTTTCTTCACCTAAACCTGCACTCACGCCTCCTCTATTCCTCTTCCCCCAATAGATATTTTTATTCCACCGAAACTACAACATAACTCAGGACCAAGTCCTAGCCCACCGGTGCTTCGCCGTGCTACAAGGAGCCCAGGTAACGACGAAGTTAGGTCTGGTTTGAGACCCATTACCGGTAAGCATGTTGGACAGAGAATCGTAACCAAAACGAGACTTAGCCAGAGGCAAGAGAGCTACTACTTGTTGGTACACTCTACTAGGTTTTTTTCTTCTCAATGCCACAAGTATGATGGTGAAGAAAATGGCGAATATGAAGTCTTTAAGGGTAGCACGTTTGCGAGATTTACGAATGCATTTGACAGATTTGGTGGTTGACGATGGGAAATGGAGGAGGAAGAGGGTCCAACCGCCTCTAATACCACCACAAACATTGGAGTTGCAGGCATGAGGAGAGGCAAAATGCATGAGGATGAGATCGACGAAGTAATCGGAGGAGACGGTCACTGTCAGTCGGGCCTTGAAATCAATACAAGACCGTCTTGGACATTGGTTCTCTTTTAGCCAACAACCGTTAAACCCAAAGGCAAATGCTAAAAACAAGAAAGAGAGAGAGAGAGAGAGAGAGAGAGAGAGAGAGAGAGAGAGAGAGAGAGAGAGAGAGAGAGAGAGAGAGAAAGGAGTTGGATCGATTTGATTTTGTGTAGTTTCATTTGATTTTGGTTTGAATCAATTCCGGGTTGGATCTATTATGTTTTGCATCTGATTTGAGTTTGGGTTGGATATATTTTGCAGATGAACAAGAGTTCTGGTGATGGTAGATGGTTGTTTTCTAGGATTTTTTTTCCAACAAGAGAAACGACGGTGGTAACGGAGGGTTGTCCGGTGAGAGAAGAAAGTATGGGGAGAAAGAGTTTGGCATGAGAGTAAAGGGAAAGGGATAAGAGATGGTGGGGCCCACTCATTTAATTACATATTTCTTTGATAGTTATAAAACAAATAATAATAATAATATGATAAAAAAATTATCACTAAGGGCAAAATAGTCTCTCAAGGATTGTCACGGACTAGGGATGGCAAAAACCCCCGTGGGACCCCGAACCAGTACAAGGGGTAATGTTATGAAAAATTCGGGGGTGGGGGGGGGGGGGGGGGGCGGCGGGGGCAAGATTAACCCCCGTTTTGATTTCGGGGCGGGGGCGGGGGTGGGCAACCCCGTCCCGAAACCCCGTGGGGGTCCCGTTAATATATATATATATATATATATATATATATATATATATATATATATATATATATATATATATATATATATATATACATATATAACCCAAAAAAAATAAAATTTCAACCAAAAATTGATTTTTTTAGCCAAAAAATATATTTTTTTAGTTTAAAGATCGGGGGCGGGGAAACAGGGGCGGGGAAAAGTCTAGGGATTCGGGGGCGGGGGCAAAACTTCCAGTGGATTCAGGACCCCCACGGTATGTATATGTATATATATATATATATATATATATATATATATATATATATATATATATATATATATATATATATATATATATATATGTATGTATGTATGTATGTATGTATGTATGTATGTATGTATGTATGTATGTATGTATGTATGTATGTATGTATGTATGTATGTATGTATGTATGTATGTATGTATGTATGTATGTATGTATATATATATATATGAACGCGGCCCCCGCGGTGTTTCGGGACGGGGTTGCCCACCCCCGCCCCCGTCCCCGAATTTTTTATAAAGTTACCCCTTGTACGGGTTTGGGGTCCCATGGGATCGGGGCCCCGTAGGGGTTTTTGCCATCCCTACTATTGATACAAACTGAGAAGGTAATGCTACGGTGAATTTATATAGTGGTAAACCATCCCGCAACTTGTCTTTGTTTATATTCTCATAGTGGAGCTCTACTAAAGACATATTAATATAAAGACGGTATATATAGACCATTGAGGGTTATTCTCTAGATTTGACAAGTACTGTAAATGCAAGAAGGGATAGAAAATAGTAAGGGAGAAAAGTAAGGATATCTTCTGTGAGATCATGATGCAAACTCCTGAAGGTTAGGTGCGTTGAGTAAACGTCGTTTGTGAGAAATGATTGTTGTTGCATTACTAAATGGAGAAGAAAACCTTGAACCAATAAATAGAAAAACATAAACTCATATCTTTAACGGGGAACTTCACCATGGGGCCATACGTACATGTATTGTGTACATGGAATGACAGAATTGCGTAACCTTTATGAAAGACCACTATCATTGATTTGGATGTTTGAAAATTATCGGACCACTTAATAAATGTATAATATATTGCTATCATAAATTCGAAATTAATATATAATATTATTTAAAATTGTTGATGGACTGATTTTGAATATTAGATAACTCTAACCAGTGTTTGTCTTGTAATTTGAGTTCCTGGTTGAATCAAAACTCATATTTATCCATTAAAACTCTCAGATTCGGTTATATCTTCATCTAAATAAACATGCGACGAGTAGCAAATCAAATATACAAAAATACACAAAAAAATTTGTGAGTCTTACTGCTGAGTGTTTTAGAGTGAGCTTTTGAAATCAACTAAAAAACTAGCTCTACACATCAGATCTGAAAAAACTCAATCGAAGCAGGTATGTAATCTTCGTTTCTTTATTTCTTTTAATCATATTCGATATCAAGATCTAAGGTTTAAGCTTCCGCGTTTATGTTTTGATTATTAAAATAACCAACATTGGATCCTTGGGTCCCCAATACAAACAATTAGTAGCCGATTAAGCATCCTTGGTGCAATGATGCTTAATTCTTCAGTGATTTTTATTGCGTTTGGAAATACGAAGCCGGCTCCATTTTCCATCAATGTAAACCTATTAGGCCATTACTAGCCCAAAAAGTTAAAACAGAGAACAACGTATGGTTAATTCTCAGTTTTCAAAACAGTTATAAATTAAACGTTTAGCCTTTTAAAATTTTTGTTATTGTTTTAATTTTTATTTTTTATTTACTACAACAAAAGTTCACTTGTAGCAACTATTTTATAGGAACAAAAACCAGTTGTTGCTATAGATGCACCTTATAAGAACAAAAATTAGTTGCAATAGGGTTGTAGGTATTTTTAAGCCGGCCCACCTTTTTAGGAACGAAAATTTGTTGGAGCAAGGTAGGCGGGAGATTTTCCCTCCTCCGAAAGTCATGAAATTTTTATAGAAACAAAATTTTTTTGCTATTGTTTCAATTTTCTATTTATTATTCAAATATAATTTTAAAAAACGTTAATTAATTGGATAAAGTTTACAAACGCAACTCTAATACCCTAAAAACCCATTCCAGCCGCTTATGCCCAAAAACCCCACCCCAAAGTGAAATCCAAACATCAGCGATTAAAGGGTCGCCGCTCAACTATCTCAGGTGACAAGCCCCGCCGGCGACGAAGTACCTCCGGTAAGTATTATTTCATCATCTACATCCCACTTTTCTTTCAATCATTTTTCAGTTACGCCCAAATTAAAGTCAGGAAGAGACATCTCGGTGTGACCGGAAGGTGAACGGAGCATATCGCTCACTAACTCAGGCGAAGGAAGCACTGCCGGCAACGAAGCATTTTCGGTAAGTATTCTTTCAACCCTACGATTAATTGTAGATTTGATAACTGTTGCTGGGATTTTGTGATAGGTTTTTACTTATAGAGGCCCAAAAGGTGCCATCGGGCAACATCCAAATTTATAAAGCTTCGTCTCCGACTCTCCGGGGCAAGAAACTGTTTCTATGGCTTCCGATTCTCCGATTGCTTCAATTAAAGGTCAGCTCACTATGATCAAAATCAATTACTCGAAGACCAGATTTGATCACTTCATTTATTAATTTTTAGTTTCTTTCTCTTGTACGATTCACAAATAAGATTGATTAAGTTTAATCTTGTTTGCTGTTCATTGACCTTGATATGCAGTTGTTGTTCATTTGAGAGCTACCGTTGATGCTCCGATGATTATAAACGATGATATGGCTCGTTTACATCTGATGTAAGTTATGCTGCCGATCAACACTTTGGTTGTATAAACGAGACACTTTTAGGCACTTCAACCATAAACAACTAGCTCCACTAATCACAAGCTATTATATACTCCTCAATTTTCACGTTTCGTTTATATGATTAAGAACTTTAATTTTTGCCTAAAAATGTTTCAAGGTACACAAAATTTGATGATATCATTAGTAAACAGTTTTCTTGAATTGTCAGATTGCTAGAACCGATAGATTTTCTAAAGTGGTTGATTTTCTTTGTCGCCAACTTCACAGGGAGACTCTGGTAAGTAGGTTGCTATAATCTCCATCTTCAGTGCACAAATCTATGCGAAGATTAATGTAAGTAAAAAAAAGTATATTTGTTTATAATTTTAAATACATTTTCTAATAACTTTTTTTTGCATAATTATTTCAACATTGAGCACACAGAGCTACAAGGTAGTAAGATCTTCAATATTATTAGTATTACGTATTGAATTATTAAAACTTCCAAAATTATATTAACAATTTTATTGTATAGGAGAAGACAAATCCAAATGAAGCAAGTTTAGTGCGTGGGTGGCAAAAAATGCATATGAAGAACGGGAAGTGGTGTAACCAAAAAGCGAAAGATGATTATGCAAGTGGTATTCAATTGATGCAATAGTTTCATCAATAAGTTTATAGAAAATACATACTCTAGGTATTGTGGGCATTTTAGTCCAAATTAATTTAAAACATTGTTAATCAATTTTATAAGTTCAATATGTATCATTTAACTTGTTGTTTGTTTTATACTTAGTGAACTAATTTAGTTAAGAACTTAACTTGGACAAATATATAGGATTATTTCTTTTTTACATAACTTGGATATTATTTTTTCTTTAAGTTTTAGTTTGGGCATTTAATTTTCCATTTAGGCCTTTTAATTTTACATCATTTTAGTGATTAATTCTTGTACGAATAATTTAGGGGAAGATCTTGGCAGAGTTACAGGCACAACGACAAGCTATTGAACCATCTTTGGTGGATGAGACTATTGTGATAAGAAATGCTCTCGAGGAAGGTCGTTGTCCCAACTACCAAGCATTGATGCAGTTCAATAACCAACATTAGGATTTCATCGGTTTCAAGAAACAAACGAGGAGGAAAGTACTAGCGACGGAGAGTAATTTTACATTTTAACACAACGCGAATTCGTATTAAATCCGTTGTTAACTTTTGATGTAGAAACAAAACATTGACCGGTTTTGTATTAAATCGGATGTTAACTTTTGATGTAGCTTTGAATGGTTTTGATTTAATGGATAGTATTATGGTTTTGCACAAAATCTAGAAATAAATAAATAAATGTTTGGGTAGAAAATCTGGAAATTATAAATAAGAACGTTTTGGTACAAAATTTGGAAAAATAATAAAAATTGTTTTTAAGTACTGTAGAAACAATTTTTTGTTTCTATAGAGTGAATAATAAAAAGTAAAAAAAACAGCAGAAACAATACTTTGTATTATATTGAAACAAAATTTTGTTTCAATAGATTTTTTAAATTAATCCGTCCGTTTCCTCCAATATTATAATATTAAAAGAAAATAAGCTATAGAAACAAAACTTTCGTTTCTACAAAGTAGGCGCACCTATAGCAACGAGCCTATAGCAAGGAATGAAATTTTGTTTCTAAAGCCTATAGCAACCAAATTAGCACATCTAGGATCTTGTAGTTCAATTATTATTAAATTGTTATATGATTTGTGAATTTTCAAAAATTATGTCTTCTAAATATCTATCAATGTAATATATTTCTTTTGTTTTGTTTATTTTTATAACACTTATGGTACTATGGTAGTGTGAATGAATTTTGGTTATAAATAAAAAAAGTTATATTTAGAGGCCTATTTTTTATTCTCTCCACATGGCCTTTAAAATCAATGGACCAGTCCTGGGTCTTGTGTTAAGGTCCTGGGTCTTGTGTTAAGTTGGTTGAAAGCATCAAAGAAACTAATGTGCATAAGGTTGGCCATTCTTTTGAGCATACGCATATCATCAAAGCTGTATGTTCTGGGGGTTAAGTTAATGGGGGCAACTATTTGAATCTCATAACCGTTACTTGAATTACTTTGAATAATTTTTTTACATAATTACATATATATTTCTTTAAGAGTTTCACACATACATAGCTTAAGTATATGGAATTGGGATCTCGTAAGAAGTTAAATTTTGGTAGGAATGTAAGAAAATTTTTATTTACATATTTTTCTGGCGAAACAACAAAATGAATCAATAGATGATGCAAAAATAACATGATTCACAAAAAAAAATATCGAAAAACCTACTTGGTGATTCATATTATTTTTTATTCATCTAGTGATTCATTTTGGTGATTCGTCAAAAAACCAAGCAAATAAAAAATTTCTTACATTCTTACCGTAATTTTACTTCTTATTTGATCCTTCTTCTAAGTATATGTATACATACACACTATGTCCACTAAGGTTTTATGAATACATACCATCGATGTTTTTTTAGTGAAAAAGATTTATGGGACATTCACTATAACTTTTTTGGGTAATGGACTATTAAGATTTGTATGCCCACAAGAATAATCATCTTGGACCAAGTGATTTCAAACGGGTACTACTAATCTTACCCCTTTTTTTAAATGTTTTGGTAGATAGATTTTATTCTAATTGGTCATGCTATTAAGAAATTTAACATAAACTGCATTTAGGCTGGGGGGAATGGCTCTCGCCAAACCCATCGCCAAACATCTCATCCCCTCGCCAAACCACACCGCCATCATCGCTCTCGCCCTCGCCAAGCCGTTCCTCGCCAAGATTTCGACGAGCTCGCCATCAACAACCATAACAACATGACTTGTACCTTTTAGCATGAGAGTTGTACATTTTAACATGGTTAACACATGCTGACTGCTCCCACCAAATTTGGTCAGCATGTGCTAAGCTGATGTGGCAAGTTTAGCATGTTCAGCACATGCTAACCACTCCCTCCAGCCTTAAAGCATTTAAAGCATTGGGATTAGAGATTTGAAGTTAAAAGTGGACGGACCCACTTAAAATTATGACGACAACTTTTTCAGTTTTATCAATTTGTCATTTGATCCCTCTATCTTTTCATAACTTTCAAAAACAATTTCAATTTTCTTATTTTATTTATTAAACATATATGTAATTAAACATAAGATATTAATGGTGTTATTGATTTGTTTAATTGGTTATTAATTTATTGAGTTTGATTCAATAGTTTTGTATTAAACATAAGATATTAATGGTGTTATTGATTGGTTTAATCGGTTATTAATTTATTGAGTTTGATTATGATCAATAGTTTTTTTACTACAAAGATATCAATTTGAGATCATCCCTACAATAAATATATAATAAATCAAATTAGATTTTGAATAATATTTTAATGTTTATTGTAATATAATAGAAAAAGGTAGTTTATATACTGAAATATTACACTAGAAAAAAAAAATGGTCTCACGGAATCACCTAAAGATGATGACAATTAAAGTAATTACTAGGGGTGAGCAAAAAACCGACCGCAAACCACACCGCATCATTTGTAAAAATTTGTATATCCAAAACGTATATTCGTAAAAATCACACCGCACCATTCGTAAAAACCGATTATTTAAGGTGCAGTGCGGTTTTGTATTAAATACCACACCGTACCATTCGTAAAAAATGTATATCAAAAACCGCACCACAAAACCGTGTATATATACCTTTACCTTTTTACCCAACGGATCTTAAATGTGTTTACAATGATTCAATATCATTTCCCTTTTTGTTTGATCAAAATAACCCTTTTTACTCTTTATCAGCTACAAAATACCACCCCTAAATTAAATCAAGATATCGTAAGGTCACTTTTATTTAATTATTTTGAAATGAGTTCTTTAATATATATATATATATATATATATATATATATATATATATATATATATATATATATATATATATATATATATATTAAAGAACTCATTTCAAAATAATTAAATAAAAGTGACCTTACGATATCTTGATTTAATTTAGGGGTGGTATTTTGTAGCTGATAAAGTGTAAAAAGGGTTATTTTGATCAAACAAAAAGGGAAATGATATTGAATCATTGTAAACACATTTAAGATCCGTTGGGTAAAAAGGTAAAGGATTTATATAATAATTATATCTATTAATTAAATTGTCCAATGGTTAGGAGCAAGGGGCACCGTCCCCTACATACGTCCCAATGATGATTATGCAAACTAATTAAGAAATTCAGTGGGAAAAATAATAAAGGATTGAATTTCAGGGACCTTTAGTGCATATATATATCTACGACGTGTATATATCAGCGAGATAAGTGCATGTCTATATTTTTCGTTAGTTATCTAACTAGCTAGCTTGATTCGATAGAGTCGGAAAGTTTGTTTATATAGACCACTCATTGAATGAGGATCGCAATTACCTCTCTTACTTAGGTATACTCCGCCGTCAGCCCTGGTGAATCTAGAATGAGGCTTTTAGCGGCGCTTGTCTCTTGTCTTTTCCTCATCTGCATCCTCTCCACTCCACCATCAACCGCGAATCGGAAATCTGTGAAGATCCGATCCGGTGACCGCTGTCTGATCGTCGACAACTTCAAATTCACACATACAGGTCAAGTCTCCATTGCCATCTCTTTCGTGTCAGTCACCTCCAGCTGCTTATCACGACCTGATCCTTCAAATATTGGTTTCTACCTTGTCTCGGATGATGCAATAGACAATATGAATCACGAAGATATTTCATGCGATCTGGATTCTAAATTCATCTCACTCCTCTTTACTTTCCAAGAACTCTCCCCTCCTCCACAGTGTTCTTTCAACAAGTCATTCCCTGTGACAGATCCCATTTTGTACACACTCAGATTCGCCAACTGCAACCCGCTATCTCACGTAACAATGGACGTCCGGACAGAGTTCTACAACACCAATAATGGCACTACCAAAGACCATTTTCCAGCCGGGCAAAAAAAGTTCCAGACTCTTTACTTCAGTTTCTCCCTCATTTATCTGTGTTTTTTAGGGTTTTGGATATTCGTATGCATCAAGAAGCATCAATATTTTCACTTGATTCATTTACTAATGGGTGCGTTGCTTGTTGTGAAGGGGCTTAACTTACATTATGCAAAGGTTACAGGTACTCCTTATGGATCTGATAACTTGTTTTACATATTTCAGTTTATCAGGACTATGCTTTATTACACTGTCATCGCGGTGATCTCTAAGGGGCGATCTTTTCAAGTATTGATGATTGATATCCCAATTCAAGTTTTGGCTACTGTAGCTTCTATTATGGTAGTACAGGTTTTTCTTGGTGACTCCTTCTCTTGGGTCTCGGGATTATTGATGGCAGACATCCTTTGTCACGTTGGTTTAACCGGGCTTACTATTGGAATTGCGTCTTGCAAGACTTCAGAAACTGATCAGGCTGTTAAGATTAAAGATATTTTGGCAAAGTGTACTCTAATGTGGCTGGTATATATATTGTTTACTCTATGCGTACACAATAGTATTGTTTTGAGACTTGGGAACAGAGATTACAATTACGTTTGGACAATGGCAGCAGAAATAGCCGGTCTTGACTTGTATATGCAAATGTTTTACATGTTCAGGTCATCTGAGAAAATCGAATACTTTGTTCAGCTTAAACGTCAAGTACCGGTGGCAACTGTCCGTGAAAAGGTCCATAAGGAGTAGTATTTGTGGAACAATCTGATATTGATGTCATTTCTTTTTCTTTTATTGTCATAACACGAACCAAATTAATGATAGTTTGTTCAATATTTTATATTTTTGTTGCCAATGTAGTGAGTTTAAAGGGTGCTACTAATTGTGTGTGTGTCTTACAGATACATATAAAATGAGCTTAATTCAAAATGTCTCGACTTGTAGTTCGTAAATATTTGATGTTGATCGTCAATTGCATTCATATCTCTACTTTGACAGTTATGATTAATTCATGATAATTGTCCCACTATCTAGCTAGCCCATATGAAACAGATTACGCCATATGAAGCACCAAAAGAAAAGACATTATGTTATGTACTTTTAATTAGGTTTTAAACATCTGTGAAAATAAGTTCATTATTGTTCTTAAAGGAATTTAATAATATTGTTATATGCTTTTAATATTAGTGAATAAATGTATAAAAAATACGACCAAAATCCATATTTACAGAACTTGATTTTTCTGCAATGATATTGCCTAATAAGGAATTAATTGTGTTTTAGTTCAAATGAAACCTATAAATGTTTGCTTTTGGCTCATAATAGTGAACTATTAAAGTTTATTGGTATATTAAGGTCATTTTCTTAGCATTGAAAGTATCTTAGGCTGAACGATGTGGGAGGACGTGTCACCGGCGGCATCCCACATAAAGGTCATTGTCGGCGGTGAACACCGCCCCGTATTAGCGGCATCGGCAAGAAGCAATGACAAGAACGCATCACTACCTCTCCTCTTCTTTACAACTCTCTCTCTCTCTCTCTCTCTCTCTCTCTCTCTCTCTCTATCTCTCTCTCTCTCTTAACGCCAACTATCGCCGACACCACACCTCTGTCTCTCTTTTTCTGCGTTAAGTTCGGTTTTGGGGGGTGTTTGCTGATGTGGAGGTGGGTGCCTCCGACACCACACCTTTTAGTCTTTATAGAAGAGAGAACGAATAAAACTGCTTTTTACTCAATAATTTTATTAAAACCCCCTTTGTAGAACTCTATCATCTCTTAACTTTCAATTTAATTTCATTAAATATTCATTGAATTCCCATTGGAGATGGCAAATGGTAAAGGTGTCGTCATCGATTTTTGAGGTCGATGATTCAAGTCTAGCCACACGCATAAGTGGAAGTAAAAGTAGTTAGGAGGATGATAGATTTGTTAGGATCGAGACACTTAGCATACGAACACGAAACTCACACACTCAGCTCACAAATTAAGAACACAAGAATTTAACGTGGTTCGGTCCAAAACTGACCTACGTCCACGGCGGGTAACTAGGAGTTATATTCAACTACATTGTTGTGGTGTGATACAAATGTTCTCAATTGAATGTTTCTATTTATATATATGAGAAGGTAATGTGAAATGCATATATGAACATATTTGATGAGTCTTTAGCCATAACCTTAGACTCACAAACCTTCACCAACCTTGGACTCACCAACCATTCACCAACCTTGGTTGATTTGTCAAAGCCTTCACATCTAACAATCTCCCACTTGAAGGCTTGAACAATGTAGTCTTTCTCTGCCATCCAAGTCTTGCAACGGACCTTCATAAAACATTTGATCTTAGCTCCTTCCTAGTTACCCCGGCCTTCTCATCAGTTAACCTAAAAGGCCTGTTAGAACTCTCATGAGTTTCAACATGTTCGTCATGACTTAAACTGCCATTGACCCGTTCTCTGTCCCTATCGGCTCCCACTGAAAACGAACTATCGAATCCTGGAACAATCTGAGAACAAAAAACAACACTCTCCATATTTAGCAAGTTATCAAAACCGGAGAGACTTTTACAGCTGAAAACTTGTTCTAAATCCACTGTCGTCCTGGACCTATGATTGAAACACGACCTATGCTCCCACTGTTGCAAAACCCTGCAACTGAAACAATACTCTGTGCTCTCATTGCCACAATATCCTTCGACTGATTTTTCTGAACCTTTCCATGCTCGTTCAACCTGAATCATCCTTGTAGCTCTAGGCTTCCTACTTGCAAAAGGTCACCCTCTTCTGCCCATGAGATTCTGTGAACCGGACTTTGTTTCTCTTCTGAACTGGGACGGTCACTCCCTCAGACGGTAATCCGACCATATACAGCGAACATTCATCGTTCACAAGTCTTACCTTTCCAAAGTCTCCAATTTTCAGATTCTGCAGTGCTTCACTGCTGTGGGTAGCGTGAAATGAAGCACCAGAATTCTTGACCCAAGAGTCTTCACTGCCTTCCACTGAGTCCCAATGCATCAAACCCAGACACATTCTCAGAAGCAGAATTTCCTCTATTTGGACATCGACTCTAAAGAATGTCCACACCTCAACGTCATGAATAACACCGAACTTTCTGATCCCGAGATTACACCTAAGTCTGCTGACTTTCTAATCACTGCTGGATCTACCGAAAACGGATTTTCTCTTAATTACTTGATCTGTTCATCCCATGATCTGTTCTTGAACCCGTGAAACTCTGATCATCGCTGGATTTGTCTGAACGTCTGATCTTCTGTAATTCTCTAATTTTCTCCCTTTACCAATACCACACCTTGAACTTTCTGACACATAATGCCTCAATCTGCATCTTCCACCAACTTTTCAATCTTTACTAAACGAAGCCTTGTCTGAACTTAACGACTGTTCTTGGCTCGTTATTTGCAAAATATAATCTCCACCAAAATTATTTTCGGGCTAAACTGCCCAAAACAAATGTTTGAGTGACTCTTTTGCGACTTTGACAAAGTTGAGGGACCAAACTGCAATTTTCCTCAAGTTCATGGACCAAACTGCAATTTTTCTGAAGTTCAGGGGCCTGTTTTGCAAATTCTGAAACTTTAAGGAACTGTTTTGCAAATTCTGGAACTTCAGGGACCTGTTTTGCAAATTCTGGAACTACAGTACTGCTATAGGAACCGCTATAGTGAACTGCTACAGGACGCTACAGTGAACTGCTACAGTGTCGTCTTCTCCGGAGGACTCCGGCGCTACAGTGTCGTCTTCACCGGCGGACTCCGGCGCTACAGTGTCGTCTTCTCCGGCGGACTTCGGCGCTACAGTGTCGTATTCTCCGGCGAAACTCCGGCGCTACAGTGTCGTCTTCTCCGGCGAAACTCCGGTGCTACAGTGTCTTCTTCTCCGGCGAACTGGTTTTTTCGGCCAACTTTCCGGCGAGTTTTGACCAACTTTGACCGGGGATTTGGAGGTCTTCCGACGCTCAAACAATTCGAAAAAATATATTTTCGGAATCTGCGGAACGAGACCTTTCCAACGGCGTAAACCAAAATTGTTTTTCAGACAAAAAATTTTCGACCCAAAAACAAAAAATCACTCTCTGGAGCTATACCAAGGCTCTAATACCACTTGTTAGGATCGAGACACTTAGCATACGAACACGAAACTCACACACTCAGCTCACAAATTAAGAACACAAGAATTTAACGTGGTTCGGTCCAAAACTGACCTACGTCCACGACGGGTAACTAGGAGTTTATATTCAACTACATTGTTGTGGTGTGGTACAAATGTTCTCAATTGAATGTTTCTATTTATATACATGAGAAGGTAATGTGAAATGCATGTATGAACATATTTGATGAGTCTTTAGCCATAACCTTAGACTCACCAACCTTCACCAACCTTGGACTCATCAACCATTCACCAAGCTTGGTTGATTTGTCAAAGCCTTCACATCTAACAAGATTTGTTATTAAAAAAATGTAATCTAAATCTGTAATTGTAGATATTTAGTTTCCCCTTATTTTTCCTCCAATAGGCAAACATGGAAGACTATGGTTGTTTGATTTGCCTCTTATTGGGTCCAGTAAGAGGTTACGTCTGACTCAGTCCGTGTCAAACCGTTTGATCACCTTAAAATTTACATCTGACTCGGTCTTAAAGATTAAAATTTACCACTTACCCGGTCAAATTCAGGATAAATCTGACTGTGTCAGACACTGACACAATCATTTTGAATTTAATCAGCAAGTATCAATCATTTCCTAACATGTGAGGTGAATTGTTATATCTTGGAACATATCTGTTTAGTTTTTTTTATCAATCAATTAATTTATACATCAACTAATTAAAATGTTATTATTTAGTTACTCGGTGTCTGCTTTAATTAACAAATAATACACTCGGTTAATCATAAACTAAAGTTTATCATCAAATAACCATTTTTATAAGTATTAATAATTACCCATCTTGCAAAGGGCCTTTTTTGTTTTCTGTAACACCTACAACAAAATAAGTTGTTTTCCAAGCGGTTAAGGTATTTTTATCCATCTCAAGTGAAATTTGAAAGAGGGAAAATGTCATAAAAGGGTAACGAATAACACCAGTTTTGCTCTTTAGGTCATTAAACTTCTAATTTGACGTAAATGACCAACAAATTTTTTGGTTTTGGTTACGTAAACCACTGGTCGAGTTTTTAACCGGGTATCACCGGTTTGTTGCCTACGTGGATTCCACATCATGTGCACATGATTAAAGATTTGAAATATAAAAACCCTTACTCGTCAAATTAAAGGACATATCATTGAAAACCCCAAAAAACTCTGAACCCTAACTTCATCGATGTCATTTAGCGGGAAACATCCAAAGTCGATGTCTGCGAGTACAGTCGTGAGCTTCGTTCGTTTCAGTTCACTAAGTTTTTGGTTTTCAAAATGACGAGGTTTAATTTCAGTTCACTAAGTTTTGGGTACTTATTTGGTACCCATGGGTTTAATCGGGTACTTAATGAGCTGGAGTCCACGTACGCTTTTAACCGGTGATATCCGGTTAAATACGCTTCTAATGGTGTAAATGAAGGCAAAGTAAAACGTTAATGGGTAATTAATACCAAATAAAACTTTGATGACCTAAAGAGCAAAATTGGTGTTATTAGTTACCTTTTTATGACATTTTCCCTTTGAAAGAATATGGTCATTTTCTCCGTTACAGCCAAATCGAGTTTTAAAAATACATCTTTCATAGAATACGATTTATTCGTTCGTATTTCTTTCAAATTTTTAGATGTATTAATTCATTTTTAGAAGTATAAATATGTATTTTTATATTTTTAGAATTATATAGAAATATTTTTTAGAAGTAAAAATATGTTTTTAGAAATATAAATACGTGATTTTATGTATTTAGAAATATATTTTTTCGAAGTATAAATGCGTATCTTTATGTTTTTAGAAGTATAAATATACTTTTTGCTTGTAACATGTATTATAGCAATCAAAAACGTATTTATAATGGAAAAATACTTAGAAAAATGATCAAACTCGTTTTATAATACGCTTTTAGCTGATAGATACATGTATATATGAAAGAAATTAAAACATACTTATACACATAAAAACGTAAACATACGTATTTATACTTCTAAAAATAATGTATATATATACTTCTAAAATCGTAAAAATACACATTTTCTATATGAATAGATACAATATAAAAAACATACTTAAGGTAAAAACTTAAAATAATTTCAAACTTAAGGGGTTTTTTTAGGAATTTAATTTCAAGATAATCTATACATCTGTGGTAACATATATATATATATATATATATATATATATATATATATATATATATATATATATATATATATATATATATATATATATATATATATATTGACGGCCAGCGATAAGGATGTAAAATTAAACAAGGAACCAATCTTACGGCCAGAATGCAAATTATCGACGGCAGCGATAAGGATGTAAAATTTTTAATTGGACGTGCATGTAGCGGATCATAGCAAAAAACTCACTTCGTTTCTTATGTTGTGAATCTGAACAAGATTTTTGAATATTTTTTTTTCGTTTTTACTATATTGATATGGATGTCTATTGAAAGAGAATAAAAAATTATGAATGTTGATATATTCGATTTTTTATTTCGATAAAAAATAAGCTCTAAAAATAAAAAATAAATAAATAACGAAGTGGGTTTTTTGGAATTATCTGCTACATCCGCATTCAATTAAGAAATTTACAACTCTATCTTCGGCTGTCAATCATTTGAATTCCGACGCTCACGATTGGTTCATTGGTTCTTTGTTTTATTTTGGTTCTCTATTGAACTTTTATCTATATATATATATATATATATATATATATATATATATATATATATATATATATATATATATATATATATATATATATATATATATATATATATATATATATAGAGAGAGAGAGAGAGAGAGGTAGAATAAAATGAGAACACTGAAAAGGTTGAGAATGCGAAAACGAATCTCAGTCATTCAAATTTTAAGATCTAAGGCTAATTTTAAAATGACTATTTACGCAAATAATGAAACTGCTGCATAATAATTGTAAAATTTTAAAATAATGTAAGGGTACTTTCTTCCTAATGGGTCTTCTTAAAATTAGCTATTTTAAAACTGATTAAATTCCATTCCCTAATTTTCGTGGTCAAAGATTTAAATCAGGAAATCAAATATAACCCTACATTATCGTCTCCCTCTCCATACATACATCCATCACCATTACAAAATAAGGAAATCGATTTAGTGTGTCGTCTTCTTCACAGCCGATCATCACCGATCTCATTCTTGTCGATCGAACCTGTGCTTGAAAGTTAAACAGATAATTCCTTATTCATTCGAAAATGCTAACCTAGACTCCACTGCCGTCGAACCTGTGCTTGCGAATGCATTATTGTTGTCGGCGATTGCTGCTCCGACGGTTGCTTCTTCACCGGCAAATGCTCCTCCACCACCGGCAACAACTGCACGGTTGCACCAGTGCACCATCGTTGATCTGTTGCTCCTCAATCACCGGCGAACATTGAAAGGTAATTAATTGAAACCAAAGATTGAATGTTTGAAACTAATTTCTGTGAGTTATTAAATATGAAAGTTAATTAGATTGATTACATTTACAGAAGTTGAGAATACATATCCAATTATAGTTACGATTCCCAATTTCTGCTCATTCGCTCCCCTGCGGATTTGTGATTCCCATTCTCGTTATCCATTTGCTGATTTACATTTAGTCATTTACACAATGTATTGTCCATGTACATTGTAAGCATAATCAAAGATTGAAAAATGATGTTTCGCACTTTCTGATAATAGGTACAAATAATTCTAATTGAAAAATCTTGTTGTTCACGTTTGACTTGCTTTGTGGAATAAACTAATAGTTATTTTAATTGTGTAGATATTGTTCACGTTGACAATTTGCAGTTTTAAAGTGCTATTTGGTGTTTTAGTTGTAGTTTTTTTAGCTTACAAAGTTTAAGTTTGATCACATTGATTAACTATGAAATTTGGTTTTTTGAATTTTTATAATTTTAAAAATAATTATGACGTAATAATGACGTCATCCGGTATTTTGGACAGGCCCGACTTGTTGAACCAGTTGAACCATCGAACCGGCATGATGGGGTTAGGTCTCGATTTCAAGACATTCAGAATGGTATGAATAGATGTAATTCGTTAATGACTATATGATATTCATTTTCCGATGATTATATAAATCGTTGTATTCATGGATGATTATATGTGTAATCATAAATGAATACAACGTGTTATATATTATGAGTTTGTGTATTATTCGTTTATGATAACAATGATAATCATAAATGAATATGTGTAATTTGTTGGTGATTATATGATATTCATTTGCGATGATTATATCCCTATTTTTTCATTTATGAATATAGTGTTATTCATTAACGAATAGAACTATATTACAATTGCATTAGTGATTTTGTAGAAAAAAATAAAGATACATGAGATGTTACTAATTAATAAATAAACCATGTTACTTGTCATTTTTCTATTTCACTAGATAATCGTTGATGATTAAGTTATTGATTTTCTATTCTATCAATTAATCATTGAAGATTAGATCAAATCGTTGTTGATTTCTATTGCAATTGAGTTTTAATCATTAACGTAAGGAATACTCATTGATTTTTCATTTTACTTTGTCTCAAAGTATCACTGCCTCCAAGGACTAACACCGTGTTCTTTGTCCTTCGCAAATACTTGAGTATATTTTTCACAGCTATCCAATGCGCCCTTCCAGGGTTTCCCTGGTACCAACTGACCATGCTCAAATCAAAGGCCTCGTCAGGGCGAGTACACGTCATAGCGTACATGATCGACCCCACAGCCGAAGCGTAAGGTACCCGCTCATGTCAGCTATCTCCTCGTCTGTACTCGGACTTTGAGTCTTACTCAACTTTGCATTACTCTGGAAAGGTAGCTCTCCCTTCTTGGAATTTTCCATACTAAACCTCTTTAGTACCTTTTCCAAGTATGTACCCTGACTAAGTCCAATTAGTCTCTTCTTCCTATCTCTCAATATTCTTATCCCCAGAATATAGGCAGCTTCTCCTAGGTCCTTCATGGCGAAACACTTCCCAAGCCAAGACTTGACATCTTGCAATGTTGGAATGTCGTTTCCCATGAGCAGTATGTCATCAACATACAGCACCAGAAAAGTGTCTATACTCCCACTAGCCTTGACATATACGCAGGACTCATCCTCGCTCCTAGAGAAGCCAAACTCTTTGACTTTCTCATGGAAACAAAGATTCCAGCTGCGAGAAGCTTGTTTCAATCCGTAGATCGATTTCTCAAGCTTACACACCTTGTTAGGATACTTTGCATCGACAAAACCCTCTGGCTGATTCATGTAAACATCCTCAGTCAACTTCCCATTAAGGAAAGCGGTTTTGACGTCCATCTGCCAAATTTCATAGTCATGAAACGCAGCTATGGCCAGCATTATCCTAATAGACTTTATCTTGGCTACTGGTGAGAAGGTCTCGTCATACTCAACCCCTGGGGTTTAAGTAAAGCCCTTCGCAACCAGTCTTGCCTTCAAAGTGTGTACCTTTCCATCCATGTCGGTCTTCTTCTTGAAGATCCACTTGCACCCGACTGTCTTTCGACCCGGTACATTGTCAACCAAGTTCCAAACTTGATTTTCATACATGGACTTGATCTCGCTATCCATTGCCTCTTTCCACTTGGCAGACTCGGGGCCCGCTACTGCTTCCTGGTAGTTAGCTGTCTCATCCAAATTTATCAGTGTCCTATCACTGATAAACGTGTCCCCATCCGTAGTTATATGGAAACCATAAAACTCGGGTGGCATGCTAACTCTACCGGAGCGCCTAAGAGGTAAGGATACTTCAGTCAGACCAACAGGAACTTCTTCCTCAGGTTGGTTGCTAGTTTCTCCTAAGGTTGTGTCATCTAATGACTCTTGAATTTCTTCAAGATCAATGGTACTCCCACTGTCCTCTTTGAATATGAGCTCTCTCTCTCTCGAAAGACCGCTCGTCTAGCTACAAAGACCACGTCCTCGCTCGGTCTGTAGAATATATATCTATAGGACTGTTTGGGGTAACCAATGAAGAAACACCTTTCGCTTCTTTCTGCGAGTTTTTCTTGAGTCTCTCGTCTAGCGAAAGCCTCACAACCCCAGACTTTGATATGTGCCAATGAGGGAACTTTCCCAGTCCACATTTTATGAGGTGTTTTAGCAACCTTCATAGTTGGGACAAGATTGAGGATATGGGCGGCAGTCTCTAAGGCATACCCCCAGAAGTGAATGGGAAGTGAAGCTCGACTCATCATGGAACGAACCATGTCTAACAGGGTTCGGTTACGCCTCTCGGCAACACCGTTCAACTATGGTGTTCTGGGAGGCGTCAACTGCGAAACTATTCCGCATTCCTTCAGATAGTCTAGGAACTCGATACTAAGATACTCTCCGCCTCTGTCAGACCTGAGCATCTTTATCTTCCTGCCTAATTGATTCTCTACTTCGTTCTTAAACTCTTTGAACTTTTCTAAGGTTTCTGACTTATGCTTGATTAAGTAGATATAACCGTATCTACTAAAATGGTCAGTAAAGGTCATGTAGAACCACGTGCCATCCTTTGTGGTTGATCTGAAGGGACCACACACATTCGTGTGAATGATGTCCAACAGACCTTCACCTCTTTCAAAAGAGCCTTTGAAAGGTGACTTAGTCATCTTACCCAACATACAAGATTTGCATACATCATCTGACTTGAGGTCGAACGATTCCAACACTCCATCTTTTTGGAGTTGGGCGATGCGTTTCTTGTTGATGTGTCCAAGCCGACTATGCCACAGGCATGCCTTTTCTACACCACTAGTAGAATCAATATAATTAACACAATGTCCTAAATTGTCAACACATTCTACAGTTTCATACACACCATCCCAAGGAAAAGCAGTAAAAACAAAAGTACCATTTTTGAAAACAGAAATTGTACCAATTTTATTATCAACAGAAAACTGAAATCCTTGTCTGAACAATGCGTGAAATGAAATAATGTTTCTTGCCATTTCTGGCGAATAGCAACAACTTAACAACTCTAAACTAACATCACTTCTAAGCACTAAACTATAGACACTGATCTTGGTAATAGGGGACGATCTCCTATTGCCCATGATCAGGTTCAGTCTACCGTGCTCCACCTCCCTGCTTTCCTTTAAGCCCTGCAAATCAGAAGATATGTGAAAACCACATCCTGTATCAAGGACCCAAGAATTAGAAGATGGTGAGGTTTTAGAGATAGTGTATATACCTGTTGTCGATGGCTTTACTTTCCCATCCTTGACGTCCTGCAAGTACTTCGGGCAGCTTATCTTCCAATGGCCCTTCTCTTTGCAATAGAAGCAGTCGGCTTCATTGGGGTTGGCCACACAAGGAATGTGGGAAGACTTGGTTCTCGATCCATTGCTGGACGACCCGACCTGAACCTTCTCCCTCCAATTTTTTTTAGGAGGGCCCTTCCGTTTCTTTCCTTTGCCACTTCCAATAGCTAAGATGGGCTGATTAACCGAGGGTACACTTTTACCCTTCATCCCGTCTTCAGCAGTCCTAAGCATGTGATGCAATTCAGCCAGGGTAGACTGATTGTTGTTCAAATGATAAGCCAGCCTGAACTGGTCATAAGAACTCGGCAAGGAGTTAAGCACTATGTCAACGGCCAACTCCTCGTGTACAGGCATCGCAAGCTTCCTAAGCCGCTCCACGTAACCTTGCATCCTTTGCACGTGAGTGCAGATGGACTCTCCATCTCTAGGCTTGCCGTTCGTGAAGTCCTTGACCACGTCGCACCTCTCGATGCGCTCTTGCTTGCGGAACTTTTCCGCATGCTCCTTGTGCATCTCATAGGGACAGTAGTCTTCATATATCCTTTGCAATTCGGGGTTCATTGTGGCGATCATGATGCAGGCCACTTTGGTCGCATCATCAGAATGTTTTTGGTACGAGGCAAGTTCCTCGGGAGTAGCAGTTTCAAGGTCAATATCGACAAGCTCAGTCTCGAGTACATACTCTTTGTTCTCGAACCTCAGAGCCATCTTGATATTTCTTATCCAGTCGTTGTAGTTCGTCCCGTTCAATTGGACTTTTGAACATAACGAGAGGATTGAGGTAACATTGGAGTTTGAGTGGGGAACGTATTGATCAGCAGAAGACATCTATAAAAGAAGGTAAGTTTAATTAGATACTTGTCGGTCCTTATAATTAACCCAATATAAATAAGGCTATGATCTAACTATAACAATTTACAACATAGAAGAGGGATGCTGTAATCTATTTGCAAATTTTATAAAGGTAGGTGAATGACGATTCAGCCAATTCCACCGCGGAAAATAATCTTATTATAATGGAATTCCTAGTTTCTTTTGAGATTTATTGAACTGTTCAATAGCATGTTTAATCTCGGATATGCTCTACTGTTTGTGACTGGGATGCCGAGGATCACAAACCGGGTGAATAACCATGCAAATTAGCTTGGTACTCTCGGGATCAATTACCATCTCAAATTGATGTGCCGATAAACCACACATGCTCCATCAACAATGATAACACCCGAGAAACCCATTGCCACTCTTTATGAACTCATATTGGTGTGCCGGTAAACCACACACGCTCCACCAACGTTTCATAAAGTGCAATGTGCAATTTCATGGATTAGCATCAAATTCACATTTTTCCTAAAGTAACTAGATTGGGATTTTGTAAAGTGTTCTAGTACTTGGATCATTATACTTTTAATGATTAGGCAGTCCTATCAAACCCGTTCGGCTAACGACCCTCCACTGATCAGGCGAGCGGTGGGTGAGAGTGGACACCCATTAGACTGCCATTTTATAGGCAGTCTCCTTATACCCACTTTATAGATCAGCTTCGTGAATGAGGCCTACTATTGATTTGACTAACCAATTTATCTTATACATATAGTATTAACCTATAATAATATATATAAGATATATTTTAAACCTTTTAAAAATATTCCAGGTTTATCTTTTAATGTTTTCCAAATTTAACAATTAAATTTAACCTTTTAAATTCGATTTAATTATCCTTTAATAAACCAATTAATTAAATTAATTAAATTTAGATATTTTAAACCTTTTAAAATATTTTAGGATTTATCCTTTAATTTTTGAAATTTAACCATTAAATTAAATCCTTGAATTATCTTTTAATTAAACAATTAATTAAATTAATTCAAATGTAGATAGGTTTCACAAATTAATCAAATTTATTTAAACCTATCTTAAACCCCTAATTTTCGAATTCAAACAAATGGGTTTAAGGTTATCCATTTAATTAAACAGTTAAAGTTACCAAAAATAGAAAACCCCCTAAAACCCTAATGGCTTTTTCGAAAATCACAAGGGGGGATTATGATTTCCAAAACCCTAATCCTTATAATCGATCCAAACATATATTAGGGTTTATAAGCTTTAAACCCTAATTTTAGGAAAAACAGTTATAACTATTCAACAAGAAAATAAAAACAGGCTCTGATACCACTGAAATGTTTTCTGCAACCAATGAACTAAAAACTAAGTTCACATGCAACCTAGGAGGATCTATGTTTTCTTCTAATTGAACATATAACAAGTTCCTAAAAGGCCAACAAAAATTTCTAAAGAATAAAATCAGAAAACTAACCTTTAGATTTCTTGGAAACAAAGCAGCAAAATTATCCTGCCTCAAGTGAAGTCACACCTAGGGAGCTGAGGTATATGGTGATCGGAAATTCCAGAGAGGGTATACAAAAATGGCGCAGACTTTTCAAGTGGCCAGGGACCCCTATTTATAGTTTTCCAGATGACTAGTTGATAAACCTTATAGATAAACCTATTTGAATTCAAATAAGATAAACCTTTTATCTTATAATTCAAACTCTTATTTATCTTCTTTTATCAAAATCGATTTCTATATATATCCATATAGAAAATCGATTGCCATCACTTACTCAACTATTGAATAATTACAGTTTCAGTCACTGCACCTTTAATTAATTAAATTAATCACCGAATTAAATCCAATTAATTCCAGATTAATTTCTAATTAATTAATATAGTTTCTAATTAATATATTATCACTTTAATATATTAATAAACCATATATTTAATTCTATTGATTTATTAATCACATAATAAATCAATCTTTCTCTCTACCGAATTTTCTACCAAACCTCCAGCTATAAGGGCAACCCAAATGGACTATGCTACTATTAATTAGGTAAATACTAATTATTAGTCATGGCTTAGACACCTAATCCAACAGGTTATTGATCTAAATTCTTCACACTACAGCGAAGCTATTTGTCCAATGATCGAGTGTTTGAAATACTCAAGGATCTCAAAAGCCCTGACTGAATCTGCATCAGTCCCCATTGCTCTTCTCTCCGCTGCCTACTCCACTGCTTTTTACAACAAGACGGAGGAGATGGTTACTTTCGAAGTTGGGTCGGTGAAGACCAAAATCTCGAAATCTCGATTTGGTAAACTTTTAGGGTTTACGGATACTGAAGACGTGATTGATCCTGAGTCTCTTCAACCAGTCACCTTACTCAAACTCTTCTACCAGATGGGATACAAAGGCGACATCACCCAGTTGTCCAAGTTCGCAAAGAAAGGCTTACCTTCCCACTAGAATGCTCTTTTCACGATACTATTCAAGAGCTTTTCGGAACGAACCACTGTCACTGACAGTACAAGTAAGCTTTTCTATACCTTCTTCTATGGTCTCTACAATGATGTCAATCTTGATTTTGGCTTTATTTTGTGGAGTCAATTTGTGGACAGTGTCAACTACAAACTTCGACACACCGAGATTTCCTATGCTCGGTTCTGGTCTCTTGTTGTCAACAGGGCAATATTGAAGCATGACATTCATGTCATGACTGATTCTGTCATGGCTGTTATTCTGACTACCAATAGCCACCTTCGTCACCACCAAGGCGGAGGATTTCGAATTCATAGGCACAATTCCTACGACTATGACAAGTCGGGTTCCGAACGACATCAAGTGTGTCGTTGATTACTGCAAGAAAACTCCCTTTGCAGTTCGTCCTATTGATCAAAAGCATCAGGAAGCTTTTGATAAACTTGAAAATCTGAAAAAGGTAATCAAGCGCAAGGGAAGGGGTGCTGCTTCCGATACCGAAAAGCCAGTCAAACGCTCAAGAAGGCTTCGGAAACTTGTCATGCCACATCATTCGGAAGAAGAACATTTCCGATGATCAACACATTACGAATCCCTTAGAGGATGACCTGGATGACAATGATGAAGGAGAAACCATCGCAAACACCAATCAACCTCCACCATCTCCACCCCCTAACCCTACTCCGAAAACAACTCCATATTCTAGTCCCAAATTACCACCTCAGAAATCTCCACCACATAACTCTCCACCACATAACTCTCCACCTCACAACTCTCCACCTCGAAACTCTCCATCACCAAAATCAAACACCAACCCCTCACCCAAACATCATGATCCTCATTCCGAAGAAGAAGAAGAAGAAGATGTCCTGATTTAAGAGGATCAGGATGATATGGCTGACTACATTGAATCTCCTTTCAATGTACGCTTCACTACTTCCGATGCCAATGCTCCAATGATGAATGAGCAATTTAAAGAGCTTTCAGCCAAATTGGATCGGTTACTATAAGCAAACAAGGGTCCTTCCACTTCCGAATGGCAATTCCAGTTGGAGGTCCATAACACGCATGTCGAGACGTTAGTTACTGAAAACGTCAAGATCATGAAAGAGTTTAATACGTTGATGGAACATACTCATAAACACATGGAGGACTCTACCACAAAAATTGGCTGACTGGAGACTGACGTTCTCAAGTTCACACAGGATTTCCGAGACTCTCATCAATCCAACAATGCCAAAATGCAAAAGGTTATCCAAAGGCTTGCGGATACCCTTAGAGCTGAAAAGGAGGCTCTCGCCACTCTTCGTTCCGAATTGAAGACAAAAAATTCCGAACTGGCTTCTTCTCTTGAAGCCAAGGCAGAGCAATTACGAGAGGATCTCGCCATGGAAAATGAAGTCATGGATCTTTTGGCTTCCAAAACTACGAAAATTCAAGTGCTAAAGGCTGATCTTAAGCACACAATGGCAGTTTTGTCATCTGCTGTTTCGCAAAATCAGGCTATTCGGAGTTGTGTTAATAACATTGATGCCTTTATTCGTCGAGCCATTGAAAGAAGATGATCCGATCCTCACTCCTTTTGTTCGTGGTCATATTACCAACAAACTACATCCTGTTCTCCATTTACTAAGCAAAATAAAGGGTATTTCGGAAGACGTTTCCGTTCCGAAACAAGGGGCAGACGAGAACACGGAGAAGGAATCAAATCCGAACAAGGAGAAAGAGAAGAACAAGGAGATGGAGTCTGACCAGATAAAGGAGACTCCAGGTGACAACTTAGAAACTTCGAATGCTTCTAAAGAAGATCAGGGAGACGGTTTGAAAGGTCCCACAGATGGTTCGAAGGGTCCCACAAAAAACCCTATCAAACGAGCACGATTTTCCACTGTTACCAATGTGAAGGAACCATGGGCTGAAAAGTCCGCTGATGATATTCAGAAACCAAAATCTGGTTGGTTTGAAAGGATGAATATTGGTGACTTATCCACCGGTCCTTCGAAACGTAAAACAAAGAAGATCGGTGAAGATGATGAGGAAGATGAGACTGAGCTTTCGGAAGTAGCTAAATTAGCTCAAGCATCAAGAGATAAAGAAATTGATGACATTTTGAGGATCAATCGTGAGCTTGATGCCAAGGAAGCAGCCGAAAGAGATGCTGCACTTCTGATGGAATCTCGGATGTTGCACTTTCCAGGTTGGGATTACGAAACGATGAAGAAGGAAGCCATTACTTAGCCGTTTCAGAACTGGTTGCAACCTGTTTGCTCGTACGACAATGGAAATCAAGTGGATTCGCAATTTGATTTTCCTATGACTGCGAGAGTATTTCTTATTTGATGCTTTTATGAACTCATAAAGAATACTCTGCCCAGTGCGGTCGTCACTGACATGATCTTCAACTTTTACCTGGCCAATTCGAAACCTCAACATCTCTCTTGGAGTTTGAAGAAGATTGTCAAACTTACTCCGAGAATGCCTCGTGTAATCTCTCCATTCCGAAATGCTATATTTCTGGCTCGCAGAGGAACTGATCAGGAGAAGGAAGAATTTACACTGGCTGATCTTTCGTTCATGAATCCATTTGATTGGGTTTCATTGTTCAACATTTTGTCAAGAGCAGAAGATCATGAGATTCTTGCTGAACATGTCAAGAAACTGCTCATGGGTTACATTCTTAAGGTTGCGAAACTGGACGTAGAAGTTGCTGCAGTTCTTGATTCTACTACTGAATACACAATTGAAAAACCTACTTCCGATCTCAAGAAATGTCGTCTCGAAAAAATTGGCAAGAAATAATGGAATGTGGCATATCCTTCTAAGGAAGGCAAGGACTCTGTCAAGAGAATGTTCTTCCCGCGAGACAAACATCTGTATCGGACTCCAGCACTAAAGAAGATTCTTGATCTTATCAACAAGACTCCAAGCAACACTGCAAATGAGAAGAGGTGCTACAATGACATGTTGAATTGGTACATGGCGTTCCGAAAGAGAATCTTGCTTCTGATTCCGAGGGTGTTTGAGAAAGTGCTAGATGTTCCGAAACCAGAAGTTGACGAATGAAGCTTCTTCGCAATTTGACTTAAAGGGGGAGATTGTAGAATCATAAATTAGATTGAGTCAATTGTGCATGCATTAATCAAGCCTTTTTTTAGCGTATATGTATGGGTGGGCCTGTCCATTCCATAATTAGTTTTAGTATATAAGGCATGCACGTACCTAATTAGGGTTAACTTTTGTAAATCATATTCACGGCACTCATACAGAATAGTTCTCTCTGAATTGTTCTTGAGTTGCATATTAATCATTCGACATCAGTTCTACATATTGTGTGTTCTTGTTTATTGTCCTTTTTTCGCATTATTGAATCTAGATCCTACTTCTCTGTTTCAACAAAAGAAGATCGATGATCTGGTGGAGAAAATGGAGTCATCGAACTCCGAAGTGATGAAGGCTCTGAATGACCTTCAAGACGAGACAAAATTATTCAATTTGCAATACCAGACTGGGTTTGCAAAACACTTATCCGATGCTCACAAGCGAATTGAAGAGTTGACTGCGGAACAGTCGCGTTCCACAGTTTCCGTCTTTGCAAACGAACTCAAGAAAACCAATGCTGCAATCGCTTCGGACATCGTTGAAAAGCTGGAGAACACTCTCCAGCCTCTAATCAATGTGTCAGTTAAAATGGAACGCTCTAAGTCAAGACCCCTGGAAGTTGCTCAGGCTGATCCAAAGGCTCAACCCTCACAAGGGGGAGATTCTGAAGCATCAGGGTCTCGAGCTTTGGTTTCAGCAACCTCCGAACCGCCAACAACTTATCAACCCACCGCCTTGGGAAGACCAGACTTTATCCAACCAGTCATTTCTAAAGCTGGTCCTACCTTCGGAACCATCACAACAACAGCAAGTGGTTCCGGCACCAAGGTTGAAGACAAACAATTGAGGATTGCTCCTCGAATGGAGCAAATCCATAAAGATCGAGAGGAAGAATACAACAAGATGCTCATCATTAACAACATTGCCAATGAAAACCAGACCTGGACTGAGGAATTGATCACAGCAATTGGGTTCAGTGACTTCAGGGTTTTCAACAGGCTTCCTCTCAAAAGCTTCGATACAAACACTGGCATCAACCGTCAACTGTATCTCCCCTACAATCCGAAGACCTTTGCTTTTCTGCAATTTCAAAAGCATGTGCCGGATGATTAGTTGACGGCATACAAGAAAAGAAAGATTGCATTCCATACAAAGTTCATACAGGCTTCGAACTATGTATGGAGTGAAAAGAAGATTGTGAATATTATCTCTATTAAATAAGGAGAGAAGTACGAAGGATTTCAAAACATTAATTTCTTCGTACTTCAAGGTATCAATGAAGAAGATTCAAGATTTACTATAGCAGACTTCCCAATCATGAATCCCACAGATTTTATAGTACTTCTTGACATCTTAAAGTTCTCAGCTGGAAATGAAGCCGAATCAATGGGGGTCTTTGCGGCTGCAAAGAACCATATCACTTCCTTCTTCTAAAACTATCTTTTGAGATTTGCCAAATTCGATATTGTGGTGGCAAATCTCATCGGACAGTCTCTTGCACCCCCACCAACTACTATAGAAAATTTCGATCATTTGAAAGCTGGGCAGATTGTGGAAAAGCCCTGGGGTGTAGTCTTCAAGGGACTGTCAAGTGACAAAGAAACTGTTGTCACAATTTTTTTTGAAATAGACTACAAGGGTCTTTACCCTACGGAATCGATTACTAATGTTTTAAGCTTGGTGAACAATTGCTTTGTGAACAGTTGGGAAGAAAAGAAGAAAGTGAGAGAACACCTCAACTGGTGGTTGACAGTGAGGTATGCATTGAAGCAAGCTTACAAGAAACACTACTAGAGATAGGCTTCGGATGCACTTCACACAAAGGGGGAGATTGTTGAGTTATGTTTGTGATGAAGTGTCACTTTATCCGAAGACCTAATGTTTTGATAAGAAGACCCCAAAGCCTAAAGACTCCGAAGTGTTAGCATGGAGGATCCGAAGGCTATATTCAAGTAACAACCTTTTGGTGCACTCGTGTCTACAGACTACGTGGTGCATGAATCTTCAATCCTATTGGATAGTACACTGATAGGATATTCTCTGTAATGATTTGTACTATGCGTATCACTGAACATGTATAAATATCAGTGATACCATACCGTGTCGGGTGTGAGATTGTATCTTCCCCATTGTAAAACCCTAGTCAATCAATCAAAGCATTCAGCACACATTATCCAATTTCACTGTGTTCTTTATTGTTCTTACTTACATATACTTGTGTGAGCTGCTTAGCATAATATATATATATATATATATATATATATATATATATATATATATATATATATATATATATATATATATATATATATATATATATATATATATATATTATTAGTCATATCTCACTGTTAGATCGATTTCAACACCCAACAGGGTGTGCCACCACGTACCCATGTGCGTCTTCCAAGTCAGCAGGTGGAAGTCGGGGTCGAACGCACATGCAGTGGCGGAGACATCGGGGTGGCATGCGGATATCTCGCCACCCCTATCTTTTTCAAATGAATAATATGCTTAATACAAGTGTCTAACCATATATAAGTATAATAAATTTCAAGGTTTTATGAGATAAGTCCAAAGACCATTTTTAATTTAATTTCAGCCACATAATATTAAGACATTCTTTATTTGACCTGGTTTCCTCATAAATCTCAATCCCATATAAAAAGCAATACATATATCTCTACGAATCTACTACCGAATGTGTTTTATTCTATTACATGTTTATTTTTTGGTAATTTACTTAATAGTATTATTATTGTTAATTTGGTTTCTTATAATCATAGGATGAATCATAAGTAAAAAATAGAACCATTAATTTTCTTTAGGCGAGAATAAGACGTTAATGGTCCATAATTATATCTCATTAGTGATAATATTAGGGCAAAGCACATTTTTTGATTCATGATACGAGGAAATAGGCTTTCGATCGTAAATTATTCAAGTTACCAACATGATGAGATTAGACGGTTTTTATATTAAACGTGAGCCATACCAATTTCGAAATCAACATATCATTTCAGGCCTAGTAGAGTATTTTTATCATGATGTAAGCCCCTTTATTCAAAAATTCTGGGTTCGCCTCTGCGTACATGGGTGCGTGGTGGCACACCTCATAGCCTAACTTTGTCAACCCTATTGAAAATATTATTACGTAAGATTTTAAATTCAAATTAACGAAGTTCATCGGATTTTTGTTTATAAATCTTTTAGGATAATGAAGAGATAAAGTAACGCTATAGATTAAAACGACTTCACAAAATGGTTAAGCTTTTGTGTGACTACATACAAATATTTGTATTTTAAGATAGATTATCGTGCAATGATCTTCAAAGAAGGTAAAAGGATCCGAGGTGATAATTTTGATCCATTAATTTGTAAATAAGTTATTTTGAGTTGGATATCATTTTACATGGTTAATTATAAAATAACATTTTAGCTAAAAAAATATATTCGATATCGTCCAAAAAGTTTTGTCTGCTTATAAACCTTTTAAATGGCTTACATAAAACAATTAAGTAATCATTTCAATGGCAAATTTTTGTTATAATCACATTCACGTATAGCTTTTTTTTAAACATGAGATGTTTTTACTCACCATTTAGAACAAATTCATGATTATATATTATTTTGACTTTAATAAAAAACCCATTTTGACTTTATTAAACAATTAAATAATCGGTTTTGACTTTAGCAATTTTTTTATAAACTTTATTTTATAATCAGATATTATTTAAAAGTTTATTTTCTTAAAAATAGTTTTTCCGAAAATTTCAAAATAAAGATGGTTTCTTAACAAACAATAAAACATTGTGTGTGGATTTTTCTAATATCTAGTTGGCAAATGAAATTATTGACATTGACGTAAATTAATACTTAACTAGGTAGGAAATCCGCGCGTTGCTGCAGTTATCAAAAAACGATTTGGAAAAATAATACGGGGAAACAATTTGGACAATAAATCCGTTCAAAGAAGAGCGATTTGTAAAATCGAAAAAATCTATAAATAAACATAAAACAAATATATAGGACTAGGAAAAAATTACAATCTTACGTAAAAAACTAAAAACCAAAAATGATTTAAAAAATAGTCATAAAAAACTGAATTTATACAAATAAGTTGAATTTTTTTTTTGTATGGAAGTAAGTTTTAAAAAATGGAAAAACAAAATTGAAAAATAAGTTGGAGAAAATATGAAAAAAGTTTGCACAAAATCAGCAAAAAAAAAAAAAATTAAATGTGAACGAAAATTGTAGAAATAGAAAATTAGACGTGGCAAAGTATAAAAATTGGCCAAAAAATTATAATTTTTTTATGGGGGCATAAATTATAATAAGGAAAAACTGGATATGGAAAATGATGAAAAATTGAAGTTTTGGTCAAAAATGTTAAAATGTAAACTTGATAGGCAAAGTGAAACAATATTGATGCATGTTAGTCTAATGTGCATGCCAGCAAATGTGTTGGTGCATTTTAGCATATAGCAATTCCAAAATCGCAAGAATTGTATATATATAATAATTAATAAGGGGTTATGAAGGGTTATAAATGGCAATTTCTATACATCCCCCAACCTATATTTGCGGACTTTCAACTTATCAAGGGATAATCATGGCTAAACTAAATGGCCGTTTGACGTGATTAACATCCGTATCCAAGCCAACATTCATTTTATATAAGTGATTTCCATTTTTTTATTTCTCCAAGTATTAACATATGTAAGCGATTTTCATTTTTTTAATATATATTTATCAAATATATAATTATGTTACTATGTATTTTTTGTATCTTCAACTTTCATTTTATATAGTTCGAAAATATATCTAATGTAATTTTATTTTAGAAAATGATTTTTCCATAATCTTTAATTTACAACTTTCGCACTGAAGTAAATAAAATTTCGGATATTCTGTTAACCCAAAAATTGAACAGGAAATTGATAAGTGGTCCGGATTTACCATCGCCCCTACCACCGCTCTAATATTTTACAGCCGCTACCACTTTTACCACATCCCACCGCCACGACCACCACTTCCATGACCGCCACCACCCCACCACCAACTTTGTCACCATCTACCGCCACCGCCACCGCAACCGACACTTCCATCTCCACCAACACCACCACCTCATTAACATCTCCGCCACAATCACCATCATCATTGCCACCTTTCTACAACCATTCCAACCACCACAGCCAGATTTGTGACATACTTGTGTTGATGAGCCATCAAAATGTTTGTTCATATAAAAATTTGCATTGTACGTATTTGTTCGTTTATGTCCTTAATCGCATATATAAGGAAAAATTATATTTTAATAAAAATATTACATAAAAAATATTTTAGGTTATTTCATTTATTTAGGTTCTCTCGATCTCGACCCTTTATATATATATATATATATATATATATATATATATATATATATATATATATATATATATATATATATATATATATATATATATATATATATATATATATATATATATATATATGTGACAATTGTAAATTTTGGTCAACAAAAGTCAACGGTAGTCAAACGAAGCGTACGTTAATTTATATGTTGAAGAGTTATTTTCCATAACTTTTGCGATGAATTATTAATAGTATAGTATTACGTATGCTAAATCAAAACAATTATCGGTTAAAAGTCGAAAATACGGACAGCAAACTACTATAGCGTAAAAATTCGATAATCGTACAATTATTATTTTGAGAATAATAATATTCATAAAACGATCTACTCGTAAATGCGAACTTGTGGATATATAGAACGTCGAAAACGGAGTTCGTATGTGAAAGTTACAACCATTAAATCGCTGTGAACGGATAAATGTACACAGGGTTTGGACTCAAAATACAAAATGAGGTGCCTTAAACATCACATATGAAATAACAATTCATATGATAAGTAACGTAATGATATCTAGTATTTAATTTCAAAGCTAAATGCAATTTCAGGTAAAAACGTCAAAAATCGCGAAAACAGAAGAATAATGCGCTTAAACGCGTATTCCGACACCCAACGAGTTATAATTCAATCAAAATAAATGTTTGGCAATGTTTTTATACAAAATAATTATTTAGACTTCGTTTCGTCAAAATCTCACAAAATTTCACTAAAACGTCACACTATTTTATAAAAATCACACATTTTTATAACTACATTGCTATTTTTATAAAAACCAACCCCACCCCACCCCCCTACCCCACCCCATCGGCAGCCAACCCATGGCCCAAGTCACCAAGCCATAACACCATGAATCTTGATACTATTCACAATGTAGGATGCTATAATTAAAATAATACAAAGAAATCAAACTATAATCTAACCAAAACCATTCAAGATATGACCACTCTCATTTGAACCAAACCACCAACCCAACTCATCCTCTCTTCTCCTCTCCCTCTTCTTTTGCTCTCGGCTCAAAACACCACCACCATCATCATCCTCAAACTTCATTTCCAAGCTCTCTTCACAAGGTTAAGGGGTAAGCTTCAACCATCCTTTGATTCTAAACAACATAACACAAGTTTTACACCATTTACACACACTAACATCCATCAAAACCCATTGGATAATAGCTTGGTCCAAAGGTCTTTGAGCTCAAATCTTCATCATCTTCAAGGATCTTGAAAGCCTTCTTGGTAAGTTATGATCATCTAGTGATTTAAGTTCTAAATACCTTCATTTACTCTTTTACACACACATACTCACGAAAATCCATTGGATAATAGCTTTGTCCAAGAGTCTTCTCTTCACTATCTACCAAGCAACCTTAAGACCTACACTCAAGGTGAGTTCATACCCCTCATTTTCATCCTTTCAAACTTTTTTGGGGGAGAATACAAGTTCTTTTACTATAAATGTTGTTTTATTCAAGATTATATGTGATTAAATGTTATATATGTTGATTTACACAAGTTTATAAAGTTAATATTTGTGTAAAAATGCTTTTGACATGAAATATGGTTAACCCTTTGTAAGATGTTCATAATGATGTATATAATGTTAGTGTAAAAGTTACTAAACTATAAATAAAATGTGTAAAATGTTAGATCTTTGACAAAAATGTTATAAAGATGAATTTGGCATGAAATATGAATAGATCCATGTATTATGAACACTTTGATATATTAAGTTGTGTAAAAGTTACAAAACTACAAATAAAGTGTACAAAGATACTAGATCTTGGATAAAAACGTTATAAAAACGAAAACTAGTAAAAACTACGTTTTTATAAATAAAGGCACTATTTTCTAACAAAAATGGTTATAATCACGTTATTACACCATTTTTGTGAGAATTACCTCAAAAGATGGTATTTATAATCTTTTGAATAAATTATTTCGCTATTGTTCGTAAAAATAAGTTATTACGACGGAATACTAAAAATAGACTATTATTGGAATAGTTTATGAACACAAGGTTATTATGACGTTTGAACATGACAAAAATAATTATATAAAAATATATAATTATTATCCTATCCTAATAAATAAGTAACTCAAAGACACATGTCATCTTCTCATTGAATTTGCCACATGTCATTTTAATAGAATTTTAAATTTCTTAAAAAAACTAATTGGTTTGAAACGTTTATAACTCATTAATGATCGGTTTAATTATCATTAAATTTCAAAATTAATTGTTATCATTCAATTTCAAAATCAATTGTTTTTTAATATCATATTTTTTTCTAATGTGTAGAATAATTTGGGAGACAATAGAGAGGCAATTGACATCATAATATTTTGAAGAACGATTCCAATCACAATAGTGAATTTGATTTTAATACCGGTGACATTCTCATAATCAATTATATTTATCAAAATACAAAGTCGTAATAGTAAGAATAAAAAGCAAGATGTCACGATACACAAACAAATTTCTTATATAAAATTATTAATGTTTAAATATTATTAACTAATATTTTTTGTACCATCTCGTGTAATACACGGGTCTTACAACTAGTACTTTACTATATTATCATGGGAAAAATGATAATTGGTGATTACAAGAGTTTTTGTATACAAATCGTACGTAAACAAGTTGATTGGAATACATACATTTTTGTGAGATGAATCTTCACAGTACTTTTATAAGTACCTACTATAAGTCCTGAACTTTTATAACCAGAGTCTCGGTAAGAGAGCGCGATATTTGAGTATAGATCTATACGGGGCTTGACAACCCCGCACCTGAGCTGCTAGCTACAGCTTGACCGGCAGGTCTGAGGTGTCCAAATGTCTAACATTCCGACGCCTGAAGAACGTCGCTGCAGGCCAATTAGTCACAGTGTGGTTATAGGGTATCTCACATGGGAAAATAATCAACTTATTATTTTTATAAATTGTTTACGTGGAAAAATACATTTCTAAGGGATTTCACACTACAGTTTACATATTACATTTAGGTCTTTGGGATTTAAAGACTTGTTCAGTTTTATGAGAAAATATTGAATTTTCTTGGTTTTCAACACTATTGTTTACAAACAAATGACATTTCTTACGCAAAATCTTATGAACTCACCAACTTAATTGTTGACACTCTTTCAACTACTTGTATTCTCAGGAAATTGATAAGGTAAATGCAAGCGCTACAAGATGGGACGTTACGACGTCATTTTTGTCTATTTTTGATATCATTTCAATTGTATTTGAAACATGAAACAAGTAAACTTTGTAACATTTACAATTGATTAAATGATGGTTGTGTGCTTGGAATTCACTATTGTTCAACTTTGTTATGATATTGTTCATGAAGTCATCCACCCTCGAACGTTTCCGCCATTACGGTTTGGGGGTGTGACAGATTGGTATCAGAGCATTGTTTATAGTAAACTAAGTATATCAATCCATTTAATGATATACAACTATAAATACAATGGGACTAAAACTCTCGAAAACATTTTCATACAAGTATACTTTTAAATTACGACGATAATTTTTATAAAAGTATAAGTACATACATACATACTAGAATGATATCATAACGAAAACATACAATAGTGAAAAGGTGAGTTGAACACTACGGATAGGCCTAAGTGTTTGGTAATTATATCTTGGATAAATAGAGCATGATCAACTGTATTGGTCCAAGATATGATTAACGTACACTTAGGAAGAGTCGTGGCGAACAACAAGTCCGAACACTTACCAATAACCAAATAACTAAACATAAAGTTAAAATACTATGGGAGTATTTTAAGACGCTATAGAACTAAACATAGAGTTAAAATACTACAGGAGTATTTTATGAATACTACGAAGTCGTACACTTAGAATTTTCTCTTACATACCTCTCATACCCCTTAGAAATCACCTTACCTATAACAACTTCCAAAGACTTACCAAGAGCCATGTACAAAGAAAAACACTAGAACAAAACATAAAACAAAAATACAATACGAGTATTTTGTGATACTATAGAACCATACATCTAGATTCTTTATGCACCTATTATACCCCTATCACTACATAGTCAACATAAACGTATAATAGAAACACCGTACTTTGATAACCCTTACCAAGAACTAACCAACGTCAAATCTTGAATCCTTGTGGCAGAAATATGCCACCCCATCGAAGAAACGCTAGACGCGCACCGATCGCAACTCCCGAGCCACCCATGATGGACTCAGCCACTTTCCAAGCTGCTGTTACTGCCGCAGTAGCAGCTGCTATAGCTCAGATAAACTAAAATGGGACGAATGGAAACGGGAGTAGAAATGGCACCAACGACTCTACAAATGGAGAAACACCAAACCAATCGAGAGTATGTACTTACAAGGACTTCGCGAATTGCAAACCAGTGACTTTCCATGGTACTGGCGGTGTCCTTGCTCTCACGAGATGGATTGAGAAAACAGAATCAATCTTTGATATCTCTGCATGCCCCGAGGAATTTAAAGTCAAATTCGCCGCTTGTACCTTTGCTGAGACGGCCATGTCCTGGTGGAAGGGCCATGTTAAGGCTCTGACACTTCCTGTGGCCAACTCGATGAGTTAGGAAGAACTGAAGACCATGCTAATGAAAGAGTACTGTCCCAGAGGGGAGATCCAAAAGCTAGAACAAGAGCTGTGGAACATTACCATGAAAGGTTCTGATCTGACCTCCTACACGGACCGATTCAACGATTTGGCAACCCTTTGCCCTACTATGGTTACACCAGAATCTGTGAAAGTGGAACGTTACATCTGGGGGCTATCTCCTCTGATTCAGGGGAATGTAGAAGCGGCAAGCCACGCCACTTTCGACAGCGCAAAACGACTGGCCCAACGATTAGTCGACCATGGAGTTCGCCAGGGCACCATGACCTCTAAAACTGATCAACCAAGAGAGAAGGACCACAAAAGAAAACCCTGGACAGGGGCAGAAATCAGCCTAACCAAGAAGGTGCCAAGAGACAACAGATTGTGGTAGCCCATGCAGCCACTGTCCCGACTACCCCAACAGCAACCCAGAAATATAATGGGACACTACCCAAGTGCAACAAGTGTAATTTCCACCATACTGGAGCCTGTAGAGAAATGCACTGCTCGAACTGTAACAAGAAGGGTCATACCGCCCGTTTCTGCAAGGCACCAGTTCCACAAGCCACCCAAGCCTCTAATGCTGGGATGAGTCAAGCTTGCTATGGTTGTGGTGAAATGGGGCATTTTAAGCGTGATTGTCCGAAGACAAAGAACGTTGGAAGAAATGGAAGAGTCCTAGCTATGGGACGCGCGGAAGCGGTAGAGGATCCTACCGTGGTTACCGGTACGTTCCTCGTCAATAATTCATATGCCTGTATACTATTCGATAGCGGTGCGGAGAGGAGTTTCGTAAGCCACGAGTTTAAATACTTACTAAAACAAAACCCACAACCACTCAATGAAACATTTACAGTAGAAATGGCTAATGACAAAACAGAAAGCACAAACGACATATACATAGGCTGTACACTTACCCTGGACGATCACTCCTTCCAAAACGATTTAATGCCTGTTAAAATAGGAAGCTTTGACGTGATTGTTGGTATGGATTGGCTAATCCCCCACCATGCTGACATCATATGTTACGAACGAGGAATCCGACTTCATCTGCCGGATGACAAGACTCTTGTTGTCTACGGCGATAAACAAAGTACCAGCCTCCGAATCGTGTCTTGCATCAAAGCTCGAAAATACCTACAGAAAAGATACCATGCCTTCCTAGCCCACGTTGTTGACGAGAAGAAAGAAGTAAAGAACATCAAAGAGATCCCTGAAGTCTGCAACTTTCCCGACGTATTCCCAGAAGACCTTCCAGGAGTACCACCCGCACGACAAGTCGAGTTCAGAATCGACTTGGTCCCAGGAGCCACCCCGGTAGCAAAAGCGCCATACCGATTAGCCCCGGCAGAAATGCAAGAATTATCCAGCCAACTAAACGAACTGCTAAGTAAAGGGTTCATCAGGCCGAGCTTCTCACCTTGGGGAGCGCCGGTCTTTTTCGTAAAGAAGAAGGATGGATCATTCCGTATGTGCATTGACTATCGGGAGTTGAACAAGCTCACCATTAAGAACCGATACCCGCTACCTCGAATTGACGACTTGTTCGATCAACTCCAAGGATCGAGTTATTTCTCAAAAATCGATCTGAGGTCGGGATATCACCAACTCAAGGTTCAAGAAGAAGATGTTCCCAAAACGGCATTCAGAACTCGCTACGGCCATTATGAATTCGTTGTGATGCCCTTCGGATTGACCAATACGCCCGCAGTGTTCATGGATCTGATGAACCGCGTATGCCGACCTTACCTAGATAAATTCGTGATAGTGTTCATCGACGACATACTTATCTATTCACGAAGTAAGGAGGAACATAGCCAACACTTACGACAAGTTTTGGAGACATTAAGAGCAGAGAAGCTGTATGCGAAATTTTCGAAATGCGAATTTTGGCTTCGAAAAGTGGACTTTCTAGGCCACGTAGTCAGCAAAGAAGGGATACATGTGGATCCCTCCAAGATCAAAGCCATCGAAAACTGGAAAGCACCAAGAACTCCAACAGAAATCCGTCAGTTTTTGGGCCTTGCTGGCTATTACCGAAGATTCATACAGAATTTCTCCAAAATTGCAAAGCCACTTACTACCCTGACACAGAAGGGTGTGACATTCAGGTGGGGAGATAAACAAGACGCCGCCTTCCAGACCTTAAAGAAAGCCTTGTGCAGCGCTCCTATTCTGTCCCTTCTAGAAGGAACAGAAGACTTTGTAGTTTATTGCGATGCATCGAACCAGGGTCTTATACGTATTCCGACAATTTTCCACGAAGTTTCGTACCATATTAAACCTATGTTCAAAATTTGAGGTCAAACGGACAAGTCTAGCATCAAATTCCAAAATTGGAATTTCAACAGAATGCTAAAAGAAAATTTTTTGATGCTGGCGGAGATCGGGACCCGATCTCCTTAGAGATAGCGACCCGATCTAGATCGGGACCCGATCCTTAATAGATCGCGACCCGATCTCTGCTGAACATACCAGAATCCCGATTTTTCAGCTACAAATCCCCATTTTCACCCATTAAGTCCTTATTACTCTACTTAATCAATATGGAATTATTCCAGGACAAAAACCATCAGTTAACAACTAGTTTTAACCCATGGAAAACATATATATCAAACATTTTCCAACAATTCCCGTTTTTGACATTTTTGACTAAAAACTGAAATTGTTTGAAATTAACTACTACTACTGATTCTCTTCATCAAATACAACATTTGGAACTCATCAAAACCCATTAAAATCAAGTTGATCATATAAACTCATGATTTAGGGTTCTTGAGTAATATTGCAAATCTTCAAAAATAGCAACATACTTTAATGTTTTGAAGGTATGTTCTAAACTCTTAACATATTTGAGGCTTAAAATCATCAAACCTCTTAATTCATGACTGAAATTTCAGTCATCAAAGTCCTCCCATGAAGAACACACAAAAACTTAGGTTAGAGATGAAATTACTAACCTTTTGCTTGGAAACTTCAAATCTTCCAAACGTTTCTTCTAATCCCTCTTCAATCTTCTTGATTTTTTTCTGAAATTATGTTCAAGAAACCCTTCCCGTAACCTCTCCAAGTTCAGCCAAGAATTTTGAGAGGCATTTATTCCTCTTATATTTTCTAATTTTTCAATTTCAGTCCTTAAAGTCCTATTTCTTGAACTTTTGACCATATGATCAAATTTCATGACAAAAACTTGTATTTATAACATTTTAAGTCCAAAACTCAAAATATTATTACAAATCAAATCCGTTTCTGTCCAAAAGACCAAATTACCCTTCTAAGGTAAAATGACCAACTACACTACACATGACCTCGAGTTGGGAGCAGTAGTGTTCGCATTGAAGATCTGGAGACACTACCTGTACGGCACAGAGTGTACGGTATACACCGACCATAAGAGTCTCCAGCATATCCTCAACCAAAAAGAACTCAATATGAGACAACGACGATGGGTAGAACTACTAAGTGATTACGAATGCGAAATTCGTTATCATCCAGGAAAGGCCAACGTGGTGGCAGATGCCCTTAGTCAGAAAGAGTACTCGGGCCGCCGAGTAAAGTCTCTGTCGATAACAATTCATTCCCATTTGTCCACTCAGATCAAAGAGGCGCAATTGGAAGCCTTAAAACCAGAGAATGTCGCGAATGAAGCCTTGCGAGGGATGGATAAAAACCTCAAAGTTAAGGAAGACGGAGCTCGTTACCTCATGAACTGAATTTGGACCCCGAGGTTCGGCGGATACAGAGACATTGTCATGAATGAGGCTCATAAGACTAGATACTCCATTCACCCTGGGTCCGACAAGATGTACCTGGACCTCAAGAAACTGTATTGGTGGCCAAACATGAAGGCTGAAATTGCTACTTACTGAAAGGTTTTCTGCAAATCTATGAACTAAAACCCTAAGTTCACATGCAACCTAGATTGGATCTATGTTTTCTTACTTTGAACATGTAACTAATTCCTAAAGGCCAAACAAAAATTAACTAAAAGAATAAAATAGGAAAAACTAACCTTTAGTTGTTTCTTGCAAGCTAAGCAGCACAAGTGTCCTGCCTCAAATGAGATCACACCCTAGCTTGGAGTTGTTGGCCGAAAATACCTTTAGAGAGAGCTTCAAAATCGTGGCCTTAGGGTTAGGGTGAGCCTCCCTATTTATAGGATCCAAATGGTGATCAGATAAACCTTAAAGATAAACCTTTTTGAATTCAAATTAAGATAAGCCTTTATCTTAATAATTCAAACCCTTTTATCCTCATTATCAAAATCGAAAATATATATGTTTCCATATATAATTTCGTTCACCACTCTTACTCACTCAACTGTCCCTTACTCAACTATTGAATAATTACAGTTTTAGTCCCTGCACCTTAATTAATCAATTTAACTGCCAAATTAATTCCAATTAATTCCAGAAAAATTTCTAATTAATTATTATAGTTTCTAATTATTATATTATCACTTAAATATATTAATAAACTATTTATTTAATTTCTATTGATTTATTAATCACATAATAAATCAATATTTCTCTCTACCGGACTTTCTGCCAATCCTCCAACTATGAGGGCAACCCAAATGGACTATGCTACTATTAATTAGATAAATACTAATTATTAGTCATGGCTTAGACACCTAATCCAACAGTCTCCCACTTGGATAAGTCTATGACTAAAATTACCAATTTACCCTCTAATTAGTTTAGCAACTGTAGCTTCCTAGAAACCGCTGCTGAACTCTGACCTAGTCAGTTCTGTCCAATGATAAGTGATCATATGATCCTTCGTCCAACAAGATATTTTCAGACATGAGACATGGATTGAGATCAATCTCTGTCTGATACTCTGTTTATCGATTTCCGATTTTGCTTATGACTTTTAGACTTCTAATTGAACGAATCAATTTAGTCCTGGCTGGCCAGCACTTCAGTCAACTTCAAAATCATCGAGTGGCCAACAGATATCTGTTTCCCGTCAGGGTCATGGGACGAATAAGCTTCGACTCATATGTTATATCTTTTACCCGACAAATCACTCACAACAGCACGTTTTATAACACCGAGTTACCGATGCGTTTTCGTACTATCAATGAACAACCGCCACATAAATTATAACTCATATCTCTCCACTTCAAGATCATAAGATATTATCGTCTCAACATTGCTCGTGATGTAATCCATGAAGCAATCCATTGAGCGCGGGTTTATCCAATACTCAAATCTCCATTTCCAAGTACTCATGAACGTTGCAGCAATCTTATTGCAATGTCTAACTCCTTAGACAATCTACAAACCAATTCATGACAGTCTTCCTTCATACTTACTCCCTAAAAGTATGAGCGACTGTGGATATTTGAGTAATCCAATTACTCAGGAAGTAAACATGCGAAAAGCGAAACATAAAATCTGACTGGCAGCTACTCCTGCTTATTACCAAGTCTCCACGAGGTAATCACCAAGTCGGATTTATCATAACTATTATCGGTTTCTTATTCCTTTTTAAACTATCAGTTCAAACCTTTTATATCATGTCTATTATGACCTTTTCACTCTTTCTATGTATTAAAGTGTCCAACACTTATACACTTTAATTGCAGATAATCCAATCGGATACTCTATCGATGATATCTCAATTTGTCATTCTGTCTTTCTCTCTCACAACTCCATTCTGGTGATCCGTACCGTGACTGCCCATGGTTCTCGGGGTCTTTAGTCTACATGACTACACCCTAAGACCATTTCGAGGCATCATGATGTGCCGGTGAACCACACGCGCTCCATCAGAAACCAACGAAATTCTTTAACCATGAAGTCCCACAACACCACGTTCTGGTGTAAACAATTACTGATTTGAAACTCCTTTCAAATCGTTCACCCTAATCATTTCCCAATGATTTCTCACGTGTGTTCAAAATCCAATTTGTACTCTCAGCCAGGTCATATCCTGAAACTAACTTACCATGCTCTAAGCATCAAGTCATCAGGATATGTTCATAACACTTCTGATTGGTCCAAGAGGCTTGTAGAACCTGATGTATTCTCATTCCAAACCCTTTCAGAATCCTAAGATTACAAATAATCCTTGTGTCATGATTTCCGGAAACATTTTCTTTCGGAGACTCTTTCTTATGCATCTTGAATACAATCAAGATCATATTCTCAATGGCTAAGTCTATACTGTCAGTCTCATCAATCCGATAGATATCTGTGAACTACGTGAGTAAGTCGCACCTTCTTTGTTTCTTTCATGCCAATTCATTACACTTTGTAATAACAGGAAACTCCATTCCTGGGGTTATGCATCTTGAATCTCATCAAGATCATATTGGCAGGATTCTGATATATCTAATAGATGTTCATAACCACCTGAGTATGTTGTATCTCTTAAGGTCTTTCATAGCGAACCGTTTCTTAACACCAAGTCATTACACTTTGTAATGATAAGAGACGTTTCCTAGAACTAGTATGTAACCCACATACAATGATATCAGATAACAACGATACTCCCACTGGCTTTGACACGTTATATGACTCTTTCGGACTATTCACAAAATCCAGAACTTATGGCACATTTTGCGAAACCGAAATCCAAACCTTTCCGACATATTAATGGAAATCTTTCAGGTTATTCACAAAATCCAAACCTTTTGGCCTATTTTGAGAATACGAATATCCTTTCTTGCGAGATGCCCATGGGACGAATCCCGGGGCCTTGTACCTTTTGCAATGACATGCTCTATGTGAGTCCCTATTAGTGTGCCGGTAAACCACACACGCTCCACTAACGACTCACACTATGCCACGCATAATCCTCTTGGATTTCATCTTTTATTGAGACTGCTTCTCTCGGAATCAATTGCTTGACTCCAAGTGATGACTCATTCAACCAGATGTTTTGTAAGTACATTTCTATGTTCCTTTCATTGATGATTCAATTACTCCCATTGGTTCCTAGACCAGTTGTAAAGATCAATCAACCTGTCACATAGACTGTGCCTCGCGGTAAGGTTCTCTTATTTGGCAGCAACTGGGCTCACCAATGCTTCCAACAGTCGGATTACTTATCCGTACCATCTTTAGTGTTTTACCACTACTCGGTATATCACCCAGATCATAACTCCTTATGACGGTGACAATAACTACTGGTCAAGCGAAGAGAGGGTATGTCAGGTTTAACAGGAATCTAATTCCTGGTCAAGGCCCAGTGGTGACTAAAGGTTCTTTCACTTGGCTAATCCTTAAACTAATTCAGGATTATTCTTACTCCCACTGTTTCCTTAGAACTTGAGTTCTTTCCAAAAGGACTCTTCTTTCAAAGGATAACCGGAATGGCCAATGAAACGACATCGCTGATTAGTTTCAGGCTTGCCATGAGATTCAGACGAATGCTACATGGCCCTGGACTTTCAATGTACTAGTGGGACGACCCCAGCTTTACATTTCAGATAGTGTCGACATAACCTACTTAGTCTAAGAAATGGTCGGAATATGGTTTTTACGGTCTGACTGGTTGAATATTCAATTCATTAAAAATACAAATCGGAAATGTATCTTATACATTGATGATCAAAAACTATTTCGATCAATGCTCCATCATCTTCCCTAAGACACATTATAACCATTAATGTTCTTGGAAGAGGATAATCTGTGAAACATTTTCTCAGTATGTTTTCACTCAGGTTCTGTTGATATTATATTTCCTTTTGAATCCTTGAACACCTCAAGGTTCCAATCAATCGCTTATTCCGACAAGCGACGCCATATTTGTCAAACTATTTGACAAATATCAGGAAGTATAATTAATCGTGTTCTGTTTGAAGATTCGAGCAATACACAACAACTTATGTGTCTGTTGCTCAAAATCTTAAGGTCTTTTACATCTTATGTAAATTTTATGACTTTGTCAATATTGTTCAAGACATGCAATCATCACCTGACTCCAAGTCAACTGATTCCAAAATCCTATCCATTGGATCTTTGGGTGATTCCTTTCTTGCTACAATTAATTTTATTAAGAACTTAATTCATCATGCGACTCTAAGTCAAATGATTCCAAAGTCCTGTCCAACTGGACCTTTGGTTGAAGTGATTCTCATAAAATTCACTTTAACAATCATAAAGAACACAATTTATAAATCCAATCCCATTGGATTTATCAACATTCAAGTTATTACCATTTATGTCATTAACACATTCACACAACATTTCGAGGATAATTAAAACAATCATGTTTAAAAAAAATATTTTATTAAACCAGAATTATCCTCAGAACAATGTACTATGCGAATCCATGTCATATGTGTCTATAAACTAATAATAAGAACAAATATCTAGCCTAACTCAAACCCGCACGAGCTCCAGATCCAATCCGAATCAACTCCTGTGCGACACCATCTCGCATCCTCCAGAGTCCGTGCATACAGAGCAAATGTGTGAAACACATCCTGTATCAAGGAAATGTGGATAAGGTATTATGAGTTTTAAGATATTACTGAGTTTGCCAACCGGTTTGGCTTTGGAGCATTTTTCCAATCTTTCTGTGACTGTGTCCCACCTTATGGATTCCCAGTTTGAAACATCGAACAATCGGTCCAGACGATCTGGATCATTTCTTGATGCACCTTAATACTGGACTCAATCCTGAAGCAGCTGAATCAATGGAACTATGCTTCTCGATGAACGACTCATACAGAGTCGACATTGAATGCATTTCCACGATTGTCTTATCCGGTTACCCTTCCTGTTCACCTGGATGAACAGATCAGCGAGTCGAGCTAATGCTTAACTCCCGATTACAAAGGGAAACCAGTTTTATTCTGTTCGCCTATGTATCCCTCAAACTTGGGAGCATGCAAACTAGTGCTACTTCCTTCATGCTTGCAACTTCAAGCTCTTTGAAGATCCTAGTTTGTTCCCTTTTTCAACCAGTTCTCGGAACCTTTCGTCAACTAGCTGTGCCAACTTATCTGACCCCAGGAATTCTAAATCCCTGCGGAACTCGGGGTCAATGATCAATAGCATAAGGCAACAAACTTCCTTGGAATCAATAGTCAAGGAGTCATGCTCACCACAAGCTGTTGTGTGATGCCATGTTTGGGAGCGGACACTCAGTCAGATATGGTTTGCCAGCAAGACTAAGAACTATTCTCTAATTGCAAAACCATATCACACAGTCAAGGCCAGTCAGTCTTACCATATTTAACAGGTGCTTTCTGAAGTTCTCAGAAATGGGTGAAGGAAGGGAAGGAGGAGAATGACACTTTCTTCAAACATATATAAAATTTGAATTTATTAGTTTAATTAATCCTTTTTAAATAATTACCCAATTTATTATTTAACAATGCTAGGACCCAAAATACCCCAACTATACTGTGAAGAGGGATGCCGTAATCACAATACAGTGGTCATTAAGGTAGATAACATTTATCAATTTCAGTCTTATGAAATTCCTAGATCTGTGAGACTCATTGAACTGTTCAATGGCATGTTTAATCTCGGATATGCCCCACCGTTTGTGACTGGGATGCGGAGGATCACAAACCGGGTGTGAATAACCATGCAAATTAGCTTGGTACTCTCGGGTTCCATTATCATCTCAAATTGATGTGCCGGTTAACCACACACGCTCCATCAATAATGATAACACCCGAGACACCCATTGCCACTCTTTATGAACCCCCATTGGTGTGCCGGTAAACCACACACGCTCCACCAACGTTTCATAAAGTGCAATGTGCAATTTCATGGGTTAGCATCAAATTCACATTTTTCTTAAAGTAACTAGATTGGGATTTTGTAAATGGTTCTAGTACTTTGATCATTATACTTTTAATGATTAGGTGGTTCTGTCAAACCCGTTCGGCTAACGACCCTCCACTGGTCAGGCGAGCGGTGGGTGAGAGTGTTCACCCATTAGACTACCATTTTATAGGCAGTCTCCTTATACCCACTTTATAGACCAGCTTCGTGAATGAGGCCTACTATTGATTTGACTAACCAAAATTATCTCATATATATAGTATTAACTTTTAATAACATATATAAGATGTATTTTAAAACCCTTTAAAATATTCAAGGTTTATCTTTTAATTTTACCAAATTTAACAATTAAATTTTAAATTAAATTAAACCTTAAAGTCGATTTAACCAATTTTAATTACCAATTAATTAAATTAATTAAATCTAAATATTTTAAACATTTTAAAATATTTTTCTGGATTTTTCTATTAATTTTCGACAATTTAAAATTAATTAAATTCCTTTTTGAATTATCCTTTAATTAACAAATAATTAAATTAATTCAAATGAAGCTAGGTTTATCCAAATTAATCAAATTAATTAAAACCTATCCACAAACCCTTAATTTTCGATTTCAAGGAAAAAAGGTTTAAGGTTATCCATTTAATTAACAAATAAAGTTACCAAAAATAGAAAACCTCCTAAAACCCTAAAGCCAGAAATCGAAAATAGCAAAGGGGGGGATTAGGGTTTCCAAAACCCTAATCCTAGAAATCGATCCAATCAATAATTAGGGTTTATAAGCTTTAAACCCTAATTTTAGGAAAACTATTACAGCAATTCAACAAGAAAACAACCAAATGCTCTGATACCACTGAAAGGTTTTCTGCAAATCTATGAACTAAAACCCTAAGTTCACATGCAACCTAGATTGGATCTATGTTTTCTTACTTTGAACATGTAACTAATTCCTAAAGGCCAAACAAAAATTAACTAAAAGAATAAAATAGGAAAAACTAACCTTTAGTTGTTTCTTGCAAGCTAAGCAGCACAAGTGTGCTGCCTCAAATGAGATCACACCCTAGCTTGGAGTTGTTGGCCGAAAATACCTTTAGAGAGAGCTTCAAAATCGTGGCCTTAGGGTTAGGGTGAGCCTCCCTATTTATAGGCTCCAAATGGTGATCAGATAAACCTTAAAGATAAACCTTTTTGAATTCAAATTAAGATAAGCCTTTATCTTAATAATTCAAACCCTTTTATCCTCATTATCAAAATCGAAAATATATATGTTTCCATATATAATTTTGTTCACCACTCTTACTCACTCAACTGTCACTTACTCAACTATTGAATAATTACAGTTTTAGTCCCTACACCTTAATTAATCAATTTAACTGCCAAATTAATTCCAATTAATTCCAAAAAAATTTCTAATTAATTATTATAGTTTCTAATTAATATATTATCACTTAAATATATTAATAAACTATTTATTTAATTTCTATTGATTTATTAATCACATAATAAATCAATCTTTCTCTCTACCGGACTTTCTGCCAATCCTCCAACTATGAGGGCAACCCAAATGGACTATGTGACTATTAATTAGATAAATACTAGTTATTAGTCATGGCTTAGACACCTAATCCAACACTTACGTGGGCAAGTGACTGACTTGCGCCAAAGTTAAAGTAGAATACCAAAAGCCCTCGGGTCTGCTACAACAACCAGAAATACCCGAGTGGAAGTGGGAGCGGATAACTATGGACTTCATAACCAAACTACCAAAGACAACTGGTGGGTTAGACACCATTTGGGTAATCGTCGATAGGTTAACCAAATCCACTCACTTCCTGCCAATTAAAGAGACCGACAAGATGGAGAAACTTACGAGGACGTACATCAGAGAAATAGTACGATTGCATGGTGCGCCAATTTCGATCATCTCAGATAGAGATAGTCGATTCACTTCACGATTTTGGCAATCATTGCAAAAAGCCTTGGGAACCAGACTCGACATGAGTACAGCGTACCATCCACAGACGGACGGGCAAAGTGAAAGAACCATTCAAACGCTGGAAGACATGTTGAGAGCTTATGTGATAGACTTTGGTAAGGCGTGGGACACCCACTTACCGCTCATTGAGTTTTCATACAACAGCTACCACACTAGCATCAAAGTTGCTCCATTTGAAGCTTTATATGGACGCAAGTGCAGATCCCCTCTGTGCTGGGCTGAAGTGGATGATACTCAACTAGCCAGAGGCCAAGTACCTAACAGTACTCTCACTGGTCCGGAGATCATACGAGAGACAACGGAGAAAATCGTTCAGATCCGTGAACGATTGAAAGCATCTCGTGACCGACAAAAGAGCTACGTAGATAAGCGACGCAAGCCTTTTGAATTCCAGGTTGGTGACCGAGTGTTGTTGAAGGTCTCGCCATGGAAAGCAATAATACGCTTTGGAAAGCGTGGGAAGCTGAACCCCAGATACATTGGGCCCTTTGAGATCCTTGCTAGGATCGGCCCAGTAACCTACAAACTTCAATTACCGCAGGAGCCCAGCAATGTCCATCCCACCTTTCACGTATCCAACTTAAAGAAATGCCTGTCCGATGAGACTCTTGTCATACCACTCGACGAGATCGAGGTGAACGAGAATCTTCATTTTGTGGAGGAACCCGTAGAGATCATGGACAGAGAGATCAAGAGGACGAAACAGAGCCGCATACCGATAGTTAAGGTCCGTTGGAGTGCCAAACGTGGACCTGAATTTACTTAGGAGCGTGAAGACCAGATGAAGCAGAAGTATCCACATCTCTTCCCAAACCCTTGAGGATACACTCCAGAGCTAAATTTCGGGACGAAATTCTCTCTAACGGGTAGATGATGTGACAATTGTAAATTATGGTCAACAAAAGTCAACGGTAGTCAAACGAAGCGTACGTTAATTTATATGTTGAAGAGTTATTTTCCATAACTTTTGCGATGAATTATTAATAGTATAGTATTACGTATGCTAAATCAAAACAATTATCGGTTAAAAGTCGAAAATACGGACAGCAAACTATTGTAGCGTAAAAATTCGATAATCGTACAATTATTATTTTGAGAATAATAATATTCATAAAACGATCTACTCATAAATACGAACCTGTGGATATATAGAACGTCGAAAACGGAGTTCGTATGTGAAAGTTATAACGATTAAACCGCTGTGAACGGATAAATATACACAGGGTTTGGACTCAAAATACAAAATGAGGTGCCTTAAACATCACATATGAAATAACAATTCATATGATAAGTAACGTAATGATATCTAGTATTTAATTTCAAAGCTAAATGCAATTTCCGGTAAAACGTCAAAAATCGCGAAAACGGAAGTATACTGCGCTTAAACGCGTATTCCGACACCCAACGAGTTATAATTCAATCAAAATAATTTTTTGGCAATGTTTTTATACAAAATAATTATTTAGAACTTCGTTTCGTCAAAATCTCACAAAATTTCACTAAAACGTCACACTATTTTATAAAAATCACACATTTTTATAACTACATTGCTATTTTTATAAAAACCAACCCCACCCCACCCCCTACCCCACCCCATCGGCAGCCAACCCATGGCCCAAGTCACCAAGCCATCACACCATGAATCTTGATACTATTCACAATGTAGGATGCTATAATTAAAATAATACAAAGAAATCAAACTATAATCTAACCAAAACCATTCAAGATATGACCACTCTCATTTGAACCAAACCACCAAACCCAACTCATCCTCTCTTCTCCTCTCCCTCTTCTTTTGCTCTCGGCTCAAAACACCACCACCATCATCATCCTCAAACTTCATTTCCAAGCTCTCTTCACAAGGTTAAGGGGTAAGCTTCAACCATTCTTTGATTCTAAACAACATAACACAAGTTTTACACCATTTACACACACTAACATCCATCAAAACCCATTGGATAATAGCTTGGTCCAAAGGTCTTTGAGCTCAAATCTTCATCATCTTCAAGGATCTTGAAAGCCTTCTTGGTAAGTTATGATCATCTAGTGATTTAAGTTCTAAATACCTTCATTTACTCTTTTACACATACATACTCACGAAAATCCATTGGATAATAGCTTTGTCCAAGAGTCTTCCGGGTCTTAGAACCAAACTCTTCACTATTCTACCAAGAAACCTTAAGATCTACACTCAAGGTGAGTTCATACCCCTCATTTTCATCTTTTCAAACTTTTTTGGGGGAGAATACAAGTTCTTTTACTATAAATGTTGTTTTATTCAAGATTATATGTGATTAAATGTTATATATGTTGATTTACACAAGTTTATAAAGTTAATATTTGTTTAAAAATGCTTTTGACATGAAATATGGTTAACCCTTTGTAAGATGTTCATAATGATGTATATAATGTTAGTGTAAAAGTTACTAAACTATAAATAAAATGTGTAAAATGTTAGATCTTTGACAAAAATGTTATAAAGATGAATTTGGCATGAAATATGAATAGATCCATGTTTTATGAACACTTTGATATATTAAGTTTTGTAAAAGTTACAAAACTACAAATAAAGTGTACAAAGATACTAGATCTTGGATAAAAACGTTATAAAAACGAAAACTAGTAAAAATTACGTTTTTATAAATCAAGGCACTATTTTCTAGCAAAAATGGTTATAATCACGTTATTACACCATTTTTGTGAGAATTACCTCAAAAGATGGTATTTATAATCTTTTGAATAAGTTATTTCGCTATTGTTCGTAAAAATAAGTTATTACGACGGAATACTAAAAATAGACTATTATTGGAATAGTTTATGAACACAAGGTTATTATGACGTTTGAACATGACAAAAATAATTATATAAAAATATATAATTATTATACTTTACTATATTATCATGGGAAAAATGATAATTGGTGATTACAAGAGTTTTTGTATACAAATCGTACGTAAACAAGTTGATTGGAATACATACATTTTTGTGAGATGAATCTTCACAGTACTTTTATAAGTACCTACTATAAGTCCTGAACTTTTATAACCAGAGTCTCGGTAAGAGAGCGCGATATTTGAGTATAGATCTATACGGGGCTTGACAACCCCGCACCTGAGCTGCTAGCTACAGCTTGACCGGCAGGTCTGAGGTGTCCAAATGTCTAACATTCCGACGCTTGAAGAACGTCGCAGCAGGCCAACTACTCACAGTATGGTTATAGGGTATCTCACATGGGAAAATAATCAATTTATTATTTTTATAAATTGTTTACGTGGAAAAATACATTTCTAAGGGATTTCACACTACAGTTTACATATTACATTTAGGTCTTTGGGATTTAAAGACTTGTTCAGTTTTATGAGAAAATATTGGATTTTCTTGGTTTTCAACACTATTGTTTACAAACAAAGGACATTTCTTACGCAAAATCTTATGAACTCACCAACTTAATTGTTGACACTCTTTCAACTACTTGTATTCTCAGGAAATTGATAAGGTAAATGCAAGCGCTACAAGATGGGACGTTACGACGTCATTTTTGTCTATTTTTGATATCATTTCAATTGTATTTGAAACATGAAACAAGTAAACTTTGTAACATTTACAATTGATTAAATGATGGTTGTGTGCTTGGAATTCACTATTGTTCAACTTTGTTATGATATTGTTCATGAAGTCATCCACCCTCGAACGTTTCCGCCATTACGGTTTGGGGGTGTGACTATATATATATATATATATATATATATATATATATATATATATATATATATATATATATATATATATATATATATATATATATATATATATATATATATATATATATATAATATTTGAGTAACGTATTGCTATGTGTGTAAATATATTAATTATTGCTGTGTGTGTAAATATCTATATATCTTATAATAGAGGCATATTTTCAAGCACCACATTGATTTGAAACTTCCATGTCTTTTCATATTTCCAATGATTATTCAAGATAAAAATAGATTTTTTTTTCTCTTTGTCCCACATTGATTCACATACATATATGACCTTCAATCTTTCTCTTATATAATGTCACTTATTTGCTTCCACTATCCATCAAGTTTGATCATAATATGACTTTCAAGTCTACTATTAGTGATCATTTTATCATAAAACAAGTTTTTATAGCAAAGTTTTAAAGCATTCCTACTAATTTTTTTCAACTTTTTGAAGTATTGAAACTCAAAATTGAAAATTAAAATTATTCAAAACTTTTAAAAACATGATTACGTTGAAAATTTATATGTCGTTTGTAAAAAATAAGACCGGTGTAAACATTTTTCGACTCAATAGTATGTATATACATATAAGTTTTCATTTGTGAACGTTTTAAAATATCTCATATAAAAATATCATTCAAAACAATATGATTCAACTTTAATAAATTATCTTTTACCATTTTATTTAGATTTTTTTCTTTGTCCCACACACATCTATCTAACCTTTCATCTTTCCCCTTATATGATACCCCTAATTTGATTACATTATCCATCAATCTTGATCATAATATGACTTTTAAGTATGTCGTAGTAAAAAATAACAATGGTGTTGATGTTCTATATATTTACCGCGATATATATACATATAGACATACACACATTATAAGAAAATATTATCGAAACAATATGTTTTAAGATAAATTATTTATCTTTCACCACAATAATTTGAAGTTTTTTATTTGTATCAAGATTGTTCGCACATTTATATTTCAATCTTTATCGTACCACAATTTTCAAAGTGTATTATTAATTAGTAGTCAATTTATCATAAAAACATATTTTTTTCTCATAGTTTCAATAGATTTTACTATTTTGTTTTAGCTTCAAAAACATTGAAACTAAAAATATGAATATTAAATTTGGTTTAAAACTATTAAAAAACGATTCGGTTGCAAGTTCATAGAGTCATAGTTCAATATGTGGTGACAACGTTGATAACATTTTTCAATTTAATAAGATATCTATATATAAAAATTTTAAACAGTAAATGTTTGAACATCGTTCAAAGTTGAAACAGATTTATTATCTACATAATAAATCTTATAAGAGGGGCTATTCAATCAATGTGGATGAATTTTTATCACGTATCTCATTTATTTGAATACTTTTAGAAAAAATAGAAGTGGGCACTGGTGTATACCCATCCAAATTTTCTGAAATCGGTTTTAAAGCTCGAACCAATAGTTCATTGAATGTTTTAACCGTTGTCTAAGCCGGTTACAGTCAATAACACAAAAGAACAAATATATGAGCGAAATAGTTTTAGTCTCTCTACTTATAAAGACTTGCTTTCCCTTGGAATTTGTTAATTAAACTATGTGGGATGAAAAATATATTAACCTCTTTACTTATATATGTTTGATTTCACTTTAGTTGTGTTTCTTAAGCGATGTGGGATAAGAAAATGAAATAAAATAACACATTATAAAAGAACGTTTAATCCCACATCGTCATGATAAACCAACTTAAGAAAAAAATTTATTCTATAAATAAATGTCTTTCTCAAAGTAAAACAATTATATAAATGATTAGTCAGTTTTTATTGTTGGAAACATTTCCAAATATTTACTTTCAAATAAATATATAGTAAAAGTTTTTTATATTTTATTTTAATGAGTTCGAACTTTAAAAGTACAGCGGGTCGATCTCGATATAAACTTTGTATTCCTTCATCAAGTTGCACAAAACAGCATGCATCATAATATATAATCAAATTTTAAACTTTCGTGATACAGTTTGTGCTTTTCAAAATCTCAAATCACATAATTGGTGCGATGTGTGGGTTTCACTATATATCGTACGGTAAACACCATTAGAATATGTCTCTATTCTTATCAATAAAAGTGTATTATTCAAAATACTCGAGTGCCAATGGAAACCTTTGCAAAACTATATCAAAATACATACAATATCCCTCAATTTTATCAATGCACAAAGTGTAGACAACTGATATTAAAATCATGTAGTTTGGGATAACTATTTATATTGAACCATATTAATTCTAATTTTATTTCATGAATTGTATTCATTTATTGTAATTTTTTCAGTTTTTTGTCTTCTAAAATTTTGATACATGTATCTATTATCATATATTTGAAAAGAATAAAGACTTTTTAAAAATAGTATGATAATAACATGTATTTTTCTATATTTTAACTATATAATTTTCTTTCTGCGCAACACGCGGGCATTCGACTAGTATAAATTATATGGAGTGGTTTTATATTAATAAGACAAAACTTCATAAATGGTCCCTGTGGTTTCAGAAGATATCGAGTTTGGTCCCTAACTTTCAAAAACCTCAAAGGTAGTCCCTGTGGTTTGAAAACTTTTGTTAAATCGTCCCTAAGCCATACAAAATGACTAATGTACCCTTTTTAATTTCTTTTATATTTTCTTTAACTACAATTTATTTTTAAGGGTAAAAAAAGAAAAAAAAACACAACACACCCTCATCCTCACCCCTCCCTAACCCAATCGATTTCAGCATTCCGACTACTCTCATCCATAAACCCTAAACCTTTAGATGCCGATGACCATGGGTTCTTCCTCACTGAGAATCCAATCTCTACAAACGGCTTTCGACTTCATTAAAATCGATAAAATTCAAGTGAGATATGCAACAACAATAACCTGTCGGTTGAGAAAACCCATGAGAACGAGAAGGCCTAGTGATGGGGTTTTGTCTACAGAAGCAATACAAGCAGTTCAATCTCTCAAATTAGCTGCCAGAAACCCATCTAAGCTACAAGTATTCGATTCCAAGCTCAGTCGTCTCTTAAAAGATGATTTGTTGGATGCTTTCGCTGAGTTACAGAGGCAACAACACTTGGAACTTGCTGTTAAGGTACGACGCCGCTTTGACTTTTCCGGTCAGACGAATTATTTCCAAATTCAGCTTTTCTGTTTTAATCAAAACGTTCTTCAATTGTAACGAATTCACCGCCCTGTCTAGTCGATTGAACTCTTCAATTGCAGTGGAAGTTATATCCATCGTGAGAAAAGAATTCCGCGCCACCACCACCGGCGGAAACGATGATTTGGAAGCAGAGTTCACACAGATCTAGTGCGGAATATTGAACGCACTCACGTCTTCATCCTTAACCCTCTGTTTCCCTTTTAGTCAACGACGAGTTCACACAGATCTAGAGCGGAAGAAGCTCTAATACATGGCCGTTAACTAATCGATTTCAAGTAAATCAATTTCCTCTTTTTACTCTCCTTCCCCCTGCGGTCATAGCCTGTAACTAATCGATTTCAAGTAATCCATGGCGTTCCTAGCATGTAACTAGTCGATTGCTGCACTACCACCGCCATGGAGGCTTCTGTGAAACGTAAGTTAGGGCCACCGGAAAAGAGAAGAACGAGAGAGAGAGAGAGAGAGAGAGAGAGAGAGAGAGAGAGAGAGAGAGAGAGAGAGAGAGAGAGAGAGATGAAGAAGAAGGCGTGTTTTTATTCTCTTTTTCTTTTTCTTATTTTCCTTTAAAATAAATTTTTGTTAAAGAAAATGTAAAAGAAATTAAAAAGGGCAAATTAGTCATTTTATATGGTTCAGGGACGATCCATGAAAAGTTTTCAAAGCATAAGGACCATCCTTGAGGTTTTTGAAAGTTAGGAACGAAACTCGATATCTTCTGAAACCACAGAGACCATTTATGAAGTTTTTTCTATTAATAATTTATTTATCTCAAACATATTCAATTTATATCTTAAGCAAATGTAATATTGTGTCAAATCAATTACTTTGCATACTATCTCGCCTTTAGAGGGGGAGACGAACAGTAGGACCATAACATAGAATTTGCGAAAAAAATATTATAATAATGGGAAGAAACCCTAAAAGCGCATACCCTCAGCCGTAGATTCTAGAAAATCCCTAAACCATATCTATAAATACTAATAAAGGAATCCTAAATTGCCACTTGGCATTTTTTTAGAGTCTACTTTTGACACATGTCAGTCTAATATGCAATGACAGTATTTTTTTCCCGCTAAATATCAAGTTTTAAATTGATCCTGAAATTACGTTTTGTTGTTCAGTTTCTGTTTTGAATACCTTGATTCCTTAAATTTCGGCACTTATATCTCCAATTTAATACCTTCCCCTGTATCTCAATCTTCTCGATTTATCTCTCTGCCTCTTTAACCCTAATTCTCTTCATAGAACTCTCTATATTTCAGTTTTGAGATTTTCAGTTCCCGCTTGGGAGAATGAGAGCTTTGACTACTTCGTGACTTCGTATTGCTTTTCTACGGTTCAGCCATTGCCGGTAAGCCTTCAGCCTGCTGCGATGGAGCCTTCTAGAGGCAAGATCGACGACACTTTTGAAGAAAGAGTTAGAGACTGCCCTTGGGAGTCTACATTTAGTGAAAAGTGAGATGGCAAGATTACATCTGTCTGAGAAGCATAATCACAAAAGTATTGAAAACCTTTTGCAGCAAGTTATGGCTTTACAATATGTTTCTAGAACTTGCACTCTTGTGTTTTATTGCTTATATGATACAATTGATGAAAAAGATATCAATTTCCAACTGCAAACCGATAAATCAACTATTGATTACCGAGATTTCAGTCGACTTAGGGTTTTATTCCCCACAAAATCTTCTTTTCATCTCCATCTATCTTCCTGCCGCTCACCCTCCGCCCCATAAACGTCGAACATATCTCCTATTACTTCAGCGATATCGTTTTGTGTAAGTTTCTATTTACCTAATATCTTCTACTTTCCAAGTAATTTCCTAACAAAAACTGTTATGATTTACAAAACTCAGTAAACAGAATGTTACCACTGCTTTAGTGGTATTTATTTAGCATAATTGCGATCAATCGTTCCATGTACTATTTCTAATCAATTCTTTTATATTATACATCAACTTCAATTTCAATATACATTACGTCGATGCTGCTTTCAACCCTACCACCATTTATAGGTATGATTTCTTTATTTACTATGTTTTTTCAATTTTGTTTGAATCTTAATTTGGGGTTTGTGGTTTCTAGGGTTCATTAATGTTTATTTTCATTGGATTTGGAGGAGACTAAAGGTCTCCTTTTCCGTCTATAGTCCATAAAATCTGGCAAACGATATGCATATTATTTTGGGGGTGTGGTTTCTATATTTACAAGATCCAGCAAAAACTTTACTTATAAAAAAAACTATGCCAAACTATATTATATTTTTAAACGACACCCATTGAATCCTCTCTTTGGTATGTATATAAATGACTCTTCAATCTTAATTGTTTACATATACTAAATTAATGAGTTAACATATCACACATGTATTAAGAATATATGAAACTGGTCCTATTTACATTTTGATCATCGAAGATTTTTTGTTATTATGATAAGTAATCATCAATTGGGTTATTTGTTTTTCAGGTTATGCCCAAGAGTTTTTAAAATCCTATATAGTAGTAGCAAATACAGTATGTGGAACTTATCCTTTTTTATTATTTTGTATTATTTTCTTAAATTAAATTGCCCTATGTGGCTATGCCTATGATCTCTGCTACCTTCTGGTTGGTGTTGCTATAGTTCTACAAAGTTGTCTACTTCAAAAAGTAGAAGATATTACATGTATTTGAATTATGGATGTTGACTAATTTTTGGCATTTAAAATGCAGGAGTGTCCAAGAAATCCAAGGATGCTTAGACTTCTTATAGTTGAAGTGTTGGAAATGTAACAAATCTTGCAACTTCATGTACTATAAAGCCAAGCCATATATATTACCCATAAAACCGACCATTTTAGTTTTATTCTAAACATATTAGTTATTGATGGTAATAATTCTTGAAATGGTGTATGTTAATTTCTTCAAAACTTGCAGGATTGTCTTTCATGGTGATGCATTAAGAAAGCTTTCAATTCTTTGAACTACTCCATATTTCCAACTCATTGAGAAATTTATTTTTACTTAAATTCGCCATATATTTGAAAATTAGCAAATAACCTACAATATATTTGACTTTTATTTGTGTTTCTTTAATTATAGGATGACTTTGATTGCAGAGCATGGCTAGAAAGGAAGGATTCAAGATCCTAGACGCCTTTTTTGTTGAATCACATATCATTTTGAGGTTTAAAAGAAACGCGGTGTCATGGAAGGTATGTGGCCATTAGGGAATCTACTTATGAGTGTTTGAATAATTGATTATATCAATCATTAATTTCTATACGTTTTTATATTATGATGCTTCAAAACATATGAATAACTTTTGACACCTTATTTATCATTTATTATATTAAAAATATGTGATCATATAATTTCTAGATAAATCATCAAGGCTTTATCTGTAAATACATTTTATATTCTTTTTAATACTATATCGGTCAAATGATAACAAGACAAACAATATGTTAGGGATGGAAAAATACTCGAATCCGACTGGAAAAACAAAACCTGAAATTTTTGGGCTGAGTAAATGGTTATGAGACCAACTATGGTATTTATTTATTTATTTTTTTAAATTCACAAGTTTGGAATGGGTTATGGTTTTGTGGCGATGAAATATCAAATGATTCACAGGGTAAACCATAGAAAAGTAAATCTTGAAAGTTAAAACTTCAAGCTCCTGCTTCCATGACGATTATTGACTTGGACATTCAAATATAGCATTATTCCTTTAACAGCCTAGGTTTTGCCAAAAATCAATGAAAATATAAGAGTCAAATGAAAAATCAAGCCTTCAATCTATTTTTCCTATGAAAACTTCATTATTTGAAATTGTCTCGATCTATGCAAGTTGATGTGTTTCTTGCTCCAAATATCATTGGCTTATCACAATGATTTAACTTTGGCAATATACACAAGTTTTTACATATGGGTAACATACTATTTGAGAAAACTCGCTTAAATATGGTACTTAATATTTGTCTCCCTTAATGTACTCAATTTAGGGTTATTGTATCTCTCAAGAGAATGCTAAGGGAAATATAGGCATATACTGTTAAAGTGTAATTTAATCATATTAGTTTATTACATACAATTAAAGTATTTAACACTAATGTATTTATTATCTTGTGTATAATGTAAGCATTTTGTTTTTTTTTTTTGGCTTGACAAGCTACGATACTTCAATAAAATATCAATTTGCAATCCAAATATAATTTTTTTTAATTTTTGATTACTTAACTGGTATTCATACAATTAATTTAATTTTGTTGCTTATTTTTGCTATTTTTATTTTCAAGCTAACATCTTTAAATTTCAATAATATATTATCTAATTGTATTTCGTTAATATAATCAAATTGTATGATAAAATAAATTGTTTTTATTATTATATAAGTTGTTTTAATTGTCAACCGTGTAACACACGGGTTTATAATCTAATACTATATATATACATGTACAATCCAATGGATAAGTCACGTATTTCTCTCACCTCTTTTTCCATCCGCCGTTCCCGTATTCCTCTCACCTTTTCTCCGTTGAATCATTATGAGTCTAGGAAAAGTTTTCACTCTCCTTTTGTCTCTCTTTACTGCACCTACCTACGCGGAGATCGTGTCTTCGATGATACGATCTTCTCCATACTGCGTCCTCTACCTCTCATACGTGAACCACATCTTCATCCCCATTTACGTTTTCTTTTTAGCGTATTGGATAAGTGTTTATCCGAAATCTGAACCTGGTTTTCGTAAGATTCATAAGTTAATGGCGGGATTACTACTCATGAAGGTGTTCGAATATATGCTGGCAGGTATTTTTGTTGATCTATACGTTTACTTTTCACCGATAGTCAGTATTGTGCGTTTGCCTATAGTTATCACTATGGCTCATAGTGGTTTGTCCTTACTGGATCCATTTTTGTATGATGTGGATCAAAGTGTTCTTAGGACTGTAATCCCTCTCCAAGTTCTGATTGAGATAGTGAATATAATTGTAGGAGTAACTGGCCCCATTAGGTTTGATTTCCTCGGTTCTGACTACGTGATTTTATTCTTATACGTCCTTGTTTTCTTGAAATTGCTATTAATGGCAATACTCAATATCTTTGCTACAATCAATGATATGAATGATATGAGGACGATGAACATCAGGATTTTTTATCTGCTGGTTATATGCTATATGATGGTTATGAGTGTTATAAACCATAAAAAAAACAGCTGTCCTACTGAAGCCTGCACGCAAATGGTGGAGTATACTTTGTTAGAGGAAACCATAGGTCTAGTCTACTACCCGTCCCTCCTGAAAACGTTCAGGAAATGCTTCGGTATTACCGATCATGAGGACTAGCTAGGCGGTGAACTTTTTTGTCTGATTCCTACTATAGTATTTGGAGATCTGATGTTAATGTTTTTTTTTTCCTTTTTGCATCGTCAACAATCAGATGGAGTCTGTATTTGGAATGCCTTTTTTTTACTTTTATGGAGTCTGTATTTGGAGGAATTTCAAGTTAATTTTTATTTTGGCATTTCATTCCTAATTCTGATTAAATCCCAAATGTTTATTTATGGAATGCGTCTTTATTATAATTTTTAGACAAAGGGAGCTGATTTTTCCACTTAAACTTTGATTCATCCACTGAAAAAATAATACATGGACAATTATACCCTTATTTTAGTTTGGAAATATTTAAAAGAGAAAAATAGTGTTTCCTTAAATACGTGTCTTTCTAAATTGACGAACCCTCTTTCTTCTATTATTTGGAATTCATGCTAATTTCCCCTTACCGCCCACCCTCTTTTTTTTTTCATTCGTTACATAGGTATCCTTCTGACATTTATACCGTTTTATTTAATATTAATTTTTTGATCACCCATTAGCTTTATTTTTTAAAATATGTTACATAGGTATCCTTTGACATTTAAACCATTTCAACCTATAAATTTTGATCTACAAAGTACAAGAACAACATTAACAGGAAACTATTAAAGTCAAAGACATCATCTGAAGCCTTTTCCAATCCATTGTACAATACTTATTCCATAAAATACAAGTAAACTAAAATCTGTTTTTCATCAGAAAAAGAAAAAGAAAAAGAACCAGAGTTTGCATGGTGTCTGTTGGCATGCATCAAGCCTTTTCCAATCCAATGTACAGTACTTACTCCATAAAATACAAGTAAACTAAAACCTTTTTTTCTATCAGAAATAGAAAAAGAAAAAGAACGAGAGTTTGGTGTTTGATGGCATGCAGGAAGAAGAAGAATGGCATGCACGAAGAAGACGAAAGTGCTTCAAAGGGTATATACTAAACTCATCTATTCATTCAATAATCAATTTCAGCACACTATAACCCACTTTGTTCATTCAAGTTTATTCAAGAACCAATTTCAGTAGTTACCTTTTGAAAATGGTTTGAAGCAGCAGCGCCGGCTGAATCTGCATTGAGTGAAGCAACGCCGACCGGAGATGTAGGGCCGGCTGAAGAAGCGAGATTGAAGGAGGAAGAAACGGTATTCGATTGCATTGTGTGCGTGTTTGGAGTTTCCAAACATGAGATCTTTATCTCTTTCATATCTACAAATTAAAATAAGGGTAAATTTGTCAATAGTATATTTTTTCTGTGGATCTATAAAATTACTCCGTGGAAAAATCAACGCCCTTAGACAAATGGCTATTTGGTCCATTTTAACTAGTTTTGTGATCAAACCATTGAATTTCAATTTTGGAAAACTTAATGACAACAGCAGCTAATTAAATAGCTGGATTCAAAAGAACTTCAGTTCGATACCATAATTAAAACCATGTTAGTTATGTTTCTAATTAACTGAACTTGCTCGGAGATTAGACCTTAAAGTTAAATGATGCTTTAATATTCACTAAGCTTAATGGTAGATTGTAGATCAAGAAAAAATAAACAATTTTGTTCGAAGATATATAACACTCACCTCACAATTGTCATCCGTGATTGCCTATCAGAGGAAAACTATAGCGGAAACAAAATGTCTACAATGGATTCAGAATATATAACGATCATAAGTTCCTCTTTTGCGAGTATAATAAATGAAGGGAACAAATTATTCGTCTATCACATCATAATTGTCGATTCTTCAGCGGGTTGTTGCTAAATATATATACTTTAGTCTATTTAAACATTCTAATTGTTATGAATGATGTCTATTATTTATCTAATATTTTAAAAAGTAGTTAATTTACACTAATAAAAATAATCAAAACATAGACTAGGATTTAAAAAGTAGAGTGGACGTTGAAAAAAAATCAATTTCCAGGTATATATTAACGTTAAAAGACTCATAGAGGTTGCAAATAATAGCCCCTTTAATGAGATTATGTTTCAAAAACAAAGTGGGAGAAATTTTATGGTCTAAAAATAAAGTGTGGAAAATAAAAAAAAATTACTTAATGAGATTGCGACAAGTGTCGCCAAAGGGGGTGCGAGTTTGGTTTAAATTACTATGTTATCCTTATTTATTTATGGTAATATATAACCTACTAGTTTCGTATTTAATCAAACAACCCCCAAACTTTTAAGATATATTTCACATTGAATCCTAACCATTCATTTTTCAAGATTAGAGATCCACTTGTATACTTCGACCTTATTGCAGTCAAATTTCTCCTTTAATCGAGCTTAAGCCTATCGTTGTAATCATATACTATTGTACCAAGTCAAAATACAAGACTATTAACCTTAGGCGTGGAAAGCGTAATTGAAGCCATACATGTCGAACAAGAGAAAAGAATAAAGACCCCAAATAAAGAATACATGTCGACTTGATTTGTTAAAAGAAGAGTTAGAATTTGTTAGTTTTGGTCTCGTTTTGATGGCAATGATTTTATGTACATGAATATCTTGCATTGAACTATTGGTGCATGTTTGTCATTGAAGTTTGCGGTTCTGGTTCGTAGAGTATGTTTGACTCTAATTAAATTGTGATTTTGGTTTGATGTTAATGAGACGATGTTTAAGGTGAGTAAGCATCCTTTGATAATTGCATCTAATAAATTCCAATAAATAAATTAATAATACGAATCATCAACAAGTCCAAATAAAAAAAACATAGTTTAGAAAGCCCGACCGTCCGATTCGACCGGTTGATCCCGGAATCGGTATGGTTATCGGTTCTTTAGTCCACAAAAATGGCTTGCTTGTATATGAAATAGTGAAAACCGGTCGGTTCATGAAAAGCTGTAGGTCCAACCACTTAAAAACCCGCACTTTCAACCACTAAAACCGGTTTATAAAAAATATTTATTTTTAATTTTTTTTTAATTTAACCACTTTTGAGTTTTTGATAAACTATTTTCATGATATTTTAATGTTGATCATTGAAAAGTTATAAATAATGTACTGTATATTCTTTTATCAATTTGATTTTTCATTATTGGTAAAAAAAATTGTCGTATATTTAATATGATCGGTAGCTATGTGTAACATTTTAACTTCCAAAACTACAGATCAAGTTTAATCTATGTTTTGAGAAAAGTTCATTTGTAATGGTTGATTGGTTAATTTTTTTAAATGAAATAAGCATGTACTTAATGAAACTCAATATCCAAAATTTCTGAAATAACTAATAGATGGAATTTATAATTTTTTGTTTTCCAATGTAACTAATAAAATGTAAATCTAAGAAATTATCATGCATCTAAGACGTTGCTATCGATGAAGAGTTGAAGACTTGAATAAGATACACCTTAACTTCTCCTTCGTTGGCCACCACTAATGAATTGCATTATTAAATAAAAAAAATTCTTATTATAAGTTTTTTTTTTTAATTATCACGTGTTACACGAGTTTGTAATCTAATTAATCTAATTAGCAACCAATACAATTTCTCTTTGTGTATATATTTCCATTACTTTGTTGTACAGTACACCACTCTCATGGAGGATTTTTATGTTTTGCTTGTTTATTGGTTTCCCGTATTTTATAAAGAGAATATAGAATAATAATAATAATGATAATACTGTTTTAAAAAAATTAAATAAAAATAAAGGCTTCTGCAAATAATCACAAATTTTGCAGTTTGAGATGCTTAACTTGTGAAATTCCTGTAACGCTATTGTTTTGAGAAAAAGTTTAAATATCTGGAGGTTGACCTATAAATGTCTAAACCTAAATCATTTTTTTTCTAATGGTAGGTTGTCAGCGACATTACTTTTCACTAAAAAAAATATACTGTTCATATTGAGAGTGTACTGTGAACCGTAAAATTATTCACATTTTTACGTAATTCATGATTTTATGTTAAGAAATTATGTGGTACAATTTGTTACAGACCATTTTGGTAGCAAAATAGAGATTTATAATGCCAAAATAAATCTTAATTATACAGTTTTTTGAAAAGAAACTATTGTGTAATAATGAAAAAACGGAAGAAAAAGAAAGTATATATTTAGGGCCCATCCCGTAGGGACTGACTCCGATGGTTATTAATGGAACTTTTATAATCTCTGGCTATTTCTTGGAAAAACTTTAATAAAATTTTCTACATTTGTCAATTCCTAAACGTGTGTGAACATAATGAATAATATGAAACAATTATAGAAATGTTAACATTATAATAATAAACAAGTAGAAAATTGATATTGGAAATTAATTATCAAGTTGTTTAGGATAAAGTGATAAACCAAAACAAGTCGATAAATTAACATTAAGAACTAAATATCAAGTTGTTGTCAATAATAAAAACAAACGATCGACAATTAATATTGAGAAATTAACTATCAACCCGTGACATGGTTTAAGTTATGGTTTCTCGAATTCAAGTTATTGTGAAAGTTACTATTTAATTAATCCGCGTTGTCATGAATTAACCAATAACTTTGGTTAATTACATAACAAACTTTTTTTTATCATCAATAAACTTTTTAATATTCATAACAAAATAAATATCCAATTCCCAAAAGGGACATTTTGTTTTTTTTAACATTTATAACAAACTAAAGTATCAATTATATATCTCAAGTGAAATTTGAAAACCTATGGCCATCGTGTCCCTAACATCCAAAATATGTTTTGAAAATACTTGTTTCATAAAATATGTGTATTTTTTATATTTATTTCAAAAATATGATTCATTTTCTTTTTAACATATTAATTATATCATATTTATATCACATATCCTTGACTTGGTGCTTTGGTTGAACGTATATGATGTTTTTTTTTTCATAAAACACATTTTCAACACCAACAAAATGCAGTTAAAGATCAAGCACAAATGAACCTGCAATTACTTTTTCAAATTCTCTTGAAAATATGAAGTACTATAACTAGAAACTTTTTCATCTGAAAATGAGATTACATGAAAATACCAAATTTTGAACAGACTCTATTTTTGATTCCTTACTATTACTGACCATAAAAAGAAAGACATTAACATCAAATTGTTCAACTAAAACCTACTTGAAAATAAAGTTGACTACTCACAGACAAAAATCGATCCCAAAATTTGAAAGCTCAAACTCCTCAATCACCAACAACATCTCGATCTACCGACTATTCAATTCCATGGAAGTATTGCCTGAACATTTTAAAAATCCCAATGTAGAATAAGAGACTGTTGGTTTCCATTACCACATTAGACCTCAATAGGTACTTGTAAGCAACAATGGCGTTAACTTCAAAACGATCATAGGTTATCGCCGGAGTAAACACCCTCATAAACATCAAGTAGGTCGTGACCATAAGATTGAAGTACCTAAACAGCTCCAACCTAGATGAAACCCACCCATCCCAACATTTGACATAAGAAGCCAGACCAGTGTAACCCTTGGAATGATGATATCTGCCAGCGATAACATTTCGTTCAAAATATTCACGTCACCGAATTCTCTTATCATTATTGCAACTATATTACCGAAAACCTGAACTGGTATCAGAATCATTAAAGCCTTCTTATCAATTCCTTGCAAACACGACTTTACGAGAGGCCATCCGTTACGAATCAGTAGAATAACGATAGACAGACGCAAAACATCGATAAACTGATATATATGCAACAATAGATTCGATTGTAGAGGGATACCTGCAACCTTCTGATAGGATCCATGCTGTGCCGCGCAGATCAAACTACACACCTTCGTAACAATCAGTCCAGCCATCAGAAAGTGAATCCTACGAAACGATGGCCGGATTTGGAGGCATACGGTGATCCAATGTCCGAGATAAATGAGATGTAGGAGTGAGAAAACGCAGTAGACAACCGAGAGATGCTTTAGGCCGGCGGAATAGTACTCTTCGAAGCTAAATTGGGGCTTGCAGTTCACAAAAAAGAGTGAATACTGGATGGGATAGCTCACAGGACAGGATTCGTTAATGGAAGACTGAAGAAGAGAGGAGAGATTGCGGTTATCGGATCTGAACATCGGAGACTTGATCATCTCCTTCATGGATACACCATTGGAGATGATGAGAAGAGCGGTTAAAACCCTCATTTTGGATTCGCCGGTCGTCGGAAAAACTCAAAAATGTGAGAGTGATTTGGGTGAAATTTCACGGGTCGTAAATATATAGTGTCAGTAATATTCAACACAGGTCATGCATGAAGCTCGTTGAATTAGAAAAAAAAAAAAGGTAAATAAAATATTAAAATAATACGGTGTAAAAGTGTAACAACTAACAAGGTCAAGTTTTTGGTAATTTGACACATATCAAGAATTTGATGTACTAAAATATGGTTGTTTTAGGGTTTGTTTCATTTATTTTGTTTCCAGGATATAAATTGAGATTTATTACGAGTTTATGATATGATTATTTACGAATGTATTTATCTTCCTTATTTTATCTTCAATTTTATATATATATATGACATAGTGTGCAGTGTGTGTGGAGGGTGAATTGGTCATTTCAAATTCACTATTCAAAAGGTGGCGATCCCCTACCCTTGATTCATCATCTGTGGTGGCCCACCAACCCGTACTCATAATCAGTGTCCACTGTGCAATGTACACAACTCCATTTCCTCTTGTACGGAATTTAAAAATTGTAGGTTTGCTTTGTCTTTTGTGTACATTTGATATTGCTTTTGTACAACAACTATAATGTAAGAAAATAACTTTTAGAGTAAATTACAGTTTTGGTCCATATTATTTGTCTCAGTTTTTATATTGGTCCAATCTCATATATTGGTTCGTGTGGTTTGTATTTACTTATACATTTGGTTCATTCCTCTTATAAAAGTTAAAATTTTCTTTTTAGTGAGGGTACAATGAGTATTTTACCCTTGATTTTTTTAATTTATTTATTAAACAAAAAAGTCTTTCTCTCTCTCCCGTCTCTCTGTCTCTCTCTCTCTCTCTAAGCCGTCTGGGTTTATCCACAAATTAATAAATGTTTGAAATTTATCTTGGCTCACCGTATCCCATTATCAGTTCAGTTCATCTCGTAAGAGAGTTTGATGACAATATATCTTGGTTCACTGTACCTCATCACTGTATCTATGTTTTGGGAGTATGGGCTTGTTTTCGGTGGACCAATAAAAGGACTTATTATTATTTTTTTGTTTAATAAATAAATATGTAAGTAAATACAAACCATAGAGACCAATATGTGAGATTTCCCAAGATTGGACTAGTAGGCAAACTGAGGCACTCAAGGTTGGACTAGTATGAAAACTTAGGCAAACCACAGGGACCAAAACTGTAGTTTACTCTAATTTTTATTTGTTTGCTTTTTATATTGGTTTTGGCTTATTGTCTCACTTATTTGACAAATGCTCATATTTTCATTAAAACTTCCTCTTTGAGCATGTGACTAGAACCTCATGTTAATGTTATAATCTCTCACGCTACGAGTAGAACTCTTTCTCATATGACATTGCATATAAAAGGATGAAGACCAAAGACACATAAATTAATGAATATGTGGAAAAAGTTATCAATAAGGCATTAAGACTTTTAATATAGGAAAAAAAGAAAGTCAATATCCAATTTACTTGTATAAATAAAAGAAAATGTGTGCTCTGAACATTAGCACAATTGCTACCACCATGGGTGAATACTCTTATGAGAATGCTCTTTCTTGCTTTGTGCTTTTTAAGGTACTACAAGCCATGTTTTTAGGGTTCGTTTCCATCAACAACTCTCTTTTGATGTGGATTTTTTGTTGCAAAAACAGGACTATTTAGAAGAAAAAACTTGTAAAAGGGGATATTTTAAATCAATTTGTAAAATTGGGGTTGTCCGATAAATTTGGATCCCACAACACATATAGGGCGTGTTTGGCACGGAGTTTTTGGGAGCGTTTGGGAGATTCTAGCTTCTAGCATTTAGAAAATAGCTCTAATAAAAACCAAAAGCTTCGTTCGGCGACACGAGCTTGAAGCTTTTATTTTAAACTAAACGCTACTATTTTAAAAGCTAGTTGAAGTAGCGTTTAACAAAAAGCTCTGACAATTATACCATTAATTACTAGAATACCCTTAAAACTATCACCAATAATTACGCAGATGTCCTTTTATGTAATTTTACATATTTTAAAAGCTTTCATCTATTTTTGCCGAACAGTAATATACAAACTAAAAGTCACAACTTCCCGTTACCCGCTACCCACTTTCCGCTACCAGCTTCCAGCTAATTTTGCTAAACACACTCATAACTGATTTTGATATATACCCTTCAAAATTTTCTTTTCTAACTATTTATAAAATCCTTGTGTTCCTTGTTATAATTCTATCATTTTATTAATAAAGAATGTTTAACATTAACATAATAAAAGTTATTATTACAAGCTAATATTTCTTATATGATTAAATGCATTTTAAAATGATCAAAAAAGATATATATTATATACAGTGGCGAACCCAGACCAAAAGTTCAGGGATAGCACACTAGTCTAATTTTTTCCGCATATTATATAATAAGATAAAAATTAGAAGTTAAAATTTCATTTAATTCAGACTAATGTACAAATTACATTTTAAATATGACATCTTCGATCTTTCATTTTTCGGAATCGACTCATCACATTTTCTATTTTAACATCCATAAGTGCTTCCGTTTCTACACCACAAATCAAAACATCATTCAAAAAATCGTCACTCGTTCTATTACGTAAATCAGTCTTCATAATTTTAATACGGAAAAACATCTTTTAACCGTTGCAGTTGCAACGAGCAAAACCAAATTTAGCTTTAATAACCTATAGACCAAAGGAAGAGAACGATGTTTCCCTGTTTCCACCACCATACGAGAAAGGTCTGTAATTCTCTTCAATTGAGCAAATTTTTCATCACGTAGCAAAGAGTGATAATATATATCAAGTTGACCGCTAAGATGAACTCGTTCTAATGCATTAAAATCATTTTGGTATATCTCACTTAACTTTAACAACTTTTCTTTATCAAACCTAGAAAATGAATCACAATGACTCAAAGCCGCCATGTTTTCTATCAATTCGCTGCTTACTTCACTAAATCGATTCCCAAATTCTTGAATTTGTATAGCCAAAACCGTGTTACAAAACAAAACTTCAAAATCATGTTGATTAGTGATATTAGTCATACGGTTTCTTGAAGTAAGAAAATTTTACGACGGGTTTCAATAATTGCAATATTATGTCTTTGACAAAAAGAACATACTTTCTTCAAAATTTGTGGAAACCCATCATTTCTTACGCCTAGCAATGCTTTATTTGTCCCATTTTTTTACCAATGAAGCAGATTCCAAAATATATTGGTCTTTTCTTTGAAGATGTTTTGACAATGTTTCTTCGGAGATGTCAAAATTTTATTTTTGGGAGCCTTTTCTAAAGTAACATTATAAATGCTCTCGTTATGTTCTCTGATCAAATATAATACTTCTACAAAAAGTCCTCTACAAAGAGAGGCATCTGACTCATCATGTAACATCCGTGTTTTGGGCCTAGGAGTTTTGGGCTTAAACCGACAAATAAAATTTATTTTGTAAATAAAGAAAACAAATGAATAACTAAATTTAATATTTTGTTATATTTTATATTGTGAATAAATGAGTCAGATTTAGTTTCAAAATCAAATTGTAACCAAATATGAGAAATTTTGTCATAAGGACTAAAAGTGTCAATTTGGCCAAACTTACCCTAAGTAGATTTGACTAGTCATGGATTTAGAAATTTAGAAGATATATTAAAGGAATTGAAGTGGTGTTAAATTAGGTCTAATAATTCTTTAAATGTCATTAAGGACCTAAATTGTGAAGAATTTTAGTGTAAGGGACCAATTGTACCAAATTGGGAAACTATGGGTTACTGTTGACCTAGAGAATGACTCAAGTGAATTAAGTAATCATAATTGGGGCACAAGTGTGAAACTAGAGACTTCTAATGCAAAAGAGTTAACTAAGGGTGTTGGGTGAAGAAAGACCAAACTATAGGGACTAGTTTTGCCATTTGTGAAAGATATCAAGCTTTAGAGAGGGGTTTCCCCCATTTCAGCTCATATTCACGTTTTTGAGAGAAGGAGAGGGAGAGAGTGGCGATTTTGAGTGATCATGGAGGATGAGATGCTAGAGCTTGAACATTGATCAAAGTTCTTGAAGATTCCAAGCAATCTAAGGTATAAACCCACTTTTCTAGCCCTAGATTTCGAGTTTAGGTTTGGGGTTTGGACCCAATCCGAGTTTCATGATGGGATGAGGTTCTTCCTATGATTCCTCAATGTTTATTTGATGTTTCTAAGTTATTTGGATCAACATCCAATCCATGGATGCTCTAGATCTAATTATTTGATTGATTTGGGTGTTATGAACCCTAGAATTTGGGGATTTGATGAATAGAGGAGGAATATTGAAATTGATGGATGATTATGGTAGTTTTGGATGAGGGGATTCATTTCTAATGATTTCCTAAGGATTCCAACCCTTGATTTGTAACCTTAAACCTTGGATCACTAAAATATGGGAATTGGGAGTTGAAATGGGTTTTGTTCATGTAGATGATGATTTGATCTCTTGTTTAATGGATGGATGAATGAGTTAATGTATCAATTTGGATGTATAAGTGGAGTGAGGATCATTTCCTAATGATTCCATGGAATGGAAGAAGGAATCTCCACTTGTAATCATCAATTGTAAGAATGGAATTGGGTCTTCCATGGTTTAAGCTTATAGAGTGAAGTTATGATCATGGAATGTAATTGATTCATTTGAAATGGTTTTGAATAGTTTAATTGAGTCTAATGATGTGTATTTTGGGAAGTAATAATGTCATTTTGATGTCCATGAGTTTTGGGAAGAATCGGAACTTGAATCGGGTCAAAAATGAGTGAAAAGGACCAAAAATCGGAGCTACAGCAGGCTGTACACGACCCGTGCAAGGCCACACGACCCGTGTAGGGGGTCTGGAGGCCACGGGTTGGGTTTCCTGCATTGCTACACGACCCGTGTAGGGCTACACGCCCCGTGTAGCTCTGTTTGGCCAGTTTTTCAGTTTTTAGACCTTAAGCTTTATGGTTTGGGTTTTGGGTCCTCGTTTTAATGCCAATCTTTGGGGATGTTTTAACTAAGATTTTCCTTATATTAGAGGGTCAAGGACTTCATTTTAGATGATGGATGATTGTTCCTTCTTAGTTCAAAGAAGTAATTATAGTGAGACCTTTAGATGAATCAAGTATGATATCTTCCTTTCTTGTATTGTAGGAAGGATATATGTTGTAGTGGATTGGAGGTGAGACTAAGGACTTGAAGTAGCACTCAATTAAGAGGAGGTGATGGATGAGATGATGTCTAGGAGCGCCTCCATATGCATCAACCTTGTGTGGAGTTAGTGTTGACTCGTCAGTTGACCTTCGGTGAGTTTACCGGGAGTACACATCCCAACTAATATCTTTTGTGTGTGTTATCAAATACTTTTCATGCATAATATTATATGCAATGTGTTATATGATTACTACTTGTGCATTGCATGAAAACGTGTTTCTAAAGATGTTTTCAAATGAAGATTATGATTATGTTTTGAAAGATGTTTTAAGCATCCTATTTGTGCATCGCATTGCATATAGGATAGGAATGAACGAGTGAACCTTATGACGAAGATGAAATGATTGTCCCGGATTTAGGGAAATCATGATTGTCCCGGATTTAGGGAAATCAAGGGCAAAATGCCCAAAATGAGATGTTTGTCCCGGATTTAGGGAAAACCGTTCCCGACAATAGGGAACCGCATGAGGGAGTTGCTAACCCTCATGGGGCTAGTGTAATGGCCACTAGTCCTAGTTTTGCCTATACGGGGATCGAGTGGCATGCTTCGTGCGTGTCATTCGTGAACTTAGGTGGTGTCATTGAGGTGAGTTGGACTTTTATGAGATGGACGTGGGTTTGGGATAGTTGCATCATGCATTGCATTTGCATACCATAACTATCTATTTTGAGTAAATCCTTATGATGTTTTGAGTAACTTTTGAAGTGTGTTTAAAATCTATTTTTGGGGGTTTGTCCCGAGTGTGGTAGTTCACTGCTCACTCAAAATGGGTCAACCTCGGGTAAACTCACTAGGCATTTCAATTGCCTAACTTATTTTGATGTGTACTCAGGTTGAGGAGTTTAGATGACTTAGAAGAGCTGGATGTTTAGAAGGCCACGGTTTGTGTGGTATCATTTAAATTGTGTAATGGTATTTGAATTGTTACAACCTCGCTACTTTATAAACAAAAATCCTTTATCTAAAATGGGACCAAATAGTGTTTTTCCACAACTTAAACCTAAATTATTACTCATTAAACCCCATGTGTTTTAAAATGGTTTTGAAAGAAAATGACTTATTTGTAGATGATGAAATTGAAGTTTTACTAAAGGATGATTTTTGAAATAATTATGATAAACCATGGGTTAAAATGATGTTTTATGAAAAGCCTTAAGCGAGGGTGTTTCAATTTGGTATCAGAGCATGAGTTTAAGTGAACTAGGTACTAGGAGTAGTGTTTAGACTTAAACTATGATGCTCTTAAGGATGTTTGACCTCTTAAGTAGTTGGCCTTTTGGACTTAGTGGCAAATGCTTGCTTATGAGTAAGATTTTAATCATTTAATTAGTGAATTTGGTTTGGCATGAGGAATATTCTTGGCAAGAGGATGCATGCATGAGGATTCTTAAGTGGATATGAAGAGCAACCTTGAAGAGTTAGGAGTACGTGGCAACATGAGGAGCAACTTTGTGTGAATGGCAACTTCTATGGATGATAGAAGGCGGATAAAGGGACAGCTTATATTGGATGAAGCTCGAAGGGCAGTGAGATTTACAAGATGGTGGACCTTGAGGTGTCGATTAAGGGGTGAAGGAGTGTTAGAAGACTAGTGGAATCGTAGTGTCAACCTTGGGCAAGCAAGGAGCATGATGAGCATGGTGTTAGCGAAGCGGATGGTAGGTGAAGACTGGGAGCTGTTGAAGAAATTCTTTGTCGCGACCCTTAAACCTTTTTCCTTACCTTTACCTTCTTTTAAGACCCATCCGACATCTTTTAGTGTTCAAGTTGGTGACCTTGCCTTAGCTCTAGAAGATTAAGAGTATGTATGAATAACATGGTTGCGCCTTAATGCCTGAACTGGAGAAACCTTAATGTAAGACACAAGGAGGACTTAGATCATTAGGTTCTTTAGTAATTAGCAATGGCTTAGTGACCAATGAAACCTTATGGGAATAGTGAGTTGTTAATTCATGTTAGGGTGAAGAGACATGGATGCATGATGAAACTAAAGGCCATAGGATCAAACCGTTAATCACTTTGGGGTGTGTGAAGTAGTGAATAACCTACCCTAATAAGAACTTAAGAATGACGTAAGGCCAATCTTTTCAAAAATGTTGTTAAAAATTTGAGAAAATTTTTATAAACAAATTGGACGATAATATCTCACAAAATGCAAGACTTTTATAAAATGAATGACAAATGGGCCATCATGAATCGGTAGTGAATACCCAGGAGTGAAGATCTCTTTGAGATTTTGTTAATAAATTCGATGAAAATATGTTTCTAAATAAGCTTAAAACTTTATTGTTTTATATAAATTGTATGAATTCGAAAGGGTATTTTCTTTTCACAAAAGTTGATTAAGATTTTCTCATAAGGAACGGTTTCCTCAAAACATTAACCACAAAGTTGAGTATTCAAATCTTTTGTAAAAAAAAACAAAGGGTCGAGTTAAAAAAAAAGAATTCAATTTGATAGTTGCATGTTTCAAAGAAGAGCAATTATTAAAAAGAAAGTCGAGACAAGTAGTTCTTTGAAGTAAAACAGTTTTCCAAAGTAGAATTTATGGTACTTCAACTTTTATAAAGCTTTAAATTTAAGTAGAGGCAACTTTTGAGATTTTGTTGAAAAATGAGTATTAAATTCTTTATTGGTAGGAATACCCGGGATTGATGATCTCTTTGGGAATTTTATTAATATTTTGAGGTAACCACGTTTCAAAATGGATATGAAAAAAAAAATTTATTGTTTTATATAAAGGACGTGAAATCCGAGTAATGCTTTTCATGAAGTCAATTAAATTTTCAAAGAACAGTCTTTTCCAAAAATTAACCACAAATCGGAATGTCCAAGTTTTTGTAAGGACAACGAGTCGAAATTGAAAAGATTTTAAATTTAACATTTCATATTTAAGATAAACGTTTATGAAATGAAAATTTTGGATAAACAATTCATGAAGTAACGGGGTTTTACAAAAATGGAATTTAAGGTATTTCGAGTTATAATATTTTAAAACTAAAATAATGATAATAATAATAATAATAAAATGAGTAACTTTTAAGATTTTGGAAAAATTAGTACTTTATTTCTTATTATTGATTCCGGGGACGGAATCCTTTTAAGGGTTAGATAATTGTAACATCCGTGTTTTGGGCCTAGGAGTTTTGGGCTTAAACCGACAAATAAAATTTATTTTGTAAATAAAGAAAACAAATGAATAACTAAATTTAATATTTTGTTATATTTTATATTGTGAATAAATGAGTCAGATTTAGTTTCAAAATCAAATTGTAACCAAATATGAGAAATTTTGTCATAAGGACTAAAAGTGTCAATTTGGGCAAACTTACCCTAAGTAGATTTGACTAGTCATGGATTTAGAAATTTAGAAGATATATTAAAGGAATTGAAGTGGTGTTAAATTAGGTCTAATAATTCTTTAAATGTCATTAAGGACCTAAATTGTGAAGAATTTTAGTGTAAGGGACCAATTGTGCCAAATTGGGAAACTATGGGTTACTGTTGACCTAGAGAATGACTCAAGTGAATTAAATAATCATAATTGGGGCACAAGTGTGAAACTAGAGACTTCTAATGCAAAAGAGTTAACTAAGGGTGTTGGGTGAAAAAAGACCAAACTATAGGGACTAGTTTTGCCATTTGTGAAAGATATCAAGCTTTAGAGAGGGGTTTCCCCCATTTCAGCTCATATTCACGTTTTTGAGAGAAGGAGAGGGAGAGAGTGGCGATTTTGAGTGATTATGGAGGATGAGATGCTAGAGCTTGAAGATTGATCAAAGTTCTTGAAGATTCCAAGCAATCTAAGGTATAAACCCACTTTTCTAGCCCTAGATTTCGAGTTTAGGTTTGGGGTTTGGACCCAATCCGAGTTTCATGATGGGATGAGGTTCTTCCTATGATTCCTCAATGTTTATTTGATGTTTCTAAGTTATTTGGATCAACATCCAATCCATGGATGCTCTAGATCTAATTATTTGATTGATTTGGGTGTTATGAACCCTAGAATTTGGGGATTTGATGAATAGAGGAGGAATATTGAAATTGATGGATGATTATGGTAGTTTTGGATGAGGGGATTCATTTCTAATGATTTCCTAAGGATTCCAACCCTTGATTTGTAACCTTAAACCTTGGATCACTAAAATATGGGAATTGGGAGTTGAAATGGGTTTTGTTCATGTAGATGATGATTTGATCTCTTGTTTAATGGATGGATGAATGAGTTAATGTATCAATTTGGATGTATAAGTGGAGTGAGGATCATTTCCTAATGATTCCATGGAATGGAAGAAGGAATCTCCACTTGTAATCATCAATTGTAAGAATGGAATTGGGTCTTCCATGGTTTAAGCTTATAGAGTGAAGTTATGATCATGGAATGTAATTGATTCATTTGAAATGGTTTTGAATAGTTTAATTGAGTCTAATGATGTGTATTTTGGGAAGGAATAATGTCATTTTGATGTCCATGAGTTTTGGGAAGAATCGGAACTTGAATCGGGTCAAAAATGAGTGAAAAGGACCAAAAATCGGAGCTACAACAGGCTGTACACGACCCGTGCAGGGCCACACGACCCGTGTAGGGGGTCTGGAGGCCACGGGTTGGGTTTCCTGCATTGCTACACGACCCGTGTAGGGCTACATGCCCCGTGTAGCTCTGTTTGGCCAGTTTTTCAGTTTTTAGACCTTAAGCTTTATGGTTTGGGTTTTGGGTCCTCGTTTTAATGCCAATCTTTGGGGATGTTTTAACTAAGATTTTCCTTATATTAGAGGGTCAAGGACTTCATTTTAGATGATGGATGATTGTTCCTTCTTAGTTCAAAGAAGTAATTATAGTGAGACCTTTAGATGAATCAAGTATGATATCTTCCTTTCTTGTATTGTAGGAAGGATATATGTTGTAGTGGATTGGAGGTGAGACTAAGGACTTGAACTAGCACTCAATTAAGAGGAGGTGATGGATGAGATGATGTCTAGGAGCGCCTCCATATGCATCAACCTTGTGTGGAGTTAGTGTTGACTCGTCAGTTGACCTTCGGTGAGTTTACCGGGAGTACACATCCCAACTAATATCTTTTGTGTGTGTTATCAAATACTTTTCATGCATAATATTATATGCAATGTGTTATATGATTACTACTTGTGCATTTCATGAAAACGTGTTTCTAAAGATGTTTTCAAATGAAGATTATGATTATGTTTTGAAAGATGTTTTAAGCATCCTATTTGTGCATCGCATTGCATATAGGATGGGATTGACCGAGTGAACCTTATGACGAAGATGAAATGATTGTCCCGGATTTAGGGAAATCATGATTGTCTCGGATTTAGGGAAATCAAGGGCAAAATGCCCAAAATGAGATGTTTGTCCCGGATTTAGGGAAAACCGTTCCCGACAATAGGGAACCGCATGAGGGAGTTGCTAACCCTCATGGGGCTAGTGTAATGGCCACTAGTCCTAGTTTTGCCTATATGGGGATTGAGTGGCATGCTTCGTGCGTGTCATTCGTGAACTTAGGTAGGTGCCATTGAGGTGAGTTGGACTTTTATGAGATGGACGTGGGTTTGGGATAGTTGCATCATGCATTGCATTTGCATACCATAACTATCTATTTTGAGTAAATCCTTATGATGTTTTGAGTAACTTTTGAAGTGTGTTTAAAATCTATTTTTGGGGGTTTGTCCTGAGTGTGGTAGTTCACTGCTCACTCAAAATGGGTCAACCTCGGGTAAACTCACTAGGCATTTCAATTGCCTAACTTATTTTGATGTGTACTCAGGTTGAGGAGTTTAGATGACTTAGAAGAGCTGGATGTTTAGAAGGCCACGGTTTGTGTGGTATCATTTAAATTGTGTAATGGTATTTGAATTGTTACAACCTCGCTACTTTATAAACAAAAATGCTTTATCTAAAATGGGACCAAATAGTGTTTTTCCGCAACTTAAACCTAAATTATTACTCATTAAACCCCATGTGTTTTAAAATGGTTTTGAAAGAAAATGACTTATTTGTAGATGATGAAATTGAAGATTTACTAAAGGATGATTTTTGAAATAATTATGATAAACCATGGGTTAAAATGATGTTTTATGAAAAGCCTTAAGCGAGGGTGTTTCAATTTGGTATCAGAGCATGAGTTTAAGTGAACTAGGTACTAGGAGTAGTGCTTAGACTTAAACTATGATGCTCTTAAGGATGTTTGACCTCTTAAGTAGTTGGCCTTTAGGACTTAGTGGCAAATGCTTGCTTATGAGTAAGATTTTAATCATTTAATTAGTGAATTTGGTTTGGCATGAGGAATATTCTTGGCAAGAGGATGCATACATGAGGATTCTTAAGTGGATATGAAGAGCAACCTTGAAGAGTTAGGAGTACGTGGCAACATGAGGAGCAACTTTGTGTGAATGGCAACTTCTATGGATGATAGAAGGCGAATAAAGGGACAGCTTATATTGGATGAAGCTCGAAGGGCAGTGAGATTTACAAGATGGTGGACCTTGAGGAGTCGATTAAGGGGTGAAGGAGTGTTAGAAGACTAGTGGAATCGTAGTGTCAACCTTGGGCAAGCAAGGAGCATGATGAGCATGGTGTTAGCGAAGCGGATGGTAGGTGAAGACTGGGAGCTGTTGAAGAAATTCTTTGTCGCGACCCTTAAACCTTTTTCCTTACCTTTGAAGGGTTTTCTAGCAAACAATGAACACAAAAATTCTTATGGTTCACATGCAACCCTAGAAAGATCTATGTTTTCTTCTATGAAGATAATAAACTAATATCTAAAGGCCAACAATTAATTCTAAAGTTTAAATCAGAAAAACCAACCTTTGAATCTTGTTCTTGAAGCTAGCAGCAAAAGTATCCTGCCTCAGATGCAAGTCATACCCACAGCAATGGAGAAGACAGTCCAGCAGAGTTATCCTTGAGAGAATTGGCGCAGAGAATGAGGATGCCAGGTGCCTCCTTTTATAGCCTCCAAGGGTTACAGCTGAAACCCTAAGGAGCCTCCAAATGGGCAAGCCTGCAAACCAATTGGACCAAGCCTTTTCCAAACCCTAATTAGGGTTTCGCCATTTTGAGGAACACTCCTCAATTGGCGCCATTTATGGCCCCTGTCCACTGGCCATTTATTTATTCAACTATTGAATAAATACAAACCAGTCCCTGCACTTTTAATTAATTAATTTAATCACTGAATTAAATCCAATTAATTCTAGATTAAATCTTAATTAATTATTATAGTTTCTAATTAATATATTAACACTTAAATATATTAATAAACCATTTAATTAATTCTATTGATTTATTACACAATTAATAAATCAACCTTTTACTCTACTGAACTCTATCCTGACCTCCAGCTATGAGGGCAACCCAAATGGACTTTGCTTCAATTAACAAGATAAATATAGTTGTAAAGTCATGGCTTAGACACCTAATCCAACAGTCTCCCACTTGGATAAGTCTATGACTTTAATTTATCTTCTGATTAATAAACAACCTGCAGCTTCCTAGAAACTGCTGCCGAACTCTGACCTAGTCAGTTCCGTCCAAAGATAAGTGATCATATAATCCTTCGTCCAACAAGATATTTCCAGACACGAGACATGGATTGAGATCAATCTCTGTCTGATACTCTGTTTCCCGATTTCCGATTCTGCTTATGACTTTCGGACTTCTAATTGAACACATCAATTTAGTCCAGGCTGGCCAGCACTTTAGTCAACTTCAAAATCATCGAGCGGCCTACAGATATCTGTTTCCCATCAGGGTCAAGGAACGAATAAGCTTTGACTCATATGGTTGTGTCTTTTACTTATCAAATTGTACACAACAATGCGTTTGTAATATCGAGTTACCGATGCGTTTTCGCATTATCAATGCACAACCGACTCGTAAATTTCAACTCATATGTCTCCGCTTCAAGATCATACGATATTATCGTCTCAACATTGCTCGTGATGTAATCCATGAAGCAATCTGTTGAGCGCGGGTTTATCCAATACTCAAATCTCTATTTCTAAGTACTCATGAACGTTGTAGCAGTCTTACTGCAATGTCTAACTCCTTAGACAATCTACAAACCAATTCACGACAGTCTTTGTTCATACTTACTCCCGAAAAGTATGAGCGACTGTGGACTTTTGAATAATCAAATTATTCGGGAAGTGAAACATGCAAAATTGAAACTTAAAATCTGACTGGTGGCTACTATTGCCTAATTACCAAGTCTCCACGAGGTAATCACCAAGTCGGATTTTACATAAACTATTATCGGTTTCTAGATTCCTTTTAAACTATTTAATTCGAGTTATGTATCTATGTCTACTTGACCTTTCACTCTTTCTGTGTATCCAAATGTTACACATTTATACACTTTATCCGATCGGATATCCTTCCGATGATATTTCAATTTTGGTCATACCGTCATTCTCACTAACAACTCCATTCTATGTATTGTGACTTTCCATGGTTCTCGGGATCTTTAGTCCACATGACTGTACCCTAAGACTATTTCGAGGTGTTACGATGTGCCGGTGAGCCACACGCGCTCCATCGGAATGCCAACGAAATTCTTTAACCATTAAGTCCTTATTTGAAAAACTCTTTTCAAATTGTTATCAACATTCACCCCTAATCATTTTCCAATGATTTCTCATGTATGTACAAAATTCATTAAGTATTCTCAGCCAGGTCATATCTTGAATCTGACTCACTATGCTCTAAGCATTAAGTCATCAAGACATGTTCATGACACTTCTGATCAATCCAAGAAACTTGTTGGATTCGATCTAGTCCTATTCCAAACCCTTTTGGAATCTTAGGATTACTTATAATCCTTGTGTCACGACTTTTAATAACTATATCCTTTCGGAGACCTTTTCTCATGCATCTTGAATCTTATCAAGATCATGCTTATTATGGCCAGGTCTATACTGATGACAACATCTATCTGATAGATGTCTATGGATTATGTGAGTACGTTGCACCTTTCATACCTCTCATGCCAAATCATCACACTTTGTAATGACAGGAAACTCCTTTCCTGAGCTATGCATCTTGAGTCTCATCAAGATAATCTTGGCAGAGTTTCGATCTATCTCATAGACGTTTGTAACCACCTGAACATGCCGTATCTTTATTAAGTCTTTCATAGCGATCCGTCTCTTAACACCAAGTCATTACACTTTGTAATGAAAAGAGACGTTTCCTAGAAACATTATGTAACACACATATGGAGATAGATAACAACAACACTCCCACTGGCTTTGACACGGTTATGGACTATTCACAAAATCCAGAGCTTTTGGTATATTTTGAGAATCCAAACCTTTCTGACATCTTAATGGATATCTTTCAGCTCATTCTCAAAATCCAATCCTTTGGCATATTTCGAGAATCTGAATATCCTTTCTTGCGAGATGCCCATGAGGAAATCTCGGGCCCATGTACCTTTATACTGGCATATTCTTTGTGAGTCCTCATTAGTGTGCCGGTGATCCACACGCGCTCCACTAACGACTTACAATGTGCCATGCAGAATCCTCTCGGATTTTATCTTCTATTGAGAGTGCTTCTCTCAGAATCAATTACTTGACTCTGAGTATCGTCCCACTCAACCAGATGTTCTGAAGGTACGTTTCTGTCCATGTTGGTTTCTTTTGATGATTACTCCCACTGGTTTTAAGACCAGTTGTAAAATCAATCAAACTGTCACATGGACTGTATCTCGTCCTAAAGGTTCTCTTAATTGGCAGCAACCGGGTTCACCAATGCTTCCAAGTAGTCGGATTGAAAATCCGTACCAACTATAGTGTTTTACCACTATTCAGTATGTCACCCTGATCATAACTACTTATGACGGTGATCAGTACTACTGGTCAAGAGAAGGTTATGTCAGTATTAAAACAGAAATCTGATTTCTGCTCTAAGCCTAGCGATGACTAAAGGTTATTTCACTTGGCTAATCCTGAACTCATTCAGGACTGTCCCAAACTCCCACTGTCTCCTTAGAATATGAGTTCTTTCTAAAAGAGCTCTTTCTTTTCCAGGTACAGCGGGATGGCCAGTGAAATGACATTTCTGATTAGGTTTAGGCCAGTCATGAGGTTCGGACGAACACTACAAGACCCTGGACCTTTAATGTACAAGTGGGACAATCCCAGCTTTACATTTCAGACAATGTCTGCAAAACCTACTTAGTCGAAGGATGTGGTTGGAATGTGGTCTGACTGGTTTAGTGTTTAATTTACGGGGAACTAATTGGCAATGTATCTCATACATTGAGGATCGAACTCTTTCGACCAATGCTCCATCATCTTCCCTAAGACACATTATAACTATTAATGTTCTTGGAAGAGAATAAACTGTGAAACATTTTCCCCAGTTTATGATGTCACTCAGGTTCTGTAGATTTCGTACTTCCTTTGAAGTCCTTGAACTGTTCAAGGATTCAATCCAATCGCTTATTCTGATAAGCGAAGTCATATTCGTCATACCGAATGACAAATATTGTAAAGTACAAACAATTGTGTTCCATTTGAAGATTCGAGCAATACACATAAACTGATGTGTCCGTTGCTCCTAATCTCAATGTCTTTTACATCTCTATGTAAACTTATGACTTTGTTAATTCTGTTCAAGACTTGCAATCTTCAGTTGACTCCAAGTCAACTGATTCCAAAATCTTATCCCTTGGATCTTTGGGTGATTCATTTCTTGCCACATGTGTTTTACAAAGAACTTAATCATCATCTGACTCTAAGTCAAATGATTCCAAAGTCCTGTCCAACTGGATCTTTGGTTGATTCATTTCTTTACACATTAAGAACTCAATTCATCATGTGACTCTAAGTCAAATGATTCCAAAGTCCTGTCCAACTGGACCTTTGGTTGAATCAATTCTTACAACATTAACAATCATAAGGGACACAATTCCTAAAATCCAAACACTTTGGATGTATCAATATTCAAGTTATTACTAATCATGCATTCAACACAATCATACAACATTTCAAGGATATTTCAAACAACATGTGTTAAAAGAAAATTGACAATTTTATTAAAACAAAATCCTTGAACAATGTATCATATGATAGACAATGTCATACGCATCTAATAAGCTAATAACATTATTTCAATATCTAACTAAACTTCAAAACCGCATGAGCCGGAAGTTCAATCCAAATGTGCTCCTATGCGCCAATGTCCCGTACCTTACTCATTCCCTGCATACAAACCAAAATGTGACTATCACATTATGCATCAAGGAATTATGGAACAGGAGTTTTGAGGTTTTTAGATATACCTGAGTTTTGACTTTGGAGCGTCTTTCAATCTTTCCGCGACTGTATCCGATTCTGTGGATTCCCAGCTTAAGACATATCCAGACGATCTGGATCGTTTCTTGCTGCGTCTTTCCACTGGACTTAATCCAGAAGTAGCTGAACCATTGGAGCTATGCCTGTCCAATAGTGACTCGTATAAAGTCAATAGTGGACGCATTTCCATTAAGGTCTTTTTCTGGTCTTCCTTTCTATACGTCTGAATGAACAGACCGTACTTACTAGTCAGTGAAGCGAGTAGAGTGTTAACACTCGACTCTTGACTCATGGAATAACCAAGTTTGTACAATTCGCCTATGTACGCTTCAATCTGAAGAACATGCGAATCGATGCTACTTCCTTCTTTTAACTTACACTCTGCAAGTCTTTTGAAGATCCTAGCTCGTTCCTCTTCAACCGATTTTTGGAACATTTTCTCAACCGATTGCATTAACTCATATGGCCCTAAGGATTCAAAATCCTTACGGAATTCGGGGTCAATGGTCAACAACATGAGGTCACGAATTTCTTCGGATACATCAACTAAGAAGTTACCCTCATCATAAGAACTATTTATGATGACTTGTTCCTGTGGAACCGGGATCGGATACTCGGTGAGATGAAGCTTGCCCGCAATGCCGAGAGCCAGTCTCCAATTGCGAAGCCATTCCTTACAGTTAAGGCCAGTCAGCCTTTCCATATTAAGCAGGTGCTTTCTGATGCTCTCAGAAATGGGTGAAGGAGGAGAGGGAGGAGAATAGACACTTGATTCAGACATCTATAATAACCAGAATTTTATTAGTTTAGTTTTTCCTTTTAAATAATTACCCAATATATTATTTATAGAGGCTAGGACCCAAAATGCCCCAACTATGGTGTGAAGAGGGATGCCGTAATCACAACATAATGGTCATTAAGGTAGATAATACACTTATCAATTTCATCTTATGAAATTCCTAGATCTGATGAGACACATTGAACTGTTCAATGGCATGTTTAGTCTCGGATGTGCCCCACTGTTTGTGACTGGGATGCCGAGGATCACAAACCGGGTGTGAATAACCATGCGAATTCGCTCGGTACTCTCGAAGTTAATTGTCATCTCTAATTAACGTGCCGGTTAACCACACACGCTCCGTTAATAATGACAAAATCGAGAAACCCATTGCGACTCTTTGCGGACCCCAATTGGCGTGCCGGTAAACCACACACGCTCCACCAATGTTCCACAAAGTGCAATGTGCAATTCCATGGATTAGCACCAATTCACATTTTTATCTTAAAGTAACTAGATTGGGATTTGTTCAAAGTTCTAGTACTTTCAATTATAGCATTATACTTTTAAGAGGCTTAGCGGTTCTATCAAACCCGTTCGGCTAACGACACTCAACTGACCAGGAGAGCGGTGGGTAAGAGTAGATACCCATTAGACTAACATTTTATAGTCAGTCGCCTTGTACCCTCTTTATAGGACAGTTTTGTGAATGAGGCCTACTAGCGGTAAGACTAACCAATTTTCTTATATATAAATAATTAACTTTTAATCATAAATATATAAGATATATTTTAATCTTATTAAAATATTTTAGAATTAATTTAATCATAATTTTCGCAAATTTTTAAACAATTTTTGAAAATTTAAATTAATTCCTTAAGCTGATTTAATTTATCTTTTAATTAAACAATTAATTAAATTAATTAAATCAAAGATAGATATTATAAATTAATCAAATTAATTTTCTATCTAGAAACCTAGTAGGTCGAAATTTGCATGCAAGGCAATTAGGGTTCCAGTTATTCAATTTAGTAAACTACCAAAAATAACAACCAACTAAACAAGGCAAGCAAATCAAAGAGGAAACAAGGGGTGGCGGCTAGGGTTAGGAAACCCTAGCCTAGATTTCGACCAAAGCCTCATCCAAGAGGTATTTTTCGCACAAAACCTCAAGGCAAACATAAATTAAGCAGTTTATATCAATTCACAAGAAAACAGCCTATGCTCTGATACCACTGAAGGGTTTTCTAGCAAACAATGAACACAAAAATTCTTATGGTTCACATGCAACCCTAGAAAGATCTATGTTTTCTTCTATGAAGATAATAAACTAATATCTAAAGGCCAACAATTAATTCTAAAGTTTAAATCAGAAAAACCAACCTTTGAATCTTGTTCTTGAAGCTAGCAGCAAAAGTATCCTGCCTCAGATGCAAGTCATACCCACAGCAATGGAGAAGACAGTCCAGCAGAGTTATCCTTGAGAGAATTGGCGCAGAGAATGAGGATGCCAGGTGCCTCCTTTTATAGCCTCCAAGGGTTACAGCTGAAACCCTAAGGAGCCTCCAAATGGGCAAGCCTGCAAACCAATTGGACCAAGCCTTTTCCAAACCCTAATTAGGGTTTCGCCATTTTGAGGAACACTCCTCAATTGGCGCCATTTATGGCCCCTGTCCACTGGCCATTTATTTATTCAACTATTGAATAAATACAAACCAGTCCCTGCACTTTTAATTAATTAATTTAATCACTGAATTAAATCCAATTAATTCTAGATTAAATCTTAATTAATTATTATAGTTTCTAATTAATATATTAACACTTAAATATATTAATAAACCATTTAATTAATTCTATTGATTTATTACACAATTAATAAATCAACCTTTTACTCTACTGAACTCTATCCTGACCTCCAGCTATGAGGGCAACCCAAATGGACTTTGCTTCAATTAACAAGATAAATATAGTTGTAAAGTCATGGCTTAGACACCTAATCCAACAACCTTTACCTTCTTTTAAGACCCATCCGACATCTTTTAGTGTTCAAGTTGGTGACATTGCCTTAGCTCTAGAAGACTAAGAGTATGTATGAATAGCATGGTTGCGCCTTAATGCCTGAACTGGAGAAACCTTAATGTAAGACACAAGGAGGACTTAGATCATTAGGTTCTTTGGTAATTAGCAATGGCTTAGTGACCAATGAAACCTTATGGGAATAGTGAGTTGTTAATTCATGTTAGGGTGAAGAGACATGGATGCATGATGAAACTAAAGGCCATAGGATCAAACCGTTAATCACTTTGGGGTGTGTGAAGTAGTGAATAACCTACCCTAATAAGAACTTAAGAATGACGTAAGGCCAATCTTTTCAAAAATGTTGTTAAAAATTTGAGAAAATTTTTATAAACAAATTGGACGATAATATCTCACAAAATGCAAGACTTTTATAAAATGAATGACAAAGGGGCCATCATGAATCGGTAGTGAATACCCAGGAGTGAAGATCTCTTTGAGATTTTGTTAATAAATTCGATGAAAATATGTTTCTAAATAAGCTTAAAACTTTATTGTTTTATATAAATTGTATGAATTCGAAAGGGTATTTTCTTTTCACAAAAGTTGATTAAGATTTTCTCATAAGGAACGGTTTCCTCAAAACATTAACCACAAAGTTGAGTATTCAAATCTTTTGTAAAAAAAAAAAACAAAGGGTCGAGTTAAAAAAAAAGAATTCAATTTGATAGTTGCATGTTTTAAAGAAGAGCAATTATTAAAAAGAAAGTCGAGACAAGTAGTTCTTTGAAGTAAAACAGTTTTACAAAGTAGAATTTATGGTACTTCAACTTTTATAAAGCTTTAAATTTAAGTAGAGGCAACTTTTGAGATTTTGTTGAAAGATGAGTATTAAATTCTTTATTGGTAGGAATACCCGGGATTGATGATCTCTTTGGGAATTTTATTAATATTTTGAGGTAACCACGTTTCAAAATGGATATGAAAAATAAAAATAAAAATTTATTGTTTTATATAAAGGACGTGAAATCCGAGTAATGCTTTTCATGAAGTCAATTAAATTTTCAAAGAACGGTCTTTTCCAAAAATTAACCACAAATCGGAATGTCCAAGTTTTTGTAAGGACAACGAGTCGAAATTGAAAAGATTTTAAATTTAACATTTCATATTTAAGATAAACGTTTATGAAATGAAAATTTTGGATAAACAATTCATGAAGTAACGGGGTTTTACAAAAATGGAATTTAAGGTATTTCGAGTTATAATATTTTAAAACTAAAATAATGATAATAATAATAATAATAAAATGAGTAACTTTTAAGATTTTGGAAAAATTAGTACTTTATTTCTTATTATTGATTCCGGGGACGGAATCCTTTTAAGGGTTAGATAATTGTAACATCCGTGTTTTAGGCCTAGGAGTTTTGGGCTTAAACCGACAAATAAAATTTATTTTGTAAATAAAGAAAACAAATGAATAACTAAATTTAATATTTTGTTATATTTTATATTGTGAATAAATGAGTCAGATTTAGTTTCAAAATCAAATTGTAACCAAATATGAGAAATTTTGTCATAAGGACTAAAAGTGTCAATTTGGGCAAACTTACCCTAAGTAGATTTGACTAGTCATGGATTTAGAAATTTAGAAGATATATTAAAGGAATTGAAGTGGTGTTAAATTAGGTCTAATAATTCTTTAAATGTCATTAAGGACCTAAATTGTGAAGAATTTTAGTGTAAGGACCTAAATATTAAAATTGATGGATGATTATGGTAGTTTTGGATGAGGGGATTCATTTCTAATGATTTCCTAAGGATTCCAACCCTTGATTTGTAACCTTAAACTTTGGATCACTAAAATATGGGAATTGGGAGTTGAAATGGGTTTTGTTCATGTAGATGATGATTTGATCTCTTGTTTAATGGATGGATGAATGAGTTAATGTATCAATTTGGATGTATAAGTGAAGTGAGGATCATTTCCTAATGATTCCATGGAATGGAAGAAGGAATCTCCACTTGTAATCATCAATTGTAAGAATGGAATTGGGTCTTCCATGGTTTAAGCTTATAGAGTGAAGTTATGATCATGGAATGTAATTGATTCATTTGAAATGGTTTTGAATAGTTTAATTGAGTCTAATGATGTGTATTTTGGGAAGGAATAATGTCATTTTGATGTCCATGAGTTTTGGGAAGAATCGGAACTTGAATCGGGTCAAAAATGAGTGAAAAGGACCAAAAATCGGAGCTACAGCAGGCTGTACACGACCCGTGCAGGGCCACACGACCCGTGTAGGGGGTCTGGAGGCCACGGGTTGGGTTTCCTGCATTGCTACACGACCCGTGTAGGGCTACACGCCCCGTGTAGCTCTGTTTGGCCAGTTTTTCAGTTTTTAGACCTTAAGCTTTATGGTTTGGGTTTTGGGTCCTCGTTTTAATGCCAATCTTTGGGGACGTTTTAACTAAGATTTTCCTTATATTATAGGGTCAAGGACTTCATTTTAGATGATGGATGATTGTTCCTTCTTAGTTCAAAGAAGTAATTATAGTGAGACCTTTAGATGAATCAAGTATGATATCTTCCTTTCTTGTATTGTAGGAAGGATATATGTTGTAGTGGATTGGAGGTGAGACTAAGGACTTGAACTAGCACTCAATTAAGAGGAGGTGATGGATGAGATGATGTCTAGGAGCGCCTCCATATGCATCAACCTTGTGTGGAGTTAGTGTTGACTCGTCAGTTGACCTTCGGTGAGTTTACCGGGAGTACACATCCCAACTAATATCTTTTATGTGTGTTATCAAATACTTTTCATGCATAATATTATGTGCAATGTGTTATATGATTACTACTTGTGCATTTCATGAAAACGTGTTTCTAAAGATGTTTTCAAATGAAGATTATGATTATGTTTTGGAAGATGTTTTAAGCATCCTATTTGTGCATCGCATTGCATATAGGATGGGATTGACCGAGTGAACCTTATGACGAAGATGAAATGATTGTCCCGGATTTAGGGAAATCAAGGGCAAAATGCCCAAAATGAGATGTTTGTCCCGGATTTAGGGAAAACCGTTCCCGACAATAGGGAACCGCATGAGGGAGTTGCTAACCCTCATGGGGCTAGTGTAATGGCCACTAGTCCTAGTTTTGCCTATACGGGGATCGAGTGGCATGCTTCGTGCGTGTCATTCGTGAACTTAGGTAGGTGCCATTGAGGCGAGTTGGACTTTTATGAGATGGACGTGGGTTTGGGATAGTTGCATCATGCATTGCATTTGCATACCATAACTATCTATTTTGAGTAAATCCTTATGATGTTTTGAGTAACTTTTGAAGTGTGTTTAAAATCTATTTTTGGGGGTTTGTCCCGAGTGTGGTAGTTCACTGCTCACTCAAAATGGGTCAACCTCGGGTAAACTCACTAGGCATTTCAATTGCCTAACTTATTTTGATGTGTACTCAGGTTGAGGAGTTTAGATGACTTAGAAGAGCTGGATGTTTAGAAGGCCACGGTTTGTGTGGTATCATTTAAATTGTGTAATGGTATTTGAATTGTTACAACCTCGCTACTTTATAAACAAAAATGCTTTATCTAAAATGGGACCAAATAGTGTTTTTCCGCAACTTAAACCTAAATTATTACTCATTAAACCCCATGTGTTTTAAAATGGTTTTGAAAGAAAATGACTTATTTGTAGATGATGAAATTGAAGTTTTACTAAAGGATGATTTTTGAAATAATTATGATAAACCATGGGTTAAAATGATGTTTTATGAAAAGCCTTAAGCGAGGGTGTTTCACATCATGACCACGAATCAATCGCGAGAGGAGTCTTCAGAGATACACACTTATGTTGGAATCAATCATACGTCCTCGCCTCATCAAGTCATCGGGCTTGATATTTTATTTTCCCTATTCTATTGATGACTAGTTTAATTAGTGGTCCAAATCCAATTGTAAAGCCTCAAATACCAAAATTTGATTTGGGTTGTTTTAATATAGTATTGAGTATTTGGGCTTAATTAGTTTGAACTACTAAAATGATTATTTCTATGATTATTTTTTTCAATTAAACTTTAGTTTGAACATTTAATTTTAGACTAAATAATTCAGGGGTAGCACAATTTTTTTCCAGAGATTGCACCTATATATAAAAAAATAAAAATCGAAATTTTTGCTATTACTTCGAAAAAATTCAGTACCACTAAGGTCCGCCACTGATTATATAGTAATATATATGCAAACTAATTAACACGTCTGTCACATAATTTTTAATTATGTTTGGGACTAAATCACAAGTACCATTTTAATTAATTTTTTTATCAAGTTAATGTTATTAATATTATTTATCGTATTTATGGTAATTTGGTGTAAAACTTGAAATATCTTTACACCAAATTGGGTGCGAAAAATAGTTTGAGTAAATTAAAAAAGACCTTTTCCATGAGTTTTGGATTTTTTATATAATATAATAATTTGAATTTTGGTTATTGGGTATTTTAGGAAGCATTAGTCATAGAAAATGATAAGGAAAATGTGCACCTTTGTGATGGGAGGATGTGAACGCAGGGTAAAATAAATTAAAACATATCAAATATATCATCATATCAACTACTTTTTTCCAGGCTAATCATAGACATAATATAATAAATATGTGTACGAATATGTGTATATATGTAAATAAGTATGTATGTGCGTGAGTATGAGTGTATGTGTGTGTATGAGTACGAGTTTGTATATGTATGAAAATGTGTTTATATGTGTATGAGTATAAGTATGTGTATGGATATGAGTATGTGTGTATGAGTATGAGTATGTGTATGCGTATGATTATGAGTATGGTAATATGTATGTGTATGAGTATGAGTATAAGTGTCTGTGTGTATGTTTGTGTTTGTATAAGTATTGGTATAAGTGTGTGTATACGCATGAGTTTGTGTGTATGTATGTGTGTGAGTCAGTATAAGTGTGTGTGTGTGTACGAGTACGAGTATAAAAGTGTATGTATGTATAAGTATGAGTATATGTGTTTGGTTATGTGCATAAGTATAAGTATAACTGTGTTTCTGTATAGAAGTATGAGTATAGGTATGAGTGTATATGTGTATTTGTGTGTATATGTGTATGAGTATGTGTATACATGTGTGTGTATGAGTATGAGTATATATGGGTATAAGTGCGTGTATAAGTATAAGTATGAGTACGATTTGGAGTGTGTATGAGTATGAGTATATGCTTAAGTGTGTATATGTATGTACATATAAGTATGAGTACGTGTATGAGTGTGAGTGTGTATAAGTATGATTACATGTGTTTATACACCTTAAAATGATGCAATTTAGAATGGGTAATGAGTTTCGAGGGTGTAAATGCTTGTGGTTATGGAAATTACATATAAATTGGGGAATATAACAATTATAATGTATCATAACAATGTGTAAAAAATGAATCAAAAAATATAATGTTTTGACCTTCCAACAATGAAAAATAAAACAATGTGGTAGACTCTTTTGGTTCTAGATATAATCAAGGGGTGTTTGTTTTTTTGTTAGAAACTCTTCTAACCACATATGTCTGCGGGTGTGAAGACGTTTGACTCAAAACTGTTTATTTTGTAGAGCACCGCTGACGTTGTAATTTTGGATTTATTTGAATGTAAATGTTTAGTTTCGACATTCTCTTTTTGATTCATTTTGTTACACCCTAGTATGACTTAACAAACGTTATATTGTTAAAAACTATCGTTTAAGACCAACTTTCGCAATTCGAGTTTTGTAGAAAGATTGTTGTTTTTGTACAAAAATTGAATAAATTTTCATATATGGATTGTGTTTCTTAAACTTTTGGGACGACAACTATGTAAATATTTAATTATTTTCAAAAGAAAACCTAATAAATTGTAGCTCATTCGAGGAGTGTTTCCATAAATTCTAGCTCAAAACCCTTGGATATGGCCGATCTCTTAATTTTTTATAATACTAGGCTCGAATACACTCTGGATTACCCATCTTGAACCTTACTATCAACCTACAATATAATTCATAAAAACTCAACCTCCATATACCTGATCTTCAACACGATTAATGTTTTTTCTACAAGACAAACAATCGGGAGTTCGAAGGTTTGGGCATTTAATTATGCTTTAAACGTTTGTGAACTTAATTTATAACTTTATAAATATTTATATAATCCTTTCTTCCATTGTTTCTTAAATTTTTATTGTATTTAAAAATATTGTACTAGTAGAATTAGTGACCACATGTATAGAAATTAGAAAATACTACCAAAATCGCTATTTGTAAAACTTGATATTTAAAGATATTACCTAATACGGAATTAATTATCTAAGTTTGAAAACAACCTATAAATGTTTCCTTCCATACGTAATATCATGGATGACTAAGGCCGTGGGGTATGCCGCACGCGGCCCCCCCTGCGTCTTCCACGTAGGCGACGAAGACGCGGCAAACACCGCGCCCCCCCCCCCCCCGCGTCCTCGAGTTGGTGCGTCCCCAGGTCGTCGTCAGCCATTGAACGCGTGAAGACAGCCAAAAAGTTTAAAATTTTCGACCGTTGGGTGCTAACGGGTAGAAATAAAAAAAAAAATTCAATTTTTTTTTTAAAATTTCACTATATATATACATATACACTTCAAACACATATCACACACAACACATATCACACACTATATATATACCTTTCACTTTTCTCTCATGGATTTCCCTTCGGATTCTGAAGACTCGGGTGATGATTTGGTATTCACGGCAATGATGGAAGTCGCGTCTATTTACGTGAACCGAGCAGAAACTCCAGAAAAAAGGCGGCGATTAGCGGCGAAAAATAGAAACCGCGAAGAAGGACACGAAAAATTTATTCGCGACTATTTTACCGAAGATTGCGTGTATGACGACAAGGATTTCAAAAGCCGGTTTCGTTTGACTCGATCGATGTTTCTACGGATCGTGCACGATTTGGAAGCCAACTACGAACTTTTCCAATTGCGATACGACGGACGAGGCAAAAGGGGTTTTACGCCACACCAAAAATGTGGAGCAGCTCTTCGTCTTTTGGGTTATGGATACACTTTTGACGCCGTGGACGAATATTTGCGGATGTCGGCAAAAACCGCTCGGCAAAGTATGTATGCTTTTTGTGAATATATTTATGAGTTATACGGTCCTATTTATTTGCGAAAACCTACACGAAACGATGTTGAAGAACTATATGCGGCACATCACCAGTCACATGGTCTACCGGGTATGCTCGGGAGCATAGATTGTACGCATTGGGATTGGGCAAATTGTCCAAACGCGTGGAAAGGACAATACACTGGGGGTCATCACGGCACACCTTCCCTAATACTAGAAGCGGTGGCGTCACAAGATTTATGGATTTGGCATGCGTACTTTGGGGTTCCGGGGGCGAACAACGACCTAAACGTTCTAGATTCATCGCCGATATTCAACGATATCCTACTAGGCAAATCGGCCGACGTTCCGTTTAAAGTGAACGACTCCGAATACCCACGTGGGTATTTACTCACCGACGGTATATATCCAAATTATTCCACATTTGTAAAAGCGTACCAACACCCGATTGACGAGAAACGGGTACTATTCACGCAACGTCAAGAGTCCGCACGGAAAGATGTGGAACGTGCATTCGGTGTCCTAAAAAGAGATGGACTATAGTGCAAAACCCGTCACGAGCATGGCACCTCGACAACATACGCAAAGTAATGTACGGTGTTATCATATTACACAATATGATAATTGAAGAAAAAGGTCGGAATATTTGCATCTATCAACCTCATCATATGACACAGGGGCCGACACAATTTGTTCCCGGTAGCGAGGCATACTTTACTCGTGTACTAGAAATACACAATGCGGAAATGAATGTCAATCTCCGACACGATTTGACGGAGTACGTGTACGCGACTCGCAACGACGAAACCGACGACGACGACGACGACTAGGAAATGCTTTTTATTTTAAATTAATTTAGGAGATGTTTAATTTTTTTTATGTCTTTTTTAATTTAATGTAATGTTTTTTTATTTAAATATTATGGTTTTAATTAATATAATGTTTTTATTTAAATTTAATTTAATGTTTGGTCTTAATTAAAAAAATGGAAAATAAAAATGTGATGTGGAAATTAAAATGGTAGTCATGGGAGTCTTGCACACCCCTACTGAAAGTCTTGGAAGTCTTTGTGACGTGGCACTGACGTTGCGGGAGTCTTGGGTTGTCATGGGTGTCTTGCACACCCTTCAGCCTAAGGTGTGAGGTAAATTGCTATATCTTGTAAAAACATGTTTAATTTTTTAATCGATCAACTAATTTATATCATTAAGCTCAATGAATATTAAAACATCATTTAGTGTTACCCGGACAAATTCAAGTAACTAGAAACATGAATAACACGGTTTAATTTATGGTTTCGAATATAAATTTTACTATTTAGGTACTTCCTATTAGCATGAATTAAATTAACAAACTTTTATCATCAAATAACCAAATCTTCAATATTAAGTTAATAACAAATTAACCTTGTTTTGCAAACGGATAAGGTATTTTTATCTATCTCAAGTCTCAACTGAAATTTGAAATCGATGGTCTTTTTTTTTCCATTATGTGCACCAATTTAAGTTTTAAAAATACATCATTTACAAAATATGCTTATTTTTCTGTATTTCTTCCAAAATATCATTTAGGGTTTTGTATGACGATCTCTCAATAGAATACATTTCAATACCACACCAAAATATAGTCATAGATCAAGCACAAATTAAGAACTAGAACTGGAAATTTTTTGAACGACAAATGAGATTACATGAAAATACCATATTTTGAACAGACATCTTTAATTCCATACCTGTTAGGCTGAAGGGAGTGGTGCCTCCAACATTTGGGAGGCAAGCATGACACGTAGGCGCCATGTAGAATTTGTTAGCAACACCAGTTTTGTTGTGGCACTCAAGGGGTGGAACGTTGGCAACATAAATTTTTTTTTTTTAATGTAAAAAATCATATTTTAAATAAAAATAAAACATAACATATTTTAAATTAAAATAAAACACACCAAATACCATTTCATTAAAATAAAAAGACAAATAACATAAAATCCTACGAAATTAAAAGTTCGAAATTTAAAACAAAATAAAGACGTCGCTACTTGAAAAAAAAAACTACAAATTATATTTCTTGCGGATTTGGTCTTTGAGCGCCATCGCGGAATCGTAGTTTGCCCCGGTTAGGTGACTAACGTCTTGCAAAAACATTTGCATTTCCGCTAGCCGGGTGTTTTCTTGCCATTGATTATCTAACGACGTGCGCAAACCTCTAAACTCGTCGCGCATTTCTTCATAATGTTCCATCTTAGAACCCGCGGAAGAAGTGGATGAGGTCGCCTTCCCTTTTCTTTTTGCCCGGTCCCGACCCATCGGACGTGGAGGCGGTGATGGTTCCACTTCTTCAACTTCGTCAACGTCATCGTTAAGGTTGACGCCGATATGACCATCCGAAGAAACGTGATATGAGCCCGACTCCGATGTTTTGCTTCTTTTGGAGCTCGAACCACCACCAAATTCCAACTTAAAGACTTGTTCCCATTTTTGGCTATGACGAACAACATTCCAAGCGTGTGGAAATTTAAACGGCTTGACGTTGTCGTCTCGGTACATGTAGTTGGCTTTCTCCAAAATACTCGACTCGCTTTCTCCACTCCTCCATTGATTCACCAAATTAATGTAAATGGCGTTGAAAGCCATAACACATTTGTTCATGTTGTTCCACTTCGTGTTGCATTGATCTTTGTTGGGGTAAGAGTTCCCTTTTTTCATGCCTTTGCGGAAACGTCTCGTCACTCGAAACCAAAACCGATCACGTTGTTGATTTTTGCCCGTTTTTGGATCCTCGGACACATCGACCCATGCACGGGCTAACTCCGTCTCTTCTTGAACCGTCCACTTTTGACTTGCGGCCCGTCCACTTCTTTGCCTAGGTTGGGGCTCCTCCTCCGCTTCGGCTGACGAATCCGAATTTTCCACCGCATACTCGTTTTGCGGCTCCTCCGGCTCGGGATCGGTTTGGATTGGTGCTTGCTCGGGTGGGCTTCGGGTTTGTTGGAAATTGAAGTTGGCCGATGACGATTGTGGAAACGGATTGAAGCCTTGTTGAAAAAGTTGTTGTGGTATTATCCCGTATTGCGGATAAAATGGTGAACCGCTCAACATCGGGTTTAGCGAATACATCGGACCCTCGAATTGTGGACGATACGGTGGCGGAGACGACGGATCGTACCCAAAAATGTTTGGGTTGTTTTGCGGATTGTTGGAGGGATTGTTGGAGGGATTGTTGGAAGCCATTTTTTGAAATTAGTATTGAGTAAAAATTCTGAATAAGTGTTGGGTAAACATTCTGAATAAGTGTATGATATATATAGACATGGTATTGATTTAAAAAAAAAAACAAAATTTTTTTTTTTTTTTTAAATTTGGACCGTTCAACGGTCAAAGTGTAAGTTCCCGACATATTCCATAGAGAGAGAAACGGCAAAGGCATGCCGCTCCTCCCTTGCCGCTGCTCGATGCCGCACCTGGGGGGCGGTGTTGCCGCCGGCAAAAATGCTCCACGTCGGATGCCTCCGGCAAAATTCGTTCCACTCCGTGCAGCCTTACTGACCCAAAATAGAAAGAAACAAAAACGACATTAACATCAATTTCTTCAAGAAAAAGTACTGTGAAGATGAAGTTGACTACTCACAGATTGAAAACAATCCTCAAAATTTTAAGCTCCAACTCCTCATCACCATCAGCTCCCTACTCAATTCCATCGAAGTAATTTTTGAACAATCTAAACACCGACGTGTAGAAGACGAGACTGTTTACTTCCACTGCAACATTTGACTTCAACAGGTGCTCATAAGCATCAATGGCGTTTAGTTTAAAATTACCATTGATTCTGACCAGTGTAAACGGCCTAGTAGCCAGCAAATACAGCGAAACAATCACATGTACGGTCCTAACTAGCTCCAACCTTGACGAAACCCTAGGACCTATCCCATGATTTGACAAAAGCAAGCGAGTAAAGGGGATCATCATTAAACAAGGATTGATGATATCTACCGTCAATATCATTTCATTCCAAATGCTCCAGTTCTTCACGTCACCAGTTTCTCCTATCACTATTGAAACTATTTCAGCTAGAATCCGAACAGGTATCGTAATACTGAAAACCGTGTCATCAATTAGTTGTAAACACGGCTTCACTAGTGGCCATCCGTAAACGATAAGTAGAATCACAATGAACAGGCGAAGAGAACTGATACACTGTTGGACGTAAATCAGTAGATCTGGTAAAACACGAGAACCGGTAACCTTCTCGTAATATCTCTCTTCTGATGCATAGATCAAGCTAATACCCTTCATGACAATCAGCCCAGCCATCAGGAAGTGAATCCGGCGAAATGGTTGCCGGATTTTGAAGCAAATCGAGATCCAAACACACAGAAAAATCAGATATATGAGTGAGAAACCGAGGTAGATATACGAGAGCTGTGTAAGACCAGTAGAATAGTAGTTTTCGGAGTTGAAACGGGGGTTGCAGTTTTCAAAAAGGAGTGAGTTCTCAATGGGGTAGCTAACAGGGCAGGACTGGTTATCAGATCGTATCATCGGAGATATCTCCGCCGTGTTAGGTGCGGCGAAGAGGAAGAAAAGAAGGAGAACGGCAGTGAAAGTTTTCCCTGAAACCGTCATTTTGGATTCAACGGTGGTGGGAAAACGGTGAGAGTGATTGGATGATATTTCTGTACCTTTCTGCTTTATCCAATGGATCGTATTTATATTGTCGAGAATTTTCAAGACACTAGGGCTGATTTGTTACAAAGGTCCTGCTGCATGAAACTCATTAAATAAACAAAAAAGATAAAATATTCTAAAATAGCTCATGTTGCACCCAATGAAATATTCGAAAATTAAATCCTTAAATTAAATTGTAGCTTATTAAAGTGAAATGATTTTAAGTATTTGGGAATTAAATATATAAAATACTAGCTTAAAAAGGTGGAATGACAAATATTAATAAACTTTGTTTTCTATATTTATAGCTATTAAACTCGAAAAGATCTAACTTCGATTGCTCCTTGAAATCTTACCCTAATACCCCAAAAAAAAGTGTAGGCTGTACTTTCTCATATCTAAAAATATTCTAAGTACGTATTTTATTTTTTAATTGTAAGTTTAATAGAACGCCAATTATATTATTGCATTGTATAACTTGCATGTCATAAATAGTATGGTTAATGAACAAAATGGGTAACAAACTTTTGCTTCTGTTCATATTTAGGTAAGCATGTTTTTTTTGTTCATTTTTACCCATCGAACTTGTGGTGACCGTTTAAGAAAAGGTAATATGACCCACAATTGTAGGTTTTTGCTGATTTGGGTATTATCGTATATTATGTGGCATTATCATGTATTACGTTGCATTACGGAAATATTACGTGGCCATTAACTTAAATTACGTGGCAAATCCTACCCTAACCCAGTTCACCTTTCTCTCTTTCCCTCTTCTTCGGCCATGACCACAACCGAGCACCATCCCCCATCTCCGACCTTCTTCTCCGGGCAAGACCACAACCGAGCACCGCCTCTGCCTCCGCCTTCGAAACCTACATCACCCTCCCTCTCCTCTCGCCTTCGCTACCCTTCTCCTCCTTTTCACCACTCGCGATCTGCTTCCACTTCTTTTCCCCCGATCGAACCCTAGCTACCTGCTCGCACCACCGTCCCTCTCCTCTCGCCCCTGCTACCCTCCGCATTCTTTTCCTCGATCGAACCCTAGCCACCTCACTCGCGAACAACTGCTACCAACGGATCGAGCCCAAACCGACCGAGTCGCCGCCTGCAACGTTCGATTCAGCCCACCTAGCCGCCGGTTCTCGCTACACAACCACCGGTTCCGAGTTCAGGTGGCCATCCGCAGCAAACCCCTGCCCCCATTTTCCGATCTGCAACCTGTTGAGTCGACTCGGTCATCTCGGCAAGCTGACTCAGTGAACCGGGCCGAGTCGGGTACCATAAGTTTGATGGGTAATGCCACGTAATATTTTCGTAATGCCACGTAATATACGATAATATCCAAATCAGCAAAAACCTACAATTGTGGGTCATATTACCTTTTTTTAAATGGTCACCACAAGTTTGATGGGTAAAAGTGAACAAAAAAAACATGCTTACCTAAATGTGAACAGAAGCAAGAGTTTGTGACCCATTTTGTTCATTAACCCTGAATCGTAAACCCAAACCTACATATACATGAGTTTTTTGTAAGATAAACCATAATTTTACGACAAGACAAACTCAAAACATAGAAGAATTCATAAGATCAACGTCAATAATGTTTCTAAAAATATAACAAAATTTCATAATATCGAGAAAATATTCTTGAATTCCCTGACCAACGTATAAAGATACTTAGGCTGTGTTTGGCGTGTCACAGTTAGCCTATAAACTAACGTTTTTTCAAGCTTTTTTAGTTTGACATGTTTGGGAATCCAAAAACTAACTTATAAGTTAGCTAACAAGCTTAAACGCTACTAATAGTAATGTTTTGAGTAGCGGTTTCAAAATGTTCTCATTTTACCCTCGCAGGGGATATGCTTCCTTTATCCCAAATTATCTATGCTTCCTTTATCCCAAATATTATCTATGTTTTCTTTATCCCAAATTGACATATATCTACGCTTCCTTTATCCTTCATAACTATATTCGAACGAATGACTCGACATATATGATTTTCAACATCGTTGAACAACATTTTGATTACATACCTTTAGAAGAACAAAAGAACCATTCAATATCTAATCATGCGAACATTCGAGAGTCACGTCAAGCGATGCGATAATTTCGTGATAATATTGCGAATATGGTATGGGATGTAAGAAATTTATTTTAAAATCTGTAATATTTTATTTAGTATTTACTTTAATTTAATTTAATTTAATGTATTATGGTTTTTCTTACAATATTGGATTAATTTTGGGCATGTCATTTTACGATTTTCAGCTAGTTTTATCGGTTAGTTTGTATCAAACTTCATTTATTATCAGCTAGTTTTTCAGTTCAGCTAATTTTTCAGTTAGTTGCTAATTTTCTAGCTACCGCTAGTTTGTCAGCTAGCAGTTAGTTTTTCAGTTAGTCTGTCAAACATAGCCTTATTAAAATAGATACTTTTAAGATTTATTGTTATTTAATGATATTCACATCTTTACCTATTAGGAATTAGTATTGTGGGAAATGATTTTCCTTCAAAATTGAGGTATAATATATATATATATATATATATATATATATATATATATATATATATATATATATATATATATCAGTGTTGTAAAAGTCGGTCTAGGCGGCCGCCTAGGCGGCGCCTAGGCGCTAGGCGGGCGGGTTCCGCCTACGATTAGTGGTAGGCGGTCAAGTTAGGCGGATTTGGTCAACGGCGGTCAAAATCGGGTTTAGGCGGGACTAGACGGGTCTGGGCGGGTCTAGGCGGCAAAATTTGCAAAATTTTCAATTTTTCAAAATTCAAAATTTTCAAAATTTCAAAATTTTCAAAAAATTTCAAATTTCTAGAATTTTCAAAAATTAACAAATTTTCAAAAAAATCAAAATTTTAGATTTTTAAAATTTAATTTTAGAAAATATCATTAATTATGATAATCGGTGGCTAAGTTACGATTATTGATGATTAAAATTATCAAAAATATCATTAATTAGTCTAAACATTCTGATGTTTGATGACTTACATATTTAAACACTTAGATTTATCAAAATTTTATGCTTATTTATTTATTTTGTAGGGATATAGGTAATATCTAAATTTTAAAAAATAAATTTTGTTACAATTAATACTCCCCGCCTAAGCGCTGACTAGTCCTCGCCTAAACCGACTAGTCCTAAGGCCCAGTCCTATAGACGGGTTCAATGCAGAACCAAATTAAATCACCTAACTACAGAACCATGTTCATCAATGAACATAAATCCCAAAACCGACACCCCAATCAACAATTTCATCGTGCTAATCTTGTTCGAACAAAGTGGGACTCGTACTTCATCCACATGAACACTAACCCTAGATTGTGATCCACCTCTTTTCCTCTTTGACCTAATCTCTTCGTCTCTCCATTCAGACTTCTCCCATCTTGGTTAAACCCTAATCTCCACCGGCTGCCACCACATCCCACACCTCACCTTCTCACGAGCCTCCACCGGAGAAGAGACAGTGAGTCCCTAATTGCAAATTAGTAATGAATTTTTTCATCGAATTAGTTTTATTTATAGATTCTCTCTCTATAATGAAATATCTATGATCGTTTTTGTTCTCAATAACTGCATATTCTCTGAAAATAAAACTAATTCGATGTTGCAAATCCACAGAACGCAAGATAGTAAACCTCAAGCGGGAAAGTCAAGTGCTCCAATCGCAACTTGACTCTGTGATTTGTTGTTTAATTTCATTTTGGAGATGAAACGATTTTGAACCTGTTCTTCATTTTGATAAAAGGAGCACACAATATGGTAAACATGTATCTGGTTCGATGACTCTTCTGTATATGGTAAAGTCTATCCTTTCTAATTAATTAAGTAATTATTGTTCTTCATTTTGTTCTGATCACTCGATTCGCTTTTTTGTAGCCTGGATTAACTATGTAGAGTCAGAAGACCTTCAATCGGACTTGACATTGCACTCTGTTTTGATCAGTCGGTTCACTTTTTCTATTGAACTCAACGATTGCCAGTAGACTTGGAGGTATTGTCTGTATAATCCATTTTCATTACACCTTTTCTTAAAATCAAACAAAGTAAACGCATAATTGAGAAACCGAGGTGTGAATTTTTTTTTCAATTTGAGTTCGTATTAAAGGGAGTTCGATTGCATATTTTGTTTTCAATATATGTTCACTAATGAACATATGTTCACTAATGAACATATGTTCATTAATGAACATTTGCTTACAAACTGGTTTTAATATCTAGTTCTTTCAATTGGAATTGCAAATTAGCAATTTGGTTTATTTCAATTGGAATTGCATATTTCGTTTGAGTTTGTATTGAAAGGAGTCCGAAAAAATCGAATTTGCACCTGTCGAAGATGTTGCTTCTGTCAAAACATTACTGATATATCATTGTAAACAGCTAATAGAAAAGCATATGTTCATACATGAACATATGTTCATACATGAACATATGTTCATACATGAACATACGTTTACAGGGTACGATCTTTGATTACATACGCATAACCAAACCAATATTACGTACGAATAAACTACAAAAAACACTCCATACATCAACTAAACCCTAGCAGAGAAGATGTTGGTCGAATTGGAGAATGCCGATTACATGGTAAAATCTTTTACGGTCTTTGGTTTTTGGGTTTTTGGGATTTATGTTCATTGATGAACATGTTTCTGCAGTTAGGTGATTTAATTTGGTTCTGCATTGAACACATCCCTATATATATATATATATATATATATATATATATATATATATATATATATATATATATATATATATATATATATATATATATATATATATATATATATATATATATATATATATATATATATATATATATATATATATATATACTCATGATCTACTTCACAAATGGGAGATTGGGTCGAAATCTATTTGTGAAATTAGTATATGTTCATATGTGAACACTAAATATTGTGTAAATGTATGATTAATTATGGACCAATCACTATATAGGGGTAATTTTAAAATTTTGTATATAATTATTTTAATGAAAAAAATTAAAATCATATATTTATGGGACTTCCCTTAAATCATAATCATATATTGTTTATAGGAGTTTTATATACGACTAACATTACAATCCATGAAACCCTAGATCATATACATCGCCACAATACCCTTTCACCGTCAATTTACTATTGACCATCACTTCACTGCAACAATTGTTTTTCCGGCTACATCGACGATGATAGTATCAAACCCAATGCATGCGGCCGTTGGAGTTCTTATTTTTGGTTAATTTTGTGACCAAAAACAGCCGCACAAAAACAATCATTGCATTCGATTTCTTTACAGCCACACATTTTAACTACGCCAAGCATCCATTGCTTTTAATTTTTTTGATGACCAAGCATAATTGAGAGGAGCCCTAGATGAATCGTAAAGAGTGCCAAGAAAGATGGAAAAGTTGTATTAATTTATCATATAAATCCAAGTAAGTTCACGTCTTTTTTACTATGTTATTTTACTTAAACAATGAGTTTTTATGTTAATATAACCAAATCTTAGTTAATTTGTTATTTTATTTAAACATTGAGTTTTTATTGTTAAGTAATGATTATTAATCATTTGCTTTCATTTTGTTTTGTGATGACATGATAGGCTTATACCGGAATTTAGTTTGATGTGGTGATACATCAATATTCTTGTAGAATTACTAGACCGAGATTTAGTACGATGATGATAGTGCCACCGAGATTGAACGAATTGAATTCAATATCTACAACATTCTTAAAGAATGATGGTATATTCTTTATGAATGGTAGTGAATATGCAAGAATGAAATGTATTCTATTTTTTATTCTTTAAGAATATCTGAAATAAAAATTATATTGTATTCTTTCAAGAATAAAGTGTTTTTTAATAACAAATCATAATTTTTAGAATGTATTTTCTATTCTTTTTGTATAATATTATTTCAAAATATACATGTCATTATGTTGGTAATTTTGATATATGCATTTGTATTCTTTAAGAATATTGATTCTAAAAAACTATAATTGACCATGTTTGTATTCTTTAATAATGAATTACTGCATTTTTTTTTCAATATCTACAGACCTACGTTTTTATATTTTATATAATATGATAAATACATATTAAATAAAAAATCCCACCAAATTAGGAGATAATAAGTGAACTTCTTTTTTTAATTATTGATTAATAGACTAAAATTCCATTTTCAATGGTTTAATTGTAAAAACTGATTAATTAAGTTTTATATATTTACGTTGAAGCCCCTGAATCTAAGACCGTAGATAATTTCAATCGGACGGTCCATATTTCATCATACCTTCACACGATACTTGTAATCCACATTTGATCCTAACTCATATATATATATATATATATATATATATATATATATATATATATATATATATATATATATATATATATATATATATATATATATATATATATATACATATATATATATACATATATATATATATATATATATATATATATATATATATATATACATATATATATATATATATATATATATATATATATATATATATATATATATATATATATATATATATATATATATATATATATATATATAGGGTTAGTTCTATTGAGAACTCAAATATTCATGAGATCTTCAGAACTTATTCTGATTGGTCAGATCATAAAAGGGCACGATTGTCATTCTACGTAAGTCACATTTAATGTTGATTTTTTATTTTTGGCAATAATACTAACAACTCCTAAAATCAAGGCTATTAGATTCGAATTTTCAAATTTAAAAAAAAATCAAAATTTTATTTTCGTATTTTCGTTTTTATTTTTGAATTATTTTTTCCAGAATTATAAAAACATAAAAGTTCTGAATTATAAAAAAATCAAATTTTCAAAATTAAAATAAAAAATATTTGTGCATTTGCATATGTATATATGCATAATCGCAGATGCATATATGCATATTCTCACAATTCATACATACATATTCGTATTTTTAATATATAAATGTAAAAAATGAACAACGCATTTTATTATAAACAATAATATACAACTGCTTTGAACAATACATACATAAAATTAAAAAAGTACAATAATATACAATCGTTTTGAATGATACATACAAATTTATCAGAAATAATGAACGTTACATACAAAAAATTAAAAAAAACACAACGAAAATTCATGATATCTTCATTTCTCAAATTTTCAATTTTCATTTCTACAATTTGCTCGATAAATTCTCAAAAATCTGCAATAACATTAATAAAAATTAATATACATGTATATTAAAAAACATTAAAATAAATACATATATACATATACGCATATGAACAAATGCACATCTATTTTTGCATATCGGAGGTGTCGGCAGAGGTGGTCACCCATCCTAGTACGGAGGCAGAGGCGGAGGCGGGTGGTGCTGTTGCCGACGGAAGAAACACTGGGTGGTGCTGAACCCTAACCTTTCTGATGGGTGGTGCTGTTGCCGGCGGAAGAAACACTGGGGTGGGCGGCGATGGGTGATGCTGTTCACGGCAGCGACGAGTGGTGCTATTGACGACGGAGACGAGTGGTGTTATCGATGAGAAATCCCCTATATATATACATCTAAATCTCATTCATTTCACACAAGAATCCCTTCCAAAACTCTCTCAAAATGTCCTAATCAAGCAAAGAGGAAGATGAAGGGAGGTAGTTCTGGCACGAATAGTAGTCAATGTAGAGCAGAATTGCAACAATTGAACGAGCAAGTCGCCACTTTGCAGACTTTACATGAAGAGAAAGTTAAAACCAAGCTGATGGATATTGTGACGAGAAACATATCCGATCTACGAGGGTTCGAGTATCAAATTGCACTTCAAGCGAAGAAGGATGCGGCTAGAAAATTGGGTTACACATTCGACGATGAGTAGATTAGTTGTTTGTGTTTTAGTTTGTGTCTTTGTTTAACTTTTAATTGTTAGTTGTTTGTGTTTTTTATTTTTAATGAAATGTTTAAATTTAAAGTAAAAAAACCAATTCTGTTTGTTTTATTTTTGTACAAGGACTAAAGTTGTAATTTCTCAAATTAATTTGGTTGGCAGTTTCTTGGCCATTGGCCACCACTCCCTACAAAATGGTCAATGACTGTCAACCCACAAAAACTTGTTGGCCATCCATTGGCCATTGGCCACCACTCCGTGTAGTCTAATGACCGGTGAGTGACAATAAACTTAAATATCACATATTTGGTCAACTAAATGTCAAATATCACGAAATTTCTATATAAACAAGCACTTGTTAATTCTTTTCAAGGATCTTTAAACAAATATTTTTCTAAAAATACTAAAGTTGTTGAAGATGATAATGAAACTAATTCTAATGATGACCCCATTTATAATTCTAATGATTATGTTGATAATTCCAATCCAGATCCCGTTGATAATTCTAATGATCCAATTGATAATTCTAATGATTTTGTTGAAAAATCAAGTGATTTTAATATTTTTGATCCAAGAGTGTGGGATGACTTGGATTTTAAAATGAAAGGCGTGCTTAGAGAAATTGAAAGTAACAAAAGTTTTTCAAAAGATGCACTTGGTAGACATTTTTCTTGTGATTTTTTGTTCGTAAATTAAGGAATGATGATTCTTGTTATAGAAAATGGTTGGTGTATTCCAGAGAACTCGATAAAGTGTTATGTTTTTGTTGTAAGTTATTTAAATCCGCATGATCTAGAAATAATTTGGCATCCAATGGAATTAAAGATTGGAAACATCTTGGTGAAAAATTAAATGAACATGAACGTAGCTCCGAGCATATGATTCATTTCAAAACTTGGACCGAGACACGAATTAGGTTAAGTAAAAATGAAACAATTGTTAAAGAGTTACAAGAAATGATAAAAAAAAAGATACCCAACATTGGAAAGAAGTTAGGTAAGAATTATTGTTGTTGTGAAATGTTTATCTGAAAATGACATAGCTTTTCGTGGTAAAAATGAAAAAATATATGAAAATTCTAACGGCATTTTTTTACGTGTACTTTAAATGATTGTTGATTTTGATCCCACAATGAAACAACATTTTCAACTTATTCAAGATAAAAAAACTCATAAGTCTTAGTCATAAAACTCAAAATGAATTAATTGAAATGTTGGCATCCAAAGTAAGAAGTGTCATTATTGAAAAAATAAAAAAAGTAAAATATTTTTCTATAATCCTAGATAGCACTCCGGATGCAAGTCGTATGGAATAAATGACCTTGATTATAAGATGCGTTGATGTTGCAAGTGTTCCTATAAAAGTAGAAGAGTTTTTTCTATAATTCTTAATTGTAGAAGATACAAGTGGATTAGGATTTTTAAATGTTTTGCAAGATGCTTTGAAATCTCTTGACTTGGACATTAATTGTATCCTAGGACAAGGATATGATAATGGAGCAAATATGAAAGGTAAACACCAAGGTGTATAAAAAATATTTCTTGACATAAACCCTAAAGCTTTTTATATGCATTGTGGATTTCATAGTCTTAACTTAGTTTTGTATGATATGGCAAACTCTTGTTATAAGGCAAAAACTTTTTTTGGTACTTGTCAAACAATATATAACTTTTTTCTAGTTCCACTGAAAGATGGAGTGTTTTACTTGAGAATATTGATGAATTAACATTAAATCATTGTCCGCTACTTAATGGGAACGTCACATTGAAAGTGTTAAATCAATAAAAACTCAACTTCCTCAAATAAAAAAAGCTTTAAAAAAGTTGGCTAAAACGAGTGATGATGGAAAAATTTGTAGAGATGCCAAATCATTAATAAATGGTGAATTTTCAAATTTTGAATTTATATTAAGTTTAGTCATATGTCATAAAATTTTATTTAGAATTAATTTGGTAAGTAAAAAGTTACAATCAAAATATGTGTTGCTTGATGTTGCAGTAAAAAATTTAGAAAGATTGATTAAATATTTTGAAATTTATAGAGAAAATTGGTTTGATTCTGCTATTAATGAAGCTAGAGAAATAACATATACTATTGAAGTTGAACCCGAAATTTCCCATTAAACGTAATTTTTGTAGAAAAAAACAATGGGTAAATTGCATAAAAGTCACTAACTTTTCCAATTTTCTCGATTTTGACACTGCATTTTTAGTTTTTGCAATTAAGTCATTATGTTTTCAGAAAAGTTGCAATTAAGTCATTATGTTTTCCAAAAAGTTGCGAAAATGACCATATGACCGGATGGTAACAGGTTACCAGGTCATATGGTCAGATTTGCAATTTTTCAGAAAACCTAATGACTTAATAGCAAAAATAAAACATAGTGTCAAAATCTAGAAATCTGAAAAAGTTAGCGACTTTTATGCAGTTTACCCTATGCAATTTATAAAACGTAATCACTTTACATGCCTCATACGTGTCCAAAAAAGTAATTTTGTTGTTATCTTGAATAGTTTACCCTAACAGCCCCAAAAAAGAAAAAAAAAAAAAAAATCAAAGTTCAATGATACTTGTGACAAAATTGCTTTTTGTCACAAGTAGCATTAAACATTGATTTTTTTTATGTTCTTTTTTTAGCTGTTAGGATAAACTATCCAATGTAACAACAAATTTACTTTTTTGCATATGACGCATGTAAAATGATTACGTTTTATAAATTGCATAGGGTAAACTGCATAAAAGTCGCTAACTTTTTTCAGATTTCTAGATTTTGACACTATGATTTATTTTTGCTATTAAGTCATTAGGTTTTCTGAAAAATTGTAAATCTGACCATATGACCTGGTAACCTGTTACCATCCGGTCATATGGTCATTTTCGCAACTTTTTGGAAAACATAATGACTTAATTGCAACTTTTCTGAAAACATAATGACTTAATTGCAAAAACTAAAAATACATTGTCAAAATCGAGAAAAATGGAAAAGTTAGTGACTTTTATGCAATTTACCCAAAAACAATTTGATGAAATTTCAAATACCGAAAAAGAACAACAATCTTATTGAGAAAAATTTAGAATTGATTATTTTATTATTTTAGTTGATATGGCTTGTACTCAATTGAAAAATAGATTTGAGAATATGCAAGTTTTTGAATCTATTTTTGGATTTTTGTTTGATGGTTCAAAGTTAGTATTTTTACTTGATGATGAACTAAAAAAAATGTTGTTTGAAACTTGAATCTAGTTTGACAAATGGTGATGATTATGATATTGATGGAAACACTTTATTTTTGGAGTTACAAATTTTGCAGGTTATGTTTCCGGATGAAGCATACAAATGAGAACTTCATTGGACAACAATTCAAATTATGTAGTTCGCTAAGAAAATGGACATGTTTCCTAATGTATTAGTTGTGTATGAGATTTTGTTGACAGTTCCAATTACGATCGCTTCCGTGGAAAGAAGTTTTTCGAAATTGAAGCTATTGAAAACGTATATTTGAAGTACTATAACTCAAGAAAGATTAAATGGATTAGTCATATTATGCATCGAAAGTCAATTTCTACAAAAGTATAGATTATCGTAAAATAATAGATATTTTATCTTCAAAAAATGCACGAATGCATCGTTTTAAGTGATTTTTGGATGTTATTGTTTGTACAACCATGAATTTTGTTTAACAATAAATTTTATTTCAGTTTTGCTAGAAAAATTATATAAAATGGCATTAATTTAGTATATTGCTCCGGACATTGAAAACCAATAGACCGGTCTGCTTAAGAATGATCCCATCCATTTGTGATAAAATACACGACATCTTAATTCCCTTTGATATGAATTCTCCGCTTTCATTTTTTTTAAACGATTGAAGACATTTTTTATATTTGCTTTATGCACCTTCCTCTTCTAGTTTGGCCAAATAATTTTTCTTAATAAGACTTTAACCCTTTCCTCAGCTTTGGATGTCAATTCAATTCCTTATATCCTTAGCTTATAAGTCTCCTTGTCCTCAACGGTATATGTTTGGTATTTGTTTTCAATTAACTTTCTATCGACTAAGTTTGGTTAAGAAATGCCATTTTTCACTAAAAAATGGCCAAATCATGCTTTCAACGCGATTCTCGTTCTTTGTGATAAATAAAATTTAAAAGTTATATATAGAAAACTCAAATTGTTTGACTTTAGATATGATACGTCATAAAATAATCTTTAAAGGATGCCAAAAGTTGAAAGAAATATAAACAAGGAAAAAGCTTGTGATATATATTTTTTAATAAATTTAAAATGGGCAAAAGTTATAAAAAAAATTTCATTATATTCTAATAAAAATCTGTAAAAAAAAACTAAAATTTGCGAATTAAACCTTGTCAAACATGAACTAAAAAAATTAATCCAAAATTTAAACAAATATGATACGATATTATAATATAACAGTCAAGTTTCATATTCCACGTCCAATTATTAAACTTTAAAAATTATATATTGATATTGTAAAAGTATGTCTCAGTTTTCTCACTATATAAAAGGAGGGCACAATTTGTTAAATCTTATACACTTAATTAAACATAAATCCAAGATTTAATACAAAGATTTGCTGATGAATTATTTAAAAAGTACAGGGGTTCGTTTTGACAAAATAGATAAATATAGGGGCCCAAGTGCAACATGCCCATAGATTTCTGATAGCAGTCGACATCTGGACCTACACTTGCTTACACGGCGACGTATTTGCATGAAACTTTCGGTTTTCATGGAAAGTGTTTATTGTATAAATACAGATTCATCGACTGTTCAATACACATTCTTCAGATTTAAGCAACGATTACTTTTGAATACACACAGAATCATTCAATCTTGATCATGGCCGAAAACGCTGTTCCAATTTCTAATCAACCAGAGGTTCGTCTTTTCTAAAGTTTAATCGTAGTTCATTTTATTTTGTACACATGCTTTTGAATAAATGATTTTAGTATGTATGTTTGATGTTGTTTCGATACATTTTGTAAGAAGATAGAATCTGTCGTTGGTTGTTAACTGAAGCAGATTACATGAAATTTGGTGTTCGTAATTGAAAAAAATCATGAGAGATTGTTTCGATTGTTCTTATCCTTCCAAAAGTGAGACTAATCAAATTATTGCAAGGAGGATGTACACTTTCGTGATCATAAATTAATGAATTGATCAATTGACTAAAACAGTTGCACATTTCTAGTTTTCTACCTCCTAATCTTCTACACAATTCAAATATTCCATCATTGTTGATCTATACAAGCACAGAATTACATTAGAAACTCGCGATAGTGATTCAAGTAATTAACAATGTTTGCAAACAGTATTATGTTAGTTTAATCATGCATTTAAGTGATGTAAACATGTTTCTCGATACCAGGAATAACTAATACGATCATTTGAGAAATGATTTGATTATGATTTCTTCTGTTTGTTACAAAAGGTTCAAAGCGAAGAACAAAAGTTAAAGTACCTAACCTTTGTACAAGAGGCAGCAAAGAACGCAGTTCCGTACGCATCAAAAGCCTACGATTACGCAAAAGAAAACAGTGGTTCCCTAAAACCTGGACTCGAGGCAATAGAGGGTACTCTCAAGACTGTTATTACCCCTACTCTTCATACCTTCAATGACGTCCCTGTAAAAGCCCTAAAATTTGTCGATCGTAAGGTCAGTAATTTCATTACACTAATCTTTTCTATACATCAAATCCTCATCTCCTTTTACAATTCCAGGTTGACGAATCTGTCACTAAAGCGATGTCGACTACTGTCGCGAATGAAATCAAGAACCATGGTGTTGTTGAAACTGCATCTGGGCTTGCAAAATCTGCGTACACAATGATGGAACCGACTGCAAAAGAACTGTTGGTGAAATACGAGCCGGTTGTAGAGGAACGGGCTGCTTCAGCTTGGCAATCTCTTAATAAAATGGCGTTGTTTCGTAACGTGGCTAAGGTGGTTGTACCGACGGCAGCTTTTTTGTCTGAAAAGTATAATGAGACTGTACAGAAAACGGCGGAGGAAGGATACCAGGTTTCTTCGTATCTGCCATTGGTGCCCACTGAGAAGATTGCTAAGGTGTTCAAGGCTCCTGAGGGAGAAACGGAACTAGAAACAGAAGCGGTGGTTCATAGTGGGGAAGAAGGAGCTGTGGTGGCTCATTGATTAGCATTATTATTTGTTTCGGTTATTTGCAAGTGTTTTTCGTTTTGTTCAATTTTACCTGAACCGTACACGAGGATGGAGTGATCGTGAGGGTAAATGTTAGTGTAGGTTTTGGGTGAACACACATGTAATTTCGTTTATTATTATTATTATTATTATTATATGTTTATGTATGTTTGAGATAGTATTACGATAAAAGACTAATATTTGTTTGGCTTCCTGATTTATATACAACTAGTGGGGACCCGTGGCATGCACGGGTTGGGCCCTTTATTTTCGCGGATTCTGAAGTCACTTTCTAGATGATGCAATCCTGCCAAAGATAAAAGTATATAAAGCATTTGCTAATTAAAATACATCATAGTATGAAAAAAGCTTCAATCGAAACCAATGAGATTGAAGATCCAGAAAGTAATGAGCTTTGATCGTTTAAAAAAACCCTTTTTTCAGTTACTTAATTTTGATATTAGTATAAAATACAGAAAAGTACAATGTACTTTCAAAATACCTGAACAACTGAAACCAATAAGATTGAAGATCCAGAAAGTAATTGTGGACTTGACAACTTTGACTTTGGGTTAGCAGAATATGCTGATATAGAAGCTGAAAGAACCTTTAAAACCTGTAAAATGAGTCCAGGGGTAAAAGGGTCATTTCTGTCCCTGATTCACAGGCCACTAACATATACTGCATCTTGAACTTACCAAGCTGTTTGCTAAGTTCAAAAAGTGACCAATCCCTTTGAAAAGTATAGGAGTCTGTGTCATGAAGTACAAATTGTATCGCAAAGTGTATAGCATATTAGCATCCTACTTTCATTTCTTTGTATTAGTACATTGTACTTTCAGATTTTTTTTATTAAAGCATTGTACTTTGAAAATCTATGCAGTTATAGCAATGAAAATTGCTTCGTTTTCTGATGGCATTGTTATAATTGGTTGGGATTTTTAAAGTACAATATTGTAATAAGATGAAATGAAAGAAGAATGCTATAGTAAACAAATAAATGAAAGTAGTTGCTATTTCTTGCATTTTAGTATACTCACTTGCGACCCACCACAAGCTCAAACTTTGGAGGTCCAACTTTAGCAGTAGTTTTCGGTGCACTCTTTTGAACTTGTTTTTATACCTGCACTCACAATCCCTGCTCTATCTGTGCAGTTTTTGGTTTTCATATCATTTGTAACCTTTCTCAATCCTGAAGCCATGAAATTGAGAGTCAATAACTCTAATAAGAAAAATGGAAGTACAATGCAACAATTGAGTAGGGTTTTCAGAGTACAATGCCTTGATAAGAAGAAATGAAAGTAGGATGCTATAATACTTAAATATTTATGAAAGTACATTGCTATTTCTTGCAGGTAGTTCTCTCCATTAAAAAGGATCCAGAACCATGATAGAAATATTAAAAAGGTAAAAACTTTTATAAAAGTATAGCAAGAAAATTACCTTTCCATTCAGAAACTTGTGAAAAGGCCATCAACAGGTATTGTACCACAAAGACTGTTATTTGAAAAATCACAGCAAGATCAATGAAGGTTTCATTGTTTCAAGATCATGATAAAAGTACAAAAATATCATCTATGTTTTTGTAAAGTACCTGTGAGCCTTTACAAATGAGAATATTTACAGGGTGAGGATCCGCATGAAAAAAATCCACTCTTCAGTATCATTTGACCATATACAAGAGTCAAACTTTTTAAAATGTTCCTGTAAAAAAATATAGAGCTATTTTGGAGTTGTATGTATTCAATAGTTTTAAGCTATTTCTTGCAACAAAAGTTTCATACTCTCGGGGTCTATATATAATCAAAGGAACAAAAGCATTTGTGTTTAGATGAAACAACATATTTTTAGTCTTGTAGGGTTACAGAAGGCTGCATGATATTACAAAATATTTTGAAGAGTTGTAATTTTTTTCTTAGTAGGACATTCCACTTTAATAAATAGCAATGTACTTCCATTTGCTACATATTAAATAGTAAATTACAGTTCTGGTCACCAAGTATATTAAAGTAGAAGTGTTATTAGAATTAAAGTAGAAGTGTTGTTGGAATTAAAGTATGGTGCTAAAACAGTCCAAAGTATATTAAGAGTAAATTACAGTTTTGGTCACCTAGTCTAAAATAATAACAGATTAAAGAGTAAATTATAGATCTGGTCCAAACCTTTTACTTTATACATTTTTTACTAATATATATACTAAATAAATAAAAGTAATAACGTAAACGGTTAAAATAGGTTGATAAAATATAGCAAAAAGATTAAAGTAAGATGTTAGTTTTTGACAAATATATAATAAATAAATAAAATAAGAACAGGAATGATTAAGTAGGATGCTAAAAAAACTAAAATAGAATGCAGCAATGTAGTTTCAGTCTTTTTCTTATTAAAGCAATGAACTTTCAATATTCTTTTCTTATAAAAGCATCTAATTTGAAAAATGTATGCAATTATAACATTGTAGTTGTAATTTTTTTCTTATTAGGACATTCCACTTTAAAAAACCAGTCAATTTCCATATCTAAATAACCTTTTGGACTGTCAAAAAAGTAATTTCAAACGGAAAATACTACATTTAAGCCTAGTTTATTATAGACAATTTGAGTTTTATGATAACAATTGGGTAGTTTTTTCAAACAAATGTAATAGAAAGAAATGAAAGTATGATGCTATAGCTAACAAATAAATGAAAGTATGTTGCTATTTCTAGCACTTAACCCAATGTTCAGACTAAGATTTATAAGCTCTTATTTTATATGTAATCATTTGTTTGTTACAGCATCCTACTTTTATTTATTTTTATTACAATATTTAGAAAAAAGGTTTTCCTGATTAACCACAAATCCCTTCAACATCTTTTTAAAATCCACTTTCATTTCTCTGTCTAATCTTTCAATTTCAGTCCTGTTATTTTTCTGCACCAATAAATCTCTTGGCTCAATCAAATAAATACCAATGTACTTTCAATAAAAGTTGGAAAATCTTTCTAAAAATGTCCATAAATAGAAATATGGAAATTGGAACATTCATTTAGAATGTTAAAAGGATAAGAACATTTAATTATGGTCATTGGCAAATTTGTGTAAAGCAAAAATAAACAAATAAACAAATAAATACCTTAATTCGTTCATACTCTCTAGTAGCACAGCTTTTTGCATCTTCTGTAACTCTAATTACTTCCCTTAATTCTCATAATTTAAGTGTCTTTGACCTATCACTTCCAAATGTTCTAGAAGATGCTGATTCCAGTTTTTCTGCTTGTGAGTATAAAGAATCAAGTTCAGTTGTAAGAGTTTGAACAGTCAATAAAGTACTAGAACGATCTGAAAATGCAGTGTGGACTCCAAGTATTAATCCCATTTGATCATGCAATGTATCCTGTAAAAGATTATGAGGATTAAGATTTTGCCTAGATTACAAAAAGATTAATAAAAGATGAGTTAGAAATGGAAGTTTGATTAGGATTCTATATAGGGAAGTAGTTTTACCAAATGTTTATCAGTTTGTGAATTTAATTCCCGCCATAATCTAGTAGCTTTAATGGCAGAAGTAGCTAGATTCTTCATGTCAGCAGCTCTTTTTCTTTGAGTTTCAAGAAATGCTTGCTGATTTTCATACTTTGTTAACTTCATAAATGAAAGACCAAAATCTCCCATTGTCTCTGCTATATCTTGTTGAGCTTTTACAAATGATTCCGCCTGAATTTCACAGGGTTTATATAGAATCAATTAAAATTCAGCTTCAAATTGGTTAGCTATAAAAGAAGACAAGCACACACACCTGTTTGGAAGCACTGGTAAGTTGCTTTTCAAGATCAAGAAGTCGTTCCTTATGTTGAAGAAATTCTGCATCATCTTCATTTACAGGTGGTCTTGATCCTCCCCAATCGTTGTTCACGGATTGGTTCATCTCCTTCACGATTCTTAGAAAATCCCATCTGCTTTTTGCAGGCTGAACAACGTCCTGAGGCTGAATCCAATCAGAAATGTATTTTAAGCAAAATCCTCTGTTCCAATTTAATATCAGTGAAATGCAACGAATGTCTAGATCGGATTAATTCGTAGGTTACAAAAACACGAAGTAAAGAAAAGAAATGGAAATCGCAGTTCGATAAACACAAATTATATCAAACTGAGATAGAGATTAGTAAGCATAACCTTGGATATCATTGAATTCGTAGAGGAGCAATTTACCTGTGTTTGTTGTTTTCAATTCAGTCGATTGAGTACCATTCGTTTGAAGTGGGGCAAGTCTGTGACGGCTAGGGTTTTGGGAGGGCGATGACTATAACAGGCGATGAGGGAGGTGGAGGAGGCGGGGAGGCCCTGTACGTCGCAGAGGAGATGAATTGGCTATGACTGATGGGAAGACGGTGAACGGTGTAGAAGGGAAGTAGTTTTCAGATATGAGTTGAGTGGAGTGATGATGATGAGTGGTGGGTTTGAAAGGGGAGGGCTTGAGTTGCCACCGCCGATATCACCACCAGATCGTCTTCTTAGTCCCCATCCTGTGAGAAAGAAGGAAAACTCCGGTGATGAACTTTGGCTCCAATCGATGCAGAACAATACCAGAAATTGGAACAGGCGAAAGATGAAGATGAGGCGGTGGGGACGAAGGGAAAAAGAGGAAGTGAACCGGATCCACTTCGAAGCAAAAATCGATCTAATTCCAGATCCACTAAGATCCGAGCGGCACAAAGAGATTCCGAGGAGAGGCAACAATTCGTTGGCCAACGGATATTCACCACAGTGGAATAGCAAGCAATACAACCAGGAAGGAAGGAAGATGAAACACCGACAATCGCCATAGAAATAAGCGTTAGGGAACACGTGTACAATGAATCCAAACATAATCCGGAAATCTACCCAAAACAATCCGATTCCGATAACCCACGTGACAACCCAAAAAAAAATGCAAAAGTAACGTTTCTCAAAATTACGCTTTTTAATATATAGTATAATTAGTTTGAATTTTCTACACACGTGTCTGTATCCTTACAATAAATTTTCAGTACCTTACAATTTATTTATTTATTTCGGTTTATTTCATAAATTGTCAACGACATGAGTTTATAAACTTACCAGAGTTAAAAGTAGAGATAGATTAAAAATATTAATTTTAGACAACGACGGTAAACTTACCGATAGAACAACAAATATTGTATTCAAATAAGCCTTTCAAAACTTGTAATTTGTTATAATTGTTCAAACTTTATCAACGATTATGTTGTAGTGCTTAGATCTTCCTATTTAATATTTTCTTTTAATCAACCCGTGTAATACACGGGTCTTACAACTAGTATGTATGTATGTATATATATATATATCCACATCACGTTGTTTGCCATTTAAAAACCAGTTAAAATAAATATTAATGGCGGCGACATTTGATTGGCCGATGACATCCTTTATCGGCGACAAGTGAGCAATAAGGACGGAGCGTTAGCGATAACAAGTCACCGCAAATACCTTTAGCAGCGACAGATGTCGCCACTATTGCTCTTCTGTCTTGTAGGGGATAAAACTATTACATTATACCAACAAATACCAATGTACTCATTATTGTAAAATCCGTGGATTACACTATCAAATAGCAAAGTAATTTCATTGATGTGCTTTTCATTTCTATGACATAACATACCCCATGGTTTTATGTTGTTTTACAAGTCACTGCGCAGCTTAAATGCAAGTAATAACAACTTATGCTCCGCGAAACCTTGTCCATGCAAAACTCCCTTTTCAAGCAAACTTGGTTTCCACCGCATTGTGTTGGAGTGCAAATTAATCATAGTTGGAAAATAAACACTAACTCTATACTAAAAGGTTGCTATATGTTACTCTTGTTAAAGATGAAAAATAACCACATATATGTACACGAACAACATATCAACCATAAAAGTTGAAGATATTAACGAGTAAAAATTCAACAACAATTTCAATAAGAGGGAAAACCAAATTGGGGAGGGGGTGCTAAAAATATGAAACTTGGGTTGTGGTGACTTGGTAAGACTTATGGAAAATATGGTGAGTAACCAGTTGACCCAGGTTCTTATCCTGGCACTGCTTAGTCCTTGTGGCCACGGAGGTTCGCCTGCAGTGACTCTAGGGCATGAGACAAAGGTGTTGTTTGTTTTAGAAGAGCTAAAAAGTCTGCAGTCTGCGGACCACATCCACACAGCATCTGCAGAAGAAGAGGTGGACTAAATGTCTGTAGTCTGCGGGTGGTGAAAATAAACTGAAATTTAAATAAACTGGTTTTTTAAAGGACACACATGAATATGTTGAATTTATGATATTAATGAATTTAAGCATCAATGCAAACATTTTTAAATAATAAAGAATAAAATTTGGTAACCAAAGTTGGATTTACAAATGTTTGTAAAGCTAAAAATTTGCGTAAGATTGTGAAACAAAGTTGTAATGTTAAAAAATATATTATATATTTCTAGTAGTTTATAAGTATGATTTACAAGAAATAAAGATGTCTATTATATATTAATGAATTTAATGATCAAAGTGTGACATTTTTTGTTAAAAGAAGTTAGAAGACACAAGATTATATATTTTATAAGATTTTATTTATTTAGAACACCAATACAAATAAAATATCACAAATAACATTTATAAAAATATAAACATAAACCCAACAATTGCCCATACTTTTACTTCGGAAAACTAATGTTGATAGAAAATCACAATCATTAGTTAAAAAATAAAAGTGTTTTTAAAAAAAATAAATAAAATTAGAAAAGTACAAGTATAAAAAACAAAATTTCTTTTATTAGAATACAAATATACGATTGTGTAGAAGTCGCACGATGTAATTGAAAAAAAAACTATTATTTTTTAAGGTTAAAATGTAATATTTTAGGGTTAGAAAATGTTAGAAGTCCCAAGAAAATGTAGTTTCAATTCTGTGCCAAGAAGAGGGCGCGCAGACCATTTTAGGTCTGCGGTCTTCTAAAAAACAAACAATATGCGATGTAAAACGTTTTTGCGTTGTCTACGTGGCACAGACAAAAGAGGTTAGGAAGAGTTTCTTTAGAAAGAAATAGCACCAAAGTCTCATGTTCGCAGCGGGGGATTAGTCGGTACAGGAAAACTGGCTCGGGTACCCTCATTAGGAAAGTTCCCCTTTCCAAAAAAAAATAATAAGGAATTGCATAAAATTGGGGAACTAAATTCCATATAATATATATTAAATATGTTAGACATGATAAATACGAATATGAAGACATGATAAATTTATGTTTAAATGTTTCAGTAATTAGAATGATAATCGAAGAAATGCTTTTATATATATATATATATATATATATATATATATATATATATATATATATATATATATATATATATATATATATATATATATATATATATATATATATATATATGGTTGGGTTTAATAGAGAACCAATTTAAATAGGGTTGGGTTCAATAAGGGACTAAAATTATCCATGGTACCAAGGGACTAATCTCGATCGTCGGAATCAAAATCATCAACGGCCAAAAAATAGATTGTAAATTTCTTACGTCGACGCACGTGTAGATGATTATAATAAAAAACCCACTTGATTTTTTTGGTTTTTTTTATTTTTCGACATTATTCTTTTTCAAAAATAAAAACCGAATATAACAAAATTCATAATTTTTTGTCCTCTACAAATAGACATCCATATTGATATATAAAAATTAAATTATTTTTTATAAGTACAGCTCGTTTAGAATGACATATGAATCTAAACTGTAAAAATTTGAATATGAGTAATTATTTTATTTTTAAAACTTTTACTACTTCAATATTATAACCATTTATAAGTAATGTACTTGATTCACAAGTGGATTTACTAATATTTACCTGAAAATTTACTTATATTCACATATCAATATCATATACTATTGATAATTTAATAATAAGTTTTTTACTACTTCAACATTTTAACCATTTATAATGAATTTACTCTGATTCACAATTGAATTTACTTACATTCACACAACAACTTACTCAGATGCACATATCAATATCATATGATATTTTAAATATATTTTGTAATATGAATATGATTAATCTACTTAGGAAATTTTTAATACTTCAACATTTTAATCATTTATAATGAATTAACTATGATTCATAAGTTAATTTCATTCACATTCACACAAAAAATTATTCAGATTTACTTGACAATATCATATGTCATTGTGAATGCCAATAGAGAATAACATAATAACATATCAGATTCACATGTGAATCTGAACTGTAAAAATTTGAATATGAGTAACTATTTTACTTTTAAAACTTTTACTATTTCAATATTCTAACCATTTATAAGTAATATACTTGATTCACAAATGGATTTACTCATATTTACATGAAAACTTATTCATATTCACATATCAAAATCATATAGTATTGAGAAGTTACTTAACAGTTTTTTACTACTTCAACATTTTAACCATTTATAATGATTTTACTCTCATTCACAATATAAATTATTTACATTTACACAACAATTTACTCAGATTCACATATCAATATCATATGGTATTTTAAATATACTCCGAAATATGAATATGATTAATTTAGTTAAAAAATTTTAACAATTCAATATTTTAATCATTTATAATAAATATACTATGATTTATAAGTTAATTCCATTCACATTCACACAAAAATTTATTCAAATTCATATGACAATATCATATGCAATTGTGTGTGTCAACAGTGAACAGAATAACAGTTCAGATTCACATGTGAATCTCAACTAGTGGAAATTTCGAAAAAAGTCATTTTTTGTATATCAATATACATCTCTATTTGTAGAGTATAAAAAGTTATAAATTTCTATATATTCAGATTTTTTTTCGATAAATAATAAGCCCTAAAAATTAAAAAAACGAAGTGGGTTTTTTTATAATCCGGTATATGCACGTCCACCGTAAAGTGTATAATCGTGTGGATGAGATTAGTCCCTTGGTACCATGGTTTGTATTTGTCCCTTGTTGAACTTTTGCCTATATATATATATATATATATATATATATATATATATATATATATATATATATATATATATATATATATATATATATATATATATATATATATATATATATATATATATATATATATATATATATATATATATATATATAGATGGTTGGGTTTAATAGAGACCCAATTTAAAACAGGGAACCAAGGAACCAATCGTGTGGTCGGGATGCAAAATATCTACGGCCATAAAAAATGATGTACATTTACTAGTTAGACGTCAATGTAGAGAATTATAGCAAAAAACTCACTTTGTTTTTTATGTTTTTTAAATTTTTATACTTATTATTTTTTCGAAAAAAAAAACTAAAAATATCAAAATTCATAATTTTTCATTTTCTTTAAATAGACATTATCCATATTGATATATAAATTTTTTTGTTTTTTATACTTCAAGTTCGTCTGGATTTACCATGCGAATCTGAACTGAACTGTATTGTTTTAGATATATTCCTTCACATACAAATAACAATTCTATTCGATTTATTCAATAATTTTTTACCTATCACATGTAAATTTTTAGGAAATCATTTTGAATTTCAGTTAATTCAATTGTATATGACATCAAATCGTTGAAATTGTAAAAATATAAGTAATTTTTCTTTAAATTCACATATGAATCTAAGAATGTTTTTAAATTTACATGAGTCGTTATTGAAGAAAATTGAATTCAATGACTATTTACATATGAATTATTTTCCATACAAATTTACTACAATTTATATTTATATTGGGAATTTTAACTGTTTTTTGTTTTTAGACATGTTAATTCACATATAAATTATACCTGACTTTTGCTATAACTTTTGATCATCTACATGTGAATTTTAAGCAAATTAATTTGTGAATCTAAATTAATTTATTTGTGTATGATCAAAAGGTTAAAAATAGATGTACATCTAGTTTTAGATATATTAATTCACATATAAATGATAATTGTACCCTATTTTTTCAGCAATTTTTGTTCATTTGCGTAATTTTAAGTAAACTAATTTGTGAATTTTAGTTAATTCAATTGTATATTATCAAAATGTTGAAATTGTTAAGAATATAAACGAATTTACTTAAATTCAATATGAAATTTTAGTGAGATTCACGTCTGAATCTAAAAGTTTATTTAAAATTGATATAAATTATTATTGAATGATTAATGATTGTTGAAAAAATAATTTCAATGATCATTCATATGTGAATAATCTTCTATAAAATTTGTTATAGTTCAGTTTCACATTGATTAGTGTTGTGAATCTGAACAAGATTTTTGAATTTTTTTTCGTTTTTGCTATATTGATATGGATGTATATTGAAAGAGAATAAAAAATATTAATTTTGATATATTTGATTTTTTATTTCGATAAAAAAATAAGCTCCAAAAATAAAAAATAAATAAATAACGAAGTGGGTTTTTTGGAATTATCTGCTACATGTGCGTTCAATTAAAAAATTTACAACCTTATATTAGGCCGTCGATCATTTGAATTCTGACGCTCACGATTGGTTCATTGGTTCATTGTTTTATTTTGATTTTCTATTGAACTTTTCTCTCTCTCTCTCTCTCTATATATATATATATATATATATATATATATATATATATATATATATATATATATATATATATATATATATATATATATATATATATATATATATATATATATTGTAAGTTATATTGCGGACAACAGTTATTGTGAGACCGTGCGGAGACTGCTATTTTGTGAGAAATAACGAATAGAATATATTTTTTATGGTAATATGAATACGAAACAAACATATTCTCATAGAAGTATTATCATTAAATCATTTATACGGGTTATATAATGTTTTTATGATTATCATTCTGTCAGAATAAGAATGAGTGAATCAGAATGCGTGAAACACTAGAAAGAATGATAATGATTGAAAATACGTTATAATAGCAATAATTCTATCAGAATATGTTTTTTTAGTATTAATATTACCAATAAAAACATATTCTAATCGTCATTTCTCACAGAATAGCACTGTCCGTACGGTCTCACAATAACTGTTGTCCGCAATATAACCTAGTTCTATATATATATATATATATATATATATATATATATATATATATATATATATATATATATATATATATATATATATATATATATATATATTATTGTTTAGAAATTAAAGAGGCAATGCAAGACGGATTTGCATTTGCAAGTTCCAATCCTGGGTATGCAGTCCCTTCTGGTTTTTTCTTTTTTCTCATAATATGTTGAATTTGATATTATATGACTTAATATTTAATACCACCAACACTCTTAATCGGAGATGTCCAAACATCAGAATGTACAAGTTCAAACGGAAAATGAGAAACAGGCTTAGATCAACTAAAAAGCAACTTAACATGTTTGCCCATTTGACATGCATAACAAAGACTAGTTTTTTTATTGACTGAGCGCAAAATTAAATGATTATCGACTAAGTGTTTAAAGACATGGTGACCATGATGTCCAAGGTGTTAGTGCCAAAGAGATGGAGAAAGGAAAATTAACACTTGAGGAGTCAACTTTGTGACTATGTAGAGATCAACAGTACTATCACATCGCATTAGAATGCGCTTGGTCAGGAAATCCCTAACAAAAAAACCAAAAATGATCAAATTCAATGGAAACAATATTGTCACTAGTAAACTGACGAACAAAAATGAGATTTTTTATGATTTACGGAGTAATTACGACATTTTTAAGAGTTAAAGGACAATAAGGAATAGGTAGTGGAAGAGGTGGTGTGACCTTGATTGGTCACAGGAATTGAGGATCCGTCTCTAACTAAAATCGATGAAGATAAATGTTTGCTTTTATCCTAAATAGACGAGAGTATAACTGCATCCGAGTGAAGGTGATAAGTTGCTCTGGTGTCCATGTACCAATTTGCATGACCGGGGTCATTTAGAGACAAAGTGTTGAATATTCGCGGGAGTGAAGTGGGATGCTCAGAGGAAACCGAAGACTGTTGGTCACTAATGAAGGCATGCTGAGTGAACAGGCTTGGTGCTGGTGGTCCAAAGAACTGATGCGAGTTCTAGGCTGGTGGCTGCCTCGGCCCAGCGGGCTGTTGTAGAAGAGTAGATTGGGCCGGCGGACTTGGTAAGAAACCTGGCTTTAAAGAGACTTGGTACCACCCAAAGGCCCAGCGGGCTGTTGTGGAAGAATAGATCGTGTCTTCCTTCGCCACGTCCACCTTTGTTATTCCGGTCGCCCTCCATGAAAGCCATCGCGGTTGTCGTTTTGATGCATATAGTCGACAGTGAGTACCGTAGGCGATGATGCATGATCGAAATGGGAGATAGAGGCAATGTGATTTTCGTTTTGTACAAGTTGTTGGTCTTCGAGCACCAACATAGAACGGGTATCCCAAAATGATGGGACAAGTTGTTGATGCCTGATAATGGTAACGATGTGGCGGTATTTTGCAGATAGCCAGTTCAACATATAGGAAACAAGATTAATTTCAGGAACCTTTACATCCATGTTCTCAAGAAGATCGACTAGAGACTTGACATGGTTGCAATAGTCAACCATGGAAGAATCACCAATGGTAATATTGTGAAGCTCGTTGTCAAGTTGGATCACCTTGTTGTTCTTATATCACGAAAGAAATTTTCAATTGTCTCCCAAAATTGATGTGCAGGTATTTGTTTTTTGGAGATCAGATGAAGTAGAGAAGGTGATAGTGTATCATAAAGCCAAGAGTTGACAATGGAATAATTGTGTTTCCATGTGGCTGTTTGCGTGATTGGGATGATGGTATCAACAACTTTCTTGGCAGAATAGGGTGACGAGCACATCAACAGGTGGTGCAAGATGCTCAGCCACCCCATAACTAATACAGTGAATCTCAAACAACTCAAGCCATATGTCAAAGTTTATTTAATCGAGATCTAGAACAATAGGAACGACATGTTTGATGTTTATTGTAGAGGAGGGTTTTTCTATGAGAGTGGAAGTAGACATGATGACAATCGATGATGAAGGGACCAATGTTAATACACTACAAGAATCGAAGGCTATAGGGACGACATTTGTCGTCCCTATAGACCTTAAAGTCGTCCATATAGTCCCTTCCAACAACATGTCGTCGCTATAGCCTTCGTGCCTACAGATATGTCGCAATAGATGGGGCTATAGGGACGACATGTTGTTTCTATAGATCCACCTATTGCGACGACTTGTCGTCACTAAAAGCCATCAGAAAATATTCGCATAATCTATTGGGACGACATGTCGTCCCTATATCCTAGGCTTTAGAGACTAAATGTCGTCTCTATAGCCACTGTACAGGTTCTTTTTATATTTTCCAAAAAAATGTCAAATTTTATATACATTAACAATTTAATTCTGCAAAATATAAAAGCATGAATACTAAAACATTTAAAACAACATACCAATAACACATAATTATATAATTTATCCAAACACATAACATTAACATGTAAAATATTATACAAAAGTTGTTCTTCAAAACATGAATACTAAAACATTTAAAAGTTTTAATCACTTTCACTTCCGATTTCAACTACATTTCCGGCGTCATCTCCTTGAATATCATTCGCGGTTTCATCTTCATTTCCGGTTCCACCTCCTTGGTTGTTTGGAGTTTGAATTTGTATATTTTGTAGTTGTGTTGGATCGAATTGAAACGGTTGAAACGGTATGTTATTTTGGGTGAAAATTGTTTGTAAGTATTGATTAAATTGTTGTGTCAACTGTTGGGTAAACTGTTGGGTAAACTGTTGGGTCATTTGGTTAAAGGATTGGGATGATGTTGAAGCATCCGGTACGTGGTGGGCTGGGATATTTTTGATTTTTCTACCAACTCCCCGTGTATGGCCACGCCGTTCTCCAAGCGCACGTTCAAGGCATTTAACTTCATTAACCTTTGACTCGTCACCGTTAGCTTTGTCAAGCATGGTTTTGTACTCGACTTGTATTTTTTCCTACAATAAACAAAACAACAAACGTATGTTAGTTTTTATATCTAAAATTCGACAGCATAACTGCTATAAAATGGATAACCAACTTGTTTACCTATAAATAATAACAATAACAATTCTCATATTTCAATATATGCAATGATTTCCAATAGCAAAATAGACATTCTACACTAAATTGCATATCAATATGTTACACAATAAAAAAAACATACTAAAAACATATATATAGCTAGAAATTTTACTTACCCAATCGGCTTGTGCTTTATCATTCACCCAGCCACGACCTTCTTTGGGCATATGATTCCGTCCCATGAGAACTTGTATACGGTAGTTTTTCTCTGTTGCCTTTGTTTTTTTCTGAACGGGTCATGTACTTATCTGTGGTAAATAATTTGTCAATGACTTTTCCCCGCGCCCGGGGAGTCTATGTAGGCGGGAGATGCGCCCTTGCCCTCTCAATATCTGCGTAACCTCCGTGCTCATAAAAATATTCTTTCAACTCGTGTTTTCGTCGCTTGTATGCATTGGCACAGTCGGCCTCTATTCCATGTACAACGACATTCCAATATCGTGTGTTCTTCCAATAATCAATATCAAAATAGTGCTGCAAAACAAAGAATTAGAAGACATTTAGAAATTATAAAATTGAAAGAAAAATAAAACATTATATCATATACTTACATGAAGCGTCGGATAAATCTCTCTTGTGTTTGCTAGGCACAACATTCCAATTGGGATAGTGCATTGTCACTCTTCTACCAACCTCGTTTGATACCAATCGTATATACATCTGGTAGTTATCTCCGATCATTTTGAACTTTTGTCCCTCGTCATCTAACAAAAGAGGGAACAGTTTCTCATTGTTTTTACGAACTCTTCAAGAAGATTGAAGTATTTTCCCTTTCCACGAGTCTTTTTGGGTTTGGCTGCATTGATACATGTAATTGACAAGTTAGTAAGTAAAAAAATATATCCAATATAAAATCATACAGTAAATTGGAACAAGTTACTTACATGACTCGCAAGTCGAAAGAATCCTATTTGGGCCTCGTGGAGGTTCAGCCCCACGGTCTCCACCGTGACCTCTGGCAACACGTGTTGCCATGCCTTCAATTGAAATAAATAACATACATATTTTTAACAAATACTATAAGCAACAATTTAATATAAGCAACACCATAACAATTTAACAAAAATCATCCATTAAACATACAGAAAAACATTACATTACATTCAATCAGAGCCATCACTAGAATAACATGCATCTATATCATCATCATCGCTATCATCCTTATAAACAATGAGCTCATCTTCTAAAGGGTACATGTCACCGTCCTCTTCATCATTGTCAATAAAATTTTCATCCTCTGGAATAGTGTCATCATTTGATTCATCAACTACATCTAAACTTGCTTGCATAGGCAAATAGCCTAAGTCGACAACCAAGTTACAATGAAATAATTGATCTTCCACAACAGGGGCGACAAATCTCTCAACAACCGTACTTGTTTCACCATCATTGCCTATGTCAACAACCAAGTCATAATCAGACGATTGAGTATCGTGCAAGACATCTACATCATTAACAACAGGGATACTCAGATGATCCCAAAGTTTCCGATGGTGAACGTCTTCCACGACCCTCCAATTATTTGGGTTTCGAGAAAGATCTTGGAGATAAAACACTTGCTTTGCTTGTGTGGCTAAAATGTATTGTTGAGTATCGTACCATGCCTTACCGACATACCATTCACGGCTGATGTCGATAGCAACGATACCATTTTTATCAACCAATGGCCTCTTCCCCGATGTGTTGAACCATTTACAACGAAACAGTACAACCGAGTAACCACTTAGATAGTTCTACTGTATTATATCCTCCAGTTGACCATAAAATGGTGTACCGTATTCTCCTATTGTAACGACACCACTGTTTTGAGTAGTGCGTCGGAGATCACGGCTGTGCACGACAAATCTAACACCGTTGACGATGCAAGCAGTGTAAGAAAATGCGCTCAACAGGCCATGTGCCAATGCCTTTAATTCGTTGGTACAGTCCGGGGACATTTCTTTTTGTAGACAATAGACCTGGAGAAAAATATAAACTTGATAATTTATATAATATTATACTTTAGATTCATATATAATAAGATATAATGTATTCACCTTCTCACTGAACCATGACGGGAATTTAGCTTTTTCATCAGTATGAGGATTTTTAGCTTTATATTGGCTGTACACCAAAAAAATGTATAAATTAGTTTATGACAATACCAACAACGAAACTATAAAGAAATAAAATACTTACAATAAATAGTCTTTTACTTCATCACAGTTGTCTAGTATGCGTTTGAAACGCAAAATTGTAGGAGTAAAGAGAAATGTGTACGAATTTTCCTTAAATACTCAATTTGTAATATTCATTCACATCCTAAATGAGACAAAATATTTAAAAAGCAGTCCCGAAACGGGGACTGTCCGAAATGAATTTCTAAATTCATTTCGGGCGGGGATACAACTAAGGTTAATGCAATGCTTGTATATATATATATATATATATATATATATATATATATATATATATATATATATATATATATATATATATATATATATAAAATGTGTGTGTTTGTATTCATTTCTAAATTCATTTCGAACGGGTATTTTATTTTCATAAAGGTTTATATCTCATGTATGTATGTAAAATTTTATGAAATAAAAAGATATATGCATACGTTTCCTTTAATTCTATTATAATCATCATGTGTATCACATACCATTATTGTGTAAATTAAACAATAACATAGCATTCATATGTGAATTAATAAAACAAGACATGAATTGGGGAAAATATACAAAACTTAGCAAACTTTAGGGGCTATTTTGAAATTTTGATAGATATAAAATTTCTTTACAATGTAGTCATATTCAACTTAATAATAAGCACTTAATGGACAATTTAAGAGCTTGATCAATACATATCCATCCTAAGGTATGTTTAAGCATAAAATGAACAAAAAAAATTAATAATAGACTCATTTGGGGAAATTCCAACAACTTACAAAATTCAGGGGTTAAAGTGAAAATTATGCAGATTTCAAAAATTGTTACATAAAGGTCCTAAATGTCGGTTTAACTGTTAATCAACAACCAATCTACAAACATTTGTCATTAATGGATGGTTTAAGCAACTAATTTCGCTCCCAAACATAAGATTAAACAGCAAAATCAGAAAGAAATCAAGAAAATTCTAACCTCTATTGAAGTCGACAACCACAGCCCCACCGGAATTCGAACAAGAGCTTTCCCCACTACCACCAGAGCAACCCACTGCTACCGGAGCAACCCACAGCCATCAGAAAACGTCTAGAAACCACCGGAGCAACCCAAGACGACAAACATGAAAAACCCACTGAATTAAAACGTGCATTATGGTTCATAGATGGTTTAAGGGTCGATGTTATACCTTTCTTGGCCGAAAAACACGCTTAACAGCGGTTGAATCCTGGGAGTCGCTGGAAAACGCGCTTAACAGCGGAGAGAAGATTAAGAGTGTGAGAATGGTGCGACTGCTGCTACCTGATGGTTTTAGGGTTCTGTGGAAGCTATAGACACGACATGTCGTCCCTATAACTCTCCCAAAATGACATCGTCTCATTTAATGAAAGAAACAATATTAAAAAATGAAAAGATTATATTTTCCTGATTTATTGCGACTAAACATCGTCGCTATAGCATTTCCAGATACCGCCACATTTTTTTTTGGTTTCCCGCTTCCTTTTGTTGCGACGACAAGTCGTCGCTATAGAGGGTAGTTTTCAACGTTTGACCATTCTAGCTATTGCGACTAAATGTCGTCGCTATAGCATTTTCAGATACCACCACAATTTTTTGGGTTCCCGCCTCCTTTTGTTGCGACGACAAGTCGTCCCTATAGATGTAGTTTTCAACGTTTGACCATTCTAGCTATAGGCACGACAAATCATCCCTATAGAGGTATCTATAGCGACGACTTATGTCGTCCCTATATGTTTCGTCTCTACAGGCTCAGTTTCTTGTAGTGATGCCATGATATTTTGTATTTTCCCATGTATGTATCATATTATTAATATCGGAATATGCAAAGTATAATTGGGCTAAATACGAAAGGCCTAATAGGAAATGGACCATCTAATAAACTATATGTTTAGAACATATAAACACCCACTAACAGAATTATGAGGTTATCATTGTTAAGACCAAAACTTAAGTGTAATTTAAAAAACTATGGTCATTTCGTCCCTTACATCTAAAATATATTTTAAAAATACATCTTGTATAAAATAGAGTAAATTACAGAAGCAGTACCTGAAGTATCCCAAAACTAACAGAGAGAACCCAACTATTCGATTTTCACTATATGAGTCATTAATGTTTGCAAAATCCTACAAATCGGCCCCTGAGTAAAGTAAAAAGACTAAAAATACCCTTTTTAATTTCTTTTTCTTTTTCTTTGAATTTATTATTTATTTTATTAATAAAAAAAGAAAATACCCCACCCACCCCCACCCCACCCCACCCTTACCCCCAGGTCTCTCTCTCTCTCTCTCTCTCTCTCTCTCTCTATCTATATATCTCTCTCTCCTTCCCTTCGTCTTCCTCACTCTCCCTCCGTGATAGATCCAATCGCTTAAGGATAAATTCACCACAACGGCACTTCGTGTTAACGGAGCCCTTTGATAGTTTGAATTTTTGTGAGCAATCTGCCTCTCGCTTTTACACAGCACGACCTTACTAAAAACCTCCATTCTCTTCGACACAATATGCTAACTGGTATTCTAGAGGTCGGTATCACAGTTTGTTGATAATGTTTACAATTAGTTCAATCCTGTAGACTATGCAGTCAATCTCGGGAGATAGCGCCGAGATAGCGCCGAGATAGCGTTTCTCGGGCTTAGGCCGAGATAAAAATCAAAATCTCGCTCAGTAATCTCGCCAGCGAGAATCTCGCCGAGATTTGCCGAGATTTGCCGAGATTTGCCGAGATTTTGTCCGAGATAGCGCCGAGATTTGCCGAGATTTACTTTTCAGAAGATGTGAATGCATTAAACGATGTTGAATCGGATGCCGAACCCATGGATTGCGATTAGATTTATGTTTGACACGTTGACACTTTTCATATTAGAATATTATCTATGTTTTATGTGACATTTTTATGCAACTTTTTGTGATATTAATTCTACGTAGTATTAATAGTCTAAAAGTAACAAAAAAAAACCCCGCTATACCACCGCTATACCACCGCGATAAACGCTAAATCAAATCTCGCTAGGTGACCGCTATAAGGTTTATCACCGAGATAACTGCATAGCCTGTAGATGATTGATTGTTGATTTCTATGTATAATCTGAAGTATTGATTAAATTGGTGGTCTGGTAGATATATCTTCTTCTTTTACTTCTGTTCTAATATTTATGATTCATTTAAGAGATCCATCGTACATACATCTTTCCCCCTTTTAATTTTCTCTCTAAGATGTTAGATGTATTCTTACACAGACCCGTAATCTGGTCATGACGAGTGAAAAGATCACCGTAGTTCCCAATGGCACCATTTCCGATCCTCAGAGGACTTATCAGGTAGTCGTCGCCGCCACTATACCTATGGGCATCGGTAAAAATGGAAAACTGCCATGGCGGTTACCTTCCGACCTTAAATTCTTCAAAGATCTCACCATGACTACATCAGATCCAGCCAAAAAGAATGCGGTGATAATGGCAAGGAAAACATGGGAAATCATACCTTTACAGCATAGACCCCTTCCTCGTCGCCTCAATGTTGTCCTCACTCGATCTGAAAGCTTCAACATCTCAACTACACAAAACGTTTTAAAAATCTGGAAGCATGGTATCTGCATTGGAGCTGCTAGCCTCACCTCCTTATTGGAAGACGAAGGGAAGGAGGGAGAGAGAGAGAGACGTAGGGGTAGGGGTGGGTGGGGTATTTTCTTTTTTTTTTTATTAATCAAAATAAATAATAAATTCAAAGAAAAAGAAAAAAGAAATTAAAAATAGTATTTTAGTCTTTTTACTTTACTCAGGGACCGATTTGTAGGATTTTGCAAACCTTAGTGACTCATATAGTGAAAATCGAATAGTTTGTTCTCTCTGTTAGTTTTAGGATACTACAAGGTCTGTTTCTGTAATTTACTCAATAAAATATGTTATCATTAATGTCAAGATATATATTCCATGGGTCTAACAAAAAAAAAAAAAAAAAAAAAAAACACGTTAACATCAAATTGTTCCAGAAAAAAAAAATTTACTAGTTCAAGTTCAAGTTCAAAACAATAGCTAGACAATAGTATGAATGACAAAACACGAAACAATCCAGTTCAAACCTCAAAATCCCTATCTTCCGCTGACTCCACATAAAGTTGAGCAAAGTTTAAATTGTGATTCGCATATGGCATGAACATAAAAAACATCAGGATATAGAACAAAAAGCTGATTATTTCTTCGGCTGCATTGTCCTTCCAGTGGTAACTGTAAACTAATTTGTTCAACACCTTCAAAATGGCATCAATGGACAAGTATACAGCAACCAATATAAAGAACACCCAAAATAGAGTAAGGTTGGCCAAATGCTTCCCACCAGCCTGTTCTGTTTCATAACTGTCGTCGGAAAGCCATATCACTCCGGGCATGATTATAATAACGCAACACAAAATGTTTACAAGCAGTAACCAAAACCCAGATAACGGAACGTCACTGTTCACACCGACTACCCCTGTCAATTTAGAGAGGACGGTAGCCAAACCCAGAAGTGGAATCAAAACCATCAAAACCATCTTTGCCTTCGATTTCAAGAAAGACAATCCGTCAAAGATCAACGCCAACACAGTGTACAAAATCGCAGGGTTGACAAACTGAAATATGTAAAACAAGACATCCCATACATGAGAAGGAGTACCTGTAAGCTTCACAGATTGTTGAACCTCAGCAGCACAGTACAAGTAAATCGCCTTGGAAACAAGCACCGCACCCATTAATATATGAACCCTATAAATATATGTACGGTTCATAAAGCATGCAAAGATCCAAAACCCAAGAAAACATAGATAAATGATTGAGAAAATGAAGTAAAGACGCGGGAGCTTTGTCATCCCTGCTGATAAATAATCTTTGATAGTTCCATTATCCATGTTGTAAACCTCTGTACGGACGTCCATTGTCACATGGGATAAGGGGTTGCAGTTGGAGAAACAGAGTGAGTAGTCATTCGGATATGTCACCGGGTAGGATTTGTTGAAGGAAGACGGAGGAGGATTGGGGAGATCTTTGAAAGTAAAGAGGAGTGAGATATACTTGGAATCCAGGCTGCATGAAATATTATCGTCGTCGAGGAATCGTGATCTTGCTTCTTCCGAGAGAAGATAGAAACCAATACGTGAAGGATCAGGTTGTGATAAGTTGGAGGTGACCGGCATAGAGGTTACCGACACGGAGGAGACGGCAATGGAGACGTGACCAGTTTGTGTGAATTTGAAGTAATCGAAGAGGATCCAACCTCGGTCGTCGGATCGGAGCTTCACAGATTTGATCTCAGCGGTGGATGTTGCAGCAAATAGGAAGAAGACGAGAAGAACAGTTAGAACATTTGCTAAATTCCTCATTGAGGATTCACCGGTGGTGGCTGACGGCGGAGGATAACGAATTAGAGAGGTAATCGGGATCAATGTATATCTATAACTCTATATATACGAATGCCAACCTTATCTAGAGACTAGAATCAAGCTTATCATAAGCATATGGAAAATATACGCACTAAAGGTCCCTGAAATTACTTTTCTGTTAACTACCGGCCGAGTAAATCTCTTTGTACATTTTCTTTGGACGGGTTATTCACTTATTCTATCAACCTCTAGGCCATACTTATAAAATGTGTCCCATGTTTAAAAATATTGGCTTATCATGAATGCTAGACAACTTTGCATATTCTCTCTCGTTGAGATAATGTAACACTGGAAAACAAATTTAGATCTAGTAATAATCGTGTTGAAATGGATACATAGTAAACTAAGTTATTAATGTTTTAAGGGTTAAAGTGCCCAGATACAAATTTAAGGGTCTTTTAATTTGAACGTCATATTAGAAAATCAAGTTCAAAAACAATGTGGATATGGATCGGTGGTTATCATGAATTCATGATGGCCTAAATTCCCGGGATAAACTTATAATATTGTCGACTAAGATCGACCTATTAGGATCACTTTGTTATCGGCCGAAATTAGAATGAGAAACGACGTCGGCGGAGATTGAATGCATGGTGGATTCATGTTCTTGAGACGACATGGTTGATTCATGTTCTTGATACAGTGACTTAAGATCATGTTCGTTCCTAAACATTAATTTTGTTGTGTTGCAGATCTGTTAAGGTTATTGTTTCTGTTCATTGGTGTTCACCACTGTGTTGGTCTCATATAACATTCTTTAAGTCAAACCTTTTCACTCTTCCATACTATAATTTTAGCTTTCGAAATTTGAAGTTTTTTCTTGAGCCGGACTAACTTGTTAGTGCCCCGAAGAACCATAGCATAATTTATCCTAAACAAAGTAATTGCACGAAATCTTCTTCGCAGAGCCAAGAACTGAACAACATTGTTCGTGTATGCGTTTTTATGTTGTTGCTGATTCTTTTACTGAACTCGAATACTGGTAACAATTTGACATATGCATTTTGGTCGCTAATCAGGTGTTAAAAATGCATCTTTTTAACATCTTTTCACATACTTATTGTGAACAATCATGATCAAGTTTCTAAGAGAATAGAGAGAAGAGATGCTAGGGTTTAGAGAGGAGAAACATAAAACTGTGAATTTTAGTTATGACAAAATACAAAGAAAGGAACCTATATATACTAAGGGCTAAGAATGCTAGTGGGCTAAATAAGGCCCAAACACACACAAACTTATTAGGCTAACATCCCCTCTCAAACTCACAATTCAAACTCACAATGCGACAGTTATAAGCATTGAGAGTTTGTCACACAAGAAACGAAATCGAGAACCAGACAATGCCTTTGTAAACATATCAGCAATCTGTAGGGTTGATGGAACATGTGGCAAAGTGATGGTCCCAAGTTGAAGATGATGACGAGTGAAATGACAATCAATTTCTATATGTTTTGTCCGTTCATGAAAAACTGAATTCTTGGCAATCTGTATTGCACTGTTGTTGTCACAATGCAAGGGAGTAGGATGAGAAGCGTCAACTCCCATATCAGCAAGAAGCCAACGTAGCCGAACAATCTCACAAGTGGTGACAGCCATAGCTCGATACTCAGCTTCAGTAGAGGACCGAGAGACAACATCTTGTTTCTTACTCTTCCATGAAATCAATGAGTCTCCAAGAAAGATGCAAAAACCAGTGGTGGATTTTCGATCATGAGGATCGCTATCCCAATCAGCATCGATATAGGCACACAACTTGAGTGAGGACGTGGAAGGAAACACAAGGGTTTGGAATTGAGTGCCCCGAAGATATCTCAAGATACGAAGAACAGCTCCCCAACGAACAGTAGTAGGAGCGGTAACAAACTGGCTAACCACATGAACTGCATGAGATATGTCTGGTCGAGTAACAGTAAGATAAACCAGACTTCCTACAATAGTTCGATATAGGCTTGGATCTGACAATGAGACACTGTCTGTTGGAGAATACCTGGCATTAGTCTCCAGGGGAGTATCAACTGTCCTGTTGTCTGAGAGTCGAGCACGTTCAAATAGGTCAGAAATATACTTTGTCTGAGATAAAAGATAACCTTTTGAAGATTGTGCAACTTCAATCCCTAAGAAATAACGTAGCAATCCCAAGTCTTTCATAGCAAAGCGGTAAGCCAAATCACGCTTCAAAGATTCTATACCATCATGATCATCACCAGTAATAATCATGTCATCAACATACAAGGATAGGAGAATCCGACCTGCATTCGTGCATCTAACGAATAACGCTAAATCATGATTACTAGGAGTAAAACCGAGAGAAGTAATCACAGTAGAGAATTTTTCAAACCAAGCACGAGGGGCTTGTTTGAGACCATACAAGGCTTTCCGAAGCCGACAAACTTCACCTGGTTTGTGAGCAATACCTGGAGGAGGAGACATGTAAACTTCGTCATGAAGTTCCATTGACGAATAGAGGAAACTGCGATCAGAGTGCGGACAGTAGTCATTTTTACCACTGGGGCAAAAGTCTCCTCATAATCCATACCATATTGCTGCGAGTCTCCTTTTGCAACCAGCCTTGCCTTATATCTTTCAATTGAGCCATCAGACTTAGTTTTGATCTTATACACCCAACGACAACCAATCGTACGTTTTCCATGAGGAAGCTGTACAAGATCCCACGTATAAGTCTGATAAAGAGCCGTAAGCTCTTCCGCCATAGCATTCTGCCAACGAGGATCAGAAGCAGCTTCTTTGTAAGACTCCGGTTCAGAAAGCCAATGTATATTTGCAATAAAAGATGCAAATGCTGGAGAATAAGAAGAATATACAAAATCTGGCAGTTTAGTAGTCTTATGAGTACGTACAGGTCTCGATGGTGGTGGATGATTTTCTTGAGCGGCAGCAGGAGTGGGAGCAGTTACAGACTGAGCAGGAGGGTTGTCTGGAGCTATGGAAGCATCATCAACTGGGGAACTAGATGTAGTGTCATCACTATCAATGGTGAAAGGATCAATATTTTGAAGTTCTGACCGAGTCATGTTGTGAGACTATACAGGAATAGCATAGTAAGGAAAGTGCTCCAGAAAAGTAACATGTCGAGAGACATACAGTTTCTGACTCGCTGGATCATAACACCGATATCCTTTCTGACCAATACCATATCCCAAGAATACACAAAGAGCCGACTTTGGAGACAACTTGCTTCGTTCTACATGAGGCCGTAAGACAAAGCAGGTGCACCCAAATACCCGTAAAGATGAATAATCAGGTAATTGACCATACAACTTTTCATAAGGAGACATTCCAGAGTTGTGGCGAGTCGGGATGCGATTAATCACATAGGCAGCAGTAAGGATAGCTTCTCCCCAAAAGACACTAGGAACATCAGAAGATAATAACAAAGACCGTGCCGTTTCTACAAGGTGTCGATGTTTCCGTTCTGCTATACCATTCTGTTGAGGAGTATCAGTACATGATGATTGGTGAACAGTCCCATCAGATGCTAGTAACTGAGTAAAATCATTAGAGGTATATTCCCCTCCTAAATCACACTGGAAGCATTTTATGACAGCAGAGTGTTGGGTCTTCACAAGAGCTCTGAAATTGCTATAAATGACAAAGAAATCTGACCTGCGCTTCATAAGATAAACCCATGTATAACGAGTATAATCATCAATGAACGAAACATAATAAGGCGATCCTCCTTTGGAGGTTATTGGGGAAGGACCCCACACATCAGAATGCACAAGATCAAAAGGAGCAAACGAACGAGTGACACTATTATTAAAAGGTAAGGCAGAGAACTTTGCCAGTTTACAACCACAACAATCAGAAATGTCAACATTGTTCAAACGACCTAACACACCAGTAGAGGATAAAAACTATAAACGTGAAGCTGAAACATGACCCAAACGAGAGTGCCAAAGATAAAAATTTGAAGACGAATGACTTAAACGAAAAGACGACAAATCAACACTAGAGGCCGCAATATCAGAAACTTGGAGCTGCTCCAAAACATAAAGCTCCCCAAGTTTACGGCCGATCCCAGTCACCCTCCGAGACTGTGGGTCCTGTACACAACAAAGAGAATCAGAAAAAAAGACCCAATAACCAGATTTACACAACTGACTGACCGAAACAAGATTCAAAGCAAGTGTGGGAATATAATAGACATTAGTGAGAGAGATATGGGGGTAACAACAGGACCAATACCCTCAACTGGCATATGTGTAGCACTAGCTGACATAACAGAAACATGAGGACTAGCTGATAACGAAGAAAAGGATGACAAATGTGGTGACATATGATGAGATGCACCAGAATCCAATATCCATAAGGATAAAGGAATACCTGAAGGACTAGATGCTGATAGACCTGTGTGAGACATAGATGTTGACATGGCAGTAGGATTGGAAGCAATGAACTGGCGAAATTGCTCAAAAACCTGTGGATCCAAAGCTGATGGTGGTGTCATATTCAAATCGTTCTCTATAGAAGGTACAGTAGCAGCAGCAGTGAACTGTGGAGGACGAAATGGTGGAAATGATGGACGTTGTTGAAACTGTCCAGGAGGCCTGTTGAATTGTGGAGGCTGAAACTGTCCAGATGGTCTTGTTTGGTTTTGATAATTTCCCTTCCCCAACAGCAATGGACATTGAGACTTCCAATGATTTTTCTTTTTACAAAATGCACACTCATCAAATGCAACTTTCGGCTTAAACTGTCCAGGTGGTCTTGTTTGGTTTTGAACAGCAAAGACAGTAGGTGTGGCTACTGCCTTAGACCCTTTGTCAGATTGGGACTTGATACGGGTTTCCTAGGCAATCAACTCATGAACAACTGAATCCACTGTGGGAAGAGGAGTACGATGAAGGATTGTCCCACGTAAGCCTTCAAAATCAGACCTTAATGCCATAAAAAACTGGAGCAATCTCTGTTCTTCCCTTCTGGCAATGTAAGGCTTGAAAGCCTTTAGTTCTGCAGATTCAGTTAGAGCTAATTGATCCCACAAATCAGACATAGAAGCATAAAAATCCTGAATACTTAGACTGTTTTGTTGGAGGGCTCGGATATCAAATTCTAGCTGATACTTTTTTGCAAAATTAGATTGAGTATACAGCCTTTCCAAATGGTCCCAAACTTCTTTTGCTGTGTCATACTTTGCTAACTGGGTGCCAATTGACTGAATGACAGAATTATTAATCCATGTAATAATTTTGGAATTATCAGTCTCCCAAGATTCCAATAAAATAGCAAAATTGGCAGCCTTGTCATCTGTGGGTTTTCCCTTTGTACCTGTAACAATCCCCCACATAGTCTTGCCCCGTAAAAAATTCTTCATTACATAACTCCAATATGCATAGTTTTTACCATCCAGTTGTGTACTAATGGACTGAAGAGAGTCATCTCTTGGAGCCATAATATCAATAGACAGTCAAGAAAATATTCCAAAATTGCCCTTATGCAGATGAACAAACAACCCAATAATAGCAGCAACAATTAACTCTCAAAATCAAACATTCAACCCAGAAACGAAGCAGAAAATCAACCAAATCGAGTCGAAAATATCAATCGGTACACATAAATGAAGCAGAAAATCATACCAAAAGTTCGATCTGCGCATTGTCGGCGTACCTGCTACAAAACCCCTTAATATCCTAGCTCTGATACCATGTGAACAATCATGATCAAGTTTCTAAGAGAATAGAGAGAAGAGATGCTAGGGTTTAGAGCGGAGAAACATAAAACTGTGAATTTTAGTTATGACAAAATACAAAGAAAGGAACCTATATATACTAAGGGCTAAGAATGCTAGTGGGCTAAATAATGCCCAAACACACACAAACTTATTAGGCTAACACTTATATCATGTGTTCTTGATATATGGAGTAAGGTATTTAATATGAACATCTCAAATGGGCTAGACAGTTGGACAAATGGACTAGATAGTTGGACAATCATCATAAATCACAATTGTCAAGATATTAAAACGGCGAAGATACGATGAAATATAGGTTGTGCCAACAGGCAACACAAACCAAATGCACTTAAAGATCAACATCCAATTTTGAAGACTACAGGTCGAATGATTTTAAACAAGCAACATTAGCAACAAAAATATGAAATTTGAACACGCTTCATTTTTTCCGTTTATGTTAGTACAAAATAAAGAAAAATGACATTAAAATGAAATTGATCGAGAAAAAAAATAATCGAAGATGAAGTTGAAAACTCATAGCAGTTCAAAGTTCCAACTCAGGCGCCACTGGTGGTTGAAGATTAAGTTGATCATATTCGTTTTTCTCAAACGGCCTGAACATAAAAAGTATTACCATATAGAACACAAGACTGGCTATCTCTCCTGCCATTGCCCAACCGTAATTGTAATCAAAAGCGATCCCAACTCCCACAACAAAGTCAATGCAAGAGTATACAATAAACACTTTATAGAACTGCCGAATTAGATTAAACTTTTCCAAAGAATTCTTAACAGCCTGATCAGTCTTGCTAATCTCATATCCAATTCCAACGAAACTGCTTAAAACAAAGTTACAAAAGCTTTCTGCCAGACATAAACCCGTGTCCCAAACCCAGAAGTCTTCAAGTAAAAGCTGATGTTTCACTTTAGAACCTATAGTAGCAAGAATTTGAACTGGGATTACAATCATCAAACCGCTCTTTACTATAGAAATCGACTTTAACAGTGAACATCCGTCAAAGATTGCACCAATGACAACGTAAAAAAGCACTGTCCTGATAAACTGAAATATGTAAAGCAAGACATTCCATCCTTGAGGAGGGATGCCTGTAACCTTCAAAGAATGTTTGACCCTGGCCGCACATAACAAGTTAAGTCCCTTCATGACAAGCAAAACGCCCATTAGTAAATGAATCCAGTGAAAAGACGGATGGTTTTTGAGGCATACGAAGACCCAAAACCCTAGAAAACATGGATAAATGATGGAGAATTTGAAGAAAAGAGATGGGAGCCCGGTTTGCGGTGCTGATAAATAGTCTTTGGTAGTTCCATTATGGGTGTTGTAGAGCTCCGTCCGGACGTCCATTGTTACGTGGGATAGAGGGTTGCAGTTGACGAATCTGACTGTGTACAAATTGGGATATGTCACAGCGTATGATATGCTGTAAGAAGACTGAGGAGGAGGGGAGAGATCTTTGAATGTAAAGAGGAGTGAGATGAATTTAGAATCCAAGTGGCATGAAATACGTTCGTAATTCAAATACTCGATTGCATCATCCGAGACAATGAAGAAACCAATACGTGAAAGATCAGGTCTTGATAATTTGGAGGTGACCGGCATGGACGTGACTGACACGGAGGAGACGGCAACAGAGACATGACCCGTATGCGTGAATTCGAACTCGTCAAACAATATTAGACCGCTGGCATGGGATCGGATCTTGAAAGATTTAATATCCGCTGTGCATGGTGCAGTGAAGACGAAGATTAATAGGAAAACAAGATTGAGAAAATTTTCTAAATTCGTCATTGTTGGTTCACCACCTGTGGGGGCTGCGAGAGGAGGATAACAAACTAAGAGAGATAATTGGTGTTAAAATAAATAGTTTAAAGTGTGGGTCAGTTTCCATCATTCCCCTCCATTGAGATCTAACATATTATTCTCTGTGTTTCCCACTGTGATTTCAACAGCTCTTTTCAGTCTTTACTTTATTTCTGTAAACGGTCAAGCATCCTGTATTTAATGTAAGGCTTCCATATGAATGAAATACAATGAAGTATTCAGTTATCAGCTTCTATATCCTTTAACATGGTATCAGAGCAGTGTTGAGATCCTCAACTAGCTCATCACCTACCGAAAAATGTCTGAAGGTGATATTCCAAATACAGATTTGGCTATACAACTAGCAAATCTGATCAGAAACTCCCAACCACAAAATCCCAAATTATCTGACAGCCTACAAATCAATCTCAAACTCAATAGCCAAAACTATGCTCTATGGACCCGGATGATTCGGGTTGCCATAGGCGGAAAATCAAAGGCCCTGTTATCCCACTTAACCTCAAATCCTCCAGATCAAGATGATGGAAAATTTGAGCAGTGGGAACAAGATGACCTGGTTGTTTTTTCATGGCTAATACAAAACATAGAACCACTACTTGCAAGCAACCTGACCGAGTATCCCACAGCAAAATCACTCTGGGATGCCTTGGTGGTCACTTACAGCAGCGGAAAAGACAAGCTACAAACTTTCAATCTCCATGTCAAGGCAAATGAATTTAAACAAAGTAGTACTTCTCTTGAAGACTTCTGGATCACTTTACAAGGAATTTGGGGAGAAATCGAAAGAATCGATCCAAATCCCATGAAATGTCCAGTAGACATTCAAACTTACACCCGAATCAGGTCTGAGCAAAAACTTTTTCAATTTTTAAATGCATTGATCGAAAATATGATTCTGTTAAAAGAGATATCCTCCGATGGGATCCTCTACCAACCGCCGAGGCGGCTTACGCTGCTGTTCGAAAAGAAGCGGCTCACCAAAACATTTTGGGAACCATTTCAAATGAACCGCAAGGGTTAGCGATGGGATTATTTACCTCAGATTCATGTGGAGGTGGATTTATCTCAAAAGGTAACCGGCGACCAGAAAATTTCTCAAAAGGTAACCGATTTCCCAAAGAAGATAAAACACACCTAAAATGTGAACACTGCGGGATGATGAAACATACCAAGGAGCAATGCTTCAAACTTGTCGGGTACCCTGAGTGGTGGATCGACGGGCATAAAAAGCCTAAAGCTTCGGTCGAACAAGATGGAGGGGGACGAGGTAAAGCTTCCGCCGCCGTGGGCAACAGCAGCGCCGCCATCAACGGCGACGGTAGCTATGGTGGTTTTGGAGGAATAGCAATCGGATCTACAAATCAACTCCGACCCACAACTCGACCCACATCTCCGCCAACAAATAATCAACGCTCGACGATGCCAAATCGGACCACCGAGGCCAACCGGACAACTCCCGCCGCCGTCCGCAACAACAGCGCCGCCCAATCGGTACGGAACGGCGATGGAACAAACAGGCGCGAGCTTGTATCTGGTGCACCTCCACCGAAACGAACGGGAGATCGGGACGGAACACCATCCGCCGCCGAGAATAGCAGCAAAACCGACCGGAAAAGCTATGGATGCTTCGTTTTCTTGGAGAAGAAGATGCGATTGTGAGAGAGGAAGGGAGCTCCACTGGAAAATCAGAAGCAGGTAACGGGAATGGAGGCTGCTTCCCGATTTTTAACCCTAAAAATACAAAATACAATTTTGACCCTAAAAAATTTGAAATGTCAGAATTAACCCTTGAAGTTTATTCCCTTGTTCCATATATAGAAAGAAGCTTAAAAAACTGCAGAAACGATCCACAAAATGGAGGAAGTGCAAATATAACATTTTCTTGTGATAATATACGAGATAAAACTTGGATACTTGATAGCGGGGCCACCGACACCATGACTTATGAAATATCGGATCTTATTTCGTTATCCAAACCACGAAAAGCGCAAATACAAACTGCAAATGGTGAAAAAAATGGAAGTTAAACAAGGAGGAACAATTGAGTTTTCTCCTATGTTAAAACTCTCTAATTGTCTCTATGTCCCCTCTCTTTCTCAAAACCTGTTATCAATAAGTCATGTTACAAAAGAACTAAATTGCTCAGTTCTAATGCATCCAACTTTTTGTATCTTACAGGATATCAGGACGGGGACGATCATTGGGCGTGGCACTCTGGGATGCCTTGGTGGTCACTTACAGCAGCGGAAAAGACAAGCTACAAACTTTCAATCTCCATGTCAAGGCAAATGAATTTAAACAAAGTAGTACTTCTCTTGAAGACTTCTGGATCACTTTACAAGGAATTTGGGGAGAAATTGAAAGAATCGATCCAAATCCCATGAAATGTCCAGTAGACATTCAAACTTACACCCGAATCAGGTCTGAGCAAAAACTTTTTCAATTTTTAAATGTCATTGATCGAAAATATGATTCTGTTAAAAGAGATATCCTCCGATGGGATCCTCTTCCAACCGCCGAGGCGGCTTACGCTGCTGTTCGAAAAGAAGCGGCTCACCAAAACATTTTGGGAACCATTTCAAATGAACCGCAAGGGTTAGCAATGGGATTATTTACCTCAGATTCATGTGGAGGTGGATTTATCTCAAAAGGTAACCGGCGACCAGAAAATTTCTCAAAAGGTAACCGATTTCCCAAAGAAGATAAAACACACCTAAAATGTGAACACTGCGGGATGATGAAACATACCAAGGAGCAATGCTTCAAACTTGTCGGGTACCCCGAGTGGTGGATCGACGGGCATAAAAAGCCTAAAGCTTCGGTCGAACAAGATGGAGGGGGACGAGGTAAAGCTTCCGCCGCCGTGGGCAACAGCAGCACCGCCATCAACGGCGACGGTAGCTATGGTGGTTTTGGAGGAATAGCAATCGGATCTACAAATCAACTCCGACCCACAACTCGACCCACATCTCCGCCAACAAATAATCAACGCTCGACGATGCCAAATCGGACCACCGAGGCCAACCGGACAACTCCCGCCGCCGTCCGCAACAACAGCGCCGCCCAATCGGTACGGAACGGCGATGGAACAAACAGGCGCGAGCTTGTATCTGGTGCGCCTCCACCGAAACGAACGGGAGATCGGGACGGAACACCATCCGCCGCCGAGAATAGCAGTAAAACCGACCGGAAAAGCTATGGATGCTTCGGTTTTCTTGGAGAAGAAGATGCGATTGTGAGAGAGGAAGGGAGCTCCACTGGAAAATCAGAAGCAGGTAACGGGAATGGAGGCTGCTTCCCGATTTTTAACCCTAAAAATACAAAATACAATTTTGACCCTAAAAAATTTGAAATGTCAGAATTGACCCTTGAAGTTTATTCCCTTGTTCCATATATAGAAAGAAGCTTAAAAAACTGCAGAAATGATCCACAAAATGGAGGAAGTGCAAATATAACATTTTCTTGTGATAATATACGAGATAAAACTTGGATACTTGATAGCGGGGCCACCGACACCATGACTTATGAAATATCGGATCTTATTTCGTTATCCAAACCACGAAAAGCGCAAATACAAACTGCAAATGGTGAAAAAATGGAAGTTAAACAAGGAGGAACAATTGAGTTTTCTCCTATGTTAAAACTCTCTAATTGTCTCTATGCCCCCTCTCTTTCTCAAAACCTGTTATCAATAAGTCATGTTACAAAAGAACTAAATTGCTCAGTTCTAATGCATCCAACTTTTTGTATCTTACAGGATATCAGGACGGGGACGATCACTGGGCGTGGCACTGAGAAACAAGGATTGTATTATGTGGACGAGATGACTCAAAATGGTACTGTGATGATGGCTCATGGAACCACAGAAAGAGAAGCCTGGTTATGGCACAGAAGATTGGGTCATCCCTCTACGGGTTATTTACATACTCTTTTTCCTAAGTTATTTCCTTCAAAAAACTATCGTTGTGTGAAACATGTGTCTTAGCCAAAAGTCATAGACAAACATTCAAACCAAATAATACCAGGGTTGATGTTCCTTTCTCATTAATTCATTCTGATGTATGGGGTCCATCACCAATCATTAACCTTCGGTTTTTTGTACTGTTTGTAGATGATTGCACTCATATGACGTGGATTTATTTCTTAAAAAATAAATCTGAAGTTCTTGACAAATTCGTTATGTTTCATACCATGATTCAAACCCAATTTCAAAAGAATATCCAGATTTTTCGATCTGACAATGGAGGAGAATTTGTTAACACTTCTATGAAACAATTTTTTCAATCAAAAAGAATAATTCATCAAACTACTTGTCCACATACTCCAGAGCAAAACGGTGTTGCTGAGAGAAAAAATCGTTTTTGTTAGAAATAACTAGAGCTCTTTTAATCGAATCAAAAGTTCCAAAATCCTTTTGGCCTGAAGCTCTCGCCACAGCTACATACCTTATAAACCGACTTCCAACCAACACTCTCAAATTTAAAACTCCACTACAAACCCTATCAGAATTTGTCAAAATTCCTTCACTTCTTATGCTAGAACCAAAGATCTTTGGGTGTACAGCCTTTGTTCATATACCGAAGACTAATCGCAATAAGCTCGACCCATGTGCTGAAAAATGTGTATTCGTAGGATATGGGGTAAATCAAAAAGGATACAGATGTTATAATCCGAAGACTCATCACATGTTCACCACTATGAACTGTGATTTTCTTGAAACAGATTACTACTATGTCTCCCAACATAGTGGTTAGGAGGAGATAGAGTGTTCAGACGCACTAAGTTGGTTAGAATATGTTCAGGCGACTACAACAGAAGAATCATCCACACCATATACAAATCCTAATTCTAGTGCCATTCCAGATCAGTCTCCTAACCTGACATCCGAGGTAAGTAACACTCAGTCTCCTCACACTCCTGAATCTTCTCAAAATGATGAACTTGTTACCTTGATCATGAAACTGCCACATAACACAAAGAACTAATACAGGAACAACTAACAGAAAGATACACATTACCTCCAAGAACTAACAGAGGGATTCCTCCAAAACGATATTCCCCAGAAAGAGAATCTCGAGGTTCTAGATATCCTATGGCAAATATGGCTAAAGGAAACTTGACTCAAGAAGCTAGGGCCTTCAATGTTGCACTATACTCTGACGAAATTCCAACCATAGTGGAGCAAGCCTTGAAGACGAAGAACTGGAAAAATGCAATGGAAACTGAAATAGAAGCCTTATTAAAAAATGACACATGGAAAAAATGCATTATTCCAAACGAGAAAAAACCAGTAGGATGTCGATGGGTCTTTACAATAGAACATAAACCTGATGGTACTGTTGAAAGATACAAAGCAAGGTTGGTAGCCAAGGGTTATACCCAAACCTATGGAATTGACTATGCTGAGACTTTTTCCCCAGTTGCAAAGATTGATACTATTCGAGTTCTTTTTTCAATAGCCGCAAATGAAGGATGGCCGCTACATCAATTTGACGTCAAAAATGCATTCCTACATGGAGAGCTAAAAGAAGAAGTTTATATGGAAGCACCTCCTGGTTTCACGAAGAATTTTAAACCAGGTGAAGTTTGTCGCCTTAAGAAATCTCTTTATGGATTAAAGCAATCTCCTCGAGCTTGGTTTGGCAGATTTACCTTAGCAATGAAAAGATACGGTTTCAAGCAAAGCAATTCTGATCATACTTTGTTTCTTAAAAAGAGAAACGAACTTATAACATGTTTAATTATCTATGTCGATGATATGATAATTACAGGAAATGATAAAGAAGAAATGGCGAAACTAAGAAAAAACTTATTCCAAGAATTCGAGATGAAAGATCTAGGCAGGCTTAAGTACTTTCTTGGAATTGAAGTTTTAAGGTCAACACAAGGGATTTTTATCTGCCAGAAGAAATATGTCCTAGATCTATTAGCAGAAACTGGAATGATTGATTGCAAACCCGCAGAAACTCCCATGGTAACAAACCAAAAGTTATATATCGACAACAATGCAAAATCAACAGATAAGGAAAGATATCAACAAATTGTGGGAAAATTGATATATCTCTCACATACCCGCCCATATATTTCATATGCAGTAGGGGTTGTCAGTCAATTTATGCACCAACCCCAAATCTCTCATATGGAGGCAGTATGGAGAATTATCAGATATCTCAAAGGAACAGTAGGACATGGAGTACTGTTTAAAGCAAATGGACATCTATAAACTCAAATCTATACTGATGCAGATTGGGCAGGAGACAAAGGAAATCGAAGATCAACCTCGGGATACTTCACCTTAGTTGGTGGAAATCTAGTCACATGGAGAAGTAAGAAACAAAAGGTGGTATCCCTTTCAAGTGCTGAAGCAGAGTTCAGAGGAATAGCACGAGGAGTCGCAGAAGCCCTTTGGATACGAAAACTTCTCACTGAAGTTGGTCTCTTCCGTAAAGAAACAAGTAAAATTATGTGTGATAATAAAGCTGCTATTCAAATATCAGAAAATCCTGTCCAACATGACCGAACAAAACATGTGGAAGTTGACAGACACTTCATCAAAGAAAAGCTCGAAGCTCAAATCATTGAACTACCGTTCGTTCGATCAGAAGACCAGATAGCTGACATTCTGACAAAAGCTGTAAATGGAAAAATCCTTAACAATTGTCTGGCCAAGTTGAATTTTGGGAATCCCACTATTCAACGTGAGGGGGAGTGTTAAAATAAATAGTTTAAAGTGTGGGGTCAGTTTCCATCATTCCCCTCCACTGAGATCCAACATATTATTCTTTGTGTTTCCCACTGTGATTTCAACAGCTCTTTTCAGTCTTTACTTTATTTCTGTAAAGGGTCAAGCATCCTGTATTTAATGTAAGGCTTCCATATGAATGAAATACAATGAAGTATTCAGTTATCAGCTTCTATATCCTTTAACAATTGGGACTATCAGTCAATGGATCGACATATATAAACAAACTTCCGACCCTATCTGAAATCAAGCTTGTTATCCAACAAATGAAAGTTATGAAACGATATATCGGAGACGTTGCTACCATGATCAATGTCGCTTTTCAATGTAAATGATTAAATGGTAAATTTATCTATCCTTTCTAATAAAACCAACCAAAAATGACACTTGGCACATTTCTAAAATATCAATTTGCCACATGTTAATAGAAATCCAATTTATTTTTCCCGCACAAATATATGAACACATTTTCCGTATTATTTCATTTAACCCAATTAATCTAGATCAATTTTAATCCCAAAAATTCATGAACAAATGGCAAGAAATCTATCTCTTCTAATAAAGCAAAGCTTAACATGCCACATGGCATCATTCTACACCCAATATTTTCCACGTGTCCTGCTCCTAGCCTACTTCTATTCTAATTCCCGCTCAATAATTCCCTCTTCTGTATTGAGAAACTAGGTTAATACCCGTGTACTACACGGGTTGGAAAATAAAAGTAAAATGCTAAAAGTGACATGAACTTTATTGCAACGTTTAATGCTAATAACAACAATTTTTTAGAAAATTGTCCTATAAATAAGCTTCAATGTACAAAAAAAAACTTTTTTAGATCATGTATAAAAAAGTCTTAAAACTCATTTTTTTAAAGTAAAATGCTACTAATGAAAAGTCCAATGCTAAAAACAATTTTTTTTTCTTCAGAATACTGTCCTATACATGAGCTTTATTGTACAAAAAGATGAATTTTTCTAGATCATCTAAAGCAATCTGAAAAAATCTTTTTCTCCTCAAAGTGCGATGCTATTAATGGACTTTTTGACAAACTTTTTTGGCAAATTTGAATTCTATTAATGAACTTTATTGCTAAGTACAATGGAAAAATCGATACTTTTTTCTAGAAAATTGTCCCGTAAATGAGCTTCAATGTACAAAGAAATAACACTTTTACAGGTCATCTAGAAAAAATCCGAATAAGTCATTTTCTCAAAGTATAATGCTATTAATGAATTTTTAACAAAGTTCAAAGCTAAAAATGACATTTCTTCACGAAAACTGTTGTATAATTGATCTCTATATACAACAAATGGATATGATATACTAACAACACAGTTCTCATTAGCGGTCGTAATAAAGTGGATGACACAAAGGGGACCTAGAAGATACACTACCTTTAAAATTAAGACTAACTAAAGATTTCTCAAATCCATGTTTCCATTTTCTGTTTACTATATATTAATTCATTTTCTGTTTTTTTCACAACCAGGTCCCCTTCAAGAAAAATAAAATATTTTAATCTTTCAAAAACATCAATTTGGTTTCTCTCAATCATCTTATTTCCCAGCAAATTGCAATTATCCAATGTGTCATGGTTTTTCAGAATATCCTCCGACTTCCAGGCAGTTTTTCTTTGATTTTATGAAATTTATAGCTTTAACATATAATCACTTATGTTGTTCTTGCAATATAATATTAGATAACCACTTTGTTAAACAACGATAACAATAAAACAAATATGAATAATGGTGAAAACATTTGACGTAGACTTGACCTTGACAAAAAAAAATGATGGCAAATAAATTTATGATAATACATATTATATATAGTATTTATTTGTTGTGTTTTCCAGCCACAACTTCTGGTTAAGTCTTAACAACATTGGTGCTTTCCCTTAGCTCGCTCTGTGAAAGCAACATTGGTTGTGTCAAGACCCATGCTGCCACCGCCTCCCCTTGCAACTGCTCACCGGTGGATGTTTACCTGGAGGCAAGAAAAGACTCTCAAGATTACTATGGCAACAACCCGTTTAGATACGATTGAATTTGGTTAGGGAGCAGTAAATATGACTCTATAACTATTAAATTATTACTAAATAAGCAACAACACACGTATAAATTGGCAATACGTCAATTGTGTGAAATTTTAATTAATTGCAAAATCACATTTATCCAAAAAAAAAGGCATATAAAAACTAAAAAGAAATAATGATCGTCATTTTCACAATATATGGTGCATTTCACAAAAACATGATTTTTTTTATTTGAAATCTTTTAGGCTTTTTATAGGACCTTATAAAAAGCAATTCACAGTTCGCAAAATCCTTAGTGCAATATTAGTCATCGTTTTGTTTAAAAAAAAAGTGCTGCCTTTGTTATCTATTCTTATCAAAAGATTGACTCTAATCCTAAAATACAAGTTCCATACAGTTTTGGTCATTTTTGTGATCATCTTACTTTTAATATTTAAAATATTTAGCCCCGAAATCAGTTCATAAACCCAACACAATCTTTTATTTGGCCTAAAGCATAGACTTTTATAGCATCATATAGAATCTTAGACGACTTGAAGACCTAGCAACATGTTCCTTCAACAAAGTTGCTAAACAGTGGACTGAAGCTAGAATGCTACGGGTAGGATGTGAAGGCTTCTTCAGCTGTATAAAAACAATCCAGTTACACAAATGAAGACTTTACCCTTACAGCTCATTATACAGACATGATGTATACTCATAACAAACCTGAATACAAAGCCATTCCACTAATCCTTTCAAAACATCATCACTTGCAGTGATTTTCTTCTTTGAATCTGTGGATTGTCCATTTGCAATTAGACCATTTTGTTTTGGCGTAGCACTGTATAACAAAAAACGTAAATTAACATAACTTAAAAAAGTATAGACTGACCAAGTTCAATTTATGATAATGGTATTGCATTGTTTTCTCTATCTTCTCCTTGCATTCCTTTGAATACGTTCGATTTCTTCCTTTGCTTTCTCCATCAAATAACTTCCTACATCATACCACAAAACTCATGTCATGATTGTAAATATTTTTATTAATTAATCAAATACGATAAGCCAAAAGAGTTAAGATTTAAGAAAAGTAAATGACTATTATCTGCAGGGAGTTGTCAATTGTCTGCAAAGAGGTGTCATGTGTAATCAACTTCTGGTGTATGCTTTCCACTGAATGTCCAGAAAAATAGGGACAGAGATGTCAATTTGGTCATAAGGGTAGAGATCCTATAATTCAACTTATTAATTATGAGATTAGTTTACTTAATATCCATGGTTAATTCTTTTTTTCCTTTATTGACTTCACTCACCTGACCTGTCCACGAATTTTGAAACATCAACAAAACTATTGACCAAATAGCAAATTCTACACTTAAAAAAAACTTACATCTTTGATCTGAAACAAAACCCTATTTACGGATTAGACATGTGGAAGATCTTGATAATGGCATTTGACTTTCTTCTCTTGTGTGATTGACTGGGGGTAGACAGTGAAATGAAAGTAGGATGCTATAATATCAAATAAATGAAAGTACATTGTTATTTCTTGCAATTACAAACCTTGTGCCAAAATCTTGAGTAAAGCAAGTGAAGAACAGCATGTTCAGCAACCAACAACATATACATCAACTGAACCCCGGTACCTGTCAGGTTTCCAACAATTAAATGAAAGTACGTTGCTATTTCTTGATTGTAGAGGATCTCCCATATTGTCTTTTGGAAAAAGAACTAAAAACAGAGAATTTTAGTGGGTACGCATAATTTGGGTGAAACTATTCCGCCACCCCTCTATCCATTAACTATTCCAAGATTTCTTTTATTTTTTTAATTTTGGTTTCATTTTTCCCAAGAAATAGCAATGTATTTTCATTTTTCCCAAAATATGGCATCTTAAATGTTAAAAAACATATTTACATATCTATATTTCGAAAGTAGGATGTTAAGATTAGAAAAAATGGATGTACATTGTTATTTCTTGCATTTAGCCTAATCAGGGGCTAAATGTAAGAAATAGCAATGTACTTTCAGTTTTTTTCAACTAACCTGCGATACATGCTTTTCATTATGTTAAAAAGTGCCCAATGTTAATCTTTAGGCAATTATGCAAGCAATTCTTTATGAAGATTATAGAATCCTTGAGAATATAGAAGTGAGAAAATTTTGAAGAAGCGCAAAAATACCTGAAAACCATGGTTAGAAAAAAGTGCCTAGTTAAGAAGAGAAAGTAGCCTACAGCATAAAAGCACAAATTTGACCTCTCACTTTGTATCAGTGAAATCCATATAGCAATTAATATTACTATACAAGTTAAAGGATGATTATAGCATTGAAAATAACATTCGGATGCAATGTTTAATAGCATCATTATAGAATTTGGAGGATTTGGAATTGTTACCTGTATTTATTTAATTATCAAATCCGTTAGATATGTTATGCTTGAGGGAGTAATCCATCACAACATTCTTGAGAAATTGAGCTAAATTAGCTAAAGAAAAAATGTGTTTAGGTATTTAATAATTGACTTGATCTTAGAATTAAAAGGATATATATAGTTTCCATTTTTAATACGTTCTCTATTCTTATCAAAAGATTGACTCTAATTTCTATCTTTCTCTGGTTTCGAAAAGATAATAACATTGATATTATGGACATCATGGATGATGCGTCACATTGATATTATAGACATCATTGATATTAAAGGAGAATTGATTCACCGTCCATAACTGTGGACTATCCATTCTATCATTCTTCTTACCACTACTTCAGGAAAATCACCCCATTGTACAGATTCGATCAAACCACATGATCTAAAAGTTAACTCTATATAGAGTTTACTCTCTATGGTTTCAAACAACAGACCTCCGCTTCAATATTTGACAACAAATTTTAAAGGAAACTTTAACACGAGTGGTATTATATTAATAGGTGCTTGTTTAAATTTAATGTGGTAACTAATTAATTTCTCAGATTCAGAAAGTATGATGCTAAGATTTGAAAAAAATGTAAGTACATTGTTATAATCGACAGCTAGGGTTTCTAGAGGTGATCAATTTTACCTTTTTAAAGCTGATTTCACTCTTTTTAGCCACAATCCATCCTCACATAACAACCATTTTTAGTCCTCTGCACAAAAAGAAAAGAGAATGAATGAGTGCGTTCAAACTATGATGGCAGTGAGTGCAGAGGAACAGTCGAGATGGTTGAGAGGCTGGGTATAAACCATGACATCGGAGAAGTAGAGCACCTTATGAGAAGGCTTCAAGGTTAGAAATCGTAATATTAAAAACCAAAATTTACAAAATATACAACATAATAAGTAGCAGCACCTGATGAGCATTTCGAATATGCGAGACCCATGCCCAGAAAAATCAATTAATCTTAATTGATGATGAGTAGATTTTGAGTTCTCAAGCGATAGGCAGCATAGCAGTGTTGAGGTTGTCGTGGTGGTGCAGTCGTCAACTATCAGCAAAACCAACATTCCTCAATCAACATTCTTGACATATCCTCGAACCTAGGTTTGTGAGTATGATGGAAAATCAACTAAATAGAGCGAAAGGACTGAGATATGAGAGATGGAAGTCGAGAGTCCGATGACTTAGGTCGCTTTCTTTAGAGAGAAATATCAAGAAGTTCATGGATATAACCATTTTCCATGTATCATCGAAGCCGATGTTCACGGATGGATTTGGAATGTGCATCCAAAATTGAAATCCGATGACTTAGGTCGCTTTCTTTAGAGAGAAATATCAAGATGCAGAAAAAGAAAAAAGTGAAGCAATTGCCGCTGTCATTGTGATGTTGGTGGTTAGAGAGAAAGAGGGAGATCTCGAAGAGAGTAGAAGGATATGAGGTATATATGAAGTTACGAGATTTAAGGAACCGGTTATGAAAACTGAACGGCAACTCATAAATAAACGTATAGAGAAAAACACGTGTCATAATTTTTTGGGCGGGAAAATAAGATCGAGAAGGTGTAAAAAAATGACACGTGTATGTAAATGATTGCTTTATTATAGTAGATAGATAGATTTCCCGTATTATTTGATTTAACTCAATTAATCTAGATCAATTTTAATCCCAAAAATTCATGAACAAATGGCAAGAAATTAGCAGTGAATCCATTGACTACGTTCTAGATTCCTTTTTATATATCCCCTTCTCTCGCTCATAATGAGTATACGCTTTTATTTATGAGATGCAAATCTGATTCCATTTCGTTTGATAAACATCGTCCCTTAATTTTAGCACTAATCGTTGATAACTCATCAACCAAATCGCAATAAATCAGGAATACAATATTAGTGCTTCAATCGAATAGGATAAATGGCTGAAGAGAAACCGCCAAATCGGTAAAGGAAGGCTAAAGGGAAACGGCTGAAAAGAATTCGGTAAACAAATACAACAAAGTGTTCGAGTTCAATTACACGATTCAAGGGTGGCTTTGTCAGATGTTGTTCACGTTCGTCACTGGACATCTCGTGGTAATAGAGTTTGAAAGCCACTATTAGGAGTGGAACTCTTTTGACCCGGTCGATCTCTTTCAAGCACCTATCCGCAAACATGTCCCCGAGGTCAGTACATCATGTCCATAGGTTCATCATTCGATCACATCTGGAAACGGTTGCTAATACCCCGTAGGCTAAGGAGCAAAAGGAGGGTTTGTTCCAAAACAAGACCTACATTTAACCTTGAAACTTCATTTTGCTGACTTTGTTTCCAATTTTCAACTTGTTTTGTTCGATGTTGATATAGCAGGAAACTCTGCTTTAAATCAATTGTAGAGTTTCTCTAGCAGAAGAATATCATGTGGTTTGATGATTGGAATATTAACATTTGACGTGCTTATGAGTTAAAAACTTTTCTAATACTTTCCAAACATAAAAAATCATCACCATGGATATAGCATGTTATGTAAATTTATTCTCATGAATAAAAATCATATTATGAAAATTATCATGATGAAATAACTACGAATCATGCATGTGTATACCGATACATTCAAAACTTATTTCAACTTGAGACTATTTAAACTACAAGTTTTAACAACTAATGACTTAGGTTATCATAGATTTTATAAGAGTATTTACTATAAACCCCGGACCTTGAGCTCCGGCACAAACAGTTGCAAGTGAGTTCTAGAACCTTGCCATAGTTTCCAATGCAGCAGAGTGTGGTTCAAACTCTGCCAGCTCTAGTGGGATCAATGCAGCAACAGGTGGTGGCCATCCCACCACCACAGAAAGTTGTACTGATGGCGCCTTCATCTTCAAGGATGGTTAAGGCCCCTCCGAGAAATGGATTCTGAACAATCGGTCGCAAGTGTGTATTAAGGTCGAATCACTTTCTGGTTGATCTCGACCAAAAGGATCCCTATAGGTACTATGTAAGATTTCTCAATTTATGTGTTATCCTTGGTTTTATTTTGTGTTATAGATCCTCTTGGACTTTCATTTTTATCTTTAATGTCTGAATCTCAATTTAAGAGTGAGGATTTAGGTTCAACGTTGAGTGTGTTTCATGACTGAAGGTTAAAATAGTGAAAAAAATCCATTTGCATATGTTTATGATTGATTGTCAAATGATCTTGGTCCTTAACAAAGCTAAGTGATTAAAATGAGTAGTTGTTGGACCATTTTCAGAATTTAACCTTTTAAATAGAATCACCATTTAATTAAGAGATTCCACTTACCCGTTGAATTCTAACATTTCAAGTTTAAGGGGTTTATTTGGAAAAGAACATGACATGATTGCTTCGTATCAAGTTAACTTAAGGGACCAAAATGAGTAAATTATTAAATTAAGTCTTCCATTTATGTTTTGAGTTCATTTAAAATTGATATTGTTGAGAAATATTCTATGAAAGTACAACGTTATTTATATAAATGTTTTGTCAAGTTTAGATCATTTAAGTTCAAATGGTTTTTGTGAAAAGTTTTTAACACATGTACTCTGAAAAACTCTTAGTTAATTTTAATGAAAGAATCTCATAGATTTACTCAGAGTTTTTAATTTTTAGCATTTTAAAATAAATTAGGGTGTTACACTTTGTTTAGGAATACTACTTGTTATGTTGGTACGTGTCATATGAATATGTGTGTAGGTATGTGTGCTCACTAAACATGCGCTTACCCGTTGATATTTAACATTTCTCAGGTTTTTATTAAAGGGGATATTTGGGAATGAACCCGGCTTGACTCCCTCGAGCTTCTACTGGTTTATTGAAGTTTAAAGTCTTCCATTTTTCATGTTTTATAATGTTAAATGTTTTTATAAATTTAATGTTTTAGTAACACCTATCACTCTGGGGAATTTTTATTTATGTCTTTCATGATTGATTTCATTAAACAAAGTGTTTATTTAGTTTCATTATTTTAAATTAAAAAATTAAGGTGTTATAGTATACATGCATCCCTTGTTGGGATGGGGCACGAGATACTCATGAATCCATGACAAGGCCCCATATTGGTGGATTAGGAACATGACTAGCATGTTATACTGATAGAAGATCTAGTTTTGAATATAATGTCGAGTGATATTATTAGAACCTAGTTCTTGGGTTGATAGCTATTGAGAACTGTACGTAGATGGGTCGAGTTTGAGAATATGATTAGACATACATCCCTTGCGAGGATAGGGCAAGAGATGCCTGTGAATCCATGAGAAGGTCTGGCCTCTATAGATAGGGACGAGACTCCCCTTTAAAAGGCCATCGAGGGAGAAGGTTCGGCTTTACTCAATGGCAAACTCTATAGTTGGTAAACTTGGAATGTAACTTCCATTGTTGTATCCATGACTAGACCAGTAGACCTGACTTCGATAGATTGGGACGAGAATCCTAGTGTAAGACCATTGAGGTTGAAGGTCTAGCCTTACTCGATGTCAAGCACTCCCATTGGCAGATTGTTAATGTAACTTTCATTGTTGTATTCATGACGAGGTACGACCTCGAGGGATAGGGACGAGACTCCCATTACAAGACCATTGAGGGTGAAGATTGGCCTCGCCCAATGGCAATGTTCTAGTTTGAGGGTTGGAAATTGTAAACTCCCTAGTTGCTAGTGGGTAAGTAAGAGAGAGGATCGAATACTTCGGTAATGTACTCTCCATACTTTTCGTTTTGAATATTAATTCGCTTAATGCTTGTTATAATCATAAGTGAGGGACGGACTTAATTGTTGGAATTACTTAGCTCGAATAGGGATGGGAGTTCTATTGCAAAGACCATTATGGGGAATGTCTTATCCGCCCCAAATGGCAAGTGGCTGATAATGTGTTAATCATGGGAGTCCACTTCTCATTATTGTAAAACATTGATATATTGATGTTTGTTTTAAGTACTCGCAAGACGATTGTCTTACTTATTTTGTGTGATTTAATTATGACAAGTATCCAAGAAGTTTTGACAAGGAATACTAAGAGAGTTTATTGGACGACTATCACTAGAAGATTCTCTAATGACTTAGAGACACAAAGATTAGACTAGTTGACGGATTTTGTATGACATTGTATATGTTTGATTTTCTTACCATTACTCTTGTATATCTGTTGTGGCATCTAATAATACATCAAACCATATATTTTGAAAAATGAAAAAAATGGACAGGTTTCTGTTTAACTCTGATTTTATCATATGTATTTAGACATTGTATGAATTGGATCGTTACACCAAACTCCCAACTATACCATGATTGACTTCCACTTTGTGTTCCTACTAAATTGTAAAGTGAGGAAAATAGGGTTATGGATTATTTTCAACAAACAAATCCTCTATATATAACATTAACGGCCCATACGAACTAGATCGCCAAGGATCTCACACAACAGGAGGATCAATAACTAGGTTATCCACAACATAAGGGTTAATAATAAGCGGTTCAGAAGATAATTTTTCATCTAACATAGACCTATATGCTCAATCTGATCACTAACAACATCATGCAACTTACTAACGCTACCATCAACAAAGCACAACATCTAAAGCTTTAAAGGACGATAATTGACCTCCCCCTTAGAATGGTGAAGATTACCCGAAGTAAATCAAAGCCACCAAGAAGATATTTTGAAGGTTGAACACTTAACGAAGAGGTCAAAGCCTCCTCCTTAGCAGTGAGACCCTATCGAGTATGAGTTAAGGGACCACCGTGCTTTGGCAGTTTCTTCTTTTTCTTCAATTTTTTATACTTCCAAAGATCAGACGATGGATCACCATATTTCCAAGCAACAATATCAATTTTCACTTGAGGATGCATGATTCCTCGGCTTGTGATCACAAGGATGGCCACAAGATTTTTTTTTTCATATCAAACACACAATGGGCTATTTTTCCATCATAAACACGACAAAGGGAAATAATTGTAATAAATAAAAAATTTGTAGAAAATGACAAAAGGAAACTTTAGGAAAATTCATTTTTTTTTCAAATAACATGAATCATCTCCCTTTACTCATCAATATACATATATTTTCATACTTCCGTGTATATATCTAATTACTAACTTGATCATAAGACGGTAAGAGTATATTTTAGGGACGCCGCCCCTTGAAATATAGTCTAACATGGTTCTTTTTGTGATTGATACTCTAGGCTACAAGCATGTAACCATTGAGACCCCCTTGCCAACCAGGTATCATCAACTTTATATTTTATTTGAGCAACATGTAGTGAGATTTTTCAACGAATGCTTATATTATATGATTTTAATGTCATTTATTTTGACCTTAACAACAAGACATGATACGACGGTTTTTCCTATATATTTCATAAAGATCAAATACTTTAAAAACGTTATATTTTACAAATACTCAAATAATTATATATTACAATAGTTTCTTTAAATAATAGATGTAAGAACTGTTAGCACCTGAAAGTGATACCTACTTACCTCCACATGATGGGAGTTTAGTGTTTGCTCCCGGAACATGAGCATAATGGTTTGTGGAGTTCCATAAAGAGATTTAGGGTTTGAACCTTGCAACACCCTTACGTAAAATATTAGTCTTCGACACATTTTCACCTAAGTTGTTATCGTGCCAAGAAGAAGATATCTACTCTAGTATCTTAGGAATCTTTATATCCTGAAGTTTTCCATCTAATCAACTTTATTTCTTCTTGACATGTATTGCACATTCTGATATTTTTATAGTGTAATACAACACCTATTTTGATCGTTGCCATGCAACGCCTTCTAAAACCATGTCAGTAGCCCTGCAAAACACAGACACACATAACATTCTTCTTGGCAGCATGACATTTCTTGGTTAGATGACATCTCAAAGAGGAGGAAAAATTACATTTGACCTCAAGAAACCATTATAGATAACCACAAACACTAAAGTTAAAAACCAAAGAAGCAATATCTATCGGCCAAAAAAGCAATTCTGCAGTGAGTAGAGGTGCACAAAAGCCGGTTAAAAACCGGTTTCGGTTATTTAAAAACCGGTTTTTTAAAAACCGGTTTCGGTTATAACCGGTCCGGTTTTGACCGGTTTTTTTTAAACGAGATTGAGTTTCAAACCGGTTTTTTTCGATTTTTAAACCGGTTCGGTTCGGTTAACCGGAAGAAAAACCGGTTTTTTTCGGTTTTTAAACCGGTTCGGTTTCAGATAAAAAACCGGCTAAAAAACCGGTTCGGTTAAAAAACCGGTTCGGTTATTAAAAAACCGGTTATTAAAAAAACCGGTTCGGTTATTATTTTCGGTTATTTAAAAAACCGGTTTTTTTGTGCACCTCTAGCAGTGAGTCCCAAATTTTAAAACGGGCCTACTATTTTGCAGTGTGCTCATCTTGTTATCGGCCTGTTTCGTATTAGGCTCATTTCACAATAGGCCCATTTTGCAGAGTCCTGCAAAATGGATGATTCTAACGAAAATAGATAAAACTATTGGCTATTTTTGCCAAAATAATTTAGAAAAATATTATTTTAATCATTTTATCTTATATTATAGGTTTTTATCGTCTTTATCCTTCTTAAGTGACTTTCAAACATTAATTAATGATATGATAATCTAGTGAAATCCTCTTGTTCAAATATACACATAATTAAATACGATCTTTGGTATAACGGTTTTGGATACATTTTTTTTATTTTATTGCGGAAATTCTCTTGACACACGTGGATTAGTGGATATGTGGGCCAAGTCGATGCCTACGTGTCAACCATGCAATCAAACACATAATATCCGTACGTAGCACAACAATGGCGAAGAAGGACCTGCTAGAAGCTTTTATCAGATCCACAACCAGAAATATCTCGCCGCACCGACGCCATTAAAATCATCTTCACTGTATCCAGTTGATCGCTCTTCGCAATCAATCCTTAATTTAGAAAACCCAAGAAACAGCATTTGGAATTATCCCCAATTTCCCACCGTCTCTTCCGATTTTTCTTCAAAGCTGATGCAATACTCCTTTTGGCATTTCCACACGACAGTTCATTCCATCTCACCGGACGTCACCACATCCATTAACTCCGTGACTCAGAGAGAGAGAAAATGATCGAAATCCCCTCGATTAAAATGGTGCCGATTGAGTTGTTTTGCTTCAATTCAAATTCCCACCATGCACAATCGGAGACACTCATCGTTTTTCTCCAACGGAATCCCCATCGTCGCCGGAACTACAGTAGCTCTACTACTACTATGGGCTTTCTGGCCGGTAATCAGCTTCACTTTCCCTTCTATTTCTCCCCACCAAACCATCAATTTCAGAACCGGAGCTCACAGTTACAAAATATTCCCCGATAGAAACCACACCATTGTTACCGGTGTTCTTAAATTCAACCTCACCCACGACCCGCCGCAACCCACATTCTACGACGACCCGGAACTAACATACACAATCAACAAACCCATCAAAAACTGGGACGAAAAGAGACAAGAATGGCTGTCGTTACACCCTACATTCATCCCGGGTTTAGAAGAACGGGTCATGTTGGTAACCGGGTCGCAATCCAAAGCATGTCAGAACCCGATCGGAGATCATTTACTATTAAGATTTTTCAAGAACAAAGTAGACTACTGTCGGATTCATGGCTATGATATCTTCTACAACAACGTCTTATTCCATCCAGACATGTTCACGTACTGGGCCAAAATCCCGACGGTTCGGGCGGCGATGTTGGCCCACCCGGAAGCCGAGTGGATCTGGTGGGTGGACTCCGACGCCGTTTTCACCGACATGGACTTTAAGTTGCCGTTAAAACGTTATAAAAACTACAATTTCGTTGTCCATGGCTGGCCAGAGTTGATCTACAAGAAGAAAAGCTGGACGAGCTTAAACGCCGGCGTTTTCTTGATCAGAAACAGTCAATGGGCTCTTGATTTCATGGATGTTTGGTCGGGTATGGGGCCCCAAACTCCGAATTACGAAAATTGGGGCAAAATCTTGAGGGAAACTTGTAAAGACAAGTTTTTTCCGGAATCCGACGATCAAACGGGTCTGGTTTATTTATTATTAAGAGAAAAAGAAAAATGGGGGAATAAAATATACGTGGAAGATGGGTATTACTTTGAAGGATATTGGGAAGAAATTGTGAGAAAATTAGAGAAAATAAGCGAAAAATATAAAGGGGTTGAGGAAAACGTGCGCATGTTAAGGAGACGACACGCTGAAAAGGTGCGGCAAGGCTATTCTGCGCTGTGGGAGGAGTATTTGCGTGGTGCAGGGTATGGTATCGAAGGGTGGCGACGGCCGTTTATGACGCATTTCACCGGTTGTCAGCCGTGTAGTGGTACGCATAACGAGTTGTACTCTGTGCAGAATTGTTGGGACGCTATGCAGAAGGTGTTGAATTTTGCTGATAATCAGGTGTTGCGCAGTTATGGTTTCATGCACCTGAGTCTAGAGGATTCTAGCTCGGTGGTACCTGTACCGTTCGATTATCCTGCTTAAGTGTAAAGTGATGTAGAAAGTAATCTATATAGTATTAGTAAGTTCCCCTAATACGTATGTTGTTTGAGTTTGCAATTATTATGTGTTTTTAAGGGTATGACTGGTATATTATTACTCCCTCCGTCCCATTTTAATAGTCCACTTTTGACTTTTAAAAATCTTTCTTTTTCAACTTTGACTTTAAATATTTTGTTTGTGCTATATGATACTTGATAAAAATTATACCAACAAAAATAAGTTTAAAACACAATCCATCCATATATTTTGCATCAAGTATTATACAACAAAAAGGAAAATATTTAATGTCAAAGTTGAAAAAGAAAGACTTTAAAAAGTCAAAAGTGGACTATTAAAATGGGACGGAGGGAGTATAACTTTGAGGGTATGATTGGCAAATTTAAAAATTTGGCAGTAAAAGGTGAAGTTAAGTAAAGGGTCCTTGGTTACCATTATTTTGTCTCCTAGATAAATGTTATAGCCTTATAGAGTGATCTTAAAAAAACTCCTTCAATGTGTGTAGGTGAGTATGTTGTGTGGGTTGATTCTCATACACATGTCACATCACATGGGATGTTTTTTACCAATACTCATGTTATAATGTGTTATTGAGGTGGCTAAGTATTTATTTTAACCCTTTCAGTATTTATTTTAACCCTTTCGTCTCGTTTATTAGGTTTTCTAGATTGGAAATTTTCAGTAAAAGTTCTCATTAGTTTTTGTCGGTTTACGAAAAAATATCAATGTTGAATATTTTTAGATAAAATAATAGGATTTGTCATAAACTTGTCTATAATAATTGAACTTTATTGAAGATTTTCAATTTAAAAAATCTGATAAACCGAAAAAGATTGTTAGACTGAATACTTTAGTCTATATATTTTCTTTTTTTAAACAATATTAGTTTTCAGAATATTTTCATAAATTAACTTAAAATAATTAGATTTTATTTGAGATTTCCTATTCCCTAATGCGTATGTTGTTTGAGTTTGCAATTATAATGTGCTTTTGAGGGTATGATTGGCAAATTTAAATATTTGGTAGTTAAAGGTGAAGTTTGATTATGTAAATGGTACTTGATTACCATTATTTTGTCTCCTACTAGATAAATGCCATAATGTGCTATTGACGTGGCATGAGGTGGTTTTTACTTTCTATAGTTTACTTTTTTATTTAATAACTATTTTTAAGTTTTATTTTATATGTCGACCTTTTGTTATTTCAGGCGACGAGTTTCTTCTATGAGATTAAAAACTTAAGCTATAAGTATCCAGCTATTGCTTTTAAAAGTTAAGATTCAAATTCAAATTAAAAAAAAGAATAGGTTCCAATTTGATTCTGTTTTTTATAATTTAGACTAAATAATTGAAGAAAATCATATGCATAGATCTCAAAATATAGAGAATGTTCCAAAGTTGGTGAATCTTCCCATAATCATCAACACGTATCTTGCCCCAATGAATATAAAAAAGAAAAATACATAAAATATAGATATAGTAAATCTAGTTCAAAATCTTACTTACTATTGAAAGATTTGGTATTGTTAGAGAAATCTAATTTTGGTAGTGACGTACATGTTTTGTGTCCCACTTGCCTTGTGTAAATAGGTTTATGGGATTCAAAAGAAAAGAAAAACATTGTTCATGATGCGATTAATGTGATTAATCATGATGATGGTGACTTATAGTTGGTGGTGTCTCAAATGAAGAGAACAAATCAAAGTATAAATGTTAGATCTTGTTGTTTTGATTAGTATTTCTAAATATAGATTTTATTATTGTTGTAAATGGCATATTTGAAATGTTGTTAATTACAAGGATACATGTCCTTTTATAATTTATGAGTTTCTTTAATATGTCACTTCTTGGAATCCAAATCTTAATATGTTTACCCTTATTGGAGTAGTGACAAAAACATATAAAGACTCGGTCAAAATAATTCATTACAAAATATACAAAATAATAAAAATACAAGCAGCACTCCTATATATATTTAATACTTTTATATATAGAAATTGAGAGAAGAGCAATAATAGTAGTTATAGACCGAAAAAAAGCATCTCCTTTTTGCTTTTCTCAATTGGATAAAAGCTTCCACTCATCAATCTGCACGGCTGCACCACGTAAAAATAAATCATTATTATTCAATAACTAACAAAGCAAAATAATATAATTTATTTCAAGTATAGAAAACTAAAAAAGAGCCGTAAATAAAAGATGTATCTAATTTTTTAACATGGGTGCACCTACATTATCGGTTTCATTATTCAGCCTATTTAATTTTTTTAACCTTTCTTTTGCTTTTCTTCTTTTAATAAATAAATATAATATTTTTTTAATTACTTCCTAATTTAATATCTACCAACTTCTCTAATTTAATATCTACCTACTTTTAAAGATATTTTATATTTTTCAAATTTTAAATTTAAGTAAAATCATAAGCAAATAATGCCTCGTGTTTGCATTCTCTTCTCTTTCTTTTCTTTTCTTTTTTGTACTACAAACCAAGAACAAAAGTTAAAAGTTAACTTTCAAGTTCTTACGGATGCAGAAAAGATTGATTTTAAGTATGATTCTATAAAATGTTTTAAACTATTCTTTATCCCTTATATCAAAATATTATAATAACATTAAAATTAATAACAATACGAAAAAAAACACAAACAATTATATACATTACAACGAAACATGGTACATAAAGTAATACTAACTTAATACTATAATAAAATAAAATATACAATACTAAAATTTTGGATAGCGTCACGCCAAAACTATGTTTTGTCTTTAAATATTAACATTGATATAATATTAATTAAAAATATACTATTTACAATAAAAACGATTAAACCAAAAGAAAAAGTAGATACATAGAGTGTAGAATGGAGATAAGTAGATGATTCCCCTTTAAAAACCGGTGGATTCCATTAATTTGTAACATCAAAATTTAATAGAAATGTATCTAATCTTTTCTATCACTTTTAGAAAATAAATACTGTACACTTACAGTCGGTAATAGATCAAGCTGGATAATCGGACGGCAGGGGTGACACAGAGCCAGAATCCAGTAGATCGCGATGTACAAACCCATAATTACGCAAAACTTGATTATCAGCAAAGTTCAAAACCTTCTGCATAGCGTCCCAACAACTCTGCCCGGAATACATCTGATTATGCTGCCCGCTACACGGCTGACAGCCCGTAAAATGAGTAATAAACGGCCGCCGCCAACTGAACTTCCCATAACCGGCGTCTTTCAGATAATGCTCCCACAGCGCAGAATAGCCCCCGCTCACCTTCTCAGCGTGCCGTCTCCTTAACCTACGCACCCGTTTCTCAACGTCGTTATACTTTGCCGTTATGTTCTCTAATGTCTCAACAATTTCCAACCAGTACCCCTCAAAGTAATACTCACCTTCCACGTATATTTTATTCCCCCATTTTTCTTTTTCTTTTAATAATAAATAAACCAGACCCGTTTGATCGTCGGATTCTGGAAAAGATTTATCTTCGCAAGTTTTTCTCAAAATTTCGCCCCATTTTTCGTAATTCGGAGTTTGGGGCCCCATACCCGACCACACATCCATGAAATCGAGAGCCCATTGACTGTTTCTGATCAAGAAAACGCCGGCGTTTAAGCTTGTCCAGCTTTTCTTCTTGTAGATCAACTCCGGCCAGCCGTGAACGACGAAGTTGTGGTCTTTGTAACGTTTTAATGGTAACTTGAAGTCCATGTCGGTGAATGCGGCGTCTGAGTCAACCCACCAAATCCACTCGGATTCCGGATGGGCCAACATTGCCGCGCGAACCGCCGGAATTTTGGCCCAGAAAGTGTGCATTTGGGGGTGGAGTAAAACATTGTTGTAGAAAATATCGTAGCCGTGGATCCGACAGTAGTCTACTTTGTTCTTGAAGAATCGTAATAGTAAATAATCGCCGATCGGGTTGCTGCACGGCCGGGATTGTGAACCGGAGATGACGAGGACCCGTTCGTCGGAGCCTGGTTTGAATGTCGGGTGTGATTTCAGCCATTCTTGTCTTTTTTCGTCCCAGTTTTTGATGGGCGTGTCGATGGTGTAGCTCAGAGATGGGTCGTCGTAGAAATTCAGCTCCGGTGGGTCGTATTGGAGGTTGAAACCATTGGAGGTACCGGCGCAACCGACATTATCGACGACGGAGATGGAGGATTTGGGATCGGGAATTGGTGTTTCGTAATTAGGAGTGGGTTGAGGTTGATGATTTGAGAAAGTAGAGAAAATCCAGACGAGTAACAGAGCGGCGACGGCGCCGGAGAAGAAAAGAAAAGCATCGGAAGCGATCGACAAGGATGAACGGCGTCCACCTAAGTAGTTTCTCGCCGTCGGAGTTGGAAATTGGGACTGGTGAATCTCAGTGGACTTCATTTCGTACACGAAATCAGGTGAGTTACGCTTCTTTAACTCAATCTAGAAAAAGAGATTCTAAATTCTTCAACAAATTCGTCGGAGTAATCAACAAGTTTGAGAAAACCGGTGAGGGGAAAAGGGTTTCCTCCGTCGGTGCTGGGAGGCTACTGATGGGTAAATTCGAGGGTCGTGGCGGTGGTGTAAAGTTTGTGAAGGTGGCTTTAATGGCGTTGGAAAGGGGGCCCACTGTTTTCACCTATGATGGGTTACTCGAATCGACACGTTCATACTGGTCATGTGACATTGCTTGTTTGGCGATTTGGTGTTTACGCTTTCTTGTAATTTTTAGACTTTTCTCTCTTTGATCATGTTTTTCTTGCTAAGGAAAATTAGTACATTTTTTTAGATATACTGATTTGTTTTATCTTAATTTCGTCTTTTATTGTTTTTTTTATTATTATTATTATTATTATTATTATTATTATTATTATTATTATTAAATTAAATTTATTATTATTATTATTATAAAGAAAGTAAGAAACGGATTTGATGTTTTGTTTTGGAATCTTTTTAATATATATATATATATATATATATATACTAGTTGTGAGACCCGTGAATTACACGGATTGATTAAAAGAAAATGTTAAATAAGAACATCTAAACATCAAACATTGTACTAACTTAAAGTAAATAACATATTATCTTAAAAACAAACAAAAACAAGGTAACAACAAATTTACTTTTTTGAACACGTATGAGACATGTAAAGTGATTAAGTTGTATAAATTGCATAGGGTAAATTGCATAAAAGTCGCTAACTTTTCTAAATTTTTAGATTTTGACACTATGTTTTTTATTTTTGCTATTAAGTCATTAGGTTTTTTGAAAAATTACAAATCTGACCATATGACTTGCCTGTCATATGGTCATTTTCGCAATTTTTTGGAAAATATAATGACTTAATTGTAAAAATTAAAAATACAATGTCAAAATCGAGAAAATTGGAAAAGTTAATGACTTTTATGCAATTTACCCTTTAAATAAATAGGTTCCTAATTTCTTGCTTCAGTTATGAATTATTAGAATTAAATACATTAAATACATTCAACTCAAACAATTATTTAAGAAATTCAAAATTATGAGAAAATGACATGTGGCCAATTCAATGAGGAGATGACATGTGGCTTTGAGTTACTTATTTATTAGGATAGGATATATATATATATATATATATATATATATATATATATATATATATATATATATATATATATATATATATCGCATTTTACAACAATTTTATATATCTGTCAATATCAATTTGATACAACGACTGAATCGTATGACAAGTTTTCAAACTGACCAGGTATGTATTTTTGCTAGATATTTTTGCTAGATATTTTTCAAACTGAATCGTATGACAAGTTTTCGAGAACCTCCGATGTCCAACTCATTCTTCAACCAAGAACCATCAATTTATACTTCAAACCCACTTATGAACGAAATTCCAAACGAATTTCATCCATACGTCGGGCATATTACAAAGGTGGATGGAGATGGAAATTTTGGATTTCGGGCTATATCAGTTTCTCTTAGTGGTAATGAACATTCTTGGGAACAAATTAGGTATGAGCTACGCAACGAGTTAATAACACACCATCAAGAGTATGCCATGATTTACGGTGATCTTTTAATCCGCATAAGTCACTCGTTGAGTTTCTCTGGATCGGGTTTTGCAGGACGTGAATATTGGTTGCAAATGCCCGACACTGCTATTCTCATCGCTAATAGATATCGTGTTATCGTTATTTTCCTAAGAAATAGTGGTTCTTCAACGTGGTTCCCACTTCGGTATGACCCGCAAAACATCACAAATCCTGCATATGTCGTTATCGCCCACATTTACGGTAACCATTATGTGAAGGTTGATTTACAAGGAGCGTATCCAATGCCTCATATTTTGTCCAGACTTGTGCGTGCGTACAGATCAGAACATTCTGTTGAATGGGAAACATTGTATGCTGCTCGAATAAATGCTTATGCTCGTTATCCAGATAACACACCACGCAATTGTAATACTGAACCATTACTATCTCTGATTAATAAGACAAACTTTGCTTTAGTATTATTATTTATTTTGTATTTTTTATACAATCATTCGAGTTTGACATAACCGTTTTGATATAATTTTATAAATTTATAAACGTCGTTCGTTGTGTCGTAATAACAAAAAAACTATTGTCTTATTGTTATTAAAACATAAAAATTATAAATGGTAAGTTTATTATTATTGTTTTTCTAATAATAATAATTATTATTATTATTATTATTTGTAAAAGAAAAAAAAAGAAAAAAATAACAAAAAGACAAAATAGTTAAAAAAACAAAAAAAAAACACAACAAAAAACAAAATTTCACATAGGGGGTATAACTAGACAATAGGGGGTATGTATAGAATGACTCATATTTAAATCTTTACCTAGATTTTTCTTTAAGAACGGCACATCTTTGCCTAGATAAAGTTAGGGATGGCAAAAAACCATGAATCCAATATGAAACACAATATCGGGCATTGATTTGACTACTGGAATCTTTGAGTTGATTGGAGATGAGGAGGGGGATGGAGCTAAGACACGAGGTTGGACCAGAGAATGGGGTGTTTAATGTTTTAAAAATCGGTTCGAACTGATTGGTTAAACCGGGAACTAGAGATGAATACGGTTTGATTAGAACCGGTTTTATAATGATTTGTTGACCGGAATAGATCGGTCCATTTTGGTAAAAAAAAAAAAAAAAAAAAAAAAACGGGTCCAACCGTTTGTAGTTAACCTAAATGGACTGGCCTTGTATTGGGCTTTTGTATTTGGTTTGACCTAAAAACTCTTAAATTTGAACTCCTTTAATTAAAATCCGTCCATTATGAAATTAAATGATGTTATATGTGACATTGTCATCTTACGTTTTCTCAATCTCATACATGATATAATTTTTGATTTAATTTTTATTGTTCAACTTATTGTTGTTTATTTTTAATGATTGAACTTACTGATTCAATTTATTGGAAAAAACACATAAAAATTATGGAAAATCGGTTTGACCGGACGGTTGGACTAAAAAAGGTCACCAGTTCGACTCGATTAAAAAACCAAGATTTGGAGATGCCTCTGGTCGTCCAACCCTATCAATATATCTAGTATATGAAAATATAGAAATGATATTACAATATTGAGTTTTTGAGAAATTAATATATGTATCTATCTATAAATCTTTATAAAGGTAAAAATAGTGAATGTTATTTATTGTTTTTGATATAATCATTTGGTTTGTAGTATATTTTTTTTATTAAATTTGACTAATTAAAACTTATATCTATGTGATTTCATGGATTTATGGGATACTTAGTAATATTTGGCTTATTATAGTTTTTAATTATATATTTATAATATAAAAAGATGCAATTTGTAACGAGGAAAAATCTTACTCCCCGATGGAGATTCCTATTTCCACTAGGGACGATGATGAAGATACTTTATATTTCTCGATAGGAATGGGGATGGAGACTGAGATCCCTGATATTCGCATATCTATTGCCATATATAGTTAAGTATTATTTAAATGTTAATCCATTCATCAAAGTACATTTGCAAAAAAAATAATAATAATAATAATAATAAATACAACATTTTTAGACTAAAGCATATCTCAGCTAGAAAGATTTAAAAATTTTTAAAAATACTCAATGACATTGTTGGGCATGTCACATTTTATTCCTAAATCTATTCTGGTCCATAAGAGGTCGTTAACATATATATATATATATATATATATATATATATATATATATATATATATATATATATATATATATATATATATATATATATATATATATATATATATATATATATATATATTTGTCTGTTACAGGTTACTACCGATTTCACCTAAAAGTTAATACAAGTATAGCTTATGTGATTGTTTTTTGATGGGTTTGGTCGCTGAGTTTATCATTTGTTACGAGTTAATTTGGTCCATGATGATATTTGTCTATCATTTGTTGTTTTTTATACATGATAATTAGAGCAATGGTTCTATGTTTATATATTTCTTCCACTCCTAATCCAAGTTTTTCTAATCATATAATATGGCTAAACTATCATTATTTATTTTTCTTTTAATATCTCTTTTTGTTAAATGTAGGTTACGTCCTATCTCTTTCACCGTTCTCTCTCTTTCTACGTCTCTCTAATTCCATATCTTTCTTTCTTTTCTCTTTCTTTTTGCACTTATTAACGATAATGATTCAAAGCATTTAAATACATGAGTCACCGGTTAAGACCAAGCATAGAGAGTGGTGAGAGTGTTGTGTGTAAAGCATAGTCGATCAATCAAATGGAGACACATGAATTCTTAACAGAATATGAGAAATGGGACTCGGAGAACGGGAAGGACGTTGAGGTGTGATTGTTGGGGCCATCATTATGCTAATACATGATGATAAACCAATGGTGTTGAAGATGTGGCACATAAGATACATTAGTAGGTATATATGGTGAAAACAAATTGCAATGACTTTTTAAAGAGAATAAAGAGATTTCGAAGGAAAGCATAAAGAGTTTTGTGTGTTTTTATTTTCAGGGTGTGTATTTTTTTTCATTTTAGTGAATGGATGTCTATGCGTGTTGAGTTACAGTGATGCAAGAAAGAGAGATTGTAACGTTCCAAATTTCACAACCAAATTTTTTATTTAAAATTAAATGTAAATATCAAGAACCATTGCAACATCGTAAGAATATTTTAAAACACTATGAAATCAATTGTTAAGTTAGGGCAAATTGCAAATAGATCACTATGTTTACATAAATATTTGATTTTGACATTGTATGTATTTTTTTACAATTAAGTCGCTAAGTTTTTGTAACGCTCGGTTTCTCATACAAAGTACACCCAAAAATTTTCAAACAAATATACATCAAAATAGGTATACTTGTACTCAAACCATGGAAACAAGATGCTATCAACATGATTAACTACACAAATGGTCCATACAACATAGACCAGTCATTACAAATAAAAATACAACACAACTAAAGGACAGGCTCTAAGTTGTCCATCTCTCTTTATCACATGTCTTCCCCTATCACTGTTACAGGTACCTGTAAAACAACATAACACTCAAGTGTAAGCTTATAAAAAACTTAGTGAGTAATCTCCAACTCTTCTCTCAAATCTCATTATCAACATGTGTTTCTCATCTTCCGCTCTTGCTAATCTCATTAGCAATTATAAATATATATATCTCCTCTATATCTCTAAAAACTGCAACCACATTAACTTTACAACACCAGTTAAATGTTAGTAAATATCAACTTCTCAGAAAAGTATCATACTTGATACTTCTCACAAATTCAATCATAATCATTCATATGTATATACTCGTTTCGCAACCAGTTATACTCTAGCTCAATAACTCTCATGGCTATACAAATCGACTCAAAAACTCTTTAACACGACTACATTAGCATTTACTCGGTATATATAATCAATATGCATGTTCAACTCTATTATTATTATTCATAAATAACAATTTACTCCTCAATCATATTTTAACGATATCAACATAACACATATGCAAATATCTAACCTACAACAAGGTAAAACTCCACTCAAGTACTAGAGAGTACTCACCTGATATCAATTTAGTATGTGAAATCCCCAACTTACGCATACCGGGCTCCAGTTCGCTAGACTTGGTTGTATCACCACGGTCTAAATCAATTCTCGAATATCCACAATCATCTCAACAGCATGTATCTCAAAGATGTAGAAATTGAAAGAGGAAAAAGGAGTGTAAACGGTATATATCAACTCTATATTTACTGAAACCCCCAAATCCGCGGTTCCACTCATTCAACCGTAGAAACTCGACAATAATCACACAAATAACTCTAAAGGCATCTACTAACAATCTACTAACAACATATATATATATATATATATATATATATATATATATATATATATATATATATATATATATATATATATATATATATATATATATATCAATATATAGCTAAATCAAGGAATTGAAAGTTAGGGTTTCAAAACCCCAAAACTAAGAAGTTACTCACCTCGATGATTTAGGAATCAAGAGCGTGCTTGCAGGGTTAGATTTGAGTTTCTTTATGTTTCCCCATGAACCTCCAGCTTCAATTTGACACAAAATCACCCTTGTATGCTCTGGTTTGAGTTTTTGAGGTTTTTCTCCCGAAATAAGGGTTTTCTGCACATATATGGGGACTGCACGACATTAGCGTCGCTAATGTCGCCTGCACGACCCGTGCTCGCGAAAACGACCCATTTAACCCTGTTTCGACCCTCGGACTGCTTTCTGAACAATTTCTACACGACCCGTGTAGAACTACACGACCCATGTAAGTCTGGAAGTGTCTCAGATTGATTTCTAAAGCCTTTTTACACGACCAGTGTAGCATCTTTTTAGCACTTTTCAACCTCAAATATCTTCCAAATGGGTTTCTAACTACCCAAACTCATATAACAACATAACTAATCATAATCACATCAAGATTAGTATATAAGAAAGACTTTAACCTCATCTTACTCATCACACAAATCAAAACTCAAAGGCAATCACAAAAGATCACCTCATCCTTACTCTAAGAAACTCATAGCTAGAACCACACCAACCATAAGGTAATAACTCTACTTACCTTAATAAGCATCTAAAAAAGAATGCGTCTTACAATTTTTCAAATTGTTGCAATTTTGACCAAGGAACAGCCTTCCTGCAGTTGCATTAAGGATATTTTTGTTGGATTAGGTGTGACACCCCATTTCTACTGTTTGCAAATACTATGGTTTTTCGTATAAATACATGAATACAAAAATACGGTTTATCAAAACCCGATTATTTACATGTTTAAAACTGTGGGTGTACAAATCCATATCAAAACTAACCATAGTAAGCAAGAAAGGATTAAACCTTGAGTCCAAGACGGGAGCTAACTCGGGCTCCACTCCAGCTAAACTTCTACCAAATATACCTTAGCTTTTTAACCTGGAATACATGGCAAAACATAAAATACGTAAGACAATAATGTCTCGTGAGTTACATAAGTTTTAGACTCAAACCTTTAACTCCTTTTCCAGTTTTTTATAAAATTTATAACATAAAACTTCTGTCAAAACTTTATAGTAATAACATACTATAACTCTTTACTTCTCGAAATCATTTCATAATATACTTTACAACAAAAACATCTTTCAAAACTTTATAGTAATGACATACTATAACTTTTTACTTTTCAAATTCACTTCATAATATACTTTTCAAAATTTGCTTCTTTCTTACTTTCTTTGACTGGTTTTTATAAGCTTGCTGGATTTTTATACTTAGGGCTTTAATCACCATAAGTGATACCCCAAGTCTCTATGGCTAGAAAGAACGGATCAATCCTCACCATAGAATTGCTGAGGCAATCTACTTCGCGATGGGGATTTTTCCCCAGTAGATCCCTTACCTAACCTGGGTAGGTTGGAACATAGTTACCTTACTAACGCTGCTTGCTACAATTACCAGTCATACAAAAAAAACTTGCTGCTTGCTTGAACATTTCTCATAAACATATAACTTGTGGCTAGATGCCAAACTACGTCATTTTATGTCTTTATGGCTAGATGCCAAATACATAACTTTCGTTTCACATAAATCATATGTTCAAAACACGTCTTTATAACATTTTAGGCTTAATGCCGAATCATACTTTCCAAACATCTTGTGGCTATATGCCCTTTCATACTTGAAAACATATAAAATTTGTAACCAAAACATACTTCTTAAACATTTTATGGCTATATGCATATCCATACTTTCAAACATGTATAACTTGTATTAAAAATATACTTTCATATATTTGGTTCATAGACCAAAACATACTTTCACATAATTGGCTCATAGACCAAAACATAACTTTAAATATAACATTATACTTTCACAAACGAGTTAGAGATAATACTCTTGCATATAACTTCACATATAGAAATTTTATAAGAAATCTTGAAAATACTTACTTGCCATGTACCCCCAGAATGGGTAAAAATACTGCATGTACTCACCTTGTCTAGTTAGAGAAGTCTAACTATAATCACTTCTTCCCGTTGAGTTTTCCTTTCCTTCAACTTTACTCCTTAATACCTAAGGAGTTCATTTAACATTCTAGTTAATATAAGCCAGGCCCTATTAACAATTAAAGACCTCTTAATCTACATCTTAATAGATTAATATCACATTATTAACCCTTTTTTTTTAGATTTTGATATCTAAGACGCATGGTCAAAGAATTGACCATAACTCCCAACTCAGAAACTCGAATGGCACAAACTCAGACATTCTGAAAACTAGACACAATACATGACAAGTCTCAAGAAGATACCGAGACTTGAATCACATTTTAAGACCTTAGAAAATAAGCGACAAGATTGACAGTGCAATCTGTCACAAATCTGGATTAGTGGAGGAATCACCAATTCCATTCCACTTGGGAATGGAATCAAGGGAAACCCTCTTACATAGGCATACTAGATATAACCAAGAGACTACCCTTCGAAATTCAGACCCAAAAGACAAACCAATTAAGAATTAAAAATCATACAATATGAAGGAAATGAGCAGCAACATTTCTGTCACAACTCAGCATAGGTTGACAAGATCTGTCCAACAACCTGACTTCTGAAAGGAAATAAGTCAAGCCTTTTGTATGAGTTACACTAGACATGCAGATAAAGCTCTCATCCAAAAATCAAACTCAAAGCATAAGCCAACTGAGAATTAAAAATCGTGCAACAAGGACAATGTGCACAACGACAATTCTGGTTCAGTCAAAGAGAAGGCATTGGAACCCTAGCTTCCTAATGGAATTGAATCAAGCCCTCTGGATGAAACACTGTAGACATGAGAATGACCTTCCCATCAAATTTTCAGACCTAAACCATGGAACATTTGGGAAATAAAAATCCCACAAGTTGACCTAGGTGTGCAGCAGCCAATCTGTGGAGGTCGGGTTGCACACACCAAAATCCAAACCAAAACTATGAACTGGGTAAATTACTTTTGGTCGAGTATGGCTCATGACAAGGTTCTTCTCCACACAAAATTTCAGAACAATCCAGTAAACACACGATTTTACAAGAATTTCACAACACAATTGGACACAGAAATCGGGTTCAAAACCCTAGAAAACGACTGAACGAGGTCTGAACCCCAACTGATGAACTGAAGAAGACATCGAGACGAAACCATGGGCACTGGAATCACCTAATTTGGACATCGTATGATTTTTCTACGAATTATACAACATAGGACAGATTCTTACCTCTTTGAAGCTAAAATCTTCAATTCTTGCTTCAAATCCTTGAAAACTTGCTCACGATTCTTGAGAGGATTTTTTTTTTCCAGAAGTTCTCTCCTAAATTATGACCATTTATGATATATTTTCTCATATTTATATTTTCCATATTTTCACTTTAGCCCCTCAAGTTCTATTTCTTGAATTTTTGGTACTAAAATCACCTTTCATCACATAAGAACTACATCTCTTATATTTTTGCTACAAACAACAATATTTTTACTTATTAGGTCATTCACATGGTCAAATGACCAAATTACCCTTTTATGGTAAAATGACAAATTTACCCTTTTTCAATCTTTTGCTGTAATTTTCTTACCAAAAATGTTTTCTAACAAAACCAATACTTAACAAAAATATCGTAGTTTAGTTCATTACATATTATCCCCAAAATCATATTTTCATTACTTAGAAGTCATTTTGATGTCAAATGACCATTTTGCCCTTTTTCACCGATTTTCTCCAAACTCTTGGAAATTTTCTATATTTCCCGTTACATGATTTTAAAACTTTCAAAGCATTATTTTGAATATAATAAAAATTCAAGATTTTTGGGTCGTTACAACTACCTCCCCCTTATTGGGATTCCGTCATCGGAATCTTTTCGTATCTTAATAGTGTGATTTTTACTATTGAAGTTGAGCTATTATTTCTGTCAACTTATTTACTCTCTACTCTTGACATTTATATTACAGATTTATATACTTCTTTTCACTCCCTACTAGCTTTCATACATGTATAACAGATTATTATTATCATTATTTCCCACTCTGCATTTTATATGTATCTATTCATACATGTCTTGAATCTTTCTATTTTCTCATCATATTTATTTATTACTAACTCAATTATAAGTTTACATTTTCACATACCTCTTAATCATTTCTTGTACATTACATGTACTACTTTCTTTACATATCTCATATCACTTTTTTCTTGTATTACTTTCACATTTCGATATACTAACATTGTAATTGCTTCTTTCATCTTCTTTTATGAGATTTCGGTCTCATTTACTCATTAAGCTTACTAATATAATCATTTTTTTACACTAGTGCCTAATTTGGCACTTTGTCTTCTACATACTCTTTCTCTACCCGTCTTTCAATTTCTGAAGCAACTTATAAAAGTTCATACTTATTTCACTTTTCATGGTATTACCATCTTGTGGTGTGATTAAGTCTCACACTCATATATGTTAACTTCTTGGTTACAAATATGAATTTTCAATTTCTTGTCCCATTTTAGACTTTTATAAATAAATTTTATCCCTTGATTTCTGTTTAGCATCCCAACTTTACCCAGTGGATTCTTTGGTGTTTTCAGTTCATTCCATCTAGTATTTCAAAATTCCAAACTCAATATCAATATACTTCATACATACTTCAAAGAGATTTTTTTTACACTTATTCTCAGTTTGACTCTTATAAAGGTCAAAGCTGTCAAGGATTTATTACCATCTTTGTACACTTTTAGTCATAATATAATTCTATCTTGACAATAATATATAACTCATTGTCCCACATAACCTCTTAACACATGTTTGTAAATTATTAATTGTATAATATACACATGTATTTATATATATGCTTGATTTTCTTTTGGTTTAAGAACGCAAACCAACATTTTAGCCATTTTTATTCCATGACAATTTCTTGACACACCTCTTCACCACCGTTATCACTCTTTACCCTTTACTTGTTGTAGTTAGCACCAAAAATAATTTTCTTACCTTTACATCTTTTACCATTTCTTCCATGTGTTATAGGATATATGCCTAACACATTATATTATTCTTTCATTTAAACTACATTTCTTTACACTCTGTATATCCCATATGTCATATAAGACTTACTTCTTATGTATCATTAGATGGTGAACAACTCCCATTAATTCTATCATTATCTTTCGTTCTTTTGTATTTCGAAATTACATGCCCATTACACTATCTTACTCTTTGGCTTCATACTTTATAGTATTCTAATTAGAATACCTATTTCATAACTACCTTTATAATATTATACATTATATATATATATATATATATATATATATATATATATATATATATATATATATATATAAATATATATATCTCAAAACTTACTCATGCTTTTATATTCATAGGCGCATATAAACATATACACACTTCTTTGTGTTTCATGGTTATTAATCATGTACTAACCATTTCTCACAATCTTTGGATTCCTTTACCCATCATTTCTATTCGGAAGTAGTAACTTCCTGTCTGTTTACTATCGTTCTTTTTTTATCTTTGATTTTTCGTCTAATGTAAGTTTAGACATTTACTCTTGTTCTTTACTTCGTATTGACTATGACCTTTAGTCATTTTCCTTACATACTTATAGTTTTCTTCCATTATCATACATCATTATACTCTTTCATTACTAGTATTTCTTCTTTTATTTCATTCATTTGGTTGCGGAACTTAATTCCTGGCAACCACTATCTTATCATTATTTGTTTCACCTTTAATTTCTTGCCTAACATTTATTTAGGCATTCAACCTTTATTTCTTGATTCACATTCATTTTATCACATTACATTAATACATTTCTTAAAACATCATAATCTTTAACAATTTCTCATTCATCATTCTTTTCCCCAATTGGGTATCTTACTTTACTTTTATTACTCATTATAGTACTGTACTTATAACTTATTCAATTGTCCATCTTTGGACACTTTCATTTATCTTCTTTGTTCAATCCCGGCAGTTAGTCTTCCACTCTCTGCTACCATTGCCATTTTCTATCTTTAGCTTTTCTCAAAGGTTTAATTTTATCGTCTTACAACGATATTCTGCTTCCCTTTTGTGTGTAATATTCACACATCTTTTAGTGAAAAAATTTTAAATTCAATGGTCATGCCTAAAGTTCATCACTTGCTAGCATTAAACTCTTTTTTACCACTCTTTTATTATTACAAATTCATATACTATTAATACACTCTACTTGTAATTTCTATCCTTCATGTAAGAATCTTACAACTCTCGTATAGGTCATCAATACCCATAATTTTTCTCTATATTGCTATTATTTATACTTCTTCTCGCCTCGACAGGCATATACGTTAATGTCTTTCAATCTGTCTAAAAGTATTAATTATCATATTATTTCTTTTACTTTATCATACTAAGAGGTATATATCCACTGCATTAACTTTTAATACTCATAACCTTACTGATTGTTATTACATAGGCATATAATTCCTATGTTTTACTTACTACTCTCTTCAAAACCCCACCCACCAGAATACCATAATTCCTTTGCGATTCCAACAGTCCCAATACATATCCTGTGATTATGATAATACGGGCCCATATTACCATAATCACCTATACATATTGATTCTGCCGTTACTACAAGGTTTCATGGGACACTGGTTCCTTTAACATATAACACCATTGTAAATACATGGTGATCAATACTGGAAATCTTTCTACTTTATAAACATAACCTTTAATAAATTTAGACAGTTATGGAAAATATCATACAATTTTCCTAACGGTCAGATTTTTTTTGCTCACTTTAAACGTTAACTTAACACTTCTTACTGTTATAAATCTACATATTTTAAATAATGCATAATGTCTTAATCATTTAAGACATCTTCAAGCATACTTTCATGAACTAACATTCCTATAGCATGAGTTTAAGCCTAGGTGTGGAACAAGCCAATCCTAATTCGCTTAAACTATGGCTCTGATACCAACTTGTGACACCTCATTTCTACTGTTTACAAATACTATGGTTTTTCGTATAAATACATGAATACAAAAATACGGTTTATCAAAACCCGATTATTTACATGTTTAAAACTGTGGGTGTACAAATTCATATCAAAACAAACCATAGTAAGCAAGAAAGGATTAAACCTTGAGTCCAAGACGGGAGCTAACTCGGGCTCCACTCCAGCTAAACTTCTACCAAATATACCTTAGCTTTTTAACCTGGAATACATGGCAAAACATAAAATACGTAAGACAATAATGTCTCGTGAGTTACATAAGTTTTAGACTCAAACCTTTAACTCCTTTTCCAGCTTTTTATAAAATTTATAACATAAAACTTCTGTCAAAACTTTATAGTAATAACATACTATAACTCTTTACTTCTCGAAATCATTTCATAATATACTTTACAACAAAAACATCTTTCAAAACTTTATAGTAATAACATACTATAACTTTTTACTTTTCAAAATCACCTCATAATATACTTTTCAAAATTTGCTTCTTTCTTACTTTCTTTGACTGGTTTTTATAAGCTTGCTGGATTTTTATACTTAGGGCTTTAATCACCATAAGTGATACCCCAAGTCTCTATGGCTAGAAAGAACGGATCAATCCTCACCATAGAATTGCTGAGGCAATCTACTTCGCGATGGGGATTTTTCCCCAGTAGATCCCTTACCTAACCCGGGTAGGTTGGAACATAGTTCCCTTACTAACGCTGCTTGCTACAATTACCAGTCATACAAAAAAAACTTGCTGCTTGCTTGAACATTTCTCATAAACATATAACTTGTGGCTAGATGCCAAACTACATCATTTTATGTCTTTATGGCTAGATGCCAAATACATAACTTTCGTTTCACATAAATCATATGTTCAAAACACATCTTTATAATATTTTAGGCTTAATGCCAAATCATACTTTCTATACATCTTGTGGCTATATGCCCTTTCATACTTGAAAACATATAAAATTTGTAACCAAAACATACTTCTTAAACATTTTATGGCTATATGCCTATCCATACTTTCAAACATGTATAACTTGTATTAAAAATATACTTTCACATATTTGGTTCATAGACCAAAACATACTTTCACATAATTGGCTCATAGACCAAAACATAACTTTAAATATAACATTATAATTTCACAAACGAGTTAGAGATAATACTCTTGCATATAATTTCACATATAGAAAATTTATAAGAAATCTTGAAAATACTTACTTGCCATGTACCCCAGAATGGGTAAAAATACTGCATGTACTCACCTTGTCTAGTTAGAGAAGTCTAACTATAATCACTTCTTCCCGTTGAGTTTTCATTTCCTTCAACTTTACTCCTTAATACCTAAGGAGTTCATTTAACATTCTAGTTAATATAAGCTAGGCCCTATTAACAATTAAAGACCTCTTAATCTACATCTTAATAGATTAATATCACATTATTTACCCTTTTTTAGATTTTGATATCTAAGACGCATGGTCAAAGAATTGACCATAACTCCCAACTCAGAAACTCGAATGGCACAAACTCAGACATTCTGAAAACTAGACACAATACATGACAAGTCTCAAGAAGATACCGAGACTTGAATCACATTTTAAGACCTTAAAAAATAAGCGACAAGATTGACAGTGCAATCTGTCACAAATCTGGATTAGTGGAGGAATCACCAATTCCATTCCACTTGGGAATGGAATCAAGGGAAACCCTCTTACATAGGCATACTAGATATAACCAAGAGACTACCCTTCGAAATTCAGACCCAAAAGACAAACCAATTAAGAATTAGAAATCATACAATATGAAGGAAATGAGCAGCAACATTTCTGTCACAACTCAGCATAGGTTGACAAGATCTGTCCAACAACCTGACTTCTGAAAGGAAATAAGTCAAGCCTTTTGGATGAGTTACACTATACATGAATATAAGTCTCTCATCCAAAAATCAAACTCAAAGCATAAGCAAACTGAGAATTAAAAACCGTGCAACAAGGACAATGTGCACAGCGACAATTCCGGTTCAGTCAAAGAGAAGGCATTGGAACCCTAGCTTCCTAATGGAATTGAATCAAGCCCTCTGGATGAAACACTTTAGACATGAGAATGACCTTTCCATCAAATTTTCAGACCTAAACCATGGAACATTTGGGAAATAAAAATCCCACACGTTGACCTAGGTGTGCAGCAGCCAATCTGTGGAGGTCGGGTTGCACACACCAAAATCCAAACCAAAACAATGAACTGGGTAAATTACTTTTGGTCGAGTATGGCTCATGACAAGGTTCTTCTCCACACAAAATTTCAGAACAATCCAGTGGACACACGATTTTACAAGAATTTCACAACACAATTGGACACAGAAATCATACTCATGGAAATCGGGTTCAAAACCCTAGAAAACGACTGAACGAGGTCTGAACCCCAACTGATGAACTGAAGAAGACATCGAGACGAAACCATGGGCACTGGAATCACCTAATTTGGACATCGTATGATTTTTCTACGAATTATACAACATAGGACAGATTCTTACCTCTTTGAAGCTAAAATCTTCAATTCTTGCTTCAAATCCTTGAAAACTTGCTCACGATTCTTGAGAGGATTTTTTTTTTCAGAAGTTCTCTCCTAAATTATGACCATTTATGATATATTTTCTCATATTTATATTTTCCATATTTTCACTTTAGCCCCTCAAGTTCTATTTCTTGAATTTTTGGCACTAAAATCACCTTTCATCACATAAGAACTACATCTCTTATATTTTTGCCACAAACAACAATATTTTTACTTATTAAGTCATTCACATGGTCAAATGACCAAATTACCCTTTTATGGTAAAATGACAAATTTACCCTTTTTCAATCTTTTACTGTAATTTTCTTACCAAAAAGGTTTTCTAACAAAACCAATACTTAACAAAAATATCGTGGTTTAGTTCATTACATATTATCCCCAAAATCATATGTTCATTACTTAGAAGTCATTTTGATGTCAAATGACCATTTTCCCTTTTTCACCGATTTTCTCCAAACTCTTGGAAATTTTCTATATTTTCCGTTACATGATTTTAAAACTTTCAAAGCATTATTTTGAATATAATAAAAATTCAAGATTTTTGGTTCATTACATTAGGTGTCTAAGACATGACTAATAATTAGTATTTACCTAATTAATAGTGGCATAGTCCATTTTGGTTGCCCTCATAGCTAGAGGTTTGGTAGAAAGTTCGGTAGAGAGAAAGGTTGATTTATTATGTGATTAATAAATCAACAAGAATTAAATATATGGTTTATTAATATATTAAAGTGATAATATATTAATTAGAAAATATATTAATTAATTAGAAATTAATCTGGAATTAATTGGATTTAATTTGGTGATTAATTTAATTAATTAAAGGTGCATGGACTGAAACTGTAATTATTCAATAGTTGAGTAAGTGGCAGTGACAGTGACCAGTGGAAATCAATTTATATATATAGTAATATATATATATATATTTCGATTTTAATATAAGGATAAATATAGGTTTATATTATTTGAATTTAAATAGGTTTATCTCTAAGGCTTATCAACTGGTCATCTGGGAAACTATAAAAAGGGGTCCCTGGGCACCATAAGTCTGCCCCAATTTTTGACATAGAATCTCTCTGGAATTTTCGATCCATATACCTCAGCTCCCTGGGTGTGACTTCACTAGAGGCAGGATTATTTTGCGGCTTTGCTTCCAAGAAACTTAAGGTTGGTTTTCTGTTTTAATCTTTAGTTTTTTTTATTGGCCTCTAGGAGCTTGTTATATGTTCAATAGTAGAAAACATAGATCCTCATAGGTTGCATGTGAACTAATTATGTTATTTAGTTCATGGTTTGCAGAAAACCTTTCAGTGGTATCAGAGCCAGGTACTTGTTTTCTTGTTGAATAGTTATAACTGTTTTAGGGTTTAAAGCTTATAAACCCTAATTTGATTATGGATCGATTTCTTAGATTAGGGTTTTGGAAACCCTAATCCCCCCCCCCCCCTTAGTATTTTCGATTTTGGTATTAGGGTTTTAGGAGGTTTTCTATTTTTGGTAACTTTAATTGGTTAATTAAATGGATAACCTTAAACCCATTGTTTGAATTCAAAAATTAGGGGTTTAAGATAGGTTTAAAATTAATTTGATTAATTTGGTAAAACCTATCTACATTTGAATTAATTTAATTAATTGTTAATTAAAAGATAATTCAAAGGATTTAATTTAATTTTTAAATTATCGAAAATTAAAGGATAAATCCTAAAAATATTTTAAAAAGGTTTAAAATATCAAGATTTAATTAATTTAATTAATTATTAATTAAAAGATGATTAAATTTATTTATTAAAGGTTTAATTTAATTTTAAATTTAATAGTTAAAATTGAAAAATTAAAAGATAAACATTGAATATTTTAAATGGTTTTAAAATATATCTTATATATGTTATTAAAAGTTAATACTATATGTATAAGATAAATTGGTTAGTCAAATCATTAGTAGGCCTCATTCACGAAGCTTATCTATAAAGTGGGTATAAGGAGACTGCCTATAAAATGGCGGTCTAATGGGTGAACACTCTCACCCACCGCTCGCCTGATCAGTGTAGGGTCGTTAGCCGAACGGGTTTGATAGGACCGCTAAATTATTAAAAATATAATGATCAAGGTACTAGAACACTTTACAAAAATCTCAATCTAGTTACTTTAGGAAAAATGTGAATTTGATGTTAATCCATGAAATTACACATTACACTTTATGAAACGTTGGTGGAGCGTGTGTGGTTTACCGGCACACCAATGAGGGTTCATAAAGAGTGGCAATGGGTTTCTCGGGTGTTATCATTGTTGATGGAGCGTGTGTGGTTTACCGGCACATCAATTTGAGATGATAATGGACCCCGAGAGTACCAAGCTAATTTGCATGGTTATTCCACCCGGTTTGCGATCCTCGGCATCCCAGTCACAAACGGTGGGGCATATCCGAGATTAAACTTGCTATTGAACAGTTCAATAAATCTCAAAAGAAACTAGGAATTCCATTATAATAAGATTATTTTCCGCGGTGGAATTGGCTGAATCGTCATTCGCCTACCTTTATAAAATTTGCAAATAGATTACGGCATCCCTCTTCTATGTTGTAAATTGTTATAGTTGGATCCTAGCCTTATTTTATATTGGGTTATTATAAGGACCGACAAGTATCTAATTAAACTTACCTTCTTTTATAGATGTCTTCTGCTGATCAATCCGCCCCCACTCTAACTCCAGCAATGTCACTTCTATCTTGTCATTGTGCTCCAAAGTGACGTTGGACGGCACTAACTACAATGACTGGATCCGTAACATCAAGAAGGCTCTTAGGTTTGAACATAAAGAGTATGTTCTGGAAACCGAGCTTGTTGACATTGACCCTGATACTGCTACTCCTGAGGAACTTGCCTCGTACCAAAAACATTCTGATGATGCGACCAAAGTGGCCTGCATCATGATCGCCACAATGAACCCTGAATTGCAAAGGATATATGAAGACTACTGGCCCTACGAGATGCACAAAGAGCTTGCAGAAAAGTTTCGCAAGCAGGAGCGCATCGAGAGGCGCGAAGTGGTAAAAGCCTTCATCAACGGCAAGCCTAGGGATGGAGAGTCCGTCTGCAGCCACGTGCAAAGAATGCAAGGATACGTGGAAAGTCTTAGGAAGCTTGAGATGTCAGTCCATGAGGATTTAGCTGTAGACATAGTGTTGAATTCCTTACCGAGTTCATATGACCAGTTCACGCTGGCGTATCATTTGAACAATTCTCAGGCAACCTTGGCTGAATTGCATCGCATGCTTAGGACTGCTGAAGATGGGATGAAGGGTAAAAGTGTACCCTCAGTTAATCAGCCCGTCTTAGCCATTGGAAGTGGCAAAGGAAAGAAACGGAAGGGCCCACCTAAACAAAATTGGAGGGAGAAGGTTCAGGTCGGGTCATCCAGCAATGGCTCGAGAACCAAGTCTTCCCACATTCCTTGTATGGGCAACCCCAATGAAGCCGACTGTTTCTATTGCAAAGAGAAGGGCCATTGGAAGAGAAGCTGCCCCAAATACTTACAGGACGTCAAGGATGGGAAAGTAAAGCCATCGACAGCAGGTATATACACTATCTCTAAAAACTCACCATCTTCTAATTATTGGGTCCTTGATACATGATGTGGTTTTCACATTTGCTCTGATCTGTAGGGCCTAAAAGAAAGCAAGGAGGTGGAGCACGATAGACTGAACCTAATCATGGGCAACAGGAGATCGTCCCCTGTTACCAAGATCGGTGTATATAGTTTAGTGCTTAGTAGTGATGTTAGCTTAGAGTTGTTTAATTGTTGCTATTCGCCAGAAATGGCAAGAAACATTATTTCATTTCACGCATTATTCAGACAAGGATTTCAATTTTTGTTTGATAATAAAATTGGTTCAATTTCTGTTTTCAAAAATGGTGTTTTGATTTTTACTGCTTATCCTTGTGATGGTGTATATGAAACTGTTGAATGTGTTGACAATTTAGGACATAGTATAAATTATATTGATTCTACTAGTGGTGTAGAAAAGGCATGCCTGTGGCATAGTCGGCTTGGGCACATCAGCAAGAAACGCATCGCCCAACTCCAAAAGGATGGAGTGTTGGAATCATTCGACCTCAAGTCGGATGATGTATGCGAATCTTGTCTGTTGGGCAAGATGACTAAATCACATTTCAAAGGGTGTTTTAAAAGAGGTGAGGGTCTGCTGGACATCATTCACACGGATGTGTGGGGTCTATTAAGATCAACCACAAAGGATGGCACGCGGTTCTACATAACCTTTACTGACGATTTTAGTAGATACAGTTATATCTACTTAATCAAGCACAAATCTGAAACCTTTGTAAAGTTCAAAGAGTTTAAGAACGAAGTAGAGAATCAATTAGGCAGGAAGATAAAGATGCTCAGATCCGACAGAGGCGGAGAGTATCTTAGTATCGAGTTCCTAGACTATCTGAAGGAATGCAGAATAGTTTCGCAGTTGACACCTCCTAGAACACCACAGTTGAACGGTGTTGCCGAAAGGCGTAACCTAACCCTGTTAGACATGGTTCGTTCCATGATGAGTCGAGATTCACTTCCCATTCACTTCTGGGGGTATGCCTTAGAGACTGCCGCCCATATCCTCAATCTTGTCCCAACTAAGAAGGTTGAAAAAACACCTCATGAGATGTGGACGGAGAAAGTTCCCTCATTAGCACATATCAAAGTCTGGGGTTGTGAGGCTTTCGTTAGACGAGAGACTCAAGACAGACTCGCAGAAAGAAGCGAAAGGTGTTTCTTCCTTGGTTATCCCAAGCAGTCCTTTAGATATCTATTCTACAGACCGAGCGAGGACATGGTCTTTGTAGCTAGACGAGCGGTCTTTCGAGAGAGAGAGAGCTCATATTCAAAGAGGACAGTGGGAGTACCATTGATCTTGAAGAAATTCAAGAGTCATTAGATGACACAACCTTAGGAGAAACTAGCAACCAACCTGAGGAAGAAGTTCCTGTTGGTCCGACTGAAGTATCCTTACCTCTTAGGCGCTCCGGTAGGGTTAGCATGCCACCCGAGTTTTATGGTTTCCATATAACTACGGATGGGGACACGTTTATCAGTGATAGGACATTGATAAATTTGGATGAGCCAGCTAACTACCAGGAAGCAGTGGCGGGTCCTGAGTCTACCAAGTGGAAAGAGGCAATGGATAGCGAGATCAAGTCCATGTATGACAATAAAGTTTGGAACTTGGTTGACAACGTACCGGGTCGAAAGACAGTCGGGTGCAAGTGGATCTTCAAGAAGAAGACTGACATGGACGGAAAGGTACACACTTTCAAGGCAAGACTGGTTGCGAAAGGCTTTACTCAAACCCTTGGGGTTGACTATGACGAGACCTTCTCACCAGTAGCCAAGATAAAGTCTATTAGAATAATGCTGGCCATAGTTGCATTTCATGACTATGAAATTTGGTAGATGGACGTCAAAAAGCTTTCCTTAATGGGAAGTTGACTGAGGATGTTTATACGAATAAGCCAGAGGGTTTTGTGGATGCAAAGTATCCCAATAAGGTGTGTAAGCTTGAGAGATCGATCTACGGATTGAAACAAGCTTCTCGCAGTTGGAATCTTTGTTTCCATGAGAAAGTCAAATAGTTTGGCTTCTCTAGGAGCGAGGATGATTCCTGCGTATATGTCAAGGCTAGTGGGAGTATAGTCACCTTTCTGGTGCTATATGTTGATGACATACTGCTCATGGGAAACGACATTCCAACCTTGCAAGATTTCAAGTCTTGGCTTGGGAAGTGTTTCGCCATGAAGGACCTAGGAGAGGCTGCCTATATTCTTGGGATAAGAATATTGAGAGATAGGAAGAAGAGACTAATTGGACTTAGTCAGGGTACATACTTGGAAAAGGTACTAAAAAGGTTTAGTATGGAAAATTCCAAAAAGGGAGAGCTACCTATCCAAAGTAATGCAAAGTTGAGTAAGACTCAAAGTCCGAGTACAGACGAGGAGATAGCTGACATGAGTCGGGTACTTTACGCTTTAGCTAAAGGGTCGATCATGTACGTTATGACGTGTACTCACCCTGACGTGGCCTTTGCCTTGAGCATGGTCAGTCGGTACCAGGGAAACCCTGGAAAGGCACATTGGATAGCAGTGAAAAATATACTCAAGTATCTGCGAAGGACAAAGAACATGGTGTTAGTCCTTGGTGGCAGTGATACCTTGAGAGTTGAAGGATATACAGATGCCAGCTTTCAGACGGATAGAGACAATGGTAGGTCTCAGTCGGGCTGGGTATTCCTTATGAATGGGGAAGCAGTAACTTGGAAAAGTTCCAAGCAAGAGACGGTGGCTGATTCTACGTGCGAATCAGAATACATAGCGGCAAGTGAAGCATCAAAGGAAGCGGCTTGGCTGAAGAACTTTATCGGTGACCTTGGAGTAGTCCTGATAATTCAGGAGCCCATGGAACTATTCTGCGATAATGAAGGAGCGGTTGCCTTGACAAAGGAACTGCGAGACCATGGAAAGTCAAGGCATATCGACAGAAAGTACCACTACATCAGACATAGAGTAGAAGGAGGTCACCTCCTTGTAAAGAGGGTATCATCGGAAGATAATCCTGCAGATCCCTTGACAAAGGCTCTGAGTAGGATTAAGCATAATCAGCATGCTAGGAGCATTGGATTAAGAGATGATATAAGTTTTTGTAATTAGATAGGTTTTTTGAAACTTGTAGCAATATAATTGTATTTGACTTTTGTGATTTAATAATGGAGATTTATTGATAAGTAATGGTTTACTACTTTTGTCAATACTTTATCATTGTGTTTCATTTTTGCATGGTTACTTACTGAATAATTGGATTATTCAAATATCTACAGTCGCTCATACTCTTAGGTAGTAAGTATGAAGTAAGACAATCATGAATTAGTTTGTAGATTTTCTAAGGAGTTAGACATTGCAATAAGATTGCTGCAACATTCATGAGTACTTAGAAATGGAGATTTGAGTATTGGATAAACCCGCACTCAATGGATTGCTTCATAGATTATATCACGAGCAATATTGAGACGATAACATCTTTTGATCTTTAAGCTAAGATATATGAGTTATGATTTACTAGACAGTTATTCATTGATAATACGAAAACGCATCGGTAACTCGGTGTTATAAAACGTGTTGTTGTGAGTGATTTGTTTGGAAAAAGACATAAGTATATGAGTCGAAGCTTATTCGTCCCTTGACCCTAATGGGGAACAGATATCTGTAGGCCTCTCGATGAATTTGAAGTTGACTAAAAGGGTTGGCCAACCGGGACTAAATTGACTTGGTCAATTAGTAGTCTAAGAGTCATATGCAAATCGGAAATCGAGAAACAGTAAATCAGACCAGGATTGATTTTAATCCATGTCTTGAGTCTGTAAATATCTTGTTGGAGGGAGGATCATCTGATCACTTATCTATGGACAGAACTGACTGGGTCAGAGTTTCGCAGCAGTTTCTAGGAAGCTTAAGATGCTGGTTAATTAGAGGTTAAATTGGTAATTATAGTCATAGACTTATCCAAGTGGGAGACTGTTGGATTAGGTGTCTAAGCCATGACTAATAATTAGTATTTACCTAATTAATAGTGGCATAGTCCATTTGGGTTGCCCTCATAGCTGGAGGTTTTGTAGAAAGTTCGGTAGAGAGAAAGGTTGATTTATTATGTGATTAATAAATCAACAGGAATTAAATATATGGTTTATTAATATATTAAAGTGATAATATATTAATTAGAAACTATATTAATTAATTAGAAATTAATCTGGAATTAATTGGATTTAATTTGGTGATTAATTTAATTAATTAAAGGTGCAGGGACTGAAACTGTAATTATTCAATAGTTGAGTAAGTGGCAGTGAGAGTGACCAGTGGAAATCGATTTATATATATAGTAATATATATATTTCGATTTTAATATATAAGGATAAATATAGTTTGAATTGTAAGATAAAAGGTTTATCTTATTTGAATTCAAATAGTTTTATCTCTAAGGCTTATCAACTGGTCATCTGGGAAACTATAAAAAGGGGTCCCTGGGTACCATAAGTCTGCGCCAATTTTTGACATAGAATCTCTCTGGAATTTTCGATCCATATACCTCAGCTCCCTGGGTGTGACTTCACTTGAGGCAGGATTATTTTGCTGCTTTGCTTCCAAGAAACTTAAGGTTGGTTTTCTGTTTTAATCTTTAGTTTTTTTATTGGCCTCTAGGAGCTTGTTATATGTTCAATAGTAGAAAACATAGATCCTCATAGGTTGCATGTGAACTTAGGTTATTTAGTTCATGGTTTTTAGAAAACCTTTCAATTTTTTCTTGAAACTCTTTACTCCCGTAGCAAGTTGATCGATCATCATGGTTGTCAACTGACATGATATGATGATGTGTCAGTATCTGATGAAGTGGTACTGCGTTGCATGATGATATTTTCTATTTTAGCTATTTTTTATTTTTACGTATTTGACCATTAAGATAAATAATGACCTAATTAACAAATCCACTCATATATAAACAATAATTACCGCTTCTACTAAATATTTATTTTACACTTTTAACATAATTATCAGTGGGTATTTTATACAATCACTGTATATCATCTTACTTTCAAATCCATTTTTAAAAGCATGCTTTGAATTTCTTTCTATAATTATTAGTATATAGTATATACAATCATCGTATATCATCTTACTTTCAAAATATTGTCTTTGTATTCTTAAAAAAATAAATACAATATACTATCCCTTATAAATGTTGTTTTAAATCTTACTTTTCAACAAAACTGTGGCCATGTCAGCGACAAGTCAGCGCCACATCACTAAAGACTGACACGCCGTCATGTCACATTAGCTGACAGCCCGTTTGATTGGTCAAATGGTCAAAACTGCAACAAATTGAAAAACTTGGTGACTTAATTTCCAAAAAATAAACACAGTGTCAAAATAGAGATTTTGTGTAAACTTAGTGACTTTTTATTGCAATTTACCATTTAAATTAAATAAAAAAAATTCAAAATACATAGTAATAAAATCCTGATCGATAAACATAGGCCAGCAGAAGTTTGAAATCATGAACATGTTGGATGCGAGTACAGTCAAACCACGCTCTTCATTACATCTGAAAGAGTACCAGAAAAACATTTAATTTAAGAGAATAAGCACAAAACTTAGTGAGTTTCACAAATTACCACACATTCCATCACATTACAAACATACCACATAATGGGCCTCAGTGCACTCCCACCCCTTAATGGGTCGCAGAACTTTCCTACCCTTATAGCGTACTCATTGGGCCACAATGCAATATTATCTCTAGCAGGGCGCAACACTTTCCTACCCACATGACGTACTCATCGGGCCACAACACGGTACTATCCCTAACATGGGCGCAACACTTTCCTACCCATCAAACATATCCCATCGGGCCTTAGCACGGTACCACTCCTAGCAAGACATGACACTTTCCTACCCAGACATTACATTTCGTTGGGCCTTAGCGTGGGACCACTCCTAGCAGGACATGACACCTTCCTACTCGCAGAAAATATTAGCCAAACAAAGTCATAGGAACGAATCATACGACTTAGCGTTAACAAGCAAAGACTATTCTAGTCCTAGCATGCAATCTTACCCTACGATTCTCAAGCTGCCTATGCATGTAACGTCACATATAGTATAATGAGGATACTCACCTAATCCGCGAAGTCGAACCGCAACACACGCGCATCCTTGGGTACTTAACAATACGAACATCCTAGATCATCATTAAGCATACTGCAGTGATTTGAACCACTCAAAACTTATCCTTACAGTCAAATCCTTATTTCATCCAAATTCGACCAAATGTCAACAGGTCAAAGTCAAATGGGTCAAAGTCAATTGTCAAAGTCAACGTGACACCATAACGTCGCTATCATATGCTCTTAGCGTCACTATGAGACGCTTTCTATTATCGGGCCTTCGCTAGGGATAGCGGCGATATCTCCTAATGATAGCGACGTTATCCTTGCAGTTTCCAATTCCTCATTCAGCTCTTAATCTATTAAAAAAAGGCCAACAACTCCCAAAATTCATTCATTTAATCCACTGATTTATAAAATGGTGACTTTATGGTCATACATGCCCAATGCATGCCAAATACTAAAACCTAGGTCACAAAAGGACTTGGATCCTTGACAAAAAGATAGAATTATCAAGAGCTTACTGTTTGTTTGATCCAGAAGCTCAAGAGGGACAAAACAGGGGACTAAGTTGTCTGGAATTTCCCCAACTCCAAGAACAACATCACAAATGCTATAATTATCAACATTCAACACAAACTAGAAGAGAAATCCTTTTCATTAAAGAAATCAAAAGATTATAGACTTACAAAGGTCCAGAAAATGAAGATTTAGTTGGTTCTATGTTGATGATGCCTCTCTTGCTCCACTTATCAACTACTTCTCCTCAAGTAACCTTATTTAACAAGATTCTAAGCCAAATAAGTCACCACATAGGACTAGAACTTCGAGCATAGAGGTTTTCAGGGTTTATGGAGGTTGTAAAATGATCCTCTTAGGGTATAATGTACCTAAACAGGACCCAAGGCACGAGATACTATGGTTTTTTAATTGCGGCGCATAACGTCGCTATCCTATCCCATAACATCACTATGTTCCAACTCCAGTGTACCAATTTCAGTCCACCTTAGTGTCACTATCCTCTTGCTAATAGCGTTGCTAATCCACGATTTACCTAGTGGATGTACCAGTTTCAGTCCATGTTAAGTTATGGCCCAAAAACAACATGAGGAGAAATAAAAAAAAACACACCTAATTAGATTGCGACAAGTGTATCAAAATGGGTGGGTGTCTCATTAAGATTATCATATTACTCTTATTTATTTGTGTTAAATAGAATAAATAGCGAAAATTAGTAGAATTTTTTAAATTCTCATTATTTTAGCCTATTTTAATTTTTTTTTAATTTTTGATCTCCAAAATAAGTGGCTATGATTTCTCCTCGTCTCACAAAATTTGCATGGTCTCATTTGAACTTCTACATTATATATATATATATATATATATATATATATATATATATATATATATATATATATATATATATATATATATATATATATATACTCATTCTTTGTAAATGAACATATGTTTCAAAAAATCACGCAACATTTGACGCTCCTATATTTTAGGGATGGATAAAAAAACCCAATATGTCATTGCCTGGGTATGATTCCCTACATTAGGTTTATAATTTCTTAATACGACCATTTTAATCTAATCCATTAATATAATGATCCAAGGGTTATAAGAATAGCTTTATGGTTAGGTGATTTAATTTAGTTCTAAATTGAACCTTCCTATATATATATATATATATATATATATATATATATATATATATATATATATATATATATATATATATATATATATATATATATATATATATATATATATATATATATATATATATATATATATATATATATATATATATATATATATAGAAAGCCGATCGGGAGAGGACTCTTTTTTCTGTGAGTGCACCTTAAAAAAGTTGAAATATATAAATATATATATATATATATATATATATATATATATATATATATATATATATATATATATATATAATAAAATGGATCATAGTACTATATTGGAGAAAAAAAGATTCGAAAAAAAACTTTTGGATCATTATTTTTTTTATAATGAAATAATGATCCAAAATAAAAAAAAAATTGGATCATTACTTTTTTCAATGATCCAATTTTTTTCCAATTTTTTATAATGCAATAGTACTATTCTCGATTTTATGATTTGTATTTTTTTATATTTTTTTTCATTTTCTTTAAGGTGTCCTTACGAGTCCTCACCGAAAAAAGATTCCTCACCAGAACGGGACCCTATATATATATATATATATATATATATATATATATATATATATATATATATATATATATATATATATATATATATATATATATATATATATATATATATATATATATATATATATATATATATATATATAAAGTCGATCGAGTGAGTACTCTTTTTTCTGTGAGAACTCGTGAGGATACCTTAAAAAATTTGAAAAAAAAGAAATATATATATATATATATATATATATATATATATATATATATATATATATATATATATATATATATATATATATATATATATAAATAATAAAATGGATCATAGTACTATATTGGAGAAAAAAATATTCGAAAAAAAACTTTTGGATCATTATTTTTTTATAGTGAAATAATGATCCAAAAAAAATAAAAAATTAGATCATTACTTTTTTCAATAATCCAATTTTTTTATAATGATATAGTACTATTCTTGATTTTATGATTTTTATTTTTTTCAATTTTTTAAGGTGTCCTTACGAGACCTCACCGAAAAAGAGTACTCACCGGAACGGGACTTTATATATATATATATATATATATATATATATATATATATATATATATATATATATATATATATATATATATATATATATATATATATATATATATATATATATATATATATATATATATATATATATAGGGAGGATCAATCGATGCCAACGAAAATGTTGAGGTCGCGAGGCCAGTTCTGGACCAATTAAATTATAAGGGCATATTAGTAATTATGTGTTTAATTAAATTATATCAAAATTATAGTTTTCTAAAATCTATGATTCTGATTCCTAAAATCTAGGATTTTGATTGTTAGTTACCAAAAAAACTAATAAATTAATTTTTATTTTTTTAATAATATCAGAGACTATAACGTCAATTTTTACTTATTTATTATTAATTTTATTTTATTAATAGATAGTAATTATCATTTTCGGTCAAAAAATATTTTTCATTGTATAATTTGAGTTATACGATTTCAATCATTAATGATTATATAACACAATGTAGTTCTAATCATAAATGATTAGATCTGTAAAAAATAAAAATAGATACAGTTGTAAAATATTGGATGAATAGAACACGATATAAATAATAACATTTCAAAATATTCTTAATTATGAATGAATAAAACACCTCTAATTATAATCATAGATGACTACACCTCTAACTATAAGTTAATAAACATTAACAAATAAAAGTTACATCTAAATTCCTACATTTCAAGTTATATTTATTAATGAATATAATTGTAACAATAAATGATTTCACACATCGTTGTGTTTGCTTCGAATTTTCTTGTTACACCATACACGAAAAAAGATGAGACACCATGATCATTGTTGTTCTTGGATAGACACCTGCAAAATCAAATTCAAGGATATCAGAAAATGATTATAACCATATTAAATATAAATGATTAATGGTCATATTAAACCTAGCTAAAGTTATAATCAGAAATGATTATAACCGATGTTCTAATTATTTATGCAATTATATTTATAATCATCAATAATTCTAGTTATAATCATCAATGATTATAGTTATAATTATCAATGATTAACACATAAATAACTTTTAACACAAAATACATACAGTTACAATGTTAATCACCAATGATTAACATTGTAAATTTACTTATTCATGATTACATCACAATATACTATAGGTATCTTATTTATTCTTGCACCGAATTTTTTGATTTAAAATGGACTACTTTGACACATGAACTCATGCTCTTTTTATGTTGAAATCTGCATGTTTATGTAACGAGCATTAGTAAAGCTAACAAAGATATAAAACTAAAACCAATACATAAATATATAAAACACTCAACATTATCATGATATATAATCATTTATGATTAAATCACTCAGTAATCATTTATGATTAAATGATATATAATCATTTACGATTAAACCCTCAGTTAATCATTTATGATTAATGCATTTTCTCCGATCATAAATGTATAAAAGCATCTTGTAATTTTTAGTGAATAACATCTTGTAATCTTTAATGTTGAATATATAATCGGAGTTAGGAACTAAAATTGCAAAATAAATTTAAATGTATCAAACTAGAATTATGTCAAATATTTATAACGATTCATATAACGTTGGAAATTTTTATGTTTAATTAACAAGTATAAAAACAAACCTTTACATAAGATGTGAGTAACTCAAATAGTGGTTGTGTTGCATCTTTTTCAAGAGCACCACTCTCCATTTAACCTTCATAAAGATCCAACCCCATAAAAATATAAAAGAATATACAATTACGTGATATAAAAAAACTCAAATTTTCAAACGGAAAATATGTAATTTACTAATTTAGAACATGTGTCATCCTTGTGGACAAGATCCTTGTGGGCCAGACGATCAGGTTCTTGAAGCAAAATTGAAGCCATATCAAATAAAAAATCATATGACACCCATAAACCAATTAGGTAATTTTAATTTCATTTGTAAGATTACTCGCTCTAACAAAAGAAAATCGGCTGAAGCTTGCATCTGAATCTTAAGTGGGACACCATCATTGATATACAGCCGGTCAAATTCTAATATCAAAGCGAAGAGAAGTTATATACCCAAAAAATAAGTGACCGAGTAAAAGCATTGCTATGGAGTTGAAATCGTAAGCCAATGCATACATTACATTGCCGAAAAAAAGAAGAACGTTGCTAAACATTCGTTGCAGCAGTCAAGATCAAAGAGGTGAAGCCTTAGGTAAAGAGAGAGGGTATGTTGATCAGGAAGAGTGAAGGGCTCATGCGACCGTTGCTTGCCACCAAATTATCATCGTGAACCCTATTGAGAGAGAGAGAGAGAGAGAGAGAGAGAGAGAGAGAGAAATAGGGTAGAGAGTGCAAAATTATAGGAGTTGATAAAATTAGAATAATATGTAATTACTTTACTACCCTTATGACATATTTAATTTGAATTAATTTAATTTAAATATATTTATAATTACAAAATTCCCATTAATACTAGCCGTAGATCTCGAAAAATAGATGGTTGAGATTTGGTCTCAAGTTTTCAATATATATATATATATATATATATATATATATATATATATATATATATATATATATATATATATATATATATATATATATATATATATATATATATAGAATCAGGATCGGGTGAGGACTCTTCTTAAACTGAGGACTTGCGATGACACTTTTATAATGGAATAATGATCCAAAATAAAAACAGAAAAATTACATCATTACGTTTTGCAATGATGCAAAATCTTTTTTCAAATTTTTTTTTTGATAATGATATAGTAGTATTCTCGATTTTATGATTTGTATTTTTTTTATATTTTTTTTCAATTTTTTTAAGGTGTCCTCACCGAAAAAAGAGTCATCATCGGAACCGGACCTATATATATATATATATATATATATATATATATATATATATATATATATATATATATATATATATATATATATATATATATATATATATATATAATGTATTGGTCTTGTTGTCCGTGACTCGGAAGTTTTTGGTGACGGAAATTGAAAGGATGAGTAGTATTAGAAGTAGTACAATCATTATTTCCTTGTGCATGAGAGTTGCGAGGTTATTTGGGTACAAGGACGTGATAAATTGAATTGAAGTGTGACGTTGTACGCATAGGATTATGGATTTTTGATGCAGCAAAGAAATTAGGTGACAATTCCCTATTTACTATTTTATTCATGTTAGACATACGTTTATAAGGGGTTTGGCTTGTCAGCAACTTAATTAAGTTGCAATTGTTTTTGTAAGATATGTTAGTGGGCTTAGAGATGATACATAGTTATAAACTGTTAAGGCTAATGGATTAACGAGTATGGAAGGTTTAACTGGTTCCAAATTTAACTGAATGAGGATTGTATATCATAATGTAGGCCATTTAATAGGAACAAATTTAGTGATGTATTAAAATTCATTGGATTACTGAAATTATTATACGTTAATTAATATTTTAGCACTGAAGTGATATATAGGTGCTGTTTGTTTTTGAAGAGGTAAAAGGTCTGCAGTCTGCGGACCACATCTGCAGACATCTGTAGCAGAAGAGGTGGACCAAAAATTTTAACATGAATTTGGTAATGAAGGAGCTATCAATCAGGAAGTTTCATGACCTCTACTGAATAATCAAAAATTTTAACATGGATTTGGTAATGAAGGAGCTATCAATCAGGAACAATTTTCAGAAGACCAATTTCAGTTTTCGGATTTCAATTTTAGAAGAAGACCAATTTCAGATTCCATTTCGTGAACAAAACCCTAGAAGCCGACTAATTTGAGAATCCATTTCAGTTATCGGGATTAAAAACAACGAAAGAGACATACATGTGTGCAGCGACAGCGACCGGAGGGAGGAAAAAGGAAGCGCCGGAGGTACGCCTGTGGGAGGAAGAAGCAGCGCCGACAACCGGAGGGAGAGAAGGCGGAAGTCGCAACCTTGGGTCGATGCTGCGTTTTTTGTTTAGGGCACAGAGAGAGAAACACACAATTTTTTTTGGAAGAGGTTAAAAGAGGGTATGTTGCCACTTCTAGCAAAAGAGGACACACAGACCTTTTAAGGTCTGCGGGCTGCGAAAAAACAAACAGTCTGCACACTCAAAACGTCTGCGCACGTCTGCGAGGCTGAAGACAAAAGAGTTTAGAAGCTCTTTTTATAAAAAACAAACAGCCCCATAATCTCATAACTAAATTGCGCTAGTATGATAATAAATGATGAGTTTATCACGAAGTCGGGCTTTAAATGCTAAGGACTGGGCCAACATTATAAGATGATTAAGTCGGCCTTATTGTTAGACGAGATTAGAGGTGCACAAAAGCCGGTTAAAAACCGGTTTCGGTTATTTAAAAACCGGTTTTTAAAAAACCGGTTTTTTTAAAAATCGGTTTCGGTTATAACCGGTCCGGTTTTGACCGTTTTTTTTTAAACGAGATTGAGTTTCAAACCGGTTTTTTTCGATTTTTAAACCGGTTCGGTTCGGTTAACCGGAAGAAAAACCGGTTTTTTTCGGTTTTTAAACCGGTTCGGTTTCAGATAAAAAACCGGCTAAAAAACCGGTTTGGTTAAAAAACCGGTTCGGTTATTAAAAAACCGGTTATTAAAAAAACCGGTTCGGTTATTATTTTCGGTTATTTAAAAAACCGGTTTTTCTTTGCACCTCTAGACGAGATTGATTAAATGGTCTAATTCGTATCGACTAGCAATTTGTTTTTGAGAGAAATATCATTTAGTCTCCGAGGATGGTATTATCATCAAGGACGAATATATCTAGGAACAGAACATCACCATATCGGATGCTAAGAAAAATATCTATACCGACTGCTCCGTTGACACTGATGTGATTACATTACCTTAGAACACACGTTTCTTATATTGTCATTGTATTTTGAGTTGTTTTCCATGTGTACGCTATTATTGATAGATTTTCTATACCATAGATACATCAAACAGCGCAACAGAAACACACAAAAATTATCTAAGGCCAGTAACAATTACTAAAACCTACAAAGATGCTACTTAGTGATAATTAGAACTACAAGAATGATTAAGATTACCAACATTTAGCAAAACCAATTTGCTTGAAGAACCATTGTGTAAATTAAATCCCTAGCTAAGGAAGCTAGTACCCTAAAGAGAATACCTCTAATGGTTCACACCCAATAAGTCAAAATTATCAGTTAATAGGTGTTTAAGAATGTTCGATATAAAACCCTAGAGAGAGATTATAGATTCTGCTGAGAGAGAAGATAAAAATTACAGGTCTAAGGAGCTCTGGAATGGGGTGCAGATTATGGTGCCAGAGGAGCTCTATTTATACTCGAAGATAGAGCAGAAATAATGCAGGTTTGAATGTTAATAATTAAGGAAACAATCCAAACTTACCAAGAATCAAATCCTCATTGATTCTCCACCTTGTGAACGAAATCTTCTGGAAGGATCCTTCCAGAATTTCGTCCTGCCTTTTCCAGGGTCCAGAATGCTCATTGCTAAACTATTGAACAATTACAATTCAGCCCCTGTATTTTAATTAATTGCCAAATTGATTCTAAACTAATTTCAATTAATTACTGATCAATTATAGTTATTTCTAAACTAGATTCTAATTAAGTCATCATCACATGACAAATTAATATGGTAATTCTCTCTCTCTCTCTCTCTCTCTCTCTCTCTTAATTAACACTGATATCATTTGGACTACTGAGGGCAACGCAAAAAGGACACTGCTATTAATGGAAAGTCCTTACCAACTTTAACCAACTTATTCTTTAAGAAAACCTTGTCGTGTTCATGAGACAATTGGTTGGCTTGTTTAAATGTGATTCCCAACACATGTGTCATTTCCTTTACAAATATTATCATTTGATCTTTGTTGGAAGATGGAGTAGCCTGTGATGAATTAATAGGACGCCTCTTTAGGAGTGAGCTGATGGGAACATTATTGTCTAATAAAGTTGATGAGCTCAACTGCTACCCCTCAGTTAGATGCTCCCGCTTAGTTGTATGCTTATGTTTTAGGTAAATAACGTTTAGAGGGATTGCGTCTAAGGGTTTTTCTTACACAAAAGACAAGTCAAGGTTAACAAAATCTTCATCATTATCATCAAATTCGTCAAAAATCCTATTGCTCCCATTAAGCTTGAGAATTCTCTTATCTTTGACATTATCATAGACAGACAAGGTTAGTGACGGAGTTGGCTCAGATGAAGGAGCTAGTTTTGGAAGAGTTGTAACAGAAAGTGGAGGTATACCTGTAACAGTTAGAGTTGGGCAAGCTATACCTATAATAGGAACCTGGGTAGGTGTAGCTGTAGCTGAAGCTTGAGCAATGGTAGCCATAGTTGGAGGAGCTGTAAATAGTCCGGTCATGATTTTACCAAACTTTTCCTAAATGGTATCAACATTGAGATTCAAATAGGAGATAAAGAAGTCCATCACCTTGTTTGAAAGCTTGGAGATGGTCTGGATAATAGATGTTAGTATGAATGTTTGATTGACTTTTCCAGTTTCGTGAGATGGGATTACATCATCATGTCCCACTGTGGGAATCTCCTACACTTGCTTGAGAGTAAGGTGGGATATGGGTGTATCAGCTCTAATTGGAGAAGAAGAAGAGGAATGAAAGTATATGTGGGTGTTAGATGTACTAGGAATACTGATTTGATGTTGAGGAGGTGAATGAGGTTGAGCTGCTGAGGTTGAAAGCTCTTAAATCTATTAATATTATATTCTTTATCCACTGTTTGAGAATATCAAGATCATGCTAATCATAAAGTACATATCAAGTTTTACTTTTGTATTCGGAACAATAAAGTTAAATTGAAATCAAACATACCTCTTGCAGACTTGAAGCAGGAAGAAGCTTGGTGAAGGCGCATAATTCCGGTGACAGATGAAGGCGTAGTGGTGGAGAATTATGATTCTGGCGGGGGAAAGCGTATTTTAATTAAAGAGATGAAACGAAATTGAAGGAGTAGATTATGAAATTTCCGTTTTCACAGGGATTTGATTTTGGATAGATAAGGTAACAATTTTTTTTAATATATTGTAATATTTAAATTCATATCACATCAGATACGTTAAGGGTGTCAATCCCTAATATATAAGATTGAAAATAAATCCGACCAATCACTGCTCAGTTGCACTTGACAAGGAGATTGAAAAGACCGGTAGGAGGCTAAGGAAGCAAACAAAACTAGCCGCTTCCCAACCTTCTACATTTCCTTCCACTACAAACACTCAATCAACCGAAGCCACACCCAACGAAACTTACACTGAAACCACATCACCACCATCTCCAACTCCCATTAATCCACCCGCCATCATGGCAGTACCTGAACAGACTCTCCGCCAATGGGTAACACAAGATGTTACACAGCAACCATTATGCATCACCTACCCTGCCATGACAAATTTCAAGCTCAGGTCTGGTCTAATCCACCTCTTGCCAACCTTTAGAGGGGTCGAGAACGAGGACCCTCATAAATTCTTAAAGGAATTCCATGTGGTTTGCACCAGCATGAAGCCACAAGATGTAACTGTTGGATTAGGTGTCTAAGACATGATTAATAATTTTTATTTACCTAATTGATAGTAGCAAAGTCCATTTGGGTTTCCATCATGGCAAGAGGTTTGATAGAAAAAACCAGGAGAGAGAAAGATTGATTTATTATATGATTAATAAATCAATAGAAATAAAATAAATAGTTTATTAATATATTATGTTGATAATATATTAATTAGAAATTATATTAATTAATTCAAAATTAATCTGGAATTAATTGGAATTAATTTGGTGATTAATTGAATTAATTAAAGGTGCGGGGGCTGATTTGTAATTATTCAATAGTTGAGTAGTGACTGTCCAGGACATAGGATATGTGGCGATTTGAAGGATATGATTATCCTTGAAATCGAAAATAATAAATAGATAAATAAGAGTTTGAATTAAATGATAAAAGGTTTATCTCATTTGAATTCAAAAAGGTTTATCTGTAGGGTTTATCTGTAACCACATAGAGCCTATAAATAGGGACCCCTAGTCCCCATAAGTCTTCACCATTTTTCCATCTGTACTCTCTCTGGAATTCTGACTTATTGCTGCTGTGTGTGACTTCATTTGAGGCAAGAAAATTGTGTTGATTAGCTTTCAAGAAATCAACTAAATGTTAGTTTTTCTTTTATAATTCTTTTAGTAATTTTTCGATTGGCCTTAGGAATTATATTATATGTTCAAATAGTGAAAACATAGATCCAAATTAGGTTGCATGTGAACTTAGGGTTTGAGTTTATTGATTTGCATAAAACCTATCTGTGGTATCAGAGCTTTTGGTTGTTTTCTGTTTGAATTGCTGTAATAGTTATTCCTTAATTTTAGGGTTTATAGAAACTAAAGCCTAAAAAGGGTGAAATCGTTTTTTAGGGTTAGGGTTTTCAAACCCTAGTCCCTCCCCCTTATTTGCGAAATTGTCAATTGGGGTTTAGAAAGATTTTCTATTTTTGGTAATTGTGATTATTTAATAAATGAATAACCTTAAACCCTTATGTGTTTCGAAATTTAATACGTTTAAGATAGGATTAAATTAGTTTGATTAAACTGTGATACTATCTGATTTAATTATTTAATTAAGTGTTTAATTAAAAGATAAATATTAAATCATTGAAGGTTTAAATTTAATTTTAAATTAATTGTTAATTTTCGAAAATTAAATAGTTAAACAAATAATATTTTAAAAGTTTAAAATATATCTTATATATATTAATATTAAAAGTTAATACCTATATGTATAAGAATTGGTCAGTCAAATCGCTAGTACGCCTTATTCACGAAGCTGGTATATAAGGAGTGTATAAGGAAACTGTCTATAAAATGGCGGTTGAATGGGTGTCCACTCTCACCCACCGCTCTCTTGATCAGTGGAGGGTCGTTAGCCGAACGGGTTTGATAGGACCGCTTAATCTCATTAAAAGTATAATGTTATTAATCAAAGTACTAGAACAATTTTATAAAAATCCAAAATCTAGTTACTTTAGGAAAAATGTGAAAGATATGCTAATCCATGAAATTGCACATTACACTTTATGAGACATTAGTGGAGCGTGTGTGGTTTACCGACACACTAATAGGGGCTCATAAAGAGTTGTAATTGGTATCTCAAATTTATCATTGTTGATGGAGCGTGTGTGGTTAACCGGCACATCAATTTGAGATAATAATTGACATTGAGGTTACCAAGATAATTTGCATGGTTATTCACATCTTGTCTGTGATCCTCGGAATCCCAGTCACAAACGGAAGAGCATAGTCCGAGATTAAACATGCTATTGAGCAGTTCAATAAATCTCAAAGATCTAGGAATTTCACTTAATATGATTATCTTCCGCGGTGGAATTGGTGAATTGTCATTCACCTACCTTTATAAAATTTACAATTAGATTACGACATCCCTCTTCTAAGTTGTGAATTATATAGTTGGGTCCTAGCCTTAATTATTATTATTGGGTTAAAATTAAGGAATATATATCTAATTAAAACTACATTCTTTTATAGATGTCTTCCGCTGATGCTTCTACTTCTCATTCCGCACCCGCACCCCACTCCAACAATAACATCACTTCGATCCTCTCATTGTGCTCCCAAGTGACATTGGATGGCACTAATTACAATGACTGGATGAGGAATATCAAATGGCTATGAGGTTTGAGGACAGAGAGTATGTCCTTGAAAAGGAGCTTATCGAAGTCGATCCCAAAACCACTACTCCCGAGGAATATGCCTCGTACAAAAAACACTATGATGACGCGACCAAAGTGGCCTGCATCATGGTTGCTACAATGACTCCTGAATTGCAAAGATTCTATGAAGACTACTGACCATATGAGATGAACAAGGACATTGCAGAAAAGTTCAGCAAGCGAGCTCGTGTCGAGAAATGCGAAGTAGTCCGAGCCCTCATGACTTGTAGCTCAAGGATGGAGAGCCTGTCTGCACCCACGTGCAGAGAATGCAAGGTTATGTGGAGAGGCTGCAGAAGCTAAATATGCAGATCGACGAGGAGTTGGCCATTGATATGGTCCTTAACTCCTTACCGAGTTGTTATGATCAGTTTGTACTGGCATATCATTTGAACAACACTCAGACCTCATTTGCTGAGTTGCATAACATGCTGCAGACTGCAGAAGACAGGCTGAAGGGTAAAGGTGTACCTTCAGTGAACACTCCTGTCTTGGCGATTGGACAATGGAAAGGAAAGAAAAGGAAGGGTCTTCCCAAGCAGAATTGGAAGGACAAGGTTCAAGCCGGGTCATCCAGTAATGGCTCGAGATCCAGACCTTCTGGCATTCCTCATGTCTCGAACCCCAAAGATGCTAATTGCTTTTATTGCAAAGAGAAGTGCCATTGGAAAAGAAGCTGCCCCAAGTACTTGCAGGACATCAAGGATGGCAAAGTGAAGCCATCGTCAATAGGTATATACACTATCTCTAAAAACTCATCATCTTCTTGTTCTTGGGTCCTTGATACAGGATATGGTTTTCACATTTGTTCTGATTTGCAGGGCCTAAAGGAAAGTAGGGAGGTGGAGCACGGGAGAATAAACCTAATCATGGGCAATAGGCGATCGTCACGTGTAACCAAGATCGGAGTTTATAGCTTAGTGCTTAATAGTGATGTTAGTTTAGAACTATTAAATTGTTGTTATTCGCCAGATATGGCAAGAAACATTATTTCATTTCATGCATTGTTCAAACAAGGCTTAAGTATTCTTTTGATAATTTGAATGGTTCAATTTCTGTTTAGAAGAATGGTTTCTTTATATTTGAAGCTTTACCTTGTGATGGCGTGTATGAAACTGTGACTTGTGTAGACAATTTAGATAATAGTGTATTGCAAATTGATTATTCTAATGGTGTAAAAAAGGCATGGTTGTGGCATTATCGTCTTGGGCACATCAACAAGAAACGCATCGCCCAACTCCAAAAGGATGGAGTGTTGGAATCATTCGATCTCAAGTCGGATGATGTATGTTAATCTTGTTTGTTGGGCAAGATGACAAAGTCACCTTTCACAGGGTCTTGTGATAGAGGTGAAGGTCTGTTGGATATCATACACATAAATGTGTCTGGACCATTCAGATCAACCACAAGGGATGCCAATCGGTTCAATGTGACTTTTACTGATTATTTTAGAAGATATGGGTATATCTACTTAATCAAGCATAAGTCAGAAACCTTTGAAAAGTTCAAAGAGTTTAAGGATGAAGTTGAGAATCAATTGGGCAGGAAGATAAAGATGCTTAGATCCGATAGAGGCGGTAAGTATCTTTGTATCGAGTTCCTTGACTATCTTAAGGAATGTGGAATTGTTTCACAGTTGACACCTCCTAGAACACCACAGTTGAACGGTGTTGCTGAGAGGCGTAACCGAACCCTGTTGGACATGGTTCGTTCCATGATGAGTCGAGCTTCTCTTCCTATCCACTTCTGGGGGTATGCCTTAGAGATTGCCGCCCACATCCTCAATATTGTCCCCACTAAAAAGGTTGCCAAAACACCTCACGAGATGTGGACATGGAAAGTTCCCTCATTAGCAGATATCAAAGTCGGGGGTTGTGAAGCTTTCATAAGACGAGAGACTCACGACAAACTCACAACTAGAAGTGAGAGGTGTATTTTCACTAGATACCCGCAACAGTCTTTTGGATACTTGTTCTACAGACGGAGCGAGGACGTGGTCTTTGTAGCACGATGAGGAGTCTTTCGAGAGAGAGATCTCATATTCAAAGAGGACAGTAGGAGTACTATTGACCTTGAAGAAATTCAGGAGTCATCCAATGAGGAAACCTTAGGAGAAACTAACACCCAGCAAGAGGAAGTAGTTCCTTTTGGTCCGACAGATATTTCATTACCTCTTAGACGTTCCAGTAGAGTTAGCATGCCACCCGAGTTTTATGGTTTCCATATAACTACAGATGGTGACACCTTTGTCAGTGATAGGGCACTAGTAAATTTGGATGAGCCAGCTAGCTACAAGGAAGCCGTGGCAGGCCCTGAGGTTGCTAAATTGAAAGAGGCAATGGACAGAGAGATCAAGTCCATGTATAACAACCAAGTTTGGAATTTGGTTGATAATGTACCAGGTCGAAAGACAGTTGGGTGCAAATGGATCTTCAAGAAGAAGACCGAAATGGATGGAAAGGTACACACCTTTAAGGCTCGACTGGTTGTGAAGAGCTTTACTCAAACCCCGGGGGTTGACTATGACGAGACCTTCTCACCAGTGGCCAAGATTAAGTCCATTAGGATAATGCTAGCCATAGCTGCGTTTCATGACTATGAAATCTGGCAGATGGACGTCAAAACCGCTTTCCTTAACGGGAAGTTGCTGAGAATGTTTACATGAATCAGCCAGAGGGTTTTGTGGACGCAAAGTATCCTAATAAGGTGTGTAAGCTTGAGAAATCAATCTACTGATTGAAACAAGCTTCTCGAAGCTGAAATCTTTGCTTCTATGAGAAAGTCAAAGAGTTTGGTTTCTCTAGGAGCGAAGATGAGTCCTGCGTATATGTCAAGGCTAGTGGGAGTATAGTCACTTTTCTGGTGCTGTATGTTGATGACATACTGCTCATGGGAAACGACATTCCAACCTTGCAATATGTTAAGTCTTGGCTTGGGAAGTGTTTCGCCATGAAAGACCTTGAAGAAGCTACCTACATTCTCGGGATAAGAATATTGAGAGATAGGAAGAAGAGACTAATAGGACTTAGTCAAAGTACATACTTGGATAAGGTACTAAAGAGGTTTAGTATGGAAAATTCCAAGAAGGGAGAGCTGCATATCCAGAGCAATGCAAAGTTGAGTAAGACTCAAAGCCCGAGTAAAGATGAGGAAATAGCTGACATGAGTCGGGTAACTTACGCTTCGGCGGTGGGGTCGATCATGTACGCTATGACATGTACTTGACCTGACGTGTCCTTTGCTTTGAGCATGGTCAGTCGTTATCAGGGAAACCCTGGTAGAGCTTATTGGATAGCTGTTAAGAACATTCTCAAGTATCTGCGGAGGACGAAGAACATGGTTCTAGTCCTTGGTGGCAGTGATACATTGAGAGTTAGCGGGTACACTGTCGCCAGCTTCCAGACAGATAGAGACAACGACCGGTCTCAATCGGGCTGGGTATTTCTTTTGAATGGAGGAGCGGTTACTTGGAAGAGTTCCAAGCAAGAGACGGTGGCTGATTCTACGTGCGAATCAGAGTACGTAACAGCGAGTGAAGCTTCAAAGGAAGCGGCTTGGCTGAAGAACTTCATCGGTGACCTTGGAGTAGTCCCGACAATTTAGGAGCCCATGGAACTTTTCTGCGATAACGAAGGAGCGGTTGCTTTGACAAAGGAACCGAGATCATGGAAAGTCCAGACATATCGATAGAAAGTACCACTACATCAGGCATAGGGTAGAAGAAGGTCACCTCCTTGTAAAGAGGGTATCATCTGAATAGAATCCTGCAGATCCCTTGACAAAGGCTCTGAGTAGGATCATGCATAATCAGCATGCTAGGAGTATTGGATTGCGAGATGATATTAGTGTTTGTAATTAGATAGGTTTCTGAAACTTGTAACAATGTAAATATAATTGACTTTGGTGATTTAATAATATAAAATTATTGATGAGTATTGTTTACTGCTGTTTGTCAATTGTTTATCATTGTGTTTCAATTTTGCATGTTTTACTTCCTGAATAATATGATTATTCAAATATTCACAGTCGCTCATACTTTAGGAAGTAAGTAGTGAATCAAGACTGTCGTGAATTGGTTCGTTGACTATCTAAGGAGTTAGACATAGCAACGGTATTGCTACAACATTCATGAGTACTTAGAAAATAGAGATTGAGTATTGGATAAACCCACGCTCAAAGAATTGCTTCATGGATTATTTCACGAGCAATTTTGAGACGATAACATCTTATGATCTTGAAGCAGAGACATATGACCTATAATTTGCAAGGCAGTTGTTCATTGATAATACGAAAATGCATCGGTAACCCAGTGTTATAAAACGTGTTGTTGTAAGCGATTTGACTGGTAAAAGATATAAGCATATAAATCAAAGCTTATTCGTTCCTTGACCCTAATGGGAAACATATATCTGTAGGCCTCTCGATGATTTTGAAGTTGACTGAAAGTGTTGGCCAACCAGGACTAAATTGATGTGTTTAATTAGAAGTCTTAATGTCATATGCAAATTAGAAATCGGGAAATAGAGTATCGGACCGAGATTTATCTTAATCCATGTCTCAATTCCGGAAAATATCTTGTTGGACGGAGGATCATATGATCACTTATCTATGGACAGAACTGACTGGGTCAGAGTTCAACAGCGGCTTTTTGGAAGCTATAATTTGCTGATCAATTAGAAGGTGAACTGACAATTATAGTCATAGACTTATCCAAGTGGGAGACTCTTGGATTAGGTGTCTAAGCCATGACTAATAATTTGTATTTACCTAATTGATAGTAGCAAAGTCCATTTGTGTTTCCATCATGGCAAGAGGTTTGATAGAAAAAACCAGGAGAGAGAAAGATTGATTTATTATATGATTAATAAATCAATAGAAATAAAATAAATAGTTTATTAATATATTATGTTGATAATATATTAATTAGAAATTATATTAATTAATTCAAAATTAATTTGGAATTAATTGGAATTAATTTGGTGATTAATTGAATTAATTAAAGGTTCAGGGGCTGATTTGAAATTATTCAATACTTGAGTAGTGACTGTCCAGGACATAGGATAGGTGGCGATTTTAAGGATATGATTATCCTTGAAATCGAAAATAATAAATAGATAAATAAGAGTTTGAATTAAATGATAAAAGGTTTATCTCATTTGAATTCAAAAAGGTTTATCTGTAGGGTTTATCTATAACCACCTTGAACCTATAAATAGGGACCCCTAGTCCCCATAAGTCTGCGCCATTTTTCCCTCTGTACTCTCTCTGGATTTCTGAATTCTTGCTGCTGGGTGTGACTTCATTTCAGGCAAGACAATTGTGTTGCTTAGCTTTCAAGAAATCAACTAAAGGTTAGTTTTTCTTTTATAATTCTTTTAGTAAATTTTCGATTGGCCTTAGGAATTATATTATATGTTCAAATAGTGAAAACATTGATCCAAATTAGGTTGCATGTGAACTTAGGGTTTGAGTTTATTGATTTTCATAAAACCTATCAGTAACAGATGACCAAATCAAGCTTAGGGCATTCCCCTTTGCAGTCAAAGATTCCGCAATAGATTGGCTTTATTATCTTCCACCAGGAACAGTCGCCACGTGGAACGAGCTAGCAAGAATGTTTCTCGATAAGTATTTCCCAAAAATGAAAGCCTCTGCTTTACGTAGGGAGATAATCGGAATCAAGCATCAAAGAAGGGAAGCCCTACATACTTATTGGGAATGGTTCAAGCGATTATGCGCCCAATGTCCAAAACACGGAATCACCGATGACCTGCTCCTTCAGTATTTCTATGAAGGATTGTCACCTTTTGACGCCCGACTATTAAATGCTTCGAGTGGAGGCTCTATTACCGATAAGACTCCAACTCAAATTCGCGAATTGATAAATACCATGGCAGAAGACTCCAAACACACTGTTCAAGAAAATGAATGGTATGCGGACCCACCAAGAGTGGTAAACGAAGTCAACACCCCCAAATTGGAATCACTAATCTTCAAGTTGACTAAAGCTGTCCTGTTGCTTACTAAAAAAAGTCGCTCAACCGCCAATTCGATCATGTGGAGTCTGTTTGCAAGTGGGCCATCCTACTGATATGTATTACAAGAAGAAACTGGAGATGCACAAGTTGCAGGGGCATATCAAGGCCAATAACAAAGACCTTATGACCAGCCGAAAGGACATCAAGGTTGGAACCAAGGTCAACCATCAAATCATCAACAGATGCCTCCCCAACAGTACCATATAAGGCCACCTCCTCAGAATCAACAATACCAGCCTCATCAATCACCGACTGTCCCTCAACAAAGCAATAGCTCTGGGATGTCGTTAGAAGATATAGTTAAGAGTTTGGCCATGAGGACTCAAGTTTTTCAAAATGAAACAAAAGCCTTTCAACAAGAAACAAAGGCAAGCATAAAGAACTTAGAGCAACATGTAGCCCAACTTGACAACTCGGTGAGCAAGTTAGAAGCTCAAGGAAAATTACCAACCCAAACGGAGACAAATCCAAGGCACACCATGTGCGTTATCCCCTTGAGGAACGGAAAAGAGTATGAAGGGACATAGATGCCCGAAGAAGAGGAACTCAAGATTGGAAAGAAAGATGAGGAAGAGAAAGAAAGTCGAAAGAAACCAAAGCAAGAACTAACTCAAGCAGAACTTATAGCCTATGCTCCATTCCCTTCTAGATTGATAAAGGGTGAGAGGGAACACGAAGAAATCATGGAGATGTTTAGAAAAGCTGAGGTAAACATTCCACTTCTAGATGCCATAAAGCACGTCCCTAAGTATGCAAAATTCTTGAAGGAACGTTGCATTTCTAATAAAAAGTTAGAAGGGAATTATTTCATGAAAGTTGGTGAAAACGTCTCTGCTATCTTGCAAAAGCGAATTCCTGAAAAGTGCAAGGATCCAGGTGTTTTTACGGTTCCTTGCAAGTTGGGAGACCTTTCTTTTCTAAGTGCTATGCTAGACCTCGGTGCCTCTATCAATGTTCTACCATACTCAACTTTCAAATCATTAAAAGTAGAAACCTTGAAAGAGACCAGCGTCATTATTCAACTGGCCGATCGATCAAGAGTCCACCCAAAAGGAGTTCTAGAGGACGTTTTGGTACAAGTCGATCAACACCTTTTCCCAGCTTATTTTTATGTGCTTGATATGGGAGATGACGACACCGCGAACCCAAATTCTATAATCCTAGGTAGACCATTCATGAAGACCGCGAGAACAAAAATCTATGTTCACGCAGGCACTCTTTCTATGGATTTTGATGGGGAAGTTGTTAGTTTTAATACTTGTAAAGCCATTGGTTACTCGAGCAATACCTCATCAGTAAATTATCTGAATGAAACCAAACCACGGATGGATAAATCTTTTTGGTTATCTGACAACGCCTACTAATATCAAGTATTTTAGGCGTTGTTGAGCCGTGTTTTAGTTAATTTATCATTATTAATTGGCTAATATCACTTACTTTTGTGCCAAAGTGCTTGGAAATGTTTTTAGTGTAAATGCAGGGGTTTTAGTGCAATTCTGGAGAAGTTGTGGAGCGAAAAAGGAAAAAAGTTGGACCTGACAGAAATAGAGGCGCTATCTCTTGAGATACCACCGCTATCGTCAATAACGCCGCTATTTCGTGAGATAGCGCCGCTATCTCGCGACCAGATAAAATCTTTGTTTTTGAATTTCAAATACCGAGATTGCGGGATAAGGCAATACGCGCGCCGCGGATTTTATATACCAGCGACACGGAAACCCTAATTTCACACCATTATAAATACCGGAGTCCCGTCCGACTTTTCACTCATCCCGGGACGCGAAGGAGGGATCCGAAGGCACAATTTCGTTAGTTTTTCAGTGGGAATCAATATTTTGGTTAGTAATTTAGTTTTTCTCTTTTTTTATCAACTCGGTATCGAGGTATTCCGCAATCGAGATTTCCATCGATTACTCGATGTTTGTTTAGATTCATAGTTTCTGATTTCAGTAGAATAATCAATAGTTTAGGTCTGATATTTGATTGTGTTTGTTTGAATGTTGGTTTGATTTGGATTTATAAAGGTTAATCATTCAGTTTGATGTTTATTTGCATTTTTCGGTATTGTTTCTGTTGAATGCTTGTTTGGATGTTTTGGGATTGTAATTGCTTCTGATTTTTCTGGAATTCACTTCTGGAATCAGTAAGTAATCTTAGTTTAGAACTTGATTTAGTTTAGTTTAGTTCATGTTTGGTTTGGTTTTGGCACTTGTTTGGTATTTTTCTTTTATTGGTTTTTGGGAAAGTAGAAACAATACAACTGACTGTAGAGTGACACTACAGTTGGTAATTTATCGTTCTATCTTGACCACCAAACTCCCACGGATCGACCCTTGCTACCGCTATACTAGTGTGTGTAAGGTTTGTTTTACTATTTTTGACCGCACGACGACCGCTGCGATGTCAAATTTTGGCGCCGTTACCGGGGAGTTGTGCGCTTAGGATAGACGATCAGTGGCACTTTTCTTTTGATGTTTGATTTTAGTTTGTTGATTTTTCGGATGTGTACGTCCTCATAATGGGTGATTACATGTACCCGCATCAGTATTATGAGTATTATGAAAATCCGGCCGACACCTATTACGAGGATGATTGCTACAATGGATCATTCGATGACAATGGATGGCGGACCGAGGAGTCATCTCAGCCTGAAAATCCTGCAATTTGGGCCCAACTTTGGGTACTCATGTATAACACCTACAAAGTGCAGAAGGACCAGGCTGATGCTGTCGTAAGATTGCAAGCTTCTTTAGATCAGTTCGAGAAAAGTTGGGAATCGATACCACCCTCGCCAGAACCTGAGGCGAGTGATTTTTATACCAATGATAATGCATGTGAACTTGCATCACCTGAATATGTGATGGAAGGGCATGCACCGTGGGAAATTCAAGAGACCACCGAGAGGGTCGAAAATGTTGTTGAGAAAGAGGTTGTAGGTGACAATGCTTCCCCTGATTCAACAGCTTTTGATGTTTTTGATGTTTTTAAAAATGTTGATAATGTCGAGCTGGTGATGAGTGAATCCATACCATCACCAGACAATTTGGTTGATGAGGATGTTGAGGAGGAGGCTGTAAGTGACAGTACAGACCCCAGCCCAATAATTCCTGAAATTTTTGAAAATTTTGAGCATTTTGAAAGTGAGGATCTGGTGATGAGTGAATCTGTACCTTCACCACATCAAACCAGTCGCACACTCTTGGTACCGATGCACCTATTGGACGATGATCAAGAAGATGATGCCAACGAGTTGGTCTTTGAAAATAATAAACATGATTTTTTCGCTACTCATGATCCATTCATGAATGGAAAATTAAATGTGATCGATACCATCGATGAGGATATATGGAAGCATCCCGATATGTTGCCTTCCGATCCCATTCGATTGGAAAACTTTTATTGGTACTGCAGGCCAAAACCACAAACTGCAAATAACACGCATTATGTGAACAAGGACTTTGCAAAACAATTACTAGGAGTGGCACTAGGCGCGCTTCATGTCAAGCCTGTGATCTTGAAGAGATACCGAAGGAAGGACCGAGCTTGGAGGTTTAAATCTATTTCTAAGCATTCGCACGAAATAATCAGAAAACGACAACCGGGCAGCAGCAGAGGAACCGGCAAACCATTTGACCCGGGGAAATTGGAGTATGGAATCAGCGAGAGGACGGTGGTGACTGCGATTCAGTGGAGTCAAATGGCGTGCGACCCACCGTAGCCGCAGAAAGACGGTCCAGCTAAAAGACCGAACAAAGAAGCGCTTTCGGGAGGCAACCCGACATTTCGGTAAGTATTTTTAATTGTTGTTTTTAAATTTTTAGTTTTTATTTTGTCAAAATATCACTCGGAAAATTTTTCAAAATGTCCTGGCATAACTCGAGTGTGGGGTGGTCGAACGGGTTTTAAAAATACGGAAAAATCGAGAAAAAAAATGAAAAATTACAAGTTAGCGCCACTAATTTTAATGTTAGTGAAGCTAACCCTTGGTCAAACGCTGGTCAAACCTTGTTCCTCCTACTCGACACTAATGTTGATCCTTCCCCCCCTCTTACGTGACTGCCGAGCCGAACACGCACACACACTCCTGATTTCTTCGATTTTCTTGCAATTACTGGGTGTAAAGTCTCGATTCCACCACTGTTACGTGTCCTAAACATCCTACTCACGATCACACACACGAAATCAGGCTGAAATCGAAGTTTTTGAGTCGATTTGGGGTTTGCGAGATCGGACCTTCAAACCCAAATCGGGCCATTTCTTGATCGTTTATCATGAAATCGAAGCTTAGGGTTAGTTAATCGGACCTTTAACAACATGTTGGTATAATCAATTGAGCAAAACCGAGTCGGATTCGAGTATTTTGAGCCGTTTTGGGGTTTTCGGCATACCGAACCTATCGACTCGAATTGGTCGATTTCTGGTTTGTTTTTCGACAAATTACCACCTAGGGTTTCTTAATCGCAGCCCTATCTACCTATTAATGCATTCAATTTGACAAAAACAACTCGAATTCCAGATTTAGAGAAATTAGGGCCGATATTAGGGTTCTTCGGGTTTTTACCCTTGTTGAAAAATACGATAGCTGATCTCCACGAACAAGGTTTTTAAGCCTATTACCGTGTGACAGATATGTATTTTATCTATACTATGCGGAATAAATAAGAGATGCGGAATAAAATAAAAGGTAAATCTAAACTAGACAGTATTTAAATAGACAGAAAGCGGTAAATAAAGTAAAAGTTAGAAGTTAGAGGTTAGATGTAATAAACGCCATTATCAACGATAACGTGTTTTTACAATAAATAAAAAGGTTAGAAGTTAGAAGTTAGAAGTTAGATGTAATAAACGCCATTATCAACGATAACGTGTTTTTACAATAAGTAAAAAGGTTAGAAGTTAGAAGTTAAATGTCTCGGTTAAATACAGTCCACATATGTTTTGGTTGTCACGGTTCAATTCGGGTGTATTGGAAGTTTGGTACAGTTGATTTATTACAGTTTAAATAAATCAATAACGACACATATAATTTTAAAAGAACTTATCGATAGTTGCGGAAGATAGCGTTTTTCTTGATATGTCGATTTCTTATTCTTCACGGTAAGATGAGGTTTTGGTGATTTTTGGTGTCGGGTAGAGGTTGTTTAGAGGTTTGGAGTTTGGTGTCGGGTAAGGGTTGTTTGGAGGTTTGAGGTTTGGTGTCGGGTGGAGGTTTTGTTTCTTGCAGTTTTGCGGTTTGATCCTCGTTGCCAAATGCAGAGATTTGAGTATTTTGAGGTTTCTGGTCGTGGGTAAGAGTGTATGGAGCTTGGTTAATGTGTGTGTTGTGCTCTCAAAATCAGCTAGAGGAAGCTTGTATTTATAGTCTGTTCCAGCGAAGATCGGGTCGCGATCTTTATGGGATCGGGTCGCGATCTCGAGTGGTTCCCGCTTTTGTGCTGGCCACTACCCGTCTCGGTGGAGTTGGTCGCTGAGATCGGGTCGCGATGTATAGATGATCGGGTCGTGATCCTGGTCGGGTCGCGATGTCTAGATGATCGGGTCGCGATCTCAAGTGGTTCCCTGCTTTTGTGCTGGCCACTACCCGACTCGGTGGAGTTGGTCGCTGAGATCGGGTCGCGATGTATAGATGATCGGGTCGCGATCCGGGTCGGGTCGCGATGGGTGGAAGGTCGGGTCGCGATCTCGTCGGGTTGCCATAGGCTCGCGATCCTTGGTCAGCAAAGCGTCACGTGTGTGTCATCAGATCGGGTCGCGATCTGGGTTGGATCGGGTCGCGATCGGCACTGTTCCAGCCTTTTTCTTCTTTTGTTTTGATTTTCTTCATTTCGCGACACATGAGCTGTTGGGTCACGATTGCTGTCGCTGGGTGACATTTTTGCTCTTTGGTACATAGCGTCATTTTCTCCGGTTTGGTTGATCTCGAATTTACGCAATCTGAAATAAACTGTTAATAAAAACATTTCGACTTATTTCAATGATGGTCACATAAAAACATAAAAGACATTATTCAACAATTTCCCCCTATGTGATCATTAATGAAATGAGGAGAAAAATGTTTGATTTGAAATTCTTGAAATTTGGATAAGACATTTATAAAACCATATCACTTGTTTTGAAAGAGTGTGACTAGATTTTACTTATGTCTTGAAAAATGTTTGTCAAGAATATTTGTTTCTGAATCAAAGTCTCGAGTTCGATTATCAAAAGGTTTTTGTATATGTATTTTCATAATATTCCTTAAGATTTTATAGCATTTATAAGGACGACAAGTGATCTTAATAGGTCGATTCAGATGAACGCTCATAGGTATAGCTCACACTTGACTGAGGTGTTTGTTTGTTCTGGGTGCAGAACTGGTGTATAATCACTAAAGATGAGTGATATCTCTCAGTTTGAAGGTGTTGACTTATGCTTAATGTGGATTTATACCTATATACTTTAGTCACTTGGTCTTCATATTAGATAATCAATCACATAAGACTGGTTTCGGCATTACTCAGAGGGTTTCTTCATTCATGCCATTGATGTTCACTCTCTCTCCGTCGGTAAATACATGTAGAGGGGTTTAGAAATATTCATAGTGCCGTTTGCAACTAAGAATACTCAATTATGAAGGCTACAGTATCCCGGTAAATCTTTGGTTTTGACAGCTATTTTTGATAAAGCATTTTGAGAATTCGTTGTTTTGAGAGGTGTCTGTCTTGATGGATTGTTGTTGTAAATCTTCTTTTTCTTTATCTTTTCTTGATTTGTGCGAATACACATTGTGTAAAAGATATCTAATGTGGTTTACCAATTGTGATTTGTTGACAGCATTTGTTGGATATGACTTTGTCGTTTCTTCATTTGTCAGATTTGTTATGCTAGATGATGAAGCTTTTCTTTGAAGTGGTTTGATTGAGGATAGGGATAGGTGATATAATAGACAGTTTGTCTAATATATAAGAAAATGAAAGTATCGTCCCTGGTCATTTTGATATCTAAGCAAAAATGAGACTAGCATCACGGTATAAGAGTATAAATCCTATAAGTCATACTGAAAACACCTTTGCTCACAGAAATGAATTCCACTTAGCAGTTGAAGACGAGGCACAATTTCTCACATGGGTTTGGTTTTCATCTGAATCTCCTGATCTTATGTCCCTTTACAGATAAAATCGTTATAATTTGAAATAAATTCAAAGGGAATAGGAGAATGTACATAACAAAAATGTTTGAAATTTGAACCTTCTCTTTAATTAAGAATCAATATAACTGAAAACATTCATCGAGCATAAGTATCTGAAAATTTAGTCAAGAAGATGTTAATCACATGATTCTATAAAAGCTTATTATGACAAGTCTTTTATTGTATTTTTGAAGATTTGTTTTTCTGAATGTTTTTGGAAATTTTGGTTATTTGAATGTTTTTGGAAAATTTTGGTTTGGGGGTGAGAATGGGGTAACGAGAGTTCCCCCATAAATGATGCACTGGGATCATTTTGGATAGGTAGATTGGGATTGTTTAAAGAGGAATTTGGTTTTGGTGGTTCTCCCAAAAATGATGCATTGGGATTATTTGGATAGGTGGATTGGGGTGTTTTAGGAGGGTTCTGGTTTTGGTGGTTCCCCCTCGACTGGATCCGCATCATTTTGGTTTGATTATGAAGTTTCTGCATCGGAGGTAGTGTGGGTTTGAAGTCTTGTAGAAGGCTATGGTTTGTTGTCATATGCTTGGAACAGCCACTATCGATATACCATGTGCCATCCTTGGGCTTTCCAATACAAAGTACCTGCAATTAGACAGAAAGTTTAGGTACCCAAACCATGGTGGGTCCTGATTTGTTAATGGTTTTCGGTGATTTGAAATCATTATGGTTTCTGTTAATTGGACGAAGTGGTTGAGGCTTGATTTGACTTATCAGATTTTCCCAATTTAAGATTTGTTTTTGAAAACCTGTCAGTTGAAATGGTCTTTGATTTTGTGAAAGATATCCTATATGTGAAGATCCGTTTGATAATCTTTCTTTGTATCTGTGATTTGGATGATTTTGAAAAACATTATGATGATGGAATGGAATTTGGTGAAATGATGATTTCTGAAAATTCCTTGAGAGATTGAAGTTTATCTCTTGAAAGCAATTTTGAATTGGTTTTTGAAAAGGTTTTTGTTTTGGATTCAAAGTATGGTTTTGTGGCACAAAGACTGGTTTCAGAGGTTTCTTTTGGGTTTGTTTGAAAACTTTGGGTTTGCCTTGTTCCTTTTGAAGAGCAATTGGTTTAGAGGTACTTCCTTTCTCGTAAAAGGAGTTTTGGTTGGTAATTTGGATTTGGTGGGTTGAAGACCTATTAGTGAAAGATCTTTTGGAAACAGTGAAATCAGTATCATCTGGGTTACAGTTGATAACTGTTTCGTCGTCTGAATTTTCCTCATTAACAGATGTGGATAGATCTGTTAGAGTTGATTCAGAGTTTTCACTGTTAGTCCTGGTTTCTTGTTTGGCTTGTTCGATTTCGAAGGATTCTCTTCCTATTCCAGGTCTGTAATTTGTATCGATTTTGCCAGATCCTAAGGATGTTGCTTTGATGAAAATATCATCACTTAGCTTTCTAGCAAGATTGATAGAATCTAGTTTTCCTTGAAATCTTTGATTTTCGGATTCAAGAAGTTTGATTTGTTTAGAAGAATCATCTAATTTCAAAATCAAACTAGTGTTTGTGTCAGTTAAATCTTGAATTTTTAGTTTTAACTGAAGGACTTCTATTTCTAAGGTATCTTTTATTTCAGATGGAAAAACAGATTGATTTTTTATTTCCAAGTCCTTTTTTTGTTTTAGAGCTTCATTTAATTGTTTTAAGACGTGATTATATTCTTCAGATTTTCGTTCGATGTCTCTTTCAAGTTTGTCTCTAGTCCTTGTTGATTCTCCAAATCTGAGTTGCAAGGTTTGTAATTCAGATTTGCAGATATCAGATTTGACTATTGTGTCATGATATAGTTTGAGATCAGCTTTCAAACTGTTCTCAATCTTAGTCATGTGGGACTCAAATGGTGTTTTTGAAAGACCGATTTCTGAGATCATAGACCATACCTGATCGATGACATATGGAGCTCTTGAGTAGGTTGTGGAAGACATTTTTGGGTTGTTTTTTTTTTTTTTTTTTTTTTTTTTTTTTTTTTGTGAACAAGTGATATTAAGATGAAATTTTTAAAGGAAACTTGTTGGTGGTTTATAAAAACGCTACACAAAAGTTCTCGACAAAAATTTCAGATTAAATCACACAAGCTCTGATACCAATTGTTGAAAAATACGATAGCTGGTCTCCACGAACAAGGTTTTTAAGCCTATTACCGTGTGACAGATATGTATTTTATCTATACTATGCGGAATAAATAAGAGATGCGGAATAAAATAAAAGGTAAATCTAAACTAGACAGTATTTAAATAGACAGAAAGCGGTAAATAAAGTAAAAGTTAGAAGTTAGAGGTTAGATGTAATAAACGCCATTATCAACGATAATGTGTTTTTACAATAAATAAAAAGGTTAGAAGTTAGAAGTTAGAAGTTAGATGTAATAAACGCCATTATCAACGATAACATGTTTTTACAATAAGTAAAAAGGTTAGAAGTTAGAAGTTAAATGTCTCGGTTAAATACAGTCCACATATGTTTTGGTTGTCACGGTTCAATTCGGGTGTATTGGAAGTTTGGTACAGTTGATTTATTACAGTTTAAATAAATCAATAACGACACATATAATTTTAAAAGAACTTATCGATAGTTGCGGAAGATAGCGTTTTTCTTGATATGTCGATTTCTTATTCTTCACGGTAAGATGAGGTTTTGGTGATTTTTGGTGTCGGGTAGAGGTTGTTTAGAGGTTTGGAGTTTGGTGTCGGGTAAGGGTTGTTTGGAGGTTTGAGGTTTGGTGTCGGGTGGAGGTTTTGTTTCTTGCGGTTTTGCGGTTTGATCCTCGTTGCCAAATGCAGAGATTTGAGTATTTTGAGGTTTCTGGTCGTGGGTAAGAGTGTATGGAGCTTGGTTAATGTGTGTGTTGTGCTCTCAAAATCAGCTAGAGGAAGCTTGTATTTATAGTCTGTTCCAGCGAAGATCGGGTCGCGATCTTTATGGGATCGGGTCGCGATCTCGAGTGGTTCCCGCTTTTGTGCTGGCCACTACCCGTCTCGGTGGAGTTGGTCGCTGAGATCGGGTCGCGATGTATAGATGATCGGGTCGTGATCCTGGTCGGGTCGCGATGTCTAGATGATCGGGTCGCGATCTCAAGTGGTTCCCTGCTTTTGTGCTGGCCACTACCCGACTCGGTGGAGTTGGTCGCTGAGATCGGGTCGCGATGTATAGATGATCGGGTCGCGATCCGGGTCGGGTCGCGATGGGTGGAAGGTCGGGTCGCGATCTCGTCGGGTTGCCATAGGCTCGCGATCCTTGGTCAGCAAAGCGTCACGTGTGTGTCATCAGATCGGGTCGCGATCTGGGTTGGATCGGGTCGCGATCGGCACTGTTCCAGCCTTTTTCTTCTTTTGTTTTGATTTTCTTCATTTCGCGACACATGAGCTGTTGGGTCGCGATTGCTGTCGCTGGGTGACATTTTTGCTCTTTGGTACATAGCGTCATTTTCTCCGGTTTGGTTGATCTCGAATTTACGCAATCTGAAATAAACTGTTAATAAAAACATTTCGACTTATTTCAGTGATGGTCACATAAAAACATAAAAGACATTATTCAACAACCCTATTTGGTGGCTTTATGGCTTGTTTTTCTGAAAATTGACAGAGGGCTTTTGTTAATGATTAGTCTAGGATGCTATTGGTGTGTTCAATTTGATACAAACAGATCGGAATCGAAAATCAAGAAATCTAGGGTTCATAATTAGAGGTTTTTGACCTAAATGAGAAATTAGGGCATTTTTAGCTTGTTTTTCTGAAATTAAACTTAAGGCTTTTGTTTAGTCTCTAGTTTAGGAACATATTGGTACAATCAATTTGAAAAACGGACTAAAATTGAAAAACCAAAAAAATCTGGGGCTTTTCGTGCATCACGACGCGGTCATCTTCATTTGGCGCCGCGGACCTTCGAACTTGATCGAAAGACACCGGATTTCATCGCGTTTTACGCACCGCGGCATTGACACTTCAGCGTCGCGGAGACGGGGAATCAGCAAGGACAACAACTCGTAATAAATAATTTTCTTTTGTGTATTTTGTAATTTTTAATATGTTTGTTAGTATCTTGCCAAATTGTGATTGCTGCACCAACTATATGTAGAGGTGGCAAAACCTGACACGACACGACAACCCGACACGAAATAAACGGGTTTGGGTAAGAGATTTCAACCCGTTTAATTAAACGGGTTGACACGACACGACACGACAATTAAACGGGTAAGGTCAGGGTTGAAACTTTCAACTCGAAAATGACTCAAAAATGACCCGTTTATTTATATTCAAGTTTTTCTAAAACTTATGTAAATTGGACAGGTGAAAAACCAATACCATATTTAAAATAAAAACTTCTGATTGGCGTGTTTTATAATATGGAAGTCGCTTAGCCACCTAGGTCATGAATTCATTTTCACTTTTCAACTTTTTCACTCATACTCCACAGTTTCACTCGGCCTCTCTCTCCTCCTCGCAACCTCGTCATTCATCTCCCCGACTCCAAATCTTTTAGCGTTGCTCTATAAACTTAGTGTGAATGCTTCTACTACTAGTCTTTCATGTTTTCTTTTTCGTCTCAAACTCCTATTCTTTCAACAAACTTAGTGTTTCAACTCGAAAAGTGACATGATATATTTACAAGGTCGAAACCCCAAACCCGAAACTCGACACGAACTCGACACGAAAATAAACGGGTCGACACGACACGACACGATTATTAAACGAGTTGGGTTAGAGTTGAGCACTTTCAACCCGTTTAATATTTTGACACGGCACGAAATCGACACGACACGACACGTTTGCCAGGTCTAACTATATGGAGTTGCATAACGCAAGTGTGGGGTCACCGTACCCCTACACTCGCGTTATGCCGGCGTGTTCACTGCTGCGCCCCGACTCCTGGATTTCATCATGAATGACGTGAACGATCAACTCTGCTACAAATGGTCTCGACAATCGAGCAATTCGCCGTTCCAAAAATGGGTAACTCTTTCTCCCTAGTTTTGAATTATTTTGTATAACGGGGACGTTGTACGGTTTTAAGTGTGGGGTGTGGACGGTCGAAAGAGTTATTTTTGAAATTTTTGCGGGAAATAAGTCAGTTTTTAAAATTTTTAGCAATTTTTAATAAATTGTAATTTTGAAACGAATAGCTTTTGAATGTTATAGCTTTGGTATTTTTCGAGAAATACTGTTTAGTTGTTATCATGCTATAGGTTTAGTCAAATAAGTTGAGTTTTAGGAGTTAGGGTGTGTTTGTTTGCCACTTAATTGTAAAATTAAGAGGCAATCACTTAATTTTTTAGTTTAAGAGAGTTTGGTTACAACTTAATTTTTACCTCTTAAATAAAAAGTTACCTCTGTATAATTAAGAGATAAACACATATCTGTTTAAAAAAGAGGAGGCCCGTTTTTCTATTATACCCTAAAACCCATCGTCCCAATTTTTTTCTCGGTTTCTCCATGTCTCGTTCTTTCTCCCGCCTCCCACCTCTCCTTTGATCTGCACCGCCCTCCTGCTCCGTCGAAGAAGGTTCAACGGCCACCATCAGCGCCTCCTCCAACCGCCGGCGACCTCCACCCCCTCGGCTTCCGGCTTCCGTCTCCGGCTTCCGCTGCATCTCCGGCTTCCGGCTTCCGTTCCATCTACTACCGCCGACCACCACTTCACAGTCGCCTTTCTTTCTGATGCTGCTCTTCCGGTGAACCCAAAATCGTTTAATCCCCCGCCATCTTCCACCTGCAGCGCCGGTTCTTCAACTTCCCTACTATAGGTGTTGTTGTTGTTAGATTTCTGGTATGATTTTGCCCTAAATAATTGTTTTTTTTTAAATCAGATTTTACGAATGACTGGATTTCTGGTATGATTTCCGGTTCTGTCTCTTTCCCTACAATAGGTGTGATGTTTCTATTAGGAATCTGTTCATGTTCTTGAAATCTTGTTGCTGATGTTCTGATGGTCATGTGAATCTGTTATTAATTTTGGAACTCGTTTTTTTATGTTTATGTTCATGTTTCAGTTTGTTCATTAATTTTGAAATCTTGTTGTTGAAATTGATTTTGCAACTATACCATGTTTTATGATTTGCAGTTGAAATCATTTTGGCTGAAATATGGAATGGATTTGTGTTAAATTTTGATATTATTAAAGAGTATAGTTCACAAGGGTAAAATGGTCATATTTTTCAATTAGCCCAGCAATTAAGAGGTGGTAATCAAACAATGTGTTAAAATTCAGCTCTTAAAAGTTCAGGGCCTCTTAAACATCAAGACCTCTTAAAAATTCAGATCTTAAAGTTTAAGATCCTGTCAAACAGGCCCTTAGAGGATTGGGATACTTTAGGATTGGAATTTAGGAAGGAACTGTCAATCAGTGACCTTTGTTGTTCGAACCGGTAGGTCTAAAATGGGTGGACCTTACGCACCTTGCCACCTAAGATCGTCTGGTCTGGGATGGTATTTCTGAAAGCTCGTTACATGGACAACATCGAAAGTCATGGATAGTTCTTTAATGGCATTTAGAATCTGAATGAGTACGTACACTTCACTGTGGAAAGAAAATTTGTAATCAAGGGTTCTTTAGAAAGTCATGAATTCCAAAAGATATTCTGGTTATGTTTGCAAAAACTATTTCAATCTAACTCTAGGGACAATAAGCTTTGAAATTAAACACGTTCAAAAATTGTTTGAGTCTTTATTATAATTTGTTAAAAACTCTCTTTCTTGGGGACAAGCAAGGCACAAGTGTGGGGTGTTTGAAAACGCCTACTAATATCAAGTATTTTAGGCGTTGTTGAGCCGTGTTTAAGTTAATTTATCATTATTAATTGGCTAATATCACTTACTTTTATGCCAAAGTGCTTGGAAATGTTTTAGTGTAAATGCAGGGGTTTTAGTGCAATTCTGGAGAAGTTGTGGAGCGAAAAAGGCAAAAAGTTGGACCTGACAGAAATAGAGGTGCTATCTCTTGAGATACCGCCGCTATCGTCAATAGCGCCGCTATCTCGCGACCGGATAAAATCTTCGTTTTTGAATTTCAAATACCGAGATTGCGGGATAAGGCAATACGCGAGCCGCGGATTTTATATACCCGCGACGCGGAAACCCTAATTTCGCACCATTATAAATACCGGAGTCCCGTCCGACTTTTCACTCATCCCGGGACGCGAGGGAGGGATCCGAAGGCACAATTTCGTCAGTTTTTCAGTGGGAATCAATATTTTGGTTAGTAATTCAGTTTTTCTCTTATTTTATCAACTCGGTATCGAGGTATTCCGCAATCGGGATTTCCATCGATTACTCGATGTTTGTTTAGATTCATAGTTTCTGATTTCAGTAGAATAATCAGTAGTTTAGGTCTGATATTTGATTGTGATTGTTTGAATGTTGGTTTGATTTGGATTTATAAAGGTTACTCATTCGGTTTGATGTTTATTTCCATTTTTCTGTATTGTTTCTGTTGAATGCTTGTTTGGATGTTTTAGGATTGTAATTGCTTCTGATTTTTCTGGAATTCACTTCTGGAATCAGTAAGTAATCTTAGTTTAGAACTTGATTTAGTTTAGTTTAGTTCATGTTTGGTTTGGTTTTGGCACTTGTTTGGTATTTTGCTTTTATTGGTTTTTGGGAAAGTAGAAACAATACCACTGACTGTAGAGTGACACTACAGTTGGTAATCTGTCATTCTATCTTGACCACCAAACTCCCACGGATCGACCCTTGCTACCGCTATACTAGTGTGTGTAAGGTTTATTTTACTATTTTTGACCGCACGACGACCGCTGCAATGTCATAGCTTTACAAGTAATCTTTGTTTTTAGTCGTTGTTGAGCCCTATTCTTAGTGAAATTCTATCATGTATATCGTGGTATTCTAACTTTTCGTGTCAGTACTTGTTTGGAAGAAAATAATGTAAACAGGGACCAAAAGCATACAAATTGGAGAAAGTTTGGAGAAGAAGGAAAAATCAGGAAAATACATACGCGCGCCACGGAATCAAGAAGGCGCGACGCGGATACAAGGCGGTGGAACAAAATTCAAAGTCCGAAGAAACGGGGATAAAGTCTTACGCGCGCCACAGTTTACTCAATTGCACGGCGCGGCTGTGGGAAAATTGCAACTATAAATAGAGCCATTTACAGCCGAAAACCCTAGCAAAGACCCGGTGGAAAAACGACCTGGAAGCTCTTTGACTCCGTGATTAAGCACCAGCAACCTCTCAATTGGTATTTTATGTTTTAGAATTTAATTTCATTTTAGTTTTAGTTAGCAATAGTGGCTAGGGTCTTGGGGAGTGACAACCACTAACCTTGAGCACTTTAGTTTACTGTTTTTCAGTATTGGTGACTGTATTGGATCATTGGAATTCGTTTTTGGTTAATGAGAAGCATTTGGTTACAAGTAATCTTTGTTTTTGACCGCACGGCGCCAAAATTTGACACGCCTAGGTTGTCGTGCGGTCAAAAATAAGAGAAATACCCAACACACACTAGCACAGTGGTAGTCAGGGTCGATCCGCAGGAGTTACGTGGTTAGGACAAGACGATAGTATACCAACTATAGTGTCACTCTACAGTCAGCGGTATTGCTTCTACTTTTCCAAAAACCAATTAAAAACACAATTCCAAGACCAATGCCAAAAACCAAACCAAACATGAACTAACTAAACCAAACCAAATCCTAGACTAATGTTACTTTCTGAAATCAGAAACTAAGTCCAAAATCCAGAAGCAATAAACAATTCCAAACACATCAACAAGCATTCAAACATCCAAAATACCGAAAATTGAAAATAAACCATAAACCGAATGATTAACCTTTTAATTTAAAAACCAAACATCAAACCAATATCCAAACACTCAAATATCAGATCTAACCTACTGATTATTCTACTGAAATCAGAAACTATGAATCTAAACAAACATCGAGTAATCGATGGAAATCCCGATGTGGAATACCTCGATACCGAGTTGATATAACAAGAGAAAAACTAAATTACTAACCAAAATATTGATTCCCACTGAAAACAAATGAAATTGTGCTTTCGGATCCCTCCTTCGCGTCCCGGGATGAGTGAAAAGTCGGACGGGACTCCGATATTTATAGTTGTGCGAAATTAGGGTTTCCGCGTCGCGGCCACTTAGAATCTGCGACGCGCGTGTTGCCTCAGCCCGATTTTTCGGAGTTCAAAAATGAAGATTTTATCCGGTCGCGAGATATCGGCGCTATCTCAAGAAATAGCGGTTATATTGTCGATAGCGGCTCTATCTCAAGAGATAGCGTCTCTATTCCTGTCAGGTCCAACTTTTTTCCTTTTTCGCTCCACAACTTTTCCAGAATTGCACTAAAACCCCTGCATTTACACTAAAAACATTTCCAAGCACTTTGGCACAAAAGTAAGTGATATTAGCCAATTAATAAGAATAAATTAACTAAAAGACGGCTAAACAGCATCTAGAATACTTGATATTACTAGGCATTGTCAAACGCAAAATTTGACACGCCTAGGTCGTCGTGCGGTCAAAAATAAGAGAAATACCTAACACACACTAGCACAGTGGTAGTCAGGGTCGATCCGCAGGAGTTATGTGGTTAGGACAAGACGATAGTATACCAACTATAGTGTCACTCTACAGTCAGCGGTATTGCTTCTACTTTTCCAAAAACCAACTAAAAACACAATTCCAAGACCAATGCCAAAAACCAAATCAAACATGAACTAACTAAACCAAACCAAATCCTAGACTAATGTTACCTTCTGAAATCAGAAACTAAGTCCAAAATCCAGAAGCAACAAACAATTCCAAACACATCAACAAGCATTCAAACATCCAAAATACCAAAAATTGCAAATAAACCATAAACCGAATGATTAACCTTTTAAATAAAAAACCAAACATCAAACCAATATCCAAACACTCAAATATCAGATCTAACCTACTGATTATTCTACTGAAATCAGAAACTATGAATCTAAACAAACATCAAGTAATCGATGGAAATCCCGATGTGGAATACCTCGATACCGAGTTGATAAAACAAGAGAAAAACTAAATTACTAACCAAAATATTGATTCCCACGAAAAACTGACGAAATTGTGCTATCGGATCCCTCCTTCGCGTCCCAGGATGAGTGAAAAGTCGGACGGTACTCCGGTATTTATAGTTGTGAGAAATTAGGGTTTCCGCGTCGCGGCCACTTAGAATCCGCGACGCGCGTGTTGCCTCAGCCTGATTTTTCGTAGTTCAAAAACGAAGATTTTATCCGGTCGCGAGATAGCGGCGCTATCTCAAGAAATAGCGGCTCTATTGTCGATAGCGGCTCTATCTCAAGAGATAGCGCCTCTATTTCTGTCAGGTCTAACTTTTTGCCTTTTTCGCTCCACAACTTCTCCAGAATTGCACTAAAACCCTGCATTTACACTAAAAACATTTCCAAGCACTTTGGCATAAAAGTAAGTGATATTAGCCAATTAATAAGAATAAATTAACTAAAAGACGGCTAAACAACGTCTAGAATACTTGATATTACTAGGCGTTGTCAAACACCCCACACTTGTGTCTTGCTTGTCCCCAAGCAAGAGAGTTTTTAACAGATTTTAACTAATACTCAAACAATTTTTGAATGTGTTTAATTTCAAAGCTTATTGTCCTAAGAGTTAGAGTGAAATAGTTTGTGAAAACATAATCGGAATATTTTTTGGAATTCATGACTTTCTAAAGAACCTTTGATTACAAATTTTCTGTCCACAATGAAGTATACATACTCATTCAGATTCTAAAGGCCATTAAAGAATTGTCCATGACTTTCGATGTTGTCCGTGTAACGAGTTTTCAGAAATACCATCCCAGACCAGACGATCTTAGGTGGTAAGGTGCATAAATGCCTTTTTCGAGGCCACCCTTTTCGGACCTACCGGCTCGAACAACAAAGGCCACAGATTGACAATTCCTTCCTAAATTCCAAACTTAAAACACTACAATCTTCTAACTCTTAAAACTCAACTTATTTAATTAAAGTCATAGCATGATAACGACTAAATGGTATTTCTCGAAAAATACAAATGCTAAACATTCAGAAACTATTCGTTTCACAATTACAATCTATTAAAAATTTTGAAAAATTGCTAAAAATTTTGAAAATGACTTGTTTTCGCGCAAAAATTTCAAAAACTACTCTTTCGACCGTCCACACCCCACATTTAAAACCGTACAACGTTCCCGTTGTACATAAAATTATTTCAAAACTAGGGAGAAAGAGTTACCCCTTTGAACGACGAATTGCTTGATTGCCGAGACCATTCGTAGCAGAGTTGATTGTGTTCGTTGTCTCGATGAAATCTGAGAGTCGGGGCGCAGCAGTAATCACGCCGGCATAACACGAGTGTATGGGTACGATGACCCCACACTTGTATTATGCAACTCCATCAGTTGGTGCAACAATCACAGTTTGGCAAGACACTAACAAACATATTAAAAATTGCAAAATACACAAAAGAAATTCTTTATTACGAGTTGTTGTCCTTGCTGATTCCCAGTCTCCGCGACGCCGAAGTGTCAATGCCGCGACGCGTAGATGTGATGAAATCCGGTGTCTGTCGATCAAGTTTGAAGGCCCGCGGCGCCGAATTAAGATGAAGATACTACAAAAGTAGTAGTAACAATACCGAGAAAGTGCAATATAACTTGAATCAAATGATTAACTTTTATAAATCGAAAAGGGTGGCCTCGAAAAAGGCATTTATGCACCTTACCACCTCAGATCGTCTGGTCTGGGATGGTATTTCTGAAAGCTCGTTACACGGACAACATCGAAAGTCATGGACAATTCTTTAATGGCCTTTAGAATCTGAATGAGTATGTACACTTCATTGTGGACAGAAAATTTGTAATCAAGGGTTCTTTAGAAAGTCATGAATTCCAAAGAATATTTCGATTATGTTTTCAAAAACTATTTCACTCTAACTCTTAGGACAATAAGCTTTGAAATTAAACACATTCAAAAATTGTTTGAGTCTTAGTTAAAATCTGTTAACCAAAGCTATAACATTCAAAATTTTTAGCAATTTTTCAAAAATTTTAATAAATTATAATTTTGAAACGAATAGCTTTTGAATGTTATAGCTTTGGTATTTTTCGAGAAATACTGTTTAGTTGTTATCATGCTATAGGTTTAGTCAAATAAGTTGAGTTTTAGGAGTTAGAAGATTGGGATATTTTAGGATTGGAATTTAGGAAGGAACTGTCAATCAGTGGCCTTTTTTGTTCGAGCCGGTAGGTCTAAAATGGGTGGACCTTACGCACCTTGCCACCTAAGATCGTCTGGTCTGAGATGGTATTTCTGAAAGCTCGTTACACGGACAACATCGAAAGTCATGGATAGTTCTTTAATGGACTTTAGTATCTGAATGAGTACGTACACTTCACTGTGGACTGAAAATTTGTAATCAAGGGTTCTTTAGAAAGTCATGTGACGTGCACGCAGAGGTCGTCATGCGGTCAAAAATAAGAAATAACCTAACATTCACTAGTACAGTGGAGTCAGGGTCGATCCACAGGAGCTACGTGGTTAGCCTAGATGAGAGATTACCAACTGATAGTGTCACGGCTATAGTCGGAGGAACTAATTTCTATCTTCCTATCTCAAAACAATAAAAAAAACGCAAGCCAAGCTTAGCTATGCTCAAATGACCTAGTTACTTTCTGAATTCAGAAGTACATCTCTGGATCAGAAGCAATTGAAGGCATTCAACCTAGCAAAACCGAGCAAAGCATAAACTACCGCTAGTTAAAGTCCTATTGAACAGTTACTAGCCAAGGTTTAGTGCTTAACCCTAACCTAATTAGCTACTGTTTTCAGCAAAGGAAAAACAGTCCCAACCAAGTCCAAAACACAATCCAATCACAAACAAACAATCGAACACAAACTAACATCCAAAATACCGAAAAACCAATATTAACATTAACCGAATGATTGCATTCACCAAAACCAATATCCAAACATCAAACCAGTGACCAAATGCTACTAAAAACAGAACCCTAAGCTTGAGATCAATGGTTGTCACACCCAAAGACTCAACTCAACGCTTACAAGTGTTTAACTAAAAATGAAATAAAATCTAAAACATGAAAATACCAAATATGAGCTTGCTGAAATGAATCCACGAGTCAAAGAGCTTCTAGGTCGATGTTTACACCCGGTCTTTGCTAGGGTTTTCGGCTGGAAATGCCTCTATTTATAGTTGCAAATTTCCCGTGACCGCGCCGCGCAGAATGGAAATCCGCGGCGCGCGTACTTATCCGTTCCCCGTTTTTTCGTCATTCAAAATGTATTCCACCGCCTTACTCCCGCGTCGCGCAGAAGAGAATTCCGCGGCGCGCGTACGTGTTTCTCTTGATTTTGCATTCTTTCCATACTTTTTCCTTTTGTACATCTTTAGTCCTTGTTTTTACTCTATTTCTCCAGACAAGTCCTGACACGAAAAGTGAGAATACCCATGCATATTTGATATAATTTTACCAAGAACAGGGCTCAACAACGCCTAAAATACTTGATATCACTAGGCGTTGTCAAACACCCCACACTTGTGCCTTGCTTGTCCCCAAGCAAGAGAGTTTTTAACAAATTATAATAGAGAATCGAACAATTTTTGACTGTGTTTAGTTTCAAAGTTTATTGTCCCCCGAGTTAGAGTGGAATAGTTTGTGAAAACATAATTGAGTTGTTCTTTGGAATTCATGACTTTCTAGAGAACCCTTGATTACAAACTTTCTGTCCACAATGAAGTGTACTTACTCGTTCAGATTCTAAAGGTCATTAAAGAATTGTCCATGACTTTCGATGTTGTCCGTGTAGCGAGCTTTCAGAAATACCATCCCAGACCAGACGGTCTTAGGTGGTAAGGTGCGTAAGGCCACCCATTTTAGACCTACCGGCTCGAACAACAAAGGCCACAGATTGACTTTTCCTTCCTAAATTCCAATCCTAAAACAGCTCAATCTTCTAACTCGTAAAACTCAACTTATTTGACTAACTAATAGCATGATCACAATTAAATAGTATTTCTTGAAAAATACTAGTTCTATCACAATCACAAACCATTCATTTCAAAATTGCAATTCATTAAAAATTTTGAAAAAGTTGCTAAAAATCGAAAAATTGATCATTTCTGCAAAAGATTTCAAAAATTCACTTTCTTTCGACCGTCCACACCCCACACTTAAAATCGTACAACGTCCCCGTTGTACAAAAATTAATTCAAAATAAGGGAGAAAGAGTTACCCCTTTTTAGACGGTAGACTGCTTGGTGCTCAATATCACAGGTATAATGCGTACAATCGGATCCCTGATTCATATGTTGGAGTTGTAGCGCTACAGTAAGACACGCCGGTGGTCAAGACAAGTGGAAGGGGCACGGTGACCCCACACTTGTCTGAGACAACTCCTTCTCACTTTTTGGTATATCATGCATCACTTAACAAACAATGTAAAAGCACACATGACAGAAAAAAAATAATATACAGATAGATGTGTCATAAGTTTATACATATATCCCAAAAAATATAAAAAGAACAGAAAAGAAAAGAAAAGTACATCAATCACTACCCGGTGGCCTGGAGGATCCAGCCTCGTGATCGTGGGACCTGGCTGGGAATGGTCGGGGGCGCTAGCCCTGCGTTGATGCGATCTGAAGAAGTACCTCCCCTATCCACTCGAACTGGTCCTCGATCCGCGTGACCCTGGCCTCCAACCGGCGGAGGGCTGATGAGTCATCCTGCTGTGGCTGCGGCTGTGCCGGCTCTAGTGCTGCTGGCTCTGGTCTCCGGCGTCTCCTGCCGGGCTGGGCATATGCAGGCTGGGGTGCCTGAGGAAGCTCGGCCGGTGCCCGGATGTACTGCCCTGGTCGCTGCTGCTGAATGAGCAGCATCCTCTCCAACGTGCGTGCTGTGGTGCGCGATGGAGATAGAGCAGTCAAGGAAGCTGCCACGGGGGCAGTAAGAATGCCATAAGAGCGGGCCAGGCGGGTGATGAAGTACCCCCTGGCTAGTGGACTGCTGGAGGAGGCGCCGGTCGCGTGGGTGGAGAGAGCAATCGCGAGGGCGTAGGGGAGATGGAGGAATCGGGACGGGTCGAGGAGAACCCACAAAAATGTCATGTCATCGCCCGACACCTTCTCGCCCCCCTCCCGATGCATGATGGAAGTGGAGACGATCCGGTGCGTGAGGCGGTGAAGTGGATCACGTAGGTGGCTCTCCCTCGAGGTCCCTGCCTCGTACATAATGTTGGACAACGGTGTCCAAACCTCCATGTTGGGAGGGCGCTCAGGCTCCCCCTGGATACATGACCCGAAGAACCGGGTGAAGTAACGGTGCTGGAGGTCCTGCTTAGTGTAGATGCCTGTGCGCCTCCCGAACTCCCGGAGGTTGCACTCCCTGTGCACACCTCCCAAACAAAAACGCACCAGTCTGGAGCGTGGGTCCCCCGCCCGCGGTGCGAACTGGATGGTGGAGATAAACTCCAGTAGCAACTTTGTGTAGACCACGTCCTCGTCTGTGGCCATAATCCGGTCCCAGCCACGGCACGTGAATGATGCCTCCTCGTGGGTCCAGGTGCGATGCAGAAACGGCTCGATCGCATCCCAAAGTCCTGCATCCCTCAGGATGTCTCGGTCTATAACCGTCGCCTCAAGAACCCGGCGACTGGTCAATGCATCCCGTCGTGAAGTGTACTCCACTGAACTGTCAAGTCCCGCAGGAAACTGAAGGAAGGCGTGGTCTAATCTGAACATTGTCTGCAAAAAGAAAATACAGCCACAAAACAAAATTTTTGCAAAATTAGTCCCTTTTCTTCCCCACCGCACCGCGGCGCGGCCCAAGAGCCAGGGCGCGGCGCGGTGTACGGCTGTTTTGAAAACCCGGGATCAAATCCCCATTTTAACCTGCTAAAATTCAGTCCAATCATACCACAAGGTAGCCTAAGTGCCGACTAGCTCATCTAGGGTGTCCATTTGGCAAAACAAACACCCGATGGGCTAGCATTAGCGATTCTAAGTTTTTGAACTTTTTTGAATAAAAACCCTAAAATTAACTACCTAATAACTAGTTTAAACAGCTAATAAGTAGTTAAAAGAGCATACCTTGGTAGTAGAAACACAATGAGCAAGAAAAAATACGAGAAATTTTTGATCACCAGAGCTCCGAGTCGTGTGGTATGAATTGTGAGCCGCGGCTCACCGTATAAAGGCGAAAACCGTCTGATCGTTTTCCGCGGCGCGCATTTCCCATTTCCGCGACGCGCGTGTCGCCAAATCAACCCCTGTGCATCGAGATGAGTTTCGAACCCGCGTCGCGCAATTCAAAAATCCGCGGCGCGGTCTTGAAAATTTCAAAAACTTTGCACACGACCCCACACTTGCTTCAGACCACTAATGCCTGCAAAAGATTGATGTATTTTCTAAATTAATCCTAAAGACTTATAAAACCTACCTATGACACGATGGGTTGCCTCCCAACAAGTGCTAAGTTTAACGTGTTCAGCCAGACGTTCTGCTCCTAAGCTGACCCTTCTTCTTCTTGATTTCTTGATGACATTTGCTGGTATTCTGGCATGAAATTATTAGCCATCATTGTCATGAGGGTTGTGAGTTGGGTCATCCGATCATTCACACCGCTGATCCATTGTTGTTGAGATTTCAAGAGCTCGAAAACATTTGCCTCACGTTTTCTGGATTCTCTTTCATATTGCTGATGCCTTGCTTCCATCATTTCTATCATCTCCAGCAGTTGTTCCTTGTCGATGGCAGATAACGGGTGATCCTTAGTTTCCCTTAAGATTTCCTCTTTTCCTCCCTCTCCCGTACGTGTCCATATCTTTTCTTTGCTTCTGATTCCTGGTTCCATCAATGTTTTCCTGTCTGCTGGTTTGCCATTTCCCTCTGAAGGTAATGATATCGGGTTCCCAAACATATTCAATCTTCTTTTCCTGGTCCCGAAGAAAATATCCATATCTCCAGTCTTGCAATCGATCACTGACCCAGCGGTAGCTAAAAATGGACACCCCAAGATAAGCGCAGGCGCATCGTCTGGACTTTCATATTCCATGACCAGAAAATCTACAGGGTAGAAAAAGTCCCCAACTTTGACTATGACATTTGTCAACTTCCCCCTAGATACCTTGGTAGATTGATCAGCCAACTGTAGTACAACTTCTGCTGGCTCAATTTCTTCGTTCTTGTACTTGTCATACAGGTACCCTGGCAAGATGTTAACACTTGCTCCCAAATCTAAAAGAGTGTTTCGAATAACCACGTCTCCTACAGTTGTAGTGATCAATGGTGATCCGGGGTCTTTTTCCTTTCTGGGCAGTGTACCCAACAATGCTTCGCTGGCTCTCACAGTCAATCTCACCATTTTTGGCGTAGGTGCTTTGTGTTTCTCATTCTGTTCACACATCTCTTGCAGAATCTTGGTGTCCTCGGGAGCATCCTTAAGCTCATCCCATAGGGGCTGATTCATTAAGGGTCCCGTCGTTCTGGATGCTTTCTGCTTCTTCTTCTCTTTCTTATTTTTCTTCTTTTGTTTGATCCCTGCTATCGTTGTTTGTTCTTCCTTTTGGACCTTTTTGTCTATTCCTGGTTGAGTGCCATTCTCAACCGGAACTTCTCTTTTTTTGCTTTCCTCACTTCCTAAAGCTTTTCCTGCTTCCCCTGGTTTCATTTCATTCCCTACCTCGAACAAATCCTCCAGAGTGACCTTTCGCCATCCTGATTCGACAGTATTGACTTGTTCCTTCCCTGGGCGTTGATGATGCGTAGGGTTGACTTCAGTGGCACTTGGCAGCTTGCCATTATCTCTCTTTTGCTGATCTGCAGCCATTTGGCCTATTTGTCTTTCCATATTTGTGATAGCTTTTGCATTCGCTTGAGATTGTTGTTGAGTTGCAGTGACCATGTCATACATTTTTTATATCATCTCTTCTTGAGTCCCTGGGGCATTGTTGGCAGCATTGGTGGGCCCCCTGTTGTTGTTGTTTCCGTTATTTGCAGGCTGCTGGTTTCTAGGCTGACTATTTGATTGATTCTGATAATTGTTCTGCCTGAAATTTTGTTGCTGTCCTTGGTTGTATGGCCTGTAGGGTCGTCCATTATTGTGTTGGCCTTGACCCTGGCCGTAAACTTGATTAGCTTCCTGCATCTTAGATCCTCCTTGACCTTCTTGTGATGAATTTGGCGGTCCATTCTGTAATGTTGCCATAAGCCTATCAAACTTTCTATTCAATTCACTGATTTCCTTTTTCACTTCTTTTTTCCAGTCAGCATCAACTCCTACTGCTGCCGCCGTACTTGTAGTCTTCCTGGTGGAGAAATTTGCTTTGGAACCATTACTCAACTGCTCCAAAAACTGTCAGGCTTCTTCTGGATCCTGCCACATAAATGTCCCACTGGAGGAGGCATTTATCATGGCCTGGTGCGTTTCACTAACTCCCTCAAAGAATAACTTGACCAACTGCCATCTGGGAATCTCGTGATGCGGACAAGATCGCAGTAACTCCTTCAATCTGTCGAAGGCTTCATGAAAAGCTTCTCCAGGTTTTTGCTGGAAATCCTGGATGACCCTCCTGACTTCAGTTGTCTTGCTCGCGCTGGGTAAAATTCCTGAAGGAACTTTGCCTTGAGCTGATCCCACGTAGTAATACTGTTTGATGGCAACGATGTGAACCAATACTTGGCCTTGTCCTTAAGGGTAAACGGGAACAGTCTAAGCCTAAAAATATTTCTATTTGTGTTTCTGGGATTATTAGCATTAGCGATCGCTAAGAATTCATATAAATGGTTATAGGGATCATCCTGCTTATATCCTCTGAATTCTGGTAATATTCCTAATAACTGAGGTCTAATCTCTACTTGCGAATCTATGTTATCAGGAATGTAGATCGGCGACGAATCATCATATTCCTGCGGTTGGAAATGTGATGCAACCGATTGCCGTCTCGGTTGTGCAAAATGTAAAGGTTGGGCGGGGTTACCGTAAAGATGCTCATTGTACTCCCGCTGACCTGGTGGGTGGTATTGTGGTGCTCGCCTGGGAGGTCCCCGACCTCGATTCCATTGTGGTTGGGATGCTGGTGGCATCCATCCTTCATATTCGTCGTCATACACTTCCTCCGTCTCTGGGTAATGATGTTGTGGCTGAGGCAGTTGTTGGAAATGTATAGGTTGTGTTGGTTGGTATGTGGGTTGAGGTTTAAAGAGAACATGTTGTGGTTGGGATGTTGGTATATGCTGTCTAGGAGTTGGGGTGCCATCTCGGGTCGGCTCTCCCCAAGTCATAGCAGATGTAAATGGATTGGTGGATTGGGGTTGTGAAGCGGGTGTAAATGATGGGATGGAAGGAGGAGTGCATGATGGTATGGGTGCAGGGGCTGAAACTGCACCACCAGAAGCACTTGTGCTTCCAAACTGAAATTCTGAAAGCGGAGGGATAGAAAACCTCCCAGTTGCCTCACCTGATGGATCCTGGGCAACACTAACCGGACTACTACTAACTTGACTGAAATTCATGATGTTCAAACGCCTACGGGCACGGAGTTTGCGCGCAGTACGCTCAATCTCAAAATCAAACTGCAATGGGGATGATTGCTCTCCCCTGCGGGTACGCATGCACTAGTGCAACACGCCCACAAAAACTCAAACTTACCCAAAATTTTGAAAATGAAATTTCAAAAAGCACGAAACAAGTTCCTACTACTCACCTATTCTAAGCTCACAGCTCCCCGGCAACGGCGCCAAAATTTGACGTGCACGCAGAGGTCGTCATGCGGTCAAAAATAAGAAATAACCTAACATTCACTAGTACAGTGGAGTCAGGGTCGATCCACAGGAGCTACGTGGTTAGCCTAGATGAGAGATTACCAACTGATAGTGTCACGGCTATAGTCGGAGGAACTAATTTCTATCTTCCTATCTCAAAACAATAAAAAAAACGCAAGCCAAGCTTAGCTATGCTCAAATGACCTAGTTACTTTCTGAATTCAGAAGTACATCTCTGGATCAGAAGCAATTGAAGGCATTCAACCTAGCAAAACCGAGCAAAGCATAAACTACCGCTAGTTAAAGTCCTATTGAACAGTTACTAGCCAAGGTTTAGTGCTTAACCCTAACCTAATTAGCTACTGTTTTCAGCAAAGGAAAAACAGTCCCAACCAAGTCCAAAACACAATCCAATCACAAACAAACAATCGAACACAAACTAACATCCAAAATACTGAAAAACCAATATTAACATTAACCGAATGATTGCATTCACCAAAACCAATATCCAAACATCAAACCAGTGACCAAATGCTACTAAAAACATAACCCTAAGCTTGAGATCAATGGTTGTCACACCCAAAGACTCAACTCAAAGCTTACAAATGTTTAACTAAAAATGAAATAAAATCTAAAACATGAAAATACCAAATATGAGCTTGCTGAAATGAATCCTCGAGTCAAAGAGCTTCTAGGTCGATGTTTACACCCGGTCTTTGCTAGGGTTTTCGGCTGGAAATGCCTCTATTTATAGTTGCAAATTTCCCGTGACCGCGCCGCGCAGAATGGAAATCCGCGGCGCGCGTACTTATCCGTTCCCCGTTTTTTCGTCATTCAAAATGTATTCCACCGCCTTACTCCCGCGTCGCGCAGAAGAGAATTCCGCGGCGCGCGTACGTGTTTCTCTTGATTTTGCATTCTTTCCATACCTTTTCCTTTTGTACATCTTTAGTCCTTGTTTTTACTCTTTTTCTCCAGACAAGTCCTGACACGAAAAGTGAGAATACCCATGCATATTTGATATAATTTTACCAAGAACAGGGCTCAACAACGCCTAAAATACTTGATATCACTAGGCGTTGTCATCATGAATTCCAAAAAGATATTCTGGTTATGTTTGCAAAAAACTATTTCAATCTAACTCTGGGGACAATAAGCTTTGAAATTAAACACGTTCAAAAATTGTTTGAGTCTTTATTATAATTTGTTAAAAACTCTCTTGCTTAGGGACAAGCAAGGCACAAGTGTGGGTGTTTGACAACGCCTACTAATATCAAGTATTTTAGGCGTTGTTGAGCCGTGTTTTAGTTAATTTATCATTATTAATTGGCTAATATCACTTACTTTTGTGCCAAAGTGCTTGGAAATGTTTTCAGTGTAAATGCAGGGGTTTTAGTGCAATTCTGGAGCGAAAAAGGCAAAAAGTTGGACCCGACAGAAATAGAGGCGCTATCTCTTGAGATAGCGCCGCTATCGTCAATAGCGCCGCTATTTCTTGAGATAGCGCCGCTATCTCGCGACCGGATAAAATCTTCATTTTTGAACTCCGAAAAATCGGGCTGAGGCAACACGCGCGCCGCGGATTTTATATACCCGCGATGCAGAAACCCTAATTTCGCACCATTATAAATACCGGAGTCCCGTCCGACTTTTCACTCATCCCGGGACGCGAAGGAGGGATCTGAATGCACAATTTCGTCAGTTTTTCAGTGGGAATCAATATTTTGGTTAGTAATTTAGTTTTTCTCTTGTTTTATCAACTCGGTATCGAGGTATTCCACAATTGGGATTTCCATCGATTACTCGATGTTTGTTTGGATTCATAATTTCTGATTTCAGTAGAGTAGTTTATAGTTTAGATCTGATATTTGAGTGTTTGGATATTGGTTTGATGTTTGGTTTTTGATTTATAAAAGTTAATCATTCGATTCAAGTTATATTGCACTTTCTTGGTATTGTTACTGTTGAATGCTTGTTTGGATGTTTTGCGATTGTCATTGCTACTGATTTTTCTGGAATTTACTTCTGGAATCAGTAAGTAATCTTAGTTTATAGTTTGGAGTAGTTTAGTTTAGTGAATGATTGTTTTGGTTTCTTTAGTATTGTTTCGGTATTCGTTTTGTGTTGGTTTTTGGGAAAGTAGAAGCAATACCGCTGACTGTAGCTGTGACACTACAGTTGGTAATCTGTCGTCTTATCCTTACCATGTAACTCCTGCGGATCGACCCTGACTACCACTGTGCTAAGGATAGACGATTAGTGGTATTTTTCTTTGGATGTTTTATTTTAGTTTTTTGATTTTTGGTATGTGTACGTCTTCATAATGGGCGATTGCATGTACCCGGATTAGTATTATGAGTATTATGAAAATCCGGCCGACACCTATTACGAGGATGATTACTACAATGGATCATTCGATGACAATGGATGGCAGACCGATGAGTCATCTCAACCTGAAAATTCTGCAACCTGGGCCAAACTTTGGGTACTCATGTATAACACCTACCATGTGCAAAAGGACCAGGCTGATACTCTTGAAAAATTTCAAGTTTCATTAGATAAATTAGAGGAAAGTTAGAAATGTTCACCACCCTCGGCAGAACCTGAGACGAGTGATTTTTATACCAATGATAATGTGTGTGAACTTGCATCACCTGAATATGTGATGGAAGGGCATGCACCGTTGGAAAATCAAGAGACCATTGAGAGGGTTGAAAATGTTGTTGAGGAAGAGGTTGTAGGTGACAATGCTACCTCTGACTCAACAACTTTTGATGTTTTTGATGTTTTTGAAAATGTTGATAATGTCGAGCTGGTGATGAGTGAATCCATACCATCACCAGACGATTTGATTGATGAGGATGTTGTGGAGAAGGCTGTAAGTGACAGTACAGACCCCAGCCCAACAAGTCCTGAAATTGTCGAAGTTGCCAATGTCTTTGAGGAAGGGGGTGTAGATGACAATATTACCCCCGACCCTGTAATTTTTGAAAATTTTGAGAAATTTGAAAGCAAGGATCTGATGATGGGTGATTTTGTACCACTATCAGATCAAACCAGTCGCTCACTCTTGGTTCCGATCCACCTGTTGGACGATGATCAAGAAGTTGATGATGACGAATTAATATTTGAAAATAATAAACATGATTTTATCACCTCTCATGATCCATTCATGAATGGAAAATTGGATGTGATCAATACCATCGATGAGGACATTCGGGAGCATCTCAATATGTTGCCTTCCGATCCCATTCGATTGGAAAATCTTTATTGGTACTGCAAGACAAAATTGCAACGTGAAGATAGCATGCGAGACACTAGAAAATGAGGTTCGGAACAACTAGTGGAAGCGGTAGTGGGCGCGCTTCATGTCAAGCCTTTGACCTTGAAGAGATGCAGAAGGAAGGACCGAGCTTGGAGGTTCAAAGCTACCTCCTAGCATTCACGGGAGTTAATCAGAAGGCAGCGACCGGGCAGCAGCAGAGGAACCGGGAAACCATTTGACCCGGGGAAATCGGAGTATGGAATCAGCGAGGGGACGGTGGCGACTAAAATTCAGTGGAGTCAAATGGTGTACGACCCACCGTAGCCGCAGAAAGACGGTCCAGCTAAAAGACCGAACAAAGAAGCGCTTTCGGGAGGCAACCCGACATTTTGATAAGTATTTTTAATTTTTTTTTTTAATTTTTAGATTATATTATTGTCAAAATATCACTTGGAAAATTTTCAAAAACGACCTGGCATAACCGAGTGTGGGGTGATCGAACGGGATTTTAAAATAATGGAAAAACGGAAAAAATGGAAAAATTAAAGATAGAGCCTCTATCTTTCGAGATAGAGGCGCTATCTTTGGGTGGGTCGCGATTCTGTTTTAAACCCAAAATAGGGCCGCTATTTTCAAAACACCCCTCCCCCTCCTTCGCGTCTGCCGACTCCGAACACGCACACACAGCCCGGATCCGTCTCTTTTTCGAGCAATTCTTCCGGCCAAAACTCGATTCAAGGTCCTACGGTACGCATCTAACCTCTCTCTACTGTTCCTATCGCGAATCAAGTGCAAAATCAGAGGTTTTTGGCTGATTTTGGGGTTCGGGTTTCGCACCTTTTACCCCCGAATCAGGCAATTTCTTGCTCGTTTTTCATGAAATCAAAGCCTAGGGTTTCTTAATCGGTAGGTTAGCAACACATTGGCATGTTCAATTTGACAAAAACAGGTCACAAATCGAAAAAACGAAAATTAGGGTCCGTTTTTGGGGTTTTCGGAAAACCGGACCCTTCATCCTCAAATCGAACGATTTATTGTTTGTTTTTCGCCAAATTACCACCTAGGGTTTTTTAATTGGTCCTATAGCTACTGAATGATGCATTCAATTTGATGAAAACAACAAAAATTCAGGAATTTGTGAATTTGGGGCCGAAATTAGGGTTCTTCGGGTTTTTGCTCGATTTGGTGGATTTGTAGCTCGATTTTCCTGAAATTGATAGAGGGCTTTTGTTAAGGGTTAGGTTAGGATGCTATTGGTGTGTTCAATTTGATAAAAACATGTTGGAATCGAAAATCAAGAAATCTAGGGTTCATAATTGGGGTTTTTGACCTAAATGAGAAATTAGGGCAATTTATGCTTGTTTTTCTGAAATTAAACTTAGGGCTTTTACTAGTCTCTAGTTTAGGAACATATTGGTGCAATCAATTTGAAAAACGGACTTAAATTGAAAAATCGGAAAATCTGGGGCTTTTCGTGCATACTCACGACGCGGACATCTTCATTTGGCGGCGCGGACTTTCAACTTTGATCGACAAACACCGGATCTCATTGCGTCTACGCGTCGCGGCCTTGACAATTCGGCGTCGCGGAGACGGGGAATCAGCAAGGACAACAACTCGCAATATATAATTTTCTTTTGTGTATTTTGCAATTTTTATGTTAGTTAGTATCTTGCCAAATTGTGATTGCTGCACCAACTGATGGAGTTGCATAACGCAAGTGTGGGGTCACCGTACCCTACACTCGTGTTATGCCGACGTGTTTACTGTTGCGCCCCGACTCCCGGATTTCATCGTGAACGATGTGAACATGATCAACTCTGCTACAAATGGTCCCGACAATCGACCAATTCGCCGTTCCAAAAATGGGTAACTCTTTCTCCTTAGTTTTGAATTATTTTGTACAACGGGGACGTTGTACGGTTTTAAGTGTGGGGTGTGGACGGTCGAAAGAATTATTTTTGAAATTTTTGCTGGAAATGAGTCGTTTTCAAAATTTTTAGCAATTTTTCAAAAATTTTAATAAATTGTAATTTTGAAACGAATAGCTTTTGAATGTTATAGCATTGGTATTTTTCGAGAAATACTATTTAGTTGTTATCATGCTATAGGTTTAGTCAAATAAGTTGAGTTTTAGGAGTTAGAAGACTGAGATATTTTAGGATTGGAATTTAGGAAGGAACTTCAACCAGTGACCTTTGTTGTTCGAGCCAGTAGGTCTAAAATGGGTGGACCTTACGCACCTTGCCACCTAAGATCGTCTGGTCTGGGATGGTATTTCTGAAAGCTCGTTACACGGACAACATCGAAAGTCATGGATAGTTTTTTAATGGCCTTTAGAATCTGAATGAGTACGTACACTTCACTGTGGACAGAAAATTTGTAATCAAGGGTTCTTTAGAAAGTCATGAATTCCAAAAGATATTCTGGTCATGTTTGCAAAAACCTATTTCAATCTAACTCTGGGGACAATAAGCTTTGAAATTAAACACGTTCAAAAATTGTTTGAGTCTTTATTATAATTTGTTAAAAACTCTCTTGCTTGGGGACAAGCAAGGCACAAGTGTGGGGTGTTTGACAACGCCTACTAATATCAAGTATTTTAGGCGTTGTTGAGCCGTTTTTTAGTTAATTTATCATTATTAATTGGCTAATATCACTTACTTTTGTGCCAAAGTGCTTGGAAATGTTTTTAGTGTAAATGCAGGGGTTTTAGTGCAATTCTGGAGAAGTTGTGGAGCGAAAAAGGCAAAAAGTTGGACCTGACAGAAATAGAGGCGCTATCTCTTGAGATAGCGCCACTATCGTCAATAGCGCCGCTATTTCTTGAGATAGCGCCGCTATCTCGCGACCGGATAAAAGCTTCGTTTTTGAATTTCAAATTTCGAGATTGCGGGATAAGGCAACACGAGCGCCGCAGATTTTATATACCCGTGACACAGAAACCCTAATTTCGCACCATTATAAATACCGAAGTCCCGTCCGACTTTTCACTCATCCCGGGACGCGAAGGAGGGATCCGAAGGCATAATTTCGTCGGTTTTTCAGTGGGAATCAATATTTTGGTTAGTAATTTAGTTTTTCTCTTGTTTTATCAACTCGGTATTGAGGTATTCCACAATTGGGATTTCCATCGATTACTCGATGTTTGTTTGGATTCATAATTTCTGATTTCAGTAGAGTAGTTTATAGTTTAGATATGATATTTGAGTGTTTGGATATTGGTTTGATGTTTGGTTTTTGATTTATAAAAGTTAATCATTCGATTCAAGTTATATTGCACTTTCTCGGTATTGTTACTGTTGAATGCTTGTTTGGATGTTTTGGGATTGTCATTGCTACTGATTTTTCTGGAATTTAATTCTGCAATCAGTAAGTAATCTTAGTTTATAGTTTGGAGTAGTTTAGTTTAGTGAATGATTGTTTTGGTTTCTTTAGTATTGTTTCGGTATTCGTTTTGTGTTGGTTTTTGGGAAAGTAGAAGCAATACCGCTGACTGTAGCTGTGACACTACAGTTGGTAATCTGTCGTCTTATCCTAACCACGTAACTCCTGCGGATCGTCCCTGACTACCACTGTGCTAAGTGAGAGTGATGTTATTTTACTATTTTTGACCGCACGATGACCTAGGCGAGTCAAATTTCGTGCTAGGAACTCAATAAGACGAACACAAAACGAATAGCGGGACTCCGGTATTTATAGTTGTGAGAAATTAGGGTTTCTGCGTCGCGGCCATTTAGAATCCGCGATGCGCGTGTTGCCACAGCCCGATTTTTCGGAGTTCAAAATCAAAGATTTTATCCGGTCGCGAGATAGCGGCGCTATCTCAAGAAATAACGGCTCTATTGTCGATAGCGGCTCTATCTCAAGAGATAGCGCCTCTATTTCTGTCAGGTCCAATTTTTTGCCTTTTTCGCTCCACAACTTCTCCAGAATTGCACTAAAACCCCTGCATTTACACTAAAAACATTTCCAAGCACTTTGGCACAAAAGTAAGTGATATTAGCCAATTAATAAGAATAAATTAACTAAAAGACGGCTAAACAACGTCTAGAATACTTGATATTACTAGGCGTTGTCAAACACCCCACACTTGTGCTTTGCTTGTCCCCAAGCAAGAGAGTTTTTAACATATTTTAACTAAGACTCAAACAATTTTGGAATGTGTTTAATTTCAAATCTTATTGTCGTAAGAGTTAGAGTGAAATAGTTTGTGAAAACATAATCGGAATATTCTTTGGAATTCATGACTTTCTAAAGAACCCTTGATTACAAATTTTCTGTCCACAATGAAGTGTACATACTCATTCAGATTCTAAAGGCCATTAAAGAATTGTCCATGACTTTCGATGTTGTCCGTGTAACGAGCTTTCAGAAATACCATCCCAGACCAGACGATCTTAGGTGGTAAGGTGCATAAATGCCTTTTTCGAGGCCACCCTTTTCGGACCTACCGGCTCAAACAACAAAGGCCACAGATTGACAATTCCTTCCTAAGCATTCGATTCAAGTTATATTGCACTTTCTCGGTATTGTTACTGTTGAATGCTTGTTTGGATGTTTTGGGATTGTCATTACACTAATTCAAGTTTTACCTTTAAACGGAAAGAGTGATGAAGATACTACAAAAGCACTTACTGAGAAGTTCAAGCTTGAGAAAGAGTTGAGGAAGTCATCCACTTTCAATCATACAAGAAAAGAAAGCAAGGTACAAAACATCGGAAAGAAAATTTCATGATGCTTACCAAAATATGTTTCAGGTGCAAGTACCAAAATTGGAACAAAAGACCTATTATGAAGGATCGGGGGTGAAAAACAAAGGAACGAAGATGTGGAAATGCCCGAGTTACATCACTTCAAATTTGGAAGGGCTGAGTCGAGCCAACGACGTAAAACAAAGACGCTGACCGAGAAGCAACTCGGGAGTATTTTCATTATGAGACAATTTTTTTATTGCATTGCATTATTATTTTTATTACTTTTCTTTTATTATTTTTGTAGTCAGGAAATATGCCTTAGATGAGCATTAATCGGGAAGCGTGTCGAGCTGATATGAACGACGTAGATTTTTTTTAGCAAAACAATGAGAGACATTCCAACATCAACTGTTATGGCTTCAACTACGCGTGAATGGTGACCATCTGTGAGAGATTTTTTTGAAAGCAAGTGTGGGGTCGTTACCCACTTCTTTTGCGTTTCTAGCCGTATTCACTACAAAGCTGAAATAGACAATGTCCAAAACATCTGTATGCTTGTCCAATAAACGTAAAGGCTGCCATGCATCCGAGGGGAGTCTGTTCCTTTTTCTCCCTTTTACTTTAAATGTAATACATACAATGGGGACATTGTATGATTTACGTGTGGGGTGGGGCGTTTACACTTAAGCATTTTAGGTTTATTTTGCCAATTTTTAAAATTTCTTGCCTTGATAAATTCCTGAAATTGAACGAATAAATATAAATACATCTGGAATAATGAATGTGAATGGATAGTTGAGTTGTACTCAGCTTTCAAGGGTAGTATATGTGGCTATTTATTTTTCGATTGAATTCCTGACTTGTAAGCTGGTAGATTGTTAGTGTACCTCTACAGCATGGTTTTGTATTGCTAACGAAATAAACCCCTCTAAAAACTTTTTAGCACATGATATCTTTCAAAGGATGTCATTTTAGTAGTAAATAGAGCTAAGTCCTAGCCAAAATAGATCGAGTTAGGTTCCCTGAGCTTATGCTGTTACTGAACTGAGGAAAAAGCCTCAAATAAAGCAAAAGCGAGAAAATCTCGATAAAACATCCAAAAGATGAAAAATACACCATAAGATCGAGACTCAGGGAGGAAAATCCAATATGTGGCCTATGGTACTCGAATCGGTGAACATGAAAAGGGTGGTCTTTCTCACCTCATTACCTAAGACCGTCTAGTTTGGGATAATGTTGTCGAAAGTTTGCTACACGGGTGCCATAGAAAGTCATGAGATTTCCTTAACGGCCCTTGGAATTTGAATGAGTAGACCCCGTACAATATAGGGTCAAAAATTTGTAATCAAGAGTTCCATGGAAAGTCGTGAGTCCCGAAGGTGCAAGTAAAGAGAAAATTTGTAACAATCGGTGCAACATAAGTAACCTTTCACACAAGAGTTTCAAAGCTATTGAAATCAAGGAAATTAATACTTAAATAGCAATTGGAATGAATTAATCATTTTAAATGTGTGAGTACAAAGGTAACCTTGGGAACTTAGTAATAAGTCTTGAGCCTAGGCGGTTTTGGAAGGGTGTATTTCTAGAGAATGCAAAAATGAGCAGTTGGTATACTAGGGATTTATTGCTTACAAGAATGAGATTCAATTGGAACATGACCAGTTAAAAAGGACCAACACACATGTATGCTTATGATCCTAGTATGGTTTGAAAATCTTTTTGTGTTTATTATTCTAGATGTGGGTAAATAACACGTGGTTTTGTTAAAGCAACTGTTTTGAGAAGCCGAAAAACTCTCATTTGCTTGGGAACAAGCAAAGTCTAAGTGTGGGGTGTTATGATAACGCGTTAATTTTGCACATATTTCAGGCGTTATCATAGTGTTTTTATGGATAAAATTAAGTTAAAAAAGGCTAAAATATTCACTACACTTGGAAAATGACTTTATACAATATTTTTGGACATTTGGGGGAAAAAATACGGAAGTTGGAGCGAAATTGGGCCAAAAGAGAAAATGCTGGAAAATGGAGATAGCGCCTCTATCTCTAGATAGTGCCTCTATCTCAGATAGCGACGCTATCTTTAAAGATAGCGGCGCTATCTGCTGAAATCATGAAAAATCAGGGAAATCATTGCTGACCAGACCAATTCCTTTGGAAATTCAAAATTAGCGACGCTAACTCTAATGTTAGGGCCGCTAATGTCCCTGAGGCCTATAAATTGTGGTTCATTTCAACTAGAAAGAAGTTCAGTCCCTGCTCTTCACACCCACGATTCTGAGCTATTCCGAGGCAGTTTTGTGAAGGTTTTGAAGGTCGAATCATGTTTTTCAATATTCGGTTTACACTTATTTGTTTGTATGCAACGTTTGATTACAATTTTGTATATTTGATTCATTTCTAGCCATGTCTGGCTAGAAACCGTACTCTAGTTCCGAGTTCGGACATGTTCATTTTGTAGTTTGAAACATTCGGCTCGATGAATGCTTTTGAATAATTCTAATGATCATTTTCTTGTTTCAAATTTAGTCTTGAATTTGATTTGTTATGACTGATCACCCAAAATAGATATTTTTCATGCACTGTTAATCGACTGTGTGAGGCACCTAATCGCTTAGTACAATTGATGTTTGGTAACAAAAACAAGCGCCCAATTCATTGTTTAGAAATTAGTCATATGTTCACACACTTCCCAGCGGACGCGAAGAATTGGACATTGATTGGTACTTGCACACCTTATGCAGTTTCTGCATTCGGCCTATAAGCGGACCTTAGGTCGGGTAAAATGGAACTAGGTTTAGGTAATAAGCGGACCTTTATCTAAATATTTTAGCAAGTTATTATCATACAGATTATATTTTATGATTTTCAAAAGCCAACTTAGAATTGTATTCCCAAGCACGTCAGCCTGATTCATTCTATTACATTGATCATCGAAGACTCGGGACTAGGCCTTTAATTATAGTTTTTCTTAAAGTTTATTATTTGCATGCTTTCTGTTTCTATTATCACAAACCCCCCCATCACATCATACTTGGTATTTTATAATAAGTAGGCATAAATTTTATATCTCGTGTCCTTGTGGTTCGACCCTGCTTGCCCTGTACTCTAATCAAGTGCAGAATAGCAGTGATTGGTCGGATTCATTCCCCCCATTACATCATACTTGGTATTTTATACTAAGTAGGCATAAATTTTGAAAGACGTAATTCGGCCTTCAAAACCTTCAGAAAACTGCCTCGGAATAGCTCGGAATCGTAGGCGTGAAGAGCAGGGACTAAACTTTTTTCTGGCTGAAATGAACCGCAATTTATAGGCCTCAGGGACATTAGCAACGCTAACATTAGAGTTAGCGTCGCTAATTTTGAATTTCCGAAGGAATTGGTCTGGTCAGCAACGATTTCCCTGATTTTTCATGATTTCAGCAGATAGCGCCACTATCTTTAAAGATAGCGTCGCTATCCCAGATAGAGGCGCTATCTAGAGATAGAGGCGTTATCTCCATTTTCCAGCATTTTCTCGTTTGGCCCAATTTCGCTCCAACTTCCGTCTTTTTCACTCAAATGTCCAAAAATCATGTATAAAGCCATTTTCCAAGTGTAGTGAGTATTTTAGCCCTTTTTAACTTAATTTTATCCATAAAAACACTATGATAACGCCTGAAATATGTGCAAAATTAATGCGTTATCAATGACTGGGTGGATGTATCAGTAACAACTTAGGTAAATCCTACATGATTAGAAGAATGAAGACTGGGGTGGCTACCATCATACTTAGCAGAGCCGGAACCATCTCGAGACTCCTCACTAAATGAAGAAGTTGGTTTAGCTCGAGTCTTAGGGCAGTTTGAGACGTCGACAGTCCTTTTGGAACATAAGGTTGGTCAACCAATTGTTTCATAGTAGTTTTCAACTTGGGATCATTTCTAGTTGGAGTTGATTGAAAGATGGTTGCAACAAAAATTTGGCAGCTAATAGTGGGACAACTCAGACCCTGATATGGTAGTCCCTAGTTAGCATTCCAAAGTCAATGTTAGAAACCTAATGTATGGTACATAACTTGGTCTTTTCTTGGCATTCGATCTGCCACAATTTGGCCAAATAAGAACTAAGAAAAAACTAAATTTAAGTTTCTTACGAGTGTATATGATATTTGTAGCTCAAAACGCCTTAAGTGATTGAAGCTGCTTATTTTGTAAGTGAGTCACTTCGAAATAAGGCCATCTATGTACTTTCAAGCTGGAGGGAAGCATAGCCATAATATTGCTTTGGAGGCATCCATTATGGTCGATTGGCAGGGATCATAGCTCAAAACAGCTCAAGTGATTGAAGTTTCCTAGCACTGATTTCATCACAGGATGACAACATATTCGTTATATAATGGCAGCTGCAAGGATTCATAGAGAAATTCAACAGTGAGGCGAAAGGTCTGATGTCCATTTTTAACAGTCTCTTAAAGGATTTGAGTGCCAATCACACAAGTTTTTGAGATGAATAGTCGAAGGATCAAGGGTGAGGGAAAAGGACAATGGATACCCTTTCAAGAATTCAACAAAGGGTAATTGTTTCTTTCACAAAAAATAATTTGTAATGATTTTAAAGAACAAAAAACATTAATTAATGGTATTAGGTAAATAACCAAATAGACGTTACAATAAAAAAAGGAACACATGAAAGTCTTGTCTCAAAAAGAACAACCCTCCTCCATCTTTCACACCCTCACGAGTCACAAATGATATGCCCTTGTCATTTAAAATATATAACAACGAGCTCGTACAAGCTATTAGAATATTAATATTGAAACTTGAAAGTGAATAACCAAATAGACAGTTAAGATTATGAAGATGAATAAGGTTATGCATGCTTTCTTCAAAGTAATTTGAGTTTTTTTACATATAGTAAAAACTTAAGCGTCGTCCACAAAACCATTTACAGCATATAAAGTTTTTGGATATTCAGATTACTATTGTAGGAATAGATTCAAATGAGAACCACTAAAATGTTAAGAACCGTGAGAACCGATATTCACACATTAAGAATTATTTTTTTTCGTTTTTTTATTTTTTTCACACTTGTTTATTATGTGAAAATACATCAAAGTTAATAAATTTCCTTATTTTTTAATATGTTTTACAATATTCACAATATAATAAAATTTGTAGTTATTAAACTGTGAATACTATAACGTAAGTTTTTTATTAAACTGTGAATTAGTGGTTTTTCACGGTTCTCAACCTTTTAGTGGTTCTCATTTGAACCCTTCCCTACTATTGTATTTAGGATTATGATAAGCAGATAATTATTTGATCAAAATTATGTAGAGTTAGATACTTCAAATCTATCTTTGGAAATCATGTTTTTTATGGTAGCAAGTTTGTATATATATATATATATATATACTTTTTGAATTTTATCCTTTTAAATCGTGAGAGAATAATGCAAGATTGAAATCACTTTTGATTTGCATTTTGCCAAACATCCCCACATTACGTTTTAATAGACAAATGTAACAGTACATTGTTGGGGGTCTCCATTTTTTCTGGACAATTAATATAGGACAGAAAATATTAAATATGCTACGTCCTACCAAGTAAATAAGTTGAGTCCCATTAGGCAAAATTCCAGCTTTGTCACATGTTGCCAAGATGCATACTATCGAAAAAATACGAAAAAAAAAAACCAAATCTATACACGTTATATGATTTTGTTTTATAGAACATGTCGTCTCCTAAAACGATATCAAATAAGTTCGAATGACTTGTGATGTAATGAATTTGAAAGGGCACTTAAAGTAGCATTTTTCAGATTGATCCATGATGAATGTATTTTTTAAAGCTAAGCTATTTTTACATGCTCATTGTTCTTATTATACATTAATGACATTAACTTTGTTTTATAAATTTTCCTTTTAATTTTTATTTAAACAATATTTAAGTAATCGATCAATAAATAGTTATTTTTATCATGTCATATGTCAAATAAAATTTCGTTACATATTGGGAAAAAAAAGTAGCCAACAAGAAGCATATTGGTAGAGCCATACAAGCATACAACAATAATTACATTCACGAGATGTGTTGGGCTATTGGGTGCAAGACCTAATTGGAGATGCATATAGTAGCAGGGAAAATTGCCCAATTTATCGTAAAAATAATATTTTTCATAAATTTATGAACGAAGGATTTTAGTTCGCCACATACGAATCATTTTTGTAAATTGCCTTATACAAGTACCATTTTTGTATTACACATAAAACAATTAGGCAACTTCATTTTACACATGGTCTATTTTTGTAGTTTCTTTTATTTCTTACAGGGGGATCATTTCAGTAGCTTTATCTTAAAAGAAGTTGTTTTTATAATTTTGCTACACAAGTATCATGTAATCTTTTGTCATACAATTGTCTATTTTAAACATGTATAAAACTGCAATTTACTGATTTTCAAAAACAATATAGATGTGACCTTATGAACATGGGTTTAAGTTTTTGATAAATGTTATATAGATAATTTGATAGGCAAATATCTACTCTGACATAGCAAAAGAAAATATATATTAACGTGGCCCAGCTCTCAAAATGTGTATCATGCTCCCAAAATGTTATATATTTTTATGATTTGGTGTTATATATTGCTTTTATGAGAGAAAAATAATAAAATCAAAATAAAAAAAAAAAGTCATCCAATTTCCATCTTTAGGTTTTTTTTTTTAATATTTAACATATACAAATTAGAAAATTAGAAAAAAACAATGTACGTGAACTCACTTTAAGTCGTTTGATACTAATGAGATTAACCAAATTTAGAGGTGGTCATAATTAATTTATATCCTGGAAGATACAAGACGCGTTGCTCTCGTAGCTCAGTTGGTTAGAGCACCCGTTTAGTAAGCGGGAGGTCTTGAGTTCGACTCTCAACGAGAGCAAAATTTTTATCTTTCCCTCTGCTTCCCATGTTTTGTTCCCTTATTTCTTCTTTAATTCAGATCAAAAAGAAATCGTCAAATCTTATACTTTACATAATTTAAAGGGCCCAAATGCTTTCCAATTGTTCGATTTGGTTGGTTTAGGCCATATAAACTTGGCTGTGAATCGGCTAGTCGAATTAGTGATCTCAACTAAGATGATATGTACAACTAAAGCTGGTTTGGTTTGACTTATTTGCTAGATTGATCATTGATCTAATTTTTCTCTGTTCTGATTATGAATATAAAAAGAGAAGTAAACTATTATCTTAATAAATATAAATCTAATTATTATTGTTAGAAAGCAAAACGAGCAAGTATTTTTGATAAATAAGTCTATAAAAAACGCTATTGTGTAAAAGAAATTTACACATCTAAGTAATCACTGAACTTTAAAACTATAGTATTATCAACATCATCAAAACCTTACTCGTTGGTTATAGATTAAGAGTTTAGGGATGTAGAAAAGTTAAGAATTGAAGAGATAAACTAAAACACTTTGGGGTAATCACTTGGTATGAGCATCTCGTAATGAAGATGACTCGGTATGTTTAAGCACAAAAACCGGGAACCAAAACCGAACCCAGAATAGAATCTGGTTCAGGACCGAATGGGTAATTCGGTTCATTCATCGGGTATCAGGTTTTCCTTATTCATGTATCAGGTAATTCGGGTATAGTTTGATCGGGTATCGGGTTTAATGGGCCTTGGAAACGAACCGAATATTTGAAGTTCACCAACTTGTCCTCTATTCTTGAGTTGTCTCATTATCAAGTTAAAAATTAGAATCTACCGTAGATATAGAACACAAGTAGTCTCACGAACATAGTATTGAAAACATACTATGTATCCAAATCGCAAGAACTTAAATCAAGAATAAAACAATGGATACAAGATAATGTAATATATTAACAAACCACTATGCTTAGAGTTTCAATGTCAGATATGTGGAATCTTTAGAATGATAAACGTTTATTTATTTACACAACTTATCCTCAAGAGTTCAAGACTCACAATATACCAAATTTCTCATTGGAAAGTTTAGTTTTAGCATAAAAACTAACAAACATCACCATAGAGAAATCTTTTCTTCTAGTTCTCCACAAAACAAGGGCAGCAATACTGTAAACATGTAACCCACATTGACACATATGCACAAGTTCTAGCAAGTAATAAGTTAGATATTCTTGTATTGTTTAACCTTCAGTTTTAGTTTTATAATTTCTGGCTATTTTCGGTTCCGTACCTGACCAAACCCGACCGATTGGGTACCTGAACTAAAAACCCATTTCACAATCAGTTTTGTCTTCTGTTCCTCCACTTGGCTTTATTCAGTCATGGGTTCTTTCAGGGTCGGTTTCGGTGATTCCGGTTCCTAATCCATGCTCATCCCTAGACATAGTTTCGAATCGTATAGGATTCAACTTTGGACTAAACCGACGTTAAAAAACTGGGTTTTAACTACAATATTAACAAAAAATGCATTTCAATGTTAGTGTGCACAAATCTATCTATATAAATATTATAATAGAGATCATTCAAATCATTGTGGTTCAAGATAAATTATTTTCTTGCACCATATTCATTTAAAACTCTCTCAACCTTTCAACTTTTAAGTAATTAACTTCTACCACTCAAAAATAGGGGTGCAAATGAGCCGAGCCGGCTCGTGAGCTACCCGGGATCGGCTCGCTAAAAGCTCGGCTTGAGACCGATTTTAAACTAGCCCGAGCCGAGCTCGAGCTTAATATAAGGCTTGTTTGTTAAACGAGCTTAAGTCGAGCCTGTGTCACCAAACTCGATTAGGCTCGCGAACCCTAAACGAGCCTATATATAATATAAAATTTATTTTATTTTATATAAATTATAATTAAAAACATATTTAGTCATATAAATTAAGTAAGTTGTTATTTTCCTACATTAGAGTAAACGAGCTTCTTAACGAGCTCGAGTCAAGATTAAGCTTGTTTAGGCTTGTCAGGAAATAAACGATCCGAACCCGAACCCGAGCCGAGCCTGCATATTTCTTAACGAGCACGAGCCGAGCTTGGGACCATAAAGCTCGTAACGAGCCGATCCCGAGCCGAGCCCTGTATATTTCTTAACGAGCCTAAGCCGAGCTTGGTCAGGCTTGGGCTCAGCTCGGCTCGTTTGCACCTCTACTCAAAAGCTTCTTTAACTTATGTAACGTCCCAAATCCAGTAATAAAAATTTTCGTTTAAAAACGGTTCAAATACATAAAACGGGTTACCAAATAAACCATCCAAATTAAAACGTTTTTATTCAAATATTAGAATCGTATTTATCAAAACATTTACAAACATTATCCAGCGTAAGACTTTATTATCAAAACCTCAGATACGGTACAGTCGCGTCGTGTTCCAAGCTCAAGCCAGTAAATACCTGAAAAGCAGTTAGGGTGAAAAAGGAAGCACATAGCTTAGTGAGTTCTCCAAAATACAACACGATCCATCACATAAACACAATCACAAAAGGTCATCGAGCTCGCCCCAATCGACCTGGATCTCGGGCTCGCCCCGATCCGCCTCAGCTAAGGACTCACAAGCTACCCCCGTTTCGTCCGTCACTGAATCAACTCATTCTTTGACTCACGGGCTCGCCCCGATCTTATCTAATCAACTCATTCTTTGACTCACGGGCTCGCCCCGATCTTGTCGGTAAACACGTAAGGCACATACATCATATTATTACACAAACTAATAAAGCTACCTACAGATGCAACATCACCCATAGTATAGTGAGAAGACTCACCTGGTTCGCAGAGCCAAACAACACTCCTCACGCGTGCCCACGTATCTGACAACACGAACGCCTTAACAAGATAAACTTTACTCAGAACTTCCTAAATCCCAAACAGGATAATTCTATAAGACCGGTGTCCAAAACTCTCAAGTTTGACCAAAAGTCAAACTGGTCAAAAGTCAACGGTCAATGGTCAAAGTCAACAGACCCAGTTAGCGCCACTAACTCCCCAAGTTAGGCCCTGTTTGGCAACCACTTAATTTTTAAGATCTGAATTTTTAAGAGGTCTGAGATTTTAAGAAGGTCTGTATTGTTAAGAGCTGAAATATTAACATACTGTTTGGTTGGAACCTCTTAATTGTTGTGCTGAATGAAAAAATGACCATTTTACCCTTCTGTATTATTTTATTCAGATTTCAGGAAATCACAACTTCATATTTCAGATTAACAACTTCAATAATACCAAACATGAACAAATTAATCATACAACTTCAAATTTCAGCAAATCACAGAGCAAACATGAACAGATTACATCAAATCACAGAAACATCATATTTCATGTTTCAAATTAAAATCACAGAAGCAACACCGGTGTTCAAATTTCACAGAAACATCATATTTGCCTTTCGTGTCATCGTCTCAGGTGTTCAAATTTCTCAATACAAAATAACGAATTTCAGTTATCTCAATACAAAATAACGATTCAATTTCAGTTATCCATACATGAACGGGTACCTCCATTTAGGGGATGCATTTTCACTCTCCAAACTCGAATTCGCTGCTGCATATCACAAATTAAGGGGCGCTAACGTCCTTTTACCCTTCGGATTCCACTGTACCGGCATGCCAATCAAAAGCTTCAGCTGATTAACTTCGAAGATAGATCGAAAGATTCGGTAACCCCCTTCTTTTCCTTCAGAAGCAAAGGAGACAATTATCGAACCAGAAGTCAAAACCGAAGGCATCATCGAAAATCGGTAAATCCATAGTTACCGTCATCAGAGGAGGAGAGGTGGAGGAGGAGGGAGCATCCTTGCTAGCACCGCTGTTGTTCCGAGTCGTCAGAGGAGGAGATTCTGGATGCTGATAATGGACAACGAACTAGAGAGCTATACCTTCTTCGTCGATGCAGATCAGAGGAGTGGTGAGAGGCGGGAGAAAGAATGGGGAGATGAGAAAGAAACAGAATATGGGTTTAGGGCATAATAGGGAAACGCGTGCTCTTTTTTTATTCAGATATGGGCTCAAGTCTGAACTTTTAAGAGGTAACTTTTTATTTAAGAGGTGAAAAATAAGTTGTAATCAAACAATCTTAAACTTAAAAATTAAGTGGCTGCTTCTTAATTTTGCAATTGAGATGTAAACAAACACAGCCTTAGTGTCGCTAACTATGAACAGGTCTAAAAGTTCATTAAGTTCTTAATCCATTCAGCCAAGGTCTTAATCCTTCCAGGGACCTTCCAAACAGTCCAAAATCCATAAAGATCCTAACTTTATTCTCCTAAACATCACTAAACAAGATCATGAACAAGATTCAAGTCCAAAGTGATCTAAAACCAACTAAAATCACCATAGAGAGTTTGACTTACTCTCTAGACCATCCTAACGGTTCAAATAAGAGATTTAAGGCATAAACTTTCCAACTTTATCCTTCCGAACCATAGACAAACACTACAAGGGACCATTACACTTATTCAATCCATAAGAACATGCTTAAATCATAAATAAAAACCATAAAAGTGCATAAAGATGAGAACTTGACACACAAAGGTCCAGAAACAAGAGCTTTTAGATGATTCTCATAAGAAGAAAGCCTCCTAGCAACACCAAGCATCACCAAACATCATATTCTCGTCAATAACACCTTCCAAGATCACCAAATGAGCCAAGAATCCTCCATGAGAGCTAGAGAGAGCAAAAGAACGGGTTTAGGGGCTGAAACAACTCAAATGACGGCTACCCTGGGGTTCCCCATCCATAATTGTGGCCTAAGCATGAAAATCTAGGGTTTTGGCCCAAACAGGACAATTAACGCTGCTAATACCCTCATTAGCGTGGCTAATGAAGATCGTGCAAACCCACCAGACAGCTGGCAAACTTAACGACGTGAAAAAAGCAAGAAATCTTCGCGAGGACTCATTAGCGTCGCTAATCTTCATGTTAGTGGCACTAATGTCTAAAATTTCCATTTTCCAAGTTTTGTTCTCCCTACTATTCCGCGAACTTTGACTCTTTAAACTCTAGACTTGACTTCTCATGATTAGGGTCTTACAACTTATATATTAAATCCACGTTAATTTGAAAAACAAACTTAATTACATGAAAATATATTTTAATAGTAAAACTCTTCAAATTTCATCTAATAATCACTACAACTCAAGAGTTTTATAACTAATGATACTTAATTGGTACTTATAGCACTTATTGTTTAGTAAATATATAAATATTTCACATGGCTAGATCATGTTTTTAGAGTTTAGCAAATAACATGAAGGAGCTTATTGAAAACACATAAAACTTTACATTGCGGGTATGTGTATTTGTATGGAACGAGAAAGAAGTACGGGACTTTGGAAGATGTCATTTTGTATAAGAGCTAGGATGAAGATTTTGAGTTCAATGAATGTATTTATGACAAAAAGATGTGTATATGAAATATGAAGATGTTAAATGTTGGTAAACGAGGTTTTTAAGCCGCGCGTTGCGGCGGAGTTTAAGCAAATAACTATTGTGATATATGATGATTTTTTAAAGTTTAAGTTTTACACTATTTGTCGGTTATTTTAACCTCAATGGCTTTTGGCACAAACTCATAGCTTTGTACCAAAATGATTAAACTATTAGGCTCTTGGTGCAAACTTGGAACTCTATTACAATATTATACTTTTGAAAGTGTAATGTTGAAATGGGAAGAAATGAAAGTGTAACGATATAAATAAATTAATTGAAGTAAACTGCTATTTCTTACATTTAACCCAAATTGATGTAACAAAAGATAATTAATTTCCTCTATATTTAATATCCTTCAAATTCCAATTCCTATTTGACATACCATTCATTCCAAAACATTCTAGATTACATTATAATTTTTTTCTTCGTTGTCACAGAGAATCCAAACATTTGTTTCAAAAGTACTAAAGGCATCACAATTGTTCCTTGATGCTCTGAACATCAACTTTTTCCACAAAGAGTGTCCCTACAACAATAATCCCATGAAAAGTATACCTAATCAAATTAATGATCGATTTAATAAAAATGAGACCAATCATAACAATAATATGAAGAATAAAAATTAAACTTGAAAGTTTGGCTACATGCTAAAGAACTCACTCTAACTTAACCATATTGCTCCATAAAGTTTTGAACGTGACATTCAAAGTTGTGATTTCTTCCTGTTTTCCATACCAATGAATGCCCAAAATTGCAAACCTCAACTCAACACCTAAATTACTTAAGAGTTTAGGACTTTAGGGTTTAGAGCAAAATAGTAACACACCAACAGAAAAAGAATAATAAAGATTACCAAAAGTGCATTCTATTGTATGGTCATCATTGCCATCTCAACCTCCATAAAATTCAAGGTACTAAAATTATGAACTTGCAAAGACAGCTCAATAAAAAACTCAATGTGGATTTACCACTTCATACCAATACAGTTTGATATGAACTAAATCTTGAACACCCCACTGAAGGCGATTGAATCTCAAAATAACCTACTACTAATGAAGAAATTAGATTTATCAGTTTTTAAATTAATTTACAGTCAATGAACAAATCAAAATATTACAAAAATGATTTAGGAAATTCAAATGGTATTTGGAAAAAAAGTTAAGATCTGTTAGCTTACTTGAAAATGGCTTTTGACTTACTCATTTGTAAGGCCATCTGTAAGGCCTTCGACTTGCGCAAGATCTTTAAGGTTTAACCGGATGGGTGAGTCGGACCTGACGCTAAGGTTCAATCAGATTCTTGATTCCAAGAGTGTGTATAGTGAGAATATTTGTTGAGACTGTTCAAGTGAATTTCATCGACATCTTTTCCTATGATGTTTTCTTGTTGTTGTTGAAGAAGATGACGATATGTGCAAGCAGGATGTAGATGGACATTAGTCAACGTCAGCATTCAAACAGCCCTCATAAAGTTTTCCATATTTCCCGGTAAACTACGTCTTGACACCCTTAGGGTTTCTTCTTATTGTTGAAGAAGTGTGTAAGCGTTATTTGCGGGCCTGCAAACAAACAAACACAAAAGACCTTTCTTATGAGACAGAGAGGGGTAGAAGTATGTAAACAAAGTGAGAGGTAGAACAATACTAGTCGAACTTAATATGGCCACCGGGAGGGCAAAGGCGTAGGTGCCAATTTCCAGCACTGGTAGCATCGATTCAGGACCTGCAAAATAACATACAAAAGAATCTAGGGTTTTTTTACGAAGAGTGAGAGAGAGGTAGAAGGATGGAGACGGAGTGGTGATTGCCGATGAAGACTAGTGGTAGAAGATTGATGGTTTAGGTTTTAGAGTGGGAAAGATAGTCAGATCGGAAAGAAAGAAAGAGTACACGCATCATATATTTGGGTTAAGCAAGAAGGCTGAAGCACAGTAAACAAAACTGTTGCTCGGATTTGACATTAGGCACAGTAGCACAACATTTGACAAATGTTATGTATATATAATATGAGCTTGATCATTTCTTTTATTTCATATATGTATTATTTCTTGAGAAATACGAAATAAAAGTTAAATTTATTTTTATTTTTTTACAAATATAAAAAAATAACTAACCTTATACTATATTAAGTTGATTTTTAACATATTAAACTATTTTGTTATTCCATTTCTAATGCTAACTCTTTAAATTTTAACATAATACACTTCTTTATTAGTTTAAATATGTCGTTGTATGTAAAACATCATCGTTTTAATGTCACAACTTTTGAATAATTGATACATTATACTTAATTTACTATTTTAACTATAATGTTAAAGGGCAAACTCAAATTAAATTTTCAATTAAATACAAAACAAATCCAAATACTATTTTTTTAATAATTAAAACCTTTTAAATATAACATCTAAATTACAATGTCAAATTAGTTAAAACATTATTCTAAATCTATTTTTATAGTCATAAAAACTTTTTAAAAAGATAGCTTTAAATATAACTAACAATAATCATTGTTAAAAGTTACATTAAATTAAAACCATATTGTTACCTTACAAACAAAAAAAAATGTTTGATGTATAAAATAATCATAATTATCAAAGTCAAAGAGTTGGACAAATATGTTACTTTTTAATTAATTAATCATAACGATAGTTAAAAATAATACTAAATAAATATTATATTTAAGTTGATTCACGTATAATCCGGATGTAAATGTTATTCACGTATATTATATTTAAGTTGATTTATGTTTATTTTAATTAATTAAGCATACATATAGTTAACAATAACGTTAAATTGAACATTATATTTATTTTTTTCACACGCAACATATGTGTACAAAAAAATGAGTTTTAATAGATGTCTATATTTGTAAATATATGTGGAGCCCAAGAGTGTCTCTCCAAAAGAGCCCTTGTGGAGAGAGGGGAGACTTCAACATATATACAAACTTATAAGACCGTGTCGCACCAATGTGGGATGCACTAACACTCCCCCTCAGAGACGTAGACTCGATGAGGTTACAGGGTGCGGGACACCGACTCTGATACCATGTCGAGATATGATAATTTTTCGGGTGGAAAGGTCAAAGCAGCGGAAACCACGATGATGAGCTGGGTAGCCAAGAAAAATGCACGGAGTGGAGCGAGGCTGAAGTTTATTAGTGGTGTAGAGGCGTGGAAAGCAAAGGCAGCCGAACACACGGAGGTGATCGTATGTCGGATGGCGATGGAAAAGGCGGGAGTGTGGGGTGGCATTGGAGATGGAGACGGATGGAAGAATGTTAAGTAAGTGGGCGGCCATGTGAAGAGCTTCCGGCCAAAAAGTGGGTGGGAGGTGTGTAAGACCCAAAATTTTTCGCAAAATATTTTAACTTTCAAAGATAACTTTTATAAAAATAGTTATAAGTTTCCAAAATAAATAAGTAGCTCAAACCCAAAACATTGCAAAATACTAAAGTAAAGTGCGGAAACATAACATGACATAGTCCCAAATAAATAAAACTCCTAGTAGTGGCAATCCCGGTGCTCTAATCAAGCCTGAGCCTCCTTGATCTTAACACCTGAAAAATGTTTAGGGAAACCGTAAGCAAAAGCTTAGTGAATTCAAACACAAACATGATATTAATATTCACATTTACCAGCCCTAATCCATTTCCAATTATAATTATAAAAACTAAGCAAAGAACGAATCAGTGCTTATATAAAATAGGGCGGACTTGTAGGTTTGAGCCGCACCGGGTAAATCCGGTATCCTTTGGCCCCGATCCCCGTACCTCATAAAGAGTATAACGTTGATGATCTTACCTAATTACCCCTCATAGTAATAATCAATTACATACAGTGCACATGTACGATTTATAATAATAATATAGCATGCTTTAAATAATAAATCTAAACAATCACATACGAGCTAACTAGCAAACACAAACATCAATACAACGGTGTGAGAGAACTCACCTTGAGTGAGTGATATAACAGATAGAAGTCAATATATGGCTACCAAGCTTGTGCAAAATTCAACACTTCACCTAATTAAGACTAAAGGTTAGAAGGATGAAGTTGTGAAGCTAAGGAATGAGAAAGGAGTAATCACAGCACGGTCTCTAAAACAGACCTGCTGTTCAAGACTGAATTACTCCACAATATAAAACAGAAGCATAGGCTTAAATAATTTTTACAAGAAACTACAATGACTTAGGTTTCCAGAACCATAAAGAACTCCTCCTAACTCCAAAGGATGAGAAAGATATAAAATTTACAAAAAGACATGTCACTGCTGTCTTCAGACGGACAGTCAGGTGGTGTTGGCCAATTCTACCCAACTTGTGGGTGGAATTAGCCCCAACCAAAAATCAGAGGAACAAAATACACATAAGTACAAGCCTCAGAGTTGGAATCGAAAGAAAAGCATTTCCCAAGCTCTGGATATAAAATTCACATTTTGGACAATCACAGCACCAGTAAAAGCTGGTGACTGTCCATTGATCTGGAGTGTGGATCCATTCTAACCAAGTTATAATTAGAATTAACATCCCATCTTCTCCAGATCTTTAATTCAATATGTAAGGAACATGTGGGAAATTGGAATCACCCTGGATCATTTCCCAAGCCCTAGAAATGATATAACCAAAATGATATATCACAGCAGACCCGGATTAGACCTAACAGAAAAGAAGCTGCTGTTGCCCATAGATAAAGTCCAATTCATCGAGAGTGGTCTGGTTAAGAAAGTTAAGCAACTCAATTTCTGAACTTTGGGCACTGGTTGTGGGTCCATTTGAGTCCTAGAACTCGAGATATGATTTTTACAAGAAGAGAGACTCAACAGTGAAATCTGACAGAAACCCTAGGTTATGTTGCAAAATTCACAACTCAATATATATATATTGAAATCAAAATCCCTCCGCTCAGAACCTTCATATATGTCTTGAGAACCTTCGGTTAAAGTTTCGTGGCGATCCAACCTTTCAATCTCCAGGAATCGTCCAAACACTGCGGCTGTGTTCTCAAATCCGGGAATAAAGAGAGATATAGAGGGAGAGAGAGTGTGCTTTGAGTGGGTGTTTACCAGAAAATGAGTGAAATGAATTAATTTGAGCTTTAAGTACTCTTGGAAAGATGGGCTAAAACATAAAGCCTATGGGCTTGATTAATCCTTAAGCTTATTGGGTTTAGTCTCTTAACCCATGAACTTAAATTAAAAGATGACACTATAAGCCCACCACATAAATAATTAGATTTTAATTAATTAAATTAATATAAGATCATATAAATAATTAAATAAAAATAAATAAACGTACCGGGAAAACCGGGGCGTTACAAGGTGAGAGTAGAAGAGTAAAGTTCGCATCATATTTTTAATAGTGCGAATCATGCGTTCGGAACGACCATTTTGTTGGGAAGTGTGAGGGCACGAGAAACGAAAGATGATCCCATGAGATGCGAAATGATTATGAAATTGTTTATTGTTGTACTCCCCCCATTATCGCACTGAAATTGTTTGATTGTCCCTCCAAATTGATTTTTGATAAGGTTTGGAAGGTGTAGGAATTTGTCGAAAACTTCAGATTTTTGTTTTAGAGGGTAGACCCAAAGATAATGTGTAAAATGATCAAGAAACACAATATAATTACGCAAACCACCATTACAAGAAATGGGAGATGTCCATAAATCCGAATGAATAATCTCAAACGGAGCAGAAACATTAGAATCAAACAAATAAAATGCAATCTAGTGTGTTTCCCAATTTGACACGCATGACAAGTTACATTATTTTTTGGTAAACGACAAGAAATAGAACTACTAGAATTTAAATGCTTCAAGACTTGATCGTCGGGGTGACCGAGTCGTTGATGCCAAATGGTGGATGAGGTGGAGACGAACGCATGGCTAGAGGATCCGGTGACAGGATAGAGCGGGCCGGAGCTGTCACAACGGATTAGAGGACGGCGTGTCTGATAATCAAGAACAGTAAAACCGTAAGGATCAAAATCAATAGAGCAATTATTGTGAGTTGCGAATTTTCTAACATAGATAAGGTTTTGAATAATATTGGGTGTTATGAGAATATTTTGTAAGTGAAGCGGTCGATAAATATTTGGGATTGGAAAGGTGGAGTGTCCCGAGGCCACGATCGGTATTGCATATCCGTTACCGACATAAATAGAGCGAGGAGTATAAGAATTATTACAAAATGAGTTGAGTATATTTGCATTAGCATTACGTGGTCGGTTGCCCCGGTGTCCATGACCCAACCGCTTTGTCCCGGGTCGGAAAGCGACATCGTATTAAATAATGTCGGGAGGGACGTAGGTTGATCACCGCTGCCGAGCCAAGCCCAAGGGGGCTGATCAGAATTGGGTTGGGCTGAAGGTGCAAGTGGGCTCATGGAGGTGGGCTGCTGGACGCTGGAGTGGACTAGGTGGGCCGATGAAGGCTTGCTGCCAAGCACGCCTTGGCTAGAAGACGGCGCAGAAGGCCTACCCCAAGGAGCTAAGTGGGCCGGCTGAAATGAGGATTGCGCAGGGGCCCAAGGGGCCCAAGATGCCGATGGGCTCCATGTGATAGCATCAATTCGGCATCAATTGTATATTCGATGCCGACATATATATATATATATATATATATATATATATATATATATATATATATATATATATATATATATATATATATATATATATATATATATATATGTTAGGTTAGAAACTTGTGTAATACATGAGATGATGAAAAATATATATAAAATAAGATGAAAAATATTAATATTAAAAATAAGAAAATTGTTGTCTGTGAGTTTTGCTTATTTTGATACTTCATGAGATAACATCAATTGTATATTCGATGCCTCAAAGAAAAAAGATAAAAGTATAACGTTAAATCAACATTAAAAATTATTGAAAAAAAAAAAACAAAATCCAATGACACCATTGTCGATTCCCTTAACCCCCCCCCTTTTTAAATCGTATCATTAAGCTTCTTTTTTAAATGGAAAAAAATAGTTATTTAATAATTAGTAATTACCATCTGTTGCATATGATGCATCTTACTTCAATTACGTAAAAATAATTATAGAAAAAACATATAATTTTAAGTAAGATGATAGAATGAACAAATAACTTAAAAGCCTTTTTTTTTATCGCAGACGCTTGAAACAAAAAGAATTATGTGTCACAATAACCAATGATTTAACATATAAAAGTATGATATTATAATGCGAACGTTATCTCAACGCTGTAGTGCAAAACCATCATGTTTGAAAGTACAATGCCATATATGGTTGAGATAAAAATTAGATGAAAATTTCAAAGTCCAATGCTTTTATAATAAAAATACTAAAATTTTTACAAAGTATGGGGCTTTTATAAATTTTCCTGACTTGGTAAAACATACTTGCGAAATCAAAGACTTAATCCAAAAACAAAAACATAGAAACCTACAAAATGATGCAAAATCCATCATTTGCATCTTTTCATCATCATTTGGGAAATCCTTGTTTCAACATGTGAATGAGTCGCAATAAAAAAAAAATCAATCTACGAGCCTTTTCTATTCCATTCCTTAAATGAGCCCATTTCAAGAAAGATCAATTCCATCTAAACACACATGACGGGGCATGAAGAAAAACCTTCCGTACTAGCAACTTTCTAGAAAGAATTAAACTTAGGTAAGCAAGTTTCCAAAACAAAATTCTACCTAAATGTGTTTAATAATAGTGATGTACTAAGAGGGTGTTTGGGAGTGTGGTATAAATTATAAAAGTGTTTATTGACTTATTGACTTTTTAAAAAGTCAATAAGTCATATAAAGTGTTTGACAAATTGAAAAACACTTTTAAAATCACATTTTTAACATTTTTGAAAAGCTAATTTTAAAAAGTAACTTCATCCTGACGTTTTGATTAAGCTTGTGACTCTTTGATATGAAAAGACAACAATACCCCCCAACCTAACCCTTATTGCAACGTCTCCATTCACGCCTCCTCCATCTGCTCAAAACAAATAGTGATGCAGTGGATGAGAGATCGATGCAGCTTGTGATTCAACGCGTCCACATGACACAAACACCCTCGGAATCGAGCTCGTAGTTCAAGCCTCCAACTTCGATTTGCATACTCCAAGATACCTCTCACTCAACATTTCAAAGTTAGTATAACAACTTTATTTACAATAGAGGTGGAGCATCTAAAAGTAGTCAAAAGTTGAAGTCAGATCAAAGATAAAAAATAAAAAGAAATTTTATTTTATTTTGAAATTTTGATCAGTATAAGAAAAACCGTTTCTACCTAGAAGAAGATGCAATTATGCATAACTATATTATGTAAAATCAAATCAAATCACACCTTAAGCTTTTGCTTCTTAAAGCAAAATGTTGTGGTTCTATTTAGAATACCACTACGTTTAATCGCTATTTTTCATATTTTCATGGTTAATTATTAGTTGATTAAATTATAAGTCAATTCTATAAAAATAGATCTATTTGATTAACTTGAGGAAAACTACATAAATTATGACTGAAAAGAAAGATAAATGATATCCTATTATGTCAAAACTGATGTATAGACTACAAGCAGATGGATCACAACACTGAATTGATATCTCTCAAGATATTGACCATTGTCTTGTTTCGTGGTCAATGTAAAATATATCAATTAAACCATCCAACAAATTTTAAATTAATTATTAAAAAGAGTATCAAAATTGAATTATTTGAAAATTTTCAAGTAGTATAGATCTACATGGTTTGCGTAGTAATTACTATGGCATGTATGTTGAATGTTGGTGGCTTGATTGATGATGACCTTTTTAGCCGGCCATGCCCTTTTTATCATATATGAAAAAAATCAAAATATACAATACCATCCATATAAATACTATATTATATAACAAAAGCCAAAATCCAAAGACACATTTTCAAATATTAAGTTGCTTGAGAACTTAAAAATAAATGAATTTCATCAAATGCATGCCCAATTCAACTTCATGACCTTTAATATTCTATTTAGTATATTTTAGGGTTGTCAATAGCAGCAAAGAGAAATAGATTGAGGTGGATTTACGACACTTACTCATATTAGATGATTGGGGAGAAGATTTTCTTGGGAAATCCACAAAATGGAAAAGGAAAATTTCAATGATTAATGCAAAAAGAAAAAAAATAAAAGAACCTCTTCAAATCATTAGTTAGAAACCAAAATACTTAATTTTTTGCCCTAAATTAGTAAAAAAAAAAACCCATCAAAAATAAAATAAAATTACTCAAATCGTCCATCTAGAAAACATAAAGAATCAACAATTTTTTTAACTATCTATCAACTCTCCATTATAAAAACAAATCTTTTAAGCTCAATTCAACAACTATTTCTGCCAAATGGTACGAATGATAGAGATTTATGAGACGATCGAGACGAATGTGAACCTGACACGAAAGGAGTTATTAATGATTGTATGCCATTAAACTTGAATGTGTAATAAATGATAGAATTAAACTTTTACAGACAACACTAACAATAAGCAATAAATGATAGAATTCCTCTGGTTCTAGATTTGCAACTCATTTATTTATTTATACAACTTGCTTCCAAGAGATACTAAGATGGTGAATAGCTAAATCAACTTAACTAAACATAATTTTGGTAATTAATTTCTTACTTGATAATCAAATCCCTTAATTGTAATTACCCTTAAACCTTAACTTTAGATAAAATTAGACAATACCTACCTTTGATCACACCTAATTTGACTTACGAAAGGCACTTTGCTACAAAGCAAACCTCAAAATTATAGAATACATCAATTTCCCTCACATTTTATTCAAGATCAATGAAAATTAACAAGCATACATGAAAAGAATATAAACCATCAAAAACAAAACGAACGGAGAAGAATGTTGTATAATCACTAATAAAAAATGTTTCAGATTAAAGCTTCAACACCATTATTGACGACCCAAATTTGGCGTATATGACATCACATGCGTATGAGGGCAAATATAAGATTTCATATTGGTCAGTTCCCACTCAACACACACGATCGATTCAAACTTGCATGGTGAAGATAAATATGAAAACACGTATGTAATCGGTAACTGTATTTTAAAATAATTTCTTGTCTGGTCCCTATAATTTCATTTTGTTTCGTAATGGATTTAAAAATACTACTTTATCCCTACTTCATTTTCTATCAAATTGTATTTCTAATACGTCTCTTAATACTCGTTCTTCATGAATCGTTTTCTTCAATAACTAGAAGATTGCTTGATCTGATTTGGTGCCAAATATCACATATCTCCAGTTCTTAATCCAAGAATTAAGTCACCTGTTTTAGCCTCAAATTGAATTCAAGATTTTAAGTACGAAAGGTCGATTGCCAACTTCAACCGTCATCTACCGATACAGAATAATGCATACGTATACTCTCTTAATCAATGCAATAAGAATAGTGAATGGAGGATGAAAAGGGAGGGGATGGGGTATTGGGGTAGGGGGTGGGCCATCTAATTAAATATTAATTGTAAATAATAATAAAAATGACATTAAAAGGGTATATACGTCATTTTTCATGCGTAAAGGACTTGGCGGGCAATTGTTTTAAAATCTCAAGGGCCAAACGCATAAAGGTTTTAGTAGTTGTACTCACCGTACAAATTTGGGAAAACCACAGGACCAGTTGTGTAAATTTGTGGTTGAATTATGTTGTTATTATAGTTGCCAGCTTAACTGTTCCGTATTGTTTTTTTTTTTTAGAAATGGCAAATAAATTAACGGAAGCCTGCTCCACCTTTTACAATGGAGACTCGAGTTTCAGCTCCGTATAGCGGGCAAACTCACTCCCAAATGATTTTCAAGGAAAATTCCGCCACACGGTTTTTTTTTTTTTTACAGGAAAGATTCAAACTCCAGACCTCATACCACCACATGGATATAAACCCGATGCATCAACCCAACTAGGCTGGACATCACTTGCTGTTCCGCCTTGATAACTAAAAGCAAATTATTGAAATCATTCATATGGTTTGGTCAAAATTTCATATTTAATCCCCAATTTTTTTTTTTTTTGCATTTGGACTGATCATGTGGTTTGAGTTTGTTTAACTTTTCGTCCCTTTTAGACAAATAAAGATTAGAGTAAATTACAATTTTGGTCCTTGTATTTGGCACGAAATTTCAGTTTTAGTCCAAGTTTAACAATTTGCTAAATCGGTCCTTGTGGTATGTGAATATTGCAGTTTTTGTCCTTATGGTTTCCAAAGTTTGCAATTTTGGTCTCTTGGCCCATATGAAAAGACTATATTACCCTTTATAATTTTTTCCGTTCTTTAATTTATTTATTTTGATATTAACAAAAATGAAAAAAAAAACACCTAACCCACCCCGCCCAACCATCATATTCACAACATTGAAATTTCATACTTCAAATCCTATAAAAGACTTACAAATATCATCCTTCTATAACTGAGACTAACGATAATCGATGATGAACGATCCATTTTTCCAAAGTTACCCTAATCAACAACCATCACGCTCTGCCCGATCCGTACCAGTTCAACAAGCCCAACAAAAATCATTGCCGAAGGTAGTTTTTGTGCTAGTACACTTCATTTCATCTAAGCACATTGTCGATGTTGAAGGTTTCGGCAGCGCTTAAGATTCAAAATGTGTTAAGAGGGTTTATAGTTAGGAAAAGCGTGAAGAAGGTCGCTTCAATCATAAATGAGGTTACGGAAATCGAACTTTGGAAACCAAAAGTGTAATTTACTCAAAAGATTATATTGCCTTTTATGTTTCTTCGATTCTTTATTATATTTTTATTATTTATTAATTAAATAGAATAAATTAAATGTTTTATAGATGCATAGGATCCCCTCCCACTCCCACCATTACCACCACCACCTCCCCTGCTAAAAGAACCAACAACCACCACTAGTCACCACAACCCTTTTCCCGCCGACATCCACTACCATTCACTTATGGCAACCACCATTTGTGTTCTTATTTCAAATTTCAGAAACGACACCAAATTCCAAAACTCAAAAACAAGCCAAACACCAAAAATCAAACATCAAACGTGTGTTTCAGATGTTGTAATCGATATAAATGTCAAAGATTTTCTTATTTTGACTTTCAAATATTAAGCCAAACACCAAACTCATAAACAAACCAAAAGTAAAAAAAACCAAATACCGAATATCAAACATCAAACTTGTTCAAAAAATTGAAATTGAAATCAAAATTAAACTTGTGTTCTTATTTCAAATTTCAAAAACAAATCAAACACAAAAAAGCAAAAACAAAACTGTAAGACCCTAATCCCGAAAGGTTCAAGTTCAACTCGAAAAAGGAAGCAAAATATGAGATTTTGGGAAATTTGGCAGTTAGCACCGCTAATGCAGTTAGCGCCACTAATATTAAGATTAGCGACGCTAATATTCGCAGGGTTTGGAAGTGGGTTTGCACGATCACAGTTAGCGACGCTAACCGCTGATTTTGGGCCAAAACCCTAGATTTTGAAGTTTTGGCCACTTATAAGGGTGGGGAACCCTAGGGCAACCGCCATATGCATCATTTCAGTCCACAAACTCGTTATTTTCCCTCTCTGGGCCATTTGGAGTGATTTTTTATGATCTTGGTATTCTTAGATGGATTTTTGAAGAGATTATGATGCTGTGAAGATACAAGGTGTTGCTAGGAAGCTTTGTTCAAGTGAAGACCAGCTAAATCCCTTGTTTCTGGACCATTGTGAGTAAAGGTCCCACCGTTGGGCATTTTATGGTTCTTCTTATGATTTAAGTGGGTTTTTATGGACTAAATTAGTGTAACGGTCCCTTTTGGTGTTTGTCTATGGTTGGGAAGGATAAAGTTTGGAACTTTATGCCTTAAGGTCTGATTTAGAACCATTAAGTTGGTTTAGAGAGTAAGCCAAGCTCTCTTGGGTAGTTTTGTTGAGTTTTGGGCCATTTATGACTTGGATCTTGTTCTTGAGCTTGTGTGTTTGTGTTACAATGTTAAAGTTAGGATTTTAATGGACTTTTGAGACTGTTCATAGTTAGCGATGTTAACTTAGGGAGTTAGTGGGGCTAACTGTGCCTATTGACTTTTGTTGACTTTGACCTTTGACCGTTGACTTTTTGATAAATTTGACTTTTTGTCAAACTTGAGGGTTTTGGATACCGGTCTTATAGGATTACCCTGTTTGGGATTTAGAAAGTTCTAAGTGGATTTTATCCTTGTCAGGAATTACATATTGTCGGGATTTGAGGGCACTCGCGTGGAGTGTTGTCAGTTTGAGGTCATGGATGAGGTGAGTCTTCTCGCTATACTATGGGTGAGGTTACATACGTAATACTGAGTGTAATTACTATGTATAGAAATGTATCGTATGTGCTAATCGATGATTACTGGCGAATCGGGGCAAGCCCAAGAGCCAAGACGGATCGAGACAAGCCCGAGAGTCACACGATAATTACCGGCGGATCGGGGCAAGCCCGAGAGCCAGGACGGATCGGGGCAAGCCCGAGAGTCGCTCGATGATTTTCGGCGGATCAGGGCAAGCCCGACAGACAGGTTATTCGGGGCAAGCCCGGAGACCTTTTGTGATTGTGTGTTATGCAGTGGATCATGTGGTCTTTTGGGGAACTCAAGAAGCTTTGTGCTTACTCTTTCACCCTAACTGTTTTTCAGGTATTTGCTGGCTTAAGCTTGGAGCACGGTGCGACTGTACCGTATCTGAGGTTTTGATAATCAAGTCTTCCGCTGGATAATGTTGCAAATTATTTGTTAAATATGCTTCAATATGTTTTAAATATTAAGTTTTACTTTGAGTGGTTTTTATTTGATAACCCTTTTTATGTATTTGGACGGTTTTTAAAACGAAAATTTTATTACAGAATTTGCGATGTCAAAAACAAACACAAAACTGGAGTTTCACATACATAAATATAAATCAAAATCAAATTTTTATTCTTATTTCGAATTTTTGAAATCAAATTCAAATGTAACATCTATCTATAGAGCTAGGGTTGTATACACACAAAGGCATATCGATCTACAAAGTTGAATTTGTGAAGATGAGTGGACGTAAAGAGGAGTGGACGTGAGGCAGAGTTGATAAGGGTGGTTGTGGAGTACATTTACAGTGACAGAAGAAGGAGGTGGAGTAGCTAGGGTCGTACGCACACAAAAGTGTCTTGATTTGCAGAGCTATGGACTCGAGGTGGAATTTTGAACGACAAGCAAAGAATTATATAAAAGCTAGCAAGCAGCTAGCGCAAGAGCATACAAAGTCAAAGACAGAGAAAACCTCAATAGTACAAAACCAAATACACCACTTAATGAGATCAAACAACGAATCAAAACCACCAGAAAACAAACCATAGAAAGTTTCCATAACTTCCAAATCTAGTACATGATAAATAGATCAAAGTAGAGCGTTAGTAGCGATCTAACATATCAGTGAAAGAATCTAGCAGAAGTATTCCTTTAGAATAGGTGTGTCCATGGTACATCAAGTAATATATAGCACAGGCCATGTTGATACATAAATGATAATGTCAGCTCGGAGGAAGGTTAGCCAGATCTGAACAAGTGAGGCATCCAGTAAATCTCTAGGTATGTCTGAGTTAGATCAAAGATCCTGATACCCATAATAAATAGTTGGGAGCAAGGATCTGTGATCCTCATGCCAATCGCAAAGGTGTAGTAGATTCTTAGCGGTGGTGGTTCGATTATGGTAGGTGATGGCGGTATGGTAATGGAGGTGGCCTCTGGGTTCTGTGATTAGGGGTTCATAAATTTAAGTTATATGAGAGAAGAGACAAATAGAGAAACCAAGTTTAGGTTAGGTGGGGTGGGTTGAGGAGGGGTGGTGGGTTGGAGTTCGGGGTAGACTCAATTTGTTTTCTTAATTATAAATATGAGATAAATTAAAAGTTAAGAAAGGACAGTATAGTCTTTTTATGTCTCCGAGTAACCAAAAACACAATAAAATCATACCATAATGACCGTCTAAATTTAAAAGAAGAAAAGGATTAAAAAGAAAACACGCAATTTTAAGGGAATCACAAGATTGATTTCAATATTTTACTCTAATAACTATAATAAGTGTAAGCTTTTGTTATAACAATACTATCAACCCCTTAGGCTAGGTAGAATGATCAATAAATGGTTATGGGTTCGATCGAGTTCGGCATCGGGGCCGCCAACACCGGTGGGAAATCGGCTCCATCGGTCGAGGGTTGGAGAAAGATCTGTGGGTAGCGGATTGTGGAACCCGTGCCATTTGGGGCATTTATTAAAAAAAACTTTAAATCTAAAATGAATTTTTATCCCCCACCCCTATAAATACCACCTTCTACTACTTCAAAAATCACACCTTCTATCCTCTTTATTTCTCTTAATATTCACTCTTTTTACGCCCCCCCCCCCCCCCCCCCGGCTTCAAAAATCACACATTCCTCACTTCTATAAATCCAAATTTCAATTTAATTATAAATTGAAATGTCTTATTCTGATAATTCTATTCGCATGTCTATAGCAAAATAGTTGATGAACATACTGTGTACTCATCGTCATTGTCTGAATCATCAAGTTATGCAACTGTTTACGCGACAGCTGCTCAAGATGCACTTGCAGTGTATGTAGATACTGCAAGTTCTAGCACTCATAGTCCAAGAACTTATCTCCATAGAGATCGGGAAACTGTAGAGAAGCAACTCATGAAAAAAACTTTGTTCCCAATTCAAAGTTTAGGGATGCTAATTTTTGAAACAGATTCCGCATGAGTAGAAGATTGTTTTTGCATATTGTTGAGGACATGGAAAGAAACTTTCCATACTTTTCAAACAACTTATGATGCCATCCGCGATATGAAAATTGCAAAAAGGTTTCATTTGCGTTATAGAAATGGACATCCGCGATATGAAAATTGGCAGGGGGGTGACACCTGCTATTCATTGGATGAGTATTAGAATATGTCGGAACGAACATCACATGAAAGTGTCTACAACTTCTGTTATGGTGTTATTCAGTTGTATGGTGCGGAATTCATGCGGAAACCAACATCCAACGACATTTAACTATTGTATGCTGCACACGAATCTAGACATTAGTTTCTTGGTATGCTGGGTAGCATTGATTGTACACATTAGGATTGGAGGAGTTGTCCAACGGCTTTGCGAGGCTATTACATGAGAGGTGATCACATGTACCCTACATTGATACTTGAAGCATTAGCATCAGAAGATTTATGGATATGACGTTCATATTTTGGTATCGCCGGGCAACAACGATCTAAACGTTCTGTACTAATCACCACTATTCAATGAAAACATTATTGGAAAAACACCAAAATATTCATTTGTTTTGAATGGAGAAGAATACAAGCATGGAGCCACCTTTGTGAAATCATTTTCACACCCAGTAACCTCAAAATGGAAACGTTTCAAGGCGACCCAAAAGTAGCAAGAAAGGACGTTGAGCAAACGTTTGACATAGTAAAACAAAGATGAGCTATTATCAGACAGTTTGTACGGTCCACCGAAATTGATCGATGTAAAGATATCATATACGTTTGCCTTATATTACACACCAAGATAGAAATTAATGAAGATATGATTATGAAATTATGCGATGCAGGAATTCACCAATTACTTTTATCAGAAAGATCTATACAACAGTGCCCCATCTATGTAAACCATATACTTTTCTTTTGAAATAATAGACGTGACTCACAAACAAAAGTACCTTGCACATGAATTAAAGTTGAGAACTGTTTAATTAAGTAATCAAATATGAACCAAACTTATAGAAATCTGGTCCATAATTAAAACTTTTAATTGTTTAAACAAGTGGGGGAGCAAATGATAAAGCAAACAACATGTCACCATCAATGCTCAATTAAAAAAACTCGAGAATGGACAAATATAGAGTCGTTACTAAATTATCATACACGTTTTTTAATAATATAATGAAAACAAAAAGACAAAAATAGTCTAATTATTTATTTAAAAAAAACGAAAAATTAGCCAAATAACCAATTTAGTCAACATTTTTGCCGGTTTTGAAAGTCAGGTGTGAAAAGTAACCAAAACCTACGAAAAATTCATTATCTATACTACATTAAAAAGGAAAAATGGTTTCTAAAAATAGAAATTCTTAAAATTAAGAGATCCAACATTTTTTCCATAAAGTACAAATAATTATGCATAAAAGCTATCCTAATCCGGTGCACGTTTGAAAACTCAATACTTGACCTTTTCAATCCCCTTTTCTCTCATTATCCCCTACTATCCGGCCCCAACCTTCGTCTTTTAACTCCCCCGCCACTCCTTATACTTTGACTGGCTTCTTATCTTTCCCCGTATCTCTCATTCCCCCTTGTGGCTCACCGTCTCTCCCTTTAACCACCTTCAGCGACGAAGACTACCACCTTCGTCTCATTCGGCCTACAATCGCCTACAGGCACTACTTCCCTTTCTCTTTGGGTCTTCAACAGCCCACCGCCACCAGCGGCTACTGTTCCGGCCACCACCATCAATAATTGGCGAGGTATGAAATCGTTTGATACTGCCCGTTTATGCACAAAACCCCTCTTATGTATGATTGAAACTTTTGTGATTTTGAACAGCTTCTACGGTTCTTGGTACATCTTGTGGAAATGGTTTGATTGTCGAGGAGAAGATGGTTGTTGCTGCTTCCGTGCCAATCAGGTTAGAATCCTCATTTTTTGTGTAATTATTGATTCTTTTATTAAACTTGCAACAAAACTCATACCATATTTTAATGAGATAGCTGATTATTGGAATTTCGATTTAGATTAAATTGTACATGCAGTGGGTGGGTCGAGTTAGGGTTCGATCGGGAAGCAGGGAGGTAGAGGGGAGCGGTAGCGATCAGGTGGTGTTGCAGATCGGAGCAACGGCGTGGGTTACAGGAGACCCATGATGGATGGTTCGCACAGGTGAGGTTAGGTAAAATCTTAAATTACAAATTTGTCCAAAATCGGGTTCAAAACGACCCGCCATTGCTCCCCTAATCCCATTCTGCATAATAACCCTAACCAAGTGTCATTGCTATTTACCGTCATTATCTCTCTCTGTCTCTCAGAAAACACTCTCAAATCCTTTATTCTTTCTGGGGTTTAATTATTTGTCGTGATGACGTCGTGAATAGTGTCGCTGATGTCGTGATGACGTCGTGAATAGTGTTTTTGAGCCCTATAAATAGAGGCCCAACCTCTTCATTTCAAACCACAACAAACACCAAACAACCTTACGATATCGAAGAGTGTTCTGGTGAGGAAAATAGGTCGGGAGGAGTTAGGAGCGAGCGGTAGCTGGTAACGAGGTGCTCGGGAAGTGTTGGAAGAGCGGAACGGGAAACGTGCCAAGGCTTTGCGAAAACGCCAATCTTAAGTGAGTAATCACTATTGTATTTCTCTAGTAGTTTATAAGTGTTAAACTATAATATGTAGAGGTTATACCATTCGTAATTCCAAAAATAATACCGAGTGATTTACTTACGAGGATGGTGTCTAGGCCGATTACTTGGGATCTGGTTGTTGGATTTTCCGAAAGGCTAAAATGCTGAAAGGATCCTGCCACCCCAACTAATCTTCTACCTGGCTATCCTTTACTTGATAAATCACGAGGTATCATGTTGGAATTATGGAAGAGTTTAATGATGCAACTATAAGATAGTTAAGAATTAAAGAGTGATAAATGCCTTACTGTGTTAACAGTTAAAGAGGGAATACGAAGCAGAGATAAACGCTGTAGTCGACTATAATCAGGTGAGTTTCTCACTACATGGTGTGGACGTTATATGTCCTTTACCGTATTTTTGTGTGCTTATAAGATGTTTATAAGATGTTGGTAAATAGTACCAAGTTGTGTGTATATTATTGATATATATCTTTCTGTTATAATTGCATGGGTTGGGTTATGGTGTGTGTGGGTTCGACGTACTGAGTAATATAGAGATACGAGCAAAAGACACTGAGCAGATACGCATGACTCGACGTACAGGGTATGCGCGGCTCTAAGTGCTGAGCAAGGGAATTAGATTTACTGAGCAGATACGTATAGGAGGTTATAATCTAATATACTGGGTAGAGCATAATATGTGACGTGTGGTTGTATTTTTCCTGTTAGGGGTAAAGTATGTGTAGCTGATATGCTGTGTAGTTGTTGGAACTCACTAAGCCGTGTGCTTATCCTTTCCCTTTTAAATTACCATTTCAGGTTATACAGGTGGAAATGACGGACAGGCATGACGGGTACACACTGATGCTGCTTAATTGGGGATTCATGCGGTGAATTGATGTTTAAAATGATTTCTAAATATCTTCAAAATGTTAATTATTGAATAAATTGATATTTATTTAAATGAAGATGTTTTATTAAAAACCGGGTGTTACAAGTTGGTATCAGAGCCAAGGCTTGAGTGAATCAAACTCACTTGATGGGTTTTGATCTCAAGCTTGAGACTTAAAAGTTTTCTTTGGAAATATTTTTACAATAAATTATAAGTTGTTTTTAGAGTAAGGGGTTAAATGAATGTTGTTGCAAAGACGCAGTGTGTACCGTCAGCCGACGTCAGTGGGGAAAAGGTTAAGTGCTTAGTCTTTGTTGCTATTTCTGTAATATATGTGTGCTTAAATGCCATTAAAGTGTAGGCAGTAGGAACTAAATAGTCCTAGATTTTTGAGTTGGCCAAGTTGCATGTTCCTTGATAAGTGATATCCATAAGGTAAATCCTTTTATGTGAAAATTTTCTATGACTATGTTCGTAAAACAACCTGGGGTATAGGTGGTAAAATTACCATAAGAAGTGAATTGGGGACTTCTGGACAAGTTCTGAAACGAACGAGGGTAGGTGTGGAAGATAGTAGTAGAGCTCCTACTATTGAAAGCACAGGATCCACGTTCGAATCGGGAGTTGGTCGTAAGGAATCCAATACACTGAGGGTATAACTAATTGGTGTATTTGCTGATAAACTGTATTTGTCCATTCCATTGGTTGGCAATCATAGAGTTTATTGGGATCAAATAGGACGCTGGAGATTGAGAATCTGGTGACGTTTCATTTCTTAATAATTAAGTAATGAACAGTTGATGTGACTATAGTAGATGAGTTGTGCAAAAGTGACACGTTAAGTCTCTTCGTTATTAAGAAAAGCACAGATAGTGGATGATAAAAAGAAGATGTTGATTGCTAGAATAGTCGATTTTGATTGACTATAAATAAACGTAATGTTATTTAGAGAAGAGCATAAGTCGCAAATTTCATTTCCATATATGGAGATATATGTGAGGCTTCCAGGTCATCTACAGTTGCTGGTTAACAAGTTCTATATACGAAGTGTGTCAGATGACTGTAGTACGATAATGATGAAGGCTGAGGAGGTATGTGAGCGTATCAGCAGAAATTGGGATCCAGTAACTGGATGGCATAATTTGGAAGAAGACATACGTGAACTAAAGCAGTATATAGATGTGAAAAATATACGTACAGATATACGTGTACATGCTAGAAACATAAGGTTTTATACGTGGTGTCGTATGTTTGCAGAATTAGAGTTTTATCCATTCCCGTACAAGAAAAGTACATGTATACGGGATGGACATATAATAACAACACGTGAGAGTGCAGATGACATAGTGGTGTGGCGTAAGGGTATTCATGTATGTAGTGCATACTATGAACGGATGTATCATAATAGGCTAGATGTGGCCTATCAGTGTATCATGTACTTAAAATCTGTTAGTATATGAAAATAATGAGTTGAGAAAATATTGCTAACTGACCATGATAACTATCTTGTTAGCATATGTGTGTTGGGTAATAGACTAAGTGAATACCTCTTAAGTAGGTAACTCGTAGGCAAGTAACCGTGGATAAACTGTGTCGGTAGCTGGTTGAATATCTAGTTGATATTAGCTGTGCGGACGAATACGCGAGTATTAAGTTGTGATAACCATGGATATGGTATCCTATGGTAGGTGGAGATGTTGTAGTTATATGTGGAGGCTGAGCTGATATGAGGATTCTTGATGTCATGTGGTTGGTTGCAGAGCTGTGCAGTCGTATGTGTGTTAACCGTTAAGCCCTTAGAGCGAAAAGCTGTTTATTTTGTGGGGCCACTTATACTTGTAGTTGGGACCACTAATTAGGTGGGGCTACTAGTATTGTGGTTGGGACCACTTATGCTATGGGGCTACTTGTACTTGTGGTTGAGACCACTTATTCCGTGGGGCCACTGGTAACTTGTAGTTGTGACCATTTATTCTGGGGGTTAATAGTACTTGTGGTTGTGACCACTTATTTAGTGGGGCCACATTTGGTAAGACCACATATGTGTTGTGGATCTTATGAGCAGTAATTGTGGTGGGACCACATACAAGTGTTGTGATGGCTTTATTGGCTGGCAGTTCTAACACACATACAGTTGGGTGTTTGGTGAATAGCTGAGCTGTTGAGGTTGTTAAGAGCAGGGGTTGTGATATGATATGGTGAACATGTGATTATGATTATACGATGCATAACAAGTACCTTGCATCCATGATGGCAGTATTGTGAGTATATGAGATTACATAACGAGTACTTATTAGTCTCAATAGATTGGCCTAGTTGATTAGAGGTGGTTAATGTGCCAGTATTGTAATACCCTTTGGGTTTACTAATACAACCGTATTGTGTTGAAATAGAGAATGATTGAGTGGAAGAATAAGTGTATGTCAACGTTGGAGATTCCGGGGACGGAATCTTATAAAGGGGGGGAGAACTTGTAATGACCGTTTAAAAAAAAAAAAAAAAAAAAAGCTGTGAATAGTAACTCCGGCGTAAATAGTAACTCCGGCGTGAATAGTAACTCCGGCGTGAATAGTACTCCGGCGTGAATAGTAACCGAGAGATGACGTAAGCGCTTACCTCGTGATGACATCGACGATGATGTCGTGATGACGTCATGATGACGTCGTGAATAGTGTCGTTGATGTCGTGATGACGTCGTGATGACGTCGTGAATAGTGTTTTTGAGCCCTATAAATAGAGGCCCAACCTCTTCATTTCAAACCACAACAAACACCAAACAACCTTACGATATCGAAGAGTGTTCTGGTGAGGAAAATAGGTCGGGAGGAGTTAGGAGCGAGCGGTAGCTGGTAACGAGGTGCTCGGGAAGTGTTGGAAGAGCGGAACGGGAAACGTGCCAAGGCTTTGCGAAAACGCCAATCTTAAGTGAGTAATCACTATTGTATTTCTCTAGTAGTTTATAAGTGTTAAACTATAATATGTAGAGGTTATACCATTCGTAATTCCAAAAATAATACCGAGTGATTTACTTACGAGGATGGTGTCTAGGCCGATTACTTGGGATCTGGTTGTTGGATTTTCCGAAAGGCTAAAATGCTGAAAGGATCCTGCCACCCCAACTAATCTTCTACCTGGCTATCCTTTACTTGATAAATCACGAGGTATCATGTTGGAATTATGGAAGAGTTTAATGATGCAACTATAAGATAGTTAAGAATTAAAGAGTGATAAATGCCTTACTGTGTTAACAGTTAAAGAGGGAATACGAAGCAGAGATAAACGCTGTAGTCGACTATAATCAGGTGAGTTTCTCACTACATGGTGTGGACGTTATATGTCCTTTACCGTATTTTTGTGTGCTTATAAGATGTTTATAAGATGTTGGTAAATAGTACCAAGTTGTGTGTATATTATTGATATATATCTTTCTGTTATAATTGCATGGGTTGGGTTATGGTGTGTGTGGGTTCGACGTACTGAGTAATATAGAGATACGAGCAAAAGACACTGAGCAGATACGCATGACTCGACGTACAGGGTATGCGCGGCTCTAAGTGCTGAGCAAGGGAATTAGATTTACTGAGCAGATACGTATAGGAGGTTATAATCTAATATACTGGGTAGAGCATAATATGTGACGTGTGGTTGTATTTTTCCTGTTAGGGGTAAAGTATGTGTAGCTGATATGCTGTGTAGTTGTTGGAACTCACTAAGCCGTGTGCTTATCCTTTCCCTTTTAAATTACCATTTCAGGTTATACAGGTGGAAATGACGGACAGGCATGATGGGTACACACTGATGCTGCTTAATTGGGGATTCATGCGGTGAATTGATGTTTAAAATGATTTCTAAATATCTTCAAAATGTTAATTATTGAATAAATTGATATTTATTTAAATGAAGATGTTTTATTAAAAACCGGGTGTTACAATTATTGCTCTAACAATTAAAATATAAGTTGCTACCAGATCAACATTATGGTATAAATGAAAAACCATCTTGATCATGAGGCTGTGAATATTAGGATAAAGGTCCAAATACATTGGTTTTTTGCATTTATATAGTCATAATTGTCTGAAGTTTCTCAATCTTGCAAACTATAATGATTGTTTTTTTCCTTTTTGCAGGAACGAACCTAAACTTACAACAAAGAGTAAAGGCAGATTGTTAGTGATTGAAATAGGCATGAAATAAAAGGATAAACACATCCAGGTTTTTCAAATAATCTCCCTTCCATTCTCTTGGTTTTATATCCTAAGTTCATAACATAAGATCAATGACTTTTATTTGTAACAGTTCTTTTTTATTGAATTGAAGTCCAGTTAATTACTGTCCAACTTCTGAGAAATTATAAATAGAAATTTACTTCTTTCAATCTTTTTCTTACTAAAGCCTTGTACTTTAAAAAATCTAACCAATTATTGCATTATGCTTTAAAAAAATATCTACCCAATTGTTCTTTCAATCTTTTTCTAATAAACAAATCAATGAAAGTACATTGTTATTATGTTAAACATGTTCCTGTTTGATGCAGATAAGTCAATAGGAGTCATGGCTATCGTTTGACCAAGGAGCTATAGTCTTACATAACAAGGTATTATTTTATTATAAATATTGTTTTAATTAAATTCTCTTATTATGACATACAACTTTTTAGGTGCGGGCTTTTGCAGGTTTATCATGGTGATATGCTCACTTTAGCAAAGATGATGAGGTGGCATTCAAGAAAGGGTCGCTCATTATCCCATGTGGCGGTGGCACGGCTCTTGAGGTGAACAAGATTTATTCAAGATTCTTCAAATATTGATTTCTTATGAATTTATGTTTAAAGAATTTAAAATAATTGTTAGGTCTTGGAAGTTCAATTGCCGGGTAAGAAAGTGGTGAATGCAGCTGCGTTTTGGAATGGTTTGAGAGGTCAAAAGGTGAAGAAGATGCGGTTGTAAAAGCAAATTTTTAAGAACCAAGGGTGTGTTTGGGAGTTATGTAGAATTTACGAGGGCCAATCTTGAAAATTACGTATTTTGTATGATTGTGTTAGCGGTAAGGAGGTTAGAATCCGTAAGTGAGGTATCGGGGTTGAGTTTGTGGGGTGTGCAAGCGCGGAAATGACACCCTTTTTTTTAATTTTGTGAACATTTTATTTGTAAATTTTGAAGATAAAAAAGCAAGCCATATAATGCCTAGAAAGTAAAATATTATATATATTGGTTTGATGTGATTTTTACTTGACGAGGTATGTTTGGTGTGTGCGTTTAATTGGCAGCATTAAAACAGTGAATCATTTATAATTTCACTTCTAATTAGACGTTATTCTTATTTAGGGATAATAATCAAATGCCCATTTTTTGTAATTGCCCATAACAATTTGATCATCTTTTCAATAAAATGCCAAATTGACCACCGACTTTAAAACTTTGTAGTTTTTAACTCTATAGATATACTTAAGGAGTTTCAAGCTACATCTAGAGCTCTCTCTCTCTCTCTCCTCTTTTTTGCCAACAAAAAAAATGATTTTATGTCATTTCAATCGATATCTAAAACAAAGAATAAGTTCAAAACTCATGAACAAGTTTGAAACTCAAACCAGACACATAAAAACAAGTTTGAATCTTCTTCATCGTTCCCTCCACCGGTGCACCACCAGACCAACATTATGAAGAGATACACCTTCTTCATTAGATGGGCGAATCATAAGGTTTCGTATATGTTCTCTTTATTCTAATTTTGACTAATTATTTTTTAAGAACGACTACTAACTTGAAGTTTTGGTTTACACATTCTCTCTCAAAAAATATGTCGGTCACCATGTCGAAACGAAAACAAGTTGACGTCCGCTGAAAGGAAATTAATCGCCGCTCGAAAATTAATTGTCGAAACGAACTATTGTCACCCGCCGCATCGCGCGGGTACGCCGCTAGTATATATATATATATATATATATATATATATATATATATATATATATATATATATATATATATATATATATATATATATATATATATATATATATATATATATATATATATATATATATATATATATATGGAGATGTTCAAACGAGGACAATTAAAATGTTGAGAACGAGATAACAAGTCTGAGCCAATCATTTTATAAGGACATAAATGGAATTTTACAATGCATCTAAATATGGATAATCAACATAATTAACTAATTCATAAAATAATGGGATGTAATCTAATTTAATGATTTTTTTCTCAGTTTTTGGAATATAAAATTCAATTTTTTTAATTATAAAAAATTAACAAAATTATCATTTAATATGATTTTTTTGATTTTTTATCCATTAATCGTAATATTTGTAATCATAGATGAATAAATCATAATTTTAATCAGAAATTAATACGGCTGTAATCATAATTGAATAAAAAACAATTTAATGAAAAAAATCCAATACTTCATAAATGTATATACATTTATTCATAACTGAATAACACAACAAATGAAAAAAATACAATGTCATAATTTGGCATTTTTTATAACCATAAATGAATACAACACAACATAGAGAAAATGTATCGGATCATCGTTTAGGTCTGCTTCTGTTTGCTCCTTCTTGTGTGTATGCCACTTTTTGTGCAATCTGGAAAATTTTGAGAATCATTGCTATTTCATCGTTATTCATCAATGGTTATAAACAAAAAATAAGGAATTTAACAATGATTAACGTTATAGTATTCTAATTTAATGTTAATGTTAAACTGTATTCATCAATGATTTTAACAGAAAACATATTATATACAAACATATTTCTATATTCATAGTGAATATGCATGTAAGGAAAATGATTCAATGAAAGAACATTGCTATTTCATCGTTATTCGTTAGTGAATATGCATGACACTGATTGATTATACTAAAACCCTAAATTCATCAATGAATACATATTACAATACCCTAAAATTTTGAGAACCCTTGCTATTTCATCGTTATTCGTCATTGGATATGCATGAAAAAAAAATTCAATGAAAGAACATTGTTATTTCATCATTATTCATCAATGATTATAAACAAAAATAAGGAATTTAACAATGATTAATGTTACAGTATTCTCATTTACGTTAAAATGTATTCAATAATGAATTTATCAGAAAACATATTATGTACAAACATATTTCTATATTCTTTAGTGAATATGCATGTAAGGAAAATGATTCAATGAAAGAATATTGCTATTTCATCGTTATTCATCAGTGAATATGCATGACAATGATTGATTATACTAAAACCCTAAATTCATCAATGAATACATATTACAATACCAATATACATATTACAACCGAAATGAAAATTACGAAAGCAATAGCTACTCAATGGGATGCTTAACCTGAGATACTAGAGTCAAAATCAACTTTTCATATTTTTTATATTTTTTTCTTTCCTTTTACCACAAAACTTTCTACAAAATATATTATATTAATTAAGCCATAGGAACGTGTTCCTTGTGGAAAACAAAATCGCAAATTTTTTGGTTTTTATATCGCTTAGTATGTATTTTCGCATAATATGACAATTTACTTTGATTTAGTTCGATTAATAATAACCTTTTTGGTTTTGAATGTCAAATGACAATGAACTTTGATTTTGTTCCATTGTAATAGCATTGTACTTCCAGACATTTTATTTAAGTTTGTAGTTAGTTTGCAAAATTGGTCGCTACTTTTATATATATATATATATATATATATATATATATATATATATATAAAATAGTAATTTGTTTTGTTTTAATAAATTTTTTTGAATTTTTACATAAATGGTGACTATTTTTTCATAAATGGCAGAAATGTTCATTGAGATTTTATATAAATGTTTACCATATACTTTTTACCCTAGAATATACAAAAATCAATACAATATTCCCTAGATTATTGTAACGTAGACCATGCACATTTCATAATAATTAATAAAAAGTTCGTAAAATTAGATGCAAATCCAGAAAATTCTCGAAGTATGGGTAAAAACAACTTTGTTCGAAACTTTCTTAGAAAAGAGAAAAAAATATCTATTATTTTTATAAGTTTTCAAGTGGCTAAAAGCTAAATAATAAGCTTTTTCCTAAATAAACATGAAAAAAAAAGTTGTATAACATGTCGCATAATATAGTATGTTTTTAATTTATAGAAAATAGAAGTAAATTCTTTATATATATTTTTTTCATATTCTTATTTAATTTGTAACTAGTATTCGAACTGGCCGCGCGATGCTGCGGAAGCCCGGTATATTGAAAAACGCAGTTCGATAAAGAAAAATTACTTAAGGGACGGAAAATGTATATTGAATATATAATAAGGGATTGGAATCGCAACTTACGAAATACTAATAATATAACTTTATAATAATTAGGGATTAAAACAATTAATTCGAAATTAGTTGAGGGGAAAAAACGTAAATATAAAAGTTTGCTATAAGAAGAATCAAAATTGCTATTTCGATATAGAAGCTTATTTGCAATTTATATATTATGCTTTTACCAATTATATTATAATATGAATTTAGTAGTTTTGGCTCTGGAAATAGAAAAACCAATTGAATAGTACTATTTCTCTCACAAACCAAATTTGGTAATTAATATATATATAATTCTATCATAAGATTTGTAATGTAAATAATGACAAATCACATGATTGCCTAATATGAAATTGTTCTTTCACCAAGTATTTTTCAGTACTTACTATGATTACGTAAACTACCATCTTTAATGAGTTTTGTTCAAACAATTTTTTAAAAGCCACTTTTAGGCGTATGGACAGATATTTAGCAATTAGTTATGATTCCATATTTCAATTGTCGAGTTCCATCCCATATTCAATAGCATTTGAATCAATAAGTTTCCCTTTCACAATATCTCATGCCAAATTTATGTTAATTGCACTTTTCTATTCATTTAATATAGCAATATGATTTACAAAAAGGAGAGACGGATGATGAATATATAAGAACTAATAATATAGAAATAAAATATTTTAAATTGTATTCAAGCCAATAAAATCTTTGTTGCAAATTACAATCGAAACCATGGAAACCATGAGACAATTGCTTTTGTCAATTTACTTAAAATGCGTCTTTTCAGAAACATTAAAACCAACATCACCAATGTGTTTGACCACTTTTCCCTTGGCCCTCTAAAAAATCCACTGTCAAATCACTATAAATCTTTATACATATAGTTGAGCTTACTGGAGGGACACATAAGTTTCAGATTTATGCTCCTATAAAGTTCAAAAGACTTGTGCATATGAAGAAAATAAGAAAAAAAATCAATATTTGGAAAACGAATTAACTGAACTTCATAAAATGCTACATTTTAAATGATCCCATAAACTACCCTCCAATAAACATTATTTTTACATTTTTGGTATTGAGTAGAGGTAATTTATGGAATTTTGGTCCTAATTTGACGTTTTTGTGATATGTTTGGTCCCTAGATTGTTAGGTTATAGTTACGAAGTTGCTAATTTATAATTAATAACCATTTTACCCATAGACCGAAACTAAAAAGATAGTACACCACAATGATCATAGTTGTAATTTCCTAATAATTTTATGCCAAATGTATGCTTGTTAGCAAATAATTAATTTGATTATTAAACAACTGCTTATAAATAACTTTACAAATATTAAAAATAAAGAGCTTTAAATAATGTCTTGATAGCATTTAAAGCCTAACAACGCCTTCCACTCCACACTCTGTAATGTGAAAAATCCTATGAACATGAAAAATTCTATTTGAAATAAAATGATAATAGCAAAAAGTATATCTAGTAAACTAAAAATTGAAACAAAAGAACGACCACTCTTTACTTACTACAAAATGAAGAGTATTGAACCCAAATACTTCACTGATACTCGATAAAAATAAATAAAGTAGTCATCACAGATAAGAGGTGCTTCATGAAAACCTCAAACATATAGAGACGTTTAATCCTAAAGAACATAAATATTGCCATGATTAATTAAAGTTATAACTTTCTCAAGGCCCAATACATGCTCCCAACATAGTTTGGAAGCACAGAACAAATGAAATATAGTACACCAACACCCGAAAATAAACAACAAAATATAGCAATCAGACCTTACCGACCATTCTTGAGCATGATGATTCCCATAAGTGGTTACCAAAAGGTTTTTCACAAATTTAGTATAACATCCTACTTTTAAATCTTTCTATAATTTGGGATAAACATCAATTTTTATAATAAAGCTTTCATGCAACAATAGATTATAATAAACCAATAACCCCCATTTTTAAGAATAGAAATGTGTTATTATTTTCAATACATTAAACTAAATAAAGAAAAATTACAAAGGTACAAAATAATTATTGAATACATTAAACTAAATAAAGAAAAATTAAAAAGATAAGAAAATTTATTCACTACTAATTTTCAATGGATCGGTTCAATTCTTTAATCTTGCATACATATCAAATAATCCAAATTTGATCTAATTATGTTATTCAAATTTTTGGGGACACAATACAAATAGATTGCAACAGCAAGCAACCAAGGACCAGAGAACAACTGGACTGCATTATGGAGCAGGCTAGAAGCAACTAAGAGAAAATCCAAAATTGGTATTTAGAAATCAACAAAGTACAATGTCATGTTGAACTATTGAAGGACAAATTGCAACAACAAGACAGCAAATAAGCCCACACCACCTATATAATTTTGGAATAATAAACATATGATACTATTTAGATAAATAGAAACTCAAAAAGTACAATGCTGTATTTGCATTTGCGAAATTTTAAACATGAAACTACAATGTTTTTTCGATAAAAAAGAAAGTCATAAAGCATAATGTCAACAAAACAAATAGATTATTTTGATATTAATTTACAATCAAAAGTAATTTGTTTTTGAAACACCCTCGCTTAAGGCTTTTCATAAAACATCATTTTAACCCATGGTTTATCATCATTATTTCAAAAAATCATCCTTTAGTAAAACTTCAATTTCATCATCTTCAAATAAGTCATTTTCTTTCAAAACCAGTTTAAAACACATGGGGTTTAATGAGTAATAATTTAGGTTTAAGTTGCAGAAAATACCATTTGGTCCCATTTTAGATAAAACATTTTTGTTTATAAAATAGCGAGGCTGTAACAATTCAAATACCATTGCATAGCTTAAATGAAACCACACAACCCGTGGCCTTCTAAACGTCCAGCTCTTCTAAAGTCATCTAATCTTCTCAACCTGAGTACACATCAAAATAAGTTAGGCAATTGAAATGCCTAGTGAGTTTACCCGAGGTTGACCCATTCAGAGCGGACAGTGAACTACCACATTCGGGACAAACCTCAAAAAATAGTTTTGACACACACGTTAAAAGTTGTTTAAAACATCATAAAGGTTTATTTTATGATATGCAAATGTAATGCATGATGCAACTATCCCAAACCCATATCTATCTCATAAAAGTCCAACTCACCTCAATGTAGGGGTGGAAATCGGTTCGGTTTTTGGTTTTCTCGGTTTCCTTGGTTTGAAAATATTTTGGTCCAAACCGTAAACCGAACCAAACCGAATTCAAATTATTGTAGACCAAACCGAAAACCTAATTCGAATTCGGTTTGGTTCGGTTTGAGACCAAGGAAACCGAATTTAAAAAAAATTAATAAAAATTCCAAAAAGAGTAAGGGCAAAAGAGTAAATAAGTAAATTTTATATAATATAACATATATTTTAATTACTTATTGAATAATATTCGGTTTTTCGGTTCGGTTTGGTCTGAACCACGGGAAACCAAAAACCAAACCATAAACCAAATTCCAAATTCGGTTTGGTCTGAGACCAAACCAAAAACCGAATTCGAATATGGTTTGGTCCGAAATCGGTTTCAGTTTGGTTTGGTTTTCAGGTTTTTCGGTTCCAAACCAAATAACTTCCACCCCTACCTCAATGGCACCTACCTAAGTTCACAAATGACACGCACAAAGCATATCACTCGATCCCCGTATAGGTTAAACTAGAACTAGTGGCCATCACACTAGTCTCATGAGGGTTAGCAACTCCTTCATGCGGTTTCCTCTTGTCGGAAACAATCCCAAGACATCGTTGAGGGTGGCTATCCAGCCTAAAATGCCCTCTACATGAGTATAACATCATAAAGGTGGCTATTTCAGCCAAACATCATTAAACATCTTTAAGGTCATCATAAGGTTCACTCGGTCAATCCCATCCTATATGCAATGCAATGCACAAATAGGATGCTCAAAACATCTTTCAAAACATCATCATTATCTTTATTTGAAAACATCTTTAGAAAACTCATTTTCATGCGATGCACAAGTAGTAATCATATAACACATTGCAAATAATATCATGCATGAAAAGTAATTGACAACACACACAAAAGATAGTTGGAAGGATGTGTACTCCCGGTAAACTCACCCAAGGTCAACTGACGAGTCAACACTAACTCCACACAAGGTTTGATGCATTTGGAGGCGCTCCTAAACATCATCCCATCCGTCAAATCATCTTAGTTGAGTGCTAGCTCAAGTCCTTAGTCTCACCTCCAAGTTATAACAATATACCTCCTTCCTACAACACAGGAATGGAAGGTATCATACTCGATTCATCTAAAAGTCGCACTATAATTAATTCTTTAGAACTAAGAAGGAACAATCATCCATCATCCAAAATGAAGTTCTTGACTCTCTAATATAAGGATAATCTTAGTTAAAACATCCCCAAAGTTTGGCATTAAAACAAGGACCCAAGGCCCAAACCATAAAGCTCAAAACCCAAAAAGTGGCCAAAATCCAGACAGAAACTTACACGGGTCGTGTAAATGGTTACACGGGTCGTGTAACCCTCTTTTTGATAGCACGGCTCATGTTTTAAGTAACACGGGTCGTGTTACGACCTGCTGCAGCTCCGTTTTTGGTCATTTTCACCCCTTTTTGACCCGATTCAGGTTCTAACACTTCTCTAAACTCATAGACATCAAAAAGACATTATTCCAACTCAAATTATACATCATTAGACTCAATTAAACTACCCAATATCATTTCAAATGAATCCATTACATGCCATGATCACAACTTCACTCTATAAGCTTAAGCCATGGAATACCCAATTCCATTCCTACAATTGGTGATTACAAGTGGAGATTCCTTTTTCCATTCCATTAAATCATTAGGAAATGATCCTCACTCCACTTATACATCCAAAATTGATGCAAAAATTTCATTCATTCATTAAACAAGAGATCAAATCATCATTTACATGAATAAAACCCATTTCAACACTCAATTCTCATTTTCTAGTGGTTCAAGGTTTAATACTACAAATCAAAGGTTAGAATCCTTAGGGAATCATTATAAATGAATCCTCTCATCCAAAACTACCAAATCCAACCATAAATTTATAGATTCCTCAACTATTCATCAAATCCCCAAAATCTAGGGTTCATAACACCCAAATCAATCAACTAAGTGAATCCAATGCATCCATGGATTGAATGTAGACTCCAATAACTTAGAAACATCAAATAAACATTGGGGAATCATAGGAAGGACCTCATCCCATCATAATTCTCGGATTGGGTCCAAACCCCAAACCTAAACTCGAAATCTAGGGCTAGAAAGGTGGGTTTATACCTTAGATTGCTTGGAATCTTCAAGAACTTTGATCAATATTCAAACTCTAGTATTTCATCCTCCAAGCTCCCTCAAAATCGCCAGTCTCTCCTTCTCTATCTCTCTAAATCTTGATTTGCTGAATTGGGGAAGAAAACCCCATCAAAAGCTCACATACTTTAAGATTTGGCAAGAAGGGTCCCTAGAGTTTGGTCTTACATCACCCAACACCCATAAAGTCAATTCTTCTAACTAGAAGTCTCTAAGTTCAACACTACCCTTAGTTTCCCCAATTTGACACAAATGGTCCTTTACACTAAAATTCTTCACAATTTAGGTCCTTAATGAAATTCAAGGAATTATTAGACCTAATTTAAACTCCACCTCAATTCCTTTAATATATCTTCTAATTTTCTAAATCCATGACTAGTCAAAATCTACTTAGGGTAAGTTTGGCCAACTTGACACTTTTAGTCCTTATGACAAAATTTCTCACTTTTGGTTACAAATTAATTTTTAAAACTATATTTGGCTCATTTATTCACAATATAAAATATAACAAAATATTAAATTTAGGTATTCATTTGTTTTCTTTATTTACAAAATAAATTTTATTTGTCGGTTTAAGCCCAAAACTCCTAGGCCTAAAACACGGATGTTATAGTTTTACATTCAAAATCAAAATCGGTCAACTAATAGAGAACCAACAGAGCCCCAATAATAAGGTTGACGGATTAGAGGTTTGCTTTGCTTAACACTATGGCGAGGTTATGATGGTCATTTAACGAATCAGCAATGTTGAGATGCTTTTTGTAAAATATATCCCCTGGTGTTACTGGAACTGAGAACTTCTCAGAGAAAAACCTAAGAAATACCTTTTAAGCAACAAACATGTAAAATACATCTCCTGGTCTTATTGATTGTCCATTGGAATTCTCGATGGGAATAAAAAAAATCCTGCCAAAAACTTGAATAAAAAAATAAAAGATCAATTAGATAAGTGAACAAAGAAAAGGATGTCATGTCACCATCATTCGTCTCCAAAATGGACGTTCTAACTTTGGTTCAAGGTAAATGATATTTTGTTATATATACTTTTTGAGTATTATGGAAATTTCTATCGTGCAACTATTTCTCACCGGGGCAAATCACATGTAAAAGTAACTTACTTTATCTGGATTTTTGTTTTAGAGAACACTGAACATATACTCACAATCAATTCTTATGATTACGCAGTTGGTTACAAGATATGTGACAACTTATAGGAAGCCAATTCTTAGTTTGGTTAGAAATATATCTTATTTGATTACAGACGTAAAATACAAATACTTGAAATTTGATTTTGAATATATATCCAATATAAAAATGGGAAAATGGCAAGAAATGACTATATAGTTACTAACTTTTTGCTATTATAGAATTTTGTTTTCAAATTATTCCTTATTAGTGTATTGTATTTTAAATAATTACTCAACATAGTAATAGATAAATGGCGGTTGTTCCAGTCCTCTATTGTTTTCTTTGGCTGCCATGGAAAAGTTTATATAATATGTCAAAGTTAAAAAAAAAGTTGATGCTATAATTAAGAAAATTTTGGTAAAATTTTTTAAATTTATCAGATATGGAAATTAGCATTGCACAAAAACCTGCCAACTTGCGATGTGTCATTAAAATTTAATTCAATCGTTTATCCATTATTATAATGGGTAATCATAATAATTTCCCGATGTTTAAACTCCTTTGTTATCACCATTTCAATAATGAAAAATCTTTAATTGGTTTAATCCAACATAAAAATACTCTAAACATGCCTATAGCCTCCATTCGAGGAACGTAAATACAATCACACTAAATTTAAAGTGGGAAATAGTGACAAGTTGATCATAGATGCTAGTGAGTTATGCAACATTAGAAATTCTAGATTTAACTACTTTTAGAAAGAAACTAAAGCTTTAAGAAAAATATGCAAATAACCAACTTTATTGATTAAAATGTTTTGAAATTAAAAGCGTTGCAATCATCATGAACTATTTCATTGTGACATTTTGTCAAACACCTGGTGGCAAGTATTTTTCAATATTTAACCCTTCTTGAAGATGGCATCAAGGCAAAAACAATTCTGATTGGTCATTTATTTTTCAATAACAACTTCAAATTAATCGATTTCAACTCATAGAATGTATTACATATGGCAGAAGCACGCTATTAAGCACAAGAAGTGATTATTTAGTCATAACAAAAGGATGATTCATAAACTACCCAAAACTTCCAGCACAGATATGAAGAAAACAATCAAGATTAATAAAAAATTAATTTCAAGATTAAAGAACACATAAATCAAAGCAAATTTATAAATCGTTTTCATTACACACAATGACACACATATAAAATCACACTAAAAATGGAATTCGTCAGTTGAATTTATAACCAATTTAGAACCCTAGAAGTATGATATTAGATACGTACCTCCTAAAAGAACATTATCGGCTTGAGAATCATCATTTTTTCTCTTGAAATATGACGATTCTGGCCACGCATAAGAAACAGATCGACACTTTATATTACGATAAAGCGGTCATAAAAATAAAAAATGAAATTAAAACTAAGATCAAAACTCCTAGAACCAATTGAAACCATAACAATTTTACTATTTTCTAATTGAAACCATAACAATTGATCTAGCCGTGTAGATAGTTTTCCGATTCAAATCAGCAGCAATTAGCTGCACATCATCTCTGTAATGCAAGCAAAACTCCATCAAATTGAGTTTGCAATAAAAGAACATAATCCAAATTTGGGATAACAAAAGCAAAACGACTGGAAATGATTCAATCACAAATAGAATTAAAGAAGTAAAGGTCGAGAGATTACTCGATTTGTATCAGAAGCACGGTACGAAAGGCTGTGAAGACAACATGGACCGATTAATTGATAAGCTAGTGAAATCTATAACTATTATTGTGCACAAATCAAAGATGCACCCTAGGATAACATTTTACAAGCAAAATAAACTATTCTTAAAATTCATTAACCAAAATAGGAATGAAGAGAAAGTAAATTAGGTCTAGGGTACTTACTTGAGAGTAATAGAATAAGAGGAAAATAGTGGAATTCCACCATGGGATGGTCAAATAGAGAGGATGAGCATCGTGCGTCGTCAAAAGAGAGGCGAAGACACAGTTCCGAGAGCTTCCTATTCGGCATCGAAGTAATGTAGCGTGCGTTGGCCGTGATTGTCCATGCACCACTCCAGCACTCGATGAAAACGTTCACATGGTTTGCGCAACTCTGACCGAGATTTATGGAAATCGGATGCGTAACTGAAATCTGAAATCAGTATCAGTAATGGTGTATATAATTCTTGGCAACATCCATTTGTTAAACCTGAGGAAACGAATATAGAAGGTCGCAATAGAGAAAGCAAACACGATTAGACCTCATATCTTACAATCCAAGTTTGAAAAGATAAAATTCTAACTGATTTCTTGAGTTTAATCGCAGATTTATTGTAGAATAAATGAATGATTGCCTTGTTGCTTGAAATAGACCGACTCTAATTGAAATCAAGCAAAAAAAAAAAAAAAAAAAAAAAAAGAATCATGAATACGCTTACATAGTGGAGCCTTTGAGCGGGAAAATAAGTCACGTGGCATATACAATAGACTAGGTTATAAACCGTGTGATACACAGATTAACAACTTAAAATAGATAAATATAAAATTTAAGTCATTATACAACTTGTTCGATCGATATATTTATTTATCAGAATTTAACTTTAAGCCATCTTAATACATATAGACAAACAAACTAACAAATGATTTTTCTTAATAAACCATAAAGGATGTTGCCGATTTCTAAATATATTATTATTTACAAACATGAAATGAACGCATTTTATTTAGAGAAAATGACTAAAATAGCCTAATCCCTTAGGGGTTTGCCTCAAAATAGCCAAAAAATCGGGTCCTGCCTCAAAATAGCCAAGGAAAACGCAGGCCGCAGGAGGCGCCTGCGTTTTCCTCCCAAAAACTGCGTTTTGCTCTTAGACGCAGCCATGGGCTGCGTTTTCGTGCCCATTGGCTGCGTTTTCCCCCCATCGTCTGCGTTTTCCTCTCTTCAAGCCATATTCAAGCCATCTTCAAGCTCCCCTGCGTTTTGCTCCCCTTCCCCTGCGTTTTCCTCCCCTCTCCTCCCACATGTTCTTGAGGTTCATGAGTTTAGTTATAATTTTTGTCCAACTTTGAACACTCGTCATTTGTTCATACGAACTCGGATTGAATTGAAGTTTTTTTTAACGTGAAGTGTATGAGTAGATGTGTTCACAAACATGATTAAAAAAAATTTTTGATGTCCTAAAGGGTTCGTTTTGAACCTCTAAAAAAGGTTGTCGGTAAGGTTTATTAATTATTTGTCCAACTTTGAACGGCCGTAGTTTCTCCATACGAACTCCGATTTACTTGAAATTTTTTTTAACGAGAAGTGTATTACTAGATGTGTTCACAAACACGATTAACCAAATTATTTGATATCGGATAGATTTACTTTTTGAAGGTCTAAGGATGGTTGTCGGTAACGTTTATTTTTATTTTGTCCAACTTTGAACGACCGTAGTTTCTCCATACGAACTCTGATTTGCTTGAATTTTTTTTAACGTGAAGTATATCAGTAGATGTGTTCACAAACATGATTAACCAAAATATTTGATGTCGGATAAATTTACTTTTTGAAGGTCTAAAGATGGTTGTCGGTAACGTTTATTTTTATTTTGTCCAACTTTGAACGGCCGTAGTTTCTCCATACGAACTCCGATTTACTTGAATTTTTTTAACGTGAAGTGTATCAGTAGATGTGTTCACAAACATGATTAACCAAAATATTTGATGTCGGAAAGATTTACTTTTTGAATGTCTAAAGAAGGTTGTCGCTAACGTTTATATAGTAATATTTAGTACTGATATTAAATAAAAACAAAGACAAATATTATAAAAGCACATCCTAATCAAGAGGTTACATGATAATAGAAAATGAGAAACATACGCAATACGTCTAATTAGTATCACATAAATCTGGGAAATCAAGAGGATATTTTTTTTTTCTCTGCAATCACCCAATTGTTTTTCCTTTTCATTTCCTTGACCTTAATTTGGAGCTCCAGGTCGCCCTGTTCAACAGCCTCCTTTTGTTTTTGCACCCAGATAGTTGCTTGTTTGATATCTTGTTGTGTCTTTTTGACCCATTTTATTTTTTTGACAACCTCTTCCTGCATTTCATCCAACTGTTTTTTTTGCTGCCTAATAGATTTGTTTTGAGATTCAATCTCATCTTCCTTCTGTGTAACTAGTTTTCTAAGGGCTTCAGGCATGAGCCAAGGTTTTCCTTGTCGGTCTGAGGATGAAGCAGACATATTTGGGCTACGATATTTTCGATGAGTGATAATGGTTTGGTGTGAAGAATGTTAAGGTGAAATAAGGTGTATATATAGAACATTTAGAATGAGTTGGTAGGTGGGAAATAATAATACAGGGGAGGGGGTTGATGTGACCATTAAATATAAAGATATATAGAGTACTGAAATACATAAAGTGATACAAACAATAACTACTGAGATACAAACAACAAGCGACAAATGACTACTGGGACCCTAAATACCAACTTTGAAATAGAAATAATTAATACCTACGACATAGAAAAACTAATCTTTAATTTGTCACTCAGGAAACTCATATGGATAGTTTTTTTTCATATTAGTTACCCAAAACTTTTTTTTCAGTAATTTCTTGACCAAGTGACAAAACATTATCCATCTCTCGATCAATGTTTGCTTTGGTTGACTTAATCCATTTCTCAGCTTCTATTACTTCTTGTTTTTTTGAAGCTATCTAATTTTTTTTACAGTCAAGTAATCTCCGTTGACCCTCTAAGAATATATATATATATATATATATATATATATATATATATATATATATATATATATATATATATATACATATATATGTATATACATATATATATGTATACATATCTATATATGTATATACATATATATGTATATATACATATGTATATATTTGTATATATTTGTATATATATATATATATATATATATATATATATATATATATATATATATATATATATATATATAAGAGATCTGTATTTATAAATGTAAACTAACCATTGTCATTTTGTAAATAGTTTTTACTTGGTCTGCAGACATCTTCTTTATTTGCTGCCACCTTGCAAATCTGGGAATATTTTCATTTATCCGTCGGCAAAATATACCCTCGAGAGCCGGTATGGTTTCCCATATCCAAATCTATGACAAAATATTAAAATTATATCAAACTTTCTTCAAAATTTTGAAATTATAAATGGATATGAATAACCTGAAACAAATTACCTTAAACGGATATGAATAACCTGAAACAGACATCCTTACTGCTTTTCGGGGAGCAGGCAATTTCTCGTTATCTTCAATCTTGGTGTATACTTTTTTTAACTGTGTATATTCATGTTCCCATATCTGAGTCCCCCAAGGATATCTGATAGACATAAAAATGTTATTAAATTTAAGTAATCTATAATATTACTCTTTTATAAAACAAATTAAATTTTATTTACCTGTTAAAATCGTCAAAGTTTTCCGCCACCGAAAGCCATTCAACGGTTACTTTTTCATTTTTCTCTTTTGACAGGTAACCGGCACACAAAATGTATAACAATACACACCTAACGGCGTCCTCGTCAGATATTTGACGAAAACGTGGTTGTAATATAACAGTGTGTAGATCCCCCGTTGCCAAATCCGCAGGTTTCATCCCCTCGCCGAAAACGCGTTCCACAAATGTTGATTGCACCTTCTTCATTAACCGTCTAGATCCTGCAACCCGTTCGAATTTTAATCCCGTTATCAAACAGAATTCTTCGGCTCCATACGACAGGTAGCTATTTCCCAGTAAAAAATGAAGCTTTCCATTTCCGTCGTTTTCGTTTTGGGGCCGGATCTCGTGCATGAACATATAACTGCACAGTAACGGGTCTCCTTTCGCAACAGGAGCATCCCCATGAGGCGCGAATACGGTAGTAGCGAATATTGCCCGTTGCGGTGGTGTTAGACGATCTACCACCTCCCGTATCTTATTTCCCGTGCCTTTCAAATTAATTTCCGGTGGCGTTGTCCTATCAGCATGCTGTAAATGTCGGTAAAAACAACGTTAGTGTGAATAATTAAGGTTTTCGGAAAAAAAACGACCACATAGCAGCTACCAGAGGAAAACGCAGCCAAGGGAGAGGAAAACGCAGACTTTGGGGAGGAAAATGCAGACTCTGGGTTTTGCTCAGAGGAAAACGCAGCTAAGGGCATTCTCTGCGTTTTCCTCAGAGGAAAAAACAGATGAAGGCCCTTAGCTGCGTTTTCCTCTGAGCAAAACCCAGAGGATTGCGCAGATAAGCCCTTTATCTGCGTTTTCCTCCACAAAGTCTGCGTTTTCCTCTCCCTTGGCTGCGTTTTCCTCTGGAAAACTCATAAACCCAGTTTTTTGTGCATTGAAAACTTGTACATTGTGCATAATATTTTGTACGATCAAATAATCTAACAACTAAATCGATAACTAATACAAATAATGAACATGGAATTTGACACGTACCTGTTTCCACGAGGAGAAATCTTGCGAAGCCATTTCAGAGCGTTTGTCGTTTACGGGATCGAAAAAAATGTTTTTTTTTTTTTTTTGGGTTTATATACCCGGCCCTAACCAAGCAAAACGCAGCCACAAGGCCAAAACGCAGCCAACAGGCACGAAAACGCAGCCTATGGCTGCGTCTAAGAGCAAAACGCAGGTAATGGGACGAAAACGCAGGCGCCCCCTGCGGCCTGCGTTTTCGTTGGCTATTTTGAGGCAGGACCCGATTTTTTGGCTATTTTGAGGCAAACCCTTAATGGATTAGGCTATTTTAGTCATTTTCTCTTTTATTTATACATATGTATTATGGGCTAATAATGTACTTGGTTACTTTTTCCTGATTTAATTATTCAATTTTAATTTTTTTCAAAAAGCTATCCATTTTTTCAATGAAACTTCAGTTGCGAGTAATATGACCTGTGCAAAAAATATGTATACAAAGGACAAAGATGAAACTTTTTGTAATTATCAAATATGTCTTCTATTTTGCATAACCGTACAATGATCAATAGTCATTTTTCTCGGCGTATGTTTTGAAAAAAAATCCTAGTCACAGTAAATAAAAAAATCATTTTTTTCTGACAAAACTTCATAAATGGTCCCTGTGTTTTCAAAAAACATTTGGTTTGGTCCCTAACTTTCAAAAACCTCACGCCTAGTCCCTGTGGTTTCAAAACTTTTGTTAGGTGGTCCCTGAAGCTAACTCCGTCTGATTTTAGCCGTTTACTCACCTCACGTGCGTTTCATGTGAGGGTAAAAGGGTAATTTCAGTCTGGGCTTCCATATAAGCATGTTTGTTTCAGTATAGCCGTTTAACAGTTGCTACCTACGCTGAAAAATTGAAGAACGCTTCGATCAAGCTCAAATGGAAAAATGTCGATGTGGAAGTCGAGCAATCAAGGTGACATCATGGACCGATCTAAACCCAGGTAGGCAATTTTGGAGTTGTTCAAGGTCAGAAAGGAAATGTGGGTTCCTAGGGTGGGCAGACCCTCCAATGTGCCCTAGGGCTGTTATCGTGATCCCAGGATTGCTTAGAGCAATGAATCGATTGGAAGCAAAGGTCTGGAAGATGAAAATGGTGATAATATGTTCATGGGTTTTATTCTTGGGTTACTATCTGTATCAGTAAATTTCTTAATAATTGTCTGTGGGTAATCGTGTCTAAGCAATGGAGGTTTTTGGGTGTAATATGTTATTAGAATGTCATAACATTATGTATAATGTTAACATTTACGTTTATTATGAATCAATTCCAATATTGGTATTAATTTCCAAGTAAAAGAGTTAATGCTTACACATCATTGCTAACCTCCAGCGCCGTCTATACATCTTTTCGTTGAACAACATTCAATTTAGCCATTATGACAGGTGAAACCATATGAATCGTCTAACAAAATTGAATATAAGAAACCATTACCTTGCTCTATTACGTACAATCTGCTAACCTACCAACATACCATCACCTCCGCAAGCAAGATGAATGGAATGGATCTCCATGCCATGCTCGCAAGCCTAATCAAGAAAACAGAAAACAACATGTGGCTTGTCAAGGAGATTCAGAAAACGATGGAAAGTGATTACGCTGACAGAGACGATCTATTTGAAGAGTTGGAGCCAATACCACGATACATGAACTTCGTTGTGGCTACAAAAACGCTGGAGGAAAGCAAAGAAAGTGCAGGAAAACTGATGAAGCTTCTCGATGACATGCAAGAAGTGCTGGAAGCCGAAGTGTCCAACTACCAAGGTAAAATCAAACTCATCAAATATGAGTTTCACGGTCAGAAGTAAGCGTGTAGAAGGAATGGAGGTTTTTGTGGGAATCTTTTTTTGGGGTTTGTTTAGATCTTCCTTGTTAGGTTTATGTTAAAGATGTGTTTAGTGTTTGTGGGTAATCAGTGTTTGGTGTTGAAATGGTTGTTTTTTTGCGGTTCTTGTTAAATAATTTTGTTTGGGTGTAATCAGTGTCTATGTTCTTATGTTTAATGTAAACATGGTCTTTGGGTGTAATGGACAGTTCGTATGTTATTATGTTCAGTTAATCAGTGTATGGTGTTTGGGTGTAATGCAATTGCCATAAACAAACATTTGGTACATTACAAAACAAAGTACCTTGCCATTACCAAAAGTATTCCATTGTTTTGGACAAAAGTAATTCACAAGACAAACCACCAAATTAGACAAAAGTATTTGACAATACATACAACCATATTAGAAATAAAATAACCTACAAACAACACTCCTACTTAGCATAACCTCAAACCACCTTCCCTTTCCCCTTACTCTTTCCCTTTGCCCCCACATTTGATGATTCACCGATGCTCCCTACCCTTTGCATGTTCTAGAATTATGGCCCTTGTTATGACATTTGGCACATGTTACTGTCAGATACTTCTTAGTCAACTTGCTTGTTTGGGTGATGAGCTCATCAACAGCCAACTTCCTCTTCTTTTTTAGCCTTCCCACCTATGTAAAAAAAACTATCAGTTTATAGGATACAATCAAATTGGTATAACAGAACATATTGGATGGTAAGGTCATACCTGTTTGTGATGCTTTGGTGGATTTAAGGCAAAAGGACACTCACTCTTTGGCCACATTGAACGACCATTGACTGGATCAATTTTGTGTAAGTACATAGCCCTCCATGTTGACATCCTATAACAATGGTGGACCCACTCTTCAACATGAGGGGTATCTTCTCCATTCTGAATCTTATCCCAAATGGCACAAATTGCATGTTTGCACGGCAATCCTGTAATCTCCCAATACCTACAACTGCATGTCCTTTCATTTAGATTTACCACAAACTGATCCTGCCATGGACAATTAACTTGGTACTTCCCTGCCCCATTGTAGGTAGCTGTAAACTTAGATGCTTCCTTCTTGATATCCTCTAAAAGTTGGGTGGCTGTTAGAGTTAGACGCCCTTGACATTTATCAATCTTTTGTTGCACAACACACAATCTTTTCATAAGATAATGTCTGATGTAGTCTAAACAGGTGATGATAGGTTTGTCTCTACCATCTTCTAGTTTAGAGTTAAACACCTCACAGAGATTATTAAGAAGACAATCAGTGTGTGCCCTACCAGTAAATTCGGACTTGGACCAATGGCAAGCTGGAATCTGAGACAACCAGGTGTGAGCTCTTTCCTTCATCTGCTTCAATTCAGTCATAGCAGTGTTGAAATGGTTGACTGTTGTTGCTCTACCACATTTTGCATACCTGTTCCCTTAATTCGATATCCTTCCAATGAATCCTAAAATTTTCTTGAATATGCCTTAAGCAGAATCTATGTTATGCACTGGGAAAAACCTTAGAAATTGCTTGTACAATGCCCTAAACAATATAAGATTTTACAAATGTCAAGTTACAATGGTAAAAAATGGAAGTAATGTAATTAACAAGTAAATACCTTTTGTCTATCTGATATGAATGTAAAGTTGGATTGAGGGCCAAGATCCAAAGACTCTCCTAGTAACTCCAAAAACCAAGTCCAAGATGATGTATTTTCAGCCTCAACTATAGCATAAGCTACAGGAAAAATACCATTGTTTGAATCTAGTCCTACAGCAGTCAACACTTGGCCAGGATGTGGTCCTTTCAAGAATGTACCATCAACTCCCAGGAAATCCCGTAACCCTGCTTGGAACCCCAACTTCAATGCACCAAGACAAACATATATTCGTCTGAAAGTCCTGGTTGTAGCAGAAGGATTACCTTCAGGATACACATCTATCCTAACAGTCGTACCTGGGTTGCTATTTTGAAGCTCTAATACATAATCCCTTAATACGCCATATTGTAGTTGATAGTCTCCACTAATTAAACGTTCAGCCATTGACTTTGCCCTTGCAACCTTTTGTTTTGACAAACCAAGCTCAAATTTCCTTGTCAACTCCTCGTGTAGTGCTTTCACTGGAATCCTAGGGTTTCCTTGAATTTGTTGAACGATATTATCAGCCAAGAATTTATACGTGCAAGCTTTAACCTCCCTTGATTGCAAGCATTTATGTTCAGCATTAATGGTTTTCACCATCCATTATTCCGCTTCACTGGGCCTCGATATCTGTACCGCCCAAGGAAAAGATTCCTTTTTGCTGGATTCCACTTTACTTTTCCCTTTACTTCTTGTAGAGGGCCCACCACTTGATTCACCAGACTGGCCCACCCTTCCCTCACACTTGACCCTCATCCTAATTTTGTCATTTTTTGCTAGTTTTATTTCCCTCCTTGTCTCAACTGAGTGCATCTTAATAAATCTACTGATATCTTCCTTTGACTTGAAAGTTTGTCCCACTCTAAACACCTTCAGGTAAACCTCCCCATGTGAGCATTTTCTTGACCTACTCAATTCTCTCAACATTGTCTTCCTATCTTCGTTTTGAAATCCTCCCACCTGAGCTCCATCCATGTCTACCACTTCAACGTCTTCATCATTAATATGCTTACTTGCATTTGTAGTTTGACCCTCAAGTATCACATGTTCATCAAAATCCACAGCACCTCGAAATTCACTCATATCCACAATTACATCATAATACAGGTTTGCATCATCTATGTTGAAGTCCTCATCTTCATCCTCATCCTCATCCTCATCCTCATCGTCATCCTCACCCTCATCCTCATCCTCACCACCTTCATGTTCTTCTGCATTTTCAACATCACCCCCTTCATCTTCTTCTGCACCCTCACCATTAACTTCAGCACCCCCTAGAGCTTCTTGGTCAACCCCTTGCTCTTCTATAGCATTTTCAGCATTGGTCTCTGCATCATAAGCATCCAGTATTGAGAAACATTCTAATAGTGTTTCATTATCTACTGGTTGGATGTTACTTTGGAGAGGGACATCTTCTGCATCTTCCTCGACTTGTATCACCTGACTTTGTTGGCTATATGGTACAATGGACCTCCTACTGTCTTCATTAAAATCTAGTTGTTTACTACATGAACCTCCTACTGTCTTACATGGTCTCATATTCATCTCTTCTGAAACATTGTCAGCTTCCAAGTCCTCAATTATAAGTTTTGAAGGAGACCTAAGATACGTAAATATCCTTGTTTGCCCAGCTTCAATATACACACTGATCTGTCTATGTTTAGGTACATCCGTGACCAATTTATGCACATCTTGGTCATTCCCTAAAGGCATTAACCCATAATCTAATGAGAGTTTAGGGATACAATAATGATAGTACAATGTCTACTCTTTTTGGTACCCTAACTCAAGAACCATGTCATTTATGTCATGTACCGAGAACTGGTTTGTGTCAACAAAGTCAAAGTAAGATACTAAACCATCTATGTATCTTCTTCATGGGGGCTTCGTAAAGATACCACCATAAAAGACCTTAATCGTGAAATAGCTGTCACTTCCAGCTACGACATAAGAATAGGGTTAACACATTGTACACCTGATTAGCACCATCAAAATTGAGATTTACTACCGTATATTGTAAAAAGACACTTACCATATTCAAGTTCTAAATCTGGTTTTGAAGTCCTTTGTCGCAGAATCCACTCACACAACACCATCTCTTACTGATTTAGGAACGTATGCTTGCAAATAATCGGAGGCTAGATATGCAAATGTAGACTTCGTTTCTTGAGAGAGGGTTACGAAAGGACGACTTGTATCACCCTGACTTTCTTGAGAGATGCAATTGATCGTTTCCCGAATTTTGAATGGAAGCCTAGAGTTAAATTACCCTTTTACCCTCACATGAAACGCACGTGAGGTGAGTAAACGGCTAAAATCAGACGGAGTTAGCTTCAGGGACCACCTAACAAAAGTTTTGAAACCACAGGGACTAGGCGTGAGGTTTTTGAAAGTTAGGGACCAAACCAGATGTTTTTTGAAACCACAGGGACTAGGCGTGAGGTTTTTGAAAGTTAGGGACCAAACCAGATGTTTTTTGAAACCACAGGGACCATTTATAAAGTTGTCTTTTTTTCTTTCACAAGGATAGCAAGAAACTTGTACTTCGATTTCACGCCAAATTCTAAACTCATGTTATGCAGTGTGTCCTTTTTTTTTTGAAACGGAAAACAATACATTACATCTATACTACACCTAAACCACCTAATCCCCCTAATAGGATTTGAACTCGAGACCTCAAGGAGGCCGGGTATACACCTATGCAGTATGTCCTTTTCACTTTGATTAGTAGATATATTAATAAGAATGGCACCTAACTACTACTACAGGAATAGGTATGTCGTCTCCTTCGACTATTCCAACAAATTATATAGTTTAATAGTATCTAAAGTACTACTAATGTTGTCAAATTAAATCAAAATCTTAATTGTTCCTTAACATTCATGGCTAAGTAAAAACCCTTTCAATTCTATTTTTATCATTTAGTATATGAGTATTTCCACATTTCCCCTCTACACATCTTAAAATTTATGAGATTACTTGATCAATCATATAGCTTTTCCGAAGCAAAGATCTCAATTAGTAACTTTAATGAAAGGAAGAAAATAAACATACGTTAAAGATAAATACTTTATTTCGTGCCCACTTCTTATCTTTAATTGTACTTCAATTAAATTCCTTCACAGACTTGCAGATCATGTAAATTACTAAAGTTTACTCTAAGATTTAAATATAATACTGATTAAAAAGTTTGGAGAAATCTTAAATAGGGTCACATGACTATCTATTTCTTTATTTGACAATGGTAAAATACTTTCGACATAGCTGCAACATTAACATCAGGGTCTAGCTCAATTTTGTCCTCCATTACCTTCTTTCCGGGTAAAAGAACATCACTATTTAAGAACTTTCGACTTAATCACAATTATTAATTGATTAAACTATTATGCTGGTGAAACCGACCTTTTCTTATTTCCTTTCTTGCCTTTGAAGGTTCGTTTCCTCCTCTTATTACCATTCTGCTCATCAAGATCTAATATCACAACATCATGCTAGAAGGTGTTACTAAATCATGACCCAATTTAGTCGAACCTTGGGCAGTGAAGGTTATTAGATCTTCTCGTTTCTTGAGGTTTTCAAATTGATGGTAGAAGTTTCTGCATAATAACCAAAAAATCAAAATACATTGCCTATATTGGCTAAAAAAATGGAAGTACATTGCCCATATTTGCAAAAATATGAAAGTTCATTGCCTATTTCAGCATAATTGTCTTTTAATCAAGTTAAGGGAACATCTAGATTGCCAGCATGATGATATAAAATTTTTAGTCATGGTTTATAGAAACAGATACATGCCATCTGATGCATATATACAACACAATAGATAGAGGAGAACCTGGTAACTCCATTTCTAACAATTAGAAAAATAGGAGCTAGGGCAAGCAAGTTTACCTGTAAGTGAGATCTGAGATCTGATCTAGGGTAACCATTTATGAAAAGATATGAATAAGAACCAAAGAAGGCGTACCTGATCTGAAATAAACCAAGAAGAGGTCGTTTCCAAGGGAGCAAGGAAGATCCTTAATGCACTACCAATAATGCCTTAATTGGTCAAATATTAGAAGTATATTGTTGTAATAGAAAAAACGAAATCCTTTATTGTCTATCCCCTTTATGTGATTTTCCACAAAAGAAATGAAGATTTTACAACCAGTCAATTCCCAAAATTGCCTCCGAGACACCTGCCATCAGTAACGTATCCTCAAGTTTTGTTAGAATCTCATATATTAATGATGCTAGGTAAGCACGATATTAGAAAGAATATAAATTATATCAAACCAAGGAAATCAAACATCATAGCAGTTAGTTTTTTAGGGTGAAATTAGAATACTTTAATTAAGAAAATAGGCTTGATATTATTTATACCTAAGTGAATGAAGATCGAGGTGGATATGTGCTTCAATTGAAGCTACCAAACCTTTTTGGCTTAGGCTGCAATCCACTGCCTTTCACTTGTTCCAGTACCCATCTAAATCACTAAAATGATTATTTTTTATTATGAGAATAATAAATCAAAGCATATAGAGAAAGAAGAGAATCAAACCAAGATCTAGTATTGTCGTACCGGTATAAACTTAGTATAAAATTGAACAGATTTGGTTCATGTAGGTGCGAGCCATGGCAGTGAGCCCTTAATGGAGTCGATGGAGGAGAACTCCTGATTTATGTTAATAGAAGTTTTAAAAGAGTGAAATCATCAATCATAAAACGTGAAATGGGGAGCCAGTTCTCGATCCACCAAAAGTGAAACTAAATTCCGAAGATGCAAAGAAACCTAAAGGGAATCCAAAGGGTACCGCTGTAATTGCAAATACGAAATATCGATTAAGGGATTTTCGTTCTCCGGTTTTTTAAAGCGATTGAACATCAAGAACAAATTTACATTAAAACTCAAATCAATTAACAATCTCCGATCTCCCTTTGTTAGACCCTATCTGTGGTGAACCGCAAAGGGGATTAAGAGACAAATTAAGGTCAGAGCAAAAGAACCAAAAAGGAAAACGGAAAAGGAATGTTGTTTACAAAACCAGAAGTTGGAGACATCGAGTAGGATGAGTAGTTTTCACTATGGGACGTGATATTTTAGAAGGAAAACACAAATATCAAAAGAGACCGAAGATTCTTGTTGATCTTTAGAGTTTCGAATAGATAGATTTTCAAATTTTGAATCATTGAAATTGATGTGGTAGTATGAGGGAAAGTGGCGAAGATTTAGATGGAGATTATGTATTCAAAATTTGAATGAAATTCAGGGATAAGAATAGATAGATTTAGATAGAGATTCTAATTTCAATTACCTGATTTGTAGGACATATGTTTATGGCTATTAGTTTTGGCGGGAAAAAGGAATAACATTGCATATAATAGTGACAAGTGGCAAAACATGACTCTAAAAATATGCCATGTGGCATCTTTGCTTTGTTTTATTAGAATAGGAAGATATATATATATATATATATATATATATATATATATTATATATATATATATATATATATATATATATATATATATATATATATATATATATATATATATATATATATATATATATATATATATATATATATATATATATATATATATGTTCAACATAGAACCAAATTATATCACCTAACATAGAACCACGATCTTGATCGTTTGATTAGATTCCTTCATCAAGGGTAAGATGGTAAAATAGAAATACTAGAAACAACAATCTCCAATAAATATGTAGAGTAAATAAATGTTCATCAATGAACAAATGTTCATCAATGAACATATGTTTATCAATGAATAAACATTCTTCTCCTTTTTTGTATATTCATTATTTGTAAATAAACATATGTTCATCAATGAACATATGTTCATCAATAAACATACATCTATCTCCTTCTCTGTATATTAATATTATGTAATTGAACATATGTTCATAAATGAAAAAATGTTCATCAATGAACATACTCATTTCTCTGTAGATTCATTATTTGTAAATAAACATATGTTCATCAATGAACATACATCCATCTCTTTCTCTGTATATTAATATTATGTAATTGAACATACTCATTCACTATAAATAAACATATGTTCATAAATGAACAAAAATAGATGCGTAAAAAACCCACATATTTTCATAAATGAACAAATGTTCATAAATGAACAAAACTAGATGCGTAAAAATCCCAGTATGCCTTTTATTAGATATGATTCCCTGTAAACATGTATAAATTTTATGGTGTACCTCTTTTAATCTAATCCACTGAAATAATGATCTAACGATTATAAAACTGGTTCTATGGTTAGGTAATATATTTTGGTTACATGTTGAACCTATACATATACATATACATATACATATACATATACATATACATATACATATACATATATATATATATATATATATATATATATATATATATATATATATATATATAGAGAGAGAGAGAGAGTTAGGATCAAATGTGGATCACAAGTATTGTGTGAATGTATGATCAAATATGGAACGTCCGATTGAAATAATCTACGGTTTTAGATGCAGGGGCCTAGTTGTAAATATATGACAATTAATTAATTAAAATTTACAATTAAACCCTTAGAAAGGGATTTTAGTCTATTAATTGATATTTAAATAAAGAAATACCCAATTTATCTCCTAATTTGGTGGGATATTTATTTAATTTTTATTTGTCTAATTCTATAATATTTAAATCTACATTATATGCCAAATATTTACTGCAATTTAATAAAAAAACGCATGTATTTTTTCATTTTACGATGATCAAATGTTATTATTACATTCTTGAAGAATATGATCTCGTTCATAAAACTTTTGGAGAATTAACATTTCAGAGAATAATAGTGCATATATTATCAAAAATAACCATTTGCATCGATATAATAATCATTTTTATTGCAGTGTTGACATATTCTCGTAAGAATCATGTAAAAAATACAAATTAGAATGCAATTCTTTTGTAAATATTCTTAAAGAATAAACATTCTAAAATAGAAGACATTCTTACAGAGTAAACCCGAATTATATTCATTCTCAAATCGGTTACAAATACATTCTATAAGAATGAAAAGGAATCGACGTTAATAATATCATTGAAATAAAAAAGACATTATTGACAAAAATAGTATATATTATTGAAAGTAATATGAGATATTCTTGAAGAATAAGGCCCTTCAAGACCCTTCCACCCTTCTTCTCTCAAACTTTTTATGGTTCGTGTGTTCCTTAGAAAACAAAGAATCAAAAACATTACAATTCTTAAAGAATATATATTGAAATATACAAAATGTCAATTGGTTTTGATATATATATATATATATATATATATATATATATATATATATATATATATATATATATATATATATATATAATAAAAAAACAATATAAAGATAATGAATCAATATTTTGGATTCAGTCAAAGAACAAAGTAGTTTGAAAGCTAAGATCAATTTCATGAAATTAAAATCGACTCACCTCAATAGCATCAAATCCTTCAATTCCTTTCCCCATAGTTATCAACAAGGGTAATAAATCAATATTTTGGATTCAGAAACCACAATGATCAATAAAATTAAGGAATTCTAAAATCTCCAAATTGAGAAAACTCAGTTATTTAAAAATCACTTTATAATTTTTATATATCAAATATAAATTAAACAGATTTCGTGCTACATTAAAGTAAATACCTAAAATGGTTTCCACGATTTGGAAGCATCTGATGTCCTTTTCTCAATTTAAATTTATTCAAACTTACCTCAAAAAATTAATCTAGTCAAACTTACCTCAAAAAATTAATGGCAGAAGGGTTCCAAATCCTTTGAACGGATGAATGCCAAAAGGGGACACAGCACAAATCTTATTTCCGGCATTGGCTTCAGATTCTTTTTTTTACGACGGCATATATTGGTTCGTTAGCGGCTTCAATGAAACTATTCATGCCACTTCCTCTACTGGTCTCCTCCCAACACCATCGTTGCCTGAAAGAAAATGGATGGTAGAAAGAAACTAGTCGGTAGGGTTTTACGTTAGAGCCGGTAGTCTGTTTAGGGTTTGAAATATATATTGATTAGTTACCATAAATATAGATCGGATAATTAACTAGTTACCAATATTTCAGGGAATTATTACCGGTAGTCTGTTTAGGGTTTGAAATATATATTGATTAGTTACCATAAATATAGGCCGGATAATTAACTAGTTACCAATATTTCAGGGAATTATTATTATATAAGAATTAATTAATTTAATAAAATTCCAATATTATCCTTATCAAATGATTGGTCTAGAATTGAACACACATTCACACAATATTTGTTGTTCATACATGAACATATATATATATATATATATATATATATATATATATATATATATATATATATATATATATATATATATATATATATATATATATATATAAAATAAAAGACTAAGAAATCTGCCACGTGTCCCCTCTAAATTACTCCATAACTTTTTTTCCAGCTCATATACCTCTGCCTCAAGCTGTTTCACAAAAACGTATGATTCCTTGACTTTTGGTCAATTAGGATCAATTTCTCAGTATTATTTTAGGCAATAACTCAATTTCTTTTATGTATTCCACAAGAAATCAGGAAGTAATCTTCTCCTATTTTGAAATCCATTGCTGCATCAGCTCTGATAAAAACGTTCTATGTATTTCATATACACCTTGACGATTTCCGGTGTGTGCTCCCAGACATTGTCGATTTCAAAAATTGAGGTTAGTACTATGGTTTATTTTAAGTTTTGTGGTTATCATACTCCAAGAAGTAATATACTATTCCGTCAACTGCTTTTCTGTTTTTATTTTTCATGAAATTATTCTCCCAAGATGCTTATGTATGTTGCTATAATATACTATTAACTCAATCGTTTTTTAGTTTTTGCAAAAAATTTTAGTGGAGTAAGAAAATATGGTGTTTCCTTTTGCTTTGTAAGATTGGACTCCAGGTGTTTGACAAAATGTCTGTGAGAAGTTTTAAAAAAATCCACTTAAACTTTACATTTTGTAAGAAAACCAATCAATTAATAATGTGATTTTCTTGAATAAAGCAATTTAGGATTTAAGAATTCATAAGCATTAAGAATTGGTAAGCATTTAATAATGTGCTTTTTACTCGATGGTGCTTTCAAAGAAAAGGTACTTTTTCTAAAAACTTTTATGTTACATTTTTATAAAGCTAATCAATTTTGGCTTAACCAGATTTCAGACTTTGGGTTAGCAAAACTTGTTGGAAGAGCTAATGATGACGAAGCTTCAGTGACAAGAGTGGTTGGAACTTATGTATACACATCACACATGAGAAAAATTATTATATTCATCTTTAAAATCAAAACTAAATCCTAAATAACTAACATTTTAACTATTTTGTTACAGGTACCTCAGGGATGGTTTAGCTACGGCTAGGCGTGATGTATATGCATGTGGTGTTATTCTTTCTGAGTTGATAAATTTCTTCTACAAAGCACCTCTGTTCCTTCAATTACTGACTCTGAAAAGCTTCCACTAAATACTGTAAGAATATTTAATTTTCATTTTGAAATGATAAATGACAGTTTAATGTTGTAACTGTCTTGTCGAGTTTAGTAAGGAACCTGGTAAACATTTAGACGAAAGCAAGCTTAGGGTCGACTATTCCCGTGTTGATCAAGGAATAACAATTCCAATGATAGTGTCAAATAGAACTCCGATCCAAACTTCGTGAGTTCAATATTAATTCTTTTTCTTTCCATTTGATGTATTTTAATTCCTAGGGGAGGGTGGATTTTTTATTTTTTTTATTAAAAGACCAAAATACCCTCGTATATATTGAAATAAATTCAATTTTATACATCTACAATAAACAGAAAATATTTAAATATAAATACAAATAAAAAATAATTTAATTTTTATTATTGGATGCTATTCATTTCATATCAACCAAACATATGAAATTTTAGATTCCAATTTCTTTGACAGTTTCAGTTTCCAATTCCGTTCATTCTCAAAAGTCATAAGTCACTTGCCAGTGATTTTGGTTTATTTTCCCCGTTCAACCCATCATGTAATGTTTTCTTCTTCAATGATGGAAGATGAATCATAATCTTTTTGGTGTTTTGTTTCTTTAATGGAATGGCTTGCACCAAATTTCAACTGTGACCAAAACGGGATGCACTCCCAACTCTTTGCCCTGTCAAATGTTCTCTTCTCTCTCCCTTGTGTGTGTTTTTTCTTATTTAAGCATTGTACTTTGAAAAATATACCCGATTACAACATTGTACTTCCAATTTTTTTCATATTAATTAGGACATTGTATTTTAAGAAATCTACCAAATAAAGCACAATTTCATTGCTAGGATCGGACAGATTATGATGCTATAAGTGATGCAATGTTGTAATAGAGAAAAATGAAAGTATAATGCTATGATTAATAGTTAGATGAAAGTACATGTTATTTCTTGCGGTTATGTTAAATTTCTAACAATTTTTATTCTTGGATATTGCAGCTGGTGGAATTGTTAGACAGCCCATTGCACAATTATTTCAAGCAGAAAGATTGCTTGAAATGTTTCTTTTGTTTCCATTGGATTCTTATGCAATTCAAAACGCAACTCGGACCTTTTGATTCCGATAAATTTGAATTCCAGATTCCGTTCTATGGCATGCTTCGGAAGGAATTAACATGAATCCATGGTTTCATGTTAATGTTCATTATAACATTTTACTTTCATTTTTTCTCAGTTATAATATTCAAGTTTCATTTTCATGTCGATTTCAGCATTTTATAAATTTTACTTTTATATCCCAAACCGTGTAGTACACGGGTTAATAACCTAGTGTATATATATATATATATATATATATATATATATATATATATATATATATATATATATATATATATATATATATATATATATATATATATATATATATATATATATACGAAACCACCTGCTAAAGCAATTCAAAACTTGCGGAACTCTCTCTTAGTACCTACGAAAATTAATAATTCTTTTTAAACAAAAAATTAATTTTTTAAATTTATATTTATTTATTTACATAAGAATATGGTATAGCTGGACTATCCAAAATTAAAGTTACTTTGCTCCCCTTTTGGAAGTTAGAAGTTATGAACAAATTACCCGCCACACCTACAAAATTAGGCATCTTCAATTAAAATCGCAAGCGTAATTGACGTCCGAGAATTTAAGATATCGACGATAGTCGCATATGTTCAATCATCACGGATCGAATCAGAGATTGGATAATGATAACTTGATAAGATCATTAACAAGTGTAAAGTAAATGGGCATTTTAAAACTCAATACAATCATCTCACGACAAATTGGGATCAAATCAAAAGCCCCATATAATTAAATTTGGATACAAAAGTTACTTTATTTTAATCCTGCAAAATCTAAGCTCAACGTATAAGCAATAATCTGAATAATTCTAAAATTCGAGGAATTTAAGATTAATGCAGTATACTACATAAAAAAAAACTGAAAGATCATTACGGAAATAACGGAATCAGCAGCAGTAAAATTGATGAAATTAGGGAGACAATTGAAACAAAAAAAAAAAAAAAAATTAAAAAATTAACTTTTCGCAGGTAATGTGTATTTTTGGCATGTGACTTTCAAAACGTGCGAAAATGTTGCTAAATTGACAATTTGACTGATTTTTGGTTTTTTTTTTTTGACAAAAAGTGAGATTAGGCTATTTTTATTTTTTTCTTAATATAAATACATTTATGAGTTTTATGAATTAATTAGTTGAAATATATTAAATATTCTAATATTTAAAATATACATGCAACTAACTTATATTCTAGTTGGGCTTATATTTCCTGTTACCGTTTCCAATCGTCAACTTTTGTATGCTAATCAAATTAACTATGAAAGTAACACAATATATAATTTAAGACCAAAATACGCGTCCAAAATGGACCAAATGATTGAGAAATAAGAACGCTGGGATCAAGCCGGTTAGGCTGAAGGGTGTGCCGGACGCATACCGCGTCCTGGCTGAGGTAGCACCAAGAACGCGGCCAAACACCGCGCCCCTCTTCCGTTCTCACGCGTCCTTACTCTCACACGTCCTCACGCGTATCCGGGAAGACGTTCCCATAACGCAGCTTTGTCCATATGATTCATTCTCATTGGCTAATCTCTTTCTCTCTCTCTCCGGCTGGTCGCGTTCTCTCCGGCTAGCACACCCTTCAGCTTTAGATATGCATTTTGAGATGGTTATGTGATATGAAATAAACATATATACTTTATATCGTCATGTTATTAAATTTAAATTTAAAAATCTATTTTCTTTATAATAGTATTCTTTTATATTATACATCGACTAATCATTCAACAATATGTTCTTTAGAATTTCAAATTGTTAAACAAATATCCCTACTTTATCTCAACATAGTAAGGTTATACTCTAAACATGGTAACATATTTTTGTGTAAATGATCGGAGATAGCATGGCTTCTAATTCGTCAATTTAGAATGGAGATTTTTAGAAATATTGCAAAAGATATTTCATTTTCTAAGAAGTATATGTAGATCCTTTCGCAGTACAATTTGATCATCGCAGATCATATCTATTCTTTCATTCGTTTTTTTATTTAATGCTTTTTATTTCCAATTATACCGGTTAAAGAAAACACTTATTCCTTTGCCAATTCTTACTCTCTACCACATACAACTAATTCGTTATATATTTTCTGTGCAATCATAGCGAATTTTGTTTATAATAGACTTATTAGCAAAAATAGAGATGTTATTGAATTCAAGGATAGCTATTACCTAGTCAAATTATTGTCCCCTTTTGGCTTTCTGCTCTAAGGCCCTCCGGTGTGCTCGACGTCGGGCAGGTGCGACGAGTGCGGTGAACACCGCCCCGCCCCTGCGACGTCGGGCTTTTTCAACCCCGCGCGAGTTCAAGACGTCGTGCGACGTTGGCAATTGTTTTTTTTGACCGTTTTACAACGGCTAATTTTATAAAAAAAATTTATTTAAATTTTCAAAAACCCCTATAAATACATTCACATCCCACTCATTTTTCATTTACACATCAATACACACACATTTTTCACATACACATCAATACACACACATTTTCAAATGGCCGGTGTCGAAAATGGAAATGCTGTGGGAAATGGTAACCGTGCTCGGCAATGGACTCAACAAGAAGAGGCAGCGTTAGCGAGGGCCTGGGTCATCCAAACTGAAGACCCCGATGTGAGGAGTCACGCTCACGGTTTCTGGCAACGTGTTGTGGATTCGTTTCACACAATCTTGGGCGTAAATGAATTTAGGAGTAAAGATCATATTTGCTTCAAACGGAGGAATTTGTCATTCAAAGTGTATAACTTTGAACAAGTTATGCAAGCGAACTGCCACGAGGAGGTCACCGACGAGCAGATCCTTTCCCAATCCTTGGAAGAGTATCGGGCGATGTACGACAACCGTTTCACGCATCTGGAAGCGTGGAATTTCTTGAAAAATGAACCTCGATTTCACGGATATCGTGTCTAGGATTTTAATTATCGTATTTTGTGTTTTAATTATCCTGTTTTGTGTTTTAATTATCGTGTCTAGGATTTTAATTATCGTATTTTATGTTTTAATTTATCGTATTTTGTGTTAATGAAGTATTTTATTTTGAAGAAGTATTTTATATTTTAGTTTATGAAATTATTTGTTGTGTTTTTATTTTATTTTTAATATAGTTTTTAAATTAAAAAGTGAGAGGAAATGAGAGGTGAGCATTTCTAGGGGTAAGGCGAGGAGAGAGAAATGCTGACTGGATGCTGAGGTGGCAGGAAAAAAGTGAGAGGAGGAGAGAGATGACACCGAATTTCATCTCACTTATCTTCTCCTTTCCTCTTGCGACCTCACTCGGCTTCTTTTCACTTCTTGCCATCCATGAGTTGGCAAGTGCATCTCCTCATCATCTGATCCAAAAGACTAGATCTCAGTCATTTCATATTCTACTTCTTCACCACCCTTTGCCATCAATGATACATTCTTTGTCTATTCCTTAATTTGTTATAATTACAGTTCGCAGCAAGTCTTACCATAACCAAATGGTAGTCATATCAAGTGTTGCCAAGTAGTTTTTTTCTCCTTGTTATTTTCTATGTTCTTCTTTTCCACCTCTCCAGCTTTTGGTTTCATAACCAAGTTATTTGTTGGTTTGTTCGTTGAGAATTGATTGTTAGAGCTTGATTTTGATCGTTGACCTTGGCTGTTTGGTTATTGATATAATTTCTTGAAGATTCCGTTTTGTAATTACCGTATATTCTCGTCCAATGTCATTACCATCTCCTTAATACGCATCCACCTCTTATTAAGATTCATCCTCTACTATCTTATATCCTCCATTTCGCTATCCTCTATTGCTTTGTTCCTTCGAGACCAATGCTAAAGGATTGCCAAACACCTTTTCTCTGGTCGCTTCCTTCACGCCTTCCTCATGTGTCTTTGATCATCATTGCCACAAACTTACATTCTTTAAGCATAAACCGAAGAAGACTTACGTTAATTTCATGCACAATCTTATAAATGTTAGCTCTCACGAGCTTGTGTACAAGTCGATTTGTAATTCTCAAATCTAATGCCTAAATTTTCATATGGCTTTTGTTTAAAGTCTCTGATTTCACACGATAGTGAGTTGTTTTATTTTTCTTCTATTTCTCAGTTCCTTTATACAAACACTGGAGACGTGTGTTGGGGAATATGTGAAAACTGGAAATCTAGATTGAATCAGGAAACGTGTTAAACACTTTCCTTGTCTGATAATTCGACCCTAATGCCTTGGGTTCATGAATTCCAAACTTAGGATATTTCCTGAAGAAACAATTTTCGATCTTAGGCACAAGAAAGAAAATCCGAACGTAGAAGATGAAGGGAGAAGAATAAGTTCGTTCTCTCTGTGTATCAAGGGCGTATATCCAAAATACAGCAGTTTAGGGTAGTTTACAAGGTTATAAAATTGACGAAATATACCCTGGACTTCATAGAATTACTAAATAACCCAATAGTACCAAATGTCAATTTCGTTTAGGTTTCAGGGCGCTGTCCCTAGAACCCTGCCAGGGACGCTGCCCATTGGCCTCCGCAAAGGGGGCGCAGCCCCCTTTAAACCCCTGCTCAAGGGGGCAAGCCTTAAACCCCCGTTAAGTTTGTGTACCGACGATATTTAGTTGATATAAGTGTGCACTCCCGCACCTCCTAACTTGTACCAAGACTAAAATTGTCACCCTTGATACACTTATTAATTCCATTACACCAAATGTAGTTGGTGACACTAAAATCACCAATAACATGTCCAAATATCTTTGTCAGATTTATAGTTCTAAATCACAGAAAAGACTAACTGGGAAATCCATAACGTAATTGTCTTTTACATCAGATCTCATTTGTAACCATTTTTCCGCAGCGGTTGTTATTTTGTTATTGCCTTCAACTGGGACAAGACGTGACCTAGTATATGAAGATGATCTGGGACCGAAATACACAAATGGACCTTGTATGACCGATCTCCAAAAAACTGAATCTGGTGCAAAGATGTAGTCTTCCATACGATCCGCCCATCAGTAGTAGTTTTGGGGGATCAACATGATTTGAGTCGATGTTGACAGATACAATGTAAATTACTTGCTGATTGTAACTTCTCATTGCAATTGAAACAACATCAAAAAATCACCATAGATTTGTGAAAATTTAGAAACAAATCAATGAAACCAGATTCATTTGAAGAACGAGAAACACTGTTAATTTCTAATCAATGTGAATGATTCCTACCCTGATACCACTCGTTAGGACTGAAAGAACAATGACAAGTATATGCGAAGTTTAGTAAATTAACAATTGAACTAAATTTGAATGATAGGCTCAATATATTAGTTGAAGTATGTTTCCAAGCAAGCTCAAATGTAATTACTTATGCAAACACACAAAACATTAGTATCCATACTCTAATCTAAACCTATATATACATATACATGTAGGTCAGCAGTAGTCATACAACCAATCACAAAAAGACAGTTGAATAGATGCGGATTTTGATTCTGTAACAATTTACCATAGCTATTTAGTACTTTTTATAGTGATTATGTGCTATTCGTGTTTTCAATAATCACTCCCACATCTAAAATCCCTTGTCATCAAGATAAGTTTTTCCTCTAGAAAATGTGCAACTCATACATCTTGTAGTAGCAAGTCTACCCATAATTGGTTGTTGTCAAAAACCGATAATAATATATAGAATCACCATGCATGTATTCCATGTATGTTAGCGGTGGCAATCGTTCGGCCGGGTTCAAGTTCGACATCTGATGCAACCTGTTTATTAAGCATGTTGAAAACCAACTAGATTATTTAAACAAGTTGAGATTTCTCAAAACTCACTCTATTAAATAAATTTGTTGACATCAGATTGATTTATTAATTTTTTTTCCTGACCCAACATGTTTAATAAACAAGTTGAACTTAGGTTGACGCATTTTAATTTCAAACTTCAACTAAAATAAAAAAAGTTTACATCTAATTCATCAAAGTTACAAACTTTAATCATAGTTTAAAGTTTGAGAAAGATACAACCATAATAAATACTAATGAGGTGTTTAAACTTCAAATTAAGATGTTACTAAAATTTTGACTTAATGACTTAATGTTGATGAAATTTGGTCAAATTTGCTGCTGCTGAAGATAACTAGTGGCTGACGAGGCATAGTCAAGGTTCGTTAGACCGTTTAGAAGAGAGTAACACCGGTAAGGCTAAGGTGGTGACTTGTGAGAGATAGGGACTTAGTTTGTGTTCCAACATGATGAATCAACGAAGTGGAAACTGAGCCGTACTGCATGCTTTTTCTATCATGGTCTTTTTATATTTATTGAATACAAAATAATTAAAAATTACAAAAAATTTATATTAAGTAAATACAAATTACAAGTAAATATTATATATTTAAACATGGTTAACCGATTGAAATTAGGCAAATTTTCATCTATAACACAATTTAATTAATCAAATAAGTAAACATGTGGAAATTTTCTCTACACTGTTATATTTGGGAACTGACTTAGTAGGTATGGCTTTTTACGAGCTTGGAGCTTTATGAGAATAAACTAACATCCCCAAGAAAGCATTTCAAATAGACATCACAAGATCATCAATGTGTAAATACAAGTTAATATTTAATAAACATAACCTTTTCTTAAATTCTTATTACACATGAATGCTAGCTTGGTTTCCCTGAACAATATGTTTTTATCCCGATGTTTATTGTATTTATTACATGCGAATCTTAAAACATCAAAATCTTATTTTGTATAGATACGATTGAATCAACAAAGATATAACCAAAACCAATCACTCGTGGGTCAACGCAAATTAGTAGATGCATTGATGGTCTCATTTTACATTCACAATTGCAACAAATTCTTGACACCAAATCCAGTGAAAATGAAGACTATATCCTCAACTTTCACAAACGATGTGTAAAATACAAGAAAGATTTTTAAGAATCAGATTACAAGTGCCAATCAGACAAAGAGAAACCTCCTGTTGTGAAAACATGTTCAGGAATACGTTCTTGATGAAACTGCATGACTTCTACTCCTTGGAAACATCTCAGGTTTTGATATGAAATCATCCCCAAAGTCAGTAGGTGACTCTTCATCAATTCTACCAATAGCCACGCTTTGGCTACGAGGCACAGGTGGCGGAGCCCCCATCTGTTTGTGGTGGAGAAAGTCACCGTCCAACCGATTACACAAACTTTTGGTGGAAGCAATCCTCATCAGCTCTGCGAAATCTTCGTTTCTTGAGGATGTTGTGCTGTAACTTTTAGGAAGATCGGTGGTGGTGTAGGCACTCCCACCAGCACCCATGCCTGCGGCGCATGAGTACATGCCGGAGATGTACAGGTCTCGGATCTTGCAGATAGCTCTTACAGGTGCCTTTAAGACCCTGGTGGCGATTGAGGGTTTTTGGCTCTTTTTTTCATCCATTATTTTTGAAGGAGATGACGGCAGGTGGTTTTATAATAATGTTTGCGTGGTTGTCGAATGTTTGGTAGGAGAGATGCGTTTTATATAAATTGCATCGCATTACTTAAATAATTACCTTTTTAACTTTATGAAGAAAAAGAAAGAATTATCTTTGTATAATAATGATCGATATGATATATATCAAATTATATAGTATTCCATGTGGATTATGCTTGGGAAAGGTAATTAAAAACAAAAACTGCTTGATAAACCAAGTTTTTGTTACACAAAATATTATAATAAAAAATCAATGAAAGTATATTGCTATTTCTGCAATTACTTCGATACCTAAGTGATCGAACATGCATTAATATTCTCGTACCAAAAAAACTTATAGTGCCAAATACTTCTGTTAGGAAATAGACCTAAATCTATAGCCTATTGCCCAGGAATAATAACGAGAATATAAATGCGGAAATATAAACACAAAGTATCGACACAGAGATTTACGTGGTTCGGTCCAAGATGACCTACGTCCACGGACAGGAGAGAGTATTCTTTATTCCAGAGCTAAATACAGGTGTTACAGAGCATACCTAAATTGCTAGTAAATCGGCCTCTTCTGACTACTGACTTCAGACTTGACAATACGACGGCTAGCTAAAACCCTAATGACCAGCCTTTATATTTATAGGCATTACAAGAAACCCTAGCCGTACCCTAGCTGTTCACGGCTCACGCGACGCGGACACTTAATGGGCCGCGGCGCGCGTGTTTACAATTCATACGGGTTTTAATTCCCAATTCACTATTTAACAATCTCCACCTTGAATTGCGAATTCAACATAGCTCCACCTCGCTCTAGAAACCAAAAAAACTTCCTCTCGTCTCCTGCCAGCTTGCCCCGTAGGGACTTACCTCCTGCGAACATCAACCAAGTTCAAGCATAGCTCGAACTTCTCCTTGGGTAACGACTTCGTCAACATATCTGCCGGATTCACCTTGGTATCGATCTTCAAGATTGAGAACTTGTCTTCTTCAACTATGTCACGAATGAAATTTAACCGGATATCAATATGCTTTGTCTTTTCATGATAAACCGGATTCCTTGCTAGACACAAAGCGCTTTCACTATCACAGTTCAAGACAGGCTTCTCCACCTTCAACCCCAGACTCTCCACCAAACCATGTAGCCAGATACACTCATTTATACCTTCAGTCATTGACATGTATTCCGCTTCAGTTGTAGACAAGGCAACAGTAGGCTGTAAAGTTGACTTCCAACTGACTGCACATCCAAACAAAGTGAAAATATATCACGTGAGCGATCTCCTTTTCACCAAGTCGCCACCATAGTCTGAGTCTGCATATCCCACCAAGTTACTATGAGTATTACCACCATAAACCAAACAAACATCCTTAGTCCCCTTCAAGTATCGCAGGATCCACTTGACCGCTTCCCAGTGAGCTTTCCCAGGATTACTCATAAACCTACTAACCACACTAACTGCATGTGCTAAATCAGGTCTAGTACAGACCATAGCATACATAAGGCTTCCAACTGCACTTGAGTACGAAACTCTACTCATATAGTCTTTTTCCTCATCCGTAGTTGGTATAGTACTTCTGTTTAATTTAAAATGCGCTGCCAAAGGAGTTCCAACCGGTTTTGACTGATCCATACCGAAAAACTGCAAGACTTTCTCAATATATTTCTGCTGAGAAACATATAACAACCCCGCTTTCCTGTCTCTCTGAATCTCCATCCCCAATATCTTCTTTGCTGCACCCAAATCCTTCATTTCAAACTCACTTGCCAAAAGCTTCTTCAAGTTATTAATTTCAGCCATCTCCTTGGCTGCAATGAGCATATCATCAACATATAGCAACAGATAAACAAAGGACCCATTGGACAACTGCTTCAAGTAGACACAATTATCAAACTGATTCCGTATGTAGCCATGCGAAGTCATAAACGAATCAAATCTCTTGTACCACTGTCTAGGAGACTGCTTCAAACCATAAAGAGACTTATTCAACAGACACACATGATCCTTATTAGAACCCGGAAAACCCTCAGGCTGTGACATATATATCTTCTCCTCCAAGCTTCCATGAAGAAATGCAGTTTTGACATCGAGCTGCTCAATCTCCAGATTAAACGCACTCACCATAGCCAAAAGAACCCGAATTGACTTGTGCTTCACGACCGGTGAGAAAACCTCGTGATAGTCGATCCCTTCCTTTTGAGAAAATCCCTTCGCCACTAACCGTGCCTTGAACCTTGCGGGTTCAACCCCTGGAATTCCTTCTTTCTTCTTAATGACCCATTTGCATCCAACCGGTTTGACTCCTTTCGGTAATGGAACAAGATCCCACGTTTCATTCTTCTCAAGAGATTGCATCTCTTCATTCATTGCCATCAACCAGCTTGATCCTTCTTTACTTGCCACCGCCTCTTTGTAGGACCGAGGCTCATCAGTACCAATGTTTTCACCAACAGCTAGTGCATATGCAACAGAACCAATATCACCATTAGTGACACATGTAGCATATCTAGCTGGAGTCTTCGTTTTCCTTTTCTCTCTTCTCCTTGCTATAGATTCATCCTCATTGTTCTCACCATCGGCCTCAGCATCACCAGACTGATCCTCATTGGGCTGTTCATGAGTTTCATCACGTCTATGCTGATCATCACCGACATGCTGTTCTTCATTTATCACCATTCTATCTGGAATTTGTGTGACAAACTCCACCTTCTGGTTGGTACCCTGATCTTTCCCTACATGACTTGTATCATGTAACAACCCACAAATCTCGAATTTATATTCGAGAAAATACGTAAGGAAAACCCGCGAAAAAGTTGAAAAGGGGTAAAATGGTCTTTCGACCCATTATAAGATTATTATGTAAAATAATATGTATTTGTGAAATAATAATATAAGAAATAAGAGATTATGTGAAATTTGGAGTTTTAACGCGTGAATAGTGAAATTTAACCAAAAAGGGCAAAATGGTCATTTGACATGAAAATGACCAAATTGTTAAGAAAATGTCAAGCTAGGAGTTAATGGAACTTGGTTTGTAAAAATGTGAGCTTCTGGACCATTTTTGAACAAAAGGAAGAAACTAGGGACTAAAAGTGTAAATATTTAATAAAAATAAAAACATAAAAGAGAGAGTTATTACTCTCTTTTCCAGAAGCTAGAAGAGAGTTCGAGAGAGAGAGTTGGAGAGTTGGAGACACGGATGATTTCAAGCAATTGGAAGCAAGGGTTGAAGATTTTACAACTTGGAAATTTTGATTCCAAGCTTTCAAGGTAAGAAATTGAAACCCTAGCTTAAGTTCTTGAGTTGGTCCTTCATAGAATGAACTGAAATTGTAATTTCAGTCGTGAATCATGTAGCTTAAATGATTAAACACTTCCAGTAAGTCATGCTAAAAGGACTTAATTCAAGAATATGGAAGTAGGTTGCTATTTTCCAAGAATTTAGATTTTGATCAAGAACCCTAGATTGGGAGTTCTTGTGATTAACTTGATTTCAATGGTTTAAAACTTATGATAAATGAAGGGTTTTAGTCTTGGAACAAACCCTTATCGATTAAGTAGAGTATTCAGCACTTAATATGAGAAATTGGAAATTTATAGCTTAAAAATCGGGGAAAACTGGGCTCCTGCATAGCAGGCGCGACGCGCCCTACCCTTGGCCGCGGTGCACCTAACGGCTGAACATAAATGCAGTCTTGATTCAAGGTCTCCTGCCAAGAGATTTTTTTTTTTTTAGTTTTTGTCCAAAACTTGTCCGTTTGACCCCAAATTTTAAACATAGGTCTATGATGGTTCAAAACTTCATAAAATATTATCGGAATCGAAATACGACCCTCCGAGGGTACTGTAGTAAAATACGTATAAAATACGAGTTAACTAAAGTTGGTCATTCAAGAGTTATACACTTGTTTTTACCACTAATGGTATAATAAGGACTCTAACATGTTATAGAGTCAATTAGAATGTAAATAATGTATCATATATTATATATAGGTACAAGTCAAGTAATTGGACACCGAAAGGGTAAAGAACCGAGGGACGTCTAAACGACCTTACAAGAGTTATAAGGTGAGTACATGCAGTATTTTTACCCATTTTGGGGTACATGGCGAGTAAGTATATTTAAGATTTCTTATAAAATCTCTTTATGTGACATTATATGCAAGGGTATTATTATAAACTTGTTTATGAAAGTATAATGATATGTGTGAAGTTATGTTTTGAACTACAAGTCAAGTTAAATGATAGTATGTTGGTCTATGAACCAATTATGTGAAAGTATATTTTGATTACAAGCGATACATGTTTTCAAATATGAATGACATATAGCCACAAGAAGATTAAGAAGTATGTTTTGGTTACAAACTGTATTTATTTTTGAGTATGAATGGCATATAGCCATAAGATGTGGAAAGTATGTTTTGGCATAAAGCTTAGTATGTTAAAAAGATATGTTTTTAAACATATGATTATTATATGATGAAAGCTATATTTGGCATCTAGCCATAAAGATATAAATGATGAAGTTTGGCACCTAGCCACAAGTTATGTATATGAGAAATGTTTACGCAAGCAACAAGTATTTTGTATGACTGGTAATTGTAGAAAGCAGTGTTAGTAAGGGAACTATGTTCCAACCTACCCGGGTTAGGTAAGGGGTCTACTGGGGGCAAGCCCCATCGCGAAGTAGATCGCCTCAGCACTTCTATGGTGAGGATTGATCCGTTCCTTCTAGCCATAGAGACTTGGGGTATCACCTATGGTGATTAAAGCCCTAAGTATAAAAATCCAGCAAACCTATAAAACCAGTCAAAGAAAGTAAGAAAGAAGCTATTTTTGTAAAGTATATTATGAAGTGAATTTGAAAGATGTTGTTTTTGTAAAGTATGTTATGAAATGATTTTCGAGAAGTAAAAAGTATAGTATGTTATTACTATAAAGTTTTGACAGAAGTTTTATGTTACAAATTTTATAAAAAGTTTGAAGAAATAAGTTAATGGTTTGAGTCTAAAACTCATGTAGCTCACGAGACATTATTGTCTTACGTATTCTATTTTTATGCCATGTATTCCAGGTTAAAATTCTAAAGTATAAGTGGTTGGAGTAAAGCTGGAGTGGAGCCCGAGTTAGCTCCTATCTTGGACTAAAGGTTTAATCCTTTCTTGCTTACTATGATTAGTTTTGGTATGGATTTGTAACACCCACTATTTTGAAACATGTAAATGATGGGTTTTTGATAAACCGTATTTTTGTATTTCTATATTTATACAGTATTTGCAAATAGTGAAAATGGGGTGTCACAAGTTGGTATCAGAGCCATAGTTTAAGCGAATTAGGATTGGCTTGTTCCACTCCTAGGCTTAAACTCATGCTATAAAAATGTTAGTTTATGAAAGAATGCTATATGATGTCTTAAATGATTAAGACATTATGCATTATGTAAAATATGTAGATATATAACACTAAAAACTTTAAGCTAACGTTTAAAGTGAGCAAAGATTTGACCGTTAGGAAAATTATATGATATTTTCCATAACCATCTAAATTTATTAAAGACTATGTTTAAAAAGTAGTAAGATTTTAATAGTGATTCTCGTGTACTTATAATAGTGTTAATATGTTAAAGGAACCAGTGTCCCATGAAACCTTGTGGTAACAGCAGAATCAATATGTATAGGTGATTATGATAATATGGGCCCGTATTATCATAATCACAGGATATGTATTGAGACTGGTAGAATCATAAAGGAATTGTGGTAATCTGGTGGATAAGGGTTTTGAAGAAAGTAGTAAGGATAACGTAGGAGTTATATGCCTATGTAACAAGAACAAGTAAGATTATAAGTATTAAAAGATAATACAGTGAATATATACCACTTAGTATGGTAAAATAAAAGAAATAATGTGATAATTAATATTTTAGACAAATTGAAAAACATTAAAGTAAGTGCCTGTAGGGGCGAGAGGAGGTATGAATAAGAGCGATATGTAGAAGAAACATGGGTATTGATTACCCATACGAGAGTTGTAAGACTCTTACATAAAGAATAAAAAATTACCAGCAGGAGGTATTAATAATATATAAATTTCTATAAAAAAAAGAGAAAAGTGTCCAAATATTGGACAAGTGAACAAGTCGTAAATTTAGTGATGAGTCAACTAAAGTGACAAGCTGTTAGATAAGTGTGGAGTAAATGAAGATGAAGAATGAGGAATGATCGGTACAAAAGCCCGATAACCTTGTTATGCATAGTCGAAAAGAAAGAAATTCAAGTAAAACAGGGATAATATGCCTTGTTTATTACAGCATAAGCATATGAAAACCATATTGAGGTGGTTATATTTACATGTAGACTTGGAAGTTGTTGGCGTGAATCGGCCTGCAAAAGGAGTGGTATTCAAATGAAGATGCATGTATATGATGTACCCGAATAGAAGTAACGTTACAATAAGTAAATGTGGATCAATATCCGCAAAGAATATTACTTAATATAAATCAGTGGCAGATTGTAACCATTTGTAGGTTATGCGAGGCATCACAACATGAAAGGTGATTAAGAAGATCCTTGGTTGTCTTCAAGGAACTCTTCCATAACAGAAGTTAGAATTTAGTCAAAGACAAGAGTTAATAAACCTAAAGCTTGAAAGTAGAGCATGCTTACTTGACAAGTATGGGAAAGCAGTTCGAATTATAAATTGATAATTTATTTCTTAAAAGAAGAATATTAAAAGTTGTTCCAGGACAAATAAAATATTAAGATAAGTGGTACCAGGTCTAGTACCTGATGATGAGAACTTGGAAAAAAAATAATGAGATGATGTTGGTTATTAGGAATTTAAATTCCATAACCAAATAAAAGAAGTATAAGAAGAAATACCAATAATAAAAGAGTATAATGAAGTATGTTAATTGAAGAAAAACCAAAAGCATGTAAGGAAAATAACTAAAGGTCATAATTAGTATGAAGAAAAGAACAAGAGTAAATGTCTAAATAATTATTAGACGAAGAATCAAAGATAAAAAAAATTAAAATAAACAGACAGGAAGTTACTACTTCCGAATGTGAATGATGGATAAAAGTATCCAAAGATTGATGGAAAGGTTTAGTACATGGCCAGTAACCATGAAATACAAAGAAGTGTATATATGTTTATCCGTGCTTATAAATATAAAAGCATGAGAAAGTTTTGAGATATATGTATATATGATGTATAGAAAGTATAAAGGTGGTTATGAAATAAGTATTCTAATTAGGATACTACAAGGTATGAAGCAAAAGGGTAAAATAAGGTATTGGGCATACGGTCTCGAAATACAAAAGAACAAAAGATGACGAGAAAATAAACGACAATTGTGTATTACCTAAAGATACATAAGAAGTAAGTTTTATATGAAATATATAATGATATAAGGAAATATATAGTGTAAAGAAGCGAAGTTTAAACGAAAGAATAGTAAAATGTGTTAGGCATGTAGCCTTATAACACATAATAGAAATGATAAAAGATGTAAAAGTAAAGAGTAACGAGAGGTAATGGTGATTGAGGGTTATGTCAAGAATTCGTCATGGGACGAAAATGTTTAAAATACCTAGTTGGGTTCTTAAACCAAAAGAGAACCAAGTATATATATATATATATATATATATATATATATATATATATATATATATATATATATATATATATATATATATATATATATATATATATATGTGTGTGTGTGTGTGTGTATATTATGCAACTAAGAACTTGTAAGTATATGTCAAGGAGTTAATGAATGTGGTTTGTAAAACATAAATACACCACAAGGTAATAATATTATGAAAAATGAAGTAAGTATGAGAATGTGAATTATAGTATGCAACATGTATGAAGTTCCATAAGTGAACTGAAGAAAAATAAATTTCGAATCAATCATGGTAAACAATTTAGATATCGTGAGGAAAGAGTAAACAGAAGATCAGGTGCTAAACTAAGCACTAATGTGAGAAATAGAGTTGGCAAAGAAATACTAAAATATAAAGTATTAATATGAGAAGGATACGTGGAGTATCCAAAAAGGAAAGAAAAGTATACTTATAAAAGTATTATACAAAAAATTGAAGAAATGAGAAAGACATGTTTATACGAATAAGTAATGAGTAATGAGACTGAAATCTCATAAATGAAGATGAAAGAAATATCTAAGTTGATTATATGATGAATATGAAAGTAATACAAGTAAAGAATGATACAAGACAAATATTAAAGAAGGTAATGCATATAATGTACAGGAAATGAGTAAAAAGTATGTGAAAAATGATTTGTCTTCAAAGTGTGAATTGAGAAGGAAGTTGACAGAAATAATAGAACAACTTCAACAGTAAAACTGTACAAATCTATAAGGTTAAATATGGTGTATTATACATAGAAAGAAATTTAATGATGTTTAATTGTTAAAATAAAAAGCGGTATATCGTTTCAACACTTTCAGAACGAGATAAGCAGATTCTCGTGAACAATATGATAATTCGACAAATTTTGTCCCAATCAGAAAAGTAAGAATGTGAAGTGTAACAAGAAGGAGGAAAATACATCCTTTATACATAATAATGAGTCAGTAGTGGGTAATAGAGATAAAGAAGAATAAACTGAAGTTTATAAGATTTAAAAACAAATGTAAGAAAAAAAAATAAAATAAAATGTTGTAAAACTTCTGTAAAGAAGAAATAACAGTGGACTATCTAGGAAGTAACGAATGAGTAAAGGAATGAGAAGAAGAGAAGAGTGAAAATAATTAAGAAATATCAAATGAAAATGAAAAGATTGCTTAAGTAAAATGTCCATTAAGGGACAAAATTTATACAAGGAAAAGATATTGTGTAATTATGAATTTATATAAATATGAAACATATATAATTATGTTTAATGGTAATTGGAATTTTTACGAGTAAAGAATGCTGTGAGTATAATCTCACTTGTTTTAGTAAAGATATGAGAAGAATTATAAAGTAGATTGCTATTTATGATAAATAGTATTGAAGTATGAAATTATTTTGTAAAATAAGTCTACCAGAGATTGTATATAAATGAAATGAGGTAGAAATGAAAGTAACTAGAATGTAGAGTATGAAATATGAATGAATGACTAAAAGGTTGAGAAAACAGATAAAATGACCAAAATGATAATTTGGTTAACTAGGAAGATATAAAGTTTTAAAGAGATTATGTTAATCCTCTATAAAGGATTGAAAGCAGGAACCGCTAAGAGCTGATTAAAGAATCAAAAACAACCAAAGAAGAAAAGATTAAAAGATAAAATAACAAAGAATACGATTATGTGTTGGCAAAAAGAAAGTGTTTAGTACGAACCAAACTTGGACTGAGAGCCTCTGAAGACGGGTATGGGTAATCCCTTGAATTAATAGTTGTGTGATGATTCCGAGGACGGAATCCCAATAAGGGGAGGTAGTTGTAACAACCCAAAAATCTCGAATTTATATTCGAGAAAATACGTAAGGAAAACCCGCGAAAAAGTTGAAAAGGGGTAAAATGGTCTTTCGACCCATTATAAGATTATTATGTAAAATAATATGTATTTGTGAAATAATAATATAAGAAATAAGAGATTATGTGAAATTTGGAGTTTTAACGCGTGAATAGTGAATTTTGACCAAAAAGGGCAAAATGGTCATTTGACATGAAAATGACCAAATTGTCAAGAAAATGTCAAGCTAGGAGTTAATGGAACTTGGTTTGTAAAAATGTGAGCTTCTGAACCATTTTTGAACAAAAGGAAGAAACTAGGGACTAAAAGTGTAAATATTTATTAAAAATAAAAACATAAAAGAGAGAGTTATTACTCTCTTTTCCAGAAGCTAGAAGAGAGTTCGAGAGAGAGAGTTGGAGAGCTGGAGACACGGAAGATTTCAAGCAATTGGAAGCAAGGGTTGAAGATTTTACAACTTCGAAATTTTGATTCCAAGCTTTCAAGGTAAGAAATTGAAACCCTAGCTTAAGTTCTTGAGTTGGTCCTTCATAGAATGAACTGAAATTGTAATTTCAGTCGTGAATCATGTAGCTTAAATGGTTAAACACTTCCAGTAAGTCATGCTAAAAGGACTTAATTCAAGAATATGGAAGTAGGTTGCTATTTTCCAAGAATTTAGATTTTGATCAAGAACCCTAGATTGGGAGTTCTTGTTATTAACTTGATTTCAATGGTTTAAAACTTATGATAAATGAAGGGTTTTAGTCTTGGAACAAACCCTTATCGATTAAGTAGAGTATTCAGCACTTAATATGAGAAATTGGAAATCTGTAGCTTAAAAATCGGGGAAAACTTGGCTCCTGCATAGCAGGCGCGACGCGCCTTACCCTTGGGCGCGGTGCGCCTAACGGCTGAACAAAAATGCAGTCTTGATTCAAGGTCTCCTGCCAAGAGATTTTTGATTTTTAGTTTTTGTCCAAAACTTGTCCGTTTGAACCCAAATTTTAAACATAGGTCTATGATGGTTCAAAACATCATAAAATATTATCGGAATCGAAATACGACACTCCGAGGGTACTGTAGTAAAATACGTATAAAATACGAGTTAACTAAAGTTGGTCATTCAAGAGTTATACACTGGTTTTGACCACTAATGGTATAATAAGGACTCTAACATGTTATAGAGTCAATTAGAATGTAAATAATGTATCATATATTATATATATAGGTACAAGTCAAGTAATTGGACACCGAAAGGGTAAAGAACCGAGGGACGTCTAAACGACCTTACAAGAGTTACAAGGTGAGTACATGCAGTATTTTTACCCATTTTGGGGTACATGGCAAGTAAGTATATTTAAGATTTCTTATAAAATCTCTTTATGTGACATTATATGCAAGGGTATTATTATAAACTTGTTTATGAAAGTATAATGCTATGTGTGAAGTTATGTTTTGAACTACAAGTCAAGTTAAATGATAGTATGTTGGTCTATGAACCAATTATGTGAAAGTATATTTTGATTACAAGTGATACATGTTTTCAAATATGAATGACATATAGCCACAAGAAGTTTAAGAAATATGTTTTGGTTACAAACTGTATTTATTTTTGAGTATGAATGTCATATAGCCATAAGATGTGGAAAGTATGTTTTGGCATAAAGCTTAGTATGTTAAATAGATATGTTTTTAAACATATGATTATTATATGATGAAAGCTATATTTGGCATCTAGCCATAAAGATATAAAATGATGAAGTTTGGCACCTAGCCACAAGTTATGTATATGAGAAATGTTTAAGCAAGCAACAAGTATTTTGTATGACTGGTAATTGTAGAAAGCAGCGTTAGTAAGGGAACTATGTTCCAACCTACCCGGGTTAGGTAAGGGGTCTACTGGGGGCAAGCCCCATCGCGAAGTAGATCGCCTCAGCACTTCTATGGTGAGGATTGATCCGTTCCTTCTAGCCATAGAGACTTGGGGTATCACCTATGGTGATTAAAGCCCTAAGTATAAAAATCCAGCAAACCTATAAAACCAGTCAAAGAAAGTAAGAAAGAAGCTATTTTTGTAAAGTATATTATGAAGTGAATTTGAAAGATGTTGTTTTTGTAAAGTATGTTATGAAATGATTTTCGAGAAGTAAAAAGTATAGTATGTTATTACTATAAAGTTTTGACAGAAGTTTTATGTTACAAATTTTATAAAAAGTTGGAAGAAATAAGTTAATGGTTTGAGTCTAAAACTCATGTAGCTCACGAGACATTATTGTCTTACGTATTCTATTTTTATGCCATGTATTCCAGGTTAAAATTCTAAAGTATAAGTGGTTGGAGTAAAGCTGGAGTGGAGCCCGAGTTAGCTCCTATCTTGGACTAAAGGTTTAATCCTTTCTTGTTTACTATGGTTAGTTTTGGTATGGATTTGTAACACCCACTATTTTGAAACATGTAAATGATGGGTTTTTGATAAACCGTATTTTTGTATTTATATATTTATACAGTATTTGCAAACAGTGAAAATGGGGTGTCACATATCACCTCCTCTTTGGTTCACCATAGCAGATTCATTAAAGGTCACATCTCTGCTATTAATAAATTTTAGAGTTCTCCCTTCTTCTGTACACCACAGACGATAACCTTTCACTCAATGTGCATACCCTAGAAATATGCACTTCATTGCCCTCGCCTCAAGTTTACCATCATTAACATGAGCATAAGCCGGACAACCAAATATACGTAAACCAGAATAATCAGAGGGTTTTCCAGACCATACCTCTTGAGGAGTCTTAAAGTCGATTGCAGTTGATGGTGATCTGTTCACCAGATAGCAAGCAGTATTAACCGCTTCCGCCCAGAATTTCTTCGATAAATCAGCATATAACCGCATGCTTCTAGCACGCGCTAACAGTGTTTGGTTCATCCGTTCCGCCACTCCGTTCTGCTGTGGTGTGTGCCGTATAGTGTGATGCCTCACTATACCTTCTGCCTTGCAGAAGTTGTCAAACGGGGCATTGCAGAACTCCAACCCATTGTCAGTTCTGAGTGTCTTGACAGATTTCCCGGTCCTTTTTTCAATCATCGTCTTCCACTCCTTGAACTTCCCAAACACTTCGTCTTTAGTCTTCAGAAAATAAATCCAAACCTTCCTTGAGTAATCATTAATGAAAGTCACAAAGTATCGATGACCTTTATGAGACTCGACCGGAGAGGGACCCCACAAATCTGAATGAATGTACTCCAGGATTTCCTTGCTTGTGTGTTTACCCGAACTAAACTTCACCCTGCGTTGCTTGCCTTTGACACAAGCTTCACAAAACTTGAGTTTTCCCGTTAGCTCACCACCAAACAACCCCTGTTTACTCAGAATTGACATACCCTTCTCACTCATATGCCCCAACCTTCTATGCCACAACTCTGTCTTATCATTACTACTCTCTAAGGATTGAGTAACTGCCACTATTCCCTTAACCGAATTTCCTTCTAAGACAGGAACCCCACTTTTCTGCACCTTTCCTTTCATAACTACTAGAGAGCCCTTGGTGACCTTCACCCAGTCATCCTCACCAGAGTATTTCAACCCATTCTTTGCTAAAGTAGTAAGAGAAATTAAGTTTTTACGAAGATCCGGAACATACCAGCAATCAAGCTTTCTGACCATACCATCGTGCATCATAATCTGTACCGTACCGCTTCCTTTGACCTGAGCAACCCAATCATCACCCAACTTCACCGTTCCTTTCAAGTCTCAAAAAGATTCGAACCAGTCACGATGGAAAGTCATATGATAAGATGCCCCAGTATCCAAGACCCAAGCATCAACAGAACTAGATGTACAAACAGTCAACACATCGCCTATGTCTTCTTCTTCAGAACCATCCTGAACAATAGCCGCACTGCCATTGTTACTATTTTCTCCCTTCCCCCCTTTTAGCAATGGACAATTTCTCTTGAAGTGACCCTTCTCCTTGCAGTTATAACACTTGACTTTTGCAGAAACTTTCGATTTTGAACGTGACTTACTCCGATTTCCACCATCTTTCTTATCCGATGTCCTTCCTCTGCCAACGAACAGACCTGAACCAGATGTCTCCTCATTCCCAGAAACTCTACGTTTGAGTTCCTTGGACAGCAGAGAATCCTTCACATCATTCACAGTAATTGTTGTTCTTCCATACAACATAGTATCAACAAAATTCTCATGTAAATTCGGCAGTGAACATAACAAAATAAGGGCTTGATCCTCATCATCAACCTTTACTCCTACTCCTTGAAGATCTAGAATAATATGATTGAAAGAATCAAGATGGTCTTTTACTTGGGTACCTTCTGCCATTCGGAAAGTGTACAACCGTTGCTTCTGATACAACCTATTTGTCAAAGAACTGTTCTGATACGTATCACAGAGGTTCTTCCAAATACCGGCAGCAGTGGGTTGATCAACAACTTCCCTCAACACCTCATCCGTCAAGCTCAAAAGAATAGCACTATGTGCTTTCCCCTCGATCTCCTTCTTCATAGCATCTGTTGTGTCCTTTGCATATTCTCCTTCCACTGCAACTGCGCATCTTTGTTGAACCAGAAGAGCCTTCATCTTAACCTTCCACAAAGTGAAATCATTCGAGCCATTGAACTTCTCCAAATCGAACATGTGAGATGACATCTTCAATCAACCGATCCTTGTAGTCTTTGAAGAACTAGTAAATCTGAAACTGCTTACTGCTCGTCGTCGCCGCGGCACGGACTTCAACAGGGCGCGACGTGGGCTTGAACAGACGTGGTCCAACAGACGCGATCCTTCAACAGGCGCGACGTGGTCTCTCAACAGACGCGACGCGGCGAAGCCGTAAACCCTAGATCTACTACCGATTTCAATCAACCAGAACTACAACCAGATCTGAAACATGCAGACCTAAAACCGCAAATAACCACAGATCTATAACACTACAGATCTGAAACCGCGGCTCTGATACCACATGTTAGGAAATAGACCTAAATCTATAGCCTATTGCCCAGGAATAATAACGAGAATATAAATGCGGAAATATAAACATAAAGTATCGACACAGAGATTTACGTGGTTCGGTCCAAGATGACCTACGTCCACGGGCAGGAGAGAGTATTCTTTATTCTAGAGCTAAATACAGGTGTTACAGAGCATACCTAGATTGCTAGTAAATCGGCCTCTTCTGACTACTGACTTTAGACTTGACAATACGACGGCTAGCTAAAACCCTAATGACCAGCCTTTATATTTATAGGCATTACAAGAAACCCTAGCCGTACCCTAGCTGTTCACGGCCCATGCGACGCAGACACTTAATGGGCCGCGGCGCGCGTGTTTACAATTCATACGGGTTTTAATTCCCAATTCACTATTTAACAACTTCAATAAATATTCGTACAAAACACATGTATACATGGCAGAAAAGTATTTTTGGCAGATGCATTACATAGCAATAACACACTTTCCCCTGTAAATGATGTTTTCTCACATGAACTTGCTTTCATGATTGTTTCAATATCGTGTTTGTCAAAATATTAAAGCAAATTCAATCCTAATGAAGACTAAAATAAACCTTAAAATAATAATTGCAACATCTCCCGAATGCACGTCCTACAATATTCTCCGCTTTGAACATACGAGCACGGAAACATTTTAGGGGATCACGTATCCTAAAATTGCTTTTGTTTGGGCCTGCTTAATTGCTGAGTCTTATGTGATACGCTGACGTAGCACCTTTAAATCATCTATTAATAGGTAGGTATCGCGAATGTTTAGTTATCCTACCATGTCGATGTGGGATAAGGGTTCTCCTTCCCCTTTCTCCATTTTCAATAGGGTTTAATGTCCCCGTCAAATGCATCCACCTCGTGCACCCATCTCTGATACAATTTACAACACCGATCCACCAAAGGCACGTCTGTAATATTGTCCATTTTGGGCATCCCGACATGAAAACTTTCTAAGAGAGGCTATATATCTGGAAACTGCTCTAGGTCGGGGCTCCTTAACTGCAGCGTGCAGCATTTTACAGGATCAACTACTCTTAAAACTTTAAAATGTGTTGTTATATGTAGGTATATACACCCTTGATAAGACAATGTTTAGTTCTCCTACCCAGACGATGTGGGATCAAGGATATCCTTCCCTAGAACGAATGATATCCTTGATCCAACGTCGACTAGATAAGATAACTACGTATTGCCTATGGAGATTTTATAAGATACTTACCTATTGCAATGTGTTTTATGCCTTAAAGCAAAATCCATAAACAGTCTACAATTAATGAGGCCCATATGAGAGCAATTTCAGGATGGATGGCTCTTTGAGATGTGTTCTTGTCGGGATGTCGAAAATGTATAATATTGTTGTATGTACATTTGGTTGATGTTGCAAATGGTATCAGGGTTTGGTGTACGAGGTCGGTGTGTTTGACGGGGATGTCGAAACCTATTGAACGGGACAAAGGGGATGGAGATCTCTGATCCCGCATCGACCGGGTAGGATAACAAAACATTCTCTTATAAGAGGTGTGCATAGCTACTATCATAATTCATTTTAAAGCCATGAGAAAGCAGACCGATAAGAGCTTTGCAATTAATGTCGTTCGGAAGAGAGCAATTTCAGGATAGATGACCCCCAGAGAAGTTTCTGTGTCGGGTTGTCTAAAGCGGATGATATTGTGGTATGTCATGTAGGTCTCTTGATGATATACAAGAAAATATAGTGTAACGCTTGTTTTTGCATTAAGGTTTTTATCATTTTAAAATAAATGAATATATTTTTATATAGGTAAAAATAATAAGTAAAATACTAATAATAATAATACTACTAGTAATTAAAAAATGAAAATTAAAATAAAGAACTAATAGTTTATGGACTAAAAGTGACTATGGTTTAAACTTAGAAGGTTTACTTTCTAATTTCCTTTTTTTAGTCTTGTGCCCGTCGATTTGGAGGAGGGACTCGACTCCTCTCTTTCAAACATTTATGCATCTTAAAAATTATTCCATCCGTCCCAAAATTATTGTCCAAATTTGACTTTTTTAGTCTTTCATCTTCAACTTTGTCGTTAAATAATTCCGTTTGTATTCTATTATTTTTTATGAAAATTATACCAATAGAAAAGCATTTTAAAAAACTATCCGTTTATATATTTTTTGTCAAATACTATATAACAAAAACATAGATATTCGTGGTCAAAGTTAAAGTAAAAAGACTTTGACTTTTCAAAGTGGACAATAATTTTGGGACGAAGGGAGTAATTATTAGTGGTTTACGTCGAATGCATATTATGTCCAATCCTTTTGCTTCCTTTCCTTGTGCAGTTCCATGCTAACCATGAGATACATAGTGAGTGTGGTGAGAGCCGAGAGCTAAGAGAGGAATAGAGGAGCTGTCGAATAAGGTAGGACGAGGTTGGTGATCGACGGGAAGGCGGGAACCTTGTCGAAGAAAGCGGGAAGGAGAAGCGAGTCGAGTTCGGCAAGTGTCCTAGCAAGTTGGTAAGATCCTTTTTCTGTTTTCTTGTTGTCCGTCCACCACCACCATCGCCGGCAGCCGAGGAATGTTTAATGCAGCGTTGCCACCGCCACCGTGCAAGGTAGCTATGGTTAGTCGAGTTGTCTTGCCCCTTTGGTTCATGTATCAAGCGATGTTGTTGCGAGTCGTATTTTCTCTGTCTCGTCTTTTCTCTATCAAACTGCTAGAACCTTTTGAACCACCGTTGGTAGCCGTTGGCTTCGCCACCACTGCACCACCACGCAAGATGGTAGTGGTTGGTTGGTAATTTCAGTTCCAAGTTCATGTCTTGTGCTAGATATTGATCGTTTTCTTGTGTCCGTTTTTATCTCGTTTAACACAAATGACGTGTGTGGGTTTTGCACCGCCACCGGGTGCCCCCTCATCACCATCGTGTTACCACCACTGTGTGGTGTCTGTTTTGGGGTGAACATCTCAACTCTAGGATTGTATATTTGAAGGCTAGACGGTTTGTTTTTAACTAAAAGCATAAATCGTTTCTCTCATTATATGTGAAGTTGTTGTGATATCTATGTGAGTCTTGGTTCTAGACCATTCAAAGTAGAGTAATATGTATCTCAACTCAACTAATATGACCTTATGATATTAAGAACTTAATGAATGACTTATTGGAAGAATAATTAGGAAAACACCCCAAAAATGATTGTAATTGCACCTAAAACCCGTAACAGCATTCTGTGCAGAACTTTCAGATTGTTTTTCGGAAAATCAATACAGAATCTGAGAAAAAACTGTGAGACAACAAATGTGAGAAATCAAGTCTAGTTTCTAGAAATGTGTGGCACATGTCGTTCGAACTTACAGTTCAGAAGTTATGGTCTAAAAAATGGGTAGCGGTCTAAAGAGGACTTGTGCAAATTTTAGAAAAACAGAATTTGGAGCTTTTATGCACCAAGCCTTTAAACAACATTGTAAAAGGGTCTTAATTGGACCATGTGACATTAGAATCTCATAACCTAAAAATTCTGGTGAAATGGTTAATAAACGACTTAAAATGGGAAACTAGAAAATATTGTAAATAAATAATAACAAGTACCGAATTAAGAAGAACTTTAAAATGGTGAAATTATAAATGTTTATAGCTTGAGTCGTACGAGCTTCTCCAAGTACATGATAGTGTTGGTACGTGGACATACTAACCGGTGAGTTACACTGACTTGACTATTATAGTAATGGTGCATGTAATGTGTTATATTTGATGCACATGTATTATTATTAAGCCATAAATTATTATGTGTGTATTATGTGGTATGTATGTGTTGTCAATGAAGTATGGGGTGAAGTGGGAAATGTATGCATATGTAAGTTATGTCCATAAAGTATGGGGTGAAGTAGATGTTGAAAATACGATAATTGATCTCCACGAGTAAGGTTTTTAAGCCGATTACTGTGTGACAGATATGTATTTTATCTATAATATGCGGAATAAATAAGAGTTGCGGAATAAAATAAAAGGTAAATCTAAACTAGACAGTATTTAAATAGACAGAAAGCGGTAAATAAAGTAAATGTTAGAAGTTAGAGGTTAGATGTAATAAACGCCATTATCAACGATAAAGTGTTTTTACAGTAAATAAAAAGGTTAGAAGTTAGAAGTTAGAAGTTAGATGTCTCGGTTAAATACAGTCCACATATGTTTTCGTTGTCTTGGTTCAATTTGTATGTCTTGGAATTTAGTACAATTGATTTATAACAGTTTAAATAAATCAATAACGGCTCAGGTAAATTATTGGAATTATAATTTCAAAAGAACTTATCGATAGCAAATGAAGATGGTGATTCTCTTTGAAGTGTCGATTCTTGTTCTTTGCTCGGCTTTTCTTGCTGAATGGTATTTCTTCGGTTTTGTGTTGGTTTGGACGTGGGTTTGCTTGAGTGTGTGTATTGTAGTTGTATTGGTGCTGTATGGGTTTGGTGTCGGGAGAAGGTTTTGTTTCTTGCGGTTATATGGTTTGGTTTTTGTTGACAAGTTCGGAAATTTGAGTGTCTTGAGGTGTTTGGTCGTGGATTTCTCTGAATGTGTATATGAGTATATAGTGCTTGGTTGATTGGGTGTATGAATGGCAAGAGGTGAGCTTCTTATTTATAGTTGCTGAAGAACAGGCATCGCGTCGCGACCATATAACCGTCGCGTCGCGAAGGTGCGTGTGTCGTGTTGCTTTTGGTCGGCCACTGGTTAGTGCGTTGTGTTGGTAGTCTCGCGAACAAGAAGTAGGTGGTGTCGCGTTCAAGGTCTTCGCGTCGCGACCACCCTTGCCGTCGCGTCGCGATCGCTGTAGCGATCTGGACTTCTGTCTTTGCTCTTCTTCACGTCGCGACCATGGTGTCCGTCGCGTCGTGATTGCTGTAGCAGTGTGACATTTTTGTATTTTGCTCTTTGGTTCGTAGCATTACTTCCTCAGGTTTGGTTGTTTTCTCAAAGTTTCTCGGGTCTTGATTCATCTTTGTTTTTGATCTCGAATTCATGCAATCTGAAATAAACTGATAATATTTGTTAGATAAAAATAGTTCATCTTATTTCAGTGATGGTCACATATAAAAATATATTTTTCAACAATTTCCCCCTATGTGATCATTACTGAAATAAGAACAGATTAAAAGGTTAAGGTTGCAAATTCTTGGAGTTTGGATAAAACATTTATAAAACCTTATCACGTGTTTTGAAAAAGTGTGACTAGATTTTACTTATGTTTTGAAAAATGTTTGTCAAGAATATTTGTTTCTGAATCAAGATTTCATGTTCATTTATCAAAGGGTTTTTGTATATGTGCTTTCATAATATTCCTTAAGATTTTATAACAATTATAAAGACGACAAGTGATCTTAATAGGTCTATTCAGATGAACTCTCATAGGTATAGCTCACACTTGAGTGAGGTGTTTTGGTTGTTCTGGGTGCAGAACTGGTGTATAATCACTAAAGATGAGTGATATCTCTCAGTTTGAATGTGTTGACTTATGCTTAATATGGATTTATACCTATATACTTTAGTCACTTGGTCTTCATATTAGATAATCAATCACATAAGACTGGTTTCGGCATTACTCAGAGGGTTTCTTCATTCATGCCATTGATGTTCACTCTCTTTCCGTCAGGAAATACATGTAGAGGGGTTTAGAAATATTCATAGTGCAGTTTGCAACTAAGAATATTCAATTATGAAGGCTACAGTAACCCGGTAAATCTTTGGTTTTGAGAATCTGTTTGTTTGGAAAATTTTGAGGGATGTCTGTCTTGATGGATTGTTGTTGTTAATCTTCCTTTTCTTTGGTGAAGTGTTCACCTTTGTCTTTATCTTTTCTTGATTTGTGTGAATACACATTGTATAAAAGATATCTGATGTGGTTGCCAATTGTGATTTGTTGACAGCATATGTTTGGAGATGACTTTGCACTTTGAGTTTTGATTTCCATGTTTTTCTTTTGGATTTCTTGGATATGACTTGTTTTTTCTTCAATTTTCAGACTTGCTATGCAAGATGAAAAATCTTTTCTTGATGTGGCTTGATTGAGGATAGGGATAGGTGATATAATAGACAGTTTGTCTAATTATAAGGAAATGATTGTATCGTCCCTGGTCATTTTGATATCTAAGCAAAAATGAGACTAGCATCACGGTATAAGAGTATAAATCCTATAAGTCATAATAAAAACACCTTTGCTCACAGAAATGAATTTCACTTAGCAGTTGAAGACGAGGCACAAATTCTCACATGGGTTTGTTTTTCATCTGAATCTCCTGATCTTATGTCTCTTAATAGATAAAATCGTTATAATTGAAATAAATTCAAAGGGAATAGGAGAATGTACATAACGAAAATTTTGAGATTTGAACCTTCACTTTAATTTAAGAATCAATATGACTGAGAACATTCATCGAGCATAAGTATCTGAAAATTTAGTCAATAAGATGTTAATCACATGGTTTTATAAAGTCTTTAAAAAGATAAAACTTTATCCTAATTTTTTGTGATTTTTGATTATGTGGATGTTTTTGGAAAATTTTGGTTATTTGAATGTTTTTTGAAAATTTTGGTTTGGGGGTGAGAATGGGGTAACGAGAGTTCCCCCATAAATGATGCACTGGGATCATTTTGGATAGGTAGATTGGGATTGTTTAAAGAGGAATTTGGTTTTGGTGGTTCTCCCATAAATGATGCATTGGGATCATTTGGACAGGTGGATTGGGGTGTTTTAGGAGGGTTCTGGTTTTGGTGGTTCCCCCATAAATGATGCATTGGGATCATTTTGGATAGGTGGATTGAGTGTGTTTAAAGAGGAATTTAGTGTTGGTGGTTCCCTTTCGACTGGATCCGCATCATTTTGGTTTGATTGTGAAGTTTCTGCATCGGAGGTAGTGTGGGTTTGAAGTCTTGTAGAAGGCTATGGTTTGTTGTCATATGCTTGGAACGGCCACTATTGATATACCATGTATCATCCTTGGGCTCTCCAGCACAAAGTGCCTGTAATTAGACAGAAAGTTTAGGTACCCAAACCATGGTGGGTCCTGATTTGTTAATAGTTTTCGGTGATTTGAAATCATTATGGTTTCTGTTAATTGGACGAAGTGGTATCAGATTTTCCCAATTTAAGATTTGTTTTTGAAAACCTGTCATTTGGAAAGATTTCTGATTGTGTGAAAGGTATCCTTTATGTAATGACTTGTCTGATAACCTTTCTTTGTTTTTGGGATGAGGATGGTTTTGAAATTTTTTTTGTTTTTATGGCAAGGAGGCTGGTTTCAAAGGTTTCTTTTGGGTTTGTTTGAAAACTTTGGGTTTGCCTTGTTTCTTTTGAAGAGCAATTGGTTTAGAGGTACTGCCTTTCTTGTAAAAGGAGTTTGCTCTATTCAAAAAGTCTTTAAGTTTGGAGTTTTGGTTGGTAATTTGGATTTGGTGGGTTGAAGACCTATTAGTGAAAGATCTTTTGGAAACAGTGAAATCAGTATCATCTGGGTTACAGTTGATAACTGTTTCGTCGTCTGAATTTTCCTCATTAACAGATGTGGATAGATCTGTTAGAGTTGATTCAGAGTTTTCACTGTTAGTCCTAGTTTCTTGTTTGGCTTGTTCGATTTCGAAGGATTCTCTTCCTAATCCAGGTCTGTAATTTGTATCGATTTTACCAGATCCTAAGGATGTTGCTTTGATGAAAATATCATCACTTGGCTTTCTAGCAATATTGATAGAATCCAGTTTTCCTTGAAATCTTTGATTCTCGGATTCAAGAAGTTTGATTTGTTTTGAAGAATCATCTAGTTTTATAATCAAACTAGTGTTTTTGTCAGTTAAATCCTGAATTTTTTGTTTTAACTGAAGGACTTCCTTTTCTAAGGTATCTTTTATTTCAGATGAAATAACAGATTGATTTTTTATTTCTAAGTCCCTTTTTTGTTTTAGAGCTTCATTTAATTGTTCTAGGACGTGATTATTTTCTTCTGATTTTTGTTCAATGTCTCTTTCAAGTTTGTCTCTAGTCCTTGTTGATTCTCCAAATCTGAGTTGCAAGGTTTGTAATTCAGATTTGCAGATATCAGATTTGATTATTGTGTCATGATATAGTTTGAGATCAGCTTTCAAACTGTTCTCAATCTTAGTCATGTGGGACTCAAATGGTGTTTTTGAAAGACCGATTTCTGAGATCATAGACCATACCTGATCGATGACATATGGAGCTCTTGAGTAGGTTGTGGAAGACATTTTTGGGTTGTTTTTTTTTTTTTGAAAATTTTAAGATTTTAATTTTTTTTTTTGTTTTGAAAGGATTTTGAACAAGTGATATTAAAATGAAATTTTTAAGGAAAACTTATTGGTTGGTTATAAAAACGCTACACAAATAAAGTTTTCGACAAAAATTTCAGACTAAATCACACGAGCTCTGATACCAATTGTTGAAAATACGATAACTGATCTCCACGAGTAAGGTTTTTAAGCCGATTACTGTGTGACAGATATGTATTTTGTCTATAATATGCGGAATAAATAAGAGTTGCGGAATAAAATAAAAGGTAAATCTAAACTAGACAGTATTTAAATAGACAGAAAGCGGTAAATAAAGTAAATGTTAGAAGTTAGATGTAATAAACGCCATTATCAACGATAAAGTGTTTTTACAGTAAATAAAAAGGTTAGAAGTTAGATGTCTCGGTTAAATACAGTCCACATATGTTTTCGTTGTCTTGGTTCAATTTGTATGTCTTGGAATTTAGTACAATTGATTTATAACAGTTTAAATAAATCAATAACGGCTCAGGTAAATTATTGGAATTATAATTTCAAAAGAACTTATCGATAGCAAATGAAGATGGCGATTCTCTTTGAAGTGTCGATTCTTGTTCTTTGCTCGGCTTTTCTTGCTGAATGGTATTTCTTCGGTTTTGTGTTGGTTTGGACGTGGGTTTGCTTGAGTGTGTGTATTGTAGTTGTATTGGTGTTGTATGGGTTTGGTGTCGGGAGAAGGTTTTGTTTCTTGCGGTTATATGGTTTGGTTTTTGTTGACAAGTTCGGAAATTTGAGTGTCTTGAGGTGTTTGGTCGTGGATTTCTCTGAATGTGTATATGAGTATATAGTGCTTGGTTGATTGGGTGTATGAATGGCAAGAGGTGAGCTTCTTATTTATAGTTGCTGAAGAACAGGCATCGCGTCGCGACCATATAACCGTCGCATCGCGAAGGTGCGTGTGTCGTGTTGCTTTTGGTCGGCCACTGGTTAGTGCGTTGTGTTGGTAGTCTCGCGAACAAGAAGTAGGTGGTGTCGCGTTCAAGGTCTTTGCGTCGCGACCACCCTTGCCGTCGCGTCGCGATCGCTGTAGTGATCTGGACTTCTGTCTTTGCTCTTCTTCACGTCGCGACCATGGTGTCCGTCGCGTCGTGATTGCTGTAGCAGTGTGACATTTTTGTATTTTGCTCTTTGGTTCGTAGCATTACTTCCTCAGGTTTGGTTGTTTTCTCAAAGTTTCTCGGGTCTTGATTCATCTTTGTTTTTGATCTCGAATTCATGCAATCTGAAATAAACTGATAATATTTGTTAGATAAAAACAGTTCATATTATTTCAGTGATGGTCACATATAAAAATATATTTTTCAACAGTAGACAAGGCTGACCATGAAGTATGGTGGTGAAGTGGTTTGGTCGGCTGATCACGAAGTACCAGTGTGAGAAGTGGCCATTGCATTAGAGTTGGTACCAACAATATGTGCTTAGTATGATGTTATGTTAAAGTTATGTTGCGTTGTATGTTTATGAACGTATAAAGGTGATACGTAAATGCATGTGATTGGTATAATGAGTGGGTGTGGTGTAGGCTTACTGAGCATTTCCGCTTACCCATTGTTAATTTACACCTTTATAGGACCCTCTAGAGTCGAAAGGGGAAGGCACTGATCACTACCAACAAGCATTCCATGGAGATCTAGTTTAAGGATTTTATGACTTATGGTAATATGAACTTATAATATGTTTTCTCAGATATTGACTTCTGCCACTTATTTTGGTTTTGTATAAATTAAAATTACCTTTTTGAATTATGGGTTTATAATATATGATGTTTATTCAAAAAAATTGGGACATTACATATAGACATTTTCTTCCAAATTACCTGTCTCTATTAAGGAATGAATAAAGCCATGTAGAAAACAACAAATCAACACATAAATACTTGCAAATTAGGTTATCTTTGTATTGATTCTTGTACAATGTTAAACATTATAATTCCAGTAATGTTGTATCAACATATTAATGCATGGGTTTGATAAAAAAAGAAATTTTGATAGAAATTATTTGTCTATTTCCATATGTCGCTGGTGCATTCACCATTTTGCATCAAATTTTAAACCAGCATGGCTGAAATCCATTTAACTACACACGCCCACACATACATATACACACATAGAGATAAAGAGTAAGTATGTGAGAGAGAGAGAGAGAGAGAGAGAAAAGAGAAAATAAATATATATATATATATATATATATATATATATATATAGTAGCACATGTAACCATGAATGACAGAGTAGTCGATAGCTTAGTAGGTGAAGCAAAGCAGTAGGATGTGGTGGTAGAGGAAGGGTGTGGTTTTGGAGCAAAGGAGTTAACGGTTGTGTGCGATAAGGAGAACGAGATAAAAGGGGAAATATGATTTCCAAAAAAGAGATTTAAGGAATCAAGTACTAACTAGTGTTATAACCTCCGGTGTCGGGTATTTGATTGATGAAATGTCAAACAAACGTACTTTTCTTTGTCTAGTTTTTGTGACATGCCGGTGAAATTTATAATTTACTTGATTATTTTTGTGTTAATGAAAACATACTTTCGTTTCAAAATTTCCAACATAGACACATTACAATTTATTAGCAAAATTAATAGAGACTTTCGAGCTCAGATCAATGAATAGTTAAACAACATCAGATGAAAAAATTGCAAAATAGATCGACATATCCTTTTTGTAGCAAAATTTATAAAAAGGTATGTTTGCATTTGTACACAATAAATAATATAAAAAATACAGTGTATTGCAATAAATAATATAAAAAATACAGTGTATTGCAATAAAATTAGTCATATATTTGAAATTTATATAAAAGAACGTATGTCATATACATGGTTGAATTTAATTTCCATTAAAAAATCTACCAAACGATTCGAATTTTATACTTTCAGCGTATCATTAACTAAATGATTGGGAACTCACAAATGTTGGCATAGAAATGGTAACTGATTTTGGTTAGCAAAAACCAGTGACATTGTCAAAAAAGCGTGGCCAACAAAACAATGTGAATTCTATACTTTCAGTGTATCATAAACTAAATGATTAGGAACTCACAAACGTTGGCATAGAAAAGAAAACTGATTTTGTTTTGAAAAAAAATCAGCGACGCTAACAAACCAACATGGCTAACAAAGCATATTATATGGTAACCCAGCATTGATACCCAACCAGCGTGGCCGCTAAAACATCATGTCTGTGAAACCAACTTAGCATCCACTACAATCCTATGTATGATTTCTTGACAAATATTAAGAAGCCAAATTTATAAAAATGAAACTTAATGAACAAAACACACAACCTGTTTCATACTTACTTTAATCACAATTATTGAAATGTAAAGCAAAAAATACATTTTTCAAAAATTATATTCAACTGATACATGATAATAAATATTAACGAATACAACCTAAACAACACAATAATAAAACATGTTTATTATAAAATAGGAACAATTATGTAAATAATGTATACATCAACTTCTAAAGTTCAAACAATCATTTCAAACCAAGAAACATGACCAAAAATGAATATATTAACTGTTATGCATCTTTTTCCACATTCATTTCATGTATTTTACTGCATTTTATACACATAATCCATGTATTTTTCACTTTTCGGGAAAATTTTACTTTTTACCATAGGACGTGTTTACTTTGTAAATTTTATGGATTTTAGGAAAATTTTATTACATGGATGAACTTTAATTTGTGAAATGAAGCTATGGTTAAAATTTAGGGCAAAACGGACGTGTAACAAAGGAGATACGACAAAAACGAGTTAGGAAGGTTATGCTACAAAGTTACATGGACCTTGTAATTTGGCCTTGAAATTACACAGGCCGTGTAACTCTATAAAATCAAGAAAAACATCCAACTGTCAATATTCATGCATCAGAAGGCATTATACTTTGAAAGTTACATGACTTGGACAAAATTACAAGCCCCGTGTAACTTTCTCGAGAACAATGGGCCCACAATCTTTGAGTTCTGAACTCCTCTAACTTATGACTTCATTGGGCAACTCTCCTTTGAAAATATGCACCTCTTTTGCATAGATGGTGTAAGGATTGAAGAACACAAGCCGATAAAACCCTTGTTACACTTCCATTGAAGACGATGGAGTTCTACATCTAGAGAAGTTCTCATTTGTAGGGACAAATTGTAACGCCCCATTTTCGGTGTTAAAAATTATAACTATCGTCAATTATTTAGTGTGATATCTTTAAAAGAAAAAAAGAAAAAAAGTTTATTTAGAAAGCGAATTAACGAATTAAATCTCGACCTTTACGGCGAATAATAATAATAATAATAATAATAATAATAATAATAATAATTCTAGGAATTAAATTATATGCTTGGGTGTAGAATATGTCATTATAGTAAACTTAGAATGGGAAATTATGTAGTTTGGGTTGAAAGAAAATAAAAGATTAAAGTGGAGGGACCAAACTTGTACATGATGCAAAGTTACATGTTTTTTCTTTATTTTGGGCTGTGAATATCGATAGCTTGGATGGAGGGCCTAGAGGCCTCGGTTTAGTGATGCAACCCCATCCAGCCCTTGAGTCTCGATCGTAAGCATGTACACATGAATCCCTAGCCCGAATGAGATGGTCCTTGGATCGTATTCCACTTCCAAGCCAAGTTTCTTCAATTGCCGAGAATTATTCTTCTCGTTTTCTTCTTGTCGAGACCTGCTGCAACCAAGGAATAGATGAGGAAGCCAGGATTAGTGATGAACGATGAGGAATGATTGGAGAGGTCGAGATCAAGTAGCAAGGAAAGGAGGGTGTGGAAGCTTCAAACTTTAACCTTTGAATCCATGTAAGTTCTATGGTTAATGTATTCCTTTTTCTCCTCTTGAACCACCATCTCCACCACTGTGAACCACCACCTTGGTGGTGGTTGAAGGCCTACCAAAACATGGTTATGGCTGGACACGAGTTGGTGTTGCTTGAATGCTTGAAGATTGGATTTAAATCATGGTGTATGTCACATAAAATCATAAAATTGAAACCCTTGTTTAAGCTAGTTTTTTATTATTGTCTTAACTCATTAAGTGGGTTGTGTTGCACACTTGAAACCCCTGATTAGTAGCATATTAACTCATGGGTAATTATTCAAAAGATTGGACATTAAGTCCTTAAAGAATGAGGGTGAAAATCCTTACTTTAAGTTAATGTTTTTATGTGATGCAAAACTATTTTAATGTCATCTTGTTACATTCATATCAAATCGTGTGGGTGTCCATTTGGGTTGAGTCTTATATCCCTAGAATGGTAATGGAGTCTAGTTTCTTGGTTCAGAAGGACATGGTCTAACTAGAGCCCTAAGTCAGGTGAAAGTTGCAATTTTCACTGACTGGTCCAGGGCTATGCTGTATAGTGATTTATGATTTGATAAATCCATAGTTAATTGTATACAAATGGTTTGAGGGCAAGACCAATGGGAACAGTTTGGGTTATGAGTCTTGTTTGGTCACACCAAGGACCAGAACCTAACTCATTGTCAATCGTGTGTTTTGGTCATATCTTTGAAGGGTGGTCCAGAGGGTGGACTGATCAAATCAGTCAAACTTGGGGATTTTTCATTTGTTATTGGAGAATCCTTTTTGACATGAGGTCAGGCCCTGTGACCTTATCCTTGGATCTAGTTTGTCCATGATTTTTATTGGATTTTATTTTGAACCCCTCCTTTGTTGAATGTTGAAAACTTTGCAACCAGGTCAAAACTCAGCTTGCTGTTAAGTTCTCTCTTCGTGGTAAATGTTGTGGTCATGGGTGTTTAGGGGTTGTGATGAGTGTCTAGGTTCACCTAATCCTAACTAAAACACTTATTAACTTCATATTTGGATAAATGAGATGAAGGGGGTGTTCATAGTGGGACACAGTGCGTGTTGGAAGTATATAACTATAAGTAAATATTTATAAAATATAAAATCCGTTTTAAGTAGTGGTAAATGGGATGTAGGTCCATGGAAGAATGAGGGTCGTTGAGTGCACTTTTTGGTGTAATACCTACTACTATCTATCAGGTGAGTTTCTCACTGCATTATATTGATGCCATTCATCCTTTACTGTGTTATGTTATGAATATGAGCTTGATGTTATATTGCATGCACTACTCAACGTGTTGAGCAAGACGACACGACTCATACCACTGTTGGGTGCATTATGTGGTGATATATGTTTGGTTAAAGCATGATTGGTTGATATATAGTGTATGTGTTGAAATTCACTAAGTTGTATGCTTAACCTTTCCCTACATAAACTAATGTTTCAGGTACCTTGGATGGAAAGGCGCGACGTGTATACATTGTGCTGCTTTATTTAGGACTTATTTTGAGTTGATGTTCCGCTGACATCTGATTTTTGTTAACTCTTGTTGATTATGGATGTTTAAACTAAATTTATGAATTGTTGGGTGTTTTATTAAAATTAAATTAAGTGGGTTTCCTTATATTAAGGTAGTAAAAAAAATAAAATTTACCTATAAAATTGGGGATGTTACACAAATTCTGAATAAGTCTTGAGCGACAGTTTTAGAGAAAAATTTCATCATCATGTAGATATTCTATTTACAGATTTTGTATTATTAGTTATGTAGTTTTTATCGTTTTCTATAATTTCTTTCTAGCTTCAAAAAGGTTCCAAGTCCAAATCCGGACTGTTTCTTATCAGGTTTTATATGAAAATGTTTCACATTCTATTTTTAGTTAATTGTAGTTCTATTTTTTTAGAATTATTAACCAACACGTTTGGTTAAAGCTTCAAACTACACCCAACATTAAGTCGAACATTCTCATTGATGCTATTGAATTTTAGATTTAAGTTAGATGTTATTAAACTTTTACAGTGTGAAGTAATGCAAAGTTTTGTTCATAATTTTATCATGATTTGTCGTTGAAATTTGGTTGGTCATTATTTTTTAATGATGTATCATATGCCGTATTTATCATTCCAATTATTTTGGGACACAAAAATCAGTGACACATAATGAGATTTTTGATCGAAGACAGTCGATTAGTGGCTTTTTTTACTAGATTTTACTTTCATTACAACCTGTCATTGCTTTTCAATCTAACAACCCATGTTTTATTTAGACCCAAACTCTAATTTTTTTACTTGGTTCAAAAAGACCATTTAATTGAGTTAAAATTGGTGTCGTTATTTGATTTATACAACCAATAATTGTTTTATGAATCAAAGTTGGTAATAGACATTGAATTTTTATTCATTGTAAACTTGGTGTTGTATGTTTTCACACTTCCGATCTTGCGAGGAGAAATGGACATTGTTTGGGAATACTTGTATAAAACTATATGTGGCATATCTACTTATAACTAAGAACTTGTTTAGTTTTAAGTTTGTAAAATTTAGGTTTAGTTAAAGAGCTTATTTGAGCTACATATTTTTTACAAGTAAATGAGTACTAGAGCTTGTTAGTATTCCTTAGTACCAACTTAGATTAAGATATCATCACTTTCATCCAAGTACAAATATGCAGCTAAGATTTGTTGGACTTGAGGTCGGGTCTATCCTTTTCATTTTATGTTTTCTGTCTGGTTTTCAGAATCTGAAACAGACTTGATTTTCAATATCTATGCAGTTTTTGAAATCTAGTTTTCTATTCAGAATTCAGTTTTATATAGATTTTGTATTCTATCCAATTTGTGCAATTGGTTCTAATTCAGGTTTTACATATGAAACACCCTATTTTATATAAAATATATGCTATGCACAAGTCAGTTACCCTGTTTCCTTGAGGACACGAACTTTACTTTCATATTGCTATCCTTAATCAGAGTGTGTTGGTAGGTTCAAAACTATCCCTCGTTTTTCTTTTTATTTCTTTCATCTTCTTCTTTTATGTTATTTCATCTTCTTTCTTATTTTCCTACACTTCTTCTTTTATTTGTTGTCGCAAAACGACAATCAACAAGTTGCCGCCGTTGTCGGGGAGACGACTTATATTATCACCTTGTGTAGTACACCAAAAAAGATTGAAAACTAATGTAAAACAAAAAAATCTGCAAAACAAAAAACCACAAAAAATGAAAACTAAAAAAAAATTGTCCCGCAATAACGTTAAACTTAGCAATTTTGAGAACTCTATAGGTGTGTTCAATTGAAACCTTCACGAGACTTCACTCTTTCTCTTGGGATACCGAAGGGTTTAAAAGGCTTGTTGCACGTGCCAAATATAAAATCACGAACTCCGGTGAAATTGTGAGTTTGCTTGTTTATTTTCCTTATTTTTTAGTTTTCTTGTTTTTACGTTTTAGATAGTTTAAAATATTCAAAAATAACTTTTTTCTTTTCCAATGGTCCGAGAACGTTCCCAAAACCCAAAAATAAACTCCAAAAATATTTCACAAATATTAGAAAATAACGAAAAAAATCCTTAACGGACTTACACTATTACATGGCCGTGCAATTTAAAACCCCAAATTACACAGCTCGTATGATTGTCTGGGGGGCCAGAAGTAAAAGAAATAAAATAAAATAAAAATTGTCCTCCTTTTACACGGCCCGTGTTGTAAGCCCAGAAAAAAAACACGGCCCATGTTCCTTCGTGGCAGCCCAAGAGTCTGGTTTTATGAAAAAATAAAGTGCTCCTCTTTTGTGTTATAAATATACACAACCCATGTTACTATTGGGCCATTTTCCACGACCCGTGTGCCTAAATCAGAAATGAATGTGCCTACCGTCTAGAAAGAATGAAAAATGACTCTAAATTGCATTGAATTCTTTTGACAATTAAAGTTGGAGAATTGTTTTTGTTCCTACCTTTTATTCCTATTAATCTTCCTACTCAAGTTAAATTATGACATATGTATTAAAATATTATTAATTTTATTAAATATGACACTTGTCCTAATTTCATATAGGTAGAAATATGGATAAGAATAAAACAAAAAAAAATATATGTAGTTGATTTGTGGTTCCATGGCCCTTTTTAGGAAAGGAGTGAGTTTTTAATGGGACCTCTATCTATTATTTTTATGTTAATATCTAACTTTACTTGATTATTTTGATTATTAGAATTTAAAATTATGTAACTTTTTAGAAACTAGAAAAATGAAGCCAAAAAGAATTATGTAATTCGTATATAAATAATTATCATAACATCCGTTCCAAAACAATATATGATATTATTACTTCATTTTAATAATTCATCCAGAAAAAATGTAAATACTATTTTTAGTTTAATAATTCATCCAAAGAAATCTAAATATTATTTTTATTATGATGTCACGTTAAATAAAAACAAAAGATTGGTCCGTAATTTTAAATAGACTCCTGTGTGATTGTAGATATAGATAGATACACGGGCAATGTTTGACCCACAAATGAATTTTGAGTCCATTTTCAGTTTAAATAAAATGCTTTATTTTTCTAACTTTTTGTATTCGTAGAACAAAAACCAAAAAAGACTATAAAAATTGCTCCTTTCTTCTCTTTTTTTGCCAAGAACTCCCATAGACTAATTAAAAGGCTCTTTTATAAAATCAACTTATTGATTTATTTGTTTTTTAGAAAAGTCATAAGTCATAATTAAAAGGCTTATTACTTATTAAAATATGTTTATTTGTCATTGCTTATAGCTTATACTTTCCAAAAAACCAATAAATCAATAAGTTGATTTTATAAGCACATCCAAACAGCCCCTAAGTATCCAATCTTCATTTCATGCAAAATCTTCAAGTTTACGTTACGATTTTCTTGAACCTCTACCCTTCTTAACTTAAATACAAGGTAAAATCCAAATTTTCATGGTGAAAATCAGGATTTCACAAGAACTTTAGAAAATGCAAATTCAAAATTTTCGCTTAAATGTTAAAACTTTGGTAGGGTAAAGCTTAATGAAAGATAAAGCAAGTGATTACCATCTTCAAACACAACGATTCAACTCCAATCCGATAAATTTGCTCATTTTTAGATTTCTTTTAATTCTTAAAAAATATACATATAGTTGAAATTATGGTGTTATTAGCGAGAGTTTGATTATATTGTTGTGTGCTTATTGTTAAGCTTGGTAATCATACCTTTGTAACTTTCGGGACAAAAATTTATTGTGTTGAAAATTTGGGACAAATTTTGTTTGTTAATAAGTATCTGTTAATTGGACAGAGGATTGTTTAAAAATCTTTCTAGGAACAAAGTATCCTACTATTATCCACCTCGTGAGGTCCAATTTTTTTTGTCCCGCTCTTCTCCAAGGATCGAGAAGTTAAATTTTTAAGCTTCGAAAGGGGTATGCATTTGCATGTATTTTAGTCATTTTTTCTTAGTGTTTGTACAAAAATTTTGCATTTAGTTTTGTTAAAAAAAAATTGCTTTGTTCTGTTGTTTTTAAACTTTTTTTCAATTTTTTTGCATTTTTTAAAAATTATGCATTGTATATCGTTCTAAATTTTATTCTTTTTCATATACGTTGTAATTCTTTTCAAATTTCTGTATTAACTCTCTGCATTGCATATAGGTTTTATAAATTCTTTTAAGATTTTCTGCATTTTAAGTTTTTAGTTTTTTAAATCGGTTTATTTTTTCAGCATTTTACTGTATATACTTTTTTCAAATTTTAGCAATTTTAGTTGCATTAACAGACACACACAAAATGTTAGTATCCTAACTTTAATCCACACACACACACATACATACACACACACACACACACACACACACATATATATATATATATATATATATATATATATATATATATATATATATATATATATATATATATATATATATATATCTGTGTGTGTGTGTGTGTGTGTGACACACACACGTGTGCAAGTAGATCAGTGTAGACATACAAACAATCATAAAAATACAAGTGTACATAAAATGTGACTAAACAGACTCCTTACACTATCAATTTGAGAAAGATAATCATTGTGTGTCAGTATCGAAGGAGTAGGTTAACGCTCTAGCAAACATATCGGTACAAAATACATGCTGATTCCAAACTCAAAATATTACGTTAAAAACTGGCTATCACAATACCTATTAAACTTAACATTCTCCCCTTTGTGACAAGTCTTTGCCATTATCCTTTAAAAACATCATCGTTACAGCTTCCAAAACAACTCTTCTTACAACCATCCACCAGTTCAACAGTTCTTCAACCTCATTTCCTTTCGATAGAGAATTATTTATCATCAATGTGAAAGAATGACTTAGTTCTAATTCCAATTTTAGGACTATAGACACAACACACTATTCAGGTTCTTAAAAACTTCTACAATCCATATGAGATCTTACCTTAGCCAACTTTGAATTCAGAATTGAAACATCTTTGTTGAATTTCTTGGTAAAAGACATAGTCGGTTGATGCTAACTAGTTGTAGTAGAAAACAAAAAGTCTGCATGTGAGTAATCATTAGACCATGTTAAACTTGATACATAGTTCTCGGTATCTTCAAGATATTTAACAAATCATTTGGATTCATTAGTGGGAAATTGGCAAAAGTAAACTCGACTTCTTCATTTATGCCTCTTATGACCCTGAATGAGTAATTTTGAAATGAATCTTAAACTTATCATCTTTGTTAAAATCCACAATCTTTGTAGTTTCGTTAGTAATTGGTAAGTTAAGTTGTTTAAGAAGCAAATTCTTTATATGTGTATCTTTCTGTAGGAAAAATATTGAAAAATGCATCATCCCCAATCGTTATTTTACCCCAGACCTTGTTCATAAAATGTTTCTTGGCCTCTATTTTACTTTCTTTTTCCATCAGTGACATTTGTTTCCAATATTTCAATTAATTCTCTTGCCTTCGTTGTGGCATATCGGGTCTCACTTCTCCCTATTTTGTTCAAATAATATGTATCGACCCACCATGTGATATACGTGAAAGAAAATTAGAAAGCAGAGCCACTTATTCATGCTCATCCAAATGAACTTTCTCAGTTGCCTCAATAATCTTTTTAGTATATCTTTCAACAAGATCTTTTGTATTATAGACCTGATGGAGGGTCCTAAGGAATGTTTGCCAAAGCTTCAACCAGGGAGCTTTACAAGGTAACCACTATATGTTGTGTATCAAGGATGGAGTTGTGGACTTATTTGGAATACACATCCTTTTCATTTTGCACATCCTCTTCCGTTTTTTAACTTTCTCACCAAGTTCTTGACATGAGTCCTAAATAGTTTTTTACCTCTAATTGAAACTTTGCCTTCAAATCCTGTTTTCGATCCAGCCACAATTGTAGATTTGTATTCAACAATAGAGATGACTAACTCATTTAATACCTTCTCTTAGGAAAAGTATTTCTTCTCCCATTCGCTCACAAGAGTATCTACATTGATTGATTGAGAAACTTGAGAAGAAGAATCAAAAAGGCTTACTAACATATTAATATTTCGGTTGAGAATTTTGAAATCCCTTTTGGAGATGAGATTATCATTATCTTCACCATCCATATTTTCTTGTTCTTCAATTTAAAGTGGAGCCATTACAAAATTCTCACTGGATTAACTGCTTCATCATCTCTAAAGGAATGCATCTCTATATCAATGGTTCCCTTCGTAGTTATAGTACCTTGAAGTGACGTTAACGGCATACACACATTAAGAGGGTTGCTAGAAGGATCATCAAAATTATCATCATATTGTGGTATTAGAAATGATTGGTTTAGATGATATAGGAATTTCGAGTTCTATTGTAATAAGTTCGGAATGAATGGGCTTTACTTCTGAATAAATTGGTTTGGTTGAGGCCAGAATTTCTTCAGCACTTGAAATCATAACACCATCTATTAGAGAGGATATGGTAGACTCCTGATGAAAAGATTCTCCGGTCCACTAACAATCGGTAGAGACAAAATTGGTTCGTTAGTAGTTGCATTGCTAGTCATTGTTATTGTAATAAGGGGATCACTTATCCCAATAATATTTATGATGGCTGTCTCTGGTTCACTTGGATTAGACGATTAAGGCATGTTACTAAAATAGCCTTATTAACTATTTTGCTTCTTTTGGACTTGTGAATCGGTTGGGTGCTTTTTCAAATAAGTTTGTTTTGCAATCCAGAATGAATTTCATCAATATCCAATTGAGGGATTTCATGAATAAGGTAGTTAATCTTCAATGTTCCTCGGTACTCATTACCACCAAATTTTCTTGATGAACTTTGTCCAATATTGTTTGTGGAATTTGACCAACAAATTCTAATTGAGTTTAATCAGCAAAACGAGTTCAGACAGGTAATTGTTGAAATTCTATAGTTGAATAAGCATCATCATTATCAAGTGAAATTTTTTTGTAGGTATATGTCACATGAATGATTAATTTCCACTAGTGATGGGAACTCAACTTATTATCCCTCTTAGAATGAGAAAGGCTTTCAACGAACTCAAGCTAAAAAATTTGTGTAGTAATCCACAGTTACATCGTGATAACTCCCATACAACACAGATAGAAAGGCATGGCCTGGTAATTCTAATTTAAACCTTCTCTCAAACAAGAAGTACAACATTAACCGAATAAGAAATTCCACATCAACAACAATTTGGTCTTCTTAAACTATGATACATTTGTCATTAATGGAATGTGTATCATCTGATTAAGCATATCAATCAGTTGTTCTAGAGTAGGAGTAATAAACTCGATATCAATAATTGTACCTTTTGGTTTTCGCTCTTAAAACATCTCATCTCACTTATCTTCTCCTTTCCTTTTGCGAACTCACTTGGCTTCTCTTCATCTCTTGCCATCAGACATCATCGATAAATTGGTCAGCACATCTCCTCATCATCCTATCCAAAACACTAGACCTTAGTCATTTCATATTATATGTCTTTACCCCTTACATCAATGATACATTCTTTGTCTATTCCTTAATATGTTACAACATATAGTTCATAGCAAGATGATTCTCATGATAGCAAAAGGTAGTCATACAAGAGTCGCCAAGGAGCTTCTTTTCCTTTTACTTCTACATTCTTTTTCTCTACCTCTTCCAGCTTTTGATTTCATAACCAAGTTATTTATTGGTTTATTCATTAAGAATTTGTTGTTAGAGCTTGATTTGAATCACTGACCACTATTGTTTGGTTTTCGATAGAATTTCTTTAACTTTCAATTCTATGCAATTAATGGGCATTCTCCGCCACTGTCATTACATCTCCTTCATACACATCCTGTTCTTCTTCATATTCATCCTTTACACTCTTCTATCCTCTATTTCACTTTTCTGTATTGCTTTATTCCATGGAGATCAATGTTAAAGGACCGCCAAACGCCTTTTCTATAATCGTTTCCTCCACGTCTTCCTCTCATGTCTTCAGTATGCAATGAAGTTCAAGTATGGAATACTCTTACAGATTCTCATGACCTTTGATCATCATTGCCACGAGTTTCCATTCTTCATGTATACACTAAATAAAAAGCTATGTTAATTTCATGTGTATCTTATTAATGTTAGCTCTATCCTTATGAATGTTAGCTCTCTCCAGCTTTTATACAAGTTGATAGTATTTCTCAAATGTAATATCCAGGGTCTCATATAGATTTAGTTTAAAGTATCTGAATTCAATCAGGAGATGGGTTGTTTTGTTTTTCTTTAGTTTAACGGTTCCTTGACATAGATACTTAAGATGAGTCTAGATATCTTTGGCAAATTTACCGTTCTGAATTAGAGAAAATATGTTTTGAGTAAGTCCATAACATAATTCTCCTCTCTTAGATATCATATCTGATTCATTACCATCTTTATATCAGCGGTGGTTAGTTTGTCATTTTCTTCAATTAATACAAGACATGATCTAGTATATGAAGATAATATTGGATCTGAAAACACAAAATGGACATTTTTCGATTGATTTCCAAATAAATAGATCAAGAGTAAAGTGGTAGTCTTCCATATGATCTACTCACTGGTGCTATTCCTTTGGGATTAGAATCAAAGCTTTTTAATTTGAGTGGATGATATTCGAAACATTGTAAACTACTTATTCATTGTAACTTGCTATAGCGATTGAAACATGATCAACCATGATTTATGAATACTCAAAAAACAAATCAATGAAATGAGATTAATTTGAAGAACGAGAAGTATAGTGAATTTCTAATAAATACAAATGATTCCTACTATGATACCACTTGTTAAAATTGAAAGAGTAATTACAAGTATATACGGAATATAGTAAATAAACAATCGAACTAAATATGAATGATAAGCTCAATCGATTGGTTGGAATATGTTTACAGACAGGCTCAAGTGTAATTGCTTACACAAACACACTAAACATTACTATTCATACTTTAACATACACCTATATATATACATATACAAGTAGGTTAGTGTACTCATACAACCAATCACAAAAAGACAGACGAACATAACGCATGACTAAACGGAATACTCGCACTAACTTACACTATCAGTAAGGAGCAAGATATATAGCCAGTGTAAGTACCAAAGAAGCAGATTAATGCTCTAGGGAACAATTCAATACAAAAAATACATGCTAACTGAAAAATCTCAAAATATTTTGTCACAACACGTTTTAACCGTAACAAAATAACCACGCATTTTGATTGCAAAGCAAATTCTATAGAAAACTGTCTACATACTTTTATTCCGTAAAAAAAAGTCATATTATTAACATATTAGCTACATAATGCAATTTCATGGCAAATTCTGTAGCAGTGTAGCTATGACCAGCCAATCCATAGCAGGATAGCTACGGATTTGATTCGGTAAGAAATTTCCTTAGTTAATCAATAATTTTCTTGTATTGATTATGTGTTACTCGTGTATTCAATAATCACTCTCACGTCTAAAACCCCTTGTGATCAAGATGATGTTTTTTACTTTGAAAAATTTGTAACTCGTACATCTTGTCACACATTAAAAGGACTTCATTAGTGTCGATAATAGTATGCAAAATTTCCATGCAGGTATTCCATTTATGTTAGGGGTGGTAATGGTTTGATCGGGTTCAAGTTCGGCATCTCATCATGCAACCTATTTTATGACATGTTGAAAAACCACTAGATTAATTATATAGGATAAGATTATTCAACACAACTCACATAAAGTTGCTGACATCAAGTTGACTTGTTAATTTATTTTCCTGGCCCAACATGTTATAATAAAAAAGTTAAACCTAAGGTTCAGACATTTAAAATTTCAAAGTTTAAATAAAATAAATAAGTTTACGATATCTAATTCATCAAGTTACAAACATGAATCCTTGTTTAAAGTTTGAAAAAAAAAACAACCACAAATACAAATGAGGTGTTTAAACTTCAAATAAAATTAGAAATGCCTAGTTTTTAAGCAGCTCAACTTTAATTATTCTCAAACTCGACTTTTCATTTTCGTCATAACTTTTATTTTCACCTTCTTATTATCTTATATATCACTGTCATGATGAGTCCATTATATATTTTAGAATAAACCGAAATGGAAATTAAATAGAATGCATTAGAATGGAAACACCTAAAATGCTTTCGTTGGGGCTAGCCCACTTGGCTAACAAGGTGATATACTAACAAGGAGATCATGGGTTCAAACCCTAACACTAACATAACAAGAAGAAGTTTAGGAGTAGGAGTATGATAGATTTGCCGTTCTAAAAAAAAAAATTAGAATGCAATATAATCTAATGTAATTAATTACATGTTACTTATTAAAATTTGGGTTAATGACACCAAAACCCAATAAACTATTGTTTTTGATCTTATTTGGTCATTAATATTATTTTTATGCATTTTAAGTCATTAAATTATGATTTTACCGGTTAAAATAGGAAATATGATCTTTTAGTCCCGATTTACCGGTTAGATACCCGCCAACGTGGCTTTTTTGTTTTTTTTTTTTTGCCTATGTGGCTTTTTTTTACAATTAAAATTATCACCGTTCCACCATCCTTCCATCTCCATTCTTCCTTTTACCAATGGCAGGAGAGACGAAACACCCCCTCTCTTCATCTCCCCCTTCCTTTTCCCTGCTTTTCTTAGCACCGCCACAGAAGGAAGATCTGAATGCCACAATGGTTTGTCACCGACATCTTCCTTCCTTAGTCGAACTTTCTGATTGGAGCTTAATTCAAACGATGCAAATCTGAATGCCACCATGATTCGTCAAAGTCGAATGGTTCGCCACATCTAAAGCTTGTAAATATTTTTGTGTAAGTGATTGATTCATTAATGGCTTCACTCAAAAGAAATGATTCGTCAATACTTTGCTTCCAGCATCACCAATTTTGGGTAATGAACATGTTTATCAATTAAAGTCCTCCTGGTATGGGTTATGTTTGATTTGTATGGTCTGCTTAATTTCTGATCAATTTCTTGATTAAAGTGCATATTGTTGGTCTTGTCTAAGACCCTCCGGCCTCTATGATTTCTAGTTTTTTGTTTGTGATAATGGCTTCATTACAGTGGTATCTAAATTCATGCATCAAAGTTCCTTTAGTGAATTTTCTCCTTGTATAGTCCACTGTGACTTAAAACCTGTAAATGTCCTTTTTGACGAATACATAGAGGCTAGAATTTTAGATTTTGGGCTCGTGAAATTGTTGGTGACTTGTCTAAGAACTTGGATGGAAATTTAGACATGGTTGTCGGAGCTCTAGCTCTACAACTCTCTGAATTCTTCATCAATTACACTTTTTTTGCATCAATTCTTTATCAATTTCTAGGTTTTGAACTCAACTGAACTTATGTGTTTCTTCTTCGAGCAGTAATTGAAAAAACGGAGAATGATTAAAAGGAAGAAAAAAACACTGGAAGAGATTAGAGGGTGTGTTTTTGCATCGATACTTTACCGATTTCTCAACCCATGAAATCCTTTTTCATAAAAGTACTGACGATTCAGAAAATGAATTTTGAGGGAATGTCTGTACGCGTATGTATTTGATCTGAAGAACCCTAAATCTAATTGAAACCAAAAGGCAATAGTTGGGTTTGGGAAGCCACCTTATAAAATTTAAAAATAAATTTTGAATTAAAAAGTATTTTTTTTATAGAAAATTCCATGTGGATGCCATGTGGGTGCCATATAGACCACTTCAGTCAACCAAAAAGCCACGTGGATGCCACCTCACTAAGAAAACCAGACAAAATCTGTTGTTTCCTCTTTTTAACAGGTAACATGAAAGTTCGATGACTTAGAATACCTTAAAAAAATATTAGGGACCATTTAAAAACAAAAACAATAGTTAGTTGAGTTTTGGTAACATTAACCCTTAAAATTTTGACATGTTGATGAAATTTGGTTAAATTGGTGACTGCTGAGGGAGCTTAATTTGTGTTCCAACATAGTGAATCAATGAAGTGGAAACTGAGCTGTGCATGCTTTTTATATATTTATAGAATATAAACCAATTAAAAATTACAAAATACTTATATTAAGTAAATACAAAATACAAGTAAATATTATATATTTAAACAGGGATAACGGATTGAAGATAGGTTACTTTTCATCTATAACCCAATCTAATTAATCAAATAAGTTAAACATGTGGAAATTGTCTGTAAAGTGTTATATTTGGGTCGTTTTTTTGGAAACTTAGTTAGTAGGTATGGTTTGTTTACGAGCTCGGAGTTTTATAAGAATAAACTAAAATTTTTATTACACATGAATGCTTTCTCGTTTTTCCTAAACATTATGTTTTTATCCTGATGTTTATACTATTATTACATGCGGATCCTAAAACTTCAAAATTTTTATTTTGTATAGATACTGATTTAGTTGACCTTGAATCTACAACATATAACCAAAACCAATCAGTCATCGGTCAACGCAAATAGTATATGCATTGATGGGACAAATTTCTCATTTTACATTCACAATTGCAACAAATTCTTGACATCAAATCCAATGAAGAGTGAAGACCGTCATTAACTTTCACAAAAGATGTGTAAAAAACAAGAAATATATTTAAGAATCAGGCTACAAGAACCAGTCAGACAAAGAGAAGTGAAAACTTTTTCAGGCATACGTTTTTGATGAAACCGCATGACTTCTACTTCTTGGAAACATCTCTGGTTTTAATCTGAAATCATCTCCAAAATCAGCAGGCGACTCTTCATCAATTCTACCAATAGCCACGCTTTGGCTACGAGGCACAGGCGGCGGAGCCACCATCTGTTGCTGCCGGAGAAACTCACCATCCAACCGGTTACCCAAGCTTCTGGTGGAAGCAATCCTCATCAGCTCTGCGAAATCTTCGTTTCTTGAGGATGTTGTGCTGTAACTTTTTGGTAGACCGGTGGTGGTGTAAACACTCCCGCCACCCATGCCGGTGGCGCACGAGTACATGCTGGAGATGTACAGGTCTCGGATCTTGCAGATAGCTCTTACGGGTGCCTTTAAGACCCTGGTGGCGATTGAGGGTTTTTGACTCTTTTTTTTATCCATTATTTTTGAAGAAGATGAAGGCGTGGCGGTTTTATAATTATGATGATTGCGTGGCTGTCGAATGTTTGGTAGGAGAGATGGGTTTTATACATGTTGCATTTATTAAATATTTTCTTTGTTAATAAGAAAGATTTTATATTAGAGTAAATTACAGTTTTGGTCCAAGTGGTTTGATACAGTTTTCACTTTTCATATTGATCCAATATTAGGAAATCCACGTATCGGCCCCTGTAGTTTGTATTTATTAACATATTTAGTCCCTCACAACGTTAAGGGTTATTTAGATGAAGGTAATATCCTTTGTTTAATTTTTAATTTATTTTGTTTTAATTATTAATTTATGGTGGTGTATGAACTCGGACATATGATGTTACACCGTGAGTCTCTGCATATGGAGATTTCAATGGCTTCCCTAGGCGACTAAGAGAAGGCTGTCAAATCTTGTTATCTCCATCAATCTCAACCTCCAATCTCCGTTTCAATTCTATTCCGAGTTAATCTTTAATTTCCAACCTAACCCATAAAAAATTTCAACTAAAAGTTTGATTCGATCCGCCCATGGAGCATTAATCTCGATCCCCTCAAATCATCGGCGACAAAACCTACATCCGTGAATGATGCTCCCCTTGCCGGTATGCTGCTTCCTTTGCCAGTAGGCTGCCTCTGTCGGTGCTTCAAGAAACACAACAGCAAACCGGTGTGTTGCTTCCCTTGCCGCCCCTCGTTTAATCCCCCGAGGTCTGCAACTTCGTTCGAGTAAATCACAGTCCTCAATCGATAGCTTTTTCCATAAATCAACTTCCCCAGGTCTGCATCGGTGCTATAAATCTATGGGATGATAAAAATGAGAGATTGTTGTAGGGCTTCAAGAAGGGAGTTGCGTATTGAATCGGTCTACATAAATCTTTGAATAAAAATTGAAAATATAATAGAGAAATTAAAATCAGTGGTAGAATGGTCATTTAACACACATTTAACAGAATAATATTGACAGTAACTCCTCGACGGACCAAACATGTGACCAAATGTATACCACAGGGGCCGATATGTGGGATTTCCTAATGTTGGACCAATATGAAAACTATGACAAACCACAGGGACCAAAACTTTATATTATGATGATCGATATAATATAGTAGTAATATATATCAAATTATATAGTATTGCATGTGGCTTATGCTTTGGAAAAGTTAAGTAAGAAAGATGGATAACATAGGTTTATAATGGATGTTTTTTTTTTATTTTAATTTTTTACATTAAAGTAATTACTAAAAATGTTGTTAACTGAATTCAAAAGATAAATTGAATTGTGTTAGAGGAATATCGATTTGAGAATGACCTAATATTGGTGGAAGATGATCACCGACGATTTGGGTGAGGTTTGTTTGCCAAATTTATCTCTTGAGATTTGATGAAGGTTTTGGTCATGAAGAAGAAAATGTCTTCAAGTTCATGATATAAAGTCAATTGGGGGTGGTGGTTTGGGCCGGCAGGAGATGTTTTGTCCACTCGATGTTATCTATTTGTTTAATGTATTCACACAATAATGGGATGATAATTAATGTTTTCTTAATTCACTTTGAAATTAAGTACGTTTATTTAAATTTGAATTAGTCAAAGATACGTTAATTGTACGTATACCTTACCTTTTTATATAATTACGGTATGTGATGTTTTGTCCACTAATTGGTTAATTACGTAGGGTTGATGTGAACCTTAACCCACATTCGGCAAAAACTCTTAACAAATTTGAGAAAATTATTGAATGTGATATATGATACTTTACCGAGCTTTTAATTTGTAAGTCTTAAAAAATATTTATCACAAGATTGTGTATTTAAATTAATTTTTTTCATGATTAAATGTGTTAGATGATACTTTACACTTTTACTATATTTTGGTAGATAATTTTTTATCTAAGAATGATACTAGTTTGACAACTATTTAAATTAGATGTTTATATGCTAAAATCATAAAAAGAAGAATTTCGTATATGTCCTTATTAAGTATCAAAATATTGTATTTGTCCGATCTTAAATTTAAATATCATATTTATCCTTTTTAATCTTCAAAATATCATAAAATCCAAATTCTTTTTTTCAAACATTTTTTAATGTTTTATAATCATTTTTTATGTTTTAAAAATAATATAACTATAAAAAAACTTATATTAACATTATTATCCCTCCTTAAATGATTTATGTCTTTGTGAATGTGAATCAAATGGGAACTGATGCATTTTCCAGTCCCATAAGACTCTTGCATCAACTATTGGTCTTGGGCCAAATTCATTAGAAGAAATGGCAGGTTTGTTTCAAAGTCCAAGGTGATGGATGAATATTGTAATTGACTAATTTTGATTTATGTGATTTATTGATCTTTTCTAAATCAATAAAGTTAAAATATATTTGCAAAAAGTTGTATGTATTGGTCCAGTTAAGTTTGGATTTTCAAATCAAGATAGTTACACGACCTCAATATTGACAGCTAGGAACAAATTTTTTTTTTTTTTTTGAACAGCAGCTAGGAACAAATAACTGCAACACTTATGCGTAATTGAAAGTGTATACATACTTGATCAGATTCTAAGGGTTAGGAGTAATTTAGTCAATCCGTTTTATGTGAAAAGGGTTTTAATATCTAGGGGTAATATGGTCAATATACTTTTTCTTTTAAACTAAAATGATTCTAAAACATAAAAATTGATTATAAAATGTTAAAAAAAATGTTTTAAAAAATAATTTGAGCAAATACGATATTTTGATGGTTAAAAATTGATAAATATGATATTTAGATTTAAGGTTGGGCCAATACAATATTTTGATACTTAATAAAGGCATATACGAAATTTTTCCTAAAAAAGGTATTCACAATGAATTTCAAGGATTCGAATGAAAGAAAAACCAAGAGAATGAAGCCAAATGACCATAATGTGGGATTATTAAATGAAAATAAAGAAGACAAAATTATGAAAATTTTGTAATTCGGGTACTATATCATGATTAAAATCAGGTTTGAATATAGAATAAAAAAACGATGCTAAAAATTTGGTGGCCCAATCGGATTATTCCAATCCACCATTTGACCTCTTCGATTCAAAAAGCCTCTATCGGACCGCTCCAGCCCATTTGCAAAGGCCTCTTAAAACTCCCGTGAATGTGATCAGCATCCGAGTGTACGATTATATTTTATTTTAGTTTTTAAAAACGTTGATAAGATTTACTTTGGTAAACATTTAGTTAGATTCTTTTAATTTATATTATTTATTTTCTGATTATTTTTATACGATTCTTTTTAAAACAAGTGCGAGGAAATTATCGTTGTGAATTACACTAGATTTGTACCTAGATTCGAATTAACTGAATGAAACAATTATGTCTCTATGATTGTTAATAAACACAAATCTGTGTAACCTATGATAAAACGGTTAAAATGGAAACACAAACCGGAAGTGATTACGTTTTGAAAACTCGTTTTTTTTTGTTAAAGTTTACGACTTTCTCACGTTTAAATTATAATTATTCTTTTAGTGATGATTTTCTTTTCATTATTTGAATTACTCTGCTAACTACAAGCTTCCTTGAATCTGACCTTTACATATTGTGTTGAGTGTGAAGCCACTATTGTGGTTTGTCAAAGTTGGTGAATGTGAAGAGTTTGAAAGTGTAGTTGGTGAAGGCTTTTTTCAAATGGAGTTGGCAGCCCATTTTTGTTGAAGAAAAATTTCTTTTGTTCACATTGAAATATTACACACTCAAATGCATATAAAAAAGATTCATTGGCTAGTTAGAACATGCACCACACAACACCATGTAACACAGAGAGAGTGCAGAGTACCACCAAGAAATAAAACTCCTAGTTACCCACCGTGGACGTAGGTCAGTTTTGGACCGAACCACGTTAAATTATTGTGTTCTTAATTTGTGAGCTGAGTGTGTGAGTTTCGTGTTCGTATGCTAAGTGTCTCGATCCTAACAAGTGGTATCAGAGCCTTGGTATAGCTCCAGAGAGTGATTTTCTGTTTTTGGGTCGAAAATGTTTTGTCTCAAAAACGATTTTGGTTTACGCCGTTGGAAAGGTCTCGTTCCGCAGATTCCGAAAATATATTTTTTCCAATTTTTTGAGCGTCGGAAGACCTCCAAATCACCGGTCAAAGTTGGTCAAAACTCGCCGGAAAGTTGGCCGAAAAAACCAGTTCGCCGGTGAAGATGACACTGTAGCGCCGGAGTTTCACCGGAGAAGACGACACTGTAGCGGTACTGTAGCGACACTGTAGCGGTACTGTAGCACAGTTTGAAAAACTCAGATTTGGTCCCTGAAGTTCCAGAATTTGCAAAACAGGTCCTTGAGATTCCAGAATTTGCATAACAGGTCCCTCAAGCCCAGAAAATTCCAAAACAGTCCCTGAAGTTCCAGAAAATTGCAGTTTGGTCCTTGAACTTCAGGAAAAGTGCAGTTTAGTCCCTGAACTTCAGGAAAATTACAGTTTGGTCCCTGAACTTCATGAAAAGTGCAGTTTAGTCCCTAAATGTCAGGAAAATTACAGTATGGTCCCTGAACTTCAGAAAAAGTGCAGTTTAGTCCCTGAACTTTCAGAAAACTACAGTTTAGTCCCTGAACTTCAGGAAAATTGCAGTTTGGTCCCACAACTTTGTCAAAGTCGCAAAACAGTCACTCAAACATTTGTTTTGGGTAGTTTAGCCAGAAAATAATTTGGGTGGGGATTATATTTTACAAATAACAAGCCAAGAACAGTTGAATCAAAATTCTATTTAATCGGTGAAGAACAGTTGAACTCAGAAGAAATTTAAAGAAATCGAAAATCAGTGCCAACAGCGTTTGTCGGGTTTTATCGATTCAGTTTAAATTTTCAGTTTCTGATTCTCAGTTCGGTATTCTGCTGTAGTTTAAATACGTTGATTATTTAACAGAGTTCAGAAGAACAGTCGTTAAGTTCAGACAAGGCTTCGTTTAGTGAAGATTGAAAAGTTGGTGGAAGATGCAGATTGAGGCTTTATGTGTCAGAAAGTTCAAGATATGGTATTGGTAAAGGGAGAAAATTAGAGAATTACAGAAGATCAGACGTTCAGACAAATCCAGCGATGATCAGAGTTTCAGGGGTTCAAGAACAGATCATGGGATGAACAGATCAAGTAATTAAGAGAAAATCCGTTTTCGGTAGATCCGACAGTGATTAGAAAGTCAGCAGACTTAGGTGTAATCACGGGATCAGAAAGTTCGGTGTTATTCATGACGTTGAGGTGTGGACATTCTTTAGAGTCGATGTCCAAATAGAGGAAATTCTGCTTCTGAGAATGTGTCTGGGTTTGATGCATTGGGACTCAGTGGGAGGCAGTGAAGACTCTTGGGTCAAGAATTCTGGTGCTTCATTTCACGCTACCCACAGCAGTGAAGCACTGCAGAATCTAAAAGTTGGAGACTTTAGAAAGGTAAGACTTGTGAACGATGAATGTTCGCTGTATATGGTCGGATTACCGTCTGAGAGAGTGACCGTCCCAGTTCAGAAGAGAAACAAAGTCCGGTTCACAGAATCTCATAGGCAGAAGAGGGTGACCTTTTGCAAGTAGGAAACCTAGAGCTACAAGGAAGATTCAGGTTGAACGAGCATGGAAAGGTTCAGAAAAATCAGTCGAATGATGTTGTGGCAATAAGAGCACAGAGTATTGTTTCAGTTGCAGGGTTTTGCAACAGTGGGAGCATAGGTCGTGTTTCAATCATAGGTCCAGGACGACAGTGGATTTAGAGCCAGTTTTCAGCTATAAAAGTCTCTCCGATTTTTATAACTTGCTAAATATGGAGAGTGTTGTTGTTTGTTCTCAGATTATTCCAGGATTCGATAGTTCGTTTTCAGTGGGAGCCGATAGGGACAGAGAACGGGTCAAGGGCAGTTTAAGACATGACGAACATAGTTGAAACTCATGGGAGTTTTAACGGGCCTTTTAGGTTAACTGATGAGAAGGCCGGGGTAACTAAGGAGTTTACGGAAATACAGATGCACAGTTGAAGCACAGGTGAAGATTGTTCCGTGGCTTCAAGTGGGAGATTGTTGAGTGTGAAGCCACTCTTGTGGTTTGTCAAAGTTGGTGAATGTGAAGAGTTTGAAAGTGTAGTTGGTGAAGGCTTTTTTCAAATGGAGTTGGCAGCCCATTTTTGTTGAAGAAAAATTTCTTTTGTTCACATTGAAATATTACACACTCAAATGCATATATAAAGGATTCATTGGCTAGCTAGAACATGCACCACACAACACCATGTAACACAGAGAGAGTGCTGAGTACCACTAAGAAATAAAACTCCTAGTTACCCACCGTGGACGTAGGTCAGTTTTGGACCGAACCACGTTAAATTCTTGTGTTCTTAATTTGTGAGCTGAGTGTGTGAGTTTCGTGTTCGTATGCTAAGTGTCTCGATCCTAACATATTGCTCGCTAGATTAATTGTTTTAAGTTATTTTTGTTTCACATCAACGACAGTGATCATAATTTTTCGTCGTTGTCGGGAGCTATTGTGTTTACCAGCTTAAATTCTGTTTTGAGCTCATTTAATTTGTTTTATTGTTTTTCATAAAATCAATAAAACAAAAAATATTATTATTGTCTTTACTTTAATTCGCCAAGTTTCTTTTTACAAGTTTGTTGTGTTGAGATGTAAAATATCTAAATGACCGGTTATGATGCGGAATTAAAAAAACAAAATTTAAATAGATGAGGAAAGAACTAATAATGTATAAGAAAATATAAACACACAGAGAGAAGTTGTGAACAATTTTGATATTGTTGTAAAGATCCCGTACAATTCACATATTAAACACGTTACAAAGTTGGCTATTTTTAAGCAGGGCCGGTCCAAACTTTTTTTGGGCCCGGGACGAGAGGAGAAACAAAGGCCCTTAAAAAAATTTAGCAAAACCATTTATAAAAAAATGTTTTCTAGCGTTTTTCATAATAATAGTTTTATAGATACATATAGCTATAACAATTACAAGTAGTCGTTTTTTTAATAACTTGGTGTTTTCCTTCAATATTTGGAACTATTGTCATAACTTTGATCCTTATATAATTCATATTAAGATGTAACAATTTCAGTCCATCTAATAATTTATTAAAAATTCTTATCCCCTAAGTACCATTTGCTTTAAAAAATTATAAAAATATTCAACAACTTGTATTTGTTAGAAGACAAATATATACATATATATTATATTGGACATACAATTTTTAGGCCCCCCAAGACGATTGGCCCTGGGCGGTCGCCCGTGTTGACCACCCTCAGGAACGGGCTTGTTTTTAAGAGGATGTGGACACCTCTTCCTAATAAAGTATTACATTTGGTACTTTGAAAATAGGATATTCAGTGATATGTTTCCTAATACCAAACGAACTTTTTAATATCTTAACTTGTACCCTCTGGTACATACACACTGAACAAAACAACACAAAAGCTTCTGATCGGCAAACTCCTTCAATGGCTTATACTTCTTAAATGAAAGACTTGCTTCGGATGATCAATTCCCTTGTATGACACCTTCACACTTCATTTACCAAAAAAAATCTTTCCACGTGAAGACTCTCTACTTTGTGGATTGTTACATCAACTGTTACAACCAAATTTTTGGCATAAGTAACGCAAGAATTGATACATGTGTTCGTTTTAGATGAAATGATGCTTAAATAAACTCAGCATACTATGCAAGGGAAAAAAGGTCAAAGAAGGTGAAAATTATGAAACTTATATGTTAAGACCTTTTATTAAGTTAGCATGAAGTGTTACTCCATTTAGAAAATTGGTTTTAATGGCCCAATAGCAAAAAGGGGGAATAAATGACTAAAAGTGAAATCTTTATTGCCTAATCTTTAAAAATTAATATCTCAAAATATAAAAGGAATTGGAAAAAAGTCCTCAAGAATACTTTGGTAATATTTGAGATAACAAGAATATAAGAAAAAGATTAAGACCATTTGGAGTTATAACAAAAACGTTATGAAGGTTTTAAAATGGCTCAAAAGTGACAAAATGGCCAAAGGGTCATGTTCAATGGTTGATAGCAGAAAATATATTACGGTTCATACTTAAGTCAGTAGGGGAAAGTTGTAAAGCTCATTTCCACCTTTCTAAAGGTATAAAGTTTGTAAATTTTGTATATCGTAAGAAGAAGTTATACCCGTGTAAAGCTGGGGTGGGAATAGTGAAAAAGTTAAAATATTCAATAAGGATGGAAGGGAAGGGAAGGGCGGCTTTTTCATTTCAAGTTAAAAACCCAGCTAGTCAGAAAGCACACACACTTGGGTGTGTGTATGTGATTTCGAAAACGAGAGAGAGAGAGAAGGAGAGATCGACCAGACGAGAAGTGTTGAGTCATAAATATAGATTGAGTCAAATATGCTAATCGGATTTGTAGCCAGAATTAACGCCTATAATTTTGTTATCGGTTATGGAATGGGTCTGTCCTTCCATACTTAGTTTTCTTTAAATAGCATGTTCAAACCTTTTCTAGGGTCAACTTTTGTAATCTGGAGACGGCACTCATACAGAATAGTTCACATCGAATTGTTCTTGAGTTGCACATTTAATCATTCAACTACAGTTCTTCATATTGCCTGTTCTTGATCTTGTTTATTTACTTTATTCCGCATACTTGAATCTTGATCCGACTCTTGAATTTCAATAATTGGTATCAGAGCAGGAGTTAGTGTTATTCGCGGATCTGTTTTGATTATTCTCATCGTATCAATCGATTTTGATTATCAAAATTTGATCTCTTACGTTCGATTCTTCTTTTGATTCGAACTTACACTTCTGATTCATACTAGTAAACAAGTATCAATGGCTTTTGACGACTCACATACTCAATCTTTCAATCTCTCAAGCAGCATTGGATCGACTACAAGGACTCCAATTCTATTTACTCAAGAATATGAGGTCTGGGCGCTGCATTTTGAAGATTATGTTCTTGGCATCGAAGAACATGGAGCAACGATCTGGCATGCCATTACTGAAGAAACTCATGTCCATGCAGCCACAAGAAGGGCTATCAAAACCCTAAAAGAATACAACAACTTGCTTGTTACTCACACGAACATCCCTCAAGATGAAAAGGATAAACTAATGTGCAACATTAAAGCATTCAGAATTATCAGGTTCGCTCTCCAAGCTGATACTCTCCGTCTGGTTAGTTCGTGCGAAACAGCTAAAGAAATCTGGGATAGGCTTAAGGAATTGTATTCTGGAGATGCTGACCTTGAGCACTCTATTCAGACTACTCTTCTTTTCGATTTCAGATCTTTTGCACAAGGTTCGGAAGAAACCCTTACTCAGACTTTCAACCGATACAATCATCTTCTAAGTCGATTATTAAAATACAATCTTGCTCGGACTGTTATTGAGCAAAAGGTAACCTTTCTTGATGGTCTTCGTTCCGAATGGAAGGCTATCGTTTCAACCATAAAAGCGTATGAACAGTTCAAAACGTACACTTTGGCTAAAGTTGTGGGAATCCTCAAATCCCATGAAAAGGAAATCATTTCGGAAGCCAAAGCGACTGTTGGTCTCGGTTCACTTGCCCTGGTTGCTGCCGGAAAGAAATCGGCTGAAATCGATTCTGAGTCTGACTTTTCCGACGATGATTTGACCAGAGAAGACAAAGCTCTAATGGTATCAAATCCCAAGAAGTTCTTCAAGAAAAACTTTTCCAAATTCAAAAACCGAAATCGACAAGGTGGTTTCAATGCCGAAAAAGCGGTGGAAGAAAGCCATAAAAAGAAAAGTGATGAGGAGAAGAAACTCGTTGGCGACTCAGGATACGATTGCCATTACTGTAAAGGCAAGAACCACTTTGTGAAAGACTGTTTGCTCCGAAAACAAGCTGAGAAGAAGGAGCAGGTGAAAGATGAAGCTTATTACGCAAAGAAAATTGCGGAACTGAAAACGAATGATGCTTCATCTACCAAGGCAGCCTTTGTGGTAAAAGAGGACAGCGAGTTTGGTGCCATTGAGGTCTGGTCAACAGATTCGGAAGATGAGGAGGTGAGGAATCCAACGCATGGTCGATGTCTAATAGTGAAAGCTGATCATTCCGAAAGCAGAGGTTACTCTACCGACGGGTGTCAAACCTCAGCAAGTTGTTTTGCTGCGAAGCCTGTCTATGAACAAGTTGAGGAATGTGAAGCTGTGGTCAAAAAGGTACACTCTATCCTTAAATCTTTAAATATTTGCTCTTCTAGTTATGATACTGAATTAGATGATCTTAGATTTACTGTCTCCAGTTTAAGTGATAGCTTAAAAAGGACACGTCTAAGCAACTCTAACCTAAATGATCAACTGAGCAGGATATCGAATAAGAATGAGGAGAGACGAATGAGAATCGAGACGTTGGATAGTGAGTTAGTTAAAGCACGGGATGATATTATTTATGTCAAAAGAGATAATTTAGTTCTTGTTAAACAGCGAAACATTTTTTGTTTAATTGCTAAGCGTCTTTACAATAATATTACTCAGTTGCATCTTGATTGTGACATAGGCAGGGGTTTACACAAAATGATTTTGCCCTTTCTTGAGTTGAAAGAGGATGAAATTGATGCTGAATGTCATAGATGTGAAACCATTGTTTCATCTGATGAGGTTTCGGAAGCTTATCGAATCGGACTTGATAAAATTGAAAACTACATACAGTCCAAAGAACACAAAAGTATGGTTAAGGAATATTTTTCAGAAAATGATCATGAAGAAATTAAAACAGCAACCTTAAAGAACTTTCATTCTCTATGCTCCAAACTAAATTCTGATAATATTCCCATTAATGAGAATATTTCTGATTTTGATGAAAGAGATATGAGTGAAATATCTGTTGAGGATGAGATTGACTGTTCGGAATTTCTGTCAAATTCTACTGAAACTAAGAAAAATCTTATTTCTGAAAATTCAGTCGCTTTTGCGAGAATTGTTAAAAATGAAGGATCACACACTTTAAACGAACAAGCTACTGTTTTTCCAAAGATTCACACTGTACCAAATCAAGTTTTCGTTAAACCAGGCCTAAATACAAAAGATGTAACTGAACTTAAAGTCCTAGTTGATAACGATAATTCCGAAGTATGTGACTCTTTCTTTTGGTCGGAACCAATTGACAACTCAGACGAGACTAAAGGCCTTTCCGAAATGACATCATGGAAGTCTCGTGGTAACTACATTTCTGGATCATTGAACTGTAAAAAGTCTGTCTCTCAAAATGGTTCATGGGGTACAGTGAATTTTAAATCTAATTCTTCAAACCCTAAGACGAGTACTTTCAAGTCTGATTCTAATCACAGCTCGACATCTCATATTCATAAGTCTCCTGAAGAGCTCATTGCCAAAAGGAAACAAATGAATGCCAGGTACAAGAAGAATCTGAAAGAGAGAAAACAATTCTGGAGAAACAAACACGACTCACACCTAACTCAGAAAGTCAACCCACTTCCCATTCGGAAACTTCAGCTCGCTCCAAAACCAAAACCAACACCTAAACCCTCTGTCTTAACACCAACAACAATGAATCCCACTCATGCTCTCAGTTCAACGGATTCAAAAGGGAAAGGAAAACTCTATCCTGAAACCTCTCAGGATTCTAAAACCAACAAGATTCATCCAACTGTGACTATCAAAGCAAAGCTCACCTCTCAATCAGTCAAAAATCAAAATCCCACTTATCTCTCCCACAGTCAGAAAACTCATTATTATCAAGTTTCGAACACATTCACTCCTAAGAAAACTCGTTTTGCTAAAGAACAATGGCTATCCACAAAAATGAAAGTGTTTCGAATTGAAAATAAGAAAAATCAACCATTTGTGAGAAAATTCTTTTGGGTTGAGAGATCATGCATTTTTCCTACCTCTCGTAAATTCTTACATGGGCCCACATTGGTTTGGGTTCCTAAATCTCTCTAACTTGTGCAGGTCCTACGTGACGAACAGTATGATCCTGAATGGTACATTGACAGCGGCTGTTCACGTCACATGACAGGAAGGAAGGCGGAATTGCGAGAGTATCGATCGCTATCGAATGGAGGAAAGGTTAGCTATGGAAACAATGCAACAGGCAACATCAAAGGCTATGGCATGATCACAAATGGTGAAATTTCGATACGGAAAGTGGCATATGTTGAAGGACTTCAGCACAACTTGATCAGTGTTTCACAACTAGTCGTCGGAACTGGTCTTAAAGTCTCATTTGATGAAGATGGCTCCGAACTGGTTGAGAAGGAATCCAAGAAGATAATCTTGAAGTCAAAAAGAAAAGGAGAGATGTTTCCTTTGGATATGAGACCTATCCAAGGAAAACCTGCCATCTGCCTACTCACTAAAGCAACGAACGATGATAGTTGGCTATGGCACAGACGGTTATCTCACATGAACTTTCGAGACATTAATAAACTGGTACTTGGTGACCTTGTACGAGGATTACCGCTACTCAAGTACGATAAAGATCGACTATGTGATGCATGTGAGCTAGGAAAACAAAGTCGGAAGAGTCATTCTACAATCATCAACACAAAGATCATCGAACCATTGGAACTTCTGCATATTGATCTTTGTGGTCCATCTGCCATCGAAAGCATTGCTCATAACAAATACATTCTAGTTGTGGTAGATGACTTCTCTCGTTTCACATGGGTATTCTTTCTCAAGCAAAAATCTGAAGCAGCTATCAACATGATTAACTTCATCAAGAAGATAGAAATCCTTCTCCGAAAACAAGTTCGAATGATAAGAAGTGATAATGGGACAGAATTCAAAAATAAAGTTCTAGATGAATTTCTTGTCAATAAAGGAATCTCACATAACTTTTCTGCCCCCTACACTCTCAACAAAATGGAGTTGTAGAAAGACGAAATCGATCTCTTTGTGAAGCAGCTCGAACAATGCTTTCTTTTGCAAAACTTCCTTTATACTTCTGGGCTGATGCCATCGCAACTGCCTGTTATACTCAGAATCGATCAAACATCACAAAACGATTCAATCTCACTCCCTATGAAATCATCAACAAAAGAAAACCGAATGTGAAATTCTTTCACGTATTCGGATCCAAGTGTTTCATTTTTAACTCCAAAGAAAAACGAGTTAAATGGGATGAAAAGGCTGATGAAGGAATTTTTCTGGGCTACTCTCTTACTTCAAAGGCCTATCGTATTTTGAACAAAAGATCTCGAAAAATTGAAGAAACATACTACATCACCTTTGATGATAGATACAATTCCAAAGCAAAGCATGTTAGTACAAAGACTGAAGACATCTTTCCCGAATCCAATAAATCCGCAATTCCTCTTGTGGATCTATATGAGGAATTCTTAAATTTGTTCGATGATCAAGAAACTGCAAAAACATCAGAAGCAAATGCACGAGATAATCAAGAAGATGAGTTATTAAAGCTTATAGAAAGTACAGTCAGTGGAAATGCATCTTCACAAGACAATTCCACTGATGTTCCGATTCCGAACAATGCTCCTACTACTGTTACTGATGCTCCTATCCAGGGGGAGGGTTCAACACCAATTCAAGGGGAGTGCATGGCTCCTGAATCCGAGTCAACCACTCTACCGGTTGAACAAGATCACTCTGATGATAGAAACAATGCAAACTTCCAGGGGGAGAACGGAGTTGAAAACAATGACCTTGACACACAGTCAGAGGTACAATCGGAAGCAGAAGAAATTATTTCGGAAATTAATCCGGAATACGATCCAAATTATCCTCCAATGATAAAATGGACAAGAGATCACCCAAAATCTCAAATCATTGGAACAACTTCTGATGGTGTTCTAACTCGAGCTCAAGCTAAAGAAAAACAAGCCGCATTATTTTCAAAAGTGGAATTGTGCATGTTTCATTCGTTCATCTCCAAGATCGAACCTAAAACAGTTAAATTAGCACTTGATCATGCTGACTGGGTCCAAGTAATGCAAGATGAGCTAAATGAATTTGAACGCAACAGAGTATGGCGATTGGTTCCAACCCCGGAAAAAGCATCTGTTCTCGGAATGAAATGGGTTTTTCGGAACAAATTAGACAAAGAAGGAAATGTCATTCGGAACAAAGCAAGACTGGTTGTTAAAGGTTACTGTCAAGAAGAAGGAATTGATTATGAAGAAACGTTTGCACCAGTAGCCAGACTAGAATCCGTTCGGATTTTTCTTGCTTATGCAGCACACAAAGGTTTCGATGTCTATCAGATGGACGTCAAGTGTGCATTCCTGAATAGAGAATTAGAAGAAACAGTCTATGTCGAACAACCACCAGGCTTTGTAAGCAGTAAACATCCTGATCATTGATATGTGTTAGACAAAGCGGTATACGGCCTAAAACAAGCTCCAAGGGCTTGGTATGAAACTTTAACTCGGTTTCTCAAGCAATCCAAGTTCAAGCTAGGATCTGTCGACCCAACTTTCTTTCGCAAAAAGGAAGGAAGTCACCTGATGATTGTTCAAATCTATGTCGATGACATCATTTTCGGATCCACTCACCCTAGCCTAACAGCTGAATTCCGAAAACTGATGGAGACAAAATTTGAAATGAGCTCGATGGGTAAAATCAATTTCTTTCTAGGCCTAAACATCAGACAAAGCTCAGAAGGCATATTCATCAATCAGGAAGCCTATACCAAGTCTCTTTTAGAGAAATTCGGAATGAAGGGAGATTCTAAAGTCAAAGTTCCGATGTCTTTCGGAACAAAACTTACTCCTTCACTAGACAAACCTGCAGCAGACATCACTCTTTATCGTCAAATGATAGGCTCACTTCTCTATCTCACTTCGAGCAGACCTGACATTATGTTTGCTGTTTGTTACTGCGCGAGATTTCAGGCAAATCCTAGAGAGCCACATCACAATGCTGTGAAGAATATATTCCGATATCTCAAAAGAACCACCTCTCTTGGACTATGGTATCCATCAGGATCTGGCTTCTTTGTTCAAGCATTTTCCGATGCTGATCTTGGTGGTTGTGGATTGGATCGCAAAAGCACTTCAGGTGGATGTCAACTTCTTGATGGAAAACTCGTAAGCTGGCAATCAAGAAAACAGACTTGCGTGTCACTCTCAACAGCTGAAGCTGAGTACATTGCTGCAGCTTCATGCACCTCTCAGATAGTATGGATTCAAAACCAACTGAGAGACTATGGAGTGAGTATGAAACGTATTCCTCTTTACTGTGATTCCGAGAGTGCGATTCGGATCTGTCACAATCCAGTGCAACACTCAAAGACTAAACACATTGCACTTAGATATCACTTTATCAAAGATCATGTTGAAGATGGCAACATCGAGATTCATTTCGTCCGCTCAAATGATCAACTTGCAGACATCTTTACAAAGGCCCTTCCTGAACTAGCATTTAACAAAATTCTTCAAGGTCTCGGAATGATGGAAGTTGATTCCGTTCCGATTTCTAACTGAAATTCCGATTGGTTCCGAATTTCGGAATGTCTCGGAATCAGAATTTGGACAACAATGATTCGGAATGCATGTATCCTTTCTGAAACTATGTTTTTATTTTTTTTTGTTTTATTTTTTTTTTATTGTTTTATTCTATTTAATTTTTTTTTGTTTAATTTTATCGTTTTTTTTTGTTTATTTTGTTCATTTTATTGTCTGTTATTTTTTTTCCTCTTGCCCATATCCATGCGAATGCAGATAAAGAAGTCAATCAGAAATCAGAAAACAACAGAAAACTAAATTTTATTTAAGCTACGGGAACAAAGGTTGTTACATCAAAAGCCAAAATAAAAACAACTTCAACCTATAGCTTGTAATAATGCCACATAGGGGGATCACCGGGATGGAAAGCTTGGTAGAGGCGCAGCTCACTCTCATCAACAAACAGGCGACTTCCATCAGCTAGTCCCACATGGAACTGGTTGTGAGGAGTGGTCCGAATGATCACCGCCGGCCACCAACCCCTTCTGTGCCAGACCTCAACAAGGTCAAACTGTTTGAATTCCACCAAAAGTCTTGGTGGGACAGGTTGCAGAAAGGGATAGCTTGTTGGGACGATCAGTGGCCCACCACCCTCGCCGTTGTTTAGAGTGGTCATTCTCACCTCATATTGGTGATTCAATACCCTGGTGACAACCCCACCATAGATGCCTCCAGCGTAGTCACCTTCTTGCATCTTGACCTCAACTTTGTCATGACGTCTGTAGGGACGAAGCGCCATGAAATATCTCTTTTGGTGGTAATTTTTCTTTTTGGAATGTGCGTGTTTTCTACTAACACTACTTCTTTTTATAGGCAGATATGACACCGGTTGAGTTTCCAGTTGTGAATATTTAATAACTTTATGAAGTGATGATGCAACCTGTTGTCATTAGTATGTGTCATAAAGGCGAAGACGGCTGATTAGCAACAGATTGGACGTTTCCCTTTCTTTTCGCCGGAGCATTAAATGTTTTCTCATGATAGCCAAATCTGCAAAAATACAATATTTTTTTCTTTTTCTCTTTTCTCATTACTAAAAACGAATATCCATGATTATTGAAATCTCAACCAATTTCAATATATGATTTCGGCAATTCTAGTCAAAGATCGCAACTCATTTTTACCATGGGGCGCTGTGAGACTCACCATCCCTTCTTGACCCTTCTATTATTTCTCCATATTCACTACACTTCCATATAACTGTAACCCTTATGAAGGTCTTCAGCATTACCACTGAAAACTGATGGTTACACAAATTCTGTGTTCATGATTTCGGAATTGTTTTTACCATCATTCCGAATGAAACCCAAAAATCCGATACCATCAAGGAATTGACGAAAACTTTAAAGGGAATCCCACTCTTTCACTTTTGCGTGTTCTTTATGAAATCTACTATACCCAAGTAATTTCTATCCAAAAAGATCCAGTTTTATTTTTTTTGAGATTTCAAAACAGTTACCAAGTCAGACAAAATTCTTCTAATCCTTACTTGTTTTCTTGACTACTCAGGTCAGACAAGTACTGTCTTCTGATTCCGAGCATTTCTCACGTTTTCGAAATCCGAAAGACAGTTCAACCCAACCCATTAACTTCATATCTTAAAAGAAACCTTTCAATGATTCTTATCAATCAATTGATCGTAATTCAACGGGATGCCACACGAACACTTCTGAATCTCTCTTGATTTCGAAGGAAGAGATCTTTGCCCGGGATCAATCAGTTTTATGTCATTTTGACATCACAGACAACCAAATAATTCTTGATTTTCTTCTTTATCTTTGGCACACTCTTGCACGAAAATCGTTATTTGATTTTTCTAATTCTGGTTGATTTTCTTTTGATAAGGATTAAGATCGATGACGTGGAATTTTTCTTTTACTCTTCAAAATTTTTTCAAATTTTGGATGAGATAATCCTGACGTGGCCGTTATAACGTCATCTCCACAGCAGCTACTGTAACGCTTTTCACGCGCCTGCAATGCGTCTTTTCTGGGTATCTCATAATGATACGGCGTGATTCTTGGGACACGTAATCGGCTAATCCGGCATTTCCTTTTCCAAATTACTCTTCAAAGGATATTTAAAGGAAATTCTGGTTTATTATTTCTTTTCTCCGCTTTTCTTCTCTCAAGCAGAACTCTTCGTCTTCACAGCCCTCTTTCTCTCATTCAAGAACTCTACAATGGCTGGTTCATCCTCAGCGAACGAAAACACTTCCTCTTCTCTAATGTTGAAGATCAAGCAAAATCAGAACATGATCATTGATCTTCATTCTTCGAAGTATAATGAAGCTCTTCAACCGATGATTGAATGTCTCAAATTCTCCAGGATCTGCAAAGCCCTAACTGCTTCAGAGGAGGTTCCAATTGTGTATCTCTCATCTGCATACTCATCTGCATTCTACAACAAGGCTGATGATGTTGTTACCTTTGAAGTTGGTTCCATCCAAACTCGCATTTCCAAGTCTCGATTTGGAAAATTGCTAGGGTTCACAGATCAAGCTGATATTGTTGATCCTGATTCTCTTTCGCCTTCTACTCTTCCACAGTTTTTCTACCAACTAGGCTACAAGGGAGACATAACGCAACTTTCCAAGTTCACAAAGAAGAGCCTGCCGCCTCTGTGGAACTTTCTTTTTACAATCTTGTTCAAAAGTTTCTCCGAACGCACAACAGGCACAGACAGTGCAAGTAAGCTTTTTTACTCTCTATTCTATGGCATCTATCATGATATCAATCTTGATTACGGATCAATTCTTTGGAGCCAATTTGTTGAAAGCGTGAACTACAAAAATCGACATTCCGAAATTTCCTGTGCTCGATTTTGGTCTATTGTGGTAAAAAGGGCGATTGAGCAACATCATCTTCATATCATGACTGATTCTGTCCTAGCGGTCATTCCGACGCTCTCGACCACACAGTTTACAACCACCAAATCGGAAGATTTTGACTTCATTGGAACCATTCCGATTACAATGTTGGACCGTGTTCCGAAGGACGTCCCATGCATTGTTGCGTATCATCAGCTACCTCCATCCCAAATTCGTCCTGTTGATCAAATACATCAAGTTGCTTTTGATAGACTTGAGAATCCGAAGAAAATCATCAAACGAAAAGGTAGAACTGCCGCATCTGACAACGAACTGCCCAAACGTCCAAAGAGACTCCGAAAGCTGGTCCAGCCTTATGAGTCCGAAAACGAGCTCTCCGAAACTCATCAGATTCCGACATTCCCACATGACGCTCCGATTACCGATAACCTTGAAGATATTCCACCTCCCAAGCCTTCTCCTCCTGCCCAATCACCGCCTCGTGATCCCACACCAAAAACAACCCCTCATTCTAGTCCACAATCCACACCTGAACGTTCGCCCCTCCGAACCACAAACACTCAAAAGTCTCCATCCTTATCACCAAAACAAACTTCTATTCCTCATTCCCCTCTTAACAACCCTCCTACCGACATTGATGAAGAGGAAGATATCCTGGTTAATGATGATCAGGATGATCTTTCCGATTTTCTTGAATCTCCATCCAATGTTAAACTAAAGACTCCCAGTTCCTCTGTTCCGATGTCGTCTGATCAGCTCTCGGAAATCTCTGCCAAACTGGATTTACTTCTCCAATCCCAGGCGAATCCCTCTGCCTCCGATTGGCAATCCCAGTTGAAAGATCACAAAGATTCGGTGGAAACCTTGGTCACCGAAAACGTCAATCTCATGGGTAAAATCACCTTTCTCATTGAGAAATCGGAAGTCCAAATGCGAGATTCAACCACTTCTATTGGCGGACTTGAAAAAGATGTTCTCAAATTTACTCAAGATTTCCGAGATGCTCATGATCGGAACAATGAAAATATGCAACAGGTCATTTCCAACTTCAGTACCTCTTTGAAGAATGAAAAAGAGGCCCTTTCAACCTTACGTTCGGAATTGAAGCAGCAATATTCCGAATGGGTATCTTCTATGGATACAAAGGTTGATCAACTGAGGGCAGATTTGGCATCGGAAAATTATTTGATGGATAAATTAGCGGCCAAAGAAACAAAAATCCAGCTCCTCAAGTCCGATCTCCGTCAAAAGTCTGTCATTCTTTCCTAGGCTTTGTCTCAGAACAAAGCTGTTCGAAATAGCATATCAGAAATTGACTCCTTCCTTCATCGGATTGTTGAAGACAATGATCCAATTCTCAATCCTCAGGTGCGTAGGCATCTGACTCTTAAGCTTCATCCTGTATTCAATCTTCTCGCTGCCTTAAAAGGTGTTTCGGAAGGTATGGCCTCTCCGAAACAAGGGGGAGACGAAACAAATGAAAAAAGTACATTTAATCAGGAGACTCCAAAGAAAGACACTCCGATTAAATCAAATGAAAATGCTGAAGGAGGCGCTGGTCCATCAAAAGTCAAAAACAATGAAAATGCTGAAGGAGGCGCTGATCCATCAAAAGACAAAGGCAAAAAGATAATGGAAGAACAAGAACCGGATAAGGACGCTGCCAAATCAACCAAGGAGAAAGAAATTGATGAAATTCTCAACCTTACTCGGAAACTTGATGCTGAGGAAGCTGCCAAAAGAGAGGCTGAGTTACTATTGAAAACTCAGATGTTGTTATTTCCTCCCTGGCACTATAAAAGGATGCAATTGGAAGCAATCACTAAGCCTGTGGAAAACTGGCTTCAACCAGTGACCTCGTACAACACAAGCAATGATGTAAACTCCCAGCTTGACTTTCCGATAACGGCAAAAGCTCTTGTGTTCCGAGGGTTTGAGAAACTCATAGACACCCGTCTTCCTAATTCGGAAGTGAATGACTTGTTATTCAACTTCTATTTGAAGAACGCGCGTCCTCAACATTTAACCTGGAGTTTGAAGAAGATTGTACAGCTTACTCCCCGTCTTCCTGAGGTCATTCTTCCCTTCATAAACTCAAGACTTTTAGCCTTCAGAGGGGATGATAAAGAGAAGATGGAATTCTCTCTTGCTGATCTACCTTTCATGAATCCATTCGACTGGATATCTTTGTTCAACATCTTGTCGAGAGAACAAAAGTATTATCCTATTTTTAATCATGTCAAAAGAATGATTGGATTCTATATTCTTGAAGTTGCAAAGTTGGATGTTGAAGTTGCTGGTGTTCTGGATAAAATTCCTTTGACTGTGAGACGTCCTCCTCCCAAAAATCTCAACAGGCGAAAAATCGGAAAAATTGTCAACTCAAACTGGAGTGTGGCATACAATTCAAAGGAAGGCCTCGAGAACATTAAACGGATATTCTATCTTTCGGATAAACATCTTCACAGAACTCCGGTGTTGCAACACATTCTTCACATCACCAACAAACTTCAATCCAACACCACTGAAGATAAAACTTGCATCAACGACATGTTAACATGGTACATTGAATTCCGAAGAGGATCCTGGCAATCATTCCGAAGGTGTTTGACAGACAAGCTGATGAAGTAAAACCTGAAGAATAAAGCATAGTCGCATTTTTGACTCAAAGGGGGAGATTGTTGAGTCATAAATATAGATTGAGTCAAATATGCTAATCGGATTTGTAGCCAGAATTAACGCCTATAATTTTGTTATCGGTTATGGAATGGGTCTGTCCTTCCATACTTAGTTTTCTTTAAATAGCATGTTCAAACCTTTTCTAGGGTCAACTTTTGTAATCTGGAGACGGCACTCATACAGAATAGTTCACATCGAATTGTTCTTGAGTTGCACTTTTAATCATTCAACTACAGTTCTTCATATTGCCTGTTCTTGATCTTGTTTATTTACTTTATTCCGCATACTTGAATCTTGATCCGACTCTTGAATTTCAATAAGAAGAGGGAAGGAAGGGTCGGTAGCAGCAGCAACAAGGACGAGGGAGGAGCTGCCATTGCAGCAGCCGACAACAGCGATCGGAAGATACGAAGAGAGCGGCAAAACCGCCGCTGCCAGCGGCGGTCGAGATGTGGAGTGGCGGCGGACATTAGTGGGAGGCGTAGGAGGTATCTAAGGGTCCGATTTCTTACAAATAGCAGCCCTAACCTCCGAATTTCAGATTCTTGGAAAGGTAAAGATCAATTTCTTGGAAACCTAGTTGTTAAATCCGACATTTTGCTCTTGCATGTTGAAATTTAACATGGGATTTTGTTTCTATCACTGTTGTGAGTTCAAAAATACACATAGAACGAAAGTCTTGAACATTAGGGTTGAAACCTTTACATGCATGTTGGAAATTTGAAGTAACTTCTAATATATATGTTTTTGGTGGGTTGAAAAACATCAAAGTATCAATAACTAGTGGAAATTTTCAGATTTTGGTATAAGCTAGCGATGATTAAATTGGAATATATGAATTTTAGGTGATTCTAGAAATCATAATTTGGGGATATGGATGTTGAAGCTTACATTCAAGTTTATGTCATGTGATGAGGTAAAAAGCACCTAGAAAAGTGTTGGTATAATTGTTGAGTTGAATCTTATGCTAAAGGAGTTACAACCTTAGGCTCTAATTTGTCAAAAAAAAAAAAAAAAAAAAAAACTGTTAAGAGACAAAATTGTGGATGTTAAAGCAATTATTATGAAGTTGTTAAACGAAAAGAGAACCAAGTGTATATATGTATGTTATACAATTTGAAACTTGTATCTACATCTTAGAAAGTTATTTGAGACAACGAGTTATATCTCGTTATCAAGTTGCAATCATAATGTGACTAAAATTGTGTTAATTAGTACTTGAGAAATTTGACAGGTTTGACTTTTTCTGTCAAAGTCAAACAGTGGACTAAAAATCAAATTACTTGGAATTGGCTTGTCATATGGGAAATTGAGTTTGGATATATGAAATACTATATGTAATAAGTTAGAAACACCAAAGAATCAAGAAAATGAGACTTGTTAGCTTGGTGATAATCAAATGACAAAAAGATGGACAAAAATTGACTTGTAAAAGTTTAAATGGGACAAGAATTGGTGTAGATGTTGGTGAATTAACCCCAAGACTTGAACAACATTATTCATTGTCATGTTATTATACTATATTAAAAGGAAGATGAAGGTTTGGGTCAAGAAAAGTTAAGTTTTAGTTAAGCCTAAAAATGACTTAATCGGAAACGGTTGAACTAAAAAGTTACCGTTTAAGCAAATACGAGCTCAAGAGGGCATGAAATGAATTTATATCAACAATTATGTGTTGCTGGGTGGTTTTGGCAATAAAATATGTAAAAAGTGTGATGTTTAGAAATAATTTTTATTTTTATAATCTTTAGCGGCAAAATTATCAAAAATAGAATAAAAGAGTGAAACGAAAGATGTTTTGACATCTAACCATTTAGACAAATGTTTTATGTTTAGTTGCGAAATAAGTTCTAATCTTCTATTAAATTAATAGAGGTTTGAGGACGTTTGGAAGCAAGGAAAGTCTAGAGAAAGTGAATTAGTGTAGCTAGGCATACCTAGCTACTAAGGTGAGTACATCTGGCTTTTTCCCATTCTGAGGGTACATGGAAAAGTAGTTATAAAGTTTTATGTGACTTTCAAATGTGAATCTATATGCAAGGTTTACTAGTTATGTCATGCTTATGAAATCTCCTGATATGTATGAAAGAAAGTTTTGGCAGCTAGCCTTACGGATGTTTATGAAAGAAAGTTTTGGCATCTAGCCTTACGAATGTTTATGAAAGAAAGTTTTGGCAACTAGCCTTACGAATTTTTATGAAAGAAAGTTTTGGCATCTAGCCTTATGAATGTTTATGAAAGAAAGTTTTGGCAACTACCCTTTCGAATGTTTATGAAAGAAATTTTTGGCAGCTAGCCTTACAAATGTTTATGAAACAACGTTTTGGCATCTAGCCTTACAAATGTTTATGAAACAAAGTTTTGGCATCTAGCATTATGAATGTTATAATGTTTTGGCATCTAGTCTTAATGTATTTGTGAATGAATGTTTTGATGACTAGCAATGTTATGTTTATGAATGACTGGTATTTGATGCCATCAAAGAAATGTAATGCAAATAGCATTACTATATTATGGATGAATGGTACTTAATTGTACAATAATATGAACAAGGAACATGGTTCCTTTTGCCCAGGCGATGATTTCCGTAAGGGAAGTTAGAGGAGTCTACTGGGGTGGTACCGACCCCTTCGCGAAGTAGATGTCTTAAGCTAATGAGGCCAGGATGGACTGATCAAATTCTCTCCAATCTGGTATAGACTTGGGGTATCACCAAGAGTGATTAATGCCCTAAGTATAAAAGGCAAGCATGTTGAGATACCAGTCAAAGCATGTGATAAGATGCTGATGTGGTTTGATTATGTTCTTACCATCTCAGCATAGACTTGGGGTATCACCAAGAGTGATTAAGTCCCTAACTATAAAAATCTAATTATGTTCGAATGCCAGTCAAGCTAAAGGAAAGAAAAACAAAATTTTTATGTCGATGGCTTTCTTACTCGATTATTTGAAAGACGTTGAAAGTAAAACATATTTTCATGTTGTTACAAAAGGTTTGACGGCAAGTGTCATTATATGATTGGTTATAAAGGTTTTGGAAATGACTAAGTTTTGCTTATAAATGTTTTGTGTCCAAACTCATGTAGCTCACGAGACGTTTTCGTCTTACGTATCTTTGTTTTTATGTCATGTATCCCAGGTTCTAGATACGAGATAGAAGCAAGTAGATGACCCGAAGAAATTGGGATTTTAGAAGGAGCGAACTTTGGCTGATGTAAAGGTTTGTAGTCCTAACTTGCTTTCTATGATCTTGTATGATATTGAGTTGTAACCCCCGAAGTTGTATAAACATTTTTACAACTAAATGGTTTTTGTTAGGACCAAAATTTTAAGACGTGACTCGACGTCATGAGAAAAGTTTTTAAAAGTTTACATTTTGTCAGATAATGCTTTTATAAAATATTACACCATTTAAGGTGTACAAAAAACGGGTCGTTATTGGTTGGTATCATAATCATATTTTAAGTAAATTAGGTGTTGAGACTCAAACCTATGCTTAAATTGTGTGAGGATGAAGTGAGACTACAGACTTAAGATAAGACTGTACGGAAGAAAGTAAAGGTTATGATAGGATGTATCGTAAGATAGGTTGTTGAACCTACTATCCTAAGATAGGTTGCAGACCTATAGGATGGTCAGACTATTGAGTATAAGATAAGACTGGGTTTTAGGAAACTATGTGTTTATTTTTGTAATGGCTCGCCATTGAGTAAGTGTCTGCTTATGAGCAATAAGATTTTCTTAATACAATAACATTATAGATAACTTCTGTGATACGATAAGTTAACTTGAACCAGTGAACCAAAACCTGGTGGGACGACAGAATGAAATATGTATATGTGGTTATTGATAAAATGGGCCTGTATTATCATAATCATTAATCACATGATATGTATTTGAGATTGGCATAATCACGAAGGAATCATGGGAATGGTAGGAGGATACATGTAATAAGTAGTAAATAGGATATAAAAAGTTTAAATGACATAGGATTATTACACCTATGTAATACGATCAAGTACGACTAAAAATATGAAGGATAATATAGTGGGTATATACCACTTAGTATGGAAACCTAAAATGAACAAACATGGCAACTGTAGTGCCTTATGTAGTTTGTCTAACACTATAAGTATGTTTTTCAGAACAATATGAAGTATGAATGAGAATGTATATGTAACTTTAATGAGTATTTGATAGGTTTTAAGCAATCAATAAACTCAAACCCTAAGTTCACATGCAACCTAGATTGGATCTATGTTTTCTATCTTTGAACATGTAATAAAAACCTAAAGGCCAAACAAAAATTATTAAAAGAAATAAATAAGAAAACTAACCTTTATTTCAAATCTTGGAAGCTAAGCAACACAAGTGTCTTGCCTCAAATGAAGTCACACCCAAGACTAGGGTTTCGAAATTCCAGAGAGAGGAAGAGGAGAAGTGGCGTAGAGAATGAGGACTAGGGGTCCCTATTTATAGGCTCCAGGTGGTTACAGATAAAACCCTAGAGATAAACCATTTTTGAATTCAAATCAAGATAAACCTTTTATCATTTAATTCAAACCTATTTATCCCTTTTATCATTTTCGAAATTAAGGATATTTATATCCTAAAAATCGCCAACAATAATATATCCTGGACAGTCAATACTCAACTATTGAGTAATTACAAAACAGCCCCTAAATTAATTCAATTAATCACTAAATTAATTCCAATTAGGGCAACCCAAATGGACTTTGCTGCTATCAATCAGGTAAATACAAATTATTAGTCATGGCTTAGATACCTAATCCAACAGTCTCCCACTTGGATAAGTCTATGACTATAATTACCAGTTTACCCTCTAATTGATCAGCAAATTGTAGTTTCCTAGAAACTGCTGTCGAACTCTGACCTAGTCAGTTCTGTCCATAGACAAGTGATCATATGATCCTCCGTCCAACAAGATATTTTCTGGAGATGAGACATGGATTGAGATCAATCTCTGTCCGGTACTCTGTTTCTCGATTTCTGATTTGCATATGACATAAGACTTCTTATTGAACACATCAATTTAGTCCTGGCTGGCCAACACTTTAGTCAACTTCAAAATCATCGAGAGGCCTTCAGATATCTGTTTTCCCATCAGGGTCAAGGAACGAATAAGCTTCGACTCATATGCTTATATCTTTTACTAGTCAAATCTCTCACAACAATACGTTTTATAACATCGAGTTACCGATGCGTTTTTGTATTATCAATGAACAATTTCCTTGTAAATTATAACTCATATGTCTCCGCTTCAAGATCATAAGATATTATCGTCTCAAAAATTGCTCGTGATATAATCCATGAAGCAATTCTTTGAGTGTGGGTTTATCCAATACTCAAATCTCCATTTTCTAAGTACTCATGAACGTTGTAGCAATGTTGTTGCTATGTCTAACTCCTTAGACAGTCTACAATCCAATTCATGACAGTCTTGATTTAATACTTACTTCCCAAAGTATGAGCGACTGTGGACCTTTTGAATAATTAAATTATTCGGGAAGTAAAACATGCGAAAGCAAAACATAAAAATCTGACTGGCAGCTACTCCAGCTTATTACCAAGTCTCCACGAGGTAATCACCAAGTCGGATTTGTCATAATACTATTATCGGGTTTCTTGTTTTCTTTTAAACTTTCAATTCGAATTTTATATCTATGTCTACATGAACTTTTTCACTCTTTCTATGTATCCAAAAATGTCTTACATTGATACACTTTATTGCAGATAATCCAATCAGACACTTTTTCGATGATATCTCAATTTATCATTCTGTCTTTCTCTCTTACAACTCCATTCTGGTGACGTGTACTGTGACTTCCCATGATTCTCGGTCTTTAGTCTACATGACTGCACTCTAAGACTATTTCGAGGTGTTATGATGTGCCGGTGAACCACACGCGCTCCATCAGAAAACAAATGAAACTCTTTAACCACAAAATCCTCTAGCACAACGTCCTTACGTTAGTAATTGCAGATTTGAAAGCCTTTTTCAATTTATTACTATCACATTCACCCCAATCATTTCCTAATGATTTCTCACGTGAGTTCAAATCAACCATCCAGTATACTTAGCCAAATTGTATCCCGAATCTAACTTACTATGCTCCAAGCATCAAGTCATCATGATAATTTCATGACACTTCAGATCGATCTAAGACGCTCGTGGAATCCGATCTATTCTTATTCCAAACCCTTTCGGAATCTAAATATTACTTACAATCCTTGTGTCATTAAATTCGAAAACAATTTTTCTTTCGAAGACTCTTTCTCATGCATCTTGAACCTTATCATGATCATGCTCACAATAACAAGGTCTATACTGACGATTTCATCTATCCGATAGATGTCTGTGAACTATGTGATTGTGTTGCACCTTCTTTATATCTTTCATGCCAAGTCATCACATTTTGCAATGATTGGAATTTCCTTTCCTAGGTTTATACATCTTGAATCTCATCAAGATCATACTGGCAGAGTTTTTGATCTATCTAATAGATGCTTGCAACCACTTGAGTACGCTATATCTCTATTAAGTCTTTCATAGCGAACCATCTCTTAATGTCAAGTCATTGCACCTTGCAATGATAAGAGACATTTCCTAAAACAATATGTAACCGTCATACAGTGATAGGCAGATAACAACGATACTCCCACTGGCTTTGACACGGTTATATGACTCTTTCAGACTATTCAAAAAATCCAAATTTTGAGAATCCAAAGTTCAAACCTCTCTGACATAATTATAGGAATCTTTCAGGCTATTCACAAAATCCAAGCATTTGGCATATTTTGAGAATCTGAATATCCTTTCTAGCAAGGTGCCCGTGGGATGAATCCCGGGGCCATGTACCTTTCGTATGTACTTTATGAGTCCCTGTTAGTGTGCTGGTAAACCACACATGCTCCACTAACGACTCACAAGGTGCAGTCATACCAAACAGCATCCTTTCAGATTTCATCTTCTATTGAAAGCGTTTCTCTCGGAATCAATTACTTGACTCTGAGTACCGTCTCACTCAACCAGATGTTCTGTAAGTACATTTCTATCTATGTCGCTTTCTTTTGATGATTCATTACTCCGACTGGTTGTTAGACCAGGTGTAAAATCAGTCAAATTGTCACATAGACTGTGTCTCGCGCTAAGGTTCTCTTATTTGGCAGCAACCGGGCTCACCAATGCTTCCAAGTAGTCGGATTACTTATCCGTACCAACTTTAGTGTTTTATCACTAATCGGTATGTCACCCAGATCATGATACCTTATGAAGGTGACCAATACTACTGGTCAAGCGTAGAGAAGAGTATGTCAGGTTTAATAGGAATCTGATTCCTGGTCAAGGCCTAGTGATGACTAGAGGTTCTTTCACTTGGCTAATCCCTGAACTCATTCAGGATTATTCTTACTCCCACTATTTCCTTAGAATATGAGTCCTTTCCAAAAGAACTCTTCTTTCATAGGTATAGCTTGGGGTGGCCAATGAAAGGACACTGCTGATCAGTAATAGGAATGTTATGAGGTTCAGACGAATGCTACATGACCCTGGACTTTCCATGTACAAGTAGGGGTGAACCCTGCTTTACATTTCAGACAGTGTATGTGTAACCTACTTAGTCTAAAATAAGGTCTGTATATGCCTTTATGGTCTGACTGGTTTAATATCCAATTTCTTGAAAACTAATTGGAAGTGTATCTTATACATCGAGGATCGAACTATTTCGAACAATGCTCCATCATCTTCCTTAAGACACATTATAACCATTAATGTTCTTGGAGGGGGATAAACTGTGAAACATTTTTCTCAGTTGTCACTCAGGTTCTGTTGGTCTTATACTTCCTTTGAAGTCCTTCAACAGTTCAAGGTTTCAATCAATCATTTATTCTAATAAGCAAAGCCATATTTGTCATACTAATTGGCAAATATTATGAAGCATAACTAAATATTCGAGCAATTCACTAATGTGTCCGTTGCTCATAATCTTAATGTCTTTTACATCTCTATGAGAATTTATGACTTTGTTAATTTTGTTCAAGATATGCATTCATCATCTGACTCTAAGTCAACTAATTCCAAAATCATGTCCATTGGATCTTTGGGTGATACATTTCTTGCAACAAATTGATTTTATTAAGAGTTCAATTCATCATGCGACTCCAAGTCATTTAGATTCCAAGATCCTGTCCAACAGGACCTTTGGTTGAAACGATTCTTATAAAATTTACTTTAACAATCATATGGAACACAATTTTAAATCCAATCCCATTGGATGTATCAATATTCAAGTTATTACCATTCATGCAATTAACACACTCATACAACATTTCAATGATACTTTAGACAAACATGTATTAAAAGAAAATCAACATTTTATTAAAACAAAATATCCTTGAACAATGGACTATATGACAAACAATGTCGCATGCATCTAATAAGCTAATAACCTAATCAAATATCTAGCTAAACTCCAAAACTACACGAGCTCCAGATCCAATCTGAATGTGCTCATATGCAAAAATATCCTGCATCCTACTGAGTCCCTGCATACAGAGCAAATGTGAGAATCACATCCTGTATCACGGAAAGAGGATCAGGAGTTCCGAGTTTTAAGATATGCCTGAGTTCCCAAACTTTTCGGCTTTGGAGCATTTTTCCAATCTTTCTGTGACTGTGTCGCACCCTGTGAATTCCCAGTTTGAGACATCGAAGAACCAGTCCAGACGATCTGGATCATTTCTTGATGCACCTTATCACTAGGCTAAATCCCGAAGCAGCTGAATCAGTGGAACTATGCTTCTCCATGAACGACTCATACAGAGTCAACATTGAATGCATTTCCATGATAGTCTTATCCTGGTTACCCTTTCTGTACATCTGGATGAACAGATCAGCGAGTCGCGTTAATGCTCAACTCCTGATTAAAAAGTAACAAATTTTATACAGTTCGCCTATGTGACTCTCAAACTTGAGAACATGTGAATTGGTGCTACTTCCTTCTTCAATCTCTTTGAAGATCTCAGCTCGTCCCTTTTACCACCAGTTTTCGGAACCTTTCCTCAACCAGATGTGCTAATTCATATAACCCCAGGAATTCAAAATCCCTGCGGAACTCGGGGTCAATGATCAATAGCATGAGGCAACGAACTTCCTTTGACTTAATAGTCAAGGAGTCATGCTCATCACAAGCTGCTGTGTGATGCCATGCTTTGGTAGAACAAGGAGCGGACACTCAATGAGATATGGTTTGCCAGCAAAACTAAAAACCATTCTCTATTTGCGAAGCCAAACCACATAGTTTAGGCCAATCAGCCTTACTATATTTACAGGTGCTTTCTGAGGCTCTCAGAAATGGGTGAAGGAGGGGAAGGAGGAGAATGACACTTTCTTTAGGCATCTATAAAATTTGAATTTATTAGTTTAATTTTAATCCTTCTTAAACAATTACCCAATATATTATTTAACAAGGCTAGGATCCAAAATCACCCAACTATGCTGTGAAAAGGGATATCGTAATCACAACACAGTGGTCATTAAGGTAGATATATATTTATCAATTTCAGTCTTATGAAATTCCTAGATCTGTAAGATTCAATGAACCGTTCAATGGCATGTTTAATCTCGGACTATGCTCTTCTATTTGTGACTGGGATGCCGAGGATCACAAACAAGATGTGAATAACCATGCAAATGTGCTCGGTAACCTCAATGTCATTTATAATCTCAAATTGATGTGTCGGTTAACTACACACGCTCCATCAACAATGATAAATCATGAGAAACCCATTACCACTCTTTATGAGCCCCTATTAGTGTGCCGGTTAACCACACACGCTCCACTAATGTCTCATAAAGTGTAATGTGCAATTTTATGGATTAGCATATCTTTCACATTTTTCTAAAGTAACTAGATTTGGGATTTTATAAAATTGTTCTAGTACTTTGATTAATAACATTTACTTTTAATGAGATTAAGATGTCCTATCAAACTCATTCAGCTAACGACCCTCCACTGATCAAGAGAGCGGTGGGTGAGAGTGGACACCCATTTAACCGCCATTTTATAGGCAGTTTCCTAATACCCTCCTTATAGATCAGCTTCGTGAATGAGGCCTACTATTGATTTGACTAACTAATTATCTTATACATATAATATTAACTTTTAATTATAATATATATAATATGTATTTTAAACTTTTAAAATATTAATGGTTTAACTATTTAATTTTTTCGAAATTAACAATTAATTTAAAATTAAATTTAAACATTTAAATGATTTAATATTAATCTTTTAATTAAACAATTAATTAAATAATTAAATCAGATAGGCATCACAAATTGATCAAATTAATTTAATCCTATCTTAAACCCTTAGATTTTGAAATTAGCAGATAAGGGGTTTAAGGTTATCCATTTATTAAATAAATCACAGTTACCAAAAATAGAAATCCTTCTAAAACCTATATCAAAAAATCGCAAATTAAAGGAAGGAGGGGTTAGGGTTTCGAAAACCCTAACCCTAAATCGATTTGGCATCTTTTTTGGGTTTAGATTAAATAAACCCTAAAATTTAGGAAAAACAATTACATCAATTCAAATAGAAAACAACCAAAAGCTCTGATACCACTGATAGGTTTTAAGCAATCAATAAACTCAAACCCTAAGTTCACATGCAACCTAGATTGGATCTATGTTTTCTATCTTTGAACATGTAATAAAATCCTAAAGGCCAAACAAAAATTACTAAAAGAAATAAATAAGAAAACTAACCTTTAGTTCAAATCTTGGAAGCTAAGCAACACAAGTGTCTTGCCTCAAATGAAGTCACATCCAAGACTAGGGTTTCGAAATTCCAGAGAGAGGAAGAGGAGAAATGGCGCAGAGAATGAGGACTACGAGTCCCTATTTATAGGCTCCAGGTGGTTACAGATAAAACCCAAGAGATAAACCCTTTTTGAATTCAAATCAAGATAAACTTTTTATCATTTAATTCAAACCTATTTATCCCTTTTATCATTTTTGAAATTAAGAATATTTATATCCTAAAAATCGCCAACAATAATATATCCTGGACAGTCACTACTCAACTATTGAGTAATTACAAAACAGCCCCTGCACCTTTAATTAATTCAATTAATCACTAAATTAATTCTAATTAATTCCAGATTAATTTTTAATTAATTAATAATGTTTCTAATTAATATTTCATCAACATAATATATTAATAAACTATTTATTTTATTTCTATTGATTTATTAATCATATAATAAATCAACATTTCTCTCTCCTCGTATTTCTGCTAAACCTCTAGCTATGAGGGCAACCCAAATGGACTTTGCTGCTATCAATCAGTTAAATACAAATTATTAGTCATGACTTAGACACCTAATCCAACAGTATTTTCCACACAAATAGGAATCATGAAACTTTTTAGCTTAAAACGTAGACGTTTAATGATCTGGGTTTTGTCAGTTGAAGACAAACCCTATGGTTATATAAATCAAGTGAAGTAAAAACGTTTGTTGCAAAAAAAAGTTGCATATTAAAACTTTATATTATTTAAAAGAAAACATGTATGTCCCAAAATTTGCTATTAAGTAAAAAAGTTTGTTGCAAAAAAAAAAGTAATGATCACAAGTATAAAAAGTTGTGTATTAAAACTTACTAACAATTAAAATATTTATTTTATAATAATTATAATTTGAAATGAAAATACATAAAATAGTTGTAGTTATTAAATCTCATCACATAAAATATCATTTATCTCATGATAAACGAGAGTTTTATTATCGTATTGTTCAAAATAATAAAGATATTTTATTATCTAAGAATTATTTTTTCATACTTAAGTATAAATATTGTATTTATAATAATATATAGTTCTAATACAATTTTCAACTTGCTTATAACTAATTTACCAAAGTTATATTTTAATTTCTGTAAAATCGTACAACGGCCTACAAAGAAAACGACTATTTGTTTCTTTGAATATATATAATCTTTTAATATTTTAATTGTGTAATTGTATTCCTGTGCAATGCGTGGGGATTCGCCTAGTTTTTTATAATTATTGATAAAAGCCCCTTGAATTTTTTGATTCTTCCTTGAAGATCACCTACAAACACTTATATCACCAAGAACACACATAAGCTTTGGAGATGATTTTAAAGATTAAATATACTTAATATTCATAATTACCATGATATCGAGGTGAAACACTCTTTGAATGGTGCAAGACACATACCTATTCTTAGAGGAGAAAGTCAGTTATTTCGTGTGAAAATATCAACCTCTAACTCAATAGCATACGCCTACACATGTTGTGGAAATGGAGGGGTATCAGAGCATGCACCATGTGACTCGACCCATTGACTCGACCTAGTACATATCTGACTCGGTTTAGTATCAGAATTTGGTCAGATCTTTGAACATCCATAACTGTCTCATACAGACTCTAATTGATCGCATTGTTTTTGTATTGTGATCTTTGAACATCTATAACTCTCTCATACAGACTCGGGTAAATGTCTTACCATTGATATATAGTAGTCGGGTTTTAAACATCCCAAAAGTCATACTATTTCAGCTCCAAATTAGGTACCTAGTGTAACTTTTAATTTTTTTCACATACTTAGAAAATTTTCTAAGTTATACAATTTTCCCTTAACTTTAACTAGTCATAACTTCTTCATATGAACTTGGATTGAGGTGATTCTTTATGATATGAAAATATCATAATAAATACTTCAATGTTCATGTAACAGTGATTTCTTTTAAAGCCCTTAGATTTCGAGTTATATGATCATGAACATATGGGGTAGGAACTTTTTGCCATTTCATATGTTTGAAAGTCCCATTTTCAAATAGTTATACCACATCTATTTCATAACCATTTTTCTTGATTCTTTTTTCTTATGTACTCTTTGTTATATAAGCTACAACTTTTATTTAGAATGGTTCCTCTCATGAGTTCCATTTGTTTTAAGCCTCAAACACGAATCCTTGAAAATATTCATGTTTTCATCACTTTCCATTTTGATTTTTGCCCAACTTTTCAAGGTCATAATACCTGTATATGAACTCGAACTTGAGTTATTCTTTTCATTGTAAGTTCTTTGTTATATTGACTACAAGTTATATTTTGGTAGTTTTTGCATATCAATTCTAGATCTCGAGTTATTAAACCATAACCGTAGGGCTTCCCACAATTTTTATCATCATTTTATGTGAAAATTTTGAATTCGTATATTCCATCCAAAACTTCCCTTTTACATGCATTACTTGTTTTAATTTTATTTATGGACGCATATTAGCCCATTTAAAGGTTGTGCAGGACATTAAATCATATATTTATCAACATGAACAAATACCCTTTGTCGATTGTATAAATTGCTACCATTTTCCATTACCTTTCAAAATCTGTAACATCCGTGTATTGGGCCTAGGAGTTTTGGGCTTAAACCGACAAATAAAACTTATTTTGTAAATAAAGAAAACAAAGGAATAAATAAATTTAATATCTTGTTATATTTTATATGGTGAATAAATGAGCCAAATATAATTTTAAAATCAAATTGTAACCAAATGTGAGAAATTTTGTCATAAGGACTAAAAGTGTCAATTTGGCCAAACTTACCCTAAGTAAATTTGACTAGTCATAGATTTAGAAAATTAGAAGATATATTAAAGGAATTGAGGTGGAGTTTATATTAGGTCTAATAATTCCTTGAATTTCATTAAGGACCTAAATTGTGAGGAATTTTTGTGTAAGGGACCATTTGTGCCAAATTGAGAAACTAAAGGTTAGTGTTGACCTAGTCAATGACTTAAGAGAAATAAATAATTGTATTTGGGGCATAAGTGTGAATTTAGAGAGTTCTAGTTAGAAGAATGGACTTTTGGGTGTTGTGTGAAGAAAGATCAAAGTATAGGGGACTAATGTTGCAAAGTCATGAAAGAGGTGAGGTTTTTGATGGGGGTTTTCCCCATTCCAGCATAAGTCACGATTTTAGAGAGGAGAGGGAGAGAGAGTGGCGATTTTCTGGAGATTTTGGAGGACAAGATGCTAGGGTTTGAAGATTCATCAAAGTTCTTGAGATTCTTAGCCAATCTAAGGTATAAACTCTTCCCCTTTAAGCTTGCAAACCCGTTTTTGGGATGAGTTCTATGTCAAATCTGAAATTGGTAATGTGTGGGAGGAAATCCTAGGATCCCAAGTGTTAGTTTATTATTCTAGTTCATGTTTTGATCATCATCCAATCCATGGATGCTCTAGATCTAATTATTTGATTGATTTGGGTGTTATGAACCCTAGAATTTGGGGAATTGATGATTAGTTGGGGAATTTAGAAATTGATGGATGATTATGGTGGTTTTGGATAAGGGGATTCATTTCTAATGATTCCCTAAGGATTCCAACCTTTGATTTGTAGTTTTAAACCTTGAATCACTAGAATATGGAAATTGGGTGTTGGAATGGGTTTTATCCATGTATATGATGAATGGATCTTTTGGTTTAATGGATGAGTGAATCATTTGCACCAATTGGAGGTAATAATGGAGTAAGGATCATTTCCTAATGATTCCATGGAATGGAAGAAGGAATCTCCATTTGTAACCACCAATTGTAGGAATGTAATTGGGTATTCCATGGTTTAAGCTTATGGAGTGAAGTTGTGGTCATGGAACGGATTCATTTAAAATGATTTTGAATGATTCAAGTGAGTCTAATGATGTATTAAATTGGATTAGAATAATGTCATTTAGATGGTTAGGAGTTTAGAAAAGTATTAGACCTTGAGTTGAGTGAAAAGGGGTGAAAATGACAAAAAGTCGGAACTGCTGTGCACGGAACACGGCCCGTGTCAGGAGGAACACGGCCCGTGTCAGCATGTCTGAGACCTTCTGGTTGGTTAATACGGCCCAGGTTATACCTAACACGGCCCGTGTCATGATCTGTCCAATTTTGAGTACTTACGGTTTGGGCCTTGGGTCCTTGTTTTAATGCAAATATTTGGGGATGTTTTAACTAAGATTCTCCTTATATTAAAGAGTCAATGACTTCATTTTGGATGGTTAATGATGGTTCCTTCTTAGTTCAAAAGAAGTAATTATAGTGCGACTTTTAGATGAATCGAGTATGATACCTTCCATTCTTGGCTTGAAAGAATGAGATGTTTTGTTATGACTTGGAGGTGAGACTAAGGACTTGAGCTAGCACTCAACTAAGATGATTTGATGGATGGGATGATGTCTAGGAGCACTTTCAATTGCATCAAACCTTGTGTGGAGTTAGTGTTGACTCGTCAGTTGACCTTGGGTGAGTTTACCGGGAGTACACATCCCAACTATTATCTTTCGTGTGTGTTATCAAATACTTTTCATGCATGATATTATTGTTGGATTAGGTGTCTAAGCCATGACTTATAATTGTATTTATGTTATAAATAAAAGCAAAGTCCATTTGGGTTGCCCTCATAGATGGAGGATAGATGCATAGTTCAGTAGAGAGAATAGTTGATTTATTAATTGTTTAATAAATCAATAGAAAATAAATATATGGTTTATTAATATATTTAAGTGTTAATATATTAATTAGAAACTATAATAATTAATTAAGATTTAATCTAGAATTAATTGGATTTAATTTAGTGATTAAATTAATTAATAAAAGGTGCAGGGACTGGTTGGCATTTATTCAATAGTTGAATAACTGGCCAGTTAAAACCAGGGACCAAAGATGGCGCCACCCTGGAGGCTCCTCCAAGGGTTGGCGAAACCCTAATTAGGGTTTTGGGGAGTCTGGTCCAAGTGGCCAAAAGCCTTGTCCATTTGGAGGCTTTCTAGGGTTTCAGGTGTAACCCTAGGAGGCTATAAAAGGAACCCCCTGGGCACCTCTTATTCATGACATCTCTCTCTCTCTGGGTTACTCTGCTGAACTGATTCCTCTATAGCTTGGGTGTGACTTGCATTTGAGGCAGGATTCTTTTGTTGCTTGCTTGAAGGATCATAAGATCAAAGGTTGGTTTTTCTCAATTAATCTTTAGAAATAATTGTATCCTTTAGGATTTTAGTTTATTATCTTTATAGAAGAAAACATAGATCATCTTAGGGTTGCATGTGAACCATATGGATTATTTGTTCATTGATTGCATAGAAACCGTTTAGTGGTATCAGAGTATAGGCTTGTTTTCTTATGAATTGATATAAACTGCATGCTTGTTTCTTGCCTTGAGGTATTTTGCGAAAATCCCTCCTTGGGAGGCATGAAAGTCGACGGCTTGGCTAGGGTTTCCTAACCCTAGCCGCCATGCCCTAATGGTCCCCTTTGATTGCTTGATTTGCTTGCCATAATAGTATGTTGTTATTTTTGGTAATAGGATTAATTAAAATAACTTGAACCTTTCTTGCTTGGCTTGTAATTTTCGAGAACCATAGGGACCATGATAGAAAATTAATTTGATTAATTTGGTAATATCTATCTTAGATTTAATTAGTTTAATTAATTGTTAATTAAAAGACCAATTAAATCAGTTTAAAGAATTAATTTAAAATTTTCAAAAAAATTAGTAAAATTTGCGAAAATTAGAATGAAAATTAATTCTAAAATATTTTAATAAGATTAAAATATATCTTATATATATATATGATTAAAAGTTAATTTTATATATACAAGAAAATTGGTTAGTCTTACTGTTAGTAGGCCTCATTCACAAAAATCTCCTCTAAAGAGGGTATAAGGCCACTGACTATAAAATGGCAGTCTAATGGGTACCTACTCTTACCCACCGCTCTCCTAGTCAGTTGAGTGTCGTTAGCCAAACGGGTTTTTGATAGAACCGCTAAAGCCTCTTAAAAGTATAATGCTATAATTGAAAGTACTAGAACCTTAAAACAAATCCCAATCTAGTTACTTTAGGTTCAAAATGTGAATTGGTGCTAATCCCTGAAATTGTACATTGCACTTTGTGGAACGTCGTTGGAGCGTGTGTGGTTTATCGGCACTCCAACTGGGGTCTGCAAAGAGTCGCAATGGGTTTCTTGATTTTGTCATTATTGACGGAGCATGTGTGGATAACCGGCACGTTAATTAGAGATGACAATTGACTTTAAGAGTACCAAGCATTTTGCATGGTTATTCACACCCGGTTTGTGATCCTCTGTATCCCAGTCACAAACAGCGGGGCAATCCCGAGATTAAAACATGCTATCGAACAGTTCGGTAAATCTCAATGAAATTAGGAATTCCATTTTAATAAGATTATTTTCCACGGTGGAATTGGCTGAATAGTCATTCGCCTACCTTATAAAATTTACAATAAAGATTACGGCATCCCTTTTCGATATTGTAGATTGTTATTGTAGGATCCTAGCCTTATATTTATTCTTGGGTGAATATAAGGATTATTTAATAAATGTCTAATTAAAACTACCTTCTTCTTATTCAGATGTCTTCTGACCAATCCGTTCCCCACTCGAATCCCGGTAATGTCACCTCGATTCTGTCATTGTGCTCGAAAGTGACGTTGGACGGCACTAACTACAATGACTGGATCCGCAACATCAAAATGGCTCTCAGGTTTGAACACAAAGAGTATGTTCTGGAAACCGAGCTTGTTGAGGTTGACCCAGAAACCGCTACTCCCGAGGAAGTCGCCTCGTACACCAAACACTCCGATGATGCGACCAAAGTGGCCTGCATCATGATCGCCACCATGAACCCTAAACTGCAGCGTATCTATGAGGACTATTGGCCTTACGAGATGCACAAAGAGCTTGCGGAAAAGTTCCGCAAGCAAGAGCGCATCGAAAGGCGTGAGGTTGTAAAAGCCTTCACTAACGGCAAGCCCAAAGAGGGCGAGTCCATCTGCACTCATGTGCAAAGGATGCATGGTTATGTGGAGAGGCTTAGGAAGCTGGAAATGTCTGTTCATGAGGATTTAGCTGTTGACATAGTGCTAAACTCCTTGCCTAGTTCTTATGACCAGTTCACACTGGCGTATCATTTGAACAACAAACAGGCAACCCTAGCTCTGTTACACCGCATGCTTCGTACAGCTGAAGACGGGATGAAGGGAAAAGGTTTGCTCCCTGTCAACCCGCCTGTCCTGGCTATTGGCTCTGGAAAAGGAAAGAAACGGAACGGTCCTCCTAAGCAGAATTGGAGGGAAAAGACTCATGTCGGGTCATCTAGCGGGCCCCCAAAGGCAAGTCTTCCAGCATTCCACATATTCAGAACCCCAAAGAGGCCGACTGCTTTTACTGCAAGCAAAAGGGTCATTGGAAGAGGAGCTGCCCAATGTATCTGCTGGATATCAAGGACGGTAAAGTGAAACCGTCACAAGCAGGTACATATTCTATATCTAATAACTCATCTTTTTCCCTTTCTTGGGTCCTTGATACAGGATGTGGTTTTCATATCTGTTTGGATTTGCAAGGCCTAGAGGAAAGTAGGGAGCTGGAGCATGGCAGATTGAACCTGGTCATGGGCAATAGGCAAACGTCACCTGTTACCAAGATCGGTGTTTATGGACTAGTACTCAGTAGTGGAGTTAGATTAGATTTACATAATTGTTGCTATGCGCCTGATATGGCAAAGAACATAATTTCCTTTCACGCATTGTTTAAACAAGGTTTTTATTATGAGTTTAAGAAATTGAATGGTTCAATTTCTGTTTTTAAAAATGATGTTTTTATATTTAATTCTATGCCTTGTGATGGAGTGTATGAATCTATTATGTGTGTTGATAATTATGGTAAAAATGTTTTAGCTATTGATTCTTCAAGCGGTGTTGAAAAGGCATGTATGTGGCATTGTCGCCTTGGCCATATAAACAATAAACGCATCGCCCAACTCCAAAAGGATGGAGTGTTGGAATCATTCGACCTCGGGTCGGATGATGTATGCGAATCTTGCTTGCTTGGAAAGATGACAAAATCACCATTCAAAGGTTCCTTTGAAAGAGGTGAAGGTCTGTTGGATATCATACACACAGATGTGTGTGGTCCCTTCAGAACAACCACTAAGGATGGCACGCTGTTCTATGTGACCTTTACCGATGATTTTAGTAGATATGGGTATATCTACTTAATCAAGAATAAGTCGGATGCTTTTGAAAAGTTCAAAGAGTTCAAAAATGAAGCAGAAAATCAATTGGGCAGAAAGATAAAGATGCTTAGATCCGACAGAGGCGGTGAGTATCTTAGTATCGAGTTTCTCGATTACCTCAAGGAATGTAGAATTGTTTCACAGTTATCGCCTCCAAAAACATCTCAGTTGAATGGTGTTGCTGAAAGGCGAAACCGAACCTTGTTGGACATGGTTCGTTCCATGATGAGTCGAGCCTCACTTCCAATCCATTTCTAGGGGTATGCCTTAGAGACTGCCGCCAATATCCTAAACCTTGTCCCAACCAAGAAGGATGCGAAAACATCGCACGAGATGTGGACGGGGAAAGATCCCTCGTTGGCACACATCAAAGTCTGGGACTGTGAGGCCTACGTAAGACGTGAGACTCACGACAAGCTCGCAGAAAGAAGCGAAAGGTGTTATTTCATCGGATACCCGAAACAGTCTTTTGGATACTTGTTCTACAGACCAAGCGAGGACGTGGTCTTTGTAGCAAGACGGGGGTTCTTTCGAGAGAAAGAGCTCATTTCCAAAGAGGACAGTGGGAGTACTATCGATCTCGAAGAAATTCGGGAGACGACCGATGAACCAACCTTAGAAGAAACTAGCCATCAACATGAGGAAGAGGTTCCTGTTGGACCCACCGACATATCATTGCCCCTTAGGCGTTTAGGTAGAGTTAGCATGCCGCCCGAGTTCTATGGTTTCCATATTACTTCGGACGGTGACACGTTAGTCAGTGATCGTACATTGACTAATTTGGATGAGCCAGCTAACTACCGTGAAGCAGTGGCAGGCCCCGAGTCTGCAAAATGGAAAGAGGCAATGGACAGCGAGATAAAGTCCATGTATGACAATCAAGTTTGGAACTTGGTTGACAATGTACCGGGTCGAAAGACAGTCGGATGCAAGTGGATCTTCAAAAAGAAGACCGACATGGATGGAAAAGTGCATACTTATAAAGCTCGGCTGGTTGCAAAGGGATTCACTCAAACCCCGGGGGTTGACTATGATGAAACCTTCTCACCAATAGGCAAGATTAAGTCAATCAGGATAATGCTTGCCATAGCTACGTTTCATGATTATGAAATCTGGCAGATGGATGTGAAAACCGCTTTCCTTAACGGGAAACTGACTGAGGATCTTTACATGAGTCAGCCAGAAGGTTTTGTAGACACAAAGCACCCTGATAAAGTATGTAAGCTTGAAAGATCAATCTACGGATTGAAACAAGCGTCTCGCAGCTGGAATCTCTGCTTCCATGAGAAAGTCAAAGAGTTTGGTTTCTTTAGGAGTGAAGATGAGTCATGTGTGTATGTCAAGGCTAGTGGGAGTATAGTCACTTTTCTGGTGTTGTATGTTGATGACATACTGCTCATGGGAAACGACATTCCGACCTTGCAAGATGTTAAGGCTTGGTTCGGGAAGTGTTTCGCCATGAAAGACCTAGGAGAAGCTGCTTATATTCTCGGGATAAGAATACTTAGAGATAGAAAGAGAAAATTGATAGGTCTAAGCCAGTGTACATATTTGGAAAAGGTGTTAAAAAGATTTAACATGGAAAATTCCAAAAAGGGAGAGCTGTCAATCCAAAGTAATACTAAATTGAGTAAGACTCAAAGTCCGAGTACCGATGAGGAAGTAGCTGAAATGAGTCGAGTATCTTATGCTTCGGCAGTAGGGTCGATCATGTATGCTATGACATGTACTCGACCCGACTTCTCCTATGCATTGAGCATGGTTAGTCGGTTCCAGGGTAATCCTGGAAAAGCACATTGGATTGCGGTCAAGAACATACTCAAGTATCTGCGAAGGACAAAGAATATGGTGTTAGTCCTTGGTGGCAGTGATAACTTGAAAGTGAGTGGGTATTCTGATGCCAGCTTCCAGACAGATAGGGACAATGGACGGTCCCAGTCGGGCTGGGTATTTCTTTTGAACGGTGGAGCGGTCACTTGGAAAAGTTCCAAGCAGGAAACGGTGGCTGATTCAACGTGCGTATCAGAGTACATTGCAGCGAGTGAAGCGTCTAAGGACGCGGCTTGGCTGAAGAATTTCATCGGGGACCTTGGAGTTGTCCCAAGCATTCAGGAGCCAGTGGAACTTTTCTGTGATAATGAAGGAGCGGTCGCCTTGACAAAGGAACCGCGAGACCATGGAAATTCCAGTCATATCGAAAGAAAGTACCATTATATTCGACATCAAGTAGAAGAAGGTCACTTACTGGTTAAGCGGGTATCATCAGAAGACAATCCTGCAGATCCTTTGACTAAGGCTCTGAGCAGGATCAAGCACAATCAGCATGCTCGGAGCATTGGACTGAAGGATGATATTAGTTTTAGTAATTAGATAGATTTAAAACTTGTAAACAGTATAAATGTAATTGACTTGGTGATTTTATAATTGAGATTTATAAATGAGTATTGTTACTACCTTTGTCAATTGTTTATTATTGTGTTTCTATATTTGTATGTTTAACTTCCTTAATAATTAGATTATTTAAAGTTCCACAGTCGATCACACTGTTAGGGAGTAAGTGTGAACGAAGACTGTCATGAAGCGGTTGCAGACTGTCTAATGAGTTAGACATTGCAGTAAGACTGCTACAACGTTCATGAGTACTTAGAAAATATAGATTTAATTATTGGATAAACCCGCGCTTAACTGATTGCTTCATGGATTAAATCACGAGCAATGTTAAGACGATAATATCCGTTGATCTTTAAGTGGAGAGATATGATATGTTATTTGTGAGACAAGTGCTTATTGATAATACGAAAACGCGCCGGTAACTCGGTGTTATAAAACGCATTGTTGTGAGTATTTAGACCCGCAAAAGGTATGGACATATAAGTCGAAACTTATCCGTCCCCTGACCCGATGGGAAACAGATATATGTAGGCCTCTCGATGATTTTGAAGTTGACTGAAAGTGTTGGCCAACCGGGACTACATTGATGTGTTCAATTAGTAGTCTCAAAAGTCATATTCAAATCAGAAATCGAGAAACAGAGTATCAGACCAAAATTGATGTTAATCCATGTCTTGAGTCTGAAAATATCTTGTTGGACGGAGGATAATCAGATCACTTATCTTTGGACAGAACTGACTAGGTCAGAGTTCAGACAATTAAAGTCATAGACTTATCCAAGTGGGAGACTGTTGGATTAGGTGTCTAAGCCATGACTTATAATTGTATTTATGTTATAAATAAAACCAAAGTCCATTTGGGTTGCCCTCATAGATGGAGGATAGATGTATAGTTCAGTAGAGAGAATAGTTGATTTATTAATTGTTTAATAAATCAATAGAAAATAAATATATGGTTTATTAATATATTTAAGTGTTAATATATTAATTAGAAACTATAATAATTAATTAAGATTTAATCTAGAATTAATTGGATTTAATTTAGTGATTAAATTAATTAATAAAAGGTGCAGGGACTGGTTGGCATTTATTCAATAGTTGAATAACTGGTCAGGTAAAACCAGGGACCAAAGTTCGCGCCACCCTGGAGGCTCCTCCAAGGGTTGGCGAAACCCTAATTAGGGTTTTGGGGAGTCTGGTCCAAGTGGCCAAAAGCCTTGTCCATTTGGAGGCTTTCTAGGGTTTCAGGTGTAACCCTAGGAGGCTATAAAAGGAACCCCCTGGGCACCTCTTATTCACTCCATCTCTCTCTCTCTGGGTTACTCTGCTGAACTGATTCCTCTATAGCTTGGGTGTGACTTGCATTTGAGGCAGGATTCTTTTGCTGCTTGCTTGAGGGATCATAAGATCAAAGGTTGGTTTTTCTCAATTAATCTTTAGAAATAATTGTATCCTTTAGGGTTTTAGTTTATTATCTTTATAGAAGAAAACATAGATCATCTTAGGGTTGCATGTGAACCGTAGGGATTATTTGTTCAGTGATTGCATAGAAACCCTTTAATTATGTGCAATGTGTTATATGATTACTACATGTGCATTACATGAAAATGAGTTTCTAAAGATGTTTTTAAATAAAGATGATGATGATATTTTGAAAGATGTTTTGAGCATCCTATTTGTGTATTGCATTGCATATAGGATGGGATTGACCGAGTGAACCTTATGATGACCTTAAAGATGTTTAAAGATGATGCGCTAAAATAGCCACCTTGATGATGATTATTCCATATAGAGGGTTAAGATGGGCCCTCAATGATGTTTGTGGAATTGTTCCCAACAATAGGGAACAACATGATGGAGTTGCTAACCCTCATGGGACTAGTGTGATGGCCACTAGTTCTAGTTTAACCTATACGGGGATCGAGTGATATGCTTCGTGCGTGTCATTTGTGAACTTAGGTAGGTGCCATCGAGGTGAGTTGGACTTTTATGAGATGGACATGGTTTTGGGATAGTTGCATCATGCATTGCATTTCCATATCAATACTATCTATTTTGAGTAAACCTTTATGATGTTTTAAATAACTTTTGAAGTGTGTGTTAAAACTATTTTTGGGGGTTTTTCCCGAGTGTGGTAGTTAACTACTCACTCGAAATGGGTCAACCTCGGGAAAACTCACTAGGCATTTCAGTTGCCTAACTTATTTTGATGTGTACTCAGGTTGAGGAGTTTAGATGACATAGAAAAGTTGGATGTTTAGAAGGCCACGGTTTGTGTGGTATCATTTGAACTGTGTAATGGTATTTAAATTGTTACAACCTCGCTATTTTATAAACTAAAATGTTTTATCTAAAATGGGACCAAACGATGTTTTCTGCAACTTAAACCTAAATTATTTCTCATTAAACCCCATGTGTTTTAAAAATGGTTTTGAAAGAAGATGACTTATTTGAAAATGTTGAAATTGAAGTTTTCACTAAAGAATGATTTTGGAACAACGATGATAAACCATGGGTTAAAATGACGTTTTATGAAAAGCCTTAAGCGAGGGTGTTTCAATTTGGTATCAGAGCATGAGTTTAAGTGAACTAGGTACTAGGAGTAGTGCTTAGACTTAAACTATGATGCTTCTAAGGATGTTTGACCTTTTAAGTAGTTGGCCTTTAGAATTTAATGGTAAATGCTTGCTTGTGACCTTGCCTTAGCTCTAGAAGACTAAGTGTATGTAAGGGTAGAGTGGTTTTTGCCTTAACGTCTAAACTAGAGAAACCTTAATGTAAGATAAAAGAAGTAATTAGATCATTAGGTTCTTTGGTAGTTAGTGATGGCTTAGTGACCAATGGAACCTTATGGGAATAGTGAGTTATTAATTTTTGTTTGGGTGAAGAGACATGGATTCATGATGAGACTAGAGGCCATAGAATTAAACCTTGAATCACATTGAGGTGAGTGAATTAGTGAACAACCTACCCTAATAAGAACATAAGAATGATGTGAGGCCAATATTTTCAAAAGTATTGTTAAAATTTGAGAAAAATTTTGTAAACCATTTTGAATGAGTATATCTTACAAAATGCAAGACTTTTATAGAAATAAATGACAAAGGGGCCATCATGAATCGGTAGGAATACCCGGGATTGATGATCTCTTTGGAATTTTGTTAACAAATTCAATGAAAATATATCCATAGATAAATTTGAAACTTTATTGTTTTATATAAAGTGTACGAATTCGAAAGTGTATTTTCTTTTCACAAAGGTTGATTAAAATTTTCTTATAAAAAAATGATCTCTTCAAAACATTATCACAAAGTTGAGTGTTCCAATATTTTTGTAGAACAAGGTGTCGAGTGGAAAAAAGATTCATGTTAGATAATTGCATGCTTTAAAAGGAAACCATTTTTGAAAAGAAATCTGAGATAAGTAATTTTTGAAGTATGATGTGTTTTCAAACATACATATAAAATACCCAGAAATGGCACCAAAAAAAAACTTGGTGTGTTACGAGCGTATATATGATATTAGCAATTGGTTTTCATATTAGTTTTATATTTATGAACAGGGAAATACCATGTATGAATAGAACAACACAATTAGGCAAGTGTACCTAATCGGTTGTAGTATAGTAATGGTAAATCCGGGTTGTCGAACCCAAGGGAAAACGGATATTTTTAAGTTAAGAAAATCAATTATTAATTAACAATTATTCAAGCAAACGGTAATTAAAAAAGGGGGGGTTTGAGAGAATGCATTGACTCGTGTCAAGAAACAACGCAAAAGTTTATTAGAAACGGGAAATATAAATATAAATTACAAAACATAAAAGTAAACATTTATACTTAGATTCGATTCAACCATCTAGTTATGTTTGATATGCTATTAGTGCAATGGATATTGAAAGTTAAATATCGATTTCTAGAGTGATTAGATGTTTTGGTCCAACTACCTAATCCTATGATTATAAGGTCATTAATGGCAATGGTCATGCAATTACATTTTCCAAATAATCATGTATTGGTTCGTATCATACAAGATTCATTTGAGTTTTTGATCTCAATGGTCATGAAAATCAAAATGGTTTGTACAAATTGGTCCTCTAGTACAGACTTTGCATATACATACAAGATTCTACCTTCGTGACTTAACCCTAGGATTTGGTCCATCACTAGTCATATATGCCTAATGGTCATAGCACAGTTATGATAAAAGTCATATAGTCAGATTGGTCCTCTAGACTAAAATAACTCAGCAATAAGTCCAAAAGGAAGGTTCCTTAACATATATGATAGTCAAATGAATTATGCAAGATAAGATATAAAACGTTCAATATCCGATAAATAACAATCAAATCATAACTAGATAGTATTCAAATCTAAGTAATGAATAATACAGGTAACAAATATAACATGATCTGAAGAATACGGCCTAGGAAATCATAGTAGAATGCTAAACATATATAAAGCAAACCGAATGAAGTCCCGACCGAACATTCTTCAAGCTCTCGATTCCATACGCACCATACCGTCTCCTCCTTAAAAGGTATAGAGAATGTATTTCTCTGGGTGTTGGTGTGTTGGAGTGTAGGTGTGTAGGTGTAAGTCTCTCAAACAACAAGAGAATGCCTCCATTTATATTGCTGCCCAGGTGAGATCGCGTCGCGATCCTACATGTGATCGGGTCGCGATCTGAAGCGTAGTGCGTTTCTCAGTTGGCCACTTCCCTGACTCAGTGGACTGTAGTTGGTGGGTCGGGTCGCGATCCTCAAGGTGATCGGGTCGCGATCTCTGTAGGGACGCGATTTTAAGTCTTTTTCGCGATCCTTTTGTCAGCAATTTGTCACGCGATTGTCAGCAGATCGGGTCGCGATCCATATGGAGATCGGGTCGCGATCTGACTCCTGTTGGGCTTCTTTCAATGTTTCTCGCACATAAGTCTCTGTATTTAGCTCTTTTCTTTCCGCAAGGTCAGTTTACTTATTTTGTTCATTTTTAGGCTCGTATTCAGCTCCTTCTTTACCTGCAAAGCCATTTTCCTGTGTTTTGGTAATTTAAACGTATAAGTACCTTTTATCTTGATATCATACCATAAACACGTGTTTAGGCATTCGATATTGCCCGAAATATATGTATAAATGAGGCAATATCAAAGTAAAATAATTTGTAAAGTGAAATTTATAATACTCCGAGTTTTATAATATTTTAAAGCTAAAAACATGAATAACCTTTGAGATTTTGTAAAGGGATACTTAATTCCTTATCGGTGATTCCGGGGACGGAATCCTTTTAAGGGGTGGATAATTGTAACATCCGTGTATTGGGCCTAGGAGTTTTGGGCTTAAATCGACAAATAAAACTTATTTTGTAAATAAAGAAAACAAACAAATAAATAAATTTAATATCTTGTTATATTTTATATGGTGAATAAATGAGCCAAATATAGTTTTAAAATCAAATTGTAACCAAATGTGAGAAATTTTGTCATAAGGACTAAAAGTGTCAATTTGGCCAAACTTACCCTAAGTAAATTTGTCTAGTCATGTATTTAGAAAATTAGAAGATATATTAAAGGAATTGAGGTGGAGTTTATATTAGGTCTAATAATTCCTTGAATTTCATTAAGGACCTAAATTGTGAGGAATTTTTGTGTAAGGGACCATTTGTGCCAAATTGAGAAACTAAAGGTTAGTGTTGACCTAGTCAATGACTTAAGAGAAATAAATAATTGTATTTGGGGCATAAGTGTGAATTTAGAGAGTTCTAGTTAGAAGAATGGACTTTTGGGTGTTGTGTGAAGAAAGATCAAAGTATAGGGGACTAATGTTGCAAAGTCATGAAAGAGGTGAGGTTTTTGATGGGGGTTTTCCCTATTCCAGCATAAGTCACGATTTTAGAGAGGAGAGGGAGAGAGAGTGGAGATTTTCTGGAGATTTTGGAGGACAAGATGCTAGGGTTTGAAGATTCATCAAAGTTCTTGAGATTCTTAGCCAATCTAAGTTATAAATTCTTCCCCTTTAAGCTTGCAAACCCGTTTTTGGGATGAGTTCTACATCAAATCCGAAATTGGTAATGTGGGGGAGGAAATCCTAGGATCCCAAGTGTTAGTTTATTATTCTAGTTCATGTTTTGATCATCATCCAATCCATGGATGTTCTAGATCTAATTATTTGATTGATTTGGGTGTTATGAACCCTAGAATTTGGGGAATTAATGATTAGTTGGGAATTTAGAAATTGATGGATGATTATGGTGGTTTTGGATGAGGGGATTCATTTCTAATGATTCCCTAAGGATTCCAACTTTTGATTTGTAGTTTTAAACCTTGAATCACTAGAATATGGAAATTGGGTGTCGGAATGGGTTTTATCCATGTATATGGTGAATGGATCTTTTGGTTTAATGGATGAGTGAATCATTTGCACCAATTGGAGGTAATAATGGAGTAAGGATCATTTCCTAATGATTCCATGGAATAGAAGAAGGAATCTCCATTTGTAACCACCAATTGTAGGAATGTAATTGGGTATTCCATGGTTTAAGCTTATGGAGTGAAGTTATGGTGATGGCATGTAATGGATTCATTTAAAATGATTTTGAATGATTCAAGTGAGTCTAATGATGTATTAAATTAGATTAGAATAATGTCATTTTGATGGTTAGGAGTTTAGAAAAGTATTGGACCTTGAGTTGGGTGAAAAGGGGTGAAAATGACAAAAAGTCGGAACTGCTGTGCACGGAACACGGCCCGTGTCAGCATGTCTGAGACCTTCTGGTTGGTTAACACGGCCCGGGTTATACCTAACACGGCCCGTGTCAAGATCTGTCCAATTTTAAGTACTTACGATTTGGGCCTTGGGTCCTTGTTTTAATGCAAATCTTTGGGGATGTTTTAACTAAGATTTTCCTTATATTAAAGAGTCAATGACTTCATTTTGGATGGTTAATGATGGCTCCTTCTTAGTTCAAAAGAAGTAATTATAGTGCGACTTTTAGATGAATCGAGTATGATACCTTCCATTCTTGGCTTGTAGGAAGGAGATGTTTTGTTATGACTTGGAGGTGAGACTAAGGACTTGAGCTAGCACTAAACTAAGATGATTTGATGGATGGGATGATGTCTAGGAGCGCTTTCAAATGCATCAAACCTTGTGTGGAGTTAGGGTTGACTCGTCAGTTGACCTTGGGTAAGTTTACCAGGAGTACACATCCCAACTATTATCTTTCGTGTGTGTTATCAAATACTTTTCATGCATGATATTATGTGCAATGTGTTATATGATTACTACTTGTGCATTACATGAAAATGAGTTTCTAAAGATGTTTTTAAATAAAGATGATGATGATATTTTGAAAGATGTTTTGAGCATCCTATTTGTGCATTGCATTGCATATAGGATGGGATTGACCGAGTGAACCTTATGATGACCTTAAAGATGTTTAAAGATGATGGGCTAAAATAGCCACCTTGATGATGATTATTCCATATAGAGGGTTAAGATGGGCCCTCAATGATGTTTGTGGAATTGTTCCTGACAATAGGGAACCACATGAGGGAGTTGCTAACCCTCATGGGACTAGTGTGATGGCCACTAGTTCTAGTTTAACCTATACGGGGATCGAGTGATATGCTTCGTGCGTGTCATTTGTGAACTTAGGTAGGTGCCATCGAGGTGAGTTTGACTTTTATGAGATAGACATGGTTTTGGGATAGTTGCATCATGCATTGCATTTGCATATCAATACTATCTATTTTGTGTAAACCTTTATGATGTTTTAAATAACTTTTGAAGTGTGTGTTAAAACTATTTTTGGGGGTTTGTCCCGAGTGTGGTAGTTAACTACTCACTCGAAATGGGTCAACCTCGGGTAAACTCACTAGGCATTTCAGTTGCCTAACTTATTTTGATGTGTACTCAGGTTGAGGAGTTTAGATGACATAGAAGAGCTGGATGTTTAGAAGGTCACGGTTTGTGTGGTATCATTTGAACTGTGTAATGGTATTTAAATTGTTACAACATCGCTATTTTATAAACTAAAATGGGACCAAAAGATGTTTTCTACAACTTAAACCTAAATTATTTCTCATTAAACCCCATGTGTTTTAAAAATGGTTTTGAAAGAAGATGACTTATTTGAAAATGTTGAAATTGAAGTTTTCACTAAAGGATGATTTTGGAAGAACGATGATAAACCATGGGTTAGAATGATGTTTTATGAAAAGCCTTAAGCGAGGGTGTTCTAAAATCACACGTTGCACTTTTAACAACCTTACTTCCATGAAAATTTTAGATTGTTACAGAGTTATTGTGTCAAGAAAATCATAAGAAAGGGATTTGATGAGGAGTCATGGATCTGTAACGGAGAACTAACAAACTAAAGACCACATGTCTAGAAATGATGATTTTATTTGTGGATAGATCAAGACATCAAAAACCACAATGTTGGGTTAGGTACCCTAGAAAAATAAAGGGCGTGGAATGAGGTTGGATTTTATGAGATATATAGATATACATTTAACAAAGGTGCTCGAAGACATGTAAGTGAGTGTAGGTTTGGTGTTTACCAATGCAACAAAAGAAGGGAGACTCGTAGTACTGATGAATGATAAGAGGTTTAGTATATAAGTAGCTATAAAGATAGATTCAATCTAAAAAGATTATGGAGATAGGAGGTAGCACCGACATCCGTATACCACCCATTGTCCCTATGATCTTGAAGAAACATAGTGTCAAACATCTGAGGTAAAGTTGTAGGCTGGTCATTTTGTCCTTATTTGAACCAAGCCTAAGATTGATTTGAGGAGGTAAGGTGGGTGGAGGCAGCCCACATATGTTGCTGAGAGGCTGGCTGCTGCTGAATGGGTCAGGAGTTTAAGCAGATTGCTGATGTGGGCTTTGGAGCTAACGACAAGGCACTGATGGGTCCCAACCCTATTGCTGCTGTAGGAAACATACCAGGGAGATTGGGACCCACTGTTGTTGTCCTGACAAACGGCTGACGAAACCTGGAGGAGGGAGTCGGTGTGTTGGCTGTTGGCCGGCTAATTTGCCGTTGGTGGTCAACTGTCCCCATCATGTTGAGGCTACCGGTAGCTATTTACTCGATTTTGATGACCTAACTTTAAATTATTACCCCATTCTTGCCCATAGTTGAAAAATATGGATTCCTAATTAAAATAGTCGTCGATGAAGAATAAACAGAATATGACAATTGTCAAGAAACATGTGACATACATTGTTCTTTGAGCAATAGCGTGGACCAAACCTCTTAAAACGTAAGATGTAGCCATGTAGGGTTCAATTACGGATCTAACTCACAATATAGTTGAACTAACTTGGGTGTTATCCCGTTGATATATAGTTGACAAAGTTCTTTTCGAAGACAATGACACTAATGTTCTCGAAATAATCGACAATGGCTTTGATTATTTAATTCCTAGCAAACAGATTATTTAATTTCCAACCAATATTACTTTCATTCAAATTTTATTTAATATACATTATATCAATTACATATTTCATGCTTCGTCAATAAATACAAAAGAGCAAGCACGTGTGAACGGGGCCGATGAGCTAATATCGGGCCCACTTCTGCATCGTTTACATTGAAAGAAAACACAAATTCTCATTATTTTATTATCTTCATCTTTGCTTTTATCGCTGTGAGCAATTTGTTCGATGTGGGGGTCGTTGATTTTTCCTTCTTTAATCTTTCAATAAATCATAAATTCTCATCATCATCAGCTTTTCAAAACCTTTGAAGACTCAAATGTTGCAGGTTTTGTCTGATTTATGTTCCTTTGTTCTTTAGCAAATTTATCTTTTAGATTCTTTTATATTATAAAGTATAAACTATAAACCCCACTTGGGTAAGTACATAGATCTCTATGTAGTCTAGTTTTTTATTCAGTGACTATTTTTTTATCATTCAACCCTTTTGAGGTTTGAATGAGATGTGAAGTACTTTGAATTCCGGGTCGACATTGTTGTTTCCGGTGTTAAACGGAGGAGATAAAGCTTACTCGATGTAATGTGGGTTTGAAGGAGATTTCTGTTTGTTTTGTGTTTTTGGGCGCCAAGTGTTTGTGGAAATGCCTGTGTTGTCTTCGAGGAGAAATGGGGCTGACGGGCAGGTTCTAGATCTAGACACTGCTGTTAAAGATGGGGTGTTGGGCGGCGGCGGCGGTGGCGGTGGAGGAGTTGGTTTTGGTGGTGGGTTTGCTGAGAAATTGGATCTGAAAAAGATGATTGAAGAGTTGGATTTGCCGGAGATTCCATCGGTGTTCATTTGCCCGATTTCACTGGAAACAATGGAAGACCCGGTGACTCTTTGCACCGGCCAAACTTACGAGCGTTCCAACATCTTGAAATGGTTCAGTCTCGGCCATTTCACCTGTCCGACGACGATGCAAGAACTCTGGGACGATTCCGTCACCCCAAACACCACACTTCACCGGCTAATCCACACTTGGTTTTCGCAAAAGTACTTCCAGAAAAAGAAGAAATCCGAAGATATTCAAGGAGTGACATCAGAAATTCTCGACACTCTTAAAAAAATCAAAGGCCAAGCGCGAATCCAGTCGCTGAAAGAGCTCCGGCGACTCGTCGCCGGCCATGATATCGCCAGAAAAACCGTCGTCGACAAAGGAGGAGTGAGTCTTCTTTCATCTCTATTAGGTCCTTACACATCTCACGCCATTGGTTCCGAAGTAATCTCCATTCTCGTTCATCTAAACCTCGATTCCTCCTCAAAATCGAACCTAACACAGCCCGCGAAGATCTCTCTAATGGTGGACATCTTAAACGAAGGTTCAATCGAAACAAAAATCAACTGTACACAACTACTCAAACTTCTAATCGTGGAAGACGATTTCAATTTCCAAATTGACCTCCTTTCTAGCCCTAGTTTACTAGTCGCATTGATGAGACTCGTAAGAGACAAACGACATCCAACCGGAAACCTACCAGCCCTCAAATTACTCAAATCGATATGCTCATGCTCATGCTCGCATTCACAATCACAATCACAGAAACAGATTCGACTCATGATAATCACAATCGGTGCAGTTCCTCAATTAATCGAGTTATTACCTGGATTAAACTCCGAATCTCTTGAATTAGCGCTTTTCATCTTGGATTCCGTATCAAATCTGAAAGAAGGTAAAGTAGCTTTGAGTGATTGTTCAAGTACGATCCCCAATTTGGTAAGAATTTTGATGAAGGTTTCGGAAAACTGTACAAAATACGCTTTGTCGATCTTGTGGTCGGTTTGTAAGCTTTCACCTCAGGAGTATTCTTTGATCGCCATTGATGTGGGACTTGCGGCTAAGCTTTTACTTGTTATACAAAGTAGTTGTAATGCTTCGATAAAACAGCAATCAGTAGAGCTTTTGAAGTTATGTAGTTTAAATTATTCAGATTCAATTTTCATGTCCAAATGCAAGCTTACAAGAACCATTCAATAATGTACTATTATTTCGTGTATAGTGAATTAACATGGATTCCCTTGTGAGTGTTATTGTAAGAAAGAAAAGGTGGGAATCAAAGATTTTGGTTTGAAATTGTTGAAAAGTATTTGGTGTTTGAAATTGTTGAAAACTATTTGGGGTTTATTGTGTATGTGTTTAAGGTTTGATATAAATCTTGGATTATTTGCTTAAATGATGAAGACTATAAAGAAAAGGGAGTGATTTGTATACAAAAATTTTTATCTATACACAACAATTTGCTGTCTTTTTATACATACCGTACAATACTCTACAACACTGTTAAATACTGTTATGTATGGAGAAAACTTGTTGTGTACAAATCATTGGTAAATACTGCTAAACAATTTGATGTTTTTTTACACATACCGTGCAATACTGTACAACACTATTAAATACTGCTAAATATTGTTATGTATGAAGAATACTTGTTGTGTACAAGTCAATGCTAAATACTGCTAAACAATTTGATGTCTTTTATACATACCGTACAATACTGTAAAACACTGTAAATATTGTTATATATGGAGAACTTGTTCCATACAAATCCCATAAACAAATCTTGTTGGATTTTGGGCGATGGTGATTGCATATGATTAGAAAAAGAAAGATGATAAGTGGTGGGAGTGATTGATTGGTCAGAAGACAGAAGGATTGATATGTGTAGAATTGACCAAAGAGACAGGACACATCAAAGAATCATATTTCACATCACTCATGACTTGGATATGAACAGGATTGTCCAGAAACCTTGTACTGTTTGATGAATAATTCAACACTAGCAAAGTGAAAAATAAGTATTTTTTAGCTGTCAATGGAATCTTGTACTAAAATATATCATACTTGGATGTTACACAATGTTATTTACAAGAACAAATGTATAAAATGCTATTAGGCCAGGCGGAGTGGCTTCGCCAAACCCCTCGTCATCCCCCTCGCCAACAATGCTAAACCACACCGCCACCCTCGCTGACCATCTCGCTGAAGACCTCCTCGCCAAGGAATCGACGAGCTCGCCAAAATCAATTTCCAACAGCTACTTTCCCATTTTCCATTTTCCAAACAAAAATCTTTTAAAACCTTTACAAAAACTTTATAAAATTCAAAAATTTTTATAAAAAAAACTAGCCGTTACATCTTCCCCTATATAAACACAACCCTTGTACTCTTTTATTCACACAATCATCCCCTCTCTTCTTCCAAAATCACTTTCAAAGTTCATTCAACATGTCTTCAAGCGAAAACAAAAACACCAAATCATCCAAATCATCCAAAGCATCCAAAGCTAGCAAAAAGAAATCCGCCCCTACTTCAATTGCAACCCCTCCGGCCGGATGTTATGTTTTTAATTTATGTTTTTAATTTATGTATTTAATTTTAATGTAATGCATTTTAATTTTAATGAGATGGTACTTTTTTATTTTATATTTGGTTTTAATAATATAAATAATTAAAAAAAAATTAATAAAATAGTTTAGCATGAAGTTCAGCATGTGCTGACCACTACCACCATTTTTGGTCAGCATGTGCTAAACTTGCTGAATGCTGACGTGGCATAGTTTAGCACATGCTGAACATGCTAACCACTCCCTCCAGCCTTAATGTATCTCTAGTCGTTAAAAGCTCAAAAGTTTTTGATGTTTACCGTATCAGATTTTTCTGATCTTTATTAATTAAAAAATGTTGTTGTTATAAATTTATTATAATGGTTAATATTTTAGTTTTTTCAATTAATTAATTTGTCTTTATTTCAGATGTTATATACACTACATTCATATGATTTTTCATTAGCAAGTTGTTTCAAAAAGCTTGGTTTTGAAAAACTTTTCTTAGCTTGTAACTATGTGAGCTTTTTATTTGAATTTTTTTTTTTGAAAAAGATCTCAAATAATTCCTATCATAGATGTTCTAAGAGAAGCAACCAAGTAACATTTCACATTTAAAAGAGTGGCCTTTTGATAATGTTTTTTATAATTCAAATACTTAGACTAAAAGAAACACAGACAAACCTTTTGAACTAAAAACCAACAGTTCGTTGAATTAGAATAATATTAATCTTTTATTATTATTATTACAATGTCAGTCTACTATGTAAATTGTCAAGATATTTTCTTAAACCAATGCAAAACCGATTGTATTTCCAAAAACCATTAGAGAAAACTCAAAACCTTGTATGTTCAAGAATAGTTAGGTGCTGTTTGTTTTTGAAGAGGTAAAATGTCTACAGTCTGCGGACCACATCTGCAGAGCATCTACAGAGAAGAGGTGGACTAAATGTCTACAGACTGCAAGAAGAAGACTGTTTGTTTTTTAAAGTCTGCAGGTTGTGAAAATAAATTAAAATTTAAATAAACTGTTTTTTAAGTAAAACTTATGAATATGTTCAATTTATGATATTAACGAATTTATTGATCAAAGCAAACATTTATTTTTTAAATAATAAAGAATAAAAATTACGTAACCAAAGTTGGATTTACAAATAGTTTGTAAAGCTAAAAATTTGCGTAAGATTGTGAACCAAAGTTCTAATGTTAAAATATATTTGTATATTTCAAATAGTTTATAAGAATGATTTACAATAAAAAAACGTCTATTATATGATATTAACGAATTTAAGGATCAAAACAAACATTTCCTTTTTTAAGTTTGTGACATTTTTTTAAAAAGTTTTACAAATTTATCTTCACTTTGTTTAAAAACATAGAAAAATAAATATTATTTACTTCGAAAAAATAATGTTGATAAAAAAATCGCAACTATTAGTTAAAATAATCAAAGTATTTTTAAAAACAAATATGCGTATTTCTTTTTTTTTAAATCGAAAGTGGCCGGCGGCTACGGTTTGGTCGAAGACGCAAGGAAGAGAAAAGACGAGACCGATTGGAGGAGAAAACGATATGCGTATTTTTTTTTTTAGGTTAAAATTGTATTAATTTATAAATTAGAAGAGCTCTGCAGACCCTTGAAGACATTGGTCCACATCTGCCCCAAAAAGAGGACGCGCAGACCTTTTTAGGTCTGCGGTCTTCGAAAAAACAAACACTCTGCGAAGGTTCATGTCTGCGCGCCGTCTGCGTGACGCAGACAAAAGTGGTCAAGAAAATTTGCAGAAAAAAAACAAACAGCCCCTTAGACTTACAAAGGTTATGTGATAAAAGCAAAGTAAAGAGATTCTTTACAGGAAGGGTTGGTCACTTTAACAAAATGCTGTCGGATAAAGTCTTGTTTTGACCATGACAAAGCTAATTCTTGAAGTAGAAGTTAACCCTATGTTTGTTGTATTTGGTCTTTAAAGGTCGGTAAAAGGCTATATTATGAATCTTTTCGTGCATTTTTGGGTAAAAAGATTCGACTACCATCTACCAAATATTGAGTCATACCCATCGCATTTTTTTTTTCATTTCTAACACAATAATACAAGTTTTATTCCACAAATTATCACTTAAACAATTACATCATGGTGGTGTTTGTTTTTTAATAGGTAAAAGGTCTGCAGTTTGCGGACCATATCTGTAGACATCTTCAAAGAAGTGGTTGACAAAATGTCTACAATATGCAATAAGAAGACTGTTTGTTTTTATAAAGTCTATGTACTATTAAAATAAAACTAAATTATTTATCATATTATGTATTTTTGTATATTTAAGTTTTTATTTTCCCAATTACTTTTTATCAATATTTATCTATAATTTATAAAAAATAAATTAATTTTTGTAATTTAGAAGATGCAAAAAGATTTCAGTCAATGTCTGCGAAAAGAAGAAGGCGCGTAGACTTTTTTAGGTCTACGGTCTTCTAAAAAACAAACAGTTTGTGAGGGTTAAGGTCTGCGTGCCAGTTGCAGACAGAAAATGTCAAAAAGATCTGCAGACAAGACAAAGACAAACACCCCTATATATTTTCCGATAGTATGCCAAGTTCATTTTGATTAGGGGTGATTAATAGTTCGTTCGTTTAAATCTGACGTTTATTGACGTGCTAGTGTTTTCCACCTTTTGAGATATTGTTTCTTGGGCATTTTAAGAACAACTTAAGCCCTTTTTACAAATGTTAACTAAGTAATCGTTTTGAGAAATAACATTGTAAAATCTAGACGTGTAATCACTCCTAAATGATGTAAAATTTTGTTAAAGTTTTGGTCCGAAAGTAAATGTTAGGTTATAAATTCATGTCAAGAAAGCTCTGAGGAGCATTAAAGTCCGATGGAATATGGGATTCTCATGGTAATTTGATGCACAATTTAATTTTAGAGCGTTTTTAATGTGTGTGAGGGCCCAATGTTGAATAATAAATGTTACAAGTGCCTTTGTAGTTTTATGTATATAATTATTGACGATCGAATATTGTAGTGGTTCATAGTTAATGGTAGTTTGACGAACCAATTAAGCAAATATGACGTATCAAACACTCTTACTTTCCACTTTCGAAGGTTATACATGTCCAGCAAATCGTTATCATATAAAATTTAGTTGATAATTAGATAAATCATATTTTAATATACGTATTTTTGAAAGATCTCTACACCCAATTTGATGTATATTTCACATAAAGACTTGGAAAATCGGATAAAAAACCATGAAAAGGTACAATCGACCCAATCTGATAGATTTAATGTCTAGAGCTTGAAACAATTGATTTGATTGGCCAGAAGAATCCAAATAAACTAAATTATATTTGCATCCCGCGCACCATAACAAAGGAGTACATTTTTTTTTTTTTTGTCAAAGTAGTATATAAATCAAACTAATCAACTTAAATTAATTATAAAAGTAAAATTTTAATGAAAAATAATAATATACTAATAATATAAAACTAAAAGTAAACTACATTTTGGGTCTCTATGGTTGGTAAGTTTTTGCAGTTTTAGTTTTAGTTTTTGATTTTTGTTACCAGTGGTCTTTATTGAAGGTTTGTATTACACATTTGGTCCTCAATGCCCTTCTGTTGAGTGTGTTTGAAATTTCTAAAATGTCTTTCATTTGTCTTTTTCTGATTTTATAGTTTTCTTACCAAAATTGTTAAACTCAATAAACTATAAGAGCCGTTTACGAAGACTTGAAATTACCCCTAATATGCGACCACAAATCATTTTTTATACAAGTACCCAAATTAGAAAACACATTCATGCCGAAGGAAAATTAACTTAATAGCACAATAACTCTCTAAATTGAATTCAATATAGCTTCACTTTATGGAAAGCCATGTTATACATTAAAACAAGTTATATTACCCAAACTCTTAGAACGAAAAAGAAAACAAAATCAAAACAAAAGTTAGTGGTTTTTAAATTACATCCCTATTTTTTCCATAAGTGTTTTGCTTTTTAATATTTTCTTCAAAATGAATAATAGAAATCTCTCGATCCAAATGCAATGCTCTTCTCCCCCGTTAATTTCCTATCTACATAAGCTTCAAAAGCCCCGGTAGCCTTGAACGTTAGCGGCCACCATCACACTCAACTGACTCTGGCGAGACTCGTTGATTAGGTTACAGAACTATTGTGCAAACTCATGACCTAAGCTTGGTCCAGTGGTGAGAGAAGCTTAGAGTACTCAGTGACGACTCGAGTTTTCTCTCCCATAACAGACATGTCATTAGCTTCATGATGTCCCCCCCCCCCCCCTCTCTCTCTCTCACCAGCCTCTTGACGAACTTTCTCCGGTACAACATCAACGATGGCAGGGCTGTTGACGCTGCTTCTTCTTCCTGTCACATGGATCGTGGGTCTTGCGTTGTTGTTGTGAGAGTCATCAATAAACAATTCTTTAAAATCAATGAAACTAACTTCAAATTTATAACCGTATTTGCCAAAAATACTGACTAATCACAAAACTAGGCAGTGTACCTAATCATATAAATAACATAGTGCTGGTAAATACAGATGTCGAACTCTTGGGGACTGGTCGTAAGAATCTAGCAAATTAATTTACTATAAAGCAATATTTAATATGAGGAATTTTACAAAAGAAACACAAAATAATACTAATAATACAACCATAGACATAGATTCCAGATTCGCACAGGTTATGAATGTGTTTTACTTGGTCAAAAATTCTCATAAAATTAGTCAATTCAAAATAGTACAATGGTCAATTAAGAATGATTCACCGTTTCCTAATATGATTAGTCGACTTGATCCGTTTTACCAAAACTAGGATCATAAGGTCTTTCAATTAAAATGGTCATGTATATATTATCCATATTACTAGATTTTAAGGTCATATCATGCGAGATTTAGTCGAGTTAACCCAAATGGTCATGGAAGTCAACTAGAGTACATAATGGTCATCTAATGCAATTCACACACATTAAAGACAATCAATTGATTAATTGACCCTATGGTTTGGTCCACCTCTAGTCATAACTATCTGCTTGTCATAGATTAATTATGATTCAAGTTAACAATCAGAATGATCATCCAAATTAGGTTCACTTAGCAACAAATAATCAAATTTACTTCTCTAATACATATGGATCTTTGACTAAAAAACATAATAAATTAAACCACACAATCAACCATGCCAAGAATTAAGCCAAAACTTAGTTTGTACTTAATCAACTAACACATGCGACTTTGTCCAACAATCACCAAAATAATCATAAAATGGTTGAAAAGCTGAATGTAGCAGAAAAGAAACAAATATAAAGGGAACCAAATGATTACTTCGAGTGATCCTTCAACATCGTGCAACAAATCCTTCTTTTTGACTTGGAAACACACGAATCACCTTGATATCTAGAATCCTACGGCCTTATTAGAGGACCATCTAGAATGCTACGGCCTACAATAAAAACAGTTTATACTTCACCAATGTTTTGTCCAATCACTAATTTCAATCTATTCGCAAGAAGTTTGGTAATTATTTTATATAAATAACCGATTACACTAATGGGTCGATAATCACTAAGTTTTAAAAGATCCTTGATTTTTGGAGCTAGGGTGATAAACGAGGAGTTACACCCGTTAGCTAGAGTCCCAAATTGTTCAAAGTGTTTCCTAAAAGCAACAATATCACATTAAGCACTTCCCAATATTCCTTCATTAATTTGAAGGAAAAGCATCCGGCCCCCGAGCTTTTTCTCCCCCGTAAGACCAAATGGTTGCTTTGATTTCCTCAACAGAGAAAGGTGATTCTAATGAACTAGAAGCTGAAGGAGAAATGGAAGCGAACCTAGAGTTGATGAACTTTGGTCTTGACGATCACCTGCCATGAAATTTTGCTTGGAATAATCAAAACACTTTGTTTTTTATAGCTATCGGATCAATAGACCAGCCACCGTGATTATTAACCTGTTTATACGGTTTTTCTAATTTTTGTTGTTGATAAAAGCATGGAAAAATCTGTCTTTTCAACCCCATCGATCATCCATTTAGTACGCACTATTTGTTTGGGATTAAGAGTTTCCGCCTTATCTATCTGTTTCAATTATCGTTTGACAGATATGCCTTCTTTCTTGTAATTAATTTATATTAAAATTTCATGACTCCGATACCGAGTCTAACTTATGCATTTTGTCTTTTTAATATTTCAACTCTGCCATCTCCTTTGGGTATTCAACCATTCTCCATTTTCTGATCTCGCTTTTAAGATGCCTTAGTTTCACTGCCAAATACAAAGCAGGTGTACCAAATCCGCTAAAATTACTCCTAACTTTACAAACTATCTCTTGGAAACCTTCTTTACTCATCCAGGAGCTGAATAATTTAAAATGGGTAGGACCGAACTCTTTATACGAGTTGGAGTGGAGGATCAGACAATGGTCGGATAGTTCCCTCGGCAAAGCTGCGACCGTGGGGACAGGGAAAAAAATTAAGGAAGTTCGAGCAAACAAGAGCTCGCTCCAACTTGCTAAACCTTACATCACTTTGGCAAAAGAATGTATATCTATGGCCACCTACACGTATTTCATTAAGTCCTGCTTCGTGGATGAAACAGTTGAAGTCAAATGCCAAAGGGGGACAAAATTGAGAATTGAGTCGTTCGTCCAGGCTCCTAACGACATTAAAGTCTCCAATAAATAGTCATACGCATCTTCTCGATCTTTTAATTTCAATCAATTCTTCCCATAGTCTATTTTTGTTTGGGATCGATTGAGGACCATATACATTTGCAATGTTTAGATTAACGACAATCCTGGGCTAGCAACCAGTTGACGCCGATTGGGAGAATATTATGTCTGGTCTCAATCATTTGAAATTAGTTTTAGGAGATCTACTATTTCTTCTTCTTTTTATTAGATTTCCCCCAGCGTCTACGTATGTGCTACCTATCAATTACTGTACCCGATTCATACGTTGGGGTGAAATGCTTCCGGCTTTAAAGTTGAATGGGCCAACGCATCCTCCAGTTACCAGATTTTTTAAAGGTCCGTTGGGCTCCGGGAACGGGTTATGGTTGAGCCTTCTCTGCAGTTGGCTAGGTTGTCCGAGGATTTTCTAGGTGGGAAAAAGGCACCGGTGTCTTACCGTTACTTGGGAGCCGAATCGCTGATTCATTTTCCCCAGGTGTCTCTTCGTTTCTCCGTGTAAGACCCGTATCCTGATTATAACATATACTTAAAATAAGAGTGTTAGGAATTATATGGTCATTGGTAATTATAAAGCTAAGAAAAACTTTAGTTACAATTTCATATGAAAATCAGCATTTTGTGTCGTTTTTTAGAAAAATCATAATTAATTCTAGAAAAATCGTTTGGACCTCAAACCAGTGCACAAAGTTTACAAATTGAGTCTAGTACAATTACCAAAAATAATAATAAGCTTGAAAATGATATTATCGATGGTAAAAAATGCAATCTTTACTGATTAGTTCGGAATTGACAGATTAGATAGTCTGTTTTCAAAAATTCATAATAAATCATAAAAAAATCGTATAAATACGTAAAATACATCCCTGGAAAGGTATTGAGATAAATATCTGGAATATCAAATAAAAACGTGAATTTCATGGGTTTAAAGTCGGCTAAACCAGTCTTGAACAGACTGATTCTAGAAGGTATTAATTTCAACAAAGTTATATTATTAAAATCTTTTGTCCAAAGTGTCATGCCATTTTTTATTCAAGAATTCAAGTATAAATACCCCTCAAAACATCTCATAAACCACACAACTAAATCTCAATCCAATATATAGAGGTTTCTAAGCACTAGAGTGTAAGCAAGTGAGCGGAAGGAAGCTTAAAAGCCTAAAGAAGGAGTTATAGATCTCGACGACTGGTCATAAGGTAACTACAAACCTTTCTATAGCTTAATTAGGTATTGTAAAATAGTTTTTGTTAAGAAGTAGAATATTTAATAAGTATAACATATGTTATATTATACTAATTTCTAACAATAGTAAACAAAAACCTTAAAATGTCGTTATTATAACAATTTGTAATTTCCGAAAATAATACCGATTGATTTACTTACGAGGACGGTGACTAGGCCGATTACTTGGGATCTGGTTGTTGGATTTTCCGAAAGGCTAAAATGCTGAAAGGATCCTGCCACCCCATCTAATCTTCTACCTGGCCGTTCTTTACTTGATAAATCATGGAGTATCATATTGGAATTATTGAAGGGTTTAATGATGCGACTATAATATAGTTAAGGATTAAGAAATGATAGATTTATTATTATGTTAACAGTTAAAGTTGAAAGGAAATACAAAGGCGAGAAAGATAAACGATATAGTCAACTACAATCAGGTGAGTCTTCTTACTATACTATAGGTGATATTGCATGCGTAGGAAGGAAGATAGGTTAGGCTAAGGTGGTCTTACGTGTTATAATAATTGTATGAATTATTTCTATGATAATGATTGTTTGTGGACGGAACGGGAACAGCCCGCGAGCCAATAGGCGGAACGGGAATAGCCTGCGAGTCATTAGACGGAACGGGAAAAGCCTGCGAGCGATAAGACGGAACGAGAACTGCTCGTGAGTCTTCAGGCAGAACAGGGATAGCCCGCGAGTCTCACAGACATATGAATGGTTATGATGTGTTCTATGTTGTGTGATGGATCGTATGGTATTTTGAGGAACTCACTAAGCTCCGTGCTTACCCTTTCCCTATATAAACTACTGTTTCAGGTACAATGGATGGCAAGGCGTGACGTGTATACACTGTGCTGCTTCATTGGAGGACTGTTTTTGAATTAATATTCCGCTATATTGTGATTTCGTTAACTTCTGTTAATCCTGGGGTGTTTTCATTAAACTTATAAGTTATGGAATTTTATGAAAATTAATTAAGTGGCTTTTCTTATATTGAAGTTTTCGTTTAAAATTTTTTTAAATTTACTCAAAAATTTTGGGATGTTACAAATTGGTATCAGAGCACAGCTTGAGAGAATAAGGCTCACTTAGTGAGTTCTGGACTCAAGTTGAGGCTTAAGAGTTTTCTTAAAACATTTTTACGAAAGAAAGATGTTTTATGAAGGGTGAACTGAAGACACAGTGTGTACCGCCAGCCGACGCCAGTATGAGAAAAGGGTTAAGTATTTAATATTCTGGATGTTAAAAAAAACATATGATATATGTTTGCTGAAATGCCTGGTAGAGATCACACATTGTTGTATTATTATCTGCTATTTGCTAATAGAACTGTATGCTAGTGCCGATAGGTTGCTTAGAGATTTCCACTAAGTTGTATACAATATAGACTAAATAGTCATAGAATGTGTGAGTTGACCTTATTGCATGTTCCTTGTTTGGTTGTTGCCTTAGGGAAGATTCTCTTATTTGAAAGACTGTTTAGTTCGATATTGTATACAACTACGTTCGCGAAACAACCTGTCATCACTGGAGGAAGTTCCGTCTTAGTTAGAATAGCAGGGTGGGGGTGGGATTCCAAGTATTCCTAGAAGGGTTGACATATACCTTGTAAGGGCATGTGTGTTAAAATTATCGGTGAGAAGCAAATTGGATATTTCGAGACGGGTCTTGGAACGGAGATGGATAGGTGTGGAAGGTAGTAGTAGAGCTCCTACTATCGAAAGCACAGGATCCACGTTCGAGTCGGGAGTTCGTCACGAAGGATCCAAGGAGCTGAGTATGTGAGTGTCTAGCATAATTAACTTATATGCTAGTGTAATGTGGTAAACTTTTATCCATTCGATTTTTGAATGTTGATTGTGAGGTTCAGTAGGAACAATTAAGATGCGATCATAGCAGTTTGGTTGGACCGATCATGCTTAAGTTGAATACTGAGCTTAAAGACTGTTGAAAGGGAGAATGTCAAAATGCTATTGTGGTAGCTATTTTTCATGCAACTAATGGGCGCACAAGTCAGACAGGGACTAGAGGATGCAAGGGTGAGTTTTCCAACTCACGGTCAAAGAGGTGCAAGCGGCACCTGAGATGATAGCGGGTCGTGTGGGTTGAGAGTCTGGATCACTCGCTCGTGATTGAGGTAACTGACGATAGAGGTGTTGACTAGGGTCGCAAGCGGATGAGTAACATATGGTGGTTGATGTAAACGTCTTTACATTATCGAAACATGTTTATTGAGATGGTGTTTGCCCCTGATGCAAGTTGTTGGCTGAGCAGAGTGGGCTTGGTTTTCGTTCGAGAGTAAGGGCTCGTAAAAAAAAATTATAAATCGAATAAATAGACTTGGACTTTAGTCCAAGTGGGGGAGGAATACCAAATTAAGGGAACAACATGAATATTATATTGAATCAATGAAATTATTAAAACTATAGTAACACGTCGACATATTTAATTCATTACTACAACTTTATATTAATACATTAAGAAAAGTTTACAGAACTACTAACCTAAACCGGAGAATCAGAAAGAAGCGAGAAAAGATCTTCTACACTCCAATCTTTGTCATCATTAGGTTGCCTTGTACCTTCTTGAGGATTTGGAATGGGTATGCTTTCAGTTATTGGAGGAGGAGCTCCAAGGTATGGGGTCTCGATAGGGTTGGAACTCGTAACCCCGTGATTAGGGGCTAAATATTGACCCATTTGGGGCGTGTGTAAGTAGGGTAATGATGAGGAAGGGTTCCAATTCGGAACCAGTTGGGGGTAGTTATAAGAAGGAGGAAACCAGGCTAGGTCACCTACAAAGCCTCTAAAATTCTCCTCACTTGTAGGCTCGAGTAAACCAGGGTTAATACTACTCACACCAGAATTAGATAGTAGAGATTGATGCTATGTATGAGTTCTTGATGAAGTTTCCCCCTTTTCTTGAATTTTTCTTTTCCTAAATACAACCTTATGAGCAGCTTGTACTAGCTTCTTTGTGCTGTCTGTTAAACCCGATTGTGACCCTTCAATTATCACTTCTTTTTCTTTTTTTAGGTTGGGTATTAAATCTCCCGATAATTCTGTTGCCTCAATAAATTCATTACCAAATTCCTGTGGCACAAATAACTTTAGTAATTTCAACCTTATGATATAAAGGAATTAAAAAAATGTAGTTCTTTACCTCAGCACGATCAATAAGGGTTTGCAAACTCGTAAGTTGTCGTTGGGGCCAATGATTGATACCTAATTCTCTACAGCGTTTTTTTAATTGTGTCGTTCCAATGTTGAGTTCCTTCGCAGCTTTCTCAATTGGTTCGTTAAAGTGTTCAGCTATTATTTCCCTACTTAATAAATGTCTGAAACCTCTTCCACTGCCACCTGCTATGTTTTCTGAACTAGAAGGTTCGAATCCAATTGTATTGTTATCATTCTGGATCATTTGAACATGATCCTGATTTTCTGACCCAAAGATGAACATTGATTCATCAAAAGTAGTGGCTTCTATCGGTAGTAATTGTTGGTTTTCAACTAAAAACCCAGGATTCTGAAATCCTTCTAGATTCCTTTGAATCAACCGAAGATGATCTTGATATTGAAAACCAACCCCAAACTCGGGATTCAATTCAATATTTATGTTATGAGTCCTCTGTAATTGATTCTCATCCTGAATACCAGCCATGAATTCTTGATTCATGGGGACAAACTCACTGCTTGTTGGGTGCACGTCCATGAATGGATTGTACTCAGTTAGACCATCCACAAATGGGTCTACAAATAACACATGTCAAATGATAAAACAAAATAGAATACTTATAAATGGATCATTCAAAAGAATTTAACCTGGTAGAAGGCATGGAGTCTGATCAGGTGCAAAGTCAGATGCATGCACCGGATCATCTGAGTTAATGTTCAACTCGGGAAAAATTTCCAGCTCATCGTGGAGAGGCTCTATTGGTAGTATATCTGGAAGACTGTACCATAATTCAAAATCAAACAAAACATTAGCAAGGTAATCGAAGTATGGATGATATATGTCTAGAATGTTAGAGTCACCAAACTCTATTAAGAATGCTTGGTTTGAAGTACCCTCTCCTTGCGGAAAACCAGGTCCAGGGTTCGACAAATCGCCCATTGAAGATCTGTTTTCCATGACTCGACTTTAAATATGAATTCGTTTACGAATAAACTAGTGATAAGAGAGGATGAGACTGAAAATGAATGATACTACATACTTGTATATATAGTATCTTGCAGCTGGAACCGAAAGGACACACGGAACTGAAAGGACACCTCACTTTTTAATTACCGAAATTCAAACTAACTACAGTAGATGCGACTTTTCACTACCCCAAGTGACATTTTTTCAAAATTCCCTGCTTGACTCTGGTGAGAACGAGATAATAAAGAGACTTTTGAAATAAAACAAAATTTTATGTCTCCATATAATGGAAATAGTTTAAAGAGTGTTCAGTACTCCAAAAAAAAAAAAAAAAAACTTACAAAAGATGATGTAAATTTTATATTTCGGTGAAACACAAAAATTTGGAGATTCTACAAAAATAGACTTATTTAGCCAAAAAGTATTTAAAAGAAATGTTGAATTGAGGCAAATGTGTGTTGAAATATGACGAATTCATATAAATACGAAATAGTGTTAAAATTAGGTGTTGAAAGTTAACTAGGTTAACTATGTATATAGGTAGATTAGAAAGTACTAAATATGTACTATAAATAGTAGCCGGTCAAGTCGATGTGTGAGACTGTGAGAAACAGTTAGAGTTTTTTTTGTACATCTAGAGTAATTAGAAAAAAAAAGAAGTATGGAGTGAATGAGAATAATAGGACCTTAAGCATTATTACAGAGGTATGTGAATGTTGAAAGGGAAAGATAATTAAATCTTTTAAAGTTTCGGCAATAAGACGATGAGGATTTTTGAAGGACACAAGGACTCGATAGGAAATACATAGAGGCGTTCGAGAATGCGGATTTCGGGACGAAATCCAAATAAGTGGGGGAGACTTGTAAGACCCGTATCCTGATTATAACATATACTTAAAATAAGAGTGTTAGGAATTATATGGTCATTGGTAATTATAAAGCTAAGAAAAACTTTAGTTACAATTTCATATGAAAATCAGCATTTTGTGTCGTTTTTTAGAAAAATCATAATTAATTCTAGAAAAATCGTTTGGACCTCAAACCAGTGCACAAAGTTTACAAATTGAGTCTAGTACAATTACCAAAAATAATAATAAGCTTGAAAATGATATTATCGATGGTAAAAAATGCAATCTTTACTGATTAGTTCGGAATTGACAGATTAGATAGTCTGTTTTCAAAAATTCATAATAAATCATAAAAAAATCGTATAAATACGTAAAATACATCCCTGGAAATGTATTGAGATAAATTTCTGGAATATCAAATAAAAACGTGAATTTCATGGGTTTAAAGTCGGCTAAACCAGTCTTGAACAGACTGATTCTAGAAGGTATTAATTTCAACAAAGTTATATTATTAAAATCTTTTGTCAAAAGTGTCATGCCATTTTTTATTCAAGAATTCAAGTATAAATACCCCTCAAAACATCTCATAAACCACACAACTAAATCTCAATCCAATATATAGATGTTTCTAAGCACTAGAGTGTAAGCAAGTGAGCGGAAGGAAGCTTAAAAGCCTAACGAAGGAGTTATAGATCTCGACGACTGGTCATAAGGTAACTACAAACCTTTCTATAGCTTAATTAGGTATTGTAAAATAGTTTTTGTAAAGAAGTAGAATATTTAATAAGTATAACATATGTTATATTATACTAATTTCTAACAATAGTAAACAAAAACCTTAAAATGTCGTTATTATAACAATTTGTAATTTCCGAAAATAATACCGATTGATTTACTTACGAGGACGGTGACTAGGCCGATTACTTGGGATCTGGTTGTTGGATTTTCCGAAAGGCTAAAATGCTGAAAGGATCCTACCACCCCATCTAATCTTCTACCTGGCCGTTCTTTACTTGATAAATCATGGAGTATCATATTGGAATTATTGAAGGGTTTAATGATGCGACTATAATATAGTTAAGGATTAAGAAATGATAGATTTATTATTATGTTAACAGTTAAAGTTGAAAGGAAATACAAAGGCGAGAAAGATAAACGATATAGTCAACTACAATCAGGTGAGTCTTCTCACTATACTATAGGTGATATTGCATGCGTAGGAAGGAAGATAGGTTAGGCTAAGGTGGTCTTACGTGTTATAATAATTGTATGAATTATTTCTATGATAATGATTGTTTGTGGACGGAACGGGAACAGCCCGCGAGCCAATAGGCGGAACGGGAATAGCCTGCGAGTCATTAGACGGAACGGGAAAAGCCTGCGAGCGATAAGACGGAACGAGAACTGCTCGTGAGTCTTCAGGCAGAACAGGGATAGCCCGCGAGTCTTACAGACATATGAATGGTTATGATGTGTTCTATGTTGTGTGATGGATCGTATGGTATTTTGAGGAACTCACTAAGCTCCGTGCTTACCCTTTCCCTATATAAACTACTGTTTCAGGTACATCAGGTACAATGGATGGCAAGGCGTGACGTGTATACACTGTGCTGCTTCATTGGAGGACTGTTTTTGAATTAATATTCCGCTATATTGTGATTTCGTTAACTTCTGTTAATCCTGGGGTGTTTTCATTAAACTTATAAGTTATGGAATTTTATGAAAATTAATTAAGTGGCTTTTCTTATATTGAAGTTTTCGTTTAAAAATTTTTTAAATTTACTCAAAAATTTTGGGATGTTACACTCCGCATTAAAAATCTGGTTGCTCCTCAGGCGGAGGCGGTGGCGGTGGGGGTTTGGTGACCCCTCTTCCATACAATCATTTTTTGGATGAATTGTCCTTCGTCCAGCTTGTCGTTGCCGCCTTTTTTCAACCATGTATCAGATATTCCATCTTCCTCGTTTTCAGATTTTGTATCATCATGCCATTGCTCAACGGGGTCAAATTTAAAAGGAAACCGTTGCTCAAAGTTTATAGCTTAACCAAAGTGGAATAGGATTGTGCCCGATCCAAAAAAGACAAATCTATAAGGCTGGAGGGAGTGGTTAGCATGTTCAGCATGTGCTAAACTATGCCACGTCAGCATTCAGCAAGTTTAGCACATGCTGACAAAAAATGGTGGTAGTGGTCAGCACATGCTGAACTTCATGCTAAACTATTTTATTAATTTTTTTTTAAATTATTTATATTATTAAACCAAATATAAAATAAAAAAAGTACCATCTCATTAAAATTAAAATGCATTACATTAAAATTAAAAACATAAATTAAAAACATAAATTAAAAACATAAATTAAAACTTAAAACAAACAAATTTAAACTACAAACTACTCATCGAAGTGATATCCCAATTGCCTCGTTGCATCCTTCTTCATTTCCATCGCGATTTGGTACTCGAACCCCGTCTTCCCCGATATGTCTTCTTGTAGGATTTTCCGTAGCTGCATAGTGTGTTTGAGCTTCAAGTCAGCTTGCTTGATCAATTGAGCTTCTTTGAACGTCTCAACATTGCCGGACAAAGCCACTATATCTTCATGCACACTACCAATTGATCCTAGGGGCTTTGCCTTTGTTAGTTGGCCCGGTGTCTTCTTCTTCTTCTTCTTCTTCTTCTTCTTCTTCTTCTTCTTCTTGTTCTTCAGCTTGTTCGGGTTCTTCTTCTTCATCGTCTGAGTTGTCTTGTTCTAGGCGGCGGGGTGCATTTCTTAAAAATTGGGAGTTGGGAGTGAATTGGGAAAGTGATTCTAGCGGTGGAGACATTTGTTGTGAAAACATTTGTGGTGGTGTTGGTTGTGTTGGAGATGGTTGTGGTGAAGAAGCTTGTTGTAACCAATTGTTGACATATTAGTGTTGCATACCCCAATATTGACCATATCCCATCGAAGGGTCAACCGGTTGAGGTACATAACATCCGGCCGGAGGGGTTGCAATTGAAGTAGGGGCGGATTTCTTTTTGCTAGCTTTGGATGTTTTGGATGATTTGGATGATTTGGTGTTTTTGTTTTGGCTTGAAGACATGTTGATTGAACTTTGAGAGAGATTTTGGAAGAAGAGAGGGGATGATTGTGTGAATAAAAGAGTAGAAGGGTTGTGTTTATATAGGGGAAGATGTAACGGCTAGTTTTTTTTATAAAAATTTTTGAATTTTATAAAGGTTTTTGTAAAGGTTTTAAAATATTTTGGTTTGAAAATGGAAAATGGGAAAGTAGCCGTTGGAATTGATTTAGGCGAGCTCGTCGATTCTTTGGCGAGGAGATGTTCAGTGAGTGGGTTAGCGAGTGTGGTGGTGTGGTTCAGCGAGCTAGGCGAGGGGTTTGGCGAGTGGTTCAGCGAACCCACTCCCCCTGCCTAAATAAGGATTGAATTTACATTAATTTTGCGATAAACATTATTTAATTTATGATATTATATGTACTTACTATAAGTAATTATAAAACACATGCTACACCCAATAAACTTTCCTACTTCAATTTTTAATATCACATACTAATTAAAACTCTATTTAAAGGTCTTGAATCAATAATTTCAATAAATATGAGTCTAACTCTACCTAAAAGTTGCTCCAAGGACATCAAATACCTTTGTATGATGATTGAATTAGCTGATGAACCAAATAAAAAAACTCATAATCAATAACTTCTATAAATCGACTGTTGTAACAAAAGGATATCAACTGTTTTAAGAAATATCACACGTAACATATTTGGTTGTATGTTAACAATATGGATGGCCCACGGGTATTCGTATTTGTCGGAAAAGCAAATACTGTGTCAGCTAATTAATGTGAAAACTATGAAACATAAGAACTTTTGGTCCCCATCTTACCATGTTTTACAATTTAATGGGTTATATATATATATATATATATATATATATATATATATATATATATATATATATATATATATATATATATATATATATATATATATATATATATATATATATATATATATATATATATATAGTCCGGATCAAGAGAGAACCATTATTTTCCTAAGAACCTAGGAACCAATTCTGATTGGTTGAATCATAAAAGGACATGATAGTCATTTAACAAATATCATTTAATTCTGAATTTTTTTATTTTTGGCAACAATAGTAACATCTCCTAAAAATAAACCTAATAAATTTAAACTTTCAAGTTTAAAAAAAATATATTTTCGTATTTAAAAAATCAGATTTTTTTGAAATTTAAGAAACATAAATTTTTTGAATTATTTATATATATTCCCAGATTCTCAAAATTTAAAAAAACATATAAATTCATGTATTGGCAGGTGCATATATACATACTCACAGGTGCATATATGCATATTTTCATAAATCACATATACATATTTTTATTTTTAATAAATGAATGAAAATAATAAAAAACCAATTTATTAAAAATAATAATATACAACTATTTTGAACGATACATACGCAAAATATAAAAAAAAATACAACAAAAGTTCAATAATACAACAAATCAATATATATTCATCTTTCTATTCTTTGATCAACATGTTTTCTTCGGTTCATCACTTTTCACTTCTCTGGTTCTCTTTAAAACTTCATCCAAATCTATACAAACGTTCATAAAATAGAGTAAGAATCAAGATATTAAGACTATTTAAAAAATGCATATATGCACATACATACATAAAAATAGAGACATGTGCATTTGTGCACATATATACATACATGTATGCATATATGCACACATATATAAAAAAGAACCAATATACACTATGTAAGAACATTCATAAAACTGCATGTGTATATCCACATGTACACATATATTTGTGCACATATACACATACATATATGCATATATGCACACATATATTTGTGCACATATACACATACATATATGCATATATGCACACACATATATGCACATATGCTCATACATATATGCATATATGCACACATATATTTATGCACATATACACATACATATATGCATATATGCACACATGCTCATACATATATGCATATATGCACACATATATTTGTGCACATATACACCTAAGACACTCATCAAAATATCATTTTGATTTTTTAGTAGAAGAAACCAAGCACTTTACCACCAACATTCTTCCTCCTTGCTTCTTCATGATCCATAATCCTAGCAGATGTTGTCAACACAATGTAACCAAACTGTACCACATTATATATTTAATAAGTAATTAAAAATGTATTAAAATATATCTAAAAAAGTTCAAGGGCATATTGGTAAACTAACCTGTCTTGAAGGAAGAAGTCTAGCAGTCCATGGTTCAATTTCTTTCACACCAACATCAAATTGGGGACTGATAACTCCACATTTGTTCAATCTTCCATTTAATTCTACCACAATCTTACTTCTGTGGTCACAACCAGAACAAGGTTTCCATCCAATGAACTAAATCCATACCTAATGCTTAATTAAATCACCTCACCCAAGACCCAAGTTCCAGTTTGATTTAACCAATTCAGACACAACATTGAACCAATATTAAACCAATTCACACGAACGATTCTGACATTGAACCAATTCTCGCACAACATTAAACCAATTCACAAAAATGAGTATTAGTAGTTATGATTAATCAGACATCAATTGACATAACTTCAATCAAGGAATCATATAAATTACAGTACAATGTGGAATTAAAGCAGTACCATCGAAATATGTTATCAGTTAGTCGGTCCACGACTGAATTGAACCTGTGCAACCTATAATCGTATTTGAATCGAAATTGGTACTAGGGATGTGGTTTGAAGATGATAGATACTGCTACCTGAAATCGATCAGACTCGTATTTGAATCTTAATCAAGATGGGAATCATATTTGAATCGTAATCGCATTTTAATCAAAATTAAAACCTGTAATCAATCGGACTCGTATTTGAATCAAAGTCGAACCTGCAATCAAATCGAATCGTATTTGCCAAGAAACAATATACCGTGATCTGGGTTGTTCTTCAACTTTGTTTTGATTTGATTCAAGAATGGATTCAGGCGAACCCTGCTGCTTCAATTTGTACTCCACAAGAAGCTTCAGATTTCAAAGAGACTGCGATTTTCCAAGACTACCATGGCTTGCCGGAATTCAGAACCGCCATTGCTAAATTGTGCTCAACGATGGATGATGGAATGATGGAGATAGGTGGCTTCGTGTCCATTCCCGGGGTCCCGTTTCACGATTGAGGAAATCCCATGATCTTTGAATCGTATCCCATGATCTTTGAATCGTCGGCTAGGGCTTTCAGAAAGGAATCAGTCGCGTTGAATCACATGGAGGGAGACGGTGAATAGAGAGAGAGAGAAGAACGTAAATTGGGGGTGTTAGAGAGAGAGAAACACATAAATTGGGGAGTTTCCTCTTTTTAGGATCCGATTTCTTTTTGTTAGGACAAATTTACCCTTAATTTCTTTTTAAAAAATTAAATATATTATTAAAATTAATATTAATTACAAAACTGCCACCTTGCATCATAACCCTTGATTTTTTTAATCTAGTGGCTAAGATTTGGTTCCTAAGTTCCTAGGAAAATTTGGGTTCTCATTTGATCTTTAGTCTATATATATATATATATATATATATATATATATATATATATATATATATATATATATATATATATATATATATATATATATATATATATATATATATATATATATATATATATATATATATATATATATATATATATATATATATATATATATATATATTGTTGGATTAGGTGTCTAAGCCATGACTAATAATTTGTATTTACCTAATTAATAGAAGCAAAGTCCATTTGGGTTGCCCTCATAGCTGGAGGTTTGGTAGAAAGTTCGGTAGAGAGAAAGGTTGGTTTATTATGAGATTAATAAATCAATAGAAATAAAAGATATGGTTTGTTAATATATTAAAGTGATAATATATTAATTAGAAACTATATTGATTGATTAATAATTAATCAGGAATTGATTGGATTAATTTCTGTGGCATTAATTAGATTAATCAGGAAGTCAAGGATTAAAGTCGTACAAATTCAATAGTTGAATTGCGGCGCGCGGCGCGCCAATGTAAAGGCCGCGACGCGCGTACATATTCGTACGAATTCAATAGTTGAATTGCGGCGCGCGGCGCGCCAATGTAAAGGCCGCGACGCGCGTATGTATAATCCGGAAAATGGCTGACGGCTAGGGTTTATTGTTTCCCTATAAATAGGGAACCTTAGGCCTCATTATGGGTGCTCATTCTTCAATTCTCTCTGGAATTTTCGGTTCCTTCCTCTGGCTCCCTGGGTGTGATCTCATTTGAGGGAGGACACTTGTGCTGCTAGCTTCAAGATTAAAACTAAAGGTTAGTTTTTCTGATTTATTCTTTTAGTTAATTTTTGTTTGGCCTTTAGGAATTAGTTACATGTTCAAAGTAAGAAAACATAGATCTTTTCTAGGTTGCATGTGAACTTAGGTTATTTAGTTCATGGTTGCGGAAAACCTTTCAGTGGTATCAGAGCATTTGGTTGTTTTCTTATTGAATGGCTGTAATAGTTTTCCTAATATTTAGGGTTTATTGTTTATAAACTCTTTGGGCCTGATATGAATTTAGGGTTTGGGTTTTAGAAACCTTTTCCCCACCCCTTGGTAATTTTCGAACATATGCCTATTAGGGTTTTAGGAGGTTTTCTATTTTTAGTAACATTAATTGTTTAATTAAATGGATAACCTTAAACCCAAATTGTTTGAATTCGAAATTTAAGGGTTTAAGATAGGTTTAAATTGATTTGATTAATTTGGAAAAACCTATCTACATTTGAATTAATTTAATTAATTGTTTAATTAAAAGATAATTCAAGGGATTTAATTTAATTTTAATTTAATGATTAAATTTAGAAAATTAAAGGATAAATCCTATAATATTTTTAAAAGGTTTAAAATATCTAGATTTAATTAATTTAATTAATAGTTTAATTAAAAGATAAATTAAATCAAATTAAAGGTTTAATTTAATTTGAAATCTAATAGTTAAATTTCAGGAAATTAAAAGATAAACCAGAAATATTTTAAAAGATTTAAAATACATCTTATATATACTATTAAAGGTTAATACTATATGTATAAGATAAATTGGTTAGTCAAATCATTAGTAGGCCTCATTCACGAAGCTGGTCTATAAAGTGGGTATAAGGAGACTGCCTATAAAATGGCGGTCTAATGGGTGTTCACTCTCACCCACCGCTCGCCTGATCAGTGGAGGGTCGTTAGCCGAACAGTTTTGATAGGACCGTTTAATCATTAAAAGTATAATGATCAAAGTACTAGAACCCGTACAAGAATTCCCAATCTAGTTACTTTAGGAAAAATGTGAATTTGATGCTAACCCATGAAATTGCACATTGCACTTTATGAAACGTTGGTGGAGCGTGTGTGGGTTACCGGCACACCAATGGGGGTTCATAAAGAGTGGCAATAGGTTTCTCGGGTGTTATCATTGTTGATGGAGCGTGTGTGGTTAACCGGCACATCAATTTGAGATGATAATGGACCCCGAGAGTACCAAGCTAATTTGCATGGTTATTCACACCCGGTTTGTGATCCTCGGCATCCCAGTCACAAACGGTGGGGCATATCCGAGATTAAACATGCCATTGAATAGTTCAATGAGTCTCACAGATCTAGGAATTTCATTAGACTGAAATTGATAAAAGTTATCTACCTTAATGACCACTGTGTTGTGACTACGGCATCCCTCTTCACAGCATAGTTGGGGTATTTTGGATCCTAGCCTTGTTAAATAATATATATTGGGTAATTATTTAAAAGGATGAATTAAACGAATAAATTCAAATTTTATATATGTCTGAAGAAAGTGTCATTCTCCTCCTTCTCCTCCTTCACCCATTTCTGAGAACTTCAGAAAGCACCTGTTTAGTATGGTAAGGCTGACTGGCCTGAACTATGTGATATGGTTTTGCAATTAGAGAATAGTTCTTAGTTTTGCTGGCGAACCATATCAAACTGAGTGTCCGCTCCCAAACATGGCATCACACAGCAGCTTGTGATGAGCATGACTCCTTGACTATTGAGTCCAAGGAAGTTCGTTGCCTTATGCTATTGATCATTAACCCCGAGTTCCGCAGGGATTTAGAATTCCTGGGGTCTGATAAGTTAGCACAGCTAGTTCAGGAAAGGTTCCGTGAACTGGTTGAATAAAGGGAACGAACTAGGATGTTCAAAGAGCTTGAAGTTGCAATCTAGAAGGAAGTAGCACCAGTTTGCGTGTTCCCGAGATTGAGGGATACATAGGCAAACAGTATAAAACTAGTTTCCCTTTGTGATCGGGAGTTAAGCATTAGCTCAACTCGCTGATTTGTTCCAGATGAACAAAAAGGGTAACCGGATAAGACAATCGTGGAAGTGCATTCAATGTCGACTCTGTATGAATCGTTCATGGAGAAGCATAGTTCCATTAATTCAGCTGCTTCAGGATTGAGTCCAGTATTAAGGTGCATCAAGAAATGATCCAGATCGTCTGGACCGATTGTTCGATGTTTCAAACTGGGAATCCACAAGGTGGGACACAGTCACAGAAAGATTGGAAAAATGCTCCAAAGCCAAACCGTTTGGTAAACTCATAAATATCTTAGAATTCAGAACACCTGATCCTCATTTCCTTGATACAGGATGTGTTTCACACATTTGCTCTGTATGCACGAACTCTGGAGGATGCGGGATGGTGTCGCACAGGAGCATATTCGGATTGGATCTGGAACTCGTGCGATTTTTGGAGTTAAGCAATATATTTGTTCTTGTTATTGGTTTATAGATACATTTAACATAGATTCGCATTGTACATTGTTTTGAGGATAATTCTGGTTTAATGAAATATTTTTTTTTGAAACATGATTGTTTTAATTGTCCTCGAAATGTTGTGTGAATATGTTGATGACGTAAATGGTAATAACTTGAATGTTGATACATCCAATGGGATTGGATTTGTAAATTGTGTTCTTTATGATTGTTAAAGTGAATTTTATGAGAATCACTTCAACCAAAGGTCCAGTTGGACAGGACTTTGGAATCATTTGACTTAGAGTCACATGATGAATTGAGTGCTTAATAAAATTAATTGTGGCAAGAAAGGAATCGCCCAAAGATCCAATGGATAGGATTTTGGAATCAGTTGACTTGGAGTCAGGTGATGATTGCATGTCTTGAACAATATTAACAAAGTCATAAATTTACATGGAACTGTAAAGGTATTAAGATTTTGAGCAACAGACACATAAGTTACTGTGTATTGCTCGAATCTTCGAACAGAACACAATTAGTTATGCTTCATGATATTTGCCAAATGGTTTGACAAATATGGCTTCGTTTATCGGAATAAGCGATTGATTGGAACCTTGAAGTGTTCAAGGATTTCAAAGGAAGTATAAGATCAACAGAACCTGAGTAACAACATAGACTGAGAAAATGTTTCACAGTTTATCCTCTTTCAAGAACACTAATGGTTATAATGTGTCTTAGGGAAGATGATGGAGCATTGATCGAAATAGTTTTGATCCTCGATGTATAAGATACATTTCCGATTAGTATTTCAATGAATTAAATATTCAACCAGTCAGACTGCAGAAACCATATTCCGACCATATCTTAGACTAAGTAGGTTATGTTGACACTGTCTGAAATGTAAAGCTGGGATCGTCCCACTAGTACATAGAAAGTCCATGGTCATGTAGCATTCGTCTGAATCTCATGATAAGCCTGAAACTGATCTGCAATGTCGTTTCATTGGCCACTCCGGTTATCCTTTGAAAGAAGAGTACTTTTAAAAAGAACTCAAGTTCTAAGGAAACAGTGGGAGTAAGAATAATTCTGAATGATTTCAGGGGTTAGCCAAGTGAAAGAACCTTTAGTCACCACTGGGCCTTGACCAGGAATTAGATTCCTGTTAAACCTGACATACCCTCTCTTCGCCTGACCATTAGTTATTGTCACTGTCATAAGGAGTTATGATTTGGATGATATACCGGGTGGTGGTAAAACACTAAAGATGGTACATATAAGTAATCCGACTGCTGGAAGCATTGGTGAGCCCAGTCGCTGCCAAATAAGAGAACCTTACCGCGAGACACAGTCTATGTGACAGTTTGATTGATCTTTACAACTGGTCTAGGAACCAGTGGGAGTAATTGAATCATCAAAAGAAGGGAACATAGAAATGTACTTACAGAACATCTGGTTGAATGAGTCATCACTTAGAGTCAAGCAACTGATGCTGAGAGAAGCACTCTCAATAGAAGATGTAATCCGAGAGGATTCTGCGTGGCATAGTGTGAGTCGTTAGTGGAGCGTGTGTGGTTTACCGACACACTAATGGGGACTCACACAGAGCATGCCATTACAAAAGGTACATGGCCCCGGGATTCGTCCCATGGGCATCTCGCAAGAAAGGATATTCGGATTCTCAAAATAGGCCAAAAGGTTTGGATTTTGTGAATAGCCTGAAAGATTTCCTTTAATATGTCGGAAAGGTTTGGATTTCGGTTTCGCAAAATGTGCCATAAGTTCTGGATTTTGTGAATAGTCCGAAAGAGTCATATAACGGTGTCAAAGCCAGTGGGAGTATCGTTGTTATCTGCTATCATTGTATGTGGGTTACATACTGGTTCTAGGAAACGTCTCTTATCATTACAAAGTGTAATGACTTGGTGTTAAGAAACGGTTCGCTATGAAAGACTTTAAGAGATACAACATACTCAGGTGGTCGTGAACATCTATTAGATAGATTAAATTCTGCCAATATGATATTGATAAGATTCAAGATGCATAAACCCAGGAAAAGAGTTTCCTATCGTTGCAAAGTGTGATGACTTGGCATAAAGAAGGTGCAACATACTCACATAGTTAACAGACATCTATCGGATAGATGAAATTGACAGTATAGACTTAGCCATTGAGAATATGGTCTTGATGAGGTTCAAGATGCATGAGAAAGAGTCTTCGAAAGGAAATGGTTTCCGGAAGTCATGACACAAGGATTGTTAGTAATCTTTGGATTCCGAAAGGGTTTGGAATGAGATTACATCAGGTTCCACGAGATTCCTGGACCGATCAGAAGTGTTATGAACATATCCTAATGACTTGATGCTTAGAGCATAGTAAGTTGGATTCAGGATAAACCTGGCTGAGAATACTAAATGGATTTTTGAACACGCGTGAGAAATCATTGGGAAATGATTAGGGTGATTGATTTGAAAGGGTTTTTCAAATCGGTAATTGTTTACACCAGAACGTGGTGCTGTAGGACTTCATGGTTAAAGAATTTCGTTGGTTTCTGATGGAGCGCGTGTGGTTCACCGGCACATCATGACACCTCGAAATTGTCTTAGGGTGTAGTCATGTAGACTAAAGACCCGAGAACCATGGGCAGTCACGGTACACATCACCGGAATGGAGTTGTGAGAGAGAATGACAAAATGACAAATTGAGATATCATCGGAAGAGTATCCGATAGGATCATCTGCAATAAAGTGTATAAGTGTTAGACACTTGGATACACAGAAAGAGTGAAAAGGTCATAGACATAGATATAAAAGGCTTGAATTGGAAGTTTAAAAGAGAATAAGAAACCGATAATAGTTATGATAAATCCGACTTGGTGATTACCTCGTGGAGACTTGGTAAAAAGCAGGAGTAGCTGCCAGTCAGATTTTATGTTTCACTTTTGCATGTTTACTTCCTGAATAATTGGATTATTCAAATATCCACAGTCGTTCATACTCTTAGGGAGTAAGTATGAAGTAAGACTGTCATGAATTGGTTTGTAGATTGTCTAAGGAGTTAGACATAGCAATAAGATTGCTGCAACGTTCATGAGTACTTGGAAATGGAGATTTGAGTATTGGATAAACCCGCGCTCAATGGATTGCTTCATGGATTATATCACAAGCAATGTTGAGACGATAATATCCTATGGTCTTAAAGTGGAGAGATATGAGTTATAATTTGCAAGGCGGTTGTTCATTGATAGTACGAAAACGCATCGGTAACTCGGTGTTATAAAACGTGCTGTTGTGAGTGATTTGTCGTGTAAAAGATATAACATATTAGTCGAAGCTTATTCGTCCCTTGACCCAGACGGGAAACAGATATCTGTTGGCCACTCGATGATTTTGAAGTTGACTGAAGCGCTGGCCAGCCAGGACTGAATTGATTCGTTCAATTAGAAGTCTAAAAGTCATAAGCAAAATCGGAAATCGGGAAACAGTGTGTCAGACAGAGGTTGATCTCAATCCATGTCTCATGTCTGAAAATATCTTGTTGGACGGAGGATCATCTGATCACTTATCTATGGACAGAACTGACTAGGTCAGAGTTCGGCAGCAGTTTCTAGGAAGCTGCAGGTTGCTGATTAATCAAAGGTTAAATCGGTAATTATAGTCATAGACTTATCCAAGTGGGAGACTGTTGGATTAGGTGTCTAAGCCATGACTAATAATTTTTATTTACCTAATTAATAGAAGCAAAGTCCATTTGGGTTGCCCTCATAGCTGGAGGTTTGGTAGAAAGTTCGGTAGAGAGAAAGGTTGGTTTATTATGGGATTAATAAATCAATAGAAATAAAAGATATGGTTTGTTAATATATTAAAGTGATAATATATTAATTAGAAACTATATTGATTGATTAATAATTAATCAGGAATTGATTGGATTAATTTCTGTGGCATTAATTAGATTAATCAGGAAGTCAAGGATTAAAGTCGTACAAATTCAATAGTTGAATTGCGGCGCGCGGCGCGCCAATGTAAAGGCCGCGACGCGCGTACATATTCGTACGAATTCAATAGTTGAATTGCGGCGCGCGGCGCGCCAATGTAAAGGCCGCGACGCGCGTATGTATAATCCGGAAAATGGCTGACGGCTAGGGTTTCTTGTTTCCCTATAAATAGGGAACCTTAGGCCTCATTATGGGTGCTCATTCTTCAATTCTCTCTGGAATTTTCGGTTCCTTCCTCTGGCTCCCTGGGTGTGATCTCATTTGAGGCAGGACACTTGTGCTGCTAGCTTCAAGATTAAAACTAAAGGTTAGTTTTTCTGATTTATTCTTTTAGTTAATTTTTGTTTGGCCTTTAGGAATTAGTTACATGTTCAAAGTAAGAAAACATAGATCTTTTCTAGGTTGCATGTGAACTTAGGTTATTTAGTTCATGGTTGCGGAAAACCTTTCATATATATATATATATATATATATATATATATATATATATATATATATATATATATATATATATATATATATATATATATATATATATATATATATATATATATATATATATATATATATATAGGGTCCGGTTCCGGTGAGGACTCTTTTTTCGGTAAGGACTCGCGAGGACACCTTAAAAAAATTGAAAAAAATATAAAAAAATACAAATCATAAAATCGAGAATAGTACTATCTCATTATCAAAAAAAAAATTTGCATCATTGCAAAACGTAATGATGCAATTTTTTTGTTTTTATTTTGGATAATTATTTCAATATAAAAAAAATAATGATCCAAAAGTTTTTTTTGAATCTTTTTTTTTCTCCAATATAGTACTATGATCCATTTTATTATTTGTATATTTTTTTATTTTTTTTCAATTTTTTTAAGGTGTCCTCGCAAGTCCTCAGTTTAAGAAGAGTCCTCACCCGATCCTGATTGTATATATATATATATATATATATATATATATATATATATATATATATATATATATATATATATATATATATATATATATATATATATATATATATATATATATGAATTTCAAATATAGTGTTAATATATGATCATTTTGTTTATCCATTAGATTAAAATGATGAGCGGATATGATTAACAATGACATTATTGTAATTATATGAAAAAAATAGTTCTTTTCTATATTAAGAAAACCAAAAAATTAAATATTTTTTTAAAAAACAAATTAGAAAATTTCGGATTTTAAAGGATATAAACCAAATTAGAAAAAATTCAAATCAGAATTTAAAAATACAAAATAACAATTTTGAAAATTAACATTTTAGGTCGATTTTCATGGAGATTGTTTTGAGTGTTTTTCACGAATACAAATCAATTTCCATTTTTGTCATTCACATTCTTGAAGAATAAAACATGAATTATAGGTGCACAATGATATATGTATATGAAGTTTATGTAATGGAAGTTTACTAGCTATAAGGAGGTGGCTGAAAAGAATGGCTGAAAGTTGAAAAGGCTGACTAAGGCCCCGTTTGTTTACCACTTATTTGTATTATTAAGAGGCAAACTCTTAATGAAACAGATTAAGAGAGTTTGTTTACCTCTTAAATTTTACCTCTTAATTAAAAAAGAACCTCTTATTGGGTCAGATCTCAACCCATGTCTGTTTTAAAAAAAACACGCATCTTCCTTTTTTACCCTAATCTCATCCCGCCTCCCTTCTATGTTTTTTACGATCAAACACATCTCCACCCCTTCTCTCTTCTGATCTTAACACCGCCGGCTGGAACTGATGGAGGAGAGACCGAGTGATGTTCGATAATGAGAGTGAACCAGAAGGAGGAGAGCAGCAAATAGAGATTATTGGTGAACCACGAAGGTATGTTCCATTCTCCGCCCCTTCTTTCTTCTCTCTTCTCTCTTCTGATCTCAACACCCACCCCTCCGATGGAGCTCCGACCAAGGGAGCAACGACGGTGATACCCATATTATTGGCGAACCAGGAAGGAAATTAGGGAGAGAAGTAGTGGATGTTGGCGAGTTGGTTCCATTACCGATGAAGAAAGGTTGGCCGGAGAATATGCAGTCACCGGAGAATAAGAGGTCGTCGGACCTGGAGGGGTGGTTGAGTCGTGCATACTGGTCGGCGAGAGGGTATGTTCCATTCACAGTATTAGGTTTTATTGCTGGGCTGGATTAATGATCTCAACACCCCGATTGTTATTGTTGAATTTTGTTTATGATTATTATTATTGTAATATATGGATTTTGTTTACAGATTGTTTTTTTGAGGCTTTTATGATTGTTCTTGGTGTGACTTTTGTGCTTTGTACTGAATTTTGATGTTATTGAATAAAATAGTTCATAGGGGTAAAATAGTCATATTTATGATTCAACACAGCAATTAAGAGGTTTCAACCAAACAGATTACATCTTAAAAATTCAGACCCTCTTAAAAGTCCAGACCTCTTAAACATTAAGATCTTAAAAATTAAGATCTTGCCAAACAGGGCCTAAGTGTTGGGAGTCTGGAGGTCTGAAAATGGTAGGTAACTTGAATAGATGTGACGAGTCGAAGGCATTTGGATCGTGTATTTTTAATTAGCCCGTGTATAGTTCTTACCCAAGAAGAAACATGACACATAAGAAGGAAGCCACACGACACGTTGAGGAACGTGACACGTCACGTTATTGAACACAATATGTTGCTAGCTATAAAGAGGTGGGTGAAAAGAATGGTTGAAAGTTGAAAAGGCTAACTAAGTGTTGGAAGTTTGGAGTCCTGAAAGTGGCAGGTAACTTGAATAGATGCGACGAGTCGAAGGCACTTGGACCGTGTATTTTTAATCAGGTCGTATATAGTTCTTACCCAAGAAGAAACACGACATGTAAGAAGGAGGCCACACGACACGTTGAGGAACGTGACGCGTCCCGTTATTGAACACAATGTGTTGTCGAAGCTGGCAGGACAATTGTTGCATTTTTAAGCCTTTTAGGGGTCAAAGGACCGGGTTGACCCAATTGCTTGTCGTAAACCCGAAAATTTGGGTGACTTAGAAGTTGTTTCATCAGAGAAACTCATATTTTCATCCTCTCAAGAGACTCTCTCAACTACTAGGTGTGTTTTGATGTTTTTACCATTTGTTTTTGAATTTGATCTCAAATCAAGGTGATAACAAAGGCTTTTGTCAATCAAGGCAATATAACAAGCTAACACATCTCTCTCTCTTAAATTTATATATATTAAAAGTTGCAAACTTGAGATTAATTCATGGACCCTAAAATTTTATGATGAAATTATGGTTAAAGAATGTTAATCTAAGTTAGATAAGCATGTTACCCATAAGAAATTACATGTGTCTTTAATAAGTGATGTTGCTACACACTTGAGAATGGGAGAACACTTGTCGATAATGAAATAAGAGGATTTGTATATATTATTGAAAGTAACATGCTGGGGATTTAACCAAAATGGTTATAATCTCCATAAATATTAATGAATGAATGTTCCTTGTGATAGAAGTGAAGAAAAGGATGATCATTGTGATCTTAAAGCATTAATTGTTATATGTAAATTTTAATGTAATGATTGTAGTAAGTCATGTAGCAAGCTTATTAAGAGCTTAATGAGTTGGTTCTTATATAGGATTGGAAGTTATAAACCAAGAGAAAGGACTAAAGCAAGAGGGAACTAGAGGAGTTCCATAACTAATCAAACCAAGAGTTGAGTTGAGTACATAGTAACATTTTCCCAACTTTGAAACACATGTCTTATTTGTTGATTGCACATGAATGTATCAGATGGCTATAGTAGATGTTTGTTGTGTAATTGGTTGTAATAAGGTATGAATCCTCTATAGAACATGATCATGGATTATCAATGTCTAGACATTGACAGGCTCTGCGGGATTGGTACCTCCCTTTTGAAGTAGTGGCCTAACTCTAATGTGGAGATCCCACATTAGAGATTTTTGGTTTTTGGGGTATGAAATCCCCTATGTTGATAATTATTTTATGTTATAGTATTGCATGGTTATTATTCTATGTACCCACTTTTGTCATGGATGTTTGTTGACATCTTTTTCACATGTATACATCAAAAGTAAAGTAGACGGCCTTTAGAAGAAGAAGCTAAGCTTTTGGAATGTTTTAGAAGACCAGAATTAGCATTAGCAAGCATTAGACAACTGCTTTTGGTTGGTAGTACTTTAAGTATTTAGAATGCTCGTTATTGTGATGAATCTTGTTGTTACACCCAAACTAAACTTTGATTTTGTGTAAATGTTTTTGTAAAGGATGGGACCAAATATTTTGTACTTGGCATTAGTATTATATATGCCCTTTATATGATAATCCGCCGTTTATGAAAAGTGAGGTGTTATAGTCAGATTCTTAAAATTTTAATCCATGATAGCCCGATCATAGTTCTATCATTGAAAAGAACATGACACCTTGCAATTGGCCAAATATAGAATCAATTTTAGGAATTAGGTATCAGTTTTTTATCGTGATTTTATTTAATTCTCAATAGTCAATACACATGTGCATCGTTCCAACTTTCTTTACCACAAACAGAACCGGTGTAATCCATGGATATGTACTTGACTGAATGATGTCACGATCTAACAACTCTTGTAATTAAATACGCAACATACACAACATACAATATCCCACATTTATTCACAATATTACACACCTTTTCCAATGTATCAATAGGGATGCTTTCTTGACATCGCTTACTATGTATCATGAGTAACGTCCTATCTATGTGCCTCAACGATTACAATCTTTTTATTACATATAACTTCAACATTATTAGTCGCTAACCAATCCATATCTACCACAATGAAAAACTCTTTTATAGTAATTGGTTTCAAATTAATGGGAAAAGAAATCCTATAAATCTCTAATTAACAATCTGAAAGTCGTTCTCTTACCAACACATGATTTCCTTAGGCTAATTCAACTGCAAGGTTTTCAAGTAAAAGAGTCCACAATCTCATTAATTTTGTTGCAAATGATGGTGATATAAAAGAATATGTAGCACCGTGATCGAAAAGTACTCGCACATGTAGTGAATTTAATAAGAAAGTATATGGGATAACAACGGGCTTCTCCTTTACTTCCTCGACTATCAGTTGGAATGCTTGACCTCTTCCCATCCTACTCTCATGTTTCCAACTTGAGAACCATCCTAATTTACTCCAATAACTCCACGTGAGTATATATGTATATTTTTTTGGTACCTACAACTTGAGACCAAGGCCTTCATATAATCTCGACTTATATATTTCACTTCACGAGCACATTCCAACTTGGACATGCCAAATTTCTCCCCATCTATCACATAATCACATAATACCCCATCTCGATAAGGGACAGTTAACCATAATCCCAAACACAAACGATTGAAGGATATCCTGTATAGGATTAAATAAGAACACATTCTCAAACAGGACCAAAGAATCCAATTTTAGCAATAGCCAAATCATGTTTAAGCAACTTATACAATTACTCGTTTAAATATAATTTCTACTTAGGTTGTTGGAGCTAGAAATGCTCTACAATGATGAGTGATAGCTAGGTTAGATATTCCTTTTGTATTAGGAGTATTCCCTTTTTCCTATAAATACGAAGGGATATGGTCATTTGTTTGAGTGCACAAAAATGTAGTCTTTTAGAGTTTCAGAGAGTTTGTGATAGGGAACTCTACCATGACACATGTGTTCTTCATGTATTATGGATTTACTATTTTTTATCTATGAAATCGATTCTACTCATCTTTGTTACTTACATTATTACGATTATCTTTGAGATTGTTTATTATTTCGCACTTTGCTAGCCACCACGAGTCCTAACATAGGCTAGCCCATACACTTTTTATTGCCCTTTTTTACATTACCGGTGTGCCAATCGTCTTTCAACATCATCATCATAACATCAAGTAATGTAGTGGTTTGACTCACATCCTTTAGTTATTCTGAAGACAAACCCTTGCATAAAGACCAATCTTCTCTTCTTCAGTAAGTCATATGTCACAAGACAACACAATACAATCGTTTATGGCAGAAATAGTCCAAATGAACCACCTGTGGCAAAACTGTTATAACTCCATGTAAAAAATTCAAAATGGCGCACCGTTTCTTTTATTGGAAAAATACACATCCATACCTTTCCAACAATGTATGGCACAAAGTTTTTGGCCATACTGATTGCTACAATTTTCTTGTTGAAGTTAGACTATAATAACATAACGTTTGTACTATTTAAGCATGCAACTCAACATTTCCAATTGGCACATAGGACCTAAGTATATATCACTTAGAGTGGTCCAAATTCAACTCAATTCTTCTCATTCCTCACCGTTTAAGCCTAGGTTCCAATTACGATACATAATTTTTTTAAACCTAGACTCTGATACCAACTTATAACACCCAAAAAATGGATACAAGGTACACCATTTTTACACATAATAATAATACGACGATGTACACTTATATCTATTTAAAAATTTATAAGTTCTATCAAGGGACGATATAATACACTATACAAGGTCCATGTCGGGTGTAAATATGCTCATTTTTCAAAGTGCAATAGTACACATTTACTTGTCTTTTAGTTTAAGCCAACTCTTTACTCTTACTAGTTTGTTCAGAACTTCAAATGCTTCAACATGTTGTAAGCTACAAGATCTTAGTGAGTAATAACACAACCTACACAATAATGAACAAACTAAATAACGCCAATATAATGGAATAAAAAACATAAAATCACATTAACATACACATACACACACATACTATGTAGTAAGAAGGCTCATCCCTCCTATTCACCAGTCTCCACAATATTAACATTGTAATTTACTAACTCAACAGTACGGATGTTTACCCCTTTTATGGGTTGAGAAGCACTTCTTGTGCCATTAACACCTCTTATGTCGTTAAAGATAAAAAAATGTCTCATACGTATTTAGACATATTGCTTGTCATTAAATGGTTAAAAACGCCTCATATGTCTAGAGACAACTCATGAGCCATTAAAGATAAAAGACGTCTCACACTTCTTTAGACACCTCGTGTATTCTAAAAAGGTTATAAACATTTTATACGTCATTGATACCTCATGTGCCACTAAAAAGGTTAAAGACGCCTCATACATCTAAAGACACCTCATGTGCCATTAAAAAGCTAAAGACGTCTCATATGTCTATTGATACCTCATGTGCCATTAAAGGGTTAAAGAAGTCTTATACGTCTAGTGACACCTCATGTGTCTCTCGTGAACTTAAACAATCTCTTATATTTTAGAACAACACTTTATATGGTTGTACAATCAACCAACATAATTTATAGCATGATATATAACAAAAAATACACCATTTTTTGTAAACAGTTTAATTAAAAAAGAAAAACAACATGACGTATTAATACATAAAAAATACTTTATATGAAAATGTGAAAATAGTAAACATGTTACTCTTTTCTATATATGAGGAAAAATAGATGTTATTACTCTGATAGTTCATCGACCTAGTGTTTTTTCTTAATTTTCAGTACATATTTATCTCGATTCTATAGTTTTTTGTTAGAATTTTAAGATGCAGGAGAGCTTGATAAACTGAGATTTAACTTAAGGGCAGACGGGCACGCGATGAAGCAGGTTCAACTAGGGGGCCAGCGGCATGACGGCTCCGGGTTGTACGGGTTCATGGCTAGTGACTTGGTCGCGGGTTCTCCATTAGTCGACCTTTGTGCCCTTTTATATAGAAAAAGTTATTAAATTATGTCATCCCTATCCCTATCAATTCCCGTATTTAGATTTTCAATTCTTGTTTTTAGGTTTTAAATTCTCGTATTTAGGTTTAAATACCCATTTGTAGTTGTGTGCTTTTTTAATGAAATAATATTTTATTTTAATTTCATTTAGTTCAATTTTGAATTAGTTGCTAATCCAAATTAACTATCAATATTATTTTTAATTTTATTTACCATATTTTAAATTAGTTAGTATTTTAATTCAAATGTTATTTTTTATTTTTCGTTTTAAATATGTATTTTTAATTTAGAAAAGCTTATGTGACTTTGTGAGTTGGGAGGGTTGAGAAATATGAGTTTTGTGGGTTAGGAAAGATAGAAATAAAAGAAGAGAAAAAAATTAATATGACATTATATGTTAAAAGGGTTGAAAGAGATGAACTCTCCTTACCCTAAGATTTTTGCAACTTAGCATTGACTAAAATTATAAGTTAAATTGAACTTCATCAAACTCTCTCGCATTGGAGAGATTCAACCAAAAAAGGGCAATATCTATGAAAAAGAGATACTTCTAATTTAGAAAAAACATGGATCCATGAACAGTGTAAGTAAGAGGGGTACTTGTTTTTCCAGATTTAATTAAGAAAAAATAATTAATAAGGTGTTTATATCTACTCAATTTTAATCATGAGAATAATAATAATAATTTTAGAAAAGAATAACATGTCTACAAAAATGTGTGTTTTTAAAAAGAACATCTCACCATTGTGTTTTTACAATATAAAGTCACTTCGTAAATCGTGTATATAAAAATACTAGGTTAATAACCCGTGTACGGGTTGATAAATAAAAATAGAATAAATAAACAACAAAATTCAAATCTATACATATAAATACAAACTAAGAAATCAAAAAACAAAAATATTTAGATTTTTAATTGACATTTTATTGAAGTACCCAAGTTTGTCAAGTACATTTTGATGATTTATAAGCATAACATTTTTCATTGGCCTAAACTATTTTGTCAACGCATTGTCGTATTTCAAAAGTTAAAAGAATAAAGAGAAAGCTAAGGACTTGGTCATAAACATTTTTTCATTGGCCTAAATTGTTTTCAAGATGAGTTTTATTATAACCAAATCTTAATCTCTTAAAGCCATAGAAACTTAAAAGAATATTTCGTTACATTTACATTCACAATTGCATTTTTTGGTTGTACATAAGCAAGTTCATGTACCTATGAGGCAAAAAGTCCCCAGACCTAAAATGATTTGCTAAAAGTTGTAATCTAAGTTGTACAGTCTCTAACATCATATACAGCATCAGATGCCCAAACAATCTCTAAAAAGTTATGAACCTATAAGAGTTTGTCTTAAAACACACATTACCTCATTACATTTAACTACCTGGGAATGCTTCTTCCGTCGAGAGTAAGAAAGTATTTCAAAAGTTGAAAATAAGGCTTGAAGCCTGATATAGTAGTGGACTTGAATGTATTCTTGTTAAGATTGCAAAAGCCATAACATTTTTCTAGTTAGTTTTTGGACAAAAAAACACCATCTGTAAGCCTCACTGCAGTTGTATATATTTGTTGCACCTGCACATATTTGCTGAAAGTTGGATGTTAAAATAAATAACTTAAATGCAAAATGATTATATTAATAAAAAGAAGTAAAGTTTATATGGCATACATCAAGATTCGTTTGCATCTCAGCATTTGCTTTAGGGCAGGAATTGCCCTTGCATCGCAACAATAGGAATCAACTTAGAATGATCAAAATCACAAATTCTCATTGAAGCAATATATCGAACATATGGAAGGCATTGATGTCGAAATTCGAGATCGTTGTTAGCATAATTGGCAGGCCTAACATAAACCCAGAAATATTTTAACACAAAGAAATCAATTAAAAATCCCAAATATCCGGCTTAAGTATTTACCTAGATCTTACCCTATACTAACTTTAAGATCGTGATCATCGTTTATTCAAAGTATGAGAAATAAATAACGAATTTCAATCACAACGTTCACGATAAAATGTACTGGATTTCCCCTTTGTTTCCCACTGTGTTTTCTAGATACTTTGAGACAGTCAACAGGTGTCGATAGAGCCGATAAAAACAAAGCAGGAGGTGGAACGAAAGCAAAGCAACAGGTGGCCAAGTGGCTCGATGCAGGTGGAAAAAACGTAGAATCAATAAGTTTTCATCTTGATCCGATGGACGCAAGATATCGAGGGAAACGGCTAACTGGCTTCAATTGATTTTATAACTGAAAATCCTGTCCAAACTGGAATTGTAAACCAAGAAATCCAACTTCTTCAGTCTCAAATGGACAAATCGAAAACAAAAAATATTGTAAGAATGAAAGAAAAAAAAGAAGAAGAATAGTCGCAGATGAGAACAACTCTGGTTGCACTCCATGAACAGTGTCAAAACTGGAATTGTAAATCAAGAAATCCAACTTCTTCGGTCTCAAATGGACAAATCGAAAACAAAAAATATTGTAAGAATGAAAAAAAGAAGAAGAAGAATAGTCGCAGATGAGAACAACGCTGGTTGCACTCCATGAACAGAAAAGTGTGAGGGGAAGAAGGAGATATGGGTATTTAAAAGTTTGAACATAATAATCGGCTATTTGGTTTCCAAAAAACTGAGAAATCGAAATTGAAGGAGATGGATGCGTGATTTGGGGGATGAATAGGTAACAGATGCGTGAATTTACTGATTCAAACTTCAGCTTGAATCTAGGAACTCTTCTTGGATTCTACCTGCCTGAATGAGATAAATGTGAAACACAATAAAATCATAAATTCTATAAAAATGACAAGTGTACAAAAGGCCTTAGAAGATGACATGTGGCAAAAATTATTTTTATTTATTAGGTATAGTAGATTACTAGCTAAATGTGTACAATGAACATAGTTTGTTATCCTATCAAGTTATCAAACCATTGAAAGAGCCTTCGCAAACCGGATAGACCGATGATTACCGGTCAAAATATAGATTTTGAACAATACGTATGAATTTAATGACAAATAATATACGAAAAAAACACGATCACATTTATATACTGAACCTAGTTTGTTACACTATAAATTCGTTATCTCAAAATTTAACTATATGTTATTAGGTCGGCTTATACTTTTAGTTAATGTGAATTTTATACCATTATACGACTTTCTTGGCCCATAAAAACCAACGCTAACAATAATTGTTTTCCATCTCATTATTCCAGCCCAAGTTAAATTTCTTAGTTCATTTCACCAACTTTATTTTATCATCATCACAGAACCAAAAATAAAATTCTGCATAATAGAAACGATATATTAAATAAACAGACTAGAGATAATCAATAACCACTACAAAGTTTTAATTAGCAATCACCTAAATATAACGCCTACAATTGACACATACTATATTTTAAGTAATCATTTTATTCATATTTAAAAGAAAACCAATATACATTTTGTTTGTTTAGATTGTCATTTTGTAGAATGATTAAATGAATAAAAAAATGTGCCCATATACGCACGGGTTTAAGTTTTAACCGTTAACCAATAAAATAATGAAATTTTATAATCTGGATTACATAAAAAGAATATCTAAGAAGAAACGTAAGGTTTTTGCAGGCTGTTATTCGGACCGGCCCAATGCAGCCCTTTAGAACCGGGCAAAAATTGAAACCGTATTATATCAAAACTGAAAAACTGAGAAATATTAAAAATAATAAACAAAACTAATTTATATAGTTTCGTTATTTTCTCTATTGTGAAGTAGATATAAACTTGAGTATCATTACTTCGAATTAGACCGTCAACTTCAAAATACTTGGTTATTTTTAATTGGAATTTGAAAGGTCCCTCGCACAAATAATTCTTCCCGATTAGCAAGACAACTCCAATTAGGCCGTAAACGAACCGAATATTCATCGAACCGTTCGTGAACTGTTTGGCAGGAAGTTCGTTTATTTAGTAAATGAACGAACACGAACACAAATTCTCATTCGTTTAGTTAAACGAACGAACATGAACAATAGTCTTGTTCGTTCAATTATGTTCGTGAACGTTCGTTTATGTTCTTCGTTTGCGTTCGTTTATGTTTGTTTATTTAAGTTCTTATTTTGTTCATATATGTCCAATTGTGTTTGATTACATTACAATATTATCTGTTTGTTTATATTACTATAAGTTGAATTTGTGTTTGTCTATATATGTTCGTTCATGTTTGTTTGTTTATGTTCGTTTAACATGTTCATGAACATAAACAAACGAACATGGACAATATAATTTGTTAAACGAATGAACATAAACAAGAAAAGTAGTTCGTTTATTCGTTCGTGTTTGTTTGTTTGTTCGTTTAACTTAAACGAACAAACATGAACAAACACTCGTTCGTGTTCGTTCGGTTCGTATACAACCCTAACTCCAATCATAACATATTGTTCTTGAATGTTCAAGAAAGTTAGGTGTTTTTTTTAAGTAAAATGTCTGCAGTTTGTAGACCAAATATACAATAGAATAGGTGACCCAAACGTTTAAATCTGTAAGAATAAAAGTGTTTGTTTTTTAAAATTTGCAAACTGCTAAAATAAGCTAAAATTTAAATAGACAGATTTTTTTAATTTAAAAAAACTCTTTATAAAATATCAAATATAATATTTTGAAATTATAAAACGTAACATATTCCTTTCTGCTTGGCAGGTTTTTCTTACTATAATATTTTCTTATTTATTATTATCATAAATAAAAATAAACTAAAAAACATAAAATATTTATTTCTACCGTTTTGTCCTAGAGTTATGAAATTGTGGATATTTTTCTGAACATGAAACCAAAATGCAAGAATCATCAATCCAAGAACAAGGCCACCAAAAGTGTTAGATCACAAAATGCATGCCAAGATACATTCTTCCTATAAACATATAAATAAAAAGAATCGGGTGATGATAAATAGAGGAAAAGGGATTGTTTTACAAAAATTTGAAACTTACCAAAGCCAATCAGGCCAACAAAAAAGCAAACAAAAATATGTAAATGTCTTAGAAGACACAACCAGACACACACAAGTACAAGAGACAATGACTCATATCTTTTTCAAGAAGAAGACAACATAGACTTTTTTTCAGATCAGTAATTTTCTAAAAACCAAACAATTTGCGAAAAAAATGTTTGCACGCCTTTAGACAAAAATAAACAAAAAGATATTCTAAACAAAAACAAACACCCTCTTATTATCTTTCTATGACGTGCGATAATGAAATAAATAAAAAATATGCAAATCATCACGATCATTATAATCTCCAAGACTCCAACATTTTTAGCTCAAAGATTCTTTCCTATTTTCATGTTGCCACTTCGTTCTAGCAAGTAAAACATAAACAATATAGTCTCTCTACAATAAATATGATAATGTATGGAAAAAATATGGCCATATAGAATTGGAGGGCTTGGGGCATCACCAAAGTCGCCCCGCCCCTTCTCTGAACTAGCCTTAGTCGACACAGTCTCAGTCAAAAAACAAAACCACATCTCAAACCTAACTTACGAAGACCATCACCCCTCTTTACCTAGTTCTCTATCCCAGCCGCTTAAAAAGAGTGCAATTCAAATAAGGATTAAGATTATATTTGGCCAGTTAAGTTTTGGCTTTGCGTTTATTTGGTTACTTAATTTCATTTAAGTTGCATAATGTCATTTAAATTGTGAATTATGTTCTGAAATGATTACTATGACCTCCAATAATAGGTTATCATATTCTTTTAGACTATGTATGGTCACTGAACTTCTAGTTTTGGCTAGAAAATGTCACTGAACTTTTTTTGGGTTATGATTAGTCACTAAATTTAAAAGAATGTGCTTATATACATATATATATATATATATATATATATATATATATATATATATATATATATATATATATATATATATATATATATATATATATATATATATATATATATATATATATATATATATATATAATCAGGATCGGGTGAGGACTCTAATTTCGGTGAGGACTGTAAGAACAAATCTGGACCTCTAATCTTGAAAAAATTGGTGGCTAAGATTCATTGTGAAAAAATTGACACATCTTAAAAGCTTGGGGGCTAGTTGTCTAAAAATTAAAACTAGTGGGTGGGTAATACAAATTAAGAAAGGTAATATAATAATCTGATCGAGTACCCCACTCCCATTGCGACACTTGTCACAATCTCGTTTGCTGAGTTTTTTTTATTCCACCAACTTAGTTTTTGTGCCATAACTTTTTTTTTCTTTGTAAAAAAAAAATTCTGAAAAAACCAAAGTTCTTAAAATTTAATTTTCTACAAAACAAGCATCATCATGAAAATTTGAAAAAAAAAATATTTTTTATTTTCTATTTTTATAAAAAATCAAAAAAATAAAAAAATTTCTCCAAAAATTATGAAAATTTAAGGGGACATTGTAGACATTATATTAGTAAGTTTGCAAAAATAATTTAAAAAAAATGTTTTTAAGTGTTCGTTTTTATATTTTTAAGTAAAAAACCCATCAAAATAGCAAAAAAAAAAACATACATGATCCAAACATATTAAGAACCAAAATATGTTTAATGATTCAAACTGTTATAAACTAATTATTTTATAAATCAAAACTTATCAAAATAGCAACAAAAAAAAATACATGATCCAAAAATATTAAAACAAAAATATGTTTTATGATCCAAAACTTATGATCCAAGATTCAAAATTAGTTATGATCCAAGATCCAAAACGAGCTATGATGCAAAACGATATATGATGCAAAACGATTTTGAAACGACAAACGTAAAAAAAAAAGCTTAAAAAAACGAAAAATGTAAAAAAAAACTGGAAAAAAACTGAAAAAAAAACGAAAAATAATATTTAAAACAATAAAATACGAAATAAAAATAAAAAAACCCGGCTAAATTATGTTGTACGGATGTGAGTAACATGTGATTATATCCTCGAGTCCGTATTACGTTCCATGGACGAGCGCCGCATGGGATTACGTCAAATCCAATAATTACGTTTGACGTTATTGCCCTTAAGGAAATGAGTGGACGAGAATTGTCCTCGCAGTCCTCACCCAAATTGAAGTCCTCACCGAATCCGGACCCTATATATATATATATATATATATATATATATATATATATATATATATATATATATATATATATATATATATATATATATATATATATATATAATAACATAAAAACCATTAGAGTTTAGCCAAAATCCGGTTTAAACATTATATTTTTATTTGTTCTAAAAAAACCACTCATATTTTAAAAAATATACATTGCGACCACTATAACAAATAAAAGCCATGATTGTATGCCGCTAACTCGGAACACTTTTTACCCCCGCCACATTCAAAATTTAGTGAATTCACTTGGACACCCTATGTATTCACAACGTGGTCGAAGAGCTGTACTTACGGAGACCAAAATCACATGTAGACAACTTTATGTATCATTTTCACTGCAAATGGAGTTCCAATATTTGCTTCAAATGTCGATATAGAACTTTTCAGATAATCTTTTGATGAAAATAATTCCTAAAAGTTATAAAATAAAATGAATAGTTCTCAATATTAAATTTTGAAAGTATGAGTGGTTTTTATGGAAAAAAATATAATGGTTAAAGCAGAATTTTGACCAAACTACAGTGACTTTTATGTTATTAGCCTATATATATATATATATATATATATATATATATATATATATATATATATATATATATATATATATATATATATATATATATATATATATATATATATATATATATATATATATATATATATATATATATATATATATATATATATATATATATATATATATATATAGGGTTGAGTTCTTGTGAGAACCCAAAAGACCATGGGATCTTGAGAACTCATTCTGATTGGTTAGATCATAAAAAGGCATGATAGTCATTTAGCAAATCTCATTTAATTTTTGAATTTTTTTTATTTTTGGCAACAATAATAACAATTCCTAAAATCAAGCCTATTAAATTTGAATTTTGAAATTAAAATTTTTTTTTTGTTTTTTTTAAATTTGATTATTTTTGAAATTTGAAAAAAAACAAAAATTTAATTTATTTTAATTAGATTTTTGGAATTTTAAAGACATAATTTTTTTTTCATGTGCATATATATATGTTTGCAGGTGTTTTTTTTAATAGAATGCATATATGCATAATCAAATTTCTGAGTTGTGCATCTCTTTAATAAAATGTGCATATATGCATATTTAACTTTTTATGTTATATTTTCTTGGGATGCATACATGCACATTTAATAACATTTCGTAAAAAACACACAAAAAATATTCGTATTTCATAATATTCGGATATCATACTACCAATTTATTAGAAACAATAATATACAACTGTTTTGAACCTTACATACAAAAAATATACAAAATAAAACGAAAATTCATGATATCTTCATTTTTCAGTTTTCATTCCTTCAATTTTCTCGATAAATTCTTCAAAATCTGTAAGAACGTTAATAAAAATTAATATCAATATATATTCAAAAACATTAAAATAAAAACATACATGCATATACACATATGAACAAATGCACATCTATTTATGTATATATGCAAAATATGCATACATGTGTACATGAACAAATTGATATACATATGTATATGTGCACATACGTTTAATAGACATATGCATATATGTTTTTGCAAATATACTCACATTTGAACAGACATATGCACATTTATACGCATATACACACGTTATTGCACATATGCACATATACATTTATGTCTATATGCACATATGCATTTATGTACATATGCACATATGCATTTATATACATATCCACATATGTATTTATGCACATGTCTATATACCTTTGTACACATGTATTCACATTTGAACAATAAACATAAATACATATACAAATATGCATATACACATACATTTATCCACATATGCATTTATGAAAATATTTTAAAAGCACTAGTGTTTTATTATATTTTAGGCAGCTACAATCAAGATGCTAATTTCTTAATCCAACTACAATTTCGTCCTGCTGCCAAATCAACTAATATCATTAGAAAAAACTCATATAAAAAAACTTGAAGGTTCCAAGGTTATGAAAAACGAGCCTTGCATACCAGTTCACGCCAGTCTGTAGTTTTGGGGACAAGAGTTCATAGCTTCAATCCATTAACAGAAGGAGAAAAAGAGAGTCATAAGTAACGTTTAACAACCACTGAAGATAAAATAAGAAATTACCTTAAACCAGAAATCGGAAGTTGTACCAGATGAAGGCTGTGATTCAAAACATAGAAAACGAAAGAACATAAATAGGGCACTGTTGCCTTCGTCAAAATTATGGCTGAAGTCCGTGAGAAGGACGACGGCGGCGGCGATGGAGGAGGCAGGAGCTTCAGACGGCGGTGAAGCAAAGGACGTAGGGGCTGTAGACATTGGCAATGGTGGAGGAGACAGCGGAGATTGACGGTGATGAGGGAGGAGCAAACACTTCTGGCTAGTGATTTGGGTACGTATAATGAGCCTGACTCGATCCAACTTTGATCAATTGCAGGTTTCGACTTGTGAAATGCAGAAATCGGTGACGGCGAGAGAGAAGGTAGGGTGAGGAGAGGACGACCAGGGGTTTAGAGAGAGAGAATGAGAGAGAGTACGTATATATCAATTAATATGCTCCTGATTTTTATGATCAGTTTTTTTATCCCTAATTTACCCTTGTAATTATCTTTAAAAACCCTAAAATACCATCAAAACTGATTATAATTATAATTTTTCCATCTTTTGATCTAGACCATTTTTTGATCTAACGCTCTAGATTTAGTTCTCAAGATCTCAGGATTTTTTGAGTTCTCAAAAGAACCTAACTCTCTCTCTCTCTCTCTCTCTATATATATATATATATATATATATATATATATATATATATATATATATATATATATATATATATATATATATATATATATATATATATATATATATATATATATATATATATATAAGAATTCGTGTTTATAATTTAATTTTTGTTTGCTTTCATATGTTTCTCACAATTCATTTTTATAACTTTACTTTTTTACTTCGTTTTTACAGTTTTTTTCACAGTTCGCTTTTATAACATCATTTATAATGGATTTTCATGATTGTTTCACATTCTATTTTTACTACTTTAGTTTATAGTTTGTTTTCATGTTTTCTCTAAATACTTATAGCCTCATTTTTCTTTGTTTATATCTGTTTGTTTATTTTTATACTACATTTATTTAATTTGCTAATTTGGTGTCAAATAATTGAATTACAAAATTATTGATCTAATTAATAATCTTCGAATCATGAATTTCTTACGCATGCAATAACGCTATTGCATAAACAAGGAATTTACGTTAATCGAGTTACGTAAGTGATCGCATTGCTTTTCACTTCGGCAAGCGACACGTAAACTGGGTTGTTGCACATGTTTGATTTTAAGTGGTCAAGCTCAGCTTAAATGTTTTTGACCCATTGGGTCATCGTCTAAGACGATGAAACAATCTCATATCAAAGTGTTTTCACCCTACAAATGATATGCTACATCCCTCAAACTCTCTTAAAAATGTGTGTGTGTGTGTATGTGTGTGTGTTCTTGGTGAAACAAGTGTGTGTGGTGAAGTTGTGATGATTTTCAAACAAATTAAAAGAAGATGTTGTTGTAAAGAGGCTAGATCAAGGTAATATCTCGTTCTCCACTGTTTTGGTTGGGTAATTTCATTCTAAGATGATGATGTTATGAACCGAAATTTTTTATAAATTGAGAAAAATGGAGATTATGAACATATAATTGATCTTGATGGCTATAGTACATGTAAACTAGGAAGAATCAGTTGTTAAACCTGAAATCATATTGGATTTAGGTTTTAGGATATATGGTAGATAGATCACCAAGCTTAGATTAAAACTCTTGTCTATGATCATCAACAAGAGTTATGAGTGTAAAAGAGTGATTGGCAAATGTATTCTTGAAACTTGAAAGTTAGGATGAGATCACAAGATTTTGAATTACGGTACACCCATACCTTTAACTTAATAAATTAAGTTATGAGCTTAATGAGTACTTAACCCTTATCAAGATAAGGGTATTGGAGTAGTGACTATATTAGCCTCATAATACTATGTGTTACTATGAGTTGTATGGAATCATGGTGATAGTTTCCAAAGGAAATAAGTCAAGAGCACAAGGATATTCAAGGCAAGAAACTTGTCCCAACTAGTGAATCAAGTTCCAAGGTGAGTGCATACTATCACACTAAGTGGAATACATGTCTTTGTTGATATACATTATTGATGTATTCTTATGTTGAGATTCTTAGTGTGTTGTCATGATAAAACATCAAACTATGAATTGAATGTTGAATGACATTGGCTTAGATAAGAACTTAGTGCCCTAGGTTAATAGACGAGGCGGGTCAAGAGTATGTCTAGACATATATCCCTTGTGGTGATAGGGCCGTAGCGCCCATAAATCTATGACAAGGTCAAGCGTTGGTGGATTTGGATTTTAACATCCATTGGTGTATCTATGACGTGGTCAAGCCGTGGCATATTTGGATTTTGACGTCCTTTGTTGCATCCATGATAAGGTTCAACCTTGGTGGATTTTGAAAATGATACTCCCATTGTAAAAACCGTTGTTGGAAGGGTTTGACCCGACCCAAATGGCAATTAAATACATACATGACACACATAGGGAATGTACTTCTCATACCTGTTGAAAATGGGAATTATTTATACTTGTTTTATGTACTCACGAGGGCATTGTCTTACCTCTTGTTTGTTTTTGATTTATGAAATGTGTTTAGGAAAATGATGGCAAAGCATGGCAAGAAAGTCTGGTTGGACTTTTACACTAGAAGACTATGTAGTAGACTTTTAGAGACATGGAACCTAAATAGTTGATGAACTATTGTATAATATTACATATGTTTGTATTTCTTGTCATGACTCTTGTATATCTATTGTAACATCCAATGATGCACAAAACTATGCATTTTGATAAATGATATTGGAAAATAATGGGACATGGCTGCGTTTATTTCTTATTAAATTATGTATTCCAAATGGGGTATAAATTAGGATGTTACAAGTTGGTATCAGAGCCATAATTTACAATGTGAGGGGTTTTGAGAACTTGTTGTCTTAAGACTTCTTTTTAAGAGATAACAAGTTCTAAGCATTATGTGTTGGAGAAGCATGAATACTGATACCATGCTAAATCTATTACAAAAGTTGAATATCAATAATTGTTGTAACTACATCTAGATTGTCGAATCTGAAATGCTACTTGAACTGCAGCAAATGGTGAGAACTATAAATGATAAAAGGCCCTAAGAGGGTGTACAAGAGGCGAGTCATACGCCATCGTAATGTGATGGGGGTAATTTTAGATTTAATGCAAATACGCCTCTAGTAAATCTCGAGGTCATAAAAAATTACTACATGAGATGAAGAATGATTTGAAAGTAGACGTGCTCAACATAGTGGACGAGCGATTGGGGTTGACTAGCCCCCTCTTTCTCCTAATGTTCATACCAGCCCTCAAAGAGTAATACCACGTGAAGTATTTCACGACTTGATGGAGGTGAAAATGAAGGGCCTCCTAATCCTAAAACAAATGAGGATTGTACTTTTAAAACTCTTATGGATTACAAACCAAAGGATTACGAAGGTAGCACCAATTTGAAGGTGACTCAGAGGTGGATAAGAGAGACTGAGCAAACTCTTCAAATCACTATATGTCGAGAAGATCAGAAAGTGGGGCATGCGTCACAATTGCTAAAAGGCAATGCTCTAGTTTGGTGGGATATCAATTCACACGATGTTGGTTCCAATGACATTATAAAGTGGACATTGGAGAAGTTGTGATGATACTTAAAACTAAGTTTTTCTTACACGAGATGTTGATAAACTGGTAGAAATATTCTTTGACTTGTGGAAGAGTGATCTTACAATGAAAGATTATACCAAGAGGTTTACTAGCCTCTTACCCTTTTGTTGGAAATTGAATTCTTACCTAAGGGGGAAGGGTGAACTACTATCTTAAGGGGTTGTTGTTGGGTTCTATATTGGAAGTAAGGAAGGAGTCCACTTTAGATGACACTATTGAAATGGCAAGAGATGTGGAAGATATTCTCGATCAAAAATTACAAGAGAGACAAAGCCTGAGGGAAAATAGGAAAAGGATTGGAAAAGTAAGTTACTCAATAGTGGCTAGACTAGTAGAAAGCCAGTGAAGAACTATAATGGAGAGATGGACAGAAGTGCTCCAATTTCACTAAGGTTCATCAAGGGGAATGCCCCTACAAGAATTTTTCTTGTCAAAAACTATGGGATAGGGAGTCATAAAGCTTCCGAGTGTAGGAAAGCGAGCAAGAGGGAAATTGAATGTTATTCATGTGATGAAAAAGGGCACATTAACATAAAATGCCCAAAGAAAAAGGTTGTATTGTTAGTATGCATAGTTAACAAGAAAGAAGAGCCAAAAAAGTGATAGGGCGAGCATTTCAGATGACAGAGGAAGAAGCCAGAGATACACACGATGTGGTGAGAAGTACACTACTTGTTGACACTAACTACACTCGTGCACTTTTTGATTCAAGTGCCAACTTTTCGTTTGTATCACATGACTTTTGTTCTAAACTGGATGGGCCTATAGCGACTCTAAGTGAAACCTATACTATTGGGATAGTTGATGGTTAGAGTTTACTTGTCTAGCACATGTACCCAGATTGTGCTATTGAAATAGATGGTCGAATCTTCAAGATTGATTTACTTCCAATGAGAATCAAGGGGTTCGATGTTGTTTCCGGTATGGATTAGCTCGGAGCCAACAGCATAAAGATATTGTATGGAAAGATAATTGTCTCTAGCAAAACCGCAAATAGAGACAAGGTAAATGTGTATGGAAATTGTGACAATAAGTTTCCATGCATTATCTCGACACTTAAATTGTGAAGGTTTCTTACAAAGGGTTATTAAACATTCCTAGCTTATGTCCTTGATGGGTATAAGGAGAAAATGAAAATTGAAGATTTTCAACTAGTACAGGAATTCCCCTAAGTGTTTCCTAACGACCTTCCAGGTTTACCTTCTAAGAGGAAAGTCTAGTTTCATATTGATCTCTTTCTAGGTGCTACACCTACGGCCCATGTGCCATAATGTTTGGAACCGGCCAAGATGTGAGAGTTGATGTCTTAACTCCAAGAACTCCTTGAAAATGGGTTAATACACCCGAGTTCTTCACCTTGGGGAGCTCCAGTGTTGTTTTTGAAAAAAGGACGATTCGGTGAGAATGTGAATCGACTATAAAGTGTTGAACAATGCTATTGTCAAGAACAGTTATTTGTTGCCTCGTATCGACAATTTATTTGATCAGTTGCAATGGACCGAGTTCTTTTCAAAATCTGACTTGCGATCCGGCTATCATAAAGTCAAAGAATTGAAATTGATAAGACTGCTTTCCATACATATAGTCATCACGAATTTCTAGTAATACTATTTGGTCATACCAATGCCCTGACAATCTACATGATCTCATGCATCGTGTGTGTAAACCATTTATTGATAAGTTGGTGATTGTGTGCATCATGATATTCTCGTTTATTCAAAAAAAGAAAGAGATCACGAGCACCATTTAAGAGAAGTGTTGTAGGTATTAAATAATGAAAAGCTTTATGCCAAATTCTCTAAATGTGAATTTTGGCTACATGAAGTGTAATTCTTGCGGCATGTTGTAGCTTATGATAGTATCCATGTGGTTCAAAAAAATAGAAGCCATGATGAAATGGGAACTCCTGAAGAATCTAACTAAGGTGAGAAGTTTCCTAGGGTTTACCGACTACTACCTATGATTTATTAAAAACCTTTTCTCGAATAGATGTGACATTATCACTATGACGACCTAAAACTTGATATGAGATAACCAATGAAGTTTTACTTTATTTGCAAATTAGTTTTAAAGGCCCAAGGGAAAATGGGAAATTTGGAGACAAAAGTGGAGAAACTAATTGTCAAACTTTAATAATTAATACCTTAAAATCTAAAAGGAATTGGGAAAAAGTCATCAAGGAGACTTTTGTAATATTTGATGTAACAAAAATATAGGAAAAGTATTCGAGTCATTTGGAGTTATAACAAAGAAGTTATGACGGGTTAAAGATGACGTAAAAGTGACAAAAATGACCAAGTGGTCATGTTTGAGGGTCTGTATCTACAAATTTGGATGAATTCGGACTTAAGTCAGTAAGGGAACTCCTTCCACCTTTCCAGCAATATAAGGTTTGCTAAAATCGGGTTTGATATGTAAAAGTTATGCTAGTGTAAAGTTTGAGAAAAATCTGAAGAAAAACTAAGAACAATCACTAAGGCATTGGTTGAGGGGTATTTTGGTCTTTATTGATGTCTTTTAGACTAGTGAAAATTGGGAATGAATAATTCAAGTATTGTTTCTTGGGTGCGTAATTGGGTTCGACCTTGGGTGAAATTGGGTAACGAATGAAAGCAATCAACACGCATCACACACACACACACACACACACACTTAATTATGTATGATTTTTTATAATCAATAAAGTGAGATGAGAGAATAAGGAAGCGAGACAGTGGAACATCAGTGGGAATGGAAGTAGGTGGCAGCCTACTGTCGCTGGCGACCTGGGGTGACAACAGCGCTGGCCTTGGCTGCGGTTTTCGATGGTTTACAGCAACGCTAGTGGCGGTGAGGTCTAATTCCGGTAGAGTGGTATTATTCCACATTTGCACAACCTTAAACTCTCAATTTCAGAAATTTTGCTCAAGGATTGAAGGTAATTTTATAATTCTTGAACCCTAGCTAATTAGTTTGGAAATTTGTGAATGCATAGTGGATTTAGAATTTATTTCTTATTATATGTAAAATAAGGAGTTCAAAAAAGCCCAAGAATCCTTTTGGTATGATTTTCAAGTTGATAATTTGAGAATGCATATTGATTGTGCTGCTTGA